>OX463306.1:1459085-2918171 GCA_949820665.1 Scrobipalpa costella
GTCTAAATTACAATACACTGTAACCCTCGAGTCCCTTTTGCTGACTTCAACAGCATGCCTGGGAGGAAGGGCAGCTGGAACATTCTATGTTTTTCTATCTCTCCCAGTCCAGCATGGAAGTAAAAAAAGAAAAACCTGGAATTTTAACAGAATAATATATGAAAAGTTGTGTAAATTAGGCGCCAAATATATCAAAATTAGGCTTTCCCCATGAAAGAAACCAATGCGTTTTTCGACAAATTTAATATCTTTTTCACATATCTATGATACATGTTTCTTGGACAAGTATTTAGTTGGCACGGAGACGGTAAAAAAGGAGGTTCAGGAATTCTCACTTATACTGCAGATACAGCAGGTGTCTACTAAGTATACTTAGTAGTGTGTGCAGTGCAGTTCTTCCATGCTGGACTGGGAGCGAGGAAAAAACATAGAATGTGCCCGCTGCTTTTCCTCCCAGGCATACTGCAAAAACCAGCTAAGGGATCGGAGGGTTTCAGTATATTGCAATTTAGGCGAAGAGCTGACAACCTGTCACTACAGCAATATACCTACAAATCTTATCTTAAATAACCCTCAAAACTTTGTCAGACGTGGCGGAACGATCTTTCTTTAGGTCGTTTACGCTCTGCCTATCCCATTAGGGACAAAGGCGTGTTTTTATGTATATGTCTGTATGTGTGCAGTGCTATGGACCCTTTGAAGTTTGAGTGTGACTGCCACTTGACCACTTTTTATCCACATTTATCGAAGAGTTGATGACGCCTCGCTGCGTCTATTTTCAAACTTGATGATTGTCACCTAATAGCTTATTGCATGATAGCGACTATGATAGTATAATTTAGTTTAGATATTCGTTTTGCATGTTTTTTCATAGAAGCATTTATTTTTGAATTATGTGGGGTAACGACCCGGTAGTTATGATGTAATTTTAATATTACCGTTTAATAGATTTTTAATGTTAGAAACTTTAGAACAAAGAGTAGTTACTAGTAAGTAAGTGTAAGAATAAGTGGTTATGCGTTTGTGTTGGTTTAACGCAATACCTGGCCTAAGGCCATAAGAAAAGTACAGAAAAGGACAACGATAAACAGCCTCGTAAGGAATAGGCTTTAAACTAATGAAACACTAATGAAAACATTATGATGGGTTGCTATTGAAACTAGTGTAGCTCAGAGGTGAGAAAGGAGAGTGTATTAATTAGTGGCAACTGGAAGATATTTATGGATCAAAATTCGAACCGAAAATAAAAAAATAACAATCATATTCTTCTTCTTCTGTCGAGTGGGTATCAAGTCTATCGACCCGATGAAACCTGGTATTACGATCACTACCAAAAACAGCGACGGCTTAATGTGCCCTCTGAAATCTTTTTCTTTTCAGACAATCAGGTGATTCAGCCTGCAATGTCCTAACTTAACTGGGGAAAAATTCACAAAGTGATAAATTCTCAAATATCAACTTTGTGTTTCCTCCCTGGGAATCGAACCCAGGACCTCCAGATCGGGAGTCCATGGCACTAGCCATTAGACCACGGAGGCAGTTAACAGTCATATTTATTGTACATAAGATGAGAGTCAGAAATATTTGCACAATTTCTTCCGCATGTTACGCTATCTTCAATCAATATTAATTTCAATATCATTCAGCAATAACCTGATTGAATTCAGCTCACTTCCTGGCTTGGTTATCGACAAGTTACGGCTGACTGCACCTTCGCTGCTGGCTGTCATTCAAACGTCAGTGGACAGCTCGTAAATTATGACGTTTTTGCAGTTCGCTTGCTGCGCCCGCGCACGCAAATCAAGTGCGCAAAGATTAGTGGTGTAGAAGCGACAGGGTATTTGTGAATTATAGTTACATGTTTTTGTATCTAGAATGCAATATGTTTCCCGAAATACCTGCCAGAAAGAATCTAGAATTACAAATCTATCTTAAATAACCCTCCAGACTTTGTTAGACTTGGCGGAACGACCTTTATTTATATCGGTTACGATCTTCCTACACCATTAGGGATAAAGGCGTGATTATATGTATGTATGAATCTAGCCAGAGTCAGGGACCTATCTTACTTACACAACCTGATTAAATTTCTTAATCTGGATGAAACTTTCAGCATTTTGTTAACGGGGCCAATGGATCTGTTTAGTCTTTCAAACGAAAAATATTAAAATTTGAATCATAAACAGAGTTACTGCGAATTCATCTCACAAGACAACATTTGATCATTTCGAGTAGGTACCTATTTGTAGACAGAGCTATAGGTAATGTTTGTCAATTTATCACTTTGTGAAGTTTTCCCCAGTTTGGTTAGGGCAGGCTGAATCACCTGATTGTCCGAAAAGAAAGAGGATTCCGTGCTTCAGAGAGCACGTCAAGCCGTCAGTCTCGGTTGCTGTCTTTGACAGTATGTATACTCAAACTATGTCAGACTCCTAAATAGCTGTGCTACTAGGAGGTTTGAAAAGTCTGACACCAGGGTTCATCGGGTCTTTCGACTCGCTAAGAAGAAGAGGAAGAAGTAGGTAAGGTATGTTGATGATGATAATGACATAAAGGAGTGCACTGTCCAGTTAATCTATGCCCACGAAAGCAGTATGCCTCTCACGTACGCAAGGGTGGGCAAAGCTGTACTATTAGCATATTAATTATCGAATCCCAACCCGACGGTTGCGAGGTATGTCTCGCGTGACTGTGCCGACAAGCACGGCCTGTAATCGATTGTCGGTGCTGTCTCGATTGAATCGTATCGATTTGAGAATCGATGTGTTATTGTTTTGTAATGATAAGTATTATTCTTGCTTGACTGATGGTAAATGCTGTTCAACAATAGGTGATCATGGTGTTATGGCTTTTGGTGACATGAGAAATGAGTAACTTTCTTTGAAACCCTTCGTGTTTAGAACATAGGAAAATTGTAACATGGTATTGACGACCCGCTTAATCTAGTTGGCAGTGCATCTGCCTGCTACGCAGAGGGTCCCGGGTTCGATTCCCAGCCGGGCAGACATTTGAATGCAGAATTTAAATGTCTGTCCCTGGATCTGGGTGTTCTTTGTGGTAGTTTCTGTGATTGTCCATGGCACCCCGATACAAGGAATCCTAGTAGGGGCTATGAGTGTGATCGTGTTCTTCACTACATAGTATAAAACAAAGTCGCTTTCTCTGTACCTATATACCTATGTATGCATAAATCTTTAAAACTATGCAACGGATTTTGATGCGGTTTCTTTTAGTGGATAAAGTGTTTCAAGAGGAAAGTTTATATATATAATACTTGCATAAAATTGTGGAGAAACACTGATAATTTCCGTGCGAAACCGGGGCGGGTCGCTATATAAATAATAAGGATGTGATCAAATGAAGGTGAAGCTTAGTCAAGTACTAGGTACTCTACTGCTGAAATTGATCAGTTTTCTAAAAGAAAACATGGGTTAATGAGAGTAAATCAGTAAGACCATAAATTATCTGAAACTCTACCAAAATTTAAAATTGAATAAAATGTTGTACTCTTTTTTTATACCATACCTGAGTATCGGGACTTCCAAATTCCAATTTCTTTGCCTCAACAATTTGTATTCCTCAGCTCTTCACCCATACGATCCTATCCGTCCCATCCGCGTAAATTCTGCGCATTTTATCATAAATTTAAGCGGCGTAGTCTATGGGAAAGGCATAGACTACTCAACCTCAGCTGCTGAAGATAGTATGCGGTGAGATAAGCGTAAGAGTGGAAACAAAGCGGCGGCGCGGGCGCAGCGCAATCTCCGCGCTTCAATAAATTAGATCGCTCGTAAACATGCGCCGGAGTCGGGCTCGTCATCTGATACGCGGACATTGTTGCTGCGCGTTCGCTGGGTCGCATACGACACGAGATGACCAGATCTGAGACGTTCCACAATCCGAAGCACGTCCGAACGCTGATAATCCGGCAACCTGTTGAATACGAAAGTTCCACATTGCCTTGATGATAGAGTCTGTGAGGAGCTGCTTGGCTTACGACTGTCCTCCTAACAAAGTCCAGCACCTAGTATATTTTGATTCGTCTATTTGTAAAATTTCTGGGAACTGTCGCCAACATCGTCGACTATAATTATGTCTTGATCATCATGTGTCTCTCTTAGGCCCGTATTTGAAATCGGAACTTGAGACTGACAACTAGTTTGAGTTTGTATCAGTAATGTCATTTCATTACATTAAGAACTGTCAAATCCATACTTGATACTGCTCTCCAGCTTGAGATCGCTTTATAAATACGAGTCCTAAGGCTAAGGGCGTATTTAAAATCAGTCTCATGAGGGACAGCGAGTTTGAGTGCGTATCAGAACAGTCATTTCAGTACAAACTCGTATGTCAAATCCATACTTAATATTGCTGTCAAGTTTGAGATTGCTTAATAACTACGAGGCTTAGGTTAGGTTAGGATGTTCACCTTGATATCGTAGCCATAACTTCTTTTACGTCGGTGTGAAATGGTAACGCGATCTAACCGGTACCCCGCAACTACAATACCGACAGAAGCGTCTGGTAGCGCTCAGTCGATAGTCGCACCATACTGAGACCTATAGCTGCTTAGATGAACATGTGTGTTAAAAATTTCCTGGTGAACTGGCTCCATCGTCGACTATGTCTCATCTCGATCATCATTGGTCTCTATTTTCTACGAGGCAGGCCGCGTAGCCATCTTGTGGCACACTGTAGAAATTTTAGCTCACCTTTTCGGGTGAATACACAAATCCTGTCTATTCCGACTTCAGCTGAACAAGTCTAGCTAGAAGTAATACAAGTTTTTTTTTATGTTTACCCTAAGTGGCTACGCCGATATTATACATACATATAATCACGCTTTTATAGCGTATAGCGTAACCGATTTAAACAAAGGTCGTTCCGCCACGTGTGACAAAGTTCTGAGGATTATTTAAGATAGAATTGGAGTTATATTGCTGGAATCACTACGACAGGTAAACCCTCGGATCCCTTATGCAGATAGCACATTCTATGTTTTTCTCTCGCTCCCAGTTCAGTATGGAAACTGATGCCATGATGACGCCGATATCGTTGCCGTATTTTCGGTGTACAATGGAGACGCGATCTAACCGGTACCCCGCACCTACAATACCGACAGAAGCCTCTGGTAGCGCCCAGTCGGTAGTCGCACCATACTATGACCATGTTCTATTCTAATTCCTATAGCTGCTTAGATGAACATGTGTGTTTCTCTTTGGTGCTGGACTGAGCGAGATATAAAAGAACATTAAATGCACCATGGTGCCTGGGAGCGAGAGAAAAACGAATGTGCCAGCTGCATTCCCTCCCCGGCATGCTGTAAAACCAGCTAAAGGATCCGAGGGTAAAGTAAATTGAAATTTAGGCGATGCCACTACAGCAATATACCTACAAATCTATCTTAAAAATCCCTCAAAACTATGTGTGACGTGGTGGAACGACCATTTTTTTGTCGTTGACGCTCTGCCTACCCCATTAGGGATAAAGGCGTGACGATATGTATTTATGTAAATGCACCAACCGCTTCTCTTCTACCACTAGAAACCAATTGATGTAACTAAGAGATTCAGTGTAATGAAGTTTCGGCGATGGGCTCACAATTTGTCGTCAAAGCAATATACTTGGTATTGACGCCAAGGAATAACTGACTGAAAGAGGATAATCTTTATCTTAACATAACATAACATAAAAATACTTTATTGCACGTAAGAACACAAATCATACAACACAACAGATAACAAAAAAAACAAGTACAACATAGGCGACCTTATTGCTAAGGTAGCAATTTCTTCCAGGCAACCTTTGGGTCAAAGAAAAATGCGTAGCGGTAAGCGGGATATTGCAAATCTAGTAAAATATGTATCCTAAATACATTACATTACATATAATACATAAACTAGTTACAAGCTACTACATAGATATTGTACATACATACATAAATCACACCTTTATCCCTTACGGGGTAGGCAGAGCGTTTAACGCCTCGTAAAAAGCGCTTTCGCCACGTCTGACAAAAATTGAGGGCAATTTGTAAAGTAAACTAATACATAATATATAATAAACTAATACATAAACACATATACACACACACACACATATCTTACATATCTAACATTGCCGAAATCTCTTAACATAGAAGGGTTCTAATATGTACGACACTTACAGATGAACACAACATTCAATTAGAATCATATTATCTACTAGCGACCCGCCCCGGCTTCGCACGGAAATAATCAGTGTTTCTCTACTATATTATCCATGTATTATACATATAAACTTTCCTCTTGAATCACTCTATCCAATAAAAGAAACCGCATCAAAATCCGTTGCGTAGTTTTGAAGATTTATTCATACATAGGGATATAGGGACAGAGAAAGCGACTTTGTTTTATTCTATGTAGTGATTAGTGTATACTTCGCGTAGAGTGTTTCAAGTAACCCTACCAGGGGTGTTCACAAGTTTTTGTGTCCATTGAAACAATCCTTGTAAAGACAGAAGCACTCTGGAATAAGAAAATAAGCATTGACGTGATATCTTCTGAGAGAAGGTAATTTTGAGTTCTGTTCTTTTTCTTTTAGATTGAAAGACAATTAAAATAAATGGTTCTGATCACTAAACACAACTGTCATCTCATCATCGTGCATCATTTAACACGCATGCGTAATAAGTAACAATCAATTTAAAAGCTAAACACCTTCAATTTCTATATCTAGATCTAGACATTAACATTTCTTGTGTTATCCAATTAAAGGCGGTAATTACACAGGGCTCAGTCGGTAATGGATGTATGCGCAGGCGCTGGTACAGGCATCTGCAAATATTTGTGCGTCATGAAATAAAATTAAAAAAGAAACAGCCCTTTCTTTGCCCTGTCTTTGCAGTGGGATAAAGTATTGAGAAATTGACAATGACTTGGTGTTCGATTTCTGTTCAGTTTTCGTATTTCCTATTATGTAATCAGTCATCATCATCATTTACGTTGTTGCATAGTACTACTGGATATTTTGACCTATTTATGCATGGAATGTCATAAGTAGAGTTTTATACATACATATTATCACGCCTTTATCCCTAATGGGGTAGGCAGAGCGTAAAATATCGAAGCAAAGTTCATTCCGCCACGTCTGACAAAGTTTAGAGGGTTATTTAAGATAGATTTGTAGGTATTGCTGTATCGCCTAAATTGCAATATACAGAAACCCTCGGACCCCTTAGCTGGTTTTAACAGCATTCCCGGGAGGATATGCAGCTGGCACATTCTATGTTTTTCTCTCGCTCCCAGTCTAGCATGGAAGAGCTTTAAACCTTTTTTAAATTAATAATCTTGATTGTCTTCATCCTTTAGCTTCAGTTGACTGTACAATTCTTGCAATCTACAGGCTAACCTACCGAACTAAGTTCAATATTGGACTCTATTGTAACGGAATAAGGTTTGAAGTCTAAAGGTTGATATTTACCGGTAGGCCTGGTGGTCTAACGAATGCAACAAATTGGTTGATTGATATTATTAGAGACAGTTTTGTTATTGTCTACACATCTGTAATTGCAACTATTATCGGAATTGATGGTTCGCAAATAAATAAATTATGCTATTTTAAACTGACTATGAAAGAATCAAAGGACGTTAAAACCTATCAAATGCTTGCAGTTTTGTGGCGCTCGATTTCGTTTTTCTTCACAAGTATAATCATTATTTGATTTCTATATTTTAGAAAACACATTTCAGGTGCTGGATTTCTTCAATCAATCGGAAATCTCCTACACCTTTGACTTAATGTAAAGCAAATATTAAGGCACAGGAAACATTTTTATATCATGTTTCAACCGGTGTATTGCATATTTTGTTGATAATATTCCTACAAGATAATTTACCTGTTTCCCCATACAGACGGATAACACACGTCAATATTATTTATGGTCTTGTTGAATTAATTTGCAGCTTCAGAATTTATTGGTGGTTGCATAAATGCTACAAGAAATTGTGAATTTTAATGCAATTAGTGAAAACGAGTATAAGTACCGATACGTGTGTGATCGGTATTGATTTATGATGAGACTGATTGTACGAAATAAACAAATCGATTCTGAATTGGTAATAATTGCTTGATTTTATACATACATATAATCACGCATTTATCCCTAATGGGGTAGGCAGAGCGCAAACGACCTAAACAAAGGTCGTTCCGCCACGTCTGACAAAGTTTTGAGGGTTGTTTAAGATAAATTTGTAGGTATATTGCTGTACTGTACAATATACTGAAACCCTCGGATCCCTTAGCTGGTTTTTACAGCATTTTACATAAGGGGTTCCACCCTTATGTCGTGGATATACCACAAATTCGCACGAAGCGGTTCGCTTCCACATTCTTAATGCGAACGGCTAAGGAGTGGAACTCCCTGCCGGCGGATCTGTTTCCGGAACAATATAACCTGGGCCTTTTCAAGGCGAGAGTGAATAGGCACTACATAGGTGAGTATGCTCCAACATAGTCCGCATCGTCACTTTCCACCAGGTGAGATGGCGGACAAATGCTCGCCTATATATATTAAAAAAAAAAAAAAAAAAAAAAATACTCGGGAGGAAATGCAGCTGGCACATTCTATTTATTTATTTATTTGATCACCAACAGACTAAGCAACAATACAGACAGAGTACTCTCTCTCTGTTCATTCTATGTTTTTCTCTTGCTCCCAGGCCAGCATGGAAGAATTAATTCAGTTTGATTTTATTTATTACTATTTTGCCCCCACGGTTTCACTTGCGTTAAATGAGTTTTCTGTGGGATTAACATAATTATCTTATGTCCGTCCCCAGGTTATTATTATCTATCTATCACTATGCCAAATTTCATCAAATCCACTTAGCCGTTTAGGCGTGAAAGAGCAATAAACAGACAGACAGACAGACAGAGTTATGGATGGACCTTGCATTGTGTTTGCTCTTGTCTCATACATTATGTTGATATCCGTTAAATATTTGTGGGTACTGGAATACATCTTAATATCTTTATTAATAAATCTCTTTAAAATCATCTCCCCTTAGCCTTATCCCGTATCCCACTGGGTCGGCTACCTAATCTAGGGGATTGAACGAGGGTACTGGTTTTTACACAGAGCGACTGCCATCTGACATCTGCAACCAAGAAGGGAAACCAGACCCAATCCTAGATTAGGTCAGAGTTTTCAAGCCGCCAATGCTTAGAACTAGCCTCTGACATGGCTAAACGACTAATATCTACGGTATTAAACGATATTAACCGGAACCAACGGCTTAACGTGCCTTCCGAAGCACGGAAAAGCGCCGAATAAACGTACTTATGAAATTCGAAAACCGAAAAACACATTGGTACGTGGTGGGGTTCGAACCACAACCTCCCGCTCAGGAAGCAGCGGCCCTATCCGCGGCACCATAGGGCATTAAATCTCTTTAAAATGTAACCTGCTAAATGAGTAGTTAATGAAATTCTTCTATCGAGTAGACTGGAAGCCTATGATCATCAGCGGCTTGCAGTCCACTACTGGACATAGGCCTTACTGCCTCCTTGGTCTAGTGGCTAGTGCCATGGACTCCCGATCCGGAGGTCCTGGGTTTAATTCCCAGGGGGGAAACACAAAGTTGATATTTGAGAATTTATCACTTTGTGAATTTTTCCCCAGTTTGGTTAGGACTTTGCAGGGTGAATCACCTGATTGTCCGAAAAGAAAAAGATTTCGTGCTTCGGAGGGCACGTTAAGCCGTCGGTCCCGGTCGCTGTCTTTGATAGTGGTCGTTACTCAAACCATGTCAGAGGCCTGATAGTTGTGCTACTAGGCGGTTTTAAAACTCTAACACCAGGGTTCATCGGGTCGATAGACTCGATACCCACTCGACAGAAGAAGAAGAAGACTGAAAAAAGGCTTCTCGCATGGTTTGCCACGCCACTCAGCTTTGTCTTCAGCCGATCTCATCCAGTTTCTGACCGCTTTCTTACGAACATCAGACACCCTCGCCGCGCCCCCCCCCCCCCAAATATATTGTTTTTATAGTTTCATAACGTCCTACATTACGATGATGATCATATTGATCATCAAATTAAGATTTTACATACATAAATACATATAATCACGCCTTTATCCCTAATGGGGTAGGCACAGCGTAAGCGACCTAAAAAACGTCGTTCCGCTACGTCAGACAAAGTTTTGAAGGTTATTTAAGATAGATTGGAGGGAGACAAAACTAACTTACTGGCTGAAGAATAAGACCTATGAACAAAGACTCGCACTCCTTGAATTACCTTCACTGCAAGCTCGTGGTAACCGAGGTGACCTCATTGAAACTTTCAAGATCCTCCTAGGCAAATGCAACTGCACAGACCTTCCTGCCATATTTAGACCGAGTGTTGTTCATCGTGCACGTCATGATAGACAGTTAGCTCGTTGGAGATCCAATACCACCGTTGGATACCATATCCTTAACAATCGTGTTCTAACACAGTGGAATAAGTTGCCACAGGAAGTGATTAATGCTCCATCAGTGAACAGTTTTAAGAACAGACTTGATAAGTGGTTAAACAGTGACAGACAATAAGTGTAGTGAAGTGACTAAAATTAACATAAACTGATACACACCAGCTTAGATATAGGCACATCAGCCTGTGGCTGCTCGCCTATTATTAAATAAGAATAATATATTGCTGTAGTGATAGTTTGTCAGCCCTTCGCCTAAATTGGATTAAAATTTAGCTATTACTTTAAAATCGATTTTTATACACTCTACCTACTTCTTGAGCAATATTTATGCTTTTTGTTCCATAACAAAAATCATTTCGATTCAACCCCTTTTTAATTTTAATAGTATGAATGTATCTAATTAACGTACCCTGCAGCAATGTCCAGTCAGTAGCACTATTAAACTTTACAACTAAACTAACTTACATTATTTTACTATTTCGAATAGTGCTAAAACTAATGTCTGAGGTATGAAAACAATCCATTGCGTCCCCTACTCATACAATACAATACAAAATACAAAAAGTTTTTATTTTTCTTTCACATAGAAGTAGAAGTAAAACTTAAAACTAGGTGAGATTGACATAAATATAATTTTGAATCTATCTATGTGAGAGACTGGTGTCCGTACTAGGAGACCTGTATTACAGATCACCAGACTCTCCGCACTCCGAACCTGGTGGATTCATAGAAGCGGCCGGTACATAAAATATATTTTACCAACTATGTGATGCAAGATACAGTTAATTAATTTAAATTTAACAGCATCCACTGATCGTGAATTTGTTCATATGTGTGTGTGTGTGTGTGTGCGTATGTGTGTGTGTATGTGTGTCTGTGCGTGTGTGCATGTGGGTGTACGGGTGTGTGTGACGATTAGTATGATTGAGAAGAAGAAGAATGAGAATGGGACATACCTAAATTATGAATTATGTGACTAGGGAACATTAGTATGGGCTATGAAAGAGTTTGCAGCAAATTTTCTGTTTTGTCATAGTCTAAGGTCTTCAGATAGATTGATAGTGCTCTTTTGCATGACTGTCTAGTGAGATGGTATATGCTGATTGACTCATTAATTTTATTATATAGGTAGGGGCCTAGAAATCCGATGAATCTCTGAGCAAAAGCGGTTCTCCATTGAGCTTCGGTTGGACAGACTCTATGTTTCAAGCGCTTATTCTTAAAAGATGCAGGATCATAAGTGAGTTTGCGGTGGATCCTCAGAATAACGTCAAGTAGAAATAGCTGCCTAACAGTCAGGACATCACTAAGAGCGTAGAGATCTGTGGTAGGAAAATAAAAGGGTAAATTTAAGCTAACTTTTAATACTGCTCTTTGAGCTCTCTCTAACCTTAATAGGTAGGTTTTTGCGGCACCTCCCCAAACAGAAATACAGTAAGATAAGATTGATTGGCACAGAGATACATATACCATTTTAATCACGGACTTATCAGCAACATGACGAAGATTTTTAAATAAGATTCATAACTAGCTAATACAATCAACCACATCAAAAGTTATACTTTGTTATACTCTATGTCATTATCATATGGGGGAATGTCATCAATAAGGTGAAATAGTTCGCGTAGTGGACTGTACAAGTGAGTAATAACATCAAGCATGCCGCTAATGCGCGTGACCTTTGGTTTTTTATGCAGTATTTTTTTCGCCATATAAAGGCACCTGTCGCAGACCCCGTGTGGTCTGCGCGTGCGCCGATAGCAGATACCACTAATTTATCGATAACATCCTGGAAATACTAAAGTTGTGATGGCTGAGGAATTTTGAGAATTCCCTGCGAACGGCAAATGAATGTTGTATGAAGTCGATGAAGCCGTTACGTGCAGTGCACTGGCTGGAATGGAATTTTGAAAATTTTAATCCTTTAACTGCGTGCCCCACTTTTACACACACCCTAGCTGTTGAAGTATTTGCCGTGTTATGGGTAGTTAGTTGCCCAAATGGTACACTCACTCGCACGTTTTCTCTTCTTCCAGTCTATTTATCATACTAGTTTTGGAATTTTATTACCCACCTTCATCATTCAGGTATCATAAATTAGTAGTATACATACATAAATATAATCACGCCTTTATCCCTAATGGGGTAGGTAGAGCGTAAACGTCCTAAACAAAGGTCTTTACGCCACGTCTCTCAAAATTTTGAGAGTTATCTAAGACAGATTTGTAGGTATATTGCTGTAAAGACAAGTCAGCCTATCGACTAAATTGCAATTTACTGAAACCCCCGGATCCCTTAGCTGGTTTTTACAGCATGCCCGGGAGGAAATGCAGCTGGCACATTCTATATTTTTCTTTCGCTCCCAGTCCAGCATGGAAGAAAGTCTACATGAATACAATTTTACTCATAAACAAGCCATGATTTGCATGGTTTGATATCATAAGTAAACCAGACAGCGCTGTGCTGCAAAAACCCTACCATCAACAGCGTCAGGTCAATCGGATGCAACGAAGCAGTGATTTATAGGTCGAAATTACCATCAATGCTTCCATGCTGGACTTTGAGTAGCAGAAAACATAGAATGTGCCAGCTGCATTTCCTCCCGGGCATGGCGTAAAAACCAGCTAAGGCATTCGAGGGTTTCAGTATATTGCGATTTAGGCAACGGGCTGACTACCTGTCACTACAGAAATATACATACGTACAAATCTATCTTAAATAACCTTGAAATCTTTGTCAGACGTGGCGCAACGACCTTTGTTCAGGTCGTTTACGCTCTGCCTACCCCATTAGGTATAAAGCCATGATTATATGTATGTATGTATGAATACAATTTTTCTCATAAACAAACTATGATTTGCATGGTTATCAGAAGTAAACCAGACAGCTCTGTGCAGCAAAAACCCTACAGTCAGGTCAATCGGATGCAACGAAGCAGTGATTTATAGGTCGAAATTACCATCAATAGCAAAAATGAGTGTTCTCACACCGGTACACGCGCGATAACTCTTTTCACACATCACTTTTGATTCTTGATGAGCAATTTTATAGGGCTGGCAAGGTTTTTGTATGCGTCTTGACATATACATATATATAATCACGCCTTTATCGCTTATGGGGCAGGCAGACCGTAAATTACCTAAACAAAAGTCGGTCGCCACCTACCCGGGAGGACATGCAGCCGGCACATTCTATATTTTTCTCTCGCTCTCAGTCTGATACAAATGAGGATTGTACAGAAGTAGGCATAAGAATCATCTTTCTTACCTGTCTACTCGTAGTTTTGTTCTAAAAAATTATGCAAAATTTGAAAAATATAAACGCGTGTAGCTTTGAACCTACATCTTGGAATATCGTTCCATTTCTCTACCAACTAAGTATGCTTGCTAGCTAGCTAGCTACCGACCGAGACAAGTAAATTAACGTGATTTTTAAAGCAAAATCTTTATTTGCCAGACAATCAGGCGATTTTTTTACCAAGCTAGAAATAATTGTGTTTGATGGGATCCACCCTTAGAACTCTCTGCGTAGAACAGCTGATATTAACGATGTCGGAGGTTTGTATACAACCTATACTTAGGGCCGTATTTGTAATCAGCTCTCAAGAGTGACAGTGAGTGTGAGTTTGTATCAGAAATGTCATTTCAGTACAAACTGGCCTGTCAAATCCATACTTAATATTGCTCTTAAGCTTGGTGTCGTTTCATAAAAACGACCCTTAGTGAACTAGTACAAACAAGACATGTACTTATTTCATGTTATAAAGTTCATAGATCTTCTCCACCCTCGTGAACAACAGGAAACTAATGCAAACCACATTCCACCGTAATTAGCACATAGACAAGCCTGAATATAAGTGTAACATTTCAATAACATTGCACCTAGTAATTTATCTGACAGCCCTGCGTTGAAACAATGAGCTGGCTGATTTATAGGCGAATGTGACGTCACGAAACAGCGCGAAAAACGGCGATTGGATGCGTCTGCGCATGACTGATGGATGGCAACCTGATCGGTGATCGGCGTGAGATATAAATAACATTGTTATTTCCACGCAAACTGCTTATTGTACTGGTACGAGTAATTTGCACAAAACGGTGAAATTTTCTGGAGTAGAAACGTAATGGTATCGAGGCAGATACATAGATACATATAATCACGCCTTTATCCCTAATGGGGTAGGCATAGCGATAACAACCTAAACTAAGGTCGTTTCACCATGTCTGACAAAGTTTTAATAGATTTGTAGGTATATTGCTGTAGTGACAGGTTGACAGCCTATCGCCTCCTATCCCTTAGCTGGTTTCCGATCCTCGGATCCCTTAGCTGGTTTTTACGGCATGCTTTGTAGGAAATGCAGCTGGCACATTTTATGTTTTTCTCTCGTTCCCAGTCTGTTGAAATCAGAAGTTGACGAGATTGTAGAGCTGGTATGCAATTATGTTTGATTAAAAGTTAAATAAAGCGGACAGATAAGATGATAATAATATTAGTTAATATTAGTTTATCTGAAAAAGAGCAGGGTTAAAGCTATTTTTATTTAGAATAGAAGAATAGAAAACATTTATTATTTATGACGTCACAAACACAACACAGTAAATACATTTTTAAACAAGAACAGAACAAACGAAAGTGAAATAAAATAATAATATAAACAGTAACTATTATCTAATATAAAGGTACCTAAAAATAAACATTTAATGCTACCGGAATGTGCGTGTCGCGACGTCACAATAAAAGGACCCACTCAGCTTATGCCTTATATTTCTCAAGACAAAGCAAACCATGTAGCTAATAAATGCGCTAATAATAAAATTAATGGACCTTACCTTATTGTCTCTTCCATGCTGGCCTGGGACCGAGAGAAAAACATAGAATGTGCCAGCTGCATTTCCTAAGGGATCCGAGGGTTTTAGTTTATTACGATTTAGGCGATGGGCTGACAACCTGTCACTACAGCAATATACATACAAATCTTTCTTAAATAACCCTCAAAACTTCGTCAGATGTGGCGAACGACCTTTGTGTAGGTCGTTTACGCTCAGTTTCTTCCATGCTGGACTGGGAGAGATAGGAAAACATAGAATGTTCCAGCTGCCCTTCCTCCCGGGCATGCTGTAGAAGTCAGCAAAAGGTATTCGAGGGTTACAGTATATTGTAATTTAGGCGATGGGCTGACAACCTGTCACTACAGCAATACACATTACAATCTAAAATTTTCCTCAATTTTTGTCAGACGTGGCGATAGCGCCTTTCACGAGGTGTTTTATGCTCTGCCTGCCCCGTAAGGGATAAAGCCGTGATTTTATGTATGTATGTATGTTTACGCTTAGCTTACCCCATTAGGGATAAAGGCGTGATTTTATGAATGTACATCTGTTGTGAGTATAAAACAGATGTCGCTTAACTTCCGAGTTAACTTTCCATTCTTCTTCTTCTGTCGAGTGTGTATCGAGTCTATGGACCCGATGAACTTTCCATACTATCTTGCAAACATCTGCCAACAACAAAATACCTGCAGCTCGCATACCTCTGATCATTACTTGCTGTCTACTCAACCCACATCATTAGCCCCTTTCTATCTTCATCAGAAATTGACTCGACACTAATAACAACCGTATCTGTATTAAGGTTAGGCTGCATAAGGCAGTGTTTGACTGTTGCATGGTATGCTTTTGGTTTCTTCCATACTGGCTTGGGAGCGAGAGAAAAACATAGAATGTTCCAGCTGCATTTCCTCCCGGGCATGCTGTAAAAACAAAGGGATCCGAGGGTTTCAGTATAATGTAACTAAGGCGATGGGCTGACAATCTGTCACTATAGCAATATAGGTACCTACAAATGTATCAGAAATAAATACCCCTCAAAACTTTGTCAGACGTGGCGGAGCGACCTTTGTTTGGGTCGTTTGCGCTCTGCATACCCCATTAGGGATAAAGGCGTGATTATATGCATGTATGACAACAGAACTGGTCTTACTGAGCAAGATAGTGGGCCATTGTAGTGGTACTGATTCCTTGGGGACACAACTCATAAAATCATGACTAAAATTTTTGCCGTCCCTTTCTGTTCTCTCATGAATATACATACATACATATAGTGACGCCTTTATCCCTAATTGTGTAAGCATAGCGTAAACGACCTAAACATAGGTCTTTCCGCCACATCTTACAAAGTTTTGAGGGTTCTTTAAGATAGATTTATAGAGACATTGCTGTAGTGACAGGTTGCCAGCAAATCGCCTAAATTAAAATATACTGAAACCCTCGGATCCTTTAGCTGACTTTTACAGCATACCCAGGAGGAAATTCAGCTGACTTATTCTATGATTTTCTCAGTCCAGCATGGAAGGTATCATGAATATGATTTACAGTTAAAAAATTTAGTCAAGATTTAGTGATTTTATGCGTATACGAATTGCCCCCAATGGTGAAACAATTTCTTGTGCTGCTTGTTTTTGTACCCAGCCTACTCTATCCTCTTTTCGCAACATTTGCCATCCGTCAGTGGGATATCTTTATTTTCCATATCCGTTTCACCACTTCTTCCGGTCGGAGCGTCGCAAATTATGCTTCTTGATTTAATAAAACTATCTTACCGCATTGCTTGTGATGAAAAATCAACGACTACTTACTTGTTTGTCTAACAAAGGTGTTAGAACTCAACTTTTCGACTCTTTACGACAGTCGAGTTGATTTTTCAGTATGAATAACACTTGTTCGTCGTTTAGTGATTAAATACATAAAACATAAACATTACATAAAAATACTTCATTGAACGTAAGAACACAAATCATACAACACAACAGATAACAAAAAAGACAAGTACAACATAGGCGGCCTTATTGCTAAGGTAGCAATTTCTTCCAAAAAAATACCTTGCTTGTGATTGATAAGTTTGTAACAACCCCCCTTCTACATAACTACCCTATCAACCCTAAGTAATTTGTGAAAGGAAGTGTGAGAGGAATATGTTGAGGAGAGGTAGGAATGTGGAGAGTATTAGAGGAGAGGAAGGGAATTTGAAAGAGGAATAGTGGATGGGAAGAGTGGCTCATGAATGATGAATAATCTAATAATAAAGTTACAAATATGGCTTGTGATCGTGATCGTCTAGTTAAAGTTAGGACCGTACGTTGTGTGATAGTATTTATAAAAGTAACCCAAATCCTTTAAAGTGGTAGTGGGATGTCATAGCTTAGCTCTCTTTAGGTTCTCGGGACAATATTGGGACAGTGCGCAGCGGGATAACGGAACCTCCGATTCCAGCTCCAACCATTCGCTGGTAGAGGATTTATGTGCTCGCCAACCATCAACGAATGAGATTTACTTCAATTACCAATTCCCAGACACTAATAAGGACAGTAAATAGCCTAGGAACTTGTCCTTGATGCAAAACCCATCATGCGAGCCCCAGAAAAGGAGAGAGGAGGCACTTCTGTGCCCTCCAATTGGTTTTTGTTTTGGCCAAGCCTCAGGCCAGAGATAAGTGACAGCGCACTTAGGAATTTTGGAACGAGTCCAGATTGATGAACAACATCATATAAAATATAATTAATTTGAGCTGATTTATTGGTCAGCCAACCAAGACAGAGCAAGTCATGTCTGATGTAATTTGTAGTAAGTTGTGATGTCCAATTGAGAAACATTGTCTCAACAAAGGTTTTATAAATTGTTGTCCAGCTATGCTGGAAGCACCGACTATGATACTGCACCAGTCATCGATCTCCACTTATAATATGCACATCCAGGAGTCAGTAGAATAGATAGGGATGCCGAAGCTAGTCCCAGATAATATAACAATCATTCACACCGCAAGCCACAGGTTCGTTGTAGATATAGGAGTGATAGGCAAGAGCAAGTAGTGACTGATTGTCAGACTTCTTTAGTGCAAAATAAGCTTCTGTGATCTAAACGCCGTTACAGACATATCGAATGCTAAGATGTAGTATGTGATGGAGGTTTGACCATGGCTGATACCATGTCGCTCAATTGACATCAAGTCAAGTAGTATTTCAGTAGTATAATGGCTTATCAAAGCCAACTGACCATAAATCAGTCATATAAAATTCACATAAAGTGAATAAATATAAAATTTTAATTCCAGACCCGTTCCGGGGTAATTTGAGGTTGTAGGTAGGATACAGATAACATCATCCCACATTCCATGCTGTATTGGTTTGGTTAGTATAATGAATACTCCCATTAGGTAGTTGGACCATAGTCCCAATAAGTTGCAAGTATAAAACCCACACATTAGTAGGTATATTATCAAAGATAAACTTTGTCAGTCTGTAGAACAGGATCATCAATTGTATAAAACCTACATAGTAGGTATCAGAGGTGAACGTTCCCACCAAGTTTGTAGCTGGTGTTCTAGAGTCTAGCACATACATACATATAGGATCATGAATCCAATAAATGTTTCAAAACATTGTCCGTTGAATATTTTTCACAATAAAGTGAATATAAAATTAATTCAGTATCCACTGCCAGAATAAGCATGTAGGTATGAATGACTCATACATAGGTATTAAATCCACAGTTAAGTGAATATAAATCAGTTCAGTAGTTTATTTGAGAAGAATAGGTAAGTATTTTGTCTCCTCTGCCAGGATAGGTAGGTATGAACAATTCATACATAGATATAGTTATAAAACATAGAATGTATTAAAATAATTTATACATTCCACTGCTGGGCACATCATGAAACATTAGGATGATGCTTCTCTGCTTAAAGGAAAGATAAGGCAGGAATTTTGGTAAAGGGAAGGGAGAGAACTACCTACCTAAACACAAACTAGGATCCCAAATAGCTACCCCCACCTACTTTCCTAGATATTGTCCTAATTCTTATTTATTATTACCTAGGTTAACCTATCCATCTAAACCTACCCCTACCTAACCTACTCCTACAATGTACCTAAACTGCCTATTTACCTAACCGCTTAGCTGTGTATAAATTATGTAGTTGCATGCTAAACCGACCTACAATCCTACATATATCTCATTAACCGTACCTATCATATAAGAAATATTGGAAATTATATATATATAAATGAATAGAACGGCCTTTGGCAAGTATGAAATATCATAAAAAAGGATTGTTAATTGAACAGGGAAAAACCTTGTAAATAAACAAAGTCTGAAGTGGACAAGATAATTAAATAAATGTAGAAATGGGAAAGTAAATAAAACACGATGTAAATTTATTCAAGAATAAGTAAATAAATGACTGCATCATAATTTGATGCAGGAATACCTTGTGTGTGGGTTTACCCATCCTTTAGAATCCTTGTAGGTGGCACTCCACCAGCTCTGCAAGACTCCACTGTCAGCATCCTCCACTCTACCATGTAAAAGAACAGCTGATCGTCAGGTCACTGCCCTCTGTCCACAACAGGAACAACTGATGGCACCAACATCCCACCAAAGTGGGTCTCTTGGTTGCCTCCCGGCTGCATACTCTCCTCTCCTCTTTGATGTGTACACTTTCACTGGTAAAAGTCAACTAAACTTCAAGTAAAACTAAACTTCCACTCAAACTAAAACTCCAGGCCAACTAAACTTCTCCCTGCTCGGTCCCAGACGCTATTTCTCTTCCCCGGCGTCCTCCTTGATTTCTCGTCGCCCCCGTTTGGCCCCCGTCTCCCAAATTCCAGCCCCATTCCCCCTTCTCGAGCCCCCCGACTGTTTTATCTTCCCTCTTATATCCCATTTTCTTGATAGTTCTCCCATTCTCCTCCAGATGGCACCGCGTGTCCTTCTCGTTCTGTGTTGTCGAAACCTATCTTCACAATATCTGCACACAATTTAAATACTCGGCATTTTATTATTATTAAGTAATTATAAAATGCTTATCGTATATAGTATGTGTAGATAAACCAATACCACACAATAAAACAATTAACTTACCTCATAAAATATAATCTTTATATTTTTCAATCTGGCATAACACCTATAATTTACTTCAAATTGAAGTAATTTCAGTTCGATCTGGCTACAATATTAGTTCTCTACTCAATCAACACTAGATTGGCATTAGTTTCTAGTTTATAGTGATTTTCCTACCAATCTGATAAATATATACTTGTATTTTAAAACAGTGATTTAGTTTTGAATAGCAGAAGCTAAGTTCATTACAAGTTTCACTCACATATTGATTGACACCATAAATGTCTCTTGTTTCAAGTGCTGCCTTTGTGTCTGCGTCTTTACCTATACTTGTTTCACCGTGAGATAGTCGTCGCGCCCGGCTGCGCTTGCGTTGCGATCTGTCACCCACGCGGAACTACCGTCATTTAGCTGTCAATCAGACAAGGGGAGAATTGACGTGGAGTTTCTTGCTGCAGCCGGTAGAGGGCGGTGTTAGGAGACAGACTAATTAGCGATTAATGTTCCCATGAAGAGTTCTTTTTGATAAAGGAAGTTGAGCAATTCTTCTTAGCAAGTGGATTCTCGAGTCGAACAACGACCCGAAGAACCCTGGTGTCAGAGTTTCAAACCACCTAGTAGCACAGCTATTAGGCCTCTGACATGGTTTGAAAAACGACCACTATCAAAGACAGCGACCGGGAGCGAATGCTTAACGTGCCGTCTGGAGCACAGAATCCTTTTAATTTTCGGACTATCAGGTAATTCAGCCTGCAATGTCCTAGCCAAACTGGAGGAACCCTCACAAAGTGATAAATAGACAAATATCGACTTTGTATTCCCCTCTGTTGAGCAATATAAGCCACGGCTAATACGATATCAGCCGATGCCAGAGAAATGCTATGCATTGTCCTTCCCCGTTGGAGGCTAGTTGCCATCGCCACGTTTGTCCAGCGAAAATATCTAACGGCAGGGTCTGGCTATGTCTACCTTTTACACTATATAGATACAACTGCCTCCGTGGTCTAGTGGCTAGTGCCATGGGCTCCCGATCCGGAGGTCCTGGGTTCGATTCCCAGGGGGGAAAACACAAAGTTGATATTTGAGAATTTATCACTTTGTGAATTTTTCCCCAGTTTGGGTAGGACATTGCAGGCTGAATCACCTGATTGTCTGAAAAGAAAAAGATTTCGTGCTTCGGAGGGCACGTTAAGCCGTCGGTCCCGGTCGCTGTCTTTGATAGTGGTCGTTACACAAAACCATGTCAGAGGCCTGATAGTTGTGCTACTAGGCGGTTTAAAAACTCTGACACCAGGGTTCATCGGGTCCATAGACTCGATACCCACTCGACAGAAGAAGAACTATATAGATATATAGATATGTTCTTCAATCATTTAGAAAGATACCTCTGGGCAGATTTAGGTAGAGGCTTTTCCTAGCTTGAAATAGAAGGTAGGTATGTAAATAAGTCTCATTCATGATCATGACATGACCCATTAAGATTTCGTATAAAAAATCTAATATTTTAATTTACTTTGATACCTGTATATTTTTGTATAAAAAACCTAATATTTTAAATTACCTTCATACCTGAATATTTTTGTATAAAACCTAATATTATTATTGACCATGATACCTGTATATTTAAGGTTAGCTGTCTTGAGGTGAAAGCCCTTAGCAGTTCGCAGGTTAGTGAAAGGAATGCGCACAAAACAAAACCTATCAT
Source organism: Scrobipalpa costella (assembly GCA_949820665.1). Taxonomy (NCBI): domain Eukaryota; kingdom Metazoa; phylum Arthropoda; class Insecta; order Lepidoptera; family Gelechiidae; genus Scrobipalpa; species Scrobipalpa costella. Next base: position 1,481,137 of record OX463306.1, read on the forward strand.
AAACATATCAATGATTACAATAAAAACTGATGCAACATCGTAGGTACTACTTACTTACTTTGTAACATGGGAATTTAGGTTTTTTATTATGTGTTATGCTATGGGTTTCGTCTTGACTTTAGTTTAGCTAGCTATGCCAAAGGTAAACAAAGTAGAGTTGGTTATTACAAGCTCATCCCTAAAACCTTAAAGACACTGGAATTATCACAAATTGACGGAGCACAGTACTTATTCCTAGACTCCGATGGCCGAAATCTAGCTCCCATTATTTTGAAAAGAAGCAAAACCTACATTCACTCTTTTCGGTCCACGAATTCGCAAACACCAGTTATTTCTCCAAACAACAACAATGACCGTTAACAATCGCTACGCGAAGTTTTTAAAATATACACTAGTATGGATTAGATGTTTTTAAGTTCACAATATTATTCTTTTACAGACAGAATGTGATTCTTCCATGCTGGACTGGGAGCTAGAGAAAAACATAGAATGCGCCAGCTGCATTTCCTCCCGGGCATGCTATAAAAATCAGCTACGGGATTCGAGGGCTTCAGTGTATTGCAATTTAGGCGATGGGCTGACAACCTCTCACTATAGCGATACAGATTTCAGTTTAAAATAGCCCTCAAAACTTGTCGTGGCGGAACGACCTTCTCTTCGGTCGTTTACGCTCTGCCTACCCCATTCGGGATAACGGCGTGATTATATGTATTCCCCTATATGTATGTATGCAGAATGTGAAAAATATAGAATTAATGAACAGAATATGCGCATCGCAAAATTTTATGGAGGTATCGCAAGTTTGATGTAGATGTTCATTTTAAAATGTAGTGTTTTCTAAAACAGTCGTTTCTCGTAAAAGGAGATAAAAGTACTATACTAGTCTCAAGCAAAAACGCCATTATGGTCTCGTTTACATTGGAAGGCCTCGACTGCTTTACTCGACCATATATTGCTTTTTTTATACAGAGCCCGATGGTGTAGTGGATAGGGCCGCTGCCTCCTGAGCAGGAGGTCGTGGTTCGAATCCCACCACGTACCAATGTGTTTTTCGGTTTTAGAATTTCATATGTACGTTTATTCGGTGCTTTTTCCGTGCTTCGGAAGGCACGTTAAGCCGTTGGCCCTGGTTAATATCGTTTAATACTATAGATATTAGTCGTTAAGCCATGACAGAGGCCAATGCTAAGCATTGGCGGCTTGAAAAACTCTGACCTAATCTAGGATTGGGTCTGGTTTCCCTTCTGGGTTGCGGAGGTCAGATGGCAGTCGCTCTGTGTAAAACCCAGTACCGTCGTTCAATCCCCTAGATTAGGAAGCCGACCCCGTGAAATACGGAATTAGGCTAGGGAGATGATGATATTGCTTTTTTTCAACTTCTCAAGTAATGTTCTGTATTTTGTAGTTTTTCGTTGATTTCCTATATATTTATTTTTAAGCGGTTTTCCATACCCAAATGAATGAGCCATCAGTAATTTTGTTCAACTATAACTATCCCGGACTCTCCCTACCCTAAGCAAGATTTAGATATTTATTTTGACTTATCCGTCTGTTAAAAAAAAATCCGTCTGTTCTGTGCAGAATTAACTAAACTTAACTTACATTTTAAATCAGTTTACCAAGCAACCTCGCAAGCTTCTCTGTCTTAAATGCGGACATAAATTCCCCGCTCAATGGATAGAAGAAGTCGGTCGTATTGTTTTCCGATACAATTTAGCGAACTTGCACTGTTTAAAGCGGAAGTGGGTCGCGGGTTGCGGGGTCGACGCGTAGATTGATCTGTGGACAAAGGGTGATGGAATCACGCATGTATCTCTCATAGGGTAGACAGAGCTTCAAGGACTTAATAAAGCATTTTCCGACACGTCATCATAGATAAATGTTTATGACTATTATAGTGATAAGTTGTCAGTTCTTCACGTTCTAAATTTATGAACACTTAAAAATACCTTCAGTAGATTTTCCTGGATTCGAAAGAATGCCCGGGAAGAAAAGTAGATCTCAATGGATAGAAGAAGTCTGTCGTATTGTTTTCCGATACCATTTAGCGAACTTGCACTGTTTAAAGCGGAAGTGGGTCGCGGGTTGCGGGGTCGACGCGTAGAGTGATCTGTGAACAAAGGCTGTTGGAATCACGCAAGTATCTCTCATAGGGTAGACACTTGGTGGACTGAGGCTCGTATTTATGAAGCGATATCAAACTTGAGAGCAATATTAAGTATAGATTTGACTGGCCAGTTTGTACTGAAATGACATTGACATGAGCGTCAAGGACTTACTAAAGCAGTTTTCAGCCTTTCCATCAACACTTAAAAATACCCTCGGTTGATTTTCCTGGATTCGAAACAATGCCCGGGAAGAAAAGTAGCTCTCAATGGATAGAAGAAGTCGGTCGTATTGAACAAGGACTGACGAAAGTATTTTATATATCCTTTATCAGGTAGGCAGAGCGTCAACGACTAACTAAAAACACCTCGACACCTTCGTTTTCTACACTTCTGAATTCCCATGATTTTTAAATACTATGTAAATGTAGCCATTTTAAGATCCTCTCGACAAGACATGTTATTCAAAAAGCCCATATCAACCAAAATCGCAGTAGCTATTTCTAACTTGCACTATTTTGACCATAAGCCGAAAGTAGGTCAGACATTTTCCCATGAGGTCAAAGAATATCTCGATCTATGCAGAGTGACCAGCCATGTTGAAAGTTGGGAAATACGAGCCTTAAGGCTCGCCTTTTGGAAAACCCTGCCAGTTATGAACTGCTAAATGGGTTTTCCGATGTGAATAAGCACTAAGTATTTGTGTGTATCTTCCATGCTGGCCTGGGAGCGAGAGAAAAACATAGACTGTGCCAGCTGCATTTCCTCCCGGGCATGCTGTAAAAGCCAGCTAAGGAATAGATTTAGTATATTGTAATTTAGGTGATGGGCTGACAATCTGTCGCTACAGCAATATACCTACAAATCTATACTAAATAACCCTGAAAACTTTGTCAGGCATGGCGGAACGACCTTTGTTTAGGTCGTTTACAATCTGCCTAACCCATTAGGGATAAAAGCGTGATTATATGTATGTATTTCTGTGTTATTTTTATTTTATTACAAATAGGAGCACCAACGTCAGTCAAATTTTGCATTCATGGGTACAAACAAAATAATAATACATTTCTAATTTGAGTGACCATTAGAGGTGTAGACATCGTTCACTACAACAACAGTAAACTAAACTTAAAATTAAAATTAAACTTAAAAATAAAAGGTAGTAGTGACGTCTTGGTAAACATATCTTTTTAAGGGTGAAGGCTTGTTTTATATCAGTCCAGAAGCAGAGAAATTTTCTAAATATTAGAGAATACATACATATAATCACGCCTTTATCCCTAATGGGTTAGGCCTAGCGTAACGAATTTGAGAATAACTTATATATACTAGATTTAGTATTATTCTGTCTTAATAAAGTACCTACTAGTTCATGAAACTAAGAAAGTTATAGGTACATTTACATTTTCATACTATAGATATTTCTACACAGATGGAGCCTTAAGACCAGCAGGTTGATAACTTAAGGCCCTATCAAGTCGGTCTTAAGTTACATGCGAGTCTGTCACGCCAGGTTATCTATCTTCAAGTCATAATCCTAGGAAGGCGGACAGGAGGTCATTTGACTGATGGTAGAGGTTTTGCATAACTTCTGCCTAGGCGGCGAAAGGAGAGTCTGGGAAATATTAAACCTTTCTCTTAGTTGTAGATCTATGTGATTCCGAATGCTTGACTGATTGATTGAAAAGTTCTGTTTTTCTAATCTTTATAGAATATTCTTCAGTTTCCGCAGAGATTGTTGACTGTTAATTTTTGTAAATCAAATTCATTTCATCATTTAACAATTCTCGTCAGAGTACTTACTGGTTGAAATAAATTTAAGCCATTACGATCGATACGATAAGAAGAAGAAGAATTCTTGTAAAATTCTTAAAATAAATGCAATCATCGACAATCTTGGAACTGGAGTTTAACAAAAATTTACGGACTGACACCTTTGTTGCTATTGACCAATAACATTTTCACAATTAAACTCACAACCTCCGTATCGAGAGTTCAAGAATTATGCTCGTATTTTTTAAGCGATCTCAAAATTGAGAGCAAAATTAAGTATGGATTTGACGGGTCATTTGTAAAAAAAAAATACATTTGTGATACGAACTTAAACTAGCTGTCAGTCTCAAGTGTTGTTTATCAATATGGGCCTTAGGCTCGTATTTTTAAAGCAATCACAGGATTGAGAGGAATATAAAGTGTGGATTTGACAGGTTATTTGTACTAAAATTACATTTCTGATACGAACTCAAATTAACTGTCAGTCTCAAGTGTTGTTTATCAATACGGGCCTCAGATCTCTAAACCACAGATGTATTGCGACTATCTAGCTTCGAGCTCCCAGTACCAGCAGAGGTCAGCGAAAGCCGGCAGCAATCACTAGTCTCACTAGTGCATCAATCGGCGAGAGCCAACGGCTATTAATTACCCCGTGCCGCACGCCGCGGCTGACACCATGGGTAGAAACTTGGTGGACATGGCAACATTTACTAAGTACATTCATACATATTATCACGCATTTATACTTAATGGGGTAGGCAGAGCGTAAACGACCTACACAAATATCGTTCCGCCACGGCTGACAAAGTTTTGAGGGTTATTTAGTCTGAAAGTGACAAATAGAATTTTATTTAAGTGTGTATCCGTAAAAAATGTCTCTCTCACAGAGAAATTCATGAAGGACCTTTTAGAGCATCGGTCACTGGTGACCTGGTGGCTGGCAGATTCCTTGCGCAGCGGATTATCCTCGATATCCAAAGGAGGAATGCTGCCAACGCTCTGGAGGCCATTTATTACATTTGATTAGATTTAAGTTAATTTTGTAAATATTTTTCATGATTTTTGTAAATAAAAAGATTTTAGTTTTAGCCGGCAAATCTGGAATCGAGCCCATAATTTGTATTCTCAAAAAGGACCATCTTGTAGGTGAGATCGATCCATCGTCGACTTTTGTGCCTGTTGCGTCTGACCTAGACTATTTTTATAGAGTCAACAACAATCCCTCTAATAAATAAAGATTATGCCACATCCAGGCTCCTTATAAGCTCTCGATAGGTTTAACATGTAACCGGCGGTAGATTGATGAGTAACTCCATTACCGCGTGACGCTTGACGCTTCCGTGTGAGTTAGTACTTGTAGTAGGCCACCGGCGCGGGCGCAGACTATCAACACTTAGTCTAACTTATATATTTACTAGCGACCCGCCCCGGCTTCGCACGGAATTTATCAGTGTTTCTCTGCTATATTATGCATGTATTATACATATAAACCTTCCTCTTGAATCACTCTATCCATTAAAAGAAACCGCATCAAAATCTGTTGTTTAGTTTTAAAGAATTATGCATACATAAGGATATAGGGACAGAGAAAGGGACTTTGTTTTATACTTTGTAGTGAAGTAAAATGAGTAACAAAATGGCGGCTATAATTTAGTCAGAGTACGAAACATGACTTCTTGCAATTTAGGCGATAGGCTGACAACCTGTCACTACAACAATATACCTACAAATATATCTTAAATAACCCTTAAAACTTTGTCAGACGTGGCGGATCGAACTTTATTTAGGTCGTTTACGCTCTGCCTACCCCATTAGGGATAAAGGCGTGATTATATGTATGTATGTATGTATTCTTCAAATCCCCAAGTAACTGGTTGTGTGATCGCGGCAAAAGCTAATCAATAGGTGAGTCTCCTCGATTGATGCACCAGTGATTGCCACTGGCTTTCCCTGACCCTAGGGCGGGTAGACCCCACAACTACTGACTAGGGTTGAAGAGGATTCCGCATTCGCATCCTCATGCGGATGATCTGCAATTTTCACATATCCGTATCCGCTATCTGCATCCTCTAAGATTAAGTGGATGTGTATGAGGATTGTGTTTGGCGAATAGCAACGGCGAAAAGGGCGTTTTATTGATCACAATGCAATAAACAAAATTAGAACACATTTATTTATATACATATATACCTATAATCACGCCTATATTCCTAATGGGGAAGGCAGAGCTTTAACGACCTAAACAGAGATCGTTCCGCCATGTCTGACATATTTGCGGGTTATATAAGATAGATTTGTATGAATGTTGCTGTAGTGACAGGTTATCTGATACCTTCGGATCCCGTAGCTGGTTTTTACAGCATGCCCGGGAGGAAATGCACCTGGCACATTATATGTTTTTCTCTCGCTCATAGTCCAGTATGGAAGAAAAGGATATGAATTTTATTTTTAGCTCTCTCTTTTATTAATCCTCTTCCGCATCCTCATAACCAAATCCTCATCAACTCTACTACTGACTACTGGTTACCACAGAGTAAGTACATAATAGTACTGCTAGTAAGCTACTTACGGAATTATAAGGCTGTTGTGTAGCTGATTTCATGTGATCTGTAATTGGAGAGAATGCATCGATGCCTTCGATGCATCTTTTGTGATATGTATTGAAAGAAGTATACACTAATTACTAAAAACACTTACATATATATATAATCCATGCTGTTTTTGCTCCCATGCTGGCCTGGGAGCGAGAGAAAAACATAGAATGTGCCAGCTGCATTTCCTCCCGGGCATGCTGTAAAAACCAGCTAAGGGATCTGAGGGTTTTAGTATATTGTGATGTAGGCGGTGGGCTGACAACCTGTCACTACAGCAATAGACGTACAAATCTATCTTAAAAATCCCTTAAAACTTTGTCAGATGTGGCGGAACGACCTTAGTTTAGGTCGTTTACGCTCTGCCTACCCCATTAGGGATAAAGGCGTGATTATATGTATGTATGTATGTAAAAACAACCTAAACCTAAAGAAAGTTCGTTCCGCCTCGTCTGACATAGTTTTGAGAGTTATTTAAAATAGATTTGTACGTATGTATATTGCTAAAAATACTTACTAGAGCAGATGAATTCAAATACCTACTACTTAATTTGGATGTTGCTTTAGAACTTTAAAACTTATTTGTCAAATATATTTTATCTTTTTAAATCTCTAATAGGTTGAATTTGACTTCATTGCTGCCTTTTTATTTGATCTAATTCGTTTACTTTATAAGTTAGGAAGAATGAGGTTCTATCGTCATATTTATTTTATCCAAGACACGGAAATTACCATTTATCGAACTGTCGTCCACTCAGACAATCTTCTGGAGTGGTTACCAAGGCGGAAGGATAAAAACACTTTTACTTTTACACACATTCAACGAATTATTGACAATATATAGCGACAGCAATTCTAAATCGTCCTAAAATTAACATACATATAATCACACCTTTATCCCTAATGTGGTAGGCAGAGCGTAAACGTTCTAAACAAAGGTAGTTCCGCCACGTCTGACAAAGTTTTGAGGGTTATTTATGATAGATTTGTAGGTAAATTGCTGTAGTGACTGGTTGTCAGCTCATCGCCTAAATTAAAATATACTAAAACCCTCGGATACTGAAACCCTCGGATCCCTTAGCTGGTTTTTACAGCATGCCCGGGAGGAAATGCAGCTGGCTCATTTTTTGTTTTTCTATCACTCCCAGTCCAGCATGGAAGGAACGTAAAAAAGTAACACGACTAAAAATAAAGTATGGAAAGCTTCGAATCCATTTAAGACAAAATTTTTCTAAAAGTTTTCTATTTTCCCTTTCTCAAGCCAATACAAACTAATAAAGACAGCTTTTGGATGATAAAGCTGCCTTCGTACACGACAAGTTACGAGTGAAACTCTTACTGCTCCGTCAATAAGCTGAAACAAAGATACCAACTGTCGTTCACGGCACGGATCCAATAAGAAATAAGCCAAAATTCCCTGTGAAAAATAAGAAATATTCGGCAAGTTTCCCTAATAAAGAAAAGAGAACAGTTCGCAAGATATAACGCGGCGTCTTCGTGAATTCTCGCCAGCGCCGGATCGAAACACATTTTATATAAACGATGACGTAAATACTCATTTGCAAGAACAATATCCGATATTGAGTGAGGCCTGTCTTTCGAAAGAATACACTGCCGACCAGGAAAAAGGACCAATATAAAAACAGATGTATGGCGCGTAGGTACGAACCTTTTCGTAGGCAATTTTCTTCACTCCACTTGCTTTATTTGAAAACTATACCGTTTTGGCGCAATTTATTAGATTTCGTCTTGAATAAACACGAAAAGTAAATGTAAGTTTCGCTAGAAATGTATATGAAGCGAATGTTTAAGTAAAGTGAGTTCTACTTCATTTCACATTCATGAGCTGCTTTTATCTAAACTGGGGAAAATATTTAGTATGTAAGTACTAGTTTTGACTAGTTTCTGCTTATCATATCATCACTTGTTATAAAAATGCAGCGCTAGGATTATTTAGAAGTTGGATTAACGACGTCAGCATCAACTATTTAAATGCAAAGACTTCTTTTAGATTTGAGATAAAGTTTATAAAACTGCATTCATCTTATAGATATTTTTATGCTACTACTAGCGTTTCCCCTCACGGTTTCTCCCGCAGCTAAAAGAATGTTCCTATGAGTCTATGTCAATCTCTATTGATCCTACTATGATTGCCCTGAAAAAAAAAACAACAAGTAGAAGACAGAGTTACTTTAGCATTTCTATCCGACTCTGCAACGCAAAGGAGGGTAATGCGATTATCAGCCTATGTATGTTTGAACCTTTGTGATACTCTAGAGACTAAACACGTAAGCCGATTTTAGCGATTCATATTGTCAATTGATTCGTCTTAAAAAAGCGAGTGTCACTAAATGACAAAATTGATCAAAATTAAATACGGCCACAATCAGACGCCTATGTTTTATAAAGTTTAAAAGGCTCGTATTTATAAAGCGATCTCAAGATTGAGAGTAATATTAAGTACGGATTTGACAGGTCTTTTTGTACTAAAATTTACTTCTGATACGGACTCAAAGCTGTCAACCTCAAGTGCTGTTTATTAATACGGGCCTAAGTAAAGATAGGTAACGCAATTGTTTTTTACTATGAATGGCTAATCTAGGGTCAATTACATGCAATAAAATTTAGATTCTGTATCACCAACTGCCAATTCTGCAGCACCAAACCGATCACACAGTATCGCTGTCATACCTCGCTCTTTATGACATCCACAAGTCCCTCAAAGGCGTTTTGGCGGGCGACCAACAGCGGCAACAAATCCATTGTAGACTTCGGTACTTAACTAGGTATACCACAGAATATTCATACAGGGTGTAATAAAGACGGTGTCCTGTAAACGAAAGGGGTTGCTCAGTCATCAACTGTACATCTTTCAGAAAGGTTTTTTTTATCTTGCTGTGTTCTGTCAGTGCGTGAGAGTGCCACAGCCACAGTAATCTATTGCCGAAGCCATAATAGGCATTTTTTTTCTGGGTGAGCTCTATCGTTGGCTCTGTCATTATCATCCCTTTTTTATAAACCGCTCGTTTGGAAATCGCATGCGAAAGTTACTCTTTCGCATTGGAGTTCGAGTAATTAAAAAATACGGCCCTATGTCTATAGAGTTAAGAGCAAACCCATATTTAATTAAAAAAGAAGAGAAAAATGTCTTCTCCTTTCGGATTAGATAGAAGTAGTTATTTTGTTAAGGACAGTTTTCTTTTCTTCTATGCTGGCTTGTGAGCAAGAGAAAAATATAAAATGTGCCAGCTGCATTTCCTCCCGGGCATGCTGTATAAACCAGCTAAACGATCCGAGGGTTGCAGTATATTGCAATTTAGGTGATGGGCTGACAACCTGTCACTACAGCAATATACCTATCTATCTTAAATAACCCTCAAAGCTTTGTCAGACGTGGCGGAACGACCTTTGTTTAAGTTGTTTACGCTCTGCCTACCCCATTAGGGATAAAGGCTATATAGTATGTACGTATTTTTATTTAAAATAAAGTGAGATTAGGTGTTTAGTTTTAACAACACCTTTTAGTTAGCGCGACACCCTGTAGATATTAAATATAGAAGCGGTTATACTTCCCTTGTCCGCCAGTGCCCAACTCATGTTTATTCACTGCCCCCAGCCCCCGATATATTTATCGGTTTGCATCCTACGTTCCGTTCTACGTGGAATTTGGTATACGGCCACCACTCAAAATTTGTCTTACACTTTACAGCTGTATGCAGATGAGGCGGAAAGCAGTTTTTGGGAACGGAACGGAATTAAGTTTCGGCCATTTTGGTTAGTGCATTGGGGATGTATGGGTTGTTGGAGTGGTTAGAAACTCCTGTATTGTGTTGAGTTGAGATGCAGTTATAGACTATTCAAATTCGATTATTCTTCCATGCTGGACTGGGAGAGCTAGAAAAACATAGAATGTTCCAGCTGCCCTTCCTCCCGGGCATGCTGTTGAAGTCAGCAAAAGGGACTCGAGGGTTACACTGTATTGTAATTTAGGCGATTTGCTGACAACCTGTCACTAAAGCAATACATATTAGAATCTAAAATTGCCCTCAATTTTTGTCAGACGTGGCGAAAGCGCCTTTTACGAGGCGTTAAACGATCTGCCTACCCCGTGAGGGATAAAGGCGTGATTTATGTATGTATGTATGTAAATTCGATTATTTCGTGAAAAGCATAATTAAATTCAGCATGTTGTCACAGATATTCCATACTAAACTGGGTATATCGATCTATGTTCATTCTTGAAAAAGTTGTTTATAGTGAAGATTACTAACCTACCCCTAAAATATTTCTACATACATACATACACATAATCACGCCTTTATCCCTAGCCCATGGTAGGCAGAGCGTAAACGACCTAAACAAAGGTCGTTCCGCCACGTATGACAAAGTTTTGAGGGTTATTTAAGATGGATTTGTACGTATATTGCTGTAGTGGCAGGCTGTCAGCCCATCGCCTACATTACAATATACTGAAACCCTCTGATGCAGCTGGCACATTCTATGTTTTTCTCTCACTCCCAGTCCAGCATGGAAGTAAAATATTTCAATTTAATTTAAACTTGCTGTATACCTACCAATAACAATAGCAAGTTTAGCGTAGTTTTACTTCACATGATTATGAATAAAAGGTTTATCTGGTTACTTTTATTAAAACTTATTGTTTTTTTTTGTAATTTTACGAGATAAAGGTTCTGCTGCAGCTTATTTCGCAAACCTACAAAGGCCACAATTATCTCTAATTCCCTCTGTAACCGGAGCCTTACGATTTGTGTCTCCCATTAGAAGGAATAAAAATGCGAATCTTCAACTCACTTTCGATTGACGGACGATTATTACGGACATAATGGCACAGGCTCAAGCTGCGAAGAGGGCGAAGAGGGAAACTGGAGATATGTCATGTTGTTTAGCTTTTTAGAGCCAGCTGTTTTTTTTTTGTATTTACGCGATAGATGCTTTTTCTAGGTTTTTATCAGTCCACTAAAGCTAGTCTATGTTAGTGATCGACGAAGAAACCAGCATACCCAGAAATCAAGTAACAAACTGTTTACCGATAAAATTATGTTTATTTTATTTATTTATTTCTTTCACATATTAAAGATTCTACATACATCAAGTTCTTATTACCATTAAACCTTAAAAAGGTTTGTATTGGCATTGCACATTCCTCCTTAAACTAAAATCTTAAATAACTTAAAACAACATAACATGCTTACATATTGAAAAATAACATATTTTTTATAATATGACGTCATATAACGGGTGGCGCAAAAGTACTGGCACTAAAGAAAATATTTTTATTTTTTTTATATGACATTTTCTGTCATTCTGTTGTTGAAAATTGTGTAGTGAACAAATGTAAAATACACTGAAAATAAACATGGACCGTTTTACTCTCCAAGAACGTGGAATAATTGTGTCAATGTTCTTACGGAATAATTCATCAGTGATAAGAATACAACGTGAATTTCGTCGACGATTTCCCCACCGTCCGGCACCGATTGGTCGCACAATTCGACGCTTTGCCACACGCCTTGAAGCAACTGGCTCAACATTGGATAGACCTAAGTCTGGGAGACCAAGAACAGGCCGTTCAGCTGAAAATATCGATGCTGTGCGCGAAGATGTGGAAGAGTGTCCAGAAACATCAACGAGGCGACGTGCCACGCAATTGGGCATTTCCAGACGGACCCTGCAGCGTATTTTGGTGAAAGACTTAAAGATGTTCCCGTATAAAACTCAAATGACTCATCAGCTGCTGCCTGCTGACCACCGAGCTCGTCTAGATTACTGCCAGCGCGTCATAAACCTCAACCTTGAAGAGGATAATTTTCCTTCAAAATTGGTTATGAGTGACGAAGCGCATTTCCATCTCTCAGGGCATGTCAATAAGCAGAATACTCGGTTCTGGGGCACTGATAATCCGCGCATTATTCAAGAAACACCTCTACACCCACTAAAAGTTACTGTATGGTGTGGCATCTGTGTTGACAGAGTGATCGGACCCTATTTTTTCGAAGACGCTGGAGGCAATGCGATAACTGTCACTGGAGAACGCTATAGAACCATGTTACGTGAGTTTTTGATACCCAGTTTGGACGAATTGGGGCTGGAGCACATCTGGTTTCAACAAGACGGCGCTACGGCACACACAGCGCGCGACACTATGGACTTAGTGAGGGACGCTTTTCCAGGCCGAGTTATCTCTCGTTTTGGCGATTTACCTTGGCCTGCAAGATCACCCGATCTGACCAGTCCAGACTTCTTTCTTTGGGGTTTTTTGAAATCTCGGGTGTATGTGAACAAGCCACAGACTCTCGCAGCTCTAAAAGAAAACATTCGTCAAGAAATAACGAACATATCGCAGGAAGTGTTACGGCAAGTTATGCAAAATGTCATAAATAGGGCTCAAATGTGTATCAACTCTGGAGGTCACCATTTAAAAGACATCATCTTTAAATCCTAATGGTACGAAATTTAATGGCACAAATATACATTTAAAAAAACCTAAATCTAGTTTTCTAATTTAGAAAAAATGTTATAGCTGAACCAAATAGGGTCTTTACTTTTGCGCCACCCAGATTTTACATCATACTTATTTGGTATTATCTGTTCAATAATTTTTTGGTGTACCTTTAAAATTATAGGTATGAATAGAAAGAAAGTCAAGAAGAGCGAAAAGAAATCAGAAACTTCGGAGGTTAGTGAAATAACACAAATTATTTCGTGGCAAGGTATATTTTTGTTTGAATGTCCACTCAGAATAATTCTTTTGTATCTCTACCCCGATTAGTTCGAGATAACGTCTCTGAGGTAACGTATCTCCAGTATATGTATATCCCATACAGACAGAACTCATAATTATCAGTGTTTATTACAAGTTTTTGCGAGATAAACCCTGCATTACTAATATTAACCAAGGGCTTGCGATCAATAAACTCATTAAATAAAATTATTCTTACTTTTATGGAAGAAACTGCCATTAATATTGGTAGCTGTTATGGTACAGAAATATAGGAGGTAATCTATATTAAAAGGTAATTGATTAAACAGAAAACGCTGTATTTTACAAAGAACTTATGCCGACATTATGACGAGGTGGTAAAAAACGCAATAAAAATTGTGATGACTTTTCGGTTAAATGTTGAATGAGTGAAAAGGTTTTATACATACATACATATAATCACGCCTTAATCCCTAATAGGGTAGGTCGAGCGTAAACGACCTAAAGATGGTCGTTTCGCCACGTCTGACAAAGAGTCGAGGGTAATTTCAGATATATTTGTAGGTATATTGCTGTAGTGCCAGGTTGTCAGCCTATCGCCTAAATTGGACTATACAGGAACCCTCGGATCCCGTAGCTGGTTTTTACAGCATGCCCATGGAGAAATACAGGTGGCACATTCTATGTTATTCTCTTGCTCCCAGTCCAAAGTTTTATGCTGTTGTATAGTTAGTACTTAAGAACATTGAATACTCTTACGGGTTGATTGGCTATTTCCTTTAGCCTTTTCCTAATCATTAATAAGTTTATACATACATATAATCACGCCTTTATCCCTAATGGGGTAGGCAGAGCGTAAACAACCTAAACAAAGGTCGCTCCGCCACGTCTGACAAAGTTTTGAGAGTTATTTAAGATAGAATTGTAGGTGTATTGCTATAGTGACAGGTTGTCAGCCCATCGCCTAAATTACAATATACAGAAACCCTCGGATCCCTTAGCTGGTTTTTACAGCATGCCCGGGGGGAAATGCAGCTGGCACATTCAAAGTTTTTCTTTCGCTCCCAGGCCAGCATGGAAGTTAATAAGTTTATTATAATAAAAAACGGGAAATTTGCCGTGGTTTTCCATTTCTGTATGAGTGTCCAATATTCATTACACATATAGATATTTATTTGACATATTGTCGTTTGGAGGAGTGGCGTAATTCACATACAAACATCGTAAAACGCAACCGAAAGAGGGTAGACCGATATGTCTGCCCTTAGCCACCACACCGCTCGCAAGTTCCTCAGTCGCTCTGTGATCATAACGCATGAAACTGCGTTGAAATACCGGACACTCGTATGAGAAAAATGGAAAACCTCGGTAAACTACCCGTTTTTAATCATTAAAATGTTGATAACCGTGACAGTTTGAAAAAGACTATTAATAAGGGCCGTATTTATAAAGCTATCTTAAGACTGAGAGCAATATTAAGTATTTATTTGACAGGTTATTTTGTACTGAAATGACATTTCTGATTCGAACTCAAACAAGCTGTCATGCTCAAGTTCTGATTATAAATACGGGCCTAAGTTTCTTTATAGCTAGCTCAATTTTATTTAGTTTGTCTGTAACAAAACAGCACCAATATGGTAAAAACGAAACATAAATTCCGATGTAGGCAGTATTTAACAAATATACATACATAAAATAACGCCTTTATCCCTTACGGGGTAGGCAGAGCGTAAAACGCCTCGTAACAGGCGCTTTCGCCACGTCTGACAAAAATTGAGGGCAAATTTTATATTGTAATGAATTAATGATATGTATTGCTGTAGTGACAGGTTGTCAGCCCATCGCCTAAATTTCAATACACTATAACCCTCGAATACCTTTTGCTGACTTCTACAGCATGCCCGGGAGGAAGGGCAGCTGGAACATTCTATGTTTTTCTATCTCTCCCAGTCCAGCATGGAAGAACACTTTTAACAAAGATGATTGTTGTCATATAATAGAGCCCGATGGTGTAGTATAGAGCCCGATGGTGTAGTGGATAGGGCCGCTGCCTCCTGAGCGGGAAGTCGTGGTTCGAATCCCACCACGTACCAATGTGTTTTTCGGTTTTCGAATTTCATATGTACGTTTATTCGGCGCTTTTTCCGTGCTTCGGAAGGCACGTTAAGCCGTTGGTCCCGGTTAATATCGTTTAATACCATAGATATTAGTCGTTAAGCCATGACAGAGGCCAGTAGCATTGGCGGCTTGAAAAACTCTGACCTAATCTAGGATTGGGTTTGGTTTCCCTTCTGGGTTGCGGAGGTCAGATGGCAGTCGCTCTGTGTAATAACCAGTACCGTCGTTCAATCCCCCAGATTAGGTACCCAACCCTGTGAGATACGGGATAAGGCTAGGGAGATGTGATTATTGTCATATAATAGAGAACGTAATTTGTAGGATCGCAGTACTTTTCGCCACAGCACTTTGAGCCTTTATTGACCAAAAATACTACCCATTACTTTTCATAGTCATAGTTAATCTACTTGGGTGTTAAAATCGACACCTAGTAATAATGAGACGGTTAAGCATGGCAACATTATTCTAGTTAATTATTGACTTTCAGCTGTTATTAAGTAATTTTTGTGTTAAGTACAAATAGGCAATAAGTGATGGGTGTAACTATTAATTGTTGAAGAATAAGAATGTCAGTTAAGTCGTAAAAAGTTATGTTATTATTTGCAATTTTAGTTCTTTTTTTAACTAATTGTTATCTATGAAGTAATATAAATTTGTTTGTATGATATTGATAATGTTATCAGTAATAGAACAGCGTATACAAATTAGTTTATACATGTTTATTATTTTAATTATAAGACCATAACGGCGGCACAGAAAAATATTTAACAATATTCAGGAAACGGAACAAAATACTATGATTGATAC
Organism: Scrobipalpa costella; assembly: GCA_949820665.1. NCBI lineage: Eukaryota > Metazoa > Arthropoda > Insecta > Lepidoptera > Gelechiidae > Scrobipalpa > Scrobipalpa costella. Next base: position 1,497,252 of record OX463306.1, read on the forward strand.
TAGTAACTTAGTATACAGAACGACTCTACGTCTAAAGCGGAACGGCCTTTGTTTAGGTCGTTGACGCTCAGCCTACCCAATTAAAGATAAAGGCGTGATTTTTGTATGTATGTATGAAACCTCAACACTTGCAGTTTAACCCCGTCCTTGACATTTGGGCGAGTGAACGACCGGTACCAACCGCGGTTTCATTCATAAATTGACTCAATGGACGCGCCTACACCTAACATGCGCCCGCGCAAGTGAGCTGTATGAGCTGGTATCTAATAAGTATTGTGCATTTTTTTGTTATAAAAGATAAAAAGCAATCATAGTTGGACAGGGTTAAACAGCAACTCTATATTTTATTACATAAAATACACATACACATATAATCACGCCTTTATCCCTGATGGGGTAGGCAGAGCGTAAATGACCTAAATATAGGTCGTTCCGCCACGTCTGACAAATTTTGAGGGTTATTGGTTGTCAGCCCATCGCCTAAATTACAATACTGAAACCCTCGAATCCCTTTGCTGATTTTTACAGCTTGCGCGGGAGGATATGCAGCTGGCACATTCTATGTTTTTCTATCACTCCCAGTCCAGCATGGAAGCACATACAATTGTCACATAATAACTTGTACAACAATATCTTGGATGGATTCTGCTGCCTCATATACTTATACCAAATAATACATAATTATGAAGATTGTATTGTGGCTCTACCGCCGCTGCCTCCTGAGCGGAAGGTCTTGGTTCGAATCCCACCACATACAAATGTGTTTTTCGATTGTCGAATTTCATATGTACGTATATTCGGCGCTTTATCCGTGCTTCGGAAGGCACGTTAAGCCATCATTTAACATCGTAGATATTAATCGTTAAGCCATGTCCGAGGCCAATGCTAAACATTGGCGGCTTAAAAACTCTGACCTAATCTGGGATTGGGTCTGGTTTCCCTTATGAGTTGCGGTGGTCAGACGGCAGTCGCTCTGTGTAATAACCAGTACCCTCGTTCATTCCCCTAGATTAGGTAGCCGCCACCTCACGAGATACGGGATAAGGCTAGGGAGATGATAATATGGCAAACCATCGTTTTGGAAATAAATAAATATGTATTTCTCACAAATTGCCTACCTAGGTGAACTTCTTATTACTATCAAAGATGAATCAAGTACCTAACAGCAGATCTTCAAGTAGGTAAAACCTTTCCACCTAAAGGGATAGGCAGAGCGTAAAAAACCTAAACAAAGGTAGTACCGCCACGTCTGTCAAAGTCTTGAGGGTTATTTAAGATATATTTGTTTGGTTTTTCTGTAGTGACAGGTTGTCAGCATCAGTAAATTGCAATGTACAGAAGCCCTCGGATCCCATAGCTGGTTTTTACAGCATGCCCGGGAGAAGACGCAGCTGGTACATTCTATGTTTTTCTCTCGCTCCCAGTCCAGCATGTAACTCTACTCCATAGAAATATAGGTAAAATGATCTAGGTACATATATGACAATTATTATCTACTTGTATAATTTTGTAAGACCCTGTATAATACAAGATCTGCGCAGAGGCATCGCATCGTCCATAATGTGGTAGATTCCTTACCCTCATGTTGTGTTATTGAACAGTGCTTCTCAAACTTCTGTCTTGCACTTATTTGCATTATAACGGTATAAGATTTGTATGACAATTTCTTTTCAATTGAATCAATCACTGATAGCTCCCTTTTAAACTTATCTTTAAATTAATAAAATATTTTGTTACATACATATACATATAATCACGCCTTTATCCCTAATGGGGTAGGCAGAGCGTAAACGACCTAAACAAAGGTCGTCCCGCCACGTCTTACAAAGTTTTGAGGGTTATTTAAGATAGAATTCTAGGTATATTACACTAGTAAAGTATTAGTAGCAAAAGTAATTGTGCATGTCGTATCTGCCTCTCAGAATGCTATTTCACTAGCCTATTTCTGCTGGATGAATAAGCTGTGCCTGTTGTGTCTTTGATTTACATGTATATGTCCTTTGTATTTTATTGTGTACAACAAACTGTTAAATAAATGAAGTAGTGGGATTTGAACTTACTTTTTACCCACACTTTTATCAAATAAACTATAACCTGTGTCACATCAAATCCCTAAGCAAGAGTTTAGGTCTTTTTAAAAATTTGCTTTCGCAAAGTAAATACTACATGACTTAGCCTGAGAATAAATCTCGAAATAGCCAAGTAACTACAAAAAGTAGTTTTTATTCGTCCCTGTCAGTTTAAAACTTTGAGCACCGCCACCCAAAACAGTCAATTACAGGTCTTCATAGTAGGTGCGTGCGAAGACCATATTTATTATCTGTGCCATGAAGAAGGGTACATCGGTACATGGTAATTAAAAGTATGGCTGTTGCAGTCGGATAGTTGGTTCCGCGCGTAGCTAGATCCAATGAGCAGTGTTGCCAATGTACAGACAAGCGTAAATGGGGCTTGTAAGATAATAATAATAGTCCTCCCACCGATTTTCGGTGATGGCGGCTAATTTCCCGGAGATCCGGAGATGGACCAATTGCGCAGGACTTGATTTTAGTGCCCAAGTGTTTGCGCTACACACAGGTGCACTCTCTGTTCCCTCAATCTCTTATTCTGATGGGACAGACTGACTGACACGACCAGAGAGAATTCAGGCGCAGGACGGACTATTTACATGCCTATCCGACGGCATGGATCATCTTACTTTTCGGACAATCAGGTGATCAGCCTAGAAACAACAACACAAAGTCATTGTCCCGGGACCTCCGGGTCGAGAGCCCATGGCTCAGACCGCTAGACCACGGAGGCTCATAATTGGCTAGTAATATACGATACTTGTAATAAACAATCTCAATGGTTTTTAGAAAGAAGGCAAAAATATAATAAAAGATTCCCTAATACCGGGTGTAAGGGACAGCATCCCGCAAACTGATAGGGGTTGCTCAGTCAACGAAACTGAACAACTATCAGCAGGTTTTCCATACAAATTGTCAGATCGAGGTCGTCATTTTTTATGGGAAGGTCATTTTGTTTTCATCTCCTGAAAGAATTTCCTGCTGAAATTTGATCAGTTTCGTTGACTGAGCAACCCCTTCTAGTTTGCGGGACGCTATCTCTGACACCCGATATATTTGATCCAAATATCTTTGATTAATTTTTTTATCAAAATATCTTTGAATCAATATGATATTAAGCATGAAATTAAACCGAAACTATCATGTCATGTTATATTTTTTTTTACTCGATTCTACCTACTTTACGTAGTACCTACTATTCCAAATAATCTTTTGCTGAAAATGGCTTTCATTTAGTAAACTGTCTATTCTATCTACTCTCAAGAAATATGGGTTTGATTGAGCGTGATTTCATGGACTGTGGAATTCTAGTATTTCAGTCAGCTCATTATTAACTAGGTACCTCTACCTAGTATATTATTTTTACTATGGCAACCCTGCTAGCGACATGCAACTGCGTTCTAGCTTCCGAATACTTCCTGTCCTATGACATGAAGTTGAACTATGCCACAGAGTATAATAATATAGCCGGGAATTATGAGAACAGCAACTATTAATGCGTTTATCGAAGGAAGCGCGGACAGCCGTGAGAAGGAAAAAGGTTAGAACTAAGTTGCGTGACAGGTGTCGGGGTTAATACAACTTCCAGTCGCATTTACAATACAACAAATACTAAAATACATATTGCATACAACACTATAATTATGCTTACAGCGACACAGATTTACATAGTTTTGGATACATTTTCTTGCACTACAGAATTTTATACTTTGCTGTGAAAGAATGGTGTGGTGTGGTTGTGTGGTATTGAAAAGTAAACAAAGATTTTACCTTTTAAATTCTATCAGACTGACTAAACACTCTGAATATTGGAACATAATCTCATACAACAAACCACTAAACTGGGTCTTAGACCCTAGCAATTTAATCCGTTGACCCTACAGTCCAGACGGATGCAAACAAACAAACAAAACTTATCCATCAGCCATCACTCAGCTGTCTTTCAGAAAACGTGCGCCAGCGCCCAAGTTTATCTACCACCAGATTTCCCCCCCTTAACTTCTATTGCTTAAGTAATAAGGTTCGGTTTGGTGGGACGCTAGAAATTATAGTGGCAGAATGATGATGAGTATATGTAATTTCGGGTCATAAAATCGGTAATTTTCGCGGACGGGCGCGATGGATCTGTCATCACGGCGAGGCCGCTTTATGGCTACAAATTACACACTTGCGCGCGCGCACCGTTTTTCTCGCACTGCGCGGCCGCTGGACGCTCCGGCGCCGACTACAGCGCGTTCAGACTTTAAATGAACGTCGGCGTAGGCGCTACAGTATAAGCAGAACTGTCAAATCATTGTGAAACCCTAAGATGGTGGCATTAGATCCCCTTTTCGCCACGTTCGTTAAAAGCGTGGTCGTACTTCTGCATCGGGCCAATTTCGCAACCGTAATAAGCATGCGCTTGTCAATCAATCGTAAAAGATACGTCGTTGATTGTGGTCGTAAAAAAGTCAATCAAATTTTGAAGATGCAAAAGTTATTGCGGACTGCTGTTGCATCGTGCCAATGTCAAGAATAGGATGAGAACGAAGAAGATCGATAAAGAAAGAGTTGTAAATGAAATCTTAATTATTCGTATGTAGAGTCTATTGTAATTTGATGCTATTTTTCGATGGTGAATGACATAAATAGCTGATGGGTGGCTAGTTCTTCCATGCTGGACTAGGAGCGAGATAAAAACATAGTATGTGCCAGCTGCATTTCCTCCCGGGCATGCTGTGAAAACCAGCTAAGGGATCCGAGGGTTTCTGTATATTGCAATTTAGACGATGGGCTGACAACTTGTCACTACAGCAATATACCTATAAATCTATTTTAAATAACCCTTAAATCTTTGTCAGACGTGGCGGAACAACCTTTGTTTAGGTCGTTTATGCTCTACCTACTCCCATCAGGGATAAAGATGTCATTATATGTACCTATGTATGTATGTGTGGCTAGTAAATCCGGAAGAAAATTAAACTCATAGCATAAACAAAGGTATTTTATTAAAGCGTATTCAAGAACACCTAATTAACGAAGTTTAGTATCAAATCCGAACCGAACCCATCAGGAGCACAATTTTTACGACTCTAAAGTCAACGACCCGTCAACCCTTTCGCTGCCGGGAGATTAAGCCGCAATTAAGTCCGCCCGGACACTTGTCACTCGAACGCATAAAGTGTCTACATTACGTCTGTCGAGTCGATTTTAAAAAGGTAGCGCGGTAGGTAGTGATGGGGTGTTGAATAACTAGTTATTTTTATTGTGAAAAAGAATAGGCACATTTGGACTATTAGCCTATCATGGCTTTTATTGCATATATAAGGTATCTTATAAAGTTAAATAAAAAAAAATGAAAAAATAAGATTAAATATATTACTCATTTTCTCAATATTAAACGTTTCATATATGACAAAATATGATTAATTTTTTTTTTAAGAACCATGACGTGTTAATAATCTAACTCTTTCGCTGCCGGGAGATTAAGCCGCAATTAAGTCCGTCCGGACACTTGTCACTCGAACGCATAAAGTGCCCACATTACGTCTGTCGAGTCGATTTTAAAAAGGTAGCGCGGTAGGTAGTGATGGGGTTTCCGAAAAACAAGTCATTCATTTTTTATGAAAAAGAATCGGTGTACTTGGATGAGAGGCTTTTGTTGCATTTAATAATGTATATATTATAGAGTTAAATAAATCATAAATCGGTTTTAATGAAAAATAAAAAATGTTTGAAAATCAACAATAAATAAAAAACGTTTCATTTATGACAAAATACTTTATTTTAAGAACTATGACGTGTTAAAAATCTAGGGAGATTAAGCCGCAATTAAGTTCGCACGGACACTTGTCACTCGAACGCATAAAGTGTCTACATTACGTCTGTCGACTGAAGACTGCTTTAATGGCTTACCACGGCTATGTATGCTCTGCTTAGCGATATGGTCTCGTCTTGTGGGGAAATTCTGTTGATCTTAATCGTGCCTTCCACATTAAAAAAAATGTTTAAGGTCTATGTGCGGTGCTGGTCCATTGGACTCATGTAAACCACTATTAAAAAAAAAAAATTTGCTTACACTGCCTTCAATGTACATATTCGAGATGTGGCTGTTTGTCAAAAATAACGTGGAACTATTTAGGAAAAAAGCTGACGTTTGTAATTTTAACACTAGATACACCAATCGGTTAGTGACTCTACCATCTATAACAACCTGCTTTTCACGACACAGCTATAACATGGCAGTTAAACTTTTTAATAAGTTGCCAGATGCACTGAAGGATTTGCCTATAAAAAAAAATCAAGGTCTCTTTGTAAAAATATTTGTGTACAATGTTTTTATAGCACTGATGAATTTTGACATGTACTATTAAAATATTTATTTGATTATGCTTTTGTAAATTTAATCGTTCTTTTCTATTTTCTTGACATCATAATTTGACTGTTTGTTTTTATACCTAAAATTTGCTGTATACTTTGACATGATCTTGCGACTCTATATTTGCATGCCAAATAATTTGGTTAAATGTGTGATACTGACATTTATATTATTTGTGACATCTATGTATATTCGAACCACATTTAAAGTAAATAAAGCATTCATTCATTCATTCTGTCGAGTCGATTTTAAAAAGGTAGCGCGGTAGGTAGTGATGGGGTGTTGAAGAACTATTTTTTTTGTGAAAAAGAATAAGCACATTTGGACTATAAGCCTGTCATGGCTTTTATTGCATTTAATAAAGTAGGTTCTTCCATGCTGGACTGGGAGATTCTTCCATGCTGGACTGGGAGAGATAGAAAAACATAGAATGTTCCAGCTGCCCTTCCTCCCGGGCATGCTGTTGAAGTCAGCAAAAGGGACTCGAGGGTTACAGTGTATTGTAATTTAGGCGATGGGCTGTCAACCTGTCACTAAAGCAATACATATTACAATCTAAAATTGCCCTCAATTTTTGTCAGACGTGGCGAAAGCGCTTTTTACGAGGCGTTAAACGCTCTGCCTACCCCGTAAGGGATAAAGGCGTGATTTATATATGTATGTAATAAAGTAGGTATCTTATAGAGTTAAATAAAAAAAAAAACGGTTTTTATTAAAAAACAAAAACTAAGGTTAAAATCTCAACAATATTTATTGATTGTTGATCATTTAACCTTATCTTTTCAATATAAAACGTTTCATATATGAAAAAATATGCTTAAACAGTATCTTTTAAGAAGTATATCAAATGAAAATGAGTTTTATTTTCAGTTAATTTTATAAATTTGTAAAGTTCTAAGTAAATGTAGCTCTACGTGCAAACTACCTAACATCATACATACATACATATAATCACGCCTTTATCTCTAATGGGGTAGGCAGAGCGTAAACGACCTAAACAAAGATCATTCCGCCACGTCTGACAAAGTTTTGAGGGTTGTTAAAGATAGATTTTTAGGTATATTGCTGTAGTGACAGGTTGTCAGCCTATCGCCTAAATTGCAATATACACAAACCCTTGGAAACGCAACTGGCACATTCTATGTTCTTCTCTCGCTCCCAGTCCAGTATGGAAGTACCTAACATCATCATCACCTAAAAGTTGTTTTTTCTTGTTGTTTTTATTGTAGCTGTTTTTAAAAAAGAGTATATTTTGGCTCTGTACTTTTCTATTATAAGAAAATATTCATATGACGCTTCAACAAAAGGAGATTAAAATGAACAATTCATGAATGTAATCGGTTTCACGGTATGTTTTTTTATAGTTGATAGGCAACTAAAAAAAATATGATGACATTTTGATGTAAATGCAAAGTGAATCAATGAGTCAGTTCAATATTAAAATCAGCTCATCTCTACACAGCTGATCCGATCAAATAAAAACGATAGTTTAGTGCTACAGGGGTATCAAGTCAATGCAATTTGAACGATATAATGGAATAGAGGATTTATTCTCTTGATATCACAGATTTGACGTTTTTGTATTTTATTTTGTAGTTTTGAGTTTTTATTGTTTACCTAGGTCTTGTATAGACGTAAATACTTAATTAACGAGTTCATGTTTAAATAAGTAGTTTTTAAAATGTAGGCGTAAATTTTCGATTTTCAAATTTCTGATTGCTTGTTTGTTAATTATTATAATTTTAAGTGAGTTATTAATATTCACTTTTTTGATATATTTGTTTAATTTTTACCTAAATTGTTTTAATATATTAATCATTTTAATTTTATACGGTTAAAGATGTATTCAAATCTTTATAAATATGTATTTATTATTAGACTATTTTTTATAAAGAAAAACCAACGAGTCCTAACTAACGGTCAAAATTTGTTAAAATTTATCTTTATTGTAAAAAGAATACAAGTCTTACATTTTATTCTAAAGGTACTTTTAGTACCTTTATACACTCATACAAAACTCTACTCTACCTAAATCTATCCATAACCATCAAGCAGCGATCAAAACGGCTCTATTTGACGCGATCACTAAAAACAGCAGTTCCAAATTCAAAACAAACGTAGGTACAAAGTAAAGCGGTCGCAACGATAGTGAGTTACGCGGGAAAAAGGTAGGAGAGCGTTCGTCGGCGGGAGTGGGCGGGGGGCGGGGCCAGGCCCCTCCCCCGCGCGAGCGGGACGGCCGACGCCGCTGCACGCCACTTGCAATACAAGGTCACGTCGTCTCGCGATCGCGGCAAGAACACTGCAAGTGTTTTTTGCACTGTTTTGATTTGCTTTGAGATGCGGTTGAAGGGTTGACTTTTCTACGGGGAGATTTTTTGAGTTTTCGGAACTTTTGTGATGATTATGGATTTGGATATAATAGTAAATAATAAAATAAGACGCATTTTAGGATTAATAAAAAATAAGACCAAGAACATGTTTTGCTAATACTGAAAAGAATTTACTTATATTTATTCTATTATAATCTGATTTTTCACTGCAAAGCTCATGTAGAGTCAGTCATCACATCCATCACCCAAAATAACACCAATTCTTTTTAAAATTAATTCGATTATATATCTTACCTCACTGTCAAATAAATCAAATCTTTATCTTAAATTTCCTTAAAATACAAAAACAAAACAACTGCATTGCAAAAATTATTGCACGTTATCAAAAGGAGACGTTTGATTGAGTGTTTAGTTCTGGTTTCGTCCGCGGAGCGCTGGCAGCGCCGCGTTCGCCCTCGCGTCATTCCGGCCGCGGCGCGCGTACACTCCGCAGGGCCGCGCGCTCCCGCGTAAACACCGACACGCGACCGAACAACCTGTCAGTATCGTAAACAGCCAGTGCCAAAATAAGAAAAAGTGCCCTCCCAACTCAGTGCCCGTGCAGTGAAGTGACTAAACTCAAGTTCCACGTTCGAAATTTGAATTTTAGAACTTATAGCATCTGTTCAAATACGGTTGATTTTGTTTAAGTTTTCTTTTGATGGATTGGGAGGTTCAACGACATCACATGGTGTTTGAATTGTTTGATGTGCTGAGGAATTCGTTTCACGTATGCAGAAAACAAATACGAGTTTGAAAAACAAAGGATAACCTGAGAAGCAGAGTGGCATTGCTTGCTTAGGTGCTCGTGGTGACAGGTGAAACCGTGTGTTCAGTCTGTCAACGGTATAGAATATCCTGAGAGGTAAGCATAAATTAACGACACCCAAGTACGTGACTAAACAAAACTTTTAGCTATTTATATAAGCGTTGTGCGCTACCATTCCTCATTGAATTATTTTTACCGGTGACCCTTACGCTTTCAGTCGCTGTTATGCGCTATTTGGTTGTTTTAGTGCGTAGTTTGGTGAAGTTTTGGCGTGTAGCAATAGTTTGTGTGGTTGTCCGGAAGTTGGTGATGCGTGGTAGGCTCGACGAAGTTTGAAATTTAGTGAGCTTGTGGCGGCGGCGCGCGACGGTGCTGTGCCGACTGGCGCTCGCCTCGGCTGGATAACAGGTGGGAAAACCGGCAAAGGCTTACTGGTATCACATGCACATACATGCTCTACAGATACATACACATATGAACACTTATTTTGATGATTTTTAGGGACAAAGGAGCAAATATAGATTTTTTTGCAAACCCTCGAAACATAAACAATGAAGAAAATGCTGTTGCAACAGAAGCTGTTGGCATACTAATAAGTGACTATAGTCATTGGTAACAATATACCTACGTACATATTTGATTTTATATTTAAAAAAAATACAATAGAACACATAATGTTTAATCTTCCTGATTTGTAAAAAATAATATATTTAATTTACTTCATTATTGTTCAATAAACTCAACTTACATTGGTTTAAAATTACTACTAAACTAACAAAAGCTACAAAACAATATTCATAGTACCTAATAGGGATTTGTTTTTAAAACATGATTTAATTTAAGTTCTTCCATTATACATACATAATCCCATACAAATATCAGTAACACATCAAAAAGCACATCAACAGTAATCAACACTAACCACCAAAAACGTCAATCAAAAGGAAAGCAGAAAACAATATTTTCAAAAAAAGGGCATAAGGGTTCCGCCATCTTTATTTTTGTAAAGCAGTGCAGTCGGCGGCGCGGGGGGCGGCGGGAAGGGGCGGGGCGTAGAGCGGGACGCGATCATAAACAGTGAGGGGGTCCCGGCGCATTCCGAATAATTACACGGCCAACTAAGAACTATTTTAAATGAACTTGCTGTTAATAGAAGAATATGGTTAGATTTTTAGTTTTTGTAAAGTAAATTATGTGTTACAAAAGCATCGATTCACATCAGTGTGAAATTTGTAAATCACATAAATATTACATACATAGGTACACCACACCTTTATCCCTTACGGGGTAGGCAGAGCGTAAAACGCCTCCAAAAAGGCGGTTTCGCCACGTCTGACAAAAATGGAGGGTATTTTTATATTTAAATGACTAAACTAAAATATAAGTAAAGAAAAACTGGGGCATTTAATTTTGTTACTATTTATTGTGCTCTGTTATTGGAATTATAAATCGTTTTATTAAGTTATTTTAACCTATCTGGCTGAACTTACATGTTTCTTTACTATCAACATACATACATACATAAAATCACGCCTTTATCCCTAATGGGGTAGGCAGAGCGCAAACGACCTAAACTAAGGTCATTCCGCCACGTCTGACAAAGTTTTGAGGGTTACTCAAGATAGATTTGTAGGTATATTGCTGTAGTGACAGGTTGTCAGCCCATCGCCTAAATCACAATATACCGAAACCCTCGGATCCCTTAGCTGGTTTTTACAGCATGCTCGGGAGGAAATGCAGCCGGCACATTCTATGTTTTTCTCTCGCTCCCAGGCCGGCATGGAAGAAACTTTACTATTAAGTAGGAAAAAAAAATTGTCTTGTAACATAGAGTACTTTAATAATAGGTACACCTATATTTATTAAATAGAACTGAGTTAAAATATTAGATAAGTATAAATATATTATTGTAAACGAAATAAATAATATTTTGAGCAATCATTTGTAAAATAAGTATTAAAAAGTTAAGGCATATTTTAAGCAACGTAAATAGAAAGCCTAATATTTAATGATAGGTAAAATAATAAAATCGAAATGTACTTACCTACATATTTAATTCAATTTTGTTTAATCTTGTATCACATTGTATGTAATTTTAGCAATGTCATTTTGTTTCAAATAAAAGTTTCAGAATATGATTTATATATTTCAATAATATCTTCGTATATTTCATAGCTAAACATCAGTTCTATTGTATTAGTTTCTTTAAATCAATTGACCATATTTTACAATCTCTAACATGTATTAATACATACATACATACATAAAATCACACCTTTATCCCTTACGGGGTAGGCAGAGCGTAAAACGCCTCCTAAAAGGCGCTTTCGCCACGTCTGACATAAATTGAGGGCAATTTTAGATCGTAATGTGTATTGCTGTAGTGACAGGTTGTCAGCCCATCGCCTAAATTACAATACGCTGTAACCCTCGAATCCCTTTTACTGACTTCTACAGCATGCCCGGGAGGAAGGGAACTGGAACATTCTATGCTTTTCTTCCTCTCCCAGTCCAGTATGGAAGATATTATTTGATTCATATTTGATTATTTGACATAAAATTTTATTATTTCATTAATCTTGCTTTTGCCTAGCGTTTTCCCGGCCTAAAGATGGCGTGCGCTTTCCGGATTTTTCTGCTCCACTATGCCCGATCTTCGGCATCGACCTTTCGTTCGGATCGTTTTCTTCCATATCCGCTTTTACGACATCAACCCAGCGCTTCTTTGGTCTGTCGCGAGATCTAAGCCCTTGGACAATAGCGACGTAGTCAATACTCTGCGGTCTGCGAGTTAAATAATAATTATAGATAATTTTTACTGCAGGAAATACAATAAGAAGAAATAATATCAAACTTACAAAACATTACCTCAAATTTATTTCACATTCTTGTGTCAACAAAAATACAATCTAGAGGAAATAATAGAAATTAATAAATTAATATGAAAAGGTGCGAATAGCCGTCGACTAGCAGATGGCGCGTCACATGTTGTCGATAAATTTGAGTTTCGAACGCGACGCCATCTTGAATCGGTTTGAAATGTGGCCGTAGTTGTGCCGTAAACAAATAATAATTTTGTTTTATCACAAGAATATGATGTGACTGGTCTTATAATTACAATTAATAAAACAGTCGGTAATAATGATAGACACGAAGTTTGTTAAAACAATATAGCTAATAATGCATGTCTGGTTCAGAGAGGATCATGCATAAATCAATTAGAAAATTGATTATTAGGACAATAGCTACAGTAAAATCTTTTTTCCATAGTCCCGGAAACTTATAATAGCATGAACAATATTGTAGCTTATTTCTTTCTTATCTTAGCATACCAAAAATCCTAAAATAGCAAGTAATAAATTCAAAAACATAAATTGATTAAGGTCTCTCATTCCCAGAACAACTCACAAGGCCGCATACGATAATATCTTTGACTCTAATTTTTCTCATAAATCTGAATACAAAAAAACTGTACGGTATAATTGTTGGAGTGAACAAATGGGCCAGAATCACACACTCGTCGATATTCCATCGATGCGTGACTGATTTAATGACATAAACTGGCAATTAGCAAACACAAGATGGCCGCCTGCGCCCGCGCAACCAATGTCAATAACGCCACAAATCATCCGCCATATTTATTCCCACTAGTTCACATATTTATTTTTCTTCACGATTAATTGTCGGTTTGTGAAACTGGTTTTTTGAGGTAATCAATATGACTGATGGCTGTCGAATTTAGTTTTTATAATTCGTATTAATGTTGAGCATTTAGGTTGGCAACAACTTGTTGATCGAAATTCTATAAATCTACAAGTTTTCTGAAGCAGGATCTAGAAAGGTCAATGATTTTCATAAAAGTAAAACTATTCTGTATTTAGAATTAAGTGAACATCGATTGACACTATAAATTATTATGCAAAGATTTATTAATTTCTGATGTGTCTGCTACCACTTCTTTATTAGCTGAATTTTGTTTAGTTTTATCAGACATTTAATGGAATTTGAACATTAGGATGCCTCTGGTCTATAAGACATAGTTTGATTGAAGGTCAATCACCGTATTTGTTTTTGATCTGTTTAAATTTGCTTTGATTGGCGATGGATTCCACTCTAGTTGGCTAATTAACAGATATTTAATGTAAATGATTCTTTAGGTATTTGGTTTGGTGCCAGTTCTCGAAGATTGGCATCCGAATGTGAGAATTTCAACTCAAATGAGCTTCATATTCTCTCTTATAGGTGAAATGTCAAATCATTAATAAGGCATTAAAATTATAACTACTTTTTAAATAAATTTATAAAATCTTATCTCGATTAATATCAGAAAGATGATACATATTAAGTAAATGTAAAAAAACAACTAATTAATAATAGTACAAAAAATGTTCCTAAAGTAGATACATGTATTTGTTGATTAATACATTTATTGTTTGCCTACCCCATTAGGGATAAAGGCGTGATATAGTATGTATTGTTTGGAAGCATAAAATAAATATGAAGTAAAATAAACGTGAAATCACAAAGTAAACATATACATGGAAATAAAAATATACCTAACCGACTTGACTAAAAGCAAAGATCACTGGAACGCACTGACCCATTACGCCCATCTAATTTTCGGATCAGATAGTCCTCATGATACCTAATTAACGGTTCCCCATAAAGTACTCTATCTGTCAACCATTATATATCTACTTTTTGTAGGACCTCCTGACATTTTGGGGAAATACACGATTTATCTAAATGTGGCGGTCGTGTCTAAGGCACAACATGTAATCCTCCACAGCTACATATACATCGGTGACTTCTTCATCCAATGCTTGAAATGGAAGAAGCATTCAAATGAATGTTCTTATGAAGCTAGCAATGGAAGCCAACATTTCTGCTGTGCTTAAAACTTGTCACCTGTGTGGGATTGTACCTTACCTTAGTCAACCGTCTCTTTTTGTTTTCCCGAGATGTCCGTCAGACGATAATTTACATAAATACAACATTAAACTTGAGTTAATTGACACATTTCACGATTTATACGATACGTTACAAAGAGGTGAAATCACTTGGAATTTTAGAACCTCCGATACACGTTACTTGGAAACTCGTTTATTTTTTCTCTAACAATAAATTTATTGGTTCTTGTCAAAATTTGTATTGATGGGAAACCTATTCTCGGATTATATCAAACATTTTTCAATATTCCACGGTTGTTAAATAGTCGTTTGATCTGGATTTTGTATCGGATCAGTATTGGTTGCTCGTGGAGGTTTCTTTGATGCGATCATGATCACTGAATAAATTCAAATAAATTGGAAAAAGTTGAATTTAACTTCTTTAAATAGGAAATATGAAACACCTGGAACGCTTAAACCTTGACATAAATGTATTACTAAATTGTGTTTGATTTTCATTCAAACATTCCTTAAATCACAAAACATAAATTCCTTTGATCAAACACCACCAGCACATTGAATCAAATCGCGCAAAATAGTTGTGCAATCAAAACAAAAGAAATCTGTTGAATCAAAGTTAGCGCCATAAAGAATCCGGAGAAAAAAGGAAACGTCATCAATGTGGCAACACCGCGCGCCATTGTTAGCGGGAAACAAAAACATGGCGGCCAATTTATCCGCGTTCATCAACATCATCTCCCATTCAAATTCACGCCTTGCCGTCCGATTTCAAAAGAATAAGCACCCAGATTTGATTCGTATGAATATTTTCGTGTTTGATCTCGATGGATCGTAAATTCGTCCAATAATGTTTGTTGAATCAGATCATGCGTTTTAGGATGGCAAGTAGGTAAGTGTTTGTTTTCTATCATTCGCTGGCCAAACGTTGTTCGATTTCGCTAGTTAGTGTTGTTTTGACAGACTCACTCGTCCGGTCGGAGCAATAACGCTGTCTTCACCTCATCCCGAGGCGTATGGATTGGCTAAATTAGATCATTTGCCGCACACATGAGCACTTCAGATCGGATCTTAGCGTCTGAAAATTGTGTACATTAATTGCTTCCTACATTCTCCTTCATTGCATCATTCATCGCTATCTCTGAAGCAATAAATCTGCGCTGTCTTTGGTTAGGGATTCCGGCGTGTTGTTTGTGTCAAAATGTTTAACCTTTCGGAATTAGCTTACATAATTCTGGGCCACGCAACGCAAGGGAATCCATCGGGCGAAACTCGCGATAGCATCAATCCAAACAATTTTAATTTTTCCATCCCCTTGGAAGCAGAACTCCGACAAGGCAGGGAGCTCGACTCGCTCGCGGGACTAAATCAATATGATATGACAGTTACGGTCAATTTATGGCCCTCGGTTAATTACAATCGGGTGCGGCGTCCCAGGGCGAGGGAGGGGGTTGTGGGGGGGAAGGGGGCACGTCTAATGACTTGTAAAGATGCTGTTGTGAACGCGTGTAATGTTTGGTGCGTGTTTGAAAAAAGCGATTGGGATGGATCAACATATCAGTCATTTGCACCGTTTCGATCACTCTAATCGTATGTTGAAGCGATACTGACACGAGGTACTCTTGAAATACTTGTAAAAAATATTACCAGTTTAAGAACGTATAAACGACGCATGTTGTAGGTAGTAGCTACTTGAGTGTTTTATAGAGACTTTCTTCAGAACACTAAGAAATAATGGCATAAAACTTAGCTGATTGATACAATACAATACAACATTCTTTACTGCACAAAGAAACACATACAACAGAAATAAAAAGGAACAAACGTGACAGTACAATATAGGCGGCCTTATTGCTAAAGCAGCAATTTCTACCAGGCAACCATTGGGTATAGAAATTGTACAAGCAGAAAGCGGGATAGCGCATTGTATTATACTGTATTTATTTATTATCTTTTTTACAATAAACTTGTTTTTTGTAAGTCTACATATAATACTTAGACAATACTTACACACTATTAAATAAATATTTCAATAAAATATACTGATATATATCTTATGATACACTAATGCATAATATAGGCAGCAAAATTTACCGCCGAACAAAAAACTACAAAATTCGAAATTCAAAAACAGAACTGTAGCAAAATGAATTAAATGAGTCTACGGCATGACGCGAGTTGCGGCCGCGTCAGCCGTCAGTCGATCATCGCATCAATCAGCCAACAATCAATAGCACGCGGACTGGCCGGTAACAACGATACTGTTGTTTATGCCTTTTTATACGGACGAAACAAAATATTGAAAACCTGTGATGAAAATGTTGTAATAAGTTTGATTGACAAGGGCAATCTGAAACAAGGAATCAGCTTTTTCAATTAATCTTCTTTTACAATTTTGAACAACATATACTTTTGCATAAGTTTTCATCAAACGACAAAACAGGCAATATTATTAAGGTGTATAACCATAGGTAGGTGATGTTTTCGTGGTCTAGTGGTCTGAGCCATAGGTTTACGATCCGGAGGTCCTGGGTTCGATTCCTAAGTGGGGGGGGGGGCACAAAGTTGATATTAGTAAATTTCTCACTTTGTGCGGTTTTCCCTAGTTTGGTTAGGACATTGCTGGCTGAATCACCTGATTGTCCGAAAAGAAAAACGATTCCGTGCTTCGGAGGGCGCGTTAAGCCGTCAGTCCCGGTCGCTGTCTTTGATAGTGGTCGTTACTCAAACCATGTCAGAGGCCTGATAGTTGTGCTACTAGGCGGTTTTAAAACTCTGACACCAGGGTTCATCGGGTCGATAGACTCGATACCCACTCGACAGAAGAAGAAGACTCAAACAATATCAGAGGCCTAATAGCTGTGCTACTAGGCGATTTGAAAACTATGACACCAGGGTTCATCGGGTCGATAGACTCGATACCCACTCGACAGAAGAAGAAGACTCAAACAATATCAGAGGCCTAATAGCTGTGCTACTAGGCGATTTGAAAACTCTGACACCAGGGTTCATCGGGTCGATAGACTCGATACCCACTCGACAGAAGAAGAAGACTCAAACAATATCAGAGGCCTAATAGCTGTGCTACTAGGCGATTTGAAAACTATGACACCAGGGTTCATCGGGTCGATAGACTCGATACCCACTCGACAGAAGAAGAAGACTCAAACAATATCAGAGGCCTAATAGCTGTGCTACTAGGCGATTTGAAAACTATGACACCAGGGTTCATCGGGTCGATAGACTCGATACCCACTCGACAGAAGAAGAAGACTCAAACAATATCAGAGGCCTAATAGCTGTGCTACTAGGCGATTTGAAAACTCTGACACCAGGTTCGCCTCAAGAATCCACTCGCTATGAATAAGAAGAAGATAAGCAGGTTTCGGTTACCCTTTGTTACAAACTATTCACTTCGGAAGGATTTAATACAAAAAGGAACTAGTTTTCATATAATCAATAGACTGCAATAGACGTCAAAAATTACAAAAAAATACAAAGGCAAATGTTTAAAAAGGAAAATATCTTTAAAAATCTATGACCAACAAAGTGCACAGTGCGGAATAGTTTAAACCTCAAATTCTCCATCTTAAAATGTTGTATACCTAATAGTCACGAAACATTTGTAATTACATTTGATCTGTATCTGATCAGCATTGAAACGGTCTTTTGTGAATTGTTTTATTACGATTTGATTCTAACTTTGCTTTGAAATTACCACGAATCATTTCATCACCTGCATCATCCAATTTTGAATCTTGATCTCTTGATTTAGAGTCTACATCGATGTTAGTTATTAAGTTTGCATATTCAATAAAATATGCATTGTAATTATACCCAATCAGTCGGATGTCTGTCAGTCTGTCAATCACGACTGAATCTGTATCATTGATCGATAGATCTATTGGTTCGATCAATAGCAAAAAATGGGTCATGATTTGTTGGTACCGATGATTTAACAATGTTTTGAAGGCTATGATCCTAATTATATGATCAGAATGTCGATAGATGTTAAATTATGTATCTTTATTTCAATTTTGATACAACAGTTCTGGATTACCGTATATAGTAGTGTTATGACTGTAGTTTCTTCTTCTTAGCGGGTCGATGGAACACGAGAAATTACATTGCAGCGGCCCAGAATTCAGCCACTTGTATTACGCATTGACATAACGCCTTTATCCCGAATGAGGTAGGCAGAGCGTAAACGACCTAAACAAAGGTCTTTCCGCCACGTCTGACAAAGTTTTGAAGATTATTTAAGATAGATTTGTAGGTATATGCTGTAGTGACAATTTGTCAGCCCATCGCCTAAATTACTATATAGTGGAACCCACGGATCCCTTAGCTGGTTTTTACAAAACGCCCGGGAGGAAATGCAGCTGGAACATTCTATGTTTTTCTATCGCTCCCAGTCCAGTATGGAAGTTTTATTGGAACGCATTGACTGCCGTCCTAATTTAATATGTCTGGATTTTTGCCTACATTATTGTCTAATAAAAATAAAATGTCCAAAATGTTTATCGATATTTGAGTGGCTGATGCCATAAATTGTAGTCCAACAGCGTGCAAAAAAATGAAACACTTTGCATACGGTAATGACCTGTGGCACCAATAACTCAATTTTAAAAAGATAGAAATAAATCATACATTTCGGGAATGAGACATTGAAATAGTTGCGCGGGCGCAGGTACCAACACCTAGCTTATACAGGCTGTTCTATGAAGTATAGGGTATCGTTGCAAAATGTCCTTCGATCGCATAATGTCCCCCTGTCGCATAATGTTCCTTTTGTCAAAATGTCTCTTTCGCAAAATATCCCTCAGTTTTTATTATTTATTAAATTACTGGTGGCACAGGTCATGAGTCCAGACCGTATGCAAAGTGTTGCATTTTTCTTACACGCTAATTGCTTTGGTGGCGACTGGCTCCGTGTAAGCGCGATGCATGTGTTGAACATTTAATTACTTGCGCGCGCGCAGGTAACAATACCTAGCTTATACAGGATGGTCTATGAAATATAGGGTATCGTCGCAAAATGACCCTCGGTCGCATAATATCCCTTTCGCAAAATGTCCCTTTTGCAAAATATCCGTCAGTCACAAAATGTAACATCTCTTTAACAATATTTTCCTTTCGTAAAATGTCCCTCGGTCGCATAACATTATGCGAAAGAGATATATATCCCTTTCGTAAAGTATCCCTTTAGCAAAATGTACCTTTCACAAAATTTCCCTATTGCATAATGCCCTTTTCTCATTATGTTCTTTTCGCAAAATGTCCCTCTGTTTTTTAAATTTAGTTATTGGTGGCACAGGTCATGACCATATGCAAAATGTTGCATTTTCTTGCACGCTAATTGCATTGGTGGCGACTGGTTCCGCGTAAGGGCGATGCGTGCATTGAGCATTGAATTAGTTGCGCGGGCGCAGATACCAGCACCTAGCTTATACAGGGTGGTCTATAAAATATTTATTGAAACCCACTATGTATGATGCTTTACCGGGTGTAAGAGACAGCGTCCCGCAAACTGATAGGGGTTGCTCAGTCAACGAAACTGAACAACTTTTACCAGGAAATTCTTTCAGGAAATGAAAAATAAAAATTGATCTTCCCATACAAAATGAACAACTCAATCAGACAATTTGTGTGGAACACAATATTATTATTTAATCTCCTGAAAAAAAAATCCTGCTGGCAGTTTTTCGGTTTCGTTGACTGAGCAACCCGTATCAGTTTGCGGGACACTGTCGCTTACCCCAACACACACTATAAAAAATATACTTTATTGACATTATGTCATTGGTGATCTTTCATTAATTAGGCTAAAAAAAAGATCTTTTAAATTAATAATAAAAATAAATGTGTTGTGTTCTCGAATTAATTTTATTAGCACAAATTTGTAAAGCTCCTGATTTTTTCTTTACTTGAAATGGGTTTCTCTTGACTCTAGACACAAAGGTTAGGGATGACCGTAACAGAGTCAATGATGCTTTGTAGAGATCATTCAGCCAGATTTATTCACAGGCAAGCTTGTGTTGCTATTGCTCGGGTGGACCACTAGGAGGTAGATCCCATCCCAATATTTTTACTTATGATAAACAATAAACTAACTAGATGCACAATCTCACTGTCATCATGTCAATCGGGGAGAATTTTTATTCAGTATCACCTTGCTCGCTCGCGGCCTTTGACGTGCCACAATGACGAAGTGCTCAGTCAAAATGATAGTATGTGCGAGTGCTATTAATGTTGTACCCTTTCTTTGACGCGTCAAGGTTCAAATTTGAATGAATATTTTTATGTTATAAATATAACAATAACTATACGTATGTGCAGTGCGGCTCGGACATTTTTTGGTCGAGGTTTCTTCGTGATTGTGCATCTAGTTTGTTTATTGTTTATCAAAGTATGTATCACTATTTTGCCACAGCCTGTATCACAACTCCCGTACCAACTTGCATCAGTTAGGAATATTGTAGTATTGTTATACAGGGTGCATGGATTGAGTCTGGTTTCCCTTCTGGGTTGCGGAGGCCAGATGGCAGTCGCTCTGTGTAAAAACCAGTACCCTCGTGCAATCACCTAGATTAGGTAGCCAACCCCGTGAAATGCGGGATCGATGATGCTGTTGTTGGCACCGTGGTCTGTCTGGTGGTTTAGGAGCCTGAATAATATTTCAGGACGGGGTAGTTCATTAATTATTACTGTATCAATTTTTTTACATAATGCCATTCGATATTTAAACTAGAATGCCTAACGGTTTCCTTTCCTTTGTTTTAATCATAGGGGAAATACACAGAGTAATATTTTTAAACTATCATGATATTCACATAACCTATAACGACCATGACTAAACATACACTATCAATCAATCTATCAATATATTCTATAACACATTGACGTGCATAATTGACTGACCTTTCACATGCAAATGAAAAGCATGTAAGGAATTTATAAGCAGAATTGGAAAATTCAGGAAGTCCCCTACATTCAAAGAACTTCTATATATTTTACGGGACTTCGTGACGAGCGAAGCTATCTAGCTTAAATTTATTTTGTAGTCTTTTATGGAATTTTACGTTTAAGTCCGTTGCATAGATTTACATTGTTATTGTTTATTATTCTTATCATTGACAATTGATAATGGGCCGAATGCATACGACCCTGTTTCTCACATTTATTGAAATTCCATGAAATAGGAAAGTGGGTGAGTATTGGAATTAATTTAATTACTACATACATACATATAATCACGCCTTTATCCCTAATGGGGTAGGCAGAGCGTAAACGAACTATAAATAAAAGTTAGTTTCGCCACGTCTGACAAAGATTTGAGAGTTATTTTAGATAGATTTGTAGGTTTATTGCTGTAGTGACAGGTTGTCAGCACATCGCCTAAATTGCAATATACATGAACCCTCGGATCTCTCAGTTGGTTTTTAGAGCATGCCCGGGAGGAAATGTAAGTTAATTATTCTTATCATTAAAAGTTGTTAATGGACCGAATGCGCATACGACCCTGTTCCCACATTTATTGAAAATCCATGGAAAGTGGGTAAGTATTGGAATTAATTTCATTACCTGTAGAAGTAATGTTGGAAGTAAACATGACGTGACCATACTTAGGTCTGCATGCCCTGTAATCTATGTAGAAACTCGTTTGGTCGAAAGCGCGCAGTGCAGTATTAACAGTAATAGATATTTGCTACTTCTCTTAGTAGCAAGTAATAGCAAGTAAAATTATTCTTATTGAAAGAATTAAAGTGACATACATACATATAATCTCGCCTTTATCCCCAATGGGGTAGGCAGAGCATAAATGACCAAAGAAAAGGTCGTTCCGCCACGTCTGACAAGTTTTGAGGGCTATTTTAGTTTTAGTAGTTGTCAGCCCATCGCCTAAATTGCAATACAATGAAGCCCTCGAATCCCGTAGCTTGTTTTTACAGCATGCCCGGGAGGAAATGCAGCTAGCGCATTCTATGTTTTTCTCTCGCTCCCAGTCCAGCATGGAAGAATTTAAAGTGACTTTTTACAAATAACCAATACTTTTTCAAACTGGACATGCATTTGCAAGTTTTTATTGATGTTGTCACGTTTACGTTATTATTGTAATTAAATAGATTGTGTCCTCTTGGCAAACTAAATAATGTAATTTTTACGTCCAAGTCTCAAGTTTTGTAAAGCGCACGGCAAAAGTGTGGAACTCGCTACTTGCGTCTGTGTTTCCGAACGCCTTCAACCCCCAACATTTCAAAGTTAGAGTGAGCAGGCATCTTCTGGGTGAGCTCGCACCATCGTCGACTCCGTCTCCGTCGTTCCCGACCTAGACTGGAGTCAAGAGCAAACCCATATTTAATAAAAAAAAAAGAAATAAAAACGTCAATGAACCCAGGACCGCCGGATCGTAAGCCCACGCCTCTGACCACTAGACCACGGAGGCAGTTACTTGTACCTTTTTAATGACATGGTCCTACTACATTAGATAACTATTATCAGTAGATAAATTAAATATGATTTTATGTAAAAGCCAACACTTCATGTTAATTTTAGTAATATGTCAAAATTGCCAGCTTATTAAAATACGATACCTATCTCGTTCAGACAAAGCAAGCCGAAATTCACTATTTTATACATAGACAGCATTTCAGAACCGATCAGATTTTACAATGCGAGGTGAAACCCCGTACCATGGTATTTCTTCTCTACTGGCATTCATCAGGCTGACAACCTGTCACTATAGCAATATACCTATAAATCGATCTTAAATTACCCTCAAAACTTTGTCAGACGTGGCAGAACGACCCTTGTTAAGGTCGTTTATGCTCTGCCTACCCCATTAGGGCTAAAGACGTGACTATATGTATGTATGTGGCATTCATCAGCTTTTGAAATTTCTTCCATGCTGGACTGGAAGCGAGAGAAAAACATAGAATGTGACAGCGGCATTTCCTCCTAGGCGTGCTGTAAAAACCAGCTAAGGGAACCGAGTGTTTCCGTATATTGTAATTTAGGCGATGGGGTGACAATCTGTCACTACTGCAATATACCTACAAATCTATCTTAAATAACCCACAAAGCTTTGACGTGGCGGAATGACCTTTGTTTAGGTCTTTTAAGCTCTGCCTACCCCACTAGGGATAAAGGCGTGATTATATGAATATGTATGCCAGCTCATTAAAATACCTATCTCGGTCCGACAAAGCAAGCCGAAATTAACTATTTTATACATAGACAGCATTTCAGAGCCGATCAGATTTTACAATGAGAGGTTTCCCGTACCACCGGCTACAACAACATTTGTAAATTAGACAAAAAAATGCATTATTTTATTAATATAGTAGTTTCAAAATAATCTATCATGATGATATTCATTGTCAATGTTTCAGAAAGTTTGAAAATGTACCTACTCTAAGTGATCCGATATCAAAATTTGTTAGAAGGTTAGGTATGCAATGCGTATAGTAGAAGTAAAATAAAACATCACATTTGGTACTAGTTATAGCATCTAGGTACTATATACATTCATGCTGATATTTTATGAGTTGAGAGCTGACAAATATGACCTACATTATTATTAAATTACTCTACATATTGTACTATTCTTTGACTACTATAGTTTAAAGTTTACTTTTTGTGTTGAACGAAACATATTTTCCAATATTCGCGAAAAGTCTATGGTAGGGTAGTGTCCAGTCATTTCCCGCAGGCATTTTACAGAATAATACTAGCCGTCAATCAGAGTGCCCACTAGTGAACAAACACTACATCAACCCAATTTGGGTACGTAATAGTTTAATTTTTCACACATACACGGTGTATATCTTATATATTATATATATATGTTGCAGGATTATAATAAAATCGGTTTTTTGATCAAAAATCTAGGATTTTGATTAAAACCCGGACTTTGACAAAGTACTGGCCCGAATCCAGAGAAAAGTCTAGGATTTTGTCAAAGGGTTTTGTGTCCGGGTTTCGTTAAAAAACTAGCATTTTCAAAGTCTGGGTTTGATATATTTGAGTATAACTAATGTTATATATAAATATTGTTATATATAAATAGGTTATGTGAGATAATATATATTTTTTTATAATTTTTGATTTATGACCTAACCAAAATTTGTTAACTACAAAATATTGTACCATTTAATATATTAATTTGACTATTGATAAAAACCCGGACTTTAATAAAATCGTAAACTTTTCTCTGGATTATGATCTAAAATCCTAGTTTTTTATCGTAAAACTGATTTCATCATAATCCTTCAACACATAGGTACAGGGTGTGAAGGACGGCTTACCAAAAACTGGAACGGGGTTGCTCAGTTAACGAAACTGAACAACTCTCACAAAGGATGTCTTTAGGGTATTAAGAGCCTATCAACATACATACATCTAATCACGCCTTTATCCCTAATGGGGTAGGCAGAGCATAAACGACCTAAACAAAGGTCGTTACGCCACGTCTGCCAAAGTTTTGAAGGTTATTTAAGATAGATTTGTAGGTATATTGCTGTAGTGACAGGTTGTCAGTCTGTCGCCTAAATTACAATATGCCGAAACCCTCGGCTCCCTTAGCTGGTTTTTACAGAATGCCCGGGAGGAAATGCAGCTGGCACATTCTATGTTTTTCTCTCGCTCCCAGGCTAGCATGGAGCCTATCAAGCTTTTAAAAAATAATACAATTAGAAGCTTTTATCCAAATTTATTCAATCTGATATACAGGGTGCTGGTGCATCGTTTATCAAAAAGGAATAGTCTATACTTCTAAATAGTTTATTTTTTAATTGCCATTTAAAGTTGGGTTTTAAATTTTAGGCTTACATGTTCCAAAAACTTAGTAAATCAATAAAAAAAATACAGATGATACTGGCGAGTAGTTTTGATTTAAATAATTCCATAAAGCATCATACATTAAAATAAAACATTACATTCTTCTTCTTCTGTCGAGTGGGTATCGAGTCTATCGACCCGATGAACCCCTAATGTCAGAGTTTTTAAACCGTCAATTAATACTCTGACATGGTTTTAAGTAACGTTTGTCTGTTTTTTTAAGAAAATCCCAAAATGTAGCTTTAAGACTCCAATAAAATAAAAGTTTTAGGTTTAGTCTCAATGTTATTTTTTAAACTAAAGATTTCGCGCTTCGGAGGGCACGTTAAGCCGTCGGTCCCGGACGCTGTCTTTGATAGTGGTCGTTACTCAAACAATGTCAGAGGCCTGATAGTTGTGCTACTAGGCGGTTTAAAAACTGTGACACCAGGGTTCATCGGGTCGACTCCGATACCCACTCGACAGAAGAAGAAGAAGAATACAAAACATATCTAGCATTAATATTGCCCTAACTATAGGTTTATATCTGTGAATAGCCAGAATAAGTACTGTACTTATGTTATTACAAATTTCTGCTGATATTTGTTCAAGTGTGCGATTGAATCAAGTCAATGAACATGATTGAGC
Source organism: Scrobipalpa costella (assembly GCA_949820665.1). Lineage (NCBI taxonomy): Eukaryota > Metazoa > Arthropoda > Insecta > Lepidoptera > Gelechiidae > Scrobipalpa > Scrobipalpa costella. The sequence continues at coordinate 1,523,192 of OX463306.1, forward strand.
GTTAAGTGACGTCAAACATAGTTGTTATTGTTGCAAAATGTGTTCCAGTTTCACCACAGGTAGGTATTAAAAAAGTACCAATTTGATTATACTTTTTCAAGGATAATAAGTACTTAGAGCCCGATGGTGTAGTGGATAGGGCCGCTGCCTCCTGAGCGGGAGGTGGTTCGAATCCCACCACGTACCAATGTGTTTTTCGGTTTTCGAATTTCATATGTACGTTTATTCGGCGCTTTTTCCGTGCTTCGGAAGGCACGTTAAGCCGTTGGTCCCGGTTAATATCGTTTAATACCGTAGATATTAGTCGTTAAGCCATTTGAGAGGCCAGTGCTAAGCATTGGCGGCTTGAAAACTCTGACCTACTAATCTAGGATTAGGTCTGGTTTCCCTTCTGGGTTGCGGAGGTCAGATGGCAGTCGCTCTGTGTAAAAACCAGTACCCTCGTTCAATCCCCTAGATTAGGTAGCCGACCCCGTAAGATACGGGATAAGGCTAGGGAGATGATGAAGTACTTACTACTGACAAGAACTTACTAGTAGGAATAGGTACTTAGGTAATAGACTATTATTATTGGGCTCGTTTCTAGATTTGCCGGCTAAAACTAAAATTAAAATCTATTTATCACTTTCATACTAAAAACATTGGAAAAGGACAGGAGATCTATTCTCTCCAGGTGATGGTTTTATGCGTTGTCTGTCGTTTTTTATCCGCGGTCATATGAATGGCGGATAAAATTGACAGAAATACTGAATTGAGAAAATCTAGCGGACAATTTATCATTTATCAAATTAATTATTTTGAAAGGGACAGATAGCTTTTAATTTTAGTGTTAATCTAGAGTCGAGCCAAATGTATTACTAATAGTCATAGAGATCTGTGTTAGTAGTACAAGATACAATTTATTTTAAAATAAGAATGTGGATGAACTATACTATTTTTATAATAATAAAAAAATACTTTTAATAATGGCAAATGCAAATACCCGCCAATATTGATTGAATATTTGACTTTTGTTTGATCTTTAATCGGTTGACTTATAAATTCAAATTAAATACAACAATAACAAAATATTACTTAAAAAAATAAATATGCGGTCGTTGTTTAAAACATGTGAAGGTTCCGAATTGGACTAGAACCCCAAGAAAATGCATTCAACTTATAGATTTTGTATTTGGTTGACATTTTGAATAAAATTAAAAGCTAATATCAGAGTTTGTAAAATGTCGCTTATTTTGCTTAGAATTGAAAATGACATTTTGATCTAATTCTGTTAAATATGATAATATTAATTCGATGCACTCATAAATAAATGTGTAAAATATATCTAAATAGGAACGAACACACATTATAATTACAATAAAAAAATTATATATATGTCACCTACCTAATTAAGCGACTGCGACTGTCTACTCCGATTCTGCCAATGTCATCAAACAAATAAAAATCACGTTTTACGACTACAAGTCATAATAAAAAATACTTTATGCATGTAATAATAATGTTGATGAAGTTCTATAAATACGGTCTGTCTGTCAGTCATGGCCCGGTGATATGGTAGTAAATGCCATGATTGGCTGTTTTTCCACTAGTCGGTACGGCAACGGCACGATAGCGATATCGTCACGATACCGTAGCTTTGTTTTTCCACTACTGGACCGGTAATATCGTAATATAAATAGCAAATGATACTTATTTTATCATATAACCAAAAATTAATTGACCAAAACCCGGACTTTGATAAAATCTTTGTCAAAATCCTAGTTTTTGATCAATAAACTGATTTCATTTTAATCCTGCGACTTATACAAAACATGCATATTGGCGACGATACCGGTGGGAATCAATGCCGTGCCGCTGTGGCCGTGCTAGCAAGTGGAAAAGCGTGCCATATAATTTTAATAGATTTTCAAACATTATCTCTTCCACGATACCGTGCCGTTGCCGTTGCTGTGGACGTGCCGTACATACATACATATATTCACGCCTTCATCCCTAATGGGGTAGGCAGACCAAAATGAAAACCTTAACAAAGGTCGCTCCGCCACGTCTGACAAAGTTCTGAAGTAACCCTCATTTGTGATACATTTGTAGGCTGATTACTTCCATGCTGGACTGGGAGAGATAGAAAAACATAGAATGTTCCAGCTGCCCTTCCTCCCGGGCATGCTGTAGAAGACAGCAAAAGGGACTCGAGGTTTACAGTGTTTTGTAATTTAGGCGATGGGCTGACAACCTGTCACTATGGCAATACACATTACAATCTAAAATTACCCTCAATTATTGTCAGACGCGGCGAAAGCGCCTTTTACGAGGCGTTTAACGCTCTGCCTACCCCGTAAGGGATAAAGGCGTGATTTTATGTATGTATGTATGTTGTAGGCTGATAGATATTGCTGTAGTGACAGGTTGTCAGCCTATCGCCTAAATTGCAATATACAGAAACCCTCGGATCCCTTAGCTGGTTTTTACAGCATGCCTGAGATGAAATGCAGTTGGCACATTCTATGTTTTTCTCTCGCTCCCAGTTCAGCATGGAAGGAAGCAGCGTGCCGTCTTGTGAAAAAATGCCCATTGGCAAGATTGGTAAAACCAGGTGTTGAATTGCTCCACCTGTATTGGCTAGGATATTAAGGGCGTGGGAATTTACGTAGTACATACATACATACATAAAATCACGCCTTTATCCCTTACGGGGTACAGAGCGTTAAACGCCTCGTAAAAGGCGCTTTCGCCACGTCTGACAAAAATTGAGGGTAATTTTAGATTGTAATGTGTATTGCCATAGTGACAGGTTGTCAGCCCATCGCCTATATTACAATACACTGTAAACCTCGAGTCCCTTTTGCTGACTTCTACAGCAAGCCCGGGAGGAAGGGCAGCTGGAACATTCTATGTTTTTCTATCTCTCCCAGTCCAGCATGGGAGTAAGATAGTACTAACTCAGAAAATTCAAAAATTATGGGGCTCACCTTTTAAATTTTTATTATATTGAAGCATTTTATTCATAGAATCTTACTTATTTTACCATTATTTTTTAATATTTTTATTTTCAGTCACACCTTTTAAAATAAATAAATATATTGGAACTGAAATAAGAAGTAAAAGAAGAGTGAATGTGTTAAAAACGTGTTCATAGATATTCATCTATTTACCTACGATGTTTTTAAAAAGTAGTCTACCGTATTAGATGAAACGATTTTAGCCACTTCATTTCCTTTATTATCGAGATGGTAGCCTACCGTTGGCTACCATCTCGATTGAAAACCCATAAAAATCGAGTCCAGCCTTCCGAGAATCGTAATCGGATCTAATGCCGATTAAATCGATAATCTAGAATCGATATAAAATGCTCGCTTATGTAAATAAATATGATATTAATACTTGATTGTGATTAATTTTAATATTTCTGGTCGGTCATTCATTATTGCTATATTATGCAGATGAATCTATTAATTTATATATCGATATCTAACCTAATATTTTTATTGTTGGTTGATTGGTTGAAATGATATGTGATTGATAAAAATAACGAAGCGGAGAATTATAGACACGGAATATATAATATTGATTATATATTTGTATGTATGTAATATGCGTGATTATTATGTGTGTATTCTTCCATGCTGGCCTGGGAGCGACAGAAAAACATAGAATGTGCTAGCTGTATTTCCTCCTGGGCATGCTGTAGAAACTAGCTAAGGGATCCGAGGGTTTCTGTTTATTGCAATTTAGGCGATGGGCTGACAACCTGTCACTACAGCAATATACCTACAAATCTATCTTAAATAACCCCCAAAACTTTGTCAGACGTGGCAAACAACCTTTGTTTAGGTCATTTACGCTCTGCCTACCCTATTAGGGATAAAGGCGTGATTATATGTATGTCTGTACGTACAGGTGTTATGCAAAACTGATGCAGTTTTTATTGAGCTCTGTATTTTTGAAAGATCAATTTTAATTCAATTTAAGACAACCAGTTTTTATGGAGCTTGGCAAAAGGTTAATCTTCTTTTTCATTATCAAGATGTCAGACTCGGTGAGAAAGTTTTACACTCTGCTTACCCCCTAAGCAATACAGGCACACTATTACGAGGATTTTTTGTTTGTTTATGTGTTTTTATTTAATTCAATAACTCTTTAGAATTTGACTAGGCTATTTAATTTTAAATTTGCAGTATACCTACAAATCTAACTTAAATAACCCTCAAAACTTTGTCAGACGTGGCGGGACGACCTTTGTTTTGGTCGTTTACGCTCTGCTTACCCCATTAGGGATAAAAGCGTGACTATATGTATGTATTAAATTTTATTGCGGTCGAACTTCTTTGTTCTTCGACGACCCGCGCAGTCTAGTTGGCAGTGTACCTGCCTGCTACGCAGAGGGTCCCGGGTTCGATTCTCGGCCAGGGCAGAAATTTGAATGATGAGTTTAAATATCTGTTTCTGGGTCTGGGTGTTGTTTATGGTTGTTTCTGTGTATGTCCATGGCACCCCGATACAGGGAATCCTAGTGGGGGCTATGACTGTGATCGAGTTTTTTTTTTTTTTTTTTTTTTTTTATATTTAGCCAAAGCGACTGTTCCTTATACTCTATGAATATATCTTAGTCGTGGACTAAGTCACTTATTCTGGTGAGAAATTGTGAAGAGCTGGTGTCCAGAGCAGCTGTCGTCAGACGGTGACTTGCAAATATGCTGTACCCTGTTGAATGCTAGGGTGACCAAACATAATGAATTGGGTGAAGACAATTTTTTTGTGTACTCAAAATTGAAAATGCATGCGGATTTATGCATTATGTAAAAGCGAGGTCGCAAACTATAGATAAATGTTTGGGAAATAATCGTAAAAGTGCTAGTAGATTTAGTAACTTAGACCAATAAACTTCTAATGTATTCTATTAAATATGGAAAATCACAAAAATATAAACATAAAAATGTACCAGAAACTACAAATTACCACAGAAATTCCACAATAATAAAACTGATCTCTACTCTACCCAACCACCACACGCCCGCTTAGTTGTTCATTTTATAAATAAACTTATTTATTTCACATTTGTAGAGACATGTTGTCAGCCCATCGCCTTTATTGCAATACACTGAAACCCTTGGATCCCTTAGCTGGTTTTTAAAGCATACCCGGGAGGAAATGCAGCTGGCACATTCTATGTTTTTCTTTCGCCCCCAGTCCAGCATGGAAGAAATTTATTTTTCGTTTTCAAAAAGTATTGAACCAAATACCAGCAATGCGATCGTTAGTACTTTATGCACGAGGATACAATATATTTTTTAAGTGTTTATCCCGATTTTTGCCGAAATCATAGTCTCTCTACGTTTTAGCCGGCTAAGTGACGATGATCGACAAAAAGGGATGAAGTGCGATTTTATTAACACGAGCCGAGCTTTCATCAATGCGAAAAAAATAACACTGAATACGATAACAAATGATGTTGTTTGCAAGAAAAGGGATGGTGGAAAATGGCTCGCCGGGTTCGTCTCATTCACTCCATCATATTTTTGTCACTGAAAATATTCAGCTTCACAATTATAAAACCGTCAAAAAGTTTGTGTCTTGGACACACTTTTCTGAACTTATCTTGATTTACACGCTTTTGAGGGTTATTCAAGATGGATTTGTAGGTATATTGCTGTAATGATAGGTTGTCAGCCCATCGCCTAAATTACAATATACTGAAACCCTCGGATCCCTTAGCTGGTTTCTACAGCATGCCCGGGAGGAAATGCAGCTGGTACATTCTATGTTTTTCTCTCGCTCCCAGGCCAGCATGGAAGAAAAATAATAATATTTTTGTCACTGAAAATAATCAGCGTCATAATTATTAAAGCTTCAAAAAGTTTGGCATGTTTCTTGGATACACTTTTCTGAACTGATTTTGATTTACACGCCTGTTAATTTGATGTTGCTTAACTAACACAAAATAGATCCGAATGGCGATTACATCACAGACAAGAGCCCTGCTCTTAAATTTAAAGAAGAACATAAACAAATTGACAATTGTTTAAGGATTTCCTAAAATATTCCTTTTCTGGCTGGAACAACTACCTAAACAAAATTAATTTTCTGCCAATTTGTCAAAAGAGCCGAGACTTGGTTTGGTGATGTAATGTTTATAAAAAAATATAAGTATAATAGAATAAACATTATATAAATTGAATTAAAAGAAAGTGTTGCAATAATATTTTATCTTCTGAAAACCCTGATAACTGTGAAAGTGGGAATAACCCTCTACCAGCCCTGGTGATGTATGGATGCCAGCTGATCTATTCTCCCGTGATCCCGCACTCAAGACTGCTATTGACGTGCCGTGACGTCGCAAAACGTCCACAGCCGTGATTTTACGTCGACGTCCTGAGCCGTTCGTAAGTGACTGCTTTCGTTTGACGGTGTTGATTAATTGATGGGCATTCTGTAGTACTAGTTGAGAGGATCGTTCAGATGTGCAGAAAATAGGACACTCCAGGAGCCACAAGCTTAAAAGCTGAAAAGTACATACATATAGTCACGCCTTTATCCCTAATGGGGTAGGCAGAGCGTAAACGACCTAAAACAAGGTCGTTCCGCAACGTCTGACAAAGTTTTGAGGGTTATTTAAGATAGATTTGTAGGTATATTGATGTAGTGACAGGTTGTCAGCCCAACGCCTAAATTGCAATATACTGAATACCTCGGATCCCTTAGCTGATTTTTACAGCATGCCCGGGAGTGAGGAGGGAATTCTTTTTTTTTTCTCTCGCTTCCAGGTCCAGCATGGAAAAGAAGAAGAAAAAATAGTAAATAATAAATAGAACATACCTAAGCGTAAGCACTTTTGGGGACTAAATTGTTTATTTTACAAATTATAAAAGGTATAAGTAGAGATTTCGAACATGTTCTATAAATTATTGCGCAGTTTTAAATGGGCGATGGGCCACGCCCTGTACTGAACTGTAGCTAAAATTAATATATGGTAGCAATAAGTAGTTTTGCTTTTAAAGCTCTACTAATTTAGATCACTTGAGTGAGACCAAAAATAAAAGTCTTAGGCCCGTATTGATAAACAGCGCTTGAGATTGACAGCTAGTTTGAGTTCGTATCAGAAATGTTGCCTGTCAAATCCATACTTAATATTCCTCTCAATCTTGAGATCGCTTTACAAATATGAACTTTAATATTCTTAATAATGCTTTCCAATCAAACTAACGAATTAGTCACACTACTCGACTTCGATCAAAATTAACCTCTGATTGAACATCATTCAAAACGTGATGAGACGTCGTCTATCTCCACACGATGACAATTATTTAATTGTTGTTATTCATTGTTCGGTGACGTAGAGTCATGCAATTAAAACTTTTGTGCCACCCCTGGAGATGACCTTGCACATTTTTGTGCAGCAACTGCAGTTTTTTTGTGTGTGTATTGGGAACCTACTGAATCACTTAAAAATATGAATCGGCTCTATTTCTGATGATCATAGATGCAAATTTGGTGGACTGTAAAAATTACATTTAAATACAAAATAAAAATCGATTAAAGTAACAATATATACATACATACATATAATCACACTTTTATCCCAAATGGGGTTGACAGAGCGTAAACGACCTCAACAAAGGTCGCTCCGCCATGTTTGACAAAGTTTTGAGGACAGATTTTTACTTATATTGCTGTGGTGACAGGTTGTCAGCCCATCGTACAATTTACAATATACTGAAATATATTTTTTAAAGCATGCTCTGCTGAAACATTTTATGTTTTTTTCTCACTCCCAGTCCACGATGGAAGGAAATATACGCAATACAAAAATAAACAATAATAGTCACCAACATTGCACTCGAATCAACAATTCATCAGTCAACATAGCACAAAAGGTGCATCCAGAACCCCACAAATCAACCGGATAAAATGCGATCCAAATTCATAATTTCGCCATACATTGCGACCAAACTTATAGACAAACAAACTTATAGAGTTCCTGAGGTTGATATTCTACGCAATGAATGGTTACAGTAATCGCGTGACTGCCCTTCAGTATGGTGAAAACTCAAAACCCTTAGGGGGCGCCCTAACGCGAAGTGACTCAGCGCATTCCGCAAGCGTCTGTACTTCGTCAGGATTGCCGGAGGGTGGTTAGTTTGGCGGATAATTTTGTTGATTAGCTGTTTTTTTTGTTATGAATTGTTTTCTTTTTTATTTTCAATATTTTTAGTTGTGTCATAGAATTGAATAATCGGTGATGTTATATTCAATTAATGTAGAGTATCGTTTTCTGTTTAGTTTATATTTTTTGGCAACTATCCCATTTTCTGTAATGTCTTTTTTTCCTATGTTCTAATGTTTATAGTTACAGTGAAGAAAGCGCCTCTTACAAAACCTGTAGGTAATCTAAAACAAGATAACTAGTTAAATCTCTAGCTTTGTCTATTTCAACTACATACCCCTTTTTCTTATTAGCTAATTATTGAACAGTATTTAAACAGGCATTGTGATTAAGATCGATTTATTGTCACATTATCAAAATACAATGGGTGGGCAACACTCAAACTAATATCGCATACTAATCAACATTATTAGGATCAAAAAGATGCAGGGCATGCGTTTGTTTTTCAATATAAGTCAATCGAATGCATGTTATACATTGACGGTTATATTAAGAAACCATTCAGTGCCGCTAGTATAAAATTATCAACGTATACTTTAGCTATTCAAGCATGTAGCAGCTATCATTACTAATTTGAGCTTTTATAAGGATTTTAGTTTCGGCTTTTTTAGATTCTAGACACACTGACGGCTATTCTAAGCATCGCATAATGTGCCTGCATTTGAAAACGTCAATGGATGTCAATTTCTGAGTCAGCTATGTATACTATAGTGAGTTGATGTTTTCTGCTGAGTCATCACGTCGATCATCCTAATTTCTTTGAGTCGACAGCGCTTGTCTGAAGATCGCGACGGCAAACATTTATGATCGGTTCCATTTGGTACTTCTCATTTGGGTCTTCTGGGAATCAAGCTAAAACTCTTCGCAAAAATAAAAAAAATAAGAAACAGTTCTTGCTTTTTTATGCTTTAATTTTGATTATCAACATACATATATTCACGCCTGTATCCCTAATGGGGTAGGCACAGCGTAAACGACCTAAACAAAGGTTTTATCGCCACGTCTGACAAAGTTTTGAGGGTTATTTAAGATAGAATTCTAGGTATATTGCTGTAGTGACAGGTTGTCAGCCCATCGATTGATTATCAAACCCTATATAAAGTTAAAATATTCCTCATAAGTAACAGGTAGCTCGATGTTAAGTAAATGCCGCATGGATTAAATGTCAGATAGACCAATGTAAGTTAATTCGGGTCTATATTAGTCAAGTTTTGATTCAATGTAGCAAGAAACCGAAAGATTGGTCCCATGTAGAACAAACCAGCACCAATGACAAGCAAGCCGACAAAGAAACCGCCATCCTCACAGCCGATCACTTCTAATTGTGTGATTTGATACGAAAACTCATTGTTACAGAAGAAATCTCTATCGTAATCGATAGACACAACAAATCTATCTTTTGTGTCCGCCGATCGGTCGTTTCACGATTTTAGGGTTTAATTAATAGAACGGAACGGAACGGTGCTTTTGAATTTCGAATTTCGAATTTTACGTCCATGATTTCCGTTACTTATTTTTTTTTTATTTAGAAAGAGTGGCTTTATAAATCTTGGCACATTAGTGTACGATTTGTCAAAAAAATGGTTATTTATTAGCAAGTTTGTTTCTCCAAAAGTAACAAAGCGATAAACATTTCATTCTTATCACTATGCCCAAAAACAACACTGTTTATAAAGAATCGATCGTAATATACCGAAGTTTATATCCGAATTCGACGTTAATGAGTAATTTATTAGAAAAAAATGTCTTTATCCTAGCTTCATTACCATTCGAAATTTGAAAATCTTTCTTCGTAACTCGTCGTCGCCCGCGCACCGTCGCTTGCGCAGCGGGCGGCGTCGGCGAAGACAACTCTATCTCCCGTAATGTATACCAATGCACGCTACATTACGTATTTACATACACATGATTTACACCTTCAGGGAACTCACGCGCATGTATTGGATAACGGTTATTGCAATGTAAGTGGGCTGGATTGTCGCCGATTTGGAGACGTGTTAATCTTGTAAGGGCATGATGCATGTTATTGGTAAGGCTCTTATGGAAGTCATTCAAATTTTAAATATTTTTGGGGGAATCAGGCGAAGGTAAAGTCATGCATACAATGAACTGTCTATTGAGACATTTAAAGAGCGAACAAGAAAGTTTTTCTTAGAGAATAATAATTAGTTATTTATCCTTTCTCCCATTAGGTAGCATAATATGTATTAGTTTATTATAAATATATATTAGTTTATTTTATTTATGTATTTATTTAGTAGTATTTATATTATTTAAGTATTAAGATTCACTTAGTATTCACTATCCCGCTATCTGCTATGTACTATCCTACTACCCAAAGGTTGCCTGGTAGAAATTACTGCTTTAGCAATAAGGCCGCCTATATTGTACTGTTTTGTTCCTAAACTTTTTTGCTGTATGTATTTGTGTTTCTTTGTGCAATAAAGTATTTTGTATTGTATTGTAAGTGTTCATATTTATTGCGAATCTTTTACGCATACTAATAGTCCTCTCCCTCTCTCGTCGTATCACAGATAAGGAGACAGAAAACGAAGGTTATGTCCGAGTATGTTAGGACCAAGTATGTTAACTTCCAAGCTGGACTGGGAGCGAGAGAAAAACATAGAATGTACCAGCTGCATTTCCTCCCGGGCATGCTGTAAAAGTCAGCTAAGGGATCCGAGGGTTTCAGTATATTGCAATGTAGGCGATGGGCTGACGACCTGTCACTACAGCAATATACCTACAAATCTATCTTAAATAACCCTCAAAACTTTGTCAGATTTGGCGGAACGACCTTTGTTTAGGTCGTTTACGCTCTGCCTACCCCATAGGGATAAAGGCGTGATTATATGTATGTATGTATGTTAGGACCGAGACATTTGGTAGAGCATATTCCTCTTTGCTATGACAAAGAAGAAGAATAACTCTCCCAAATGAATAAGAAGACTTTCAATCGGATTCATTATTTTTGCTAGGCTTGGATTGGTTACTTCCATGCTGGACTGGGAGAGATAGAAAAACATAGCATGTTCCAGCTGGCCTTCCTCCCGGGCATGCTGTAGAAGTCAGCAAAAGGGACTCGAGGGTTACAGTGTATTGTAATTTAGGCGATGGGCTGACAACCTGTCACTATAGCAATACATATTACAATTTAAAATTGCCCTCAATTTTTGTCAGATGTGGTGAAAGCGCTTTTTACGAGGCGTTAAACGCTCTGTCTACCCCGTAAGGGATAAAGGCGTGATTTATGTATGTATGTATGTATGGATTGGTGAAAGATATGGTAGCTTTTGTGCAACGCCGAGCATTTTATGCCCTCATCATCTTTAAATTTCACATGCTAACGCCACTATAACAAGCTTCAGGTTGCTTGTTCTTGGTCTAGATTGAAAACAAATCAGTTCAAGTAGATCATTCAAATAATTATCTCTAAACGCACGTAATGATAGATCGTACATGCGCCGAACACGGCTATAAAACTCTACAACGGCAGACCGAGTAATCATCTTGTATGTAAGTCATAATCTATGAGATTATAAGGGTGTTTCTACACGGCGCAAGTAGCTGGAAGAAGTGAGGCGCTTGTGCTGGCAACGTTTAAAGAGGGTCCATCGAGTTAATCATGCGCACAATTAAAATAAACGAGCAAGTCCTTCTCCTTCTGTCGTGTTGAGCAACTTGATAAATCCAGATGTCTGACTTTTAAAACGTCTAACAGGCTTTTAACACAGTTTTAATTGTTCAACGATTACTATCAAAGATGGCGACCGGGGTGGGCTTACCGTGCCTTCCGAAGCAAGTTAACAATACAGTTTCATCATCTCCGTAGCTTTATTCTGTATCTCTCGGGGTCGGCTAAGTAATCTAAGTGATTTAACGAGGGTACTGATTTTTACACAGAGCACCCAGAGGGAAACCAGACCCAATCCTAGATTAGATAATAGTTTTCAAGCCGCCAATGCTAAGCACTGGCCTCTGACATGGCTTAACGACTAATATCTACGGCATTAAACGATATTAACCGGGACCAACGGCTTAACGTGCCTTCCTAAGCACGGAAAAAGCGCCGAATAAACGTACATATGAAATTCGAAAACCGAAAAATACATTGCTACGTGGTAGCTTTTGCTCCAGCTACTTGCGTCGTGTAGAAGCGCCCTTAACTCGTGCGCTACTAGGCAAAAAACCTGCGCGTACGCATCAAAGAGTGCAGTAAATCGATCAGCGGCTTTATAGTGCTTTTACGATTGGCTGCCGGCGTCCTGGGAAAAATTAATTAAATCCGCATTTCTACTCCCCAATCGACTTAACTTTAATTAGTCACATGTTCACGTCACCCGATGAGTTATGGCATATTGGAAATATTTATAATATATTTCGATAAGTTGTTCGGTCGTAAATTGTTTAAAACAAACGTCGGCTGCTTTGTGTACAGGGTAATTAAAGGGTGCAGTAAAAATGATCGAATGATGAGTTCTTCTAAAGCTCGTCCAATAAATCTCAGAATGAAATTACGTTAAGTTATATCAAGATTATTTGCTATTTTTATATAAGGCAGAAAGGCGCCAACTATTAAAGGAATACATTCTTCTTAAAACATCATCTCCCTATCTCACGGGGTCGGCTACCTAATCTAGGGGATTGAACGAGGTTTTTACTGGTTTTTACACAGAGCGACGGCCATCTGACCTCCGCAACCCAGAAGGGTTATCAGACCCAAACCTAGATGAGGTCAGAGATTTCAAGCCGCCAATGCTTAACACTTGACTGGCCTCTGACATGGCTTAACGCCTAAAATCTGCGGTATTAAACGATATTAACTATATCCAACGGCTAAACGTGCCTTTCGAAGCACGGAAAAGCGTCGAATTAACGTACATATGAAATTCAGAAATCGAAAAATACATTGGTACGTGGTGGGATTCGAGCCACAAACTCCCACCTCAGTGCTCAGGAGGCAGCGGCCCTATCCACTACACCATCGGGCTCTTCTACATAATACATTGTTTTTAAAACATGTTTGACCATACGAATAATATTACAGTATAATTGTAATATTCCCGTTATCTCATCCAAATAAGTACTTAAAAAGTTGTACATCTAGTATATGGAAGGATGTGATCTCTGCCTACCCCTCCGGGAAAGAGGCGTGACGTTATGTATGTATGTATGTATCTAGTATATAGCACCCCTATTGTTTTATGTATTTGACAGTGATCGGCTGTAATAAAGATAAGGGATCCGAAGGTTTCTGTATATTGCGATTTAGGCGATGGGCTGACAACCTGTCACTACAGCAACATACTTACAAATATATTTTGAATAACTCACAAAACTTTGACAGACGTGCTGGAACGACCTTTATCTATCGACCGCCAAACAGGTGCACCAACCAAACAAACTCCAATCAAAATCAGTTTTTACATAACTCTCAATCACCACTTCCTTGGACGTATTTACGAGTGCCGTCGCCGGCTAGATTTACTCGTACATTGCGTGTTGGGTATCTATCGCCATCCGTCAGGCGCGACGCCGACACGCCTTCGACATGTCCTGAGAGTGATGGTGGAAAGGTGTTGGTGGTGGCTGTGGGAAAGGAATTTTTCGCGCGGAATGTCGGTGGGGTTAGTGGTAGTGGAACTAGCAAGTTAAACTTTAATAGGCACCTGAGTGAAAAGTGCTAAGGTAGAGACTTCCATGCTGGACTGGGAGCGATAGAAAATCATAGGATGCTCCCGGGCATGCTGTAAAAACCAGCTAAGGGATTTCTAATTTAGGCGATGGGCTGTCAACCTGTCACTACAGCTATATACAGTTCTATCTTAAACAACCCTCAAAACTTGTCAACCCTCAAGACGTGGCGGAACGACTTTTGTTTGGGTCTTTGACGCTTTGTCTACCCCATTAAGGATGCAGGCGTGATTATGTGTGTGTTTATGTGTATGTAAATGCTTTGAATTCTGTTTCTAGCCGGTGATTTTGATAAGTTACAACTGGACCAAACTTAACTTACAGGGCCTTATACAGGGCCTTGAACTAAGCAGATATTTAAAACAGTTCTTTTTCTTTTGCAGATCCTGATGCTGTGACAATTATGGAATAGAGGAGACCAACGTAAGTTTACATTTTATATGAGTACATATTATAGAAATAAGCATTTGCAGTATCCTAATTTGGAAAGATTCGAGCTTATTGGAGTGAAGTTTTACATTCAAGAAATAATTTCTGAAAAAAACAAACGGGGGGAATTTAGTCCAAACAGTATGTTCATAGCTGACCCGTTTCTAAACTGCCTTGTCAGACACAAGACTTGTTAAGACACGTAAATCGTTCTCACACTTACTTTACCAGACGAACACAGTCGCACCACTTCATCAACTATGCGACAGGTACTAACCTACTTAAGGACACCTCAGTAACGAGGAAGAACAATAATTCTGCTTCTTTACGCGCGCGGTCGTCAACCGTAATGTCAAATAACTACAATTTACAAATACAATTCGCTGTACATTGCGCACCCGGTGAAGCAAACATGCCTCCTGGTATGATCCTCCCAACAGATTTTCCGTGACTGCGGCCAATCTCCTAGCGATCAACCGTCTGTGCGGGCCCAATTTTTTTGTGCCCTAGTGAGTGTGCCGCAACACAAGTGCACTCTGTTCTTTCTCATTCCTTCAATGTCCTATTCTAATGCGACAGACTGACTGACACGACCAGAGAGAAATCAGGCGCAGGGCCGTTTTTTCCATTCCCGTCCGACAGCATTACCTTCCTTCAATCAGGTAAACTGCCTGCAATGCCCTAACCAAATTAGAAACAATGCAAAGTTGTTGTCTCCGGAATGGGAATCGAATCAAAACCGGGACCTCCGAAATCCAGATCGTGAGCCCAAAGCCCAAACTATTAGACCACGGAGGCAGTCAAAAAAGCTAACCGACCACGCAATGTATTGTTCTTGTAATTTGTGAATTGTAGTTTTATGAAACGTCCCCCTGTCTGTCTGTCTGTCGGCCGTCATCTAATGAGCTCGCGTTTCGTCGGACGACGTAACATTATCTAGGAATAGTCTTCCAAGAACGACACATTTCAAGTCATTGTGACGAGCCGGTCGGCTGAAATGGTCAATGAGGTGCTTCTGTTTGAGTAGCAGTTACAATTGCGTTATGCATTTAAGATAGCACAAGTAGCTAATGTATTTTTTTTATAGTAGCGAACTAAATTGCGTTTTTTTCTCTTAAGCAGTCAAAAGAGGATGCCTTGCACAATTTTACATCGATATGTCCTGTTTTAAATAAAATTGTTATTTTACTAATCTTTAATTACTAAGAATGATTGTATTTAATTATTGTAACTGATGGATAGCATGCATTCCTTTTAAAAAAAAAGTTTTATACATCTCACAATGTAATATTTTTTATAGTAATTTTAAATAAAGGCTTTTATTATTATGTTCTGTAAATAAGAGAAGAAAACCAGTAACATAACAATTCATAGAATTTTCTAACGTATAGCAGCTTTTACGTATCAAAATCAGTGTAAGACACAATACAATATACTTTATTGCACAAAAACACATAATTTGCAAATTAAATAAACAGAAAAGTAGTACAATTGGCGGCCTTACTGCTAATATGACGCGTGTCAGTGCAACAAAAATTTAAATAAATTAAATATATATACTCCAGTATACAACAAGTATTATTATTATTAGTACACAAATATTAAATATGTGTACCTATGTGCTAGACTTCGTCATTTATCTGTAACTTCGTACGTAGATCACGCCGTTCGCAGACGACGACATATCTTAAGAGACGCATAACAGTCGCTCCTGAAATAACCCCCGCGCTGCATCTATCAATCCAATAAAGACCTTTCATCGGTGGTATGCAAAATATTAATAACACTGGTCATGCAGTGTGTCGGCCTAATAACGAGACGTTGATTGTGATCGACGACGCAGCTGACGGCGACAGTTGCGCACGCGCATCAGACGAGCGCACCGTGTCATTGCGAGTGATTGCCCAAGATTGTGAATAATCGTAGGTCTTCGGAACTTTCTAGTCGAAGAAGGACCGATGAACCCTTGAGTCGAAAATTTTAAAAACCTTACTAGGCCTTTGCCCAGCAGTGGGATTTAAGAGGCTAGCTATAATGATCATAATAAAAAAAATAGTCTTTGACATTGTTTATACGATGACCTATATCTAAGAAAGCGACCGGGACCAAGGATCCTTCGTTTGAACCACGGAGTCATCAGCAATTTAGTCATAACAGACAGTCGGGTGATTCAATCTGCATTGTCTTTACCAAACTGTGGCAAATCTCACAGAGTGATGAATGTACATAAATCAACCTTATTATTACTCGCGAGAATCGAACCTAAGACCTCCGATCGCAAGCCCAAGTCACAGATGTTAAACCACGGAGGCAGTGGATGTCATTGCGAGTGATTGGTGGCGATTGTGAATAATCGTAGCAAGTTAGATCTTAGGGTTTATGATTGAGACGGGCGATGACTTTTGCGCTGGAGTGCCAGGAGTCGTTGTGTGTTGTGTTTATGTTGATGATTTTATCGTAGGTGGCAACGTTACTAATGATAGGTAGGTCGTACTTACGACTGCAGTTTGGTTAACATCAAACTGGTACGTATGTTTCGGTTATTCTCTTCAACTATGATATTCAATACGGAAATAGCAACCTACGTATACATAATGATTAACATTGTTTTATCAAATTTTATTTTGGTAGCTTATTTAGCTGTTTATCGCTATAGGTATATAGTAATCGCAAGACATTTGTGTCCGAGTTTATACTCATCATCATCATCATCCTAGCCTTATCCCATATTTCTCGAGGTCGGCTACCTAATCTAGGTGATTGAACGAGGGTACTGGTTTTTACACAGAGCGACTGCCATCTGACCTCTGCAACCCAGAAGGGAAACCAGACCCAATCCTAGATTAGGTCAGAGTTTTCAAGCCGCCAAACCTTAGCACTGGCCTCTGATATGGCTTAACGACTAATATCTACGGTATTAAACGATATTAACCGGGACCAACGGCTTAACGTGCCTTCCGAAGCACGGAAAAAGCGCCGAATAAACGTACATATGAAATTCGAAAATCGAAAAACACATTGGTACGTGGTGGGGTTCGAACCACGACCTCCCGCTCAGGAGGCAGCGGCCCTATCCACTACACCATCGGGCTCCTCAGTCCTCGAGTTTATACTTTAACATGTTATGAAAGTCAATTGAATATTTTCTGATTATAAAAGCTACACATTAAATTTGTTTATACGTTTAACTTGCTCTGCCCGTTCTTTAGTAACGATGATAGGTAACTATTATTTTATTACTTCCTTATCGGAAATAATAAACGTTTCAATAACTCGATAATAAGATATTAAAAACAAGTTTACGATGTTTTATGATCCAGTAAATGAGTATTAGGCGTAATCTTTTTTTTAATAACCGTTTGACACTTTTTCTAAAATACCTACACTAACGCGAGACATGTATGTTTTTAAATTTTTATGTCGTTGGTCCGGTCTGTGATAAGGAGTGGTCTTTACACTAACCATGTCAGAGTCTTATAACTGTACTAATAAAGCCCGTATTAATGAACAACACTTGAGACTGACAGCAATTTTGATTTCGTATCAGATATAAAAGATAATGTGGCTTGTCAAATCCACACTTAACATTGCTCTCAAACTTAATATTGCTTTATAAATACTAGCCTAATGGGCGTTTTAAAAACTCTGACACCCATGTTCCACCGGGACGCACGTTGACTCGAAAACACACTCGATTAGATGAAGGAACTTTGTCATCAAACTTCAACAATGAATATCAGTCAATATTTTACAACTCATCTCTATCGTCGCCAAGTTATTTACACAATCGTAGAACAAACCGAAATAATGAAAACGAGCAATGACTCAAGCTAATCAGCGGGCACGATCAAAGCTAACAGGCTGTTGACCTCAGAACAAAAAAAAACTATTGTAATTGGTCGAGCCATTTTCCTTTATTAGGTTGAATAGCGGGCGCTTGTCGTGAACTTGGCTTTGGGTGCTGAGAAGGCAATCGACGTAGAAAGATTCTTAAAAGATAGAGATGCTTGAAAGAATGATACCACTGTTATCTTTTTAGATTAAAGCGGAAAAGTGGTAAAGTAAGATTGAATTGGCCTTAAAGTTAACCAATCAAAATAAGCTGGCAAAAATATAGTTAGGTCTGCAGTTATTTTGACCATAGAATTTTCTGCGTGTAGTTGAAACACATTGACGCCTTACTAATAGTGGTGTTGAGTTGAACATACACACATAAAATCACGCTTTTATCTCTTACGGGGTAGGCAGAGCGTAACACGCCTCGTAAAAGGCACTTTCAGCAAAAACTGAGGGCAATTTTAGATTGTAATGTATATTGCTGTAGTGATAAGCTGTCAGTCCATCGCCGAAATTACACTACACTGTAATCCTGGAATTCCGTTTACTGACTTCTACAGCATGCCTGGGAGGAAGATCAGCTGGAACGTTCTATGTTTTTCTATCTCTCCCAGTCAAGCATGGAAGAAACAAACGGCAAACTAATACCTTTCATTTCTACATTTACAATTCTACTTAGGATGTTTGTCTAATATTATTTACGAGAGGCCAAACCTCGTCGGACAAATTTGTCTCCATAGCAGACGACACAGCGGGAACATGCTCAATGATTCAGACATGTCGCGACTGAGGGCCCTTCCCAACTGGAGCTTGTACTGTTTGATTTATATCCAGCAATGGAAGACGATTAGAACTGTAGCAAATTTAGACTGGACGATATGGGAAGGAAACTTGACCGTCTTGATTTATTTTGTTAAAGGATGTTTTGCATTAATTGCTATTGTTTTGCACTCACAATGCATTTTTTTGTCTTCTAGTAAAATACGGGAAGTGAAAATAAAAATTGTCTTTTCCATGCAAAATGTCCACCTTGATCAATCAATTTGCATGGCAAAGTTTTTTTTTTTCTTTGCTGAAAGAATTTCCTGGTGGAAGTTGTTCAGTATCGTTGACTGAGCAATGCTATCAGTATGCGGACGCTGTCCCTTACACCCGAAATAAAGTGTTGTTTCTAATTAATCAAGTAATATGCCATGTTTATTTATAAATTAGAATAAAACGTCTCATTCGTTCAAATTTGATCTGTTACTTATGCTCGTAACGAAACGAAAGAACGAACTCGGTACGAAAGAAGTTTGTGCTAACTATTCGATTTTCATCAAAATCTTACTTGTATTTTTTGGGATAATAAATTCAAAATAGAGCGAATGACAAACATACAAACAATGAAAAACTAAGTGATCCACAGCTCATTATCCGATCATCTCACTGACTGGATTGAAAGCGGGACAGACTCAATCGATTGGCCACACACTAGGCTGGAAAAACGCTTGCGCGGTTATTAGTACACTGCAGACGTTATTTTTCTCTCTAATTGTTACATGATAGAAATTTTACATAATTTATTGCAGGAAGTAATATCTTTCTATGACATCCACTTTTTGCTTACTTATTTAATGTTAAAAGATGTTCTTATAAAATTTTGTTTTAAATATTGCATGTTCGCTTAAATCTTTCGTAAGTAAGGAGAACATGATCAGGTTAGCATTTTCGTCTAGCTCCGTTTATGTGGACTGTGGTGTGGTGTGTTTGCGTTGCAGTGCAAACCATGGTACACTTAACATCGTGCCTGGCGTGCCCAAACACTTGCACGCCAGAGGATTTAATGGACGGCAGTCAATTCGCAATACAAGTGGCAAAATTTTGGGCTGCTACGATGTAATTTCTCGTGTTCTATCGACACGCTAAGAAGAAGTCACTGAAATAAATATTTTTTATAAATAAAAAAATCGATGATATTTTGATGTCGGAGGTTTGCTTCCTTGTCCTTGAAAATATGTTAAATTATTTCCAAACTATCACGATTTGCTCGATTTTCGTCATCTTCATTCTTGATTTTGTCTATGTATATATCGCACACTTATCAAAATTACCATAAATAATGCAATGAGTTACAAGTCTCGAAATTCCGCTCAACTTATACCAGGACCACTGAACTATGTTTGACCCGAGACTTATGTTCCAGTCCTATGGTTTTATTATGTAAATAAACTGGTGAGTGAAGTGGGGAGTCCGCAAATACCAACATGGCTACCTGTTATGCAAATTTTCGAGATAATTGCATAAATGATTATAGATATGTAAGCTAAATATCACTTTGACCTGTCTTTCTCTTGACCCGCGATGCCGGATTTGACGTTCATTTATAATTTAATAATGGCAACTTGGCGCCAGATAAATCGTCTAAGATCATTGATTATGAAACTTTCGTCTCGTTGATTATGTGAAATTCAGCCATACCATTTTGGGTCAAAATCTCACAAAAGCTGCTTATGAAAAACACTCTACGGAATGATATACTTTGAATTAAAATTTGGAACACTAAAATAAGAATTAACAAACCATGTCAGAGGCCTGATAGCTGTACTACTAGGCGGTTATAAAAATTCTGACACCAGGGATTATAGGTTCGACTCAAGAATCCACTCTTATCTTATTTAGCCGACATCATCCCACTGCTGGGCAAAGGCCTCCCTCTTCTCCTTCCACTTATCCCTATTTTGAGCCTCCAGGCGCCAGTCCTTCGAAAATGTGTCCAGCTCGTCGCGCCACCTGCGACGGGGTCTTCCGCGGCGTCGGTTCGTGGTTGGTGGCTTCCACTCGGTACTAACTTTCGCCCACAAGAATCCACTCGCTAAGAAGAAAAAAATGTTCTCACTAAAAAAATATCAGTACTCTACTGACCTCGTACCTAGTCGTAGAAGAATAGACATTCATGAAGATTCCGACTTCAGCGAACGACTTGAAAACGCTGCGTTTGAAACTCAGTGTGTTTTCAAATCACAAATCTGAAGTGGGTCCCCCAATAATGAGTTTCCATGGTTTTCGCAACTCGGACAATGAGGACAAAGCGGGACTCGAATCTTGTACCTATCGGACGATTAACGCTTCATTGTTGTCGATAACAAAAAGAGGGGTATCTTTTTATCCGATCGATGGGTTTCTGCTATTCAAATTTTTGAGTGTTAATCCTAGAATGAGGCAAACGATAGGTAACTAATTTAAAATTGGTTTACGAGTATTTTACAGATTCTTCTACTACAGTTTTCTAAAGATTTGATACCTCTGTGTGAGCTTCTTCTTCCTCAATGCTATATCGGTTATCTCTGGCGTATATTTGAGTTGAGATCAAACTCATCGCAAATAAACATAAAATTTTGTGCTGGAAGACCAGATTGCAGTGTTAAGAATGTCATTTTTTTATTCATTTAACAGTTAATTGCACATATGATCATACACAGGACACAAACATAAAAAAACAATATCACAACTGGTAAAGCTTATTTATCTCTAAAAACAAATCTCTTCCAGCTGACCTACGGTAGTGAGAGTGCAGAAGTGAGGCAGAAAAGATTATTTCTTGAGATTTTTTTTAAATTTCAAGTTTATGGCAAAAGTTTTCATTAAACCCTTTAGATAAAGTCAGTAACTACTATATCTACTTGAATGACTATTGCTTACTAAACGTATGACCCCAAAATAAATATCATTACAATAAGTATGTTAAACACTGTCTGCCGCAATTCCCGCGGGTGGAAATCAATAACTTGATTCAGATCTGGCTATCACGTTTGCTGTGGCATATGCAGGTTAATTGGGTGGACAGGCAGACAGGGTATTTTTGTATTGTCCCAAATCCACCTGCATTGGGGCTGAAATTAGCTGTGTCTAGGTTAGAACACCCGGTTTAGATGTGTATTCGGGTTATTGGTCGCGATGTCAGAAGTTATAAATTGGATCGACATAGTTATAAAAATATGGAAGTATTTCTTCCATGCTGGACTGGGAGCGAGAGAAAAACATAGAATGTGCCATCTGCATTTCTTCCCGGGCATGCTGTAAAAACCAACAAAGGGATCTCAGGGTTTCACTATATTAGGCGATGGGCTGACAACCTGTCACTACAGCAATATACCTACAAATCTATCTTAAATAACCCTCAAAACATTGTCAGACGTGGTGGAACGACCTTCGTATAGATCGTTTACGCTCTGCCTACTCCATTAGGGATAAAGGCGTGATTATATGTATGTATGTTTGTTATACAGCTTGACATGTTCACAATTATTACATTCTGAAAGCATATAAGTTTAGCATACACATACCAGGTGTAAGGGACAGCGTCCCGCAAACTGATAGGGGTTGCTCAGTCAATGATACTGAACAACTTCCACCAGGATTTTTTTTCAGGAAGTGAAAACTAAATTTAGCTTTTCCATACAAAATGATCACCTCTATCGGATAATTTGTATGGAAAAGACATTTTTTTTTATTAGTATATACTTATGCAGTAGGCATTTTATACTTTTGTTGCGACGCTATGATAGATTATTTCTAGCACTTTTGAATTAGCTAGATCAACTGATGAGATGACCCTTCCCAGAATCATTGGCTTTCAATCTTCTTCTTTCGAATGTCGTCTCCCATAAAATAGGTCAATGATGTGTTGACAGATATTTATTGAGCATTCATAAAACTAATTGGTAACTTTCCAAAGCATCAAGAAAGCTCAGTCCATCAAGAGCATCTCGAATATCTAATTCTTATCTTGGCAATCTTTATATTAACGATATCAAAAGCATCAATGTACGTTCGGTATATAAGTTTCTATTCATATATGCTCGAATAAATAGTATCCTATTGTTAGGGATTCCAGATTTTTTTAAAGTCCGGATCAAAGTACCAATAAATAAAATGTAGGTTTTTTTTTAATTTGAAATCCACCTACAATCATTTAGAGCCCTAAAGCCCTGATATATCAGGACCAATCTTGGGTTATGGAGAGCAATTCGGCATTGCACATGGCAGGACTTAACTAATTTAAGTCCGTTTCTGTCATTTTCTATCATGTGATACCAGGAACGCATGAC
Source organism: Scrobipalpa costella (assembly GCA_949820665.1). Classification (NCBI taxonomy): domain Eukaryota; kingdom Metazoa; phylum Arthropoda; class Insecta; order Lepidoptera; family Gelechiidae; genus Scrobipalpa; species Scrobipalpa costella. Next base: position 1,546,403 of record OX463306.1, read on the forward strand.
CAATATAAATATTAGTTGAGAAAAGTTAAGTCGTGTTCTTTTCGAATTGCCTTCATGATAACCCTACCCGTTCTTCATCTCGACTCAAAACCATTGACCGAGATGCCGAGAAGGTACCAGCTGAGGCATCCGCGCCATTTGTACCATAATGTTATTTGTACCTTTGATTTACCGACGCAATATTAGCTCTACGATAAAAGTCAAATGGCAATTACAGGCGTAGTCCCGTATTAGACATTAATTCAAAGTCGGGACCGATGGTACGTCTGTTTTTGATTCATGCGTCCACAACTCTGCGTGTTACCTTATCTGCCTTTGCAACTCCAAAGCATTTTCAACCTTAGATTTTATTTCTTTAAGATTCACTTCAGGGTTGCCATTTTCAGTTTGACATGGGTCGGTGTTGCCAATTGTCTTGGCGGAGAAGATTAATTTGATTTACGCGACAGTGTTTCGTCCGTCATCGTTCTGGGTACTCGTAAACGGCTGTGGACGTTCTGCAGTTTTACGTTTTGCCGTCTTTTGATGTGACGTTAAATCACGTTTGATTTACGACTGTGACTCCTAACGGTTAATGTTTCCTGGTTTTGTTTGTTTGTTGTAACTCCTTTATTGTTTCGTATGTTAATATTGTAAGTGTACTTAGGCTTAATACTACGTGCAAACTTTTAGAATCATTGTAGTTGTTAAAACAATATATTTTTAATACCTACCTAAACCATTTAAACAAATCAAAACTGAAATTAAAATTATATGTAAAAGGAAATTAAAATCCTGTTGAACACACACACACACACACACATAATCACGCCTTTATCTCTAATGGGGTAGGCAGAGCGTAAACGACCTAAACAAAGGTCGTTGCGCCACGTCTGACAAGGTTTTGAGGGTTATTTATGATATATTTGTAGGTTTATTGCCATAGTGACAGGTTGTCAGCCTATCGCCTAATTTGCAATAACCCTCGGATCCCTTAGCTGGTTTTAACAGCATGCCCGGGAGGAAATGCAGCTGACACATTCTATGTTTTTCACTCGCTCCCAGGCCAGCATGGAAGTGTATCCTGTTGAAAGTCTAAAATAATACAAATCCTACAATTTGTTTACAAAGCGCAACCACATAATTATCTTTGTCTGATTGACTGTGTTTCTAAAATAAACACCTGCCCTACTTTTAACTAATATCAGTGAGCAAAAAAATTGCTGACCATAGTTTAGGGTGTGATTCTACCCATGAAACTGAACAACTTTCCTCAAAGAACATAGGTCGAAAAAAGAAAAAAAATGGCCCTTCCATACAAATGGTGTCAGCGGCTCGAGTGAATTTGTATAGGAGGTCCAATTTTTTTTCTCGTTTCCACTTACGTTCCTTGGGAAAAGTTGTTCAGTTTCATGGGTAGAATCACACATTAAAATACAGCATTTTTTTACCCTTCATATACGTATTTAGTTCAATTTTGAAAAGTTGTTGATTAATTTTATTTTTAGTGTAGTTCGTAAGTTTTTCGTTTTATGAAAGAATTGTATTTTGCGTTTAATTTTCATAACTATTTCAGTTACAAAGTATCATTATGAGGAACACTGAAATAACTCCAACACGTATATTTATAAATCAGCATTTCTCTTGCAATCGCATCGGAAGAACTCGGATGCAGATCTAATATCGCCGTGCAGTGACGTCGCGTCTCGAGACGTCGGCGTCTTGACGCGTCACGTCGACGTCGACGTCAGCCCGACGTCTAATAACGTCGACGTTGTTGCAGTTTTCATTCGCTGAGAAAATTGTGACGCGCTGCAGTTGGTATATTATTCAAGTTTGTTGGCGGTTTTGTTTTGTTTCTGATGTTGGAAATAACGTGTTTTATTTCAGTATTGACTAGTATTTTCTCTAAATAAAACCTAGCAGCATAAGAATGAATAAAACTACGTTTACTCTTATGCTGGCAGCTCCTTATCTACTTAGTGCAGCAGTACATAGACGTCACTTACTGCGCGCAAGTTTGCGCCCAATACGCTGTCAATGCTTTTTTGCATAGCCTACTACACACATGCGTCACCGTACGTACTATGCGCGCGTACTGGCAGAGGAATGCGCCGACGTAGGGTCATCGCTACGCGCGCGTAGAGCGTAAGGTGACGCATGTATGTTGTACATACATACATATACATAAAATCACGCCTTTATCCCTTACGGGGTAGGCAGAGCGTAAAACTCCTCGTAAAAGGCGCTTTCGCCACGTCTGACAAAAATTGAGGGCAATTTTAGATTGTAATGTGTATTGCTATAGTGACAGGTTGTCAGCCCATCGCCTAAATTACAATACACTGTAACCCTTGAGTCCCTTTTGCTGACTTCTACAGCATGCCCGGGAGGAAGGGCAGCTGGAACATTCTATGTTTTTCAATCTCTCCCAGTCCAGCATGAATGTATGTTGTAGGCAATGCAAAAAGCATTGACAGCGTGTTGAGCGCAACCTTGCGCGCAGTAAGTGACTCCTGTGTGTTGCTACACTTAGGCATACCTATTAAACGAGATTGAAAATTGAAATATTTCTCAATATTTTCAGACATACATACATACATATAATCACGCCTTTATCCCTAATGGGGTAGGCAGAGCGTAAACGACTCAAACAAAGGTCGTTCCGCCACGTCTGATAAAGTTTCGAAGGTCATTTAAGATATACTTGTACTTATATTGCTGTAGTGACAGGTTGTCAGTCCATCGCCTAAATTACAATATCCTGAAACCCTCAGATCCCATAGCTGGTTTTTACAGCATGCTCGGGAGGAAATGCAGTTGGCACATTCTATGTTTTTCTCTTACTTCCAGTCCAGCATGGAAGAAATATTTTCAGACGCGAAGAAAATACTTTAATAAATTAATAGTTCTGTTGAAGGTCAGACTATTCCATTTCATGGACCGTTTGCTCGACTTTACAATCTAAAATAAAACTGACTTACGAATTCCCTACTAAAATGATCGTTTCATAGCTCCAAATATCAAAAACCATATCTCTATGAGGGGTACAGTCTTGTCGAAGAGTGGAACGAATGAACAACCCGGCGAGGATTACGGTAGGCGCTGTCATGTTCCATCAAAACAGCTTACTGCTACTTGTATACTAAACAGAGCTTAGATAGTGGCACAAACTATGGGTGGGAGCGATTTGGACGAAAAGCAAATAGCTAAAGAATGAACAACCCGTTACGGTGGGTGCTGTCATGTTCCATCAAAACAGCTTACTGCTACTTGTATACTAAACAGAGTTGTTTAGAAGGTGTACAATATGGAGGATAGAGCGTGTTTGATTAAATTCTTAGACGTTGTTAATGTAGTTCTCTGTTGTCATGTTCCATCAAAACAGCTTACTGCTACTTGTATACTAAACAGAGCTTAGATGGTGGCACAAACTATGGGTGGAGCGATTTGGACGAAATGCAAATAGCTAAAGAATGAACAACCCGTTACGGTGGGTGCTGTCATGTTCCATCAAAACAACTTACTGCTACTTGTATACTAAACAGAGCTTAGATGGTGGCACAAACTATGAGTGGAAGCGATTTGAAAGAAATACAAATAGCTAGAGAATGAACAAACCGGCGAGGATTACGGTAGGCGCTGTCATGTTTCATCAAAACAGCTTAGTGCTACTTGCATAGGTACTAAACAGAGCTGCTTAGATGGTGGCCTATCTCGTGATAGAGGCGAGAGCGATTTGACATAAAATTCAACTAAAATTTAGGTATTTGTAAATTTTTTTCTATAAATCTGTCTGCAATAACCTAGTTTTGCTGTTATTGTTGTTTGATCCAATTTAGTAATTTTATCCAATTTATTAATTATTTTATACTAGATTTTCAAACAGCAGTTTCACTCGCAAATTGACGCCCTAAAAGCACAAAACTAAACAATATGCTGCCAGTAGGTTATTTCCCTTAAGTGTAACCTGTATCACATTTTGAAAATACAAACTGAGATTTTTCAACATTTATGTTAACCTTCCATGCTGGCTTGGGAGCGAAAGGTTTCAGTATATTGTAATTTAGGCGATGGGCTGACAACCTGTCCCTACAGCAATATACTTACAAATCTATCTTAAATAACCCTCAAGACTTTGTCAGACGTGGCAGAACAACCTTTCTTTAGGTCGTTTACGCTCTGCCAACCCCATAGGGATATAGGCGTGATTACATGTATGGACAAATGGAGCAGTTTCAATTCAGTTTCATCGCTATTCTCTATGATTATGGTCACATTATATTACCGTGAGTAGCTTATCGTTTAAACCACGGGCTACGAATAGTGTCCACCAACACACTAAGCGTTAATAGGCGTAGTACACACTGTCCGTCCCACATCGCCATGTTTCTCAATTTACGCACTTTAGTGTCGAATACTTCAGGTTCTGCATATTCCGCTCGTAAATAAATTAAACTAATAAACTGGTGCATTTAATATTTGTGGGCAATATTTTATTAGAACACAGAATATTGTAGGCTCGGATTTATGAAGCGATATCAAACTTGAGAGCAATATTAAGTATGAATTTGACAGGTCAGTTTGTATTGAAATAACATTTCTTTCATTAGTATTTGAATTTGCCTTTGCAGGGTACCTAATTTTTTTTTCTAATGTAACAAATTTTTAACATGACTTAGTTAACTTAAGAGTATTTAATTTTCCTAGTTCTTCCATGCTGGACTGGGAGCGAGAGAAAAACATAGAATGTGTCAGCTGCATTTTCTCCCAGGCATGCTGTATATTGCAATTTAGGCGATGGGCTGACAACCTGTCACTACAGCATCCTCAAAGCTTTGTCAGACGTTGCGGAAAAACCTATTTTAGGTCGTTTACTTTCTGCCTACCCCATTAGCGATAAAGGCGTGATTATATGTATATATGTTATTTTCCTAGTCTTTTTTATTATTTTTATTGACCATAATACGGCGTACCTATCCACAGACAGATACATTTTTAATTACTAAAACAAAAACATCCAATTCTATACTCATTGAGATTCACCAGTCGACTAGCAATACCGTCGAGTGATTTTATTCGATCCTAACTTTTTTTTACATAAATTAAGCAGGCGCCGCCGAGTTGCGCAGGCGCCGGTGGTCCGTGCATTTGCACATACATAAATACATTTATACATCAAGTCACGCTTGTATCACTTACGGGGTAGGCAGAGCATCAAATACTCTCTCACAGTCTATTTTAGCTTCGTCAGGATCTGAGGGTCGTTTTAGAAAGGACAATTGTCATACCTAAGTTGATATCGATAGCTCAACGTTAAATTGACGAACTTTACACACGACTTGCAAATGCCAATGAGTACACACCTTTACGTGTTTTCCACTGATTTGTTTAGCATTTTTTTATAATTTGAATTACTAGAATGACTTTGCGATTTCCATACTACAAGGATGGATAGCGTATTTTCTTATTCTTTCCGTTATATAATAAATAGCGAGTTTGCGAGATGCTGATCTTTCGAATTTCCGATTATTTCAGATTCGGCCTAGCATAAGTCTTTATCCTAGCAATATGGTTGTTTGTAGTGTTTGTTTTATATTGGTTCTAAAAATGTTTTTTTTTTTATAAAATGTAAAATTTTATATTTTTAGTTTAATTTAATATGCTAGGTTATTAAGGAAAAAATAATGCTTATGAGTAGCCCTTTCAGACGCTATTATAAAACACATGTAATTTTACGGTCACATTTGGCGGGTTCGATTCCCGGTTGAGGTAGGCGATTTAAAAAAAATCTGTGAATGCAGTTCTACTTATTATTAAAAATTAAACGATGTCTTCTTTCAGTAAAATATCCTATCATTAATATTTAAGGTACTTTCCCTCCGTGTGGCATCGCCGTGAGACGCCCTGTATATTACTACTAAATATTCAAGTCCTACGCATTAAAATGCTTGTACCGTAGTGTCGCGTGCTTAATCATGTTAATCTATACTGCTAGCATTAAACAGGCATTGTTATTATAATTCACATGTTATTACTACAACACGGATCACCTGCCAATCGATTCACTTATCAACAGATCTTTCGGCAAAAGTTCAAACTTAACGAACGACTATCGCAATTACTGTTAAGGCGTCGGACCTCACACGCGGTTAATTAAATGTCGATTAAAAAGAAAAAAAGAAAAAGGAGAAGAGTTAAGGCGCAATTGAGAGGCGATAAGCGGTTATCGTGTGTCCGCGGCCTAATGAAGCTATGTAAATTATTCTGCGCCCACGCATGCGGTGCGTTTGAACGAGTTGACGTGCGCTTGCGCGCGCAATTCTTGAGTTAGGTTGGTTTGTTTGCTGAAAAGTTTCTTGTTGACCAAGCTAAGTTTCAAAGACTGGAAGTGCTAGAAAAACGTTTAACTAACTGCGGAGTTTACTTTTCGGTATTTTAGAAAGTAAAGACGTGGCTGGCTGGAGGGTTTCAGTATATTTCAATTTAGGCAAACCCGTAAATTCTCGCACACAATATTACTTAACTTGTACACTTTTTAGCTACTCAGGTTCTGCATACCCCGTGCTGTAGACGGTAGGCGTGATTGTGTGAATTGTTGTGTGCCCTGCTGACCGGTATAGAATCTCTGAAGAAAGAAATATATATTTTTAATTGCAATGCAATAAAACCCATTTCACACACGATTCTCGCACAATCTTAAAGCTATGCAAATCTCGTGCGCCCACGCAAGCGGCGTGTTTGATCTGAGTACTGACGGACTGCGCCTGAGACGCGAGCTGACGGATCTACATCGAGACTTGCTCCTCGACGCAGCACGCGATGCCAGGAAGCCCTTTAAAGGAATGTAATCTACACTATTATAAATGCGAATGTTGCTTTATAGCTTTTGGTGGTGCTAGTTTATCTAGTTTGAAAATAACACGGTGACATACATACGAATACATATATCACGCCATTAACCCTAGTAAGGTAGACAGAGCGTAAGCGATCCTAAACAAAGGTCGTTCCCCCATGTCTGACAAAGAGTTGATGGTTATTTAAGATAGATTTGTAGGTATATTGCTGTAGTGACTGGTTGTCAGCCTATCGCCTATATTACAATATATTGACCCTCGGATTCCTTAGCTGGTTTTTACAGCATGCCTGGGAGGAAAAGCAATTCAATTTTATTTCTGAGCTACGTACATGTTCTTCACATTTTACTTTACCCAAATTATTATCTTCCATCACCCAGTCAACCCTTCTCCTCTTGTCACCGCGGTCACAATCTCAGGCTATCGTGGCTATCACAGACTATCACGACGATCACAGACTATCATGCTATCACGGCCGAATGACAAAACCTGAAGCGGGCCCGATATATCGATACCTGAATCGGAGATAACGCGAGATTTGAAATGCAATTTCTTATTTTGTGATACGAGCGATGCCAGTTGATTTCGATGCAATCCGCAGATGCCTACTTTTGGGGTTCTGTCGTTGAAGGGTTAGGAGCAAGTCAAAATGCAGATATCTCATTTGGTTTTTTGTCGCTCCAGCACACATTTTCACATTAAATAGAGTTGGTGTCGCGAAATATGTTTGGTAATTTGATCAACTTTTAATTTGGGGCATAATTATTTTCTTATTTATCTCGTAGGCTATCTCGTATGAAAGAAAAATTACATACATACATATAATCACGCCTTTATCCCTTATGGGGTAGGCAGAGCGTAAACGACCTAAACAAAAATTACATACTATTTACAAATGGGAATTGTTAAAATTTTATTGGTATAAGTCTACGGTATTTATAATAACTTAACTAAAGGGATAGGTCACTCAAATAACCCGCTCCGTGTCGCCCCCTGGCACAAAGGTGCGCATCAAAGTCGCCGTGATTCCGCGTTGAATTGCGATGGACAGCATTTGGGCCAGAAGTGACCCGGAGCGGAGACTTTATAGTTGTATTGATTTCTATAGGATATATTTTAAACATAATCTTCTTATTATTTTTTAATTATTCATGATATTATAACTTCTCAAGTAGGGATCTATTAAAAGTTAACTTGCTCTTGCCAGAATGTGTAATCCTTTCTGCAGGAATATTGTATCTGATTCGAGGCAATCTGACTCGTGATACGTCTCCATCTTGGAATGTTCTCGGTATATCACTCCTCTTATATTAGATGTGAAAGTTTGGGAGCACTATATTTTATTACTAAACTTTCAAGAACTTTTCTAAGTCTAATCTTTCGGGCATACTTTTGATAGAGTCCCAGATAGAGTAGGTACATAAATATCAGACGTTTCAAAGTCAGATGGTATTTGACAGAAATATTCAGATTTTTAAATCCTTTTCGAAACCGATACCGTTTCAGGTTTTTTCGCTTTAGCTCCAAAGCCATCTACCGAAGGCGCACAATAACAAACCCCCCTCGACTTCATCCTTCAGTTTGCAGTCTGCGACAGCCTCGCCTCGTCATCCGGATATGAAGATAGCGCGGAAAAACGACGCCACACCACAGCCCGCGCCCAGATGAGTTATATTTTGTTCTTGCACTTTTTTGTTTCCCACTTTGTTCTCTGCTGTTCCGTTTTTTGTCACCTTTTGTGTGTCGCTTGTGTATCGATTGGCGAGCGGCGTCGACTCGAAGTGCATTGTGTGTTTTGTTAATACGCAATTTTCATATGCAGCTCTCTGATAAGATATATCTCCGAGTTACGAGTTTCTGATGGGCTCAAACTATAAAGTTTAGTAATGGACTCAGATCCAGCTAGTTTTATTCCTTCGTATTTTATACGTTTGCGATTAAAATAATAAAAGCCGTTTTTCATTAAAGTATTCCGCTTTAAGACTTCACATGCGTTTTATGGACGCCAATAAAATCGTTGATAAATGAAAAATCCTAAAATTATGATGGGACATGTTCCTAAGCCACCGCTCGGGAGATGATGCTACACGGGTATTACAGGGCAAATGCATTTTTATATTATCGATTAACAGTAGTCATTACTCGTAAATAAAAAGCGCATAAACTGAGGCCGATATTATATGACGTTCTGATAATGTAAGCAAATGATAGAATAAAAGTGAACGCAGGCGCAAGCGTATAAACAGCTAAGTTATGTACCTCTGTCAGGCCCTGCATTATCTCCTGCGATGGCTATAAAATTTTTATTGTCGTATAATTTAGTGTCAGTGTGTGTGTCTGTGCGTCCGTCCAATCAGGTGGGGCTGTCAGGAGACTGACATTAGCGGCTAAGTTATGATTGAGTCGCGGCGTTTTTCGCATTACCGTATTTTAAGTTCCGATAAAATCACTCGATGTTTATAACGCCGAGATTATTTTCTTTTATTGCGATCTGAGGTTGAGTTTCTAGAGGTTTCAGTTTAAGTACTCGAGTATCAAAGTCACGGCTATCTGCAAGATTTCTCGGTACATTTTCTGAATTGTTATTTGGAGACTAAAACATCTTGAATGACTCGTAAAACAATGCCATATCTAGTAGTTAGGGTTAATAAAAGCTGCCAAATCAAAGAACAACCTCGCTGACTCGTAATGTCATAGTAGAAGCAGTCTACAGTAAAACACTTCAAACAAGCCACAAAAATTACCACTGTACAGTCTAACAGGTTTGAATTTCGGAAACATAGGATCGCGCATATAAAAATATTGCCTCTGAGCAGGCAGGTCTTTCTCAATCCCTACCAAAGTTTAGTTTCGATCGCTCGTATACATACATATATAATCCCGCCTTTATCCCTGATGGGGTAGGCAGAGGGTAAACTCGGATCCCTTAGCTGGTTTTTACAGCATGCACGGGTTTGCAGCTGGCACATTCTCTGTTTTTCTCTCGCTCCCAGTCCAGCATTGAAGGATCGCTCGTGTACCTAGAAAAGTTTTATGGTTCTTTGCTTTTACTGTGGTAATGTGACAGCCCTTAATGTCAAAGAGTAGTCACGCATAAAAACAGACACGCCAAACGGTTGACGTCCATTGCAATTTCCCGCCCACGCGTGATCCGGAGCAGTACGACAAGGCTTTCAATGAACGTGTGTGGCAGCGCTGTATTGTATGGACACTTGTAAAACATATTGGTGGCGGGGTTAGTCCCTTTTTTCACCACGTTCATTTTCATCTTTGTCGTATCTGTCCGAAGTCAACAATGTAGGCGTTTACTTACATTATGAAACCAGACCTCTGTATGCCTTCGATGACCAATTACAGAAACACTTAAAAATTAATGTTAGCAGCTGAAAATTTAATCACTAGCTTTAATTGCTAATAATTAAGGATTGGAACGTAAATTGAGTTTGATAGCTGCATTGCTTCGACGTATCGTCGTAAATTATTGGAGGTAAAAACGCGGGATATGACAGAAACGAGTGTATTGCAAAACTGCATAAGTAGTTGACCAATGCTGGGGGCTGCACTCTATTATTGCAACATGCAACTCTGTTTGCTTGCACTTGACGCCTGACCAGCTAAACAGATTTTGATAACAAATTACAAATGTTAACTCTTTTTCTTTTTTTTTGTTATCATTAGAAATGGGTATGCTCTTGACTCTAGACACTAGGTTAGGGATGACCGTGACCGAGTCGACAATATAACGAGCTCACCCAGAAGATGCCTGTTATGGCACTGACAATCTCACGCATCGACGGCACTCAGCAAGCTGTTTAGACTCCGGTGAGAGGGTGGTTGCGAGCCAGGCGGCCCCTTGCGGAGCTTACCACGGCTTTGTAGGGATCGTTCAGCCGTATTCACAGGCAAGCCTGTGTTGCCTTTGCCCGGGTTGGACCACTAGGAGGTAGATCCCATAACTACGGGAAAATACCTAATTTCCAACTTCTAGTACTTGCATTTCTTTTACTCAATTTGCGATTGTAACATTTGCTTTTATTTGTGATTATATCTGAATCTCAGTAATCCGTTTCTGTAAAAGTTAACCTTAATGTAGGTATAATTTTCATACAAATAAGAAGTCACGCCTTTAGCCATTACGAGTTAAGCAGAGTCAAATTAATCATCATTCAGATAGACTTACATCACTTCCTCTTTAATAATGTGCAAATTTGTCCTTCCGCGCATAGCCACAGCCACTGTAGCGAATGCCCACAAAGTCTACAAAGTTGAGTGCCCTTGTCAACCGTAGATGCGCAGGATTGAGATAAATGTCGGCGCGTCTGCGCGGGCGCATGTCATTGACAATAAGGGCTGTGATTCATGTGACGCCAATCACCGGGTCAGTGTTGCCATTTAAGTGTATTGATGGGATTCTTGACACCAGTGTGATGATGAGCTATTGAAGTGTTATGTACACGACAAATGTTTGATTCATCGTGTCAAATAAATACTTAAAAATTGAAGAATCACTTACTGAAAACAGTAACTCAAACACATATCTTCCAACCCTTATCAATGGCACAGCTAAGAGAGTAACCCTTATGTTTAGCTTCACGTTACAGAATCGCGGAACTTGAGTTTTGCGGAGCTAGGATTGACTTAAGCTTTGCTGCTATGATGATGATCAAACCGGCGGCACCATAATGCTGGGCTACAGAATATCTTAGGGAGTTCTGTAGGTAGGAATATGTCTTCTATCCCTGTTTGCCATCAATGAATCTGCAATACAGGTATTTATAAATTACCTTCCTCTATAAGTTGAAAGATTTTCGCGGTTGTTCACTACGATTAGATTGTTATTTTGAACGAGATTATATAAATTACATAATATAATATTAACAATAAATATATTCAAGGTAATACTCCCATTCCAAATAACAATCTTATTGTACCTTTCTCTAAACTAAAATGCACTTGTAACATTATCCCGCCATGTTTGCCATGAAAACATGAAACCCTATGCCTCATATTGTTGTATGTAAATATAGTTATTGTGTTGTCTGTTTAGTTTAGCTTATATTACGTTATACAGCTTATTACAGCTATTTTAATATATACAATTTAATTTCGTGTCGGTTCAGCTTGATTGAACATAAAATTGAAAACTATTTAGGAGATCAAAATGTCTCTTGATCACAACTTCTTGTATTGAGAAATTTCCTACCAACGCATGACTGCTTTTTAATCACCGCGGTGAAAAAAATGAGGATATAAATAAGTTGAAAGTTACCTTCGGGAAACTCATTCGTTCACACTCTCCCTCTGTCTTCGAGTGATTTCTATTTTACATTCACTCTAAAGAGCGGATCGTCAGAAATAACTCATTCTCGAGAACGTTTTCGATGCGCCTGCACTCGGCGCCTTGTCACCAATTTGTCACTCATTCATGTCACACATGATTTGTGAGATTGAGACTAATTGCTTAATTGTAATAGAGATCATTTTAGTTTGCCAATTGGTTGTGTTTAAAAATAATCTTCAAGATGCTAATTTAGTATTTGCCAGAAAGAAAAACTACTTTTTAAACTTCACTTTGTAGCTAAGGCTACATTTGGCTACGACTTGGCAGTCGCTCTGTGTAAAAACCAGTACCCTTTCAGATGTAGGTCAGATGGCTCTGACCTCCGCAACCCAGAAGGGAAACCAGACCCAATCCTAGATTAGGCCAGAGTTTTCAAGCCGCCAATGCTTAGCACTGGCCTCTGACATGGCTTAACGACTAATATCTACGGTATTAAACGATATTAACCGGGACCAACGGCTTAACGTGCCTTTCGAAGCACGGAAAAAGCGCCGAATAAACGTACATATGAAATTCGAAAACCGAAAAACACATTGGTACGTGGTGGGATTCGAACCACGACCTCCCGCTCAGGAGGCAGTGGCCCTATCCACTACACCATCGGGCTCTATGATATAAATGGTGGCGTCAATTTCTACTTTTGAGAAAGCTATCCTTATGAGCATACATTAAGGGGATTCCCGGTGCAAGTCAGCGCCCTCATCAGTTAAAATATCATTACTCACTAAAAACGCATTTAATCGAAACTCCGGTAGATCAAATTAAAGTATTGGTACTGAAATTTATTTTAAGCATTATAAATTAATAATTCAGTGTTCACTGTAGTTACAGATAGAAAAAGTGCTTTAAGCGGGCGTTTTACGCTAATTTTCTATCTGTAACTACAACAAACTATAAATAATAATAAATTGCAACTTTATGAGGTTGTAAATGACCTTCATTGCCGTAACCTCAATCTGATTTAGCGTATTCTCGATTGATTGCGTTTTCAGTGAATTATGATGTTTTGACTGATGATGGCGCCACTTAGCCTAATGCCTCTCTATGCACGTCACAAATCCATCTTAATATCACCCTCTGACCCCGTTCGAGCAGTTTAATTTCCTACTGGAGAAACCGAGGGCCTGCAGTTAGCACTAACACTCGAAGTGCATCCACTTTCCCAACTAGCGACTAGTTTGACCAGAGTATCATGCCCACATGGCATAACTCAACACCCGTGTACAGTTGCACAACCATAAACTGCACTCTAATGTGAAGTAATAAGGGTGTATTTAACGGTAAAGATAGAGTTGCAGACGCATTATAAAACCGAGTCTTCATTGCGGTTTTGATGCGTGAAAATGGACTCTATGTTTTAGTAAGAAGGTTGATAATGACTGCAGGTGTAGCAAGGTTGTGTATGAAAATATCGCATCCCGGCCGCATTACAGAATGAGGCGAAATTATGATGGATGCTGATGCCTCGTTTCAAGCTTAATAAGACGAGATTTTGCCGCACTAGGGACGATGTACCGGGACCTAAGTGGAAATTAGTACAAGTCCGGTCGGCTATGTTTCAGGTAAGTAAGTATTCAGCTCAGTATGGAAGGAGTAAATTTATGATAATATGCGTATTATGATTATCTTAAATCGCAACATACCTTTTTTTGATCAGACTCGCAGTTTTTATGAAATCAGCTTTTTGTGTGTTTATCGCATATTTTTGATGCAGCCACAGACGTGATCGCGCGCTGATTTGAACGATATTCTAAGGCATTACGGGCAATGTTTGCATATCTTGAAATCTACTTGCTCATCTGCCGTTGGGGTACGGAAGCCCGATGGTATAGTGGATAGGGCCGCTGCCTCCTGAGCGGGAAGTCGTGGTTCGAATCCCACCACGTACCAATGTGCTTTTCGATAAACGAATTTTCATATGTACGTTTATTCGGCGCTTTTTCCGTGCTTCGGATGGCACGTTAAACCGTTGGTCCCGGTTAATATCGTTTAATACCGTAGATATTAGTCGTTAAGCCATGTCAGAGGCCAGTGCTAAGCATTGGCGGTTTAAAAACTCTGACCTAATCTAGGATTGGGTCTGGTTTCCCTTCTGGGTTGCGGAGGTCAGATGGCAGTCGCTCTGTGTTAAAACCAGCAGCCCCGTTCAATCACCAAGATTAGGTAGCCGTCCCCGAGCGATACGGGATATGGCTAAGGAGATGATGATGATCTGCCGTTGGGGTACACCTTAACGTGTCCTCTAAAGCACAAAAACATATTTCTTCTTCTGCCTAGCGTTTTCCCGGCCTGATGCTGGTCCACTTTTCAGATTTATCTACACCATTTTGTTATTGTGACGTCGCGACACGCACATTCCGGTAGCATTAACTGTTTATTAATCTTTAGGTATATCATTATTTTGTTTTACTTTCTTTACTTCTGTTTTCGTTTAAAAATGTATTTACTGTGTTGTGTTTGTGACGTCATGAATAATACACATACATACATACATAAATCACGCCTTTATCCCTTACGGGGTAGGCAGAGCGTTTAACGCCTCGTAATCAGCCTATCGCCTAAATTACAATACACTGTAACCCTCGAGTCCCTTTTGCTGACTTCAACAGCATGCCCGGGAGGAAGGGCAGCTGGAACATTCTATGTTTTTCTATCTCTCCCAGTCCAGCATGGAAGTATGAATAATAAACGTATTCTATGTTAGCAATAAGGCTGCCTATGTTGTACTTGTCTTTTGTTGTTATCTGTTGTGTTGTATGTTGTATTATTATAAAATATTTTTATGTTATGTTTTGTTTATCTATTAAGTTATCTATAAGGGAGAGCCCGATAGTCTAGTGGATAGGGCCGCTGCCTCCTGAGCGGGAGGTCGTGGTTCGAATCTCACCACGTACCAATGTGTTTTTCGGTTTTCGAATTTCATATGTACGTTTATTCGGCGCTTTTTCCGTGCTTCGGAAGGCACGTTAAGCCGTTGGTCCCGGTTCATATCGTTTAATACCGTAGATATTAGTCGTTAAGCCACATCAGAGGCCAGTGCTAAGCATTGGCGGCTTGAAAACTCTGACCTAATCTAGGATTGGGTCTGGTTTCCCTTCTGGGTTGCGGAGGTCAGATGGCAGTCGCTCTGTGTAAACACCAGTACTCTCGTTCAATCACCTAGATTAGGAAGCCAACCCCGTGAGATACGGGATAAGGCTAGGAAGATGATGAAGATGTTTTGTTTATCTATTCACTTTGTCCGGTCTTCCGCATCCGCTGGTGTAAGACCGTTCCTTTCCATATCTTCTGCATTGTAACTAAAATTACCAAATAGGGGAAATTCTATTAAAATAATGTGTTTCTGCCATGAGAATCGAACCCAGATCGTTCGAACCTAGGCAGATTAAGCTAACTTATTCACTCTATTTACCTATGTTTTGCTTCTATGCTGGATTGTGAATGACAGAAAAATATAGAATGTGCCAGTTGCTTTTCCTCCCGAGGCGGAGGCCATACTCTAGAAGTTAGTAAAAGGGATTTGAGGGTTAAAGTGTATTCTAATTTAGGCGTAATGGGCTGACAATCTGTCAATACAGCAATGTACAAATCTATCTTAAACAACCCTTAAAACTTGTCAGGCGCGGCGGAACGACCTTTTTTAGGTCGTTGACGCTCTTCCTACTCCACTAGGGATACAAGGATGACAGTATGAAATGTATTTATTCATCATTCAGACCACTACAGATAGTCGTGTCGTTGACAGCCATCGATAACAAATTCGAGGACAGGTGGAATCGATAATATTTACTTAGCTAGAATCAAAACATAATGACCTATAAATCATAAATAAATCATTTATTTCTTTATACAAAGTGCATTATAACAGTTATAATTGATTGTTGGTCTATATAACATTATATCTACAAACTGCGTATTCTAGAGGTCTGAGCCGTGGGCTCATGATCCGGAGCTCCCGGGTTTGATTCGATAAACCCCCCAAAAGTGATAAATTGACAAATATTAATACAAAGTATTTTTTTGTCAATTTATCACAATGTGAGATTTTCCCCAGTTTGGTTAGGACAATGCAGACTGAATCCACCTGATTGTATGAAAGAAAACAGATTCCGTGCTTCGGAGAGCACGTCAAGCCGTCAGTCCCGGTTATTGTTTCTAACAGTGATCGTTACAGGTCGATGTTGCTCCACGTCTGTAGGAACTACCTTAAAAACCCTACACGTGACCCTGGGTGGTGCTAACAAAACCTGGCTTCTGCACCTGTCCTCTGGACCTCGCCACAAATAATGGCGTGCGATACTAATAAATCTAATTGGGTGAAAAGAGCATCAAAACCCTGATTAAAACTGTGTTTGCCACGTTTTACAAATATTATTGCATAGAAATGAAAACGAGAGCCCGATGGTGTACTGGATAGGGCCTCTGCCACCTGAGCGGGAGGTCGTAGTTCAAATCCGTCCACGTACCAATGTGTTTTTTGGTTTTCGAATTTCATATGTACATTTATTCGGCGCTTTTTCCATGCTACGGAAGGCACGTTAAGCCGTTGGTCCCGTTTAATATCGTTTAACATAGTACATATTAGTCATTAAGCCATATCAGACGCCAGTGTTAAGCATCGGCGGCTTGAAAACTCTGACCTAATCTAGGATTGGGTCTGGGTTGCGGAGGTCAGATGGCAGTCGTTCTGTGTAAAAACCAGTACCCTTGGTCAGTCTCCTAGGTAGCTGGCCCCGTGAGATACGGGATAAGGTTGGGGAGATGATAAGGGGACAGAAATGCATGTGTAGATATCGATATCGCTTTCCTTCCGTACAGTTTTTCCAAAAAGAAACAGGCTAAAAACTCCTTTCAGGTTTTCAAAAAACTCTATTCAGATTGCTTGAATATTATTTTCTTCTTTTGTGCTGTCAGTAAATGTCATGTCACCGTTTATTCATTTTTTTTCACCATCCGTCACATTCATCAAAACCGTAAATTTCTGTAAAAAACACCAAAATGCAAGAATTTTAATAATGGAAATATCAAAATAGTTGTACCATGGATTTTCGACGAGATGTGAAACAATGTTCGATTTCAAATTAATAGTGAAGTGAAAATTAATCTTTACAGTACTCATTCGTATGTTTATCATCAAGAATCCGTACCCAGCCGTTTTTGGAGACAACTTACTCTTTGAGGATCCGATTAGTTAACATATTATTATATTATAATTAAGAAAAACAAGAAACTTGTTATGGACCTGAAGCCCGTGAAATATTTCTGGCTATAGAAGCAGCTATAGTTGTCAAGGTGACAATTCCGAAACTAATACATAATGGGTGAAGGGGATGAGATTTTTATAGGGGTTGGTATTCTTCTGGCTTTAGTCGCAGCTGCTGCGGGAATCTACTGGTTTACGAGGCCAGCTAGACCCACTCCAGGAAAAGGAAAAGGAGGAAAACCACCGCCAAAAGAAGCCAAAAAGAAGAAATAATGAACAAGTACATGTCACCAATATTATTAATGAACATAACGCCTACACAAACTGTAATAATTGTGTGATTGTCTACAGTATCCTGTATCTCCTGAGAAGACCAGTAAGTAGCAGGCAATGGAATTTTATTTTAGAGTTGGAGATAGCACTAGTGGTGTAATTATTGGATGTGGCATGGCACTTTGTATTTTAGCAGCATTTGTGCTCTGGCGAGACGATTGTTGTCGCAAAAGGAGATAAACTAATATGTGATTATCGGAAGAAATATTTGTAAGAGGAAATCTTTGACGCTCTGGTTTGTTGAAATGAGGATACACTCTGGCTTGAAGTGAGTTAACAAGCTAGATATTATGAACACAATTATATGGAAACATCTACAATCGCCAAAGTGTTAGGTGGACTTGCTCTACTAGCCGTAACTGCAGCTGCGATCAACTACTTCCGACGACCCAGAGAAAGGTTACCATGCCGAGTAAGCAGATGCAGAAACTCACCGTGCTTATCTGATCGATGCAAAACACATCCAAAATGCACGCCTCGAAGAGGTTAATTTCAGCTCCTTCAAGAGAAATTTCATCACTATACAAGCTCAGAAATGCTAGATCATACATTCAATTTCATTGCAGCTCATCGAAAGTTATAATATGAACGTTTATTTTTATGGAATTATCATCCATTGCTAAGCTCTTAGGAATTCCTGTTGTACTTCTAGCAGCGTTTCTCATATACAAATACACAAGGCGCAAACCTCCACCAGTATCACCCTGCAGAACTCGGACTTGTCCAGAATCTGACTGCCGACACGGCAGATGCCCTGATATGCCTTGCAGTAAACCTCGTTTACAGAAGAAAGAAAACATGAATCCCAGTACAAAGAAATGAGAGACAAATTTTAAGCACCTGAATAATAAGGTTGGTTGGTATCTGAAGGAATTTGAACATGGAATTAAAACAAATGCAATGAATTGAAAAGTTTGGAGGAAAAGACGATGCTCAGTTACACTCTCAACAATTCATTTTTGTTGATTTTAGGGCTGTTTGCAGCTGTACTGGTGGGAGTGTTCACAGTTTTCAAATGGCGTCAAAGGAATGACCAAGAAGATGAAGAAATAATGACTATTCTGCTTCGAGCGATGCAGGTTTTGGAGTCTGAACAGACTGCTGATGGACTTCTCGAAAATATGTAACATGGCTGCTTGAAGATTACGTTGGATACCGGAAATGGATGCCGACAGAAAATAAAAGCAGCTGATTTTCAAGAGTGAGTTGATTTTGATAACACCTACTAAAAACATGTTCTTTAGTGAAATTTACAGTGCTATCTAATGTCTAAAAGAGACTAGAAGTTACGTAGTGTATTTTGAGATAGAGCGATCAATGATATCGATCATCTCGGATGTACCAACTGGTTAGAGCTGCAGTACGTAACGCCGAGATCGTGGGTTCGAGTCCCATTCACCACATCGTTTATCGTTACTTGATAGAGCAATCTTTAAAAATATTTGGCCTGAAAATCCATATCATGATCATTCAATACTGCTACGACGTGAAAACGTTCGGTAGCCATTTTGGAATAATTTGACGCGGTGACGGTTTGACGGTGGACATTTAATTACCGACCCCTCATTACCTGGATATTGGCAGATATTGATATTGGTAGTTTTAGCTGCGACGAGACGACTGCGACTCGTATTCTCCCACTAGAATCGTCAAGCGACCTACCGCGGTTGGTTCGCTGGGAATGCCAGTGCTACTGACGCTTCTTGGTGAAGTAACTGCCTTTGTGGTCTAGTGGTCCAACCCAAAGGCTCACGGCCCAGAGATCCCGGGTTCGATTCCCGGCAGAGGACAACGAATTTGTATTGTTATTTCTAGTTTGGTTAGGACGTTCGCCTGATTGTACGAAAAGTAATATGATCCATGCTGTTGGATGGGCATGTCGGTGCTGCTAGGCCTGATGTCTATCTATCTAGGCGTGTCAGCCATTATCTCCTATAAGACTAAGAGATTGAATTAGTTAATATAGAGTCTCTCAATTATTGACTCCATCTCGGTCACTTCGGCCTAGAGTCAACTTAAGTAAACTAAACTCTCAACTTTAGGGTACATTTTGTCTCTATAACGTCCTAAATCAACGGTTTCTTACACTTTACTTTCAGATCATCTAATGATTGGCTACATTTGGGAGGTTCTATCGTCTTCATCACTAAGCTGCTGCCAAAGACCAAGATACGAAGGAACTGTGGGAAAACGAACTTTACAAACTTGAAAACAAATTATTGCGTACTTGTGAGTGTGATTGACAATAGATTTTTTTATATACACAAATCGTTTAAAACAAAATCCCAATAGCAATGACAGATACCTTTTTATACAAAATCATGTACCAATATGTAATAAACAGTAGATAAAACCAATTATTTTTACTCATTTCGTAATTAAAATCTTGTGCTCGTAAAGTACTTTGTTAAATAAAATTTTCACTGATACATTGCTCTTGCTCTACAAAACAAAAACTAACTTAATAACTATTAGACTAAATCAGGAATGTACATATTAAAAACACATCTTTTGGGCATAGATAGGTAGAAATTTTATTAGTAGCTATGATTACAAAGAGATAAATTAAACATGCACATCGAATTGGAAAGAGACAGTGACGTTAGTGAGTGAGTCAAGGATGTCTCAAGCCGAGCTAATGTGCAATATTATGGTATTTTATTGTAGCTTAAATAATACTAATTAAAAGTCTCATAGAAAAGTCGTTCTCTATAAACAGCCTCATCCGTTAATGCATGTTTTCGTCAAAAACTGGGTAGTGTATTCCGCTGGGATTTATTAATAAATTCTTAATTAAGATATCTCGCTGGCGCAGATTAATAAGAGTGATCGGCCGATAATTTCGCTGATTAAACATGTCACAGCAACGTTGAGGAGAATTTAAAAGATTTCGCTTTAAAACGAACAAATTAATTGAATGTCAGCCGCATGATGTACGGCCAAGTTCAGTATTGAATGGGACAAGTTGTACAGTTGTATTTATGCTATGGTCACATCTATTCTTCATCTATCTTAATTTATTTAAAAACCATTTAAAGAAAAGCAACAGATTTGAAATTCTGAAAGTAACAGATTTTTTACTTAGCTTAGTCAGTTATTTAGGTTAGGTCATGGGGTGAACAATTTTGTGGCAAATTGTAATTAAGACTAAATGTGAATTTGACCAAACGCTTATTATACATACATATACATACATATACTTTGGCTGCCAAATACCAACTGGCAACCTTGGATTCTATTGAAAAACGCGCCAAGAAGCTCATCGCCGACCCGTCACTGGTAGAGGAAAAGCTGCAGAGCCTCGAACATCGTCGCAAAGTAGCTTGCTTGTCTGTGTTCTACAGGATACATTTCGGAGAATGTGCAGCATCGCTTCATGACCTGATACCCCCCTCCCCATTCCATCTCCGGGGTACGAGACGCCGGTTGAGATTCCACCCTTATGTTGTCGACATTCCAAGTTTTCGCACAAAGCGGTACGCTTCTATATTTTTAATGCGAACGGCCAAAGTGTGGAACTCCCTGCCTGCGGATCTATTTCCGGAACGTTATAACCTGGGCCTTTTCAAGGCGAGAGTGAACAGGCATTTTCTAGGCAATCATGCTCCATCATAGTCTACATCATCACTTACCATCACGTGAGATGGCGGACAAATGATTGCCTATCAAATAAAAAAAAAAAAAAAAAACATACATATAATCACGGCTTTACCCCACGGGTAGGCAGAGCGTAAACAATGGTCGTTCCGCCACGTCGTGACAAAGCTTTAAGGGTTATTTTAAGATAGATTTGTACGTATATTGCTGTAGTGACAGGTTGTCAGCCCATCGCCTAAATTACAATATACTGATACCCTCGGATCCTTTAGTTAGTTTTTACAGCATGCCCGGGAGAAAATGCAGCTGGCACATTCTATATTTTTTCTCGCTCCCAGGCCAGCATGGAAAAAATGGTTATTATAATGTAGAAGAAACAGGGATACATGCATTTTGCACTACATTTTTTTTTGCTTTTCCAAATATTATCATTATTACCTTCGTTATGGATATTAATCAAGCTTAGGTTAGGTTATGGGGCCCCAGTTTTCGTAATTAAGGATCACAATGAAATGGGCCTAAATTACAACATTCATTTCATCTCCACTTCATTCTTAGTAACTTGTTAACTGAGTTGATTCCCAGTGGGGCTACCTAACTCCCTACTTTCTTTCCCGTTTCTTGTCCGTAGCGTGACGCGTCCCGGCCGTTATTTTTTGCGCTGCTCTGGCTCAAGCAGGGCCCGTACACAAATCACTCAATATCGCCGTCATATTTTAGCTTGCCCGTCAAATTTGACAGATTTATGACATTTCTTTCACAAGTCTTGCGTCGCCGGCGAGAGACAGGACGTGAGCTTGGAAGTAAAGTTTGGACTCGAAAATATTTGCAGCATCTGCTGGTTGGTCACTTTACGTACTTTAGATGGTATTAATAGACAATCTGCTTGGTCACTTTGTGTGTTATGGTTGGTAATTTATTTAAAGACAGGTATGATAATCACTAGGTACCACTTTTCTTGTCCCGCTGGGAAACAAACTCACCTTTGAATTGGTTTTGGTGTTGAGTAAAAAACTAGCAATATTTATTGTTTATTGCATGCTGCCTGGGAGCGACAAAAAAAATATAGAATGTGCCAGCTGCACTTCCTCCCGGGCATGCTGTAAAAACCAGCTAAGGGATCCGAGGGTTACTGTATATTGCAATTTAGGCGATGGGCTGACAACCTGTCACTACAGCAATATCCCTACAAATCAATCTTAACTAACCCTCAATTTTGTCATACGTGGCGGAACGACCTTTGTTTAGGTCGTTTATGCTGTGCCTACCCCATTAGGAATAAAAACGTGATTATATATGTATATTTATTGTTTTTAGAATTTCGTAATTATTCTATGCTGGACTGGGAGAGATAGAAAAACATAGAATGTTCCAGCTGCCCTTCCTCCCGGGCATGCTGTTGAAGTCAGCAAAAGGGACTCGAGGGTTACAGTGTATTGTAATTTAGGCGATGGGCTGACAACCTGTCACTACAGCAATACAAATTATTCCAATCTCAAATTTGCCCTCAATTTTTGTCAGACGTGCCGAAAGCGCCTGTTACGAGGCGTTTACGCTCTGCCTACCCCGTAAGGGATAAAGGCGTGATTTTATATGTGTATGTATGTGTGTGTGTAATTATTCTAAAAATATTTTCTACATCTGCTTGGTCACTTTGTGTGCTATGGTTCATATCAGTAGACAGGAATGATAATTACTAGTTAGGTAGGACGACTACTTCAATGTACTTTAGTTTTTATTTCATTTGTTTTCCATTCCCGTTGTTTTGTTTTATGTGCAATAAAGAATCTATCTATCTATCTAGCTAGCTAGGTATTACTTTTCTCGCCCTGATGGGAAATAGACTCGTCCTGACCTGAGAAATGTTTTTGGTGCTGAGTAAAACTTCGATTAGCAATATTTCTTGTTTACAGAGAGTATTTCATAATTATGTATTCATCTATTTATTATTCATTTATGAATTACGCTCTTCAATATGGCATTCATATCGTTCGCACAGTATCAAGGAAAACGGTATTCGTTCTGCGCAGATAAGATCACTCCTAATTTATGATATATGTAGCTTAATTTTTTCTTCCATGCTGGACTGGGAGAGATAGAAAAACATAGAATGTTCCAGCTGCCCTTCCTCCCGGGCATGCTGTAGAAGTCAGCAAAAGGGACTCGAGGGTTACAGTGTATTGTAATTTAGGCGATGGGCTGACAACCTGTCACTATAGCAATACACATTACAATCTAAAATTGCCCTCAATTTTTGTCAGACGTGGCGAAAGCGCCTTTTACGAGGAGTTTGACGCTCTGCCTACCCCGTAAGGGATAAAGGCGTGATTTTATGTATGTATGTAGCTTAATTTTTAGTTGTGGCTCTAGGTCCACCTATATTAGAACAGAAAAATAACTATTAACTTGACGGTTGCACTACCATGCCTCCAGATTGAGATGCGACAAACAGTTATTTTTATTATTGAGTGGGTTTTTGAGTCAATGAACAACTCAATGAACCCTTCCTGGTGTCAGAGAATGGGCCTGCTGAATGGGAATGCTGGACTGGGAGCGATAGAAAAACATAGAATGTGCCAGATGCATCTCGTCCCGGGCAAGCTGTATAAACCAGCTAAGGGATTCGAGGGTTTCAGTGTATTGAAATTTTGGCGATGGACTGACAACCAGTCACTACAACAATATACCTAAAAATCTATCTTATATACCCCTCAAAACTTTGTCAGACGTGGCGGAACGACCTTTGTCTCTTCCTGCACCTTAAGGGATAAAGGCGTGATTATATGTATGTATATACTTCCATGCTGGTCTGGGAGCGAGAGAAAAACATAGAATGTGCCAGCTGCACTTCCTCCCGGGCATGCTGTAAGATCCAGCTAAGGGATCCGAGGGTTTCAGTATATTGTAATTTAGGCGATGGGCTGACAACCTGTCACTACAGCAATATACCTAGAATTCTATCTTAAATAACCCTCAAAACTTTGTCAGACGTGGCGGAACGACCTTTGTCTCTTCCTGCACCTTAAGGGATAAAGGCGTGATGATATGTATGTATATACTTTGAGAAGAACGCAGTACAGCATCTTTTTACTGTGATATTAACACGACACGACGTTATTGGAAGCATTAAGGGCACGTCGCTGACTGACATATTTATTGTGCCATAAATCGTCGTCATACTTTTAATTATTGTCTACTATTTCTGGTAATTTATGTGTTTGTCTTTCCCGAGGGAGATGTGATGAGGAATTGGGGAACATCGTGTGTTTATGCTGGGTAAGAATATAATTGCTGTCAGACTTATATTGCGATGGAACTTATGCAGTGAATGCATTGAATACATACATACACACTATCACGCCTGTGTCCCTGATGGGGTAGGCAGAGCGTCAACGCTTTAAACAAAGGTCGTTCCGCCACGTCTGACAAGTTTTTAGGTTGCTGTAGTGACAGGTTATCAGCCCATCCCCTAAATTGCAATACTGAAACCCTCGAATCCCTTAGCAAATTTTTACAGCATGCCCGGGACGAGATGCAACTTTCACATTCTATGTTTTTCTTTCGCTCCCAGTCCATGGTAGAATGAGATGATATAATATAGTGATTGAAGACTCATTGAATACCTACAAATCGATCTTAAATTAACTATCAAAACTTTGTCAGACGTGGCGGAACGACCTTTGTTTAGGTAGTTTACGCTCTGCCTACCCCATGAGGGATAAAGGCGTGATTATATGTATGTATTGAATACCCTTATAAAATAAGGCAAGGCGCGTCGTTATAAAAAGAAAAATGATATTTTCAGGGGCTCAGAACATTTTGATTGTTTTGAAGTATTTACATCACAATAAGCAAATGTTTGATATTATAGAGTAAATTCCCAACCTTTAAAAAATCAACCTCCAACCATTACCGATATTGAAAGTGTAAATGTTGCCATCATCGAGTGCACGGTGGGCAGGTGCCGCTTAGGAGAGCCATATCGGCTGTCAAAAACTTGTAAATTATCGCCGCTTCGGCGGGCCGCAGGCGTCGCGTCCCTCACAAAGATATCTCCAAGATTTATTTTAGCGTCTACAATGGGGAACGTTTTAATTCTTTTCATATGCGACAGATTTATGTTTGGGCAGATGCGGGACAGGCAGAGATAGCACCCTTTGCTGAGGATTGTGGAGGTCTGTCGATAGAGCTGTCGAACGGATGTGACCTTTTTACATTTGGGGTCTTGGTTTGGCAAGAAGCTAGTAAGAATATTGCTACAGGTAGAAATTGTTGCTTTAGCATTAAGGCCGCTTATATTTTACTGTCACGTTTGTTTCTTTTTATTTCTGTTGTATGTGTTTCTTTGTGCAATAAATAATTTTGTATAATATTGTAATATAGATAGAACCAACACAAGATCGTGATTTAGATTTCACACAAGTCGTACCATTGTTGCGAGTATGTATTTAATTTAACTCGTTCGTCTTAAACGTAATTATTCGGCCTGATTACCTAATTTAGAGATTAATTTCAAGATTTATTTTTGCTGTCGAACCTTTTTTACATTTAGGGTCTTCGTTTGGCGAGAAACTAACAAAAAGGGTATAGATAGAACTTTCATAATTTGCTTTAACACAAATCGTACCATTGTTGCAAATTTGCATTTAGTCTACAATAAATACTCGTTCGTCTTGAACGGAATGTTTCGGTCTGATTACCTAATATAGGACTTAAATGATTTAGCAAGATTTATTTTTGAGTCTTCAATATTTTTATATGCAATAGACATGGACAGATTTATGTTTAAGCAGATGCGGAACAGCCCGAGAGATAGTTACCGTTTGCTGAGGATTGAGAATCAGGAGGTCTGGAGCAGTCGATAGCGGTGTTACGCAACTTTGAATAAAATAATCTTTCGGAAGCACTAGTTAGAAGAATGAAACTTTTTTGTAAATTCAATTACACTGTTCAAGTATAATGCAATGGAAAATAAATAAAAATGTTTATTATAAACTCACAAACTCAGCATAACTATACTGAATTTTACAAAAACAACTCGATTTATCAATCCATATAAAGGCATACCTGCTAATCCAGTCCCAAAATGTCAAATTCCACTTACGACAAACTAAAGGACATCGTACAATCAAGGGATCTGAGGGTTTCAGTATATTGCAATTTAGGCGATAGGCTGAAAACCCGTCACTACAGCAATATACTTACAAATCTATCTTAAATAACCCTCAAAACTTTGTCAGACGTGGCGAATCGTACTCTCTTTAGGTCGTTTACGCTCTGCCTACCCCGTTAGGGATAAAGGCGTGATTATATGTATGTATGTATGTATGTACATAATCACTTAATACATTACGTCGTTGATGTAGTAGTAAGTAGGAGAGAAAAAAATGTATAAATGGATTCACCAATAACAGTATAGAGCAGGGTTTATGGGTTGTACGGTTCGCCCTTGAAGGCTGTTATCAGCGACGATTCTTTATTGACACTACAGTTTGGAAACATACTGGTGAGTTTTCTGGAGGAGACCGTTACAGTGCTACTTCATGCTGTAAATGAGGCTGCTACGATCTAAATTCATGCGGTAGGTTAATGTGAAAAAGTTTTTAGAGATCTTCTGTCGGGTGGGTATCGAGTCTATCGACCCGATGAACACTATTGTCAGAGTTTTTAGAGATGTATATATTGCTTTACTTTTTGACCATAAACAGCTGGATAGATTTGGATACATTTTCAAATGCAGTTTGACTATGATTTGAATTAACACATAGCTCCTTTTGTTATCTCGTATGAAGTATTTAAGATAATAAAGGACGAATGAAGGAAGGAACAAAATGTTTCGACGTCGAGAATGCTTTATCGTATTTTATTCTGGAATTTCACAGTATATTTTTTTCCGCACTGCTATCCTTGTTTGTATCCTTGGTTAGGTTTTTGCGGTTTCTTGCACAAATCCTTCTCGTATGTTTTCGTCATTACCTTGACTGATTTATAAGGCTTTAGCGGAATATGTTTGAAGTCCTTTGATGTACCGGGAGCAGAC
Organism: Scrobipalpa costella; assembly: GCA_949820665.1. Taxonomy (NCBI): domain Eukaryota; kingdom Metazoa; phylum Arthropoda; class Insecta; order Lepidoptera; family Gelechiidae; genus Scrobipalpa; species Scrobipalpa costella. Next base: position 1,573,753 of record OX463306.1, read on the forward strand.
CTATAATCGTTAAACCGGCCGAGGTAATTCCCCGCGATTAAAAAAACTACGCGTTTATCAAACGCGATTACACTTCTTTCTGATGTGAGAAAATTAGTGCTGGTATTACTTGCATCATACGTTTACATTATATTAGTTCATATAATCACGCCTTTATCCCGTATGGGATAGGCAGAGCGTAAACAAAGGTCGTTCCGCCACGTCTGACAAAGTTTTGAGGGTTATTTAAGATAGATTTGTAGGTATATTGCTGTAGTGACAGGTTGTCAGGCCATCGCCTAAATTGCAATATACAGAAACACTTGGATCCCTTAGCTGGTTTTTACAGCATGCCCGGGAGGAAATGCAGCTGACATATTCTGTTTTACTCTCGCTCCCAGTCCAACATGGAAGAATTACATTAGTTATTTTATTTAATTGAGCTACATTATAAAATTACTCTTATATTGACATCGGTAAACTTTCACTTCCGTATATATTTTCTTCTCAAGTAATCGGAAATCTTATCATGTTAACAAGTTTTCCAAAATGGTTTCTATTAATTTCTGTTTGGGTGGTAAGATGCTAGATACCACAGTTAACACAGATTCACATCTTCATCTTGATTATACAGCAAACAGGTCATATAAGCAGGCGTCAGAACAGCGTTATAAAAGTGTTATAAGAGCTCTTTAATCACAGATTTGTAAGTTATGTTGTTTTTGGAAGCATTAATTCAAAAAGAACATGGAATGTAAATTAACTTTAGCAGTAGTTTTAAACCAGATTTTATGTAAGAAATAACAATAAAGATGTCAACTAAGTATGGAATAAATTAACTATGAAACTGGGTGATTTTGAAGATCATGTGTCAAAGTTTTAATCAGATTGTCTGGTGAAAAGGCGATGACTTTTAATTTTTTTAGCCAAATAAAATGTTTGATCAAGAATGATCTTAGAAGAAGAGTTAACAGCTCCAAAAACTAAAGAACATTCTATCTGACTATAGGTACTTCTTGTCACGGCAGCTATGATCTTAGCTAGTAAAATAGATTAGATACATTAACACAAGTAAGAAACACTTTCCTTTACAAAGTTATGAATGAGTAAGTACTAGGTAAGTACTGATGTTGCTAAGGCTCGAATTTGTGAAGAGATCTCAAACTTGAGACCAATATTAGGTATGGATTTGACAGGCCATTTTGCACTGAAATCACATTTCTGATACGAACTGTAACTCGCTGTCACTCTTAAGACCTGGTGCACTAAGGTTTATCGTTATAATTTCATCAGGAATCGTACAGCTCTGAAGCTACGACCCTAATTTTTCGGAGCGTCGCCCATCAAATCACAAAACGCGTGAATCACGTGACGTGATATGGAAAAGTTATCGTCCAACATTCGTCTTGAACAAAACAGAATTAATCAAAAACGATCGAGCAATCGTGCCCAGGCGCACATAAATCGGCCGCTATCACCGCATCGTGTCACTGTATCGTATTACGACATTGTCTGTTTGATATCGAATTTATTACAAGAGCTTATTCGAATCACTCCAACTCGAACACGTCACCAAGCGTCGTTCTCCGCTCATAAATTCACTGACATATCGTCCGGGTTCTCAGATTTTTCTTTATAAAACCACGTTAACATGCGTGCGCTCTAAAAATACTCCCCCTTATAGTTGAGGAGCTAAAGGCTAAAATGTCAATTTTATGAGGATTTCAGTGTACTTGTCGGAATGTTGACTTGTCTTGTTTCATATTAATGGCGGTTGGACTTTTTTTAATTTATCGGGAATATTTTTATTCATGCTTAGCGAGAGAGTCGGATTCTTGTGGGTTTACTCATTGGTTTCAAGAAACTCTCGGATAATCTAGATCTGGGCTGATATTTCGACTGGTAAGGTATTTTATGGTAAATTTTATTATAGTTGAATACTGATTGAACTTTCCGATCTTAAGTTTGTATGGATTCTAGGAGTTTCTCTATTGAGTAAGTAAAATCAAATCTGATACCTACGCTACCTACGGTCAATGCGCTTCTACTCTAGCAAGTTTCTAGTTATTGTCTACTGGACTATTGTATTTTTTTTATTCTGCCATGACATGGGAAGGCAAAGAGCGTAAGCCCTGCAGCCTACTCTTCATGGTATAATTCTTCAGTGTACTTATAGCAAAAAAAAATATCTAAGAAACCATAAAGTAACTTTCTTAAACTTTTTTTTTCTTTAGTTCATGAAGTTTATCATCGCGTTTGTTTGCGCGTCTATAGGTCTTGTCATCTGCAGAGCTTCTGTCAAAAAGAGAAAATATTATCTGGGCACCACGGCAATTATTAGTATATGGTTTAATTATCCTTAAATACCTAGTTTTGGGAAAAAGCAGTAGCTACAGCAACTCAATTCAGGAAAATAGTAGTCAGCGCCTTTTATAAAATTGTATAATCCTTAGGAGTCACAGAACAATAACCTTTTTATGTATTTTATCTGAGGTAAGTACATGCTTCGATCATGCGAAGCTCTACAAAATAGAAAAAAAAATTATAAGACACAGTTTGCTACGCTGGCTACGACGTAGCATTCTTTATGAAAGAACAGATTCACTGTATCTGTCTACAGATGATTTTGTATCTTTTGACCTAACCTGTGTATCTCCTGCTTCCCATGTGTGTGCCATCCCCCAGATGAAATATTTTATCAGTCGCTAACTGCCTCCGTGGTCTAGTGGCTTGTGCCATGGACTCCCGATCCGGAGGTCCTGGGTTCGATTGCCAGGGGGGAAAACACATAGTTGATATTTGAGAATTTATCACTTTGTGATTTCTTTCCCAGTTTGGTTAGGACACTGCAGGCTGAATCACCTGATTGTCCGAAAAAAAAAGATTTCATGCTTCGTCGGTCCCGGTCGCTGTCTTTTATAGTGGTCATTACTCAAAAGCATGTCAGAGGTCTAATAGTTGTACTACTAGGCGGTTTAAAAACTCTGACACCAGGGGTCATCGGGTCCATAGACTCGATACCTACTCGACAGAAGAAGAAGAAGTCGCAACATACCAGTTTGCACAAATAAATAAGTCGTATCGTATCTCAACGCCTAGAAAACAAAAACTTATAACGTGTCTTTGATTTTTCAATCACCATCAGTTCGGTAGCCCTTTGCTTGTTAATTAGGTACCTTATTAATTGAATAGTATTGTTGTTTCAGATGAGGGCTCGGGTCGCCGCCCGTCCGGTCTAGAGATGCGCTCCAAGCAGCAACCACGGCCGTCGTATCGCTGGCTCAACACTAACGAAAACGGTAAGTTATTTTGCATAATATATACTAACGGTCCAGGTGAAAAGCCCGATGGTGAAGTTGATAGGGCCACTGCCCCCTGAGAGGGGAGGTCGTGGTTCGTATTCCACCGCGTACCAATGTGTTTTTCGGTTTTAGAATTTCATTTGTAAGTTTATTCGGCGTTTTTTCCGTGCTTCGGAAGACACGTTTAGCCGTTGGTCCCGGTTAATATCATTTTATATTAGTCGTTAAGCCATGTTAGAGGCCAGTGCTAAGCATTGGGGGTTTGTTAACTCTGTCCTAAGCTAGGATTGGGTCTGATTTTCCTTCTGGGTTGCGGAGGTCAGATTGCAGTCGCTCTGTGTAAAAACCAGTACCCCCCCCCCCCCCCCCCCCGGACCCCGTGAGATACAGGATAATGCTTGGGAGATGATGATACTAGTGGTCCAGGTTAGGTTTCTGGACAACTCTATGTTCAAAGAGGCACATAATAGAAGATGTCGCTGTTGAGTACCAGCTCTATCATCCATCATACCATCTTATAAGTATACCGCAAGTAAGAGACAACGTCCTGGAAACTGATAGGGGTTGCTCAGTCAACGAAACTGAACAACTTTCACCGGGAAATTCTTTCAGGAGATGATAATAAGAAAATGTACTTCCCATACAAAATGACCACCTCGGTCAGACAATTTGTTTGGAAAATCAATTTAAAATTACATACTTACTTATAATCAAGCCTTTATCCCTAATGGTGTAGGCAGAGCGTAAACGAACTAAACATAGGTTGTTTCGCCACGTCAGACAAAATTTCGAGGGTTATTTAAGATAGATTTGTAGGTATATTGCTGCAGTGGCAGGTTGTAATTCCATCGACTAAATTACAATATACTGAAACCCTCGGATGCCTTAGCTGGTTTATACAGCATGCCCAGGGGGAAATGCAGCTGGCACATTCTTTGTTTTTCTCTCGCTCCCTAGCCAGCATGATGAAGATAATCCTTGGTTGAAGATGATAACATTGATTCCGTAATATTTTTTATCCTTCTTTGTTGTACTAGTTCCTATAGTGGCTAGTTGGCTCTGCAAATACAGAAAAAGCGTAGTCTTACGACGTGCGATACAATCTTGTATAATTTTTTTGTTATGATCACTACAACAAAACCCACACCATTTCAACACGTTAACTGCTTAATATACGTATGTATGTATGTAACTGCTTAATATACACATCTGGCTGGTTCACACAATTTGATTACAATTACTTAATCCGTTTAGTGCCGCTTATAATGTTTCTTTCACGGTATATTCAATGAGTTTTTTAATCTATGACTGATAGAAAAAAAGAAAATAGGCAGTAAGAAGATTTTTTATTGAACTTTAAGATAATGGTGTAAAGTGTAGATTTGAATGAGGTAGAGATTTTTGAAAACAGTTTTAAGTTGTTTTATCTAAAGAACTACAATTTAATTTCTTCACTTCAGAATTATTATGCTGTTACTTAGATTATCAATGCCGTGATCATATTTTCTGTTCTTGAAAAAAAAAATCCTTGATTAATGAGATTTCCTATCGAAGAATTGATATGTAAAAGCTGGCTTTCTATTGATGCACTAATCAAACTATACTTGGTCTGCCGCGTGATCTAGTCACGCGGCAGACCAAAGAAGTGCTGGCTTGACGTCGTAAAAGCGGATATGGAAGAGAACGATCTCACATCAGTGGATGCTGAAGACCGGGCAAAGTGGAATAGAAAAATCCGCCAGCATCAGGCCGGGAAAACGCTAGTCACTGCCTCCGCGGTCAAGTGGCTAGTGCCATGGACTCCCGATCCGGAGGTTCTGGGTTCGATTTCCAGGGGAAAACACAAAGTTGATGATTGAGAATTTATCACTTTGAGAATTTTTCCCCAGTTTGGTTAGGACATTGCAGGCTGAATCACCTGATTGTCCGAAAAAGAGAAAGATTTCGTGCTTCGGAGGGCACATTAAGCCGTCGGTCCCGGTAGCTGTCTTTGATAGTGGTCGTTACTCAAACCATGTCAGAGGCCTGATAGTTGTGATACTAGGCGGTTTAAAAACTCTGACACCAGGGTTTACCGGGTCGATAGACTCGATACTCACTCGACAGAAGAAGAAGAACGCTAGGCAGAAGAAGAAGACTATTGATGCATTAAAAATACGTTACCTAAATGCATTTGCGAAAGCTTTTAAATAGCTCTATTAAATCAAATTCATTCCGCTTTCGCTCCCTATACATCAGCCCAACTCTGACCTAAAATTTTACTTTTTAAACATAACCAGTCCCGTGACATGACAACTCTGAATATTCAAAACGAAACTAAAAATTGCAATAAATATAAAGTTACGGCCATAGAAAAAACGCGGCGCGGACTCAAAATGTAGCTGCGTAATAACTCATAGGTCTTTTTGTATGGGACTAAGCCACCGTGAAGCGATAAATAATATTTATTTTTGCTATTATACGGGTTTTTGTCAGTTGTAATGGGTGTAAAAGCGCAGGGTAGGTTGGGGCTCTGGAGTGAGCGTAAGCCGACATTAAGTAGGTCAAGAAATGTCTTCTTGTAAGAACTGAGACCTGACAGTTAGGTCTACTTGTCACGCGATGAGGGATGGCAGGTAAATGTCGAATACTGTGACAACAAACATTGTTTTTAAAAACCAGCTTAATTTTAACTGACAAAAAATACGATATTAAAACTCATTTAACGTGGGCGATCCGATAACTCGCGGTTTTTTCACAATACAAAAGTATTGCTATTTATAGTCTGATTTACTTCACATTTTTTCTAATTTTGAGTCAAGTTTAAAATATATCAATATTCTGTAGCTGTAAAGTGGGCTCCCGATCCGGAGGTCCTGGGTTCGATTCCCAGGGGGTAAAACACAAAGTTGATATTTGAGAATTTATCACTTTGTGAATTTTTCCCCAGTTTGGGTAGGACATTGCAGGCTGTATCACCTGATTGTACGAAAAGAAAAAGATTTCGTGCTTCGGAGGGCACGTTAAGCCGTCGGTCCCGGTCGCTGTCTTTGATAGTGGTCGTTACACAAAACCATGTCAGAGGCCTGAAAGTTGTGCTACTAGGCGGTTTAAAAACTCTGACACCAGGGTTCATCGGGTCCATAGACTCGATACCCACTCGACAGAAGAAGCTGTAAAGTATTTTCCTATAATGGTAAATTCTTATGAGAGATGCAGAACTTTTCCTATACTATTAAAAATCTGATGGAAAATTGAAAATGCACCCACTAAGATTTTATTTGTGTTTAATGGCATAATGGCACTAAGCACCTACAAGACTTGGCAAGTTGTAGGTTTGGCTCGATATCTATTAGGTTAAGGTCACAGGTTTATTTATTTACCATGGTAGATGCACGTGTAGGTTTGCTAATCATTCACGTGCAGTTTGTCGTAAAACCAAAACAAGAAGACATTTTTCCTAATTAACTTCACTATTGTTCCTCTTAACAATTGTCTTCCATGCTGGCCTGGGAGCAAGAGAAAAACAAAATGTGCCAGCTGCATTTCCACCCGGGCGTGCTGTAAAAACCAGATCTAATATTACATATAGTATCAAATATGTCGAGGGCACTGCAAATTTATGACCTTATTAATTAATTTGTTAGTCCCGCTGTTCTCATGGCCCCACCCGAGTCGTCGGACGCAGTGGTATTAGAATGTTTTTAACGTCCTCTCTTATATGCTATCTTCATTACTCCCAAGCTGTTACGGATTATTTACTTTATCGGAGGAGGGAAGAAATTCGTTTAGGTACGTATACATACATACTTATATATCTAATCACGCCCTCATCCCTAATGGGGTAGGCAGAGCGTAAATGACCTAAACAAAGGTACGTATATAGGGGGACAAAAAATAGCTGACCATATTTCAGGGTGTGATTCTACCCATGAAACTGAACAACTTTCCCCAAGGAACACAGTTCAAAAAATAAATAAAAAAAATTTGGTTCTACCATACAAATTGATTCAAGCCGCTGACACCCGTTGTATGGGGGGAGGGTTTATTTGTATTTCAACCTATGTTTCTTGGGGAAAGTTGTTTAGTTTCACGGGTAGAATCACACCCTAAAATATGGTTAGCATTTTTTTTAATTCACTACAACAGCAACCCGTATCGCACGCACAATCACATTGAAATAAAACCATAAAAGTGCATAGTTTAGCTTAATTTATGACCCGTTGGGGCTTGATTTACTGACGTCACGCATTCTCTTTCTCTTTCGCCTTTTGTTAAGTGATTTGTGTGAATATATTAAAGCTGTTTTGCGGCAAGTTACAACTTTTGGGTTGAATTTTGGAAATGCACAGTGGTACTGACGGTGAAAGAAGGAGATCTTATTATCCCTAAGATTGGCAGCAAAATGGCGCTGGTCATTTTATGATCGTGTCTCTAGCAACTTCTATGCTGACCTGGGAGTGAGAGAAAAACATAGAATGTGCCAGCTGCATTTCCTCCCGAGCATGCTATAAAAATCAGCTAAGGCATCCGAGGGTTTCAATATTATTGTAATTTAGGCGATGGGTTGATAATCTGTCACTACAGCAATATACCTACAAATCTATCTTAAATAACCCTTAAAACTTTGTCAGACGTGGCGGATCGACCTTTGATTAGGTCGTTTACGCTCTGACTAACTTATTAGGGATAAATGCGTGATTATACGTATGACTCTAGCAGCAAAAAAATGATTCCCATGATAACTTGCAACTTTCTTTAAAGACAAATTATTCCGTAAAAGCATAACTTTAAACATAATGTCCTTGTAACAATTCATAATCATAAATAAAATTACTCTACGACGTATTTAAAAAGTCGTCTTACCTGACTGTTTCGTCCGCGCGTTTCACGCTTACGGACCGACAGACATTTTTATTGCGTTTTTATGTACGTGAGAAAACAATTGTTAGACCACAAACTGCCGAGTCTCAATGAGGGTTCTGTATGTGTTTAAAGGTGTTAGCGACAGGAATTTGTTTGATTTACATTGCTGACACTCTTGTTATGTCATGTCATACTTGTTCTGAAGTCAGAATGCAGAATGAAAAAGTTGTGTGATTTGTGTATATACCGTGTATACCAACTTATTTTGCGGCCACAAATCAGCTTTTTCTCTACAACTTTACAGAGAGACAACCGCAAAACGCATGTTTGTAATGGTTATAGTCTGTGGTTCCGAATTGTGATCCATTGAAGTCTATAACTCAACGTTAAAAACGAACTATAGTTAAAATATGTTAGGAAAGCACAAGAAGAAATTTGCATCATAACTTATATCGGAAACTTGCTTTCTAAGTAAGTACCGTGTCGCCTAATAAACCTGAAATAAAAAAAAAACAGCTACCTCTTTAGTCATTACTAGCCTAAAGTCAAAAGACCTGTAACTGTACATAATTTCTGAACTCTACCTAGCTCATCACCAAAACTGCAATGTAAATGAAAATCCACAATAGCCTTTGAAAAGAGTTAACAATTTGTTTTACGACTGACTTTGGACTACCGTCTTTAAGGTTTTATTAGCGATACGCACTAAACGCAACAATGAAAGCTAAAGTGATTTACAATACTACATTGTTGGAGTTTCGGTAGTTTGTGGGCAAGAGTATTATTACAGTTTTGTGTTTGGTGGTGTAATTTTATGCAGTGCCACTGTGTGTAGTGACGAGAGACTTTTGAGGTTTTTTTTTATAATGTTGGGTAATAAATACTTCCTTGCTGAACTGGGAGTGCGAGAAAAACATATATCGTGCCAGCTGCATTTCCTCCCGAGCATGCTGTAAAAACCAGCTAAGGGATCCGAGGGTTTCAGTATATTGTAATTTAGGCGATGTGTTGACAACCTGTCACTGCAGCAATATACGTACAAAGCCATCTTAAATAACCCTCAAAACTTTTTCAGACGTGGCGGAACGACGTTTGTTTAGGTGGTTTACGCTCTGCCTACTCCATTAGGATAAAAGGCGTGATGTTGTATATTTTAAATACAATAAATACAAACATTGACTCTGACCTATTTTTCATTGCTTATCTATGTCTCAAAGTGATGTTAAATGAAATCGATTTTACCGAACTTTATAAGTAAGACAGAGCGTCAACGACCTTTCTTGGTCAAATTTAAAAGGTGTTATATTATTTTGACCTGTGTGGTCGTTGAAACCAGAAGCAAAACAAATCGACTTTATCGATCGCAGTCACATGTCACAGCTGTAAATAAATCAATCACAAGAGTTCATACAAAACTTTAAAGTTTTACTACCCGAGGCGTAGTGTATTAAACCTTTCATAAACCTGGAAAAAAAATAAAAAAATAGTATAAAAGTAGTGTTTACAAACAGACAGGGGGTTAATCTTTACGATCGCGAGTATGGATCCGAATAGTGTTGGCGATCGGTAGTGCCCTATCGATTCTATTATCGATTGTTTTCGTTCTACTAGATAATATCGGTACTTATTTATTTATTCAACAGTTTATTGCACACATGATCATACAGAGGACACAAACATAAAAAACAATAGCACAACAGGTACAGCTTATCTCTTAAAATAAATCTCTTCCAGCTGACCTGCGGTAGTGAGAGTGCATAAGTGATCGGTAGTTGCGATAGTATCTTTAAGTTGGAATAATATTAATTATCGATAGTATTGCCCTTCAATATTCGATAGTATCGAAACCATGTATTTTTTGCACAATGGATTGTCAAACCAATCAATGCTCACTATCGATAGTTTAAAACAATCAATACTATCCATAGTAATGATGGCTTGTGCTACATCGATGATCATTAATATGTCATGTCATTGGTAATCAATACTATTAAAAATTACCAAAATATTACTATCGATAGGTCTATCGTATGTATAGATAATTTTGTCGTTGTTCTATCGATTGTTGTACTATCGAGTGTTGGCAACACTAGCCCGAATAGGCCCGAATTCGCCCGATGGCTGATTTATGGACTCCAGAATAGCTCCCGTCCTTTAAACGGTCGTCCGATCGCCGCTAAATTTACGACTTCATAGAGTTTTATAACTGATTTTATCAGTCGTAAAGTTTTACAAGGCGATTTGGCCGGCGCTCATTAAAGCGGAACCACTGTGCGCGGAGATGGGAAATAACGAACCTTAGAAGATTTTACTTCCATGCTGGCCTGGGAGCGAGAGAGAAACATAGAATGTGCCAGCTGCGGTTTCTCCCGGGCATGTTAAGGGAGCCCAGGGCTTCTGTATACTGCAATTTAGGTGATGAGCTGACAACCTGTCACTACAGCAATATACCTACAAAACATAGGATAGATTTGTAGGTATATTGCTACTACTACCTACAAAACTATCTTAAATTGCCCTCAAAAAAATTTCAGACATGGCGGAACGATTTTTGTTTAGGTCGTTAATGCTCTACCTACCCCATTAGGGATAAAGGCGTAATTATATGTATGTATTTAAAAGTTGGGAAGAAAACAATTTATTAGGTTTTAATATTTTGGTTTTCATGGTAACTTGGTCGGCGCTCATTAATCCGAACCACTGTGCACGAAGATGGGAAATAACGAACCTTAGAAGATGGGAAGAAACACATATTATCACGCCTGCATCCTCAATGCGGTAGGCAGAGCGTAAGCGACCTAAACAAAGGTCGTTCCGCCACGTCTGACAAAGTTGAGAGTTATTAAAATTAATAGATTTGTAGGTATAGTGCTGTAGTGACAGGTTGTCAGCCTATCGCCTAAATTGCAATATACTGAAACCCTCGGCTGGTTTCCCTTAGCTGGTTTTTACAGCACGGGACGAAATACAGCTGGCACATTCTATGTTTTTCTCTCGCTGCCGAACCACTGTGCACGAAGATGGGAAATAACAAACCTTAGAAGATGGGAAGAAAATATTGTTTTAGTTCAAATCTGGATTCTTCACTTTTTCTTTACATACATACATATAATCACGCCTTTATCCCTAATGGGGTAGGCAGAGCGTAAACGACCCAAACAAAGGTCGTTCCGCCACGTCTGACAAAGTTTTGAGGGTTATTTAAGATAGATTTGTAAGTATATTGCTGTAGTGACAGGTTGTCAGCCCATCGCCTAAATTACAATATACTGAAACCCTCGGATCCCTTAGCTGGTTTTTACAGCATGCCCGGGAGGAAATGCAGCTGGCACATTCTATGCTTTTCTCTCGCTCCCAGGCCAGCATGGAAGAAACTTTTTCTTTGATTTTCATATTTTGTTTTATGGTGCGTCGTAAAATTTTGAGACCATGATTTGTGGCTATCGATTTACGTTAGCCCTATTTACGTTTTGGTATTCGCTTGAATCTTCTTCTTCTTCTGTCGAGTGGGTATCGAGTCTATCGATCCGATGAACCCTGGTGTCATAGTTTTTAAACCGTCTAGAAGCACAACTATCAGACCTCTTACATGGTTTGAGTAACGACCACTATCAAAGACAGCGACCGGGACCGACGGCGTAACGTGCCCTCCGAAGCACGAAATCTTTTTCTTTTTCGGACAATCAGGTGATTCAGCCTGCAATGTCCTAACCAAACTGGGGAAAAATTCACCAAGTGATAAATTCTCAAATATCGACTTTGTGTTTCCCCCTGGGAATCGAACCCAGGACCTGCGGATCAGGAGTCCATGGCACTAGCCACTAGACCACGGAGGCAGTTATTCGCTTGATTGTCGTGGAGTTTACAATATTAACTGAATTTATATTTTCTTGTTCATTTCTATTGTTTGTTTTTTCACTGTATTTACTATTTCTGTGTGAATGATATTTAACTGGATTGCTGTGTTTTTGATATAATACTTTAGATCCTATAAGAATAAATAGGTCTGTAAAGAATGAATAGGTTTTGTCAAATAAAATCGGCCATGCATATTTTTATAATCTCTATCAACAGCTCCGTCCTCCGGAAGGGATCCGAGGGTTTCAGTATATTGTAATTTAGGCGATGGGCTGACAATCTGTCACTACATCAATACACCTACAAATCTATCTTAAATAACCCTCAAAACTTGTCAGATGTGGCGGAATGACCTTGGTTTAGGTTGTTTACGCTCTGCCTACCCCATTAGGGATAAAAGCGTGATAATATGTATGTTTATATGTAATGTAACAATAGCTTCCGCACATTGTAGTCCTTACAAAAGTACGTAGTTAATCACCGTGTGTGGCCATAAAACTGATGATTAGGCATCAGCTGGTCTGTATGGGCGTTAAATCATTAACAGCAGATTTAGGACGGCAGTAAAAACGCATTTATTCCTCGATAAATGGACGTTAAAATGTTGTCTAGTAAGTTTTATGTCCGCTGACTGTGTGGCCTCGGTTATATGAAGTGAAGAATTTGGGGAGAAGAAACTTAGTTGTTTATGGAAGTGCTAAAATACCTATTGCTGACGCTGTTGAAAAGTAAAAAGTTGTTTAAGCATTTTATGTTTGACGAAAAGTCAACTATGTAAGTGCTATTCCTATTAATAATTCTAAATTTGTTGATAAATTTAAATGCCATTTTCGGATTTGGAGTTGGAACATTTAATACGTGGTCAGCTATCCAAAAGGTTTTGTCATACTTACGGGATATACCGAAGTAATTTTCACAATTCTTCAGCGAATCTCAAACCTTATACAACAGTAATCATTGTCAAGATTCTCTTTACCTGCCATTTAGTTACAAGACCAGCCAAGAACGAATGTAACCTTGAAACCTGATCCGTCATTATCCAGTTGGAGCAGTCACTCAGACGTAAGACGAGATGCAGTCAGGACTTGTAACTGGAGAAGAGGATTTGCAGTTGATTCTTATTAGTACTTCCATGATGGACGCGGCAAAAATATAGTAGTTCTTCTTAGGGCTAAAGTCAGGAAAGGGATTCAAGTTTCAGTGGATTGTAATTTGGCAGGGTCGATGGTAAATACATCAAACAAAATATGCCTGGAAAAGATTTAGCATTGCAACTTCGATGAGACTTTTTGGTCTTATTTTTTTTTCTTTCGTTCATTCATTCATACATCACGCCTTTATCTCTAATGGGGTAAGCAAAGCGTTCACGATCTAAACAAAGGTCATTTTTCCACGTCAGACAACTTTTGAGGGTTGTTTAAGATAGATCTATATATGCTGTAGTGACAGGTTGTTAGCCCATCGCCTAAATTACAATATACTGAAACCCTCGAAACCCTTAGCTGATTTTTGCCAGATGCATTTGGCACATTCTTTGTTTTTCTATCGCTCCCATTCCAGCATTATTTTACATTCATTTATTACACATTACATTCGACGTAAATGTATCACAAATATTTATGTGGGTCCATTCAATGATCCTAAATTCTATTCCCATTAAATTGTGCAAATCACGGGATACATCTCTCAATAATATCCCACGATTTTCACATAATCCCACATTTCCAAAGTCATAACTTGTTAATCTCGTCTTAAGACTGAACAAATTTATTTCGTAAACATAGTTGCCGACGCCTGCATTGAGATTTGTTTACGTTACTACTATAATAATTCTACAAGTTTAATGCTTTAGTACAATATATACGATTTAATAATTTGTAGTAAATCCTTTAATCTTAATATGTTCTTCAGTTCTTTTATCATATAGATTTTCACACCGGTCGTTCTGTTGATTGTTTAAAGATTAAGTTTCCGTCTATCTCTATATGCTATTGTTTATCTTTCTCTCCTAACGTTTATTGTCCTGCTTTTATTGTTACCTATTTTCCGATTAGCAAAAAGATGTTCAATTTTTAAATTATTTTTTTACCTATAGCTAAATAAGGTGATCTTTAATAAGGCTCTGTCTCGCAGCATTTTATCAACTATTCATTTTGCGTTTACACATTAGTATGGATTTCTGGTGTTGGTGAAATTCTTGACTGTTTACATGTTGGGTATCATATAAGTGTTTTATGGATTTGTATATCGGACAAAGTCAGTTTATTACTTAATATAAGATGATGATTCCTACGAATTTGAGTCATCTTTCGTCATGAATGTAAAATTTTGGACCTTGGCTTATATATTAAATAGGTTTAGGATGTTAGAGAGTGAGTCTCTTCCTTCCATGCTGGACTGGGAGAGACAGAAAAACATAGAATGTTCCAGCTGCCCTTCCTCCCGGGCATGCTGTAGAAGTCAGCAAAAGGGACTCGAGGGTTACAGTGTATCGTAATTTAGGCGATGGGCTGACAACCTGTCACTATAGCAATACACTTTTAAATCTAAAATTGCCCTCAATTTTTGTCAGACGTAGCGAAACCACCTTTTACGAGGCGTTTATCGCTCTGCCTACCCCGTAAGGGATAAAGGCGTGATTTTATATATGTATGTATGTTAGTGAGTGATGCGATGTTGAAGTTGATGTTGATTATATGATAATGGGGTCGATTCTAGATTTCACAGGTTTTTTTTTAATTTTTTTCCGCCATGTCATATGACGGCGGATAAAAATGACAGATAACACATAAAACCACCGAATCTAAATCAAAAACCGGAGAGAATAGATCCACTGTCCTTTTCCAATGTTTTTAGTCTGAAAGTGACAAATAGACTTTAAATTTAGTTTTTGCCGGAAAATCTAGAATCGAGCCCAATAATTTATTAAAGTCATGGAAAGAGATGCTCAACATGAGAGTAGTTTATATTTTTCAATTCCTCACTATTTTATATATATATAATGAGTCATCAAATTCTATAATATATAGAATTTGATGACTCATTTTGTTCTAACCTCTAACAGTTATGATGGCATTCCATTCCATAGTTGTAACAAGATATCCTTTCGCTACCAAACATCAATTTTCAATCAAGCAATTTTCTTAAATATTTATTAGATGGTCGCCCATAAGAAATTTGGTGTTAATTCATTACAGATTTACATATGTAGTAGCTTTCTGTAGTCGCTTGCAATGTAACGGTAGCTTAGTGTCAACTCGTTCATTATTCACATTAGTGTTCGCATATTAATGAAGCTAAAATCAACCATGAGATTTACGTTCATCTATCAGATTAGAATTTTCAAGAATGTTCTTTCCATATAGTTTGTAATTATTTGGAAACTATTCTGTAGTCCCACAGTCATTTGGATTTAGTTTAATATGAACAGAATTATACGTTTCATTGATCAGTTTTTGATCATGATCAATTTCACTATTTTCTTTCATGTCTATAATTTTGTTGCTATTATTATTATTGTATGCCACGTCAAAATCATTCACGAGATACAAATCTAAATAAGCATATAACCTTCACTTAACTTACTATCCTCAATCATGGAAACCATTTACTATTATTTATTCTGTGCCCATAGACGTCGTAGAATCGTACATACATACATACATAAAATTACGCCTTTATCCCTTACGGGGTAGGCAGAGCGTAAAACGCCTCCTAAAAGGCGCTTTCGCCACGTCTGACATAAATTGAGGGCAATTTTAGATTGTAATGTGTATTGCTGTAGTGACAGGTTGTCAGCCCATCGCCTAAATTACAATACACTGTAACCCTCGAATCCCTTTTACTGACTTTTACAGCATGCCCGGGAGGAAGGGCAACTGGAACATTCTATGTTTTTCTTTCTCTCCCAGTCCAGTATGGAAGAACGTCTGGTAGAATCGACTATCTATTAAAATATTTTATAGTTTATAGCTAATATGAAATGAGCATGTCTGTGGGACATTAACTTTGATGAGTTTGACTCTGATGGCTCGATGTCATTCGAGTAGGCTTGGGCAAATAACAGTAAGATGGAATTAACCTTGGGATTTATCGATATAAATTACGAGTCGATGGTTATGGGAAAGTTCGATGTTTGTACAGTCAGGAGTAGCACTACTTTTGACTTTAGGGCTTACAGACTTAAAAATATAGTTAGAGAAAAGACTATGATAAATTCGTCACTCCCTCTACCGTTTCTGTAGCTCAGTTGGTAGAGTAATGGACCGGCATTCCAGAGACGCAGTTACAGTAGACGCGTTATAAATAGGTTAGTAATGTTAATAGGCTATCCGATGTAATTGAAGCCTATTTTATCAAAATCTGTTTTAAAAGTAAGACTTCCATGCTGGACTGGGAGCGAAAGAAAAATTTAGAATGTTTCAGCTGCATTTCCTCCCGGGCATGCTGTAAAAATCAGCTAAGGGATCCGAGGGTTTCTGTACATTGTAATTTAGGCGATGGGCTCACAACCTGTCACTACAGCAATATACCTACCTACAAGTCTATCTTAAATAACCCTCAAAACTTTGCCAGTCGTGGCGGAATGACCTTTCGTTTAGGTCGTATACGCTCTGCCTACCCCATCAGGGATAAAGGCGTGATTATATGTATGTACGTATGTTTTAAAAGTTCCTACCTACCTGAAGTAAAGTGTTAAGACCTATTAATTTAAGTTTTTTAGCAGTGGTTCTACATCCTTTCGAAAAACTTTAATCTAAAACGACGGTAGAAGACAATATTAATAACGTTCTTACACATCATTACCATTGAAATGTAGCGATCAATTTGAGGTCGACGCGAGATAAGTTTATTAGAACAGCATCTAGTAGTAAATTACTTAAATCACACGAAGAAACGCCTATTAATTCCAAAGAACCAACTCCATATTGCTCTTCGAGCCAAACATTAGTTTTCAAATTTCGAACACCAAAAAAAGCTAACGTTCTATTCGAAAACTGCAAATTTAAATTTGCCATCGAATTCTATTAACTCGATTCTGGTTTACGCGGAATGGATATCGATGTTCTATTCAATAACCGTTTGATATCGATATATTGTTATTGGTGACGTGAGTTACCGATTGAGAAACAGGAACAATCGCGCGAATATCGATTCGGTTATCTTTATTTCTCATCTGTTTGATCGACAGCTGCTGAAATGTTGAGAGCCAATTTTGAGATTTAAATTTATTCTTTCGTAGAAATAACTGTCTTGAAATTTTAGTTTTTCGTTTTTGTTAAGTTGTAGTTTTTATTTACCTTGAATTCTGAAGTTCTACTGACTGATACTGATGTGAGACTCCGAAAGATGGAATATTTTTATTAATTAATAACTAAGAACTTTCTTACATGCTGAGAAAAACAAAGAATGTGCCAGCTAAATTTCCTCCCGATCATGCTGTAAAAACCGAGATGATCGATCCGAGGGTTTCAGTATATTGTAATTTAGGCGATCGGCTGACAACCTGTCACTACAGCAATATACGTACAAATATATCTTAAATAACCCTCACAACTTTGTCAGACGTAACGGAACAATCTCTGTTTTGGTCGTTTACGCTCTGCCTACCCTATTAGGGATAAAGGCGTGATTATATGTAGCTATGTATGTATAACTAAGTAAAATCCCAGTAAATGATCCCACGGGAACCAAACTCACGATACCCAGTTCAAAAGCTTAGTAGATCACTATAGTACGAATGCAGTTGGCTACTTTGGTGAGAAGTTATGCGTTTACACTACTTATGTAAAATACGTTAGGTTTAAAATAGGGCTGTAAACATGTCAGCGTGTCTCGATTCAGTGGACCATCGATTGTCATTAGAATCGATTACTGCGACCGAGACGGACACTAATGTCCAACCTGGAGCACCATTTTAAGTGCCCCAGATTGATGGCATGACATCAGGAGCGCTAAAATGGCGTACCGATTTAGGAAGGTTCAATCAGAGTCGAAGGTAGTAGACCGAAATTTATTTTAATGAAATTAAGTTTTTTTTTAACTTCTCAAAGATTTTAAGAGTTTTATAAGCCTTTCTGATCTATTTTAAATGAAGATCACATATTTATTTTATAATAAACTAGCGATCCGCCCCGGCTTCGCACGGAAATTATCAGTGTTTCTCTATTATATTATGCATGTATTATACATATAAACCTTCCTCTTGAATTACTCTATCCATTAAAAGAAACAAAATCAAAATCCGTTGCGTAGTTTTAAAGATTTATGCATACATACGGATATAGGGACAGAGAAAGCGACTTTGTTTCATGTAGTGATTGGGTGAGCTCGCTTCACCATGAACTATCTGTCTGTTAGCAATGAGTCCAGTCTAGAAAGATAGCCAAGACAATACCAAACTTATCTAAAGATTCTGAGCTTTGAATGTTCTTCCCAGTTACATTTTAGCGCTACATTAGAATATGTTCCAAAAGTAATTCTTTATGTTTATAAAAATCAAAAGGCCACTAAATCAGCGCCTTCCTTATCGCGTGGGAGAGCTGATATGTTCAACTACATATTTATTTATGTATGTTTAGTATCTCTACTTAATTGAGTTCTATATAAATAGTTAGTATAACATGTTAATATGTGTTTCCTTAATTTGAAAATCAGAAGTCATTATGGAAAGTTCTTTTTAAAATATCACACGAATTTTACGGTTATTAATGCGTGTTAATTAATGAATAATTAAAACCATAGGAAAAGTTTGGAATTTTTAATTTGGACCACCGAGAAAGGATTAAGCTTCCGTAAATTCCAATAGAAGTGTTTATAATTAGAAAAACTTTGTCAGACGTGGCAAAACGACATTTATATAGGTCGTTTACGCTCTGCCTACCCCATAAGGGATAAAATCGTGATTATATATTTTCTCAGCTATCTATTTAACTTATTATTTTATTTAATAAACTTCTAAAAGTTTGGCGCTGTTGTTTCTTATAAAACAGTAAAGTTTTCATGATGTACAGTACATAAATACATAGATATAATCACGCCTTTATCCTTAATGGGGTAGGCAGAGCGTAAACGACCTAAACAACGGTCGTCTCGCCACGTCTGACAAAGTTTTGAGGGTTATTTAAGGTAGATTTGTAGGTATATTGCTGTAGTGACAGGTTGTCAGCCCAACGCCTAAATGGCAATATACTGATACCATCGGATCCCTTAGCTGGTTTTGACAGTATGCCCGGGAGGATATGCAGCTGGCACATTCTATGTTTTTCTCTCGCTCCCAGTCCAGCACGGAAGAAAAAGTACAAAAATACTATTTTAATATAGGTATACTCGATCCTGAGCAACTCGACCTGGCGAGCTCGATGGTGTAGTGGATAGGGCCGCCGGTTCGTGTTGGAGGTTTTGGTTCGAATCCAAACACGTAACAATGTGTTTTAGAGTTTTCGAATTTCATATGTACGTTTACTAGGTTGCGGAGGTCAGATGGCAGTCGCTCTGTGTAAAAACCAGTACCCTCGTTCAATCACTTGGATTAGGTAGCAGCCCTTGCGAAATACGGGATTAGGCTAGGCCTGAGAACCAAAATTCTTAAGTAGATACTTCATGTATACCGAAACGTTTCCCAGTGTAAGGAAATAATAAACTTTTGTGTTCCAAAGATGGTTAGGTACTGTACCGTGTACGGATGTCATTCTACCACAAGATATGTCTCCAATAGGAACTTTTTTAGATTCCATAGTGATGAGAGACGGTAAGTAAATTCATACAAAATATGCAACCAAATCTATTCTAACTATTCAGTTATAGTGAACTACTTTAAAACGTTGGTTTAATCAAGAACCAGATTAATCAAGTGATGATTATGACCGGTATAACAAAATTTGTCAACCCTTATAACACGCACACAAACGCATGACAAGTGCAACATGGCGTCTGTCGATGTGTGACCAAAATGGCATTGTAGTTAGGAGTGTCCGAGCTGTGACCATATTAAATATTTAGAGCAGGCTCTACTACCGAGACCTCAGATTTCCGCTTTAATCGAATTAGGAGATGAGAGATAGAGCGACGTAAGTTTTAAGTCGGTGCCACAAGAGCTCTTCCAAAAGGGTTCTTCCATGCTGGAATAGAATGTGCTAGTTGCAATTCCTTCCGGGCATGCTGTAAAAACCAGCTAAGGGACCCGAGGGTTTCAGTACATTGCAATTTATTTGCTTTGGGCTGACAACCTGTCACTGCAGCAATATATACCTACTAATCTATCTTAAATAACCCTCAAAACTTGGTCAGACGTGGCGGAACGACTTTTGTTTAGGTCGTTTACGCTCGTTCTATTACGGATAAAGGTGTGGTTATATGTATGTATGTACCACAAGGGCAAGACTGCTTACGACACCCAACTGTCTCCACTATTTGGCCGTCAAGTCAGTAACTCCTAACATCTTTGCCCGCACGTCCGCCCGTGAAATTAAACATAGAACATGGCAGCCACAAGTCGCACCTCAGGTATCGAAGTTTATAGCCTCTATGACTAGAACAGCCTTTGACAAGTTCGAAAACATTCGACGTGTAAGGGATAAGCGGCAGCGGGAGCGGTTGAAATTGAACATAGTACATGGCAGCCACAAGTCGCACCTTAGGTATCAAAGTTTATAGCATCTATGATTAGAACAGCCTTTGACAAGTTCGAAAACATTCGATGTGTAAGGGATAAGCGGCAGCGGGAGCGGTTGAAATTAAACATAGCACATGGCAGCCACAAGTCGCATCTCAGGTATCGAAGTTTACAGCCTTTATGAGTAGAACGGACTTTGACAAGTTCAAAAACATGCCAAGCCTGAGGGATGAGACATAAGCGGGAGGAGTACAGCTAGTGGTTTTGAGATGTTGCAATTTTATTGATTGATGTGGTGGTAAAAAAGCTATTGTGGTAAGCTGTATAATCTTTTCGGACATGTCGTTTCACCAGTAAAATAGTATCCCGTTTCTAGTGCACGTGATCGAAGAAATCAGATACGAATATGTTGCCATCAGGATATATTTTTACAGACACTGATTTCAATTAAGCCACCCCATTACTACCTTGTGTCGTGTTTGCAAACTTCGCATCTTAGAAAATAGTTTCACAGATTTTGTGTACTGGAAAATAGTTTCAGCAAAATCGCTTCCGCTCATACCTCAGGCCAACTACCAAACTCGATCGCTGATAAATTCTATCAATAACAGAGGCGAGAGACGTCGGGTGCCTTCACTAGTGTTTACGTGTAATAAGACGGTAGTTTGCGAGGCGATGTGGTTTTGTCGTATCCGCCGTCATTCATACTGACAAGGACTGGCTTTTGAAAGGGTTGTTGATATTGATTTGGAATAAATCCAGGGAATGGACAGCTGTGTTCCCTCTAAATTACATCATTTTTTACTATTTCAAATGGGTTTGCTCTTGACTCTAGACACAAGGTCAGCGATGACAGTGACAGAGTCGACGATGGAGCGAGCTTACCTAGAAGACGCCTGTTATGGCACTGGTAATTTCTATACCAAAAGGTTGCCTGGTAGAAATTGCTGCTTTAGCAATAAGGCCGCTTGCTGCTTGTTTTGCTGCTTTTTATTTCTGTTGTATGTGTTTCTTTGTGCAATAAAGAATTTTGTATTGTATTGTATTGTAATCTCACGCACCGACGGAATACAGAAAGTTGGTAGGTGCCGGACTCCGGTGGTTGCGAGCCAGGCGGCCCCTGGCGGAGCCTACCACCGCTTTGTTGGAATCGTTCAATCGAACTTATTCACAGGCAAGCCTGTGTTGTAGTTGCCCGTGTCAGACCAGTAGGAGGTCGATCCCAACCCATCCCAAATCTTTCAATTCGACAAGAATTTTATAAATTCATTTTTGTCGTATCTTCCATCATACATTAACAACAGCATGCTTTGAGGGCTGTTCCTGTTGATGGGGATTAGGCAGGAATTAATGGACTATACGTTTTTTTATGATTAGTGTATGTGCGAATGATTTTACGATGCATGGGCAACGCCTTTCATTGATATAAGAAGGCACCATTAGGTCGAAAATATCAAAGACCTTTAATGTGTATTCTCCCGGCAGATGAGCAGGTCGATTTCAAGATATGCAACCATCGCCCGTAATGCCTTAAAATATCGCCCAAATCAACGCGCGCTACGGCGGCGTGGCGGTTACGTCCGTGGCCGCGTCAACAATGTGCAAAAAGCGCATTAAAAAGCTAAATCCTTAAAAATTACGAGACGGCTTAAAAACAGCTATGTTGCGATTTTAGATAATCATAGTATGGGTAATTTTCCGAAGTAACCGTGAAAGCGCTTCTAATAGTTAAGAAAGGAATGTGGAATTTAATGATAAAAACAGCTTTACCTCCAGATTTATTTTAACAGACTTATTTATGAACTAGAATATTTTTAAATGTTGTAATTCCAGGCCATCATAATTTTTTTTGATGTATGTTTTTTCGGAATTTTCCAATAATTCGTTTAGGAGAAATAAGATTAAAAAAAACATCATTTGCCGTTGGAATGACCTTGTACGAGTATTCTAAATGATGTACATACAAATCTATCTGAAATAACCCTCAAAAGCTTTGTCAGACGCGGCGAAATAACCTTTTTCTGGATAGTTTACGCTATGCCTACCCCATTTGGGATAAAGGCGTGATTATATGTATGTATTCTAAATGATGCAAGATAGACAGAGCTTCTCAAAGAAGTTTATCACTTTCACACAATAGAAACCATCATAAAACGTACCTAGTTAGCACACCAATACAACACCTCAATAAATTAGGTGTAAGTATGAAAAGTTCACACTAGTATCAGTGAACTATCACGATCGGCGCCCGCGCAGGCAACAACGCAGTATCGTTTGTATCGACGCATGACATTTCGATCGCAATGATCTATAGATCACCGCGCCTAGATCCTCGATCACCTGCTCTACTTCGATTGGTGGGTTTTGGTTGGATTTGTGAAGGCTTTGTTTCGGTTATAAATGTTATTGTTTTGTAGGAATGAACTAGCAATGGAGAAACTTGAAATCATGAACATAATATTTTTGCTTATTCAGCTAAGATTAGAAGAGTTATGGTGTCGATTTAAAATTGGAAACAAATTTTAAGACTGTCTTTCTACTATTTAAAATTATAAAGAAATATGGAATAATGAAAGCATGAAATCTAACTCTACGCCAAGGTATTTTCACTCTTTGACTAATTTTGTAAGGGAATTTCAGTTGTGTTATCTATCCAGCAGGTTGAAGAGGAAAAGAGCTAAAATAAAATAATGACTTAATACTTAAGTTATATTCACAATTTGTGCTACGCAATACTAATACATCCCATAATGGAACTTCCAAGCCCAACCATCTTCACCAATACTCCTCAAACCGACACCAACTTGCGCCATCTTCTCATAGCAGCTAAGCCAATCAATCTGGCTTGTCTCACGCGATTACCAAGTCTTGGAGGCTGGGGGGGTTAATAAGATGAAGAGGGGGGATTGAGGGGCTCGGGGGGTACCTGTGGAGTGACTTGTTGCGTCTGTTGATGTTAGTGGTAACAGTTTGATTGGCTTTGTGAGGGATGTTTGACAAGATTCAGGTTAGTTGTTGATGGATTATGCAATTTTTTTGGACTCGCGATGAGATCTCACAGTTTTACCGATGATTTTTGCACGATGCGAGGCTGGCGTGTTTTTTATTTGTAGTTGGTCAGTTCTTCACTCTAGTCTAGAACAAAGGAAATCGATGAAGAGTCCATGATAAAGAAAGCATAGGTAATTAGGGCCCGTATTTTTAAACATTACTTGAGACTGACAGTTAGTTTGAGTTCGTATTTTACGAGGCGTTAAACGCTCTGCCTACCCCGTAAGGGATAAAGGCGTGATTTATGTATGTATGTATGTACGTATCAAAAATGTCATTTCAGTACAATATGGCCTGTCAAATCAATACTTAAGTTTTCAGATCGCTTTATAAAAACGAGCCTAGGTGCTTCATGTTTTGGGTATGAATATTTCTTTTGCTTGATGTTCGTTGAAGAGAGTCCATGTTTAATAATAAAATTTATTGCCAGGATAGTTTTAATTTTGAATTTATATTGATAGATCATAATATACATACTATTCTGCTAAAGCGTAAAAAAAATATAAATAACCAAAAATACAGACTCTTTATACTATCTCATTAACTATTAGATGGCCACCAATCACATCAACAGCATAAAGGTAGTCGCACACCGAACCCCGACCGCACTCAACTCCCTAATAAGAACAGCGTAATGAAATCGGCCGCGAGATGATTATCGACAATTTCGCGCGCAATTTATGACGGGTAAACGGCCACGGTAGTGTGTGGCTGCGCAAGAGTCGATGCGTACACGCACTTGATAAAAGTTGCTATTATCTTGAGCATGGTTAAGGGTGGGATCACAGTGAGTGTTGGGTCGCTGACGAGAAACATACAGGAAGATAATTTAATTCATTTTAAAGGAAAGAAAGTTGATACTAATGAACAGGTCAAAATAAATCATTTAGAAATTGGATCACTCATTCAAATGTGGAGCTGAAGATGAGGCCCAAACCCAAAGCCTGCAAAATATTTTTAGGCAGTATTCCACTTTTCACCCGCCTTAGTTTTTTTCTGTTAGTAAATCAATAGGTATGTTTGTCAAGACCAAAATGTCTAGTGTTTTTTTTTTTTTTAAATATATTTAGGCGAGCATTTGTCCGCCATCTCACTTGGTAGAAAGTGACGATGCGGACTATGTTGAAGTATACTCACCTATGTAGTGCCTATTCACTCTCGCCTTGAAAAGGCCCAGGTTATATTGTTCCGGAAACAGATCCGCCGGCAGGGAGTTCCACTCCTTAGCCGTTCGCATTAAGAATGTGGAAGCGAACCGCTTCGTACGAATTTGTGGTATATCCACGACATAAGGGTGGAACCCCTGTCCACGCCTCGTGCTCCGGAGATGGAAAGGGGAGGGGGGTATAAATGGTTAAAGCGCGATTAGCGTAGCAACATCCAAATTCTCCTTTTTTTTAATAGTGACACGTACCTTTTATGCACCACGTCACTTCCTAATTCCCTCACTACACCTAAGACCTTATTATAATCCCTTATTACCTTACATCGTATCGTTACCGAGACACGGTAAAGGTGCGTCTTATCGATAATTACCGGTATCCCATTAACCGATTACCTGTGATTTACCGGTCCAAGTTAGGGATGTAATCATGTAGTTTTCAATTAGTACGGGTTATCGGTCTTATGCGCTTCTATAGTGTTATAGTGAGCATAGGTCAGTGATGCATAATTGCAATGAGAAGCAATTTAAAGAACATTGACTGGTCTGAGATCGGTAGTATAGCGGTAATAAGCTATAAGGTTTATAGAAAGGGTCAGTGTTTCTTCCATGCTGGCCTGGGAGCGAAACAAAAACATGGAAAGTGCCAGCTGCATTTCCTTCCGGGCATGCTGTAAAAACAAGCTAAGGGATCCGAAGGTATCAGTATATTGTAAATTAGGCGATAGGCTGACATCTTGTCACTAAGACAATATACCTACAGATCTATCTTAAATAACCCTCAAAACTTTTTCAGACGTGGCGAAACGATCTTTGTTTGGGTTGTTTACGCTCTGCCTACCACATTAGGCATAAGGGCGTGATTATATGTATGTATGTAGAAAGGGTCAGCGTCTTAAGCACGTATGAAAGTTCGTTCTTCTGAGTAAGTACTTGCTTTAAACCCTACAGTTATACAACCAAAAGTAACAATACATACATACAAATATCCCTATTGAGGTAGGCAGGTCTGTAAAGTTTTAGGCTTTCAAAAGATAGATTTGTAGGTAAATTGCTGTAGTGACAGGTTGTCAGTCTATCGCCTGAATTACAATATACTGAAACCCTCGGATCCCTCAGCTGATTTTTACAGCATACCCGGGAGGAATTGCAGCTGGCACATTTCATGTATTTTTCTTGCTCCCAGTCTAGCATGGGAGGCAATGAATGAACAAAGAAATGACTTTTCTAGTTTGAATTTTAATATCACATCCCCCAAAAACCTTTTCTCACACAACCAATAGAAAACGATTAATAACAAAAGCAGCTAAAACTGAGTCCATCTCGATCGTTCCACCGAATCTTGGATAAAGAGCTATTGTCTTGAACCGAAGTCGTCATGCGGAAATTAACTTCCATCGGTCTGATTGGTTTTTTAATTATTTTTAATCAGAGAGCAGATTTTCAAGCTGTTGTTTTAAGACGTGGAGTTGGTTTGTGGAGTCTTTTGTTGATGTTTGGATCGATGCGATGGGCTATAATGTTTGCGTTACCTATTTCATTAACTTTGTTTTTGTTATAAATTAAAAAGTGAAAGAGTTTGGTTTTAATACAAAATGAAAAGTGAATGTAAAATTAAAATACCGTTTTTGTTTTTATTGGTGCATCATTTACCTATGGATTAGATTTTCACACCAATGATTCTAAGGCTCTTAAAGCGATGAACTTGAGATCGATATTTATAAAGCGATCTCAAGTTTGAAAGTAATATTAAGTACGGATTTGACAGGTCCTTTGGTATTGAAATTACATTTCTGATACCGACTCAAACTAGCTGTCAGTTTCAAGTGTTGTTTATAATTACGGGCCTTAGTTTTGTAGTTTGTCATCAAAGGTTGTCCTTAACGGCCACATTCTATGCTTCCTTTTTCAACTAGACAATTATTAAACGCTGCAAGTTGATATTTTTGTCTTTTAACTGAAAAAAAGATAATTTTACCACATCAAATTGTTTTAAAAAATTTCCAAAACATGATCGCAATAAATCATTACACGCATCCGACAGCTCTCGGTCTATCGCCTGACTATTGTCGCGCGACAGTATCGCTACATCGTGCGATCTGGCGATAAGATGCGATGTGACATATCCAGTCGTCGTCTGTCGGCGTTACAGAAAAATAAGGTTGTTAGTCTAGTGAACCTTGGTGTTCAACCGGACTAATAATTGTCCTAGGCCTACCTCCACTCCGGGCGACTTCAACACAGGCTTGCCTGTGAATAAGTCCTGCTGAACAATCCCTACAAAGCGGTGGTAGGCTCCGCAAGGGGCCGCCTGGCTCGCAACCATCCTCTCACCGGACTCCGGCGCTAAACAGCTTGCTGCGTTCCGTCGGTGAGATTTCCAGTGCCGTGCAGTCATGGTCATCCCTGTAGTGTCTGGAGTCAAGAGCAAACCCATATCTAAAAAGAAATTTAACTTTTAATTAATAGAGTTTCCTGATATTTTTAAAAATCTACCTACCTGATTCAAATATTTGCACCAAGTAATTGCCTAAAATGCATTTTTGTGAAACATAAATAAATATGGTTAGGAAATAATAATATTTTTTTTTATTTCATAGAATTTGTTTACAGTAATTACTTACAGACTAATATAAACTACCAAATAACTTATTATTTCATCAAATAACATATTATTTTCTAGAAAAAAAACTATGTAAACAAATAGCTATATAATTATAGTTAGTTCTTAAAATATGAAAGATCTGAAAATTACTGTTTCGATACCTAAACTAAGTAAACATTTACCTGTATCTTAGGTATCTCACACTAATACAAAATTACTACCAATATCTTATTAGCACTTACATAACCTTAACAACTTTGGACGTGCGTACAGTACACTTCACGATCATTGTCCCTTAAGAAAAGCTTATCAGCCACAATGTTTAATAACCAGCATTCACCTGAAGAAATACACCCAGCTTATACCATATGAAATAATAAGCTACCAGCTAAGTTATTGCCATTCATTGTATTCGTAAGGGGCTTCCGTAGTAGCCAAGGAATCTAAGTTAGAATCACGGTCTACTAACAAGAGGCAAGTTAGAAGTAAGCAAATAGAAGAGTGGGCGTAATCGGTAGTGGTCAATCATAACTTAGTATTAGATAAAGTGGGAGACTGTTATGTTTTAATTTGAATATTTACGAGGTGGATTTCGCAATGGGTGACACTACAATCATTATTATGGGCTAGGAGTCCAGGTTTTTAGTCCGTGTTGAATAGTTTTTTTTTTAAAGAAGGCTTAAGGCTTAAGGTTTTTTTGGGCTAAAAATACATGTGTATGAAAAAATCGGGCTAAATTGCACCTATAATGAATCAGATTATGTGGGTGATGATAAAACGTACTTGCAGACTGTTTTTCTTACGACTCTACAATTATTTAGGACATGACCTTTTTTGTGAAACATAAATTCACTGTAAGACCTAAGTTTTATTAAATCGTAAATTATTATTGCATAGCGTGAATATCTCTTATTTTATTACACAACTAAAATCATTGCTCGTACAAGGGTGACTAGTTTATTTATTTCGAAAAGTTGTCCAATCAAACGAAGGTGATTGAAACGACAAGGGACAAGCTGTACAAAATTGCCCCTTATCTACAATCTCGGCCTATACCTCAACCTGATTCAAACTTCACGCGTAGGCCTTTCAACTGCAACTGCAACTCATAGAAGCTAGATCCAGCAGTGAAAAGCTTTACCAGATAATGCACCGTGAGAGATAATAAACTACCTCTCATCATTTACAATGTGCGAGCGAGATGGACATAATACGTCATTTGTTGCGTTAGAATGAGACAGGGGAATGTTTATGCGCTACGCCTACGCGGCGCCAGCGCAACCGCGCCAGTTTTTCTGTGATAAACTTGCGTTAAGTGAGGGTAGGTGACAAGTCGTATATTTCAATTTATACGGTCGCGGATGTCTACAGATTGTTCGGAAGGAATGATGGCTTCTTTGAGTTATTGTTGCCTGGTACAATGGTCCGCATTAGTGGGGGCTGAATATAGATGGCGCTACTAATGCACAATGGCAATGCTTGACTAGCACCGATATTATGGGAAGAAGCATATAACAACGAAATCAGATTTTATAGTAGATTTTAAAATACCCGTTTTACCATCAACTCTACAATTTAATTGAAACGAAAATACTAATAACGTCTTTATGCCTACTGGGTTAGGCAGAGGATAAACGATCTAAACAAAGGTAGTTCCACCACATCTGACAAAGTTTTGAGGGTCATTTAAATAGCTGTAGTAACAGGTTGTCAGCCCATCGCCTAAATTACAATACGTATACTGAAACCCTCAGATCCATTAGCTGGTTTTTACAGCACGCCCGGGAGGAAATGTAGCTGGCACATTCTATGTTTTTCTCTCGATCCCAGGCCAGCATGGAAGACTTAATTAAACGATCTAGGTTAATCAATATCCGGAGGCACGGAGTGCCTCCGCCAAGTTAAGCTAGCAGGCACAGCCAGACCATCCATCCTTTTCTAGAACCACTTCAATATAAGTAAATCTACTTTGAAACATAAACTGTAGTATTTCTATTCCTATAACTTTTTATCGAGATTGGAACTTTTTTTGCACGCAGCGTAATTGCCAAGTCAGCATTGTAGTTACCAGAAAATATTGAGACTACGGATATCAGTGAATAAATGACCGTCAAAAAGAAGGCAATTGACTTGGCTCACCCATTAGATCTCTCTACTTGTTACGGCTGAAAGATCGCGAGGCTTGGCAGAAACTGTACATAGAATGTTTTTGATTAGATATACGTATTTCAGAAAACATCTCTTTAGTATTATTATTATTTAATAGGTTATTGCACACATTATCATACATAGGACACAAACATAAAAAAAACAATAGCACAACAGGTACAGCTTATCTCTTAAAATAAATCTCTTCCAGCTGACCTACGGTAGTGAGAGTGCATAAGTGAGGCAGATAAGTCTTTAAATTAAGTAAAGTATTCAATTTACTATCAAAATAATTTCTCACATCAAGACTGGTACAAATAGGGAAAATTATGTAAATGACACACCGGTATTACTTAAGGTATGAGATAGCAGATGCTGGTTCGATTCCGGGTGTTGACAAATGTTGCAAAATATTGTGAAATAGATCTTTGAAGACTTGAGTCTACATCGTAAGTGAAGAGATAATATAAGCTTAGGAGCTACTTATTTAAGTATAGCACATAGTCCAACCAGACGGTAAAGCAGTGAAATTGCAGACAATATAAGCAAGTAGAAAGTACACCATGCTGGGCTGGGAGCGAGAGAAAATCATTGAATGTGCCAGCTGCATTTCCTCCCGGGCATGCTGTAAGAACCAGCTATGGGATCTGAGGGATTCTGTATATAGCAATTTAGTCGATGGGCTGAAAACCAATATACCTACAAATCTATCTTCAATAACCCTCAAAACTTTGTTAGACGTGGCGGAAAGACATTTGTTTAGGTCGTTTACGCTCTGCCTACCCCATTAGGGATAAAGGCGTCGTATGTATGTATGTAGAAAGTAGTAAGTACCATTAGAAATAGTCGCGCGTTGAAAAGCATTCATTAGCTACGCATATCAACTGGTGAACTAACTAGGTGGACTGACCACAGACCACGAGAGCAAAACACGACTTTAGCTCATACTTTGGCATTCTGTAGCTACCTAAACAAACTTATTTGCGCCTAGTGTTCTTCCACGCTGGACTGGGAGCGAGAAAAACATAGAATGTGCCAGCTGCATTTCCTCCCGGGCATGTTGTAAAAAACAGCTATGGGATCCGAGGGTTTCAGTATATTGCTATTTAGGCGATGGGCTGATAACCTGTTACTACAGTAACATACCTACAAATCTATCTTAAATAACCCTCAAAACTTTGTCAGACGTGGCGGAACGACCTTTGTTTAGATCGTTTACGCTCTGCCTACCTCGTTAGGTATAAAGGCGTGATTATATGTATGTATGCAGTGTCAGTAGCACCAATGATACCATTGTTGGTACAGACAGTTGCGTAAAGTATCAAATACTTACAGAATGTTTACAAAAATATGAAGATACCCTAGACAAGCCAGCAAAACCGTAGCAAGGTAGCTTGTTCACAATATTCCCCGTCATATCCCATTATAGCTTGAAGACAGCCGATCGCGTTAGACATTATAGGTAATGAAGACGGAATGGGGTCAATCTTGCTTTTATTTGCACTCAGCACAAAGCAGCATCAGATCTGCAGCGCACGTATTGAGTGTCCGACCCCCCGGGACCCCAGAAGACCCCCCCCTTATTAGGGGGAGGTATCGAATGCAATTACCTCCCGGTCTAACAGAGTTAGCGAATTACCGCTCATAACCGATAGATGGCGCTGGGAAGCTTATTGAGTTTCGTCTTCCAGGTTTAAAAGGATGTATTTTAATTGGACTTGATTGGAAGACGTTGATGCATCTGGCTGATTGGAATTTTTATTTTTTATTGCGCTTTCTGATTGTCATAATCTACTTATTTGAGTACTCATTGCTTTATTACTTAGGATTTGTCTACATCGCTTCTTCGATCTCTCTTTCGAAAAGTATCCAAAAGTACCTACGCGTAAATGAGATGTTAATGATTGTTATTAATTCTACTATATCTTTCTCTTTTTAGTTAGTAGGTATTTATAAAATCCTTCAATATTTTATAAAAATGTTGTTCATGCTCTGTTGACCCAGTAAAGCATAAGGTGATTTTTAATATCTGTATCTAAAATTTGAATAAGCGCCTCATAATGCTTCTTGCCTATAACAAATTTAAAAATAGTCATCGCGTTTGTAGTAAATTACAATACAACTTTAATCCCTCTATAATGCCTTAAACAAGGAAACATTGACTCAGCCGCCCACAACAACAATAAACCCGATGGTTATCACACCGGAAAGTAACAAAGTGCAATACATTCTAAAATCCATATTAACCGAATCGAAATCCATCAAAAGACTATAAAAATCCCACGTGACGATTAATTCGCTTTATGCAATAAATATGGAGAGTTTATGGATGCGGCAAAAGACAGATGGTGAGGATGTCGAGTTTTAAGGAAAGATTTGACTCATTGTAGTGAGTGATTCATTTGATTCTAGAATTTTATTTTTTTGATTCAAGTAGTTTATCCTGTTATAGTTACTGTATTACTAAATATTTTATAATTTTCATGTGAAGAAAATGACATCTTTGAAATTAATGCATATAGCATCATGAAAGCTCATAAATTGGTTCGCGAACAATTGTCCATCACGCTGGCTTGATGTGTGCAAAATGGCATCCATGACAAAAGACGCATGGCATGGCAGCTTGGACGAATAAATGACGCTGGCATGCGTTCGCCTCATGCATCGACGTCATCTCCCGGTGCCATGAGGGCATTTGTTACTTGAGCAATATGATGCACATTAGTCTGCATATTATGTGCATTTTCGCAGACGGCTGAAATGTCGAAACAGCGATGTTATGTTACTTAAATATGCCGTCAAATTTTACAAAGTTTTGAAGAAGCTTTAAGAAAAAAAACTTTATCTCCGCTTTCCAAATGATTTTTTATCGCTTGATACGATATACTGCTGATCAATATCTAATCCCCTCATTTTGTCTCGTCATCAATTTACATACATTTAGGGTAGGTAGCGCGTAAACGACCTCAACAAAGGTCGTTCCGCCACGTCTGACAAAGTTTTGAGGGTTATTTAAGATAGATTTGTAGGTATATTGCTGTACTGACAGGTTGACAGCTCATTGCCTAAATTGCAATATACTCAAACCCTCGGATCCCTAAGCTGATTTTTACAGCATACCCGGGCGGAAATGCAGCTGACACATTCCATGTTTTTCTCTCGCTCACAGTCCACCATGGAAGAAATCAATTCATCAATTTCAGTTTGCCAAAACTATGATTCTAGTCTCGGCTATAGTCTTGACCCATTCACAAATTAATACGGATGGATTGTACCATAAATTTCTATTCAGGTAAACTCATCATCTCCCTAGTCTAATCCCGTATCTCACGGGGTCGGCGTCCTAATCTAGGGGATTGAACGAGGGTACTGGTTTTTACACAGAGCGACTGCCATCTGACCTCCCCAACCCAGAAGGGAAACCAAACCCAATCCTAGATTAGGTCAGAGTTTTCAAGCCGCCAATGCTTAGCACTGGCCTCTGATATGGCTTAACGACTAATATCTACGGTATTTAACGATATTAACCGGGACCAACGGATTAACGTGCCTTCCGAAGCACGGAAAAAGCACCGAAGTAACGTACATATGAAAATCGAAAACCGAAAAACACATTGGTACGTGGTGGGATTCGTACCACGACCTCCCGCTCAGGAGGCAGCGGCCCTATCCACTACACCATCGGGCTCTGAAACTGTGGTACACGATTTAACCTGAATGAAAACATTTTAAGAGTTTTTTTTTATATTTACCGTGACTTGTATGCAGTGTTGTTGGCCAACT
The DNA here is from genome assembly GCA_949820665.1 of Scrobipalpa costella. Taxonomy (NCBI): domain Eukaryota; kingdom Metazoa; phylum Arthropoda; class Insecta; order Lepidoptera; family Gelechiidae; genus Scrobipalpa; species Scrobipalpa costella. Next base: position 1,607,100 of record OX463306.1, read on the forward strand.
ACAATGGCTAGTTTAATTTGCAACATATTGTGCTCCTAATCGGGTGTTTTAACTCTGAGTGTTGTTCAAACAATTAACTATTAGCGACCGATAATATCAAGACTGCGGGTTTTACTAGAAACTGAGAAAAGGTGTGTTTCCACTGATCTTGGAACAGTGAGAAGAATAATTTGTTTTTTTTGCATTACTTGGTGCTATAGACGGTAAGGTTACATTTGATTTAATAAAACTGAACAACTTAACGACCCACTACACAGAATATAACACTAAAAAATACTGGATCAATTGACACCATTGTTTTCCTTCATCGATCCATGTCCTTGTTGTTCAGTTCGATATATATATATATAATCAACCACTCCCGCTTTAAAATCGGAATTAAGATTTCCGTCCACTAAGAAAAAATGTCCCAACACAAGCGATCAGCTCAATTTTGGATCAATCGCCAAATCAGTGGACACATTCTTGAATGTCAATACTCCAGGCTAATACTAGTAACTGAGTGTTTAAATCTAAGTACCTAAAGGGGCCAATAACCTGCGCGTGCAGTTATACTCTGATAGCAGGTACGTTTGATTGTGTTGTTATTATTAGTGTTATTAGTTACTAGGCTGTGTTTGCATTTTGTTGTTTGATTATTTTGCGCTAATTGATAATTTGGTCATTGACTTGCACTGTTCAATAGTGTCGAATAGAACTTGAATCATTTATAAAAACCAGGACGTATTTTATGTGTTGCTGTAATTTTGAGCACTAGTCAAAAAATCATTCCACTCGTTATACCTCTTAACTCGATCTGCTCTATAATATGACTCATGACCCTCTCCTAAAATAAAGGTCTAAATCTGAAGTTTGTACTCTTTCAGGGAGATACCAGGGTTCAGAAAAACAAAGAAGTAAAACACTAACTTTCTCGTCTCAGGTACCTGCACTTATTTAATTTTACACCTAAACTTGACATCTAAACGCACTCGTTCGTCAAACACTTGTTAATTCCACTCAACAGTTAACACGTCAACTGCCAGTCAACACTTGCAGGGTCAGTGCACCTGCGATTTACTCAACTCATTCCACGCCGCTCATTCTCTCGAGTTTATGATGTTTAACCTCCATTGTTCCGCGAAGTAGGAAACACTAGTTCATGATGTAGGTGTCGATAGCTGCCTGACTTCCTGATAAGGAGGGTAATGTTTTTAGGTTTAAATTAAATATGGATTTCTTTGTGATTTCCTGTAGCCCAAATGGCATCATTTTGAAAAGATATACCCCAATACTAGAGTAAGGCTGTCGCTACAGCTTAAGAAGAGCAAAAAAGAAAAATGGTTGTTGGACGAGTTTGTTTTTTTTAATGGATTTACTTTTGGGAGTCGTGATTAGGATGTAAGTTTACAATAAGTCAATAGGTAGTGGCGGTGTCGGAATCTTAAGTATTTTGTTGTTTTTGAACTGATTTATGTCGATGATCTTTTCGTTATGTGGGGATCCAATTGTACTGTTTATGTGGATGATTTGGTAATGATAACCATAGATTGCTGAATTTTATCTTTCTTTACTTCGGACTATTCTTAATTACATCTATTAGATCGTAATTTTACATCTAACAGATTCTTTCAACTATACCTATGAAATTGTTTCTCGTGCTGTAAAGAGAATTTAAGAACAATGAAGATTAATTACAGCCTTTTAGGTACCAAATCGGACCGTTTAAAACATTTAACCTCTGCTCCATTGATTAAAAATGTCCTTTCCCAATCACGTCTCCTAATTCACCTGACGTCCCCCTGACAAAAGAGTGGCATAATTAAACAGTATTCGATTATAAATGGAGGCTTTCTGTTCTCAACTCCGAAGTAGGAGAGTTCAAATTAACCTATAAGTTATGCAGCCAATTAAACGTCTGCTTCGATTGTGAGTGCTCGGACGATTTGACGAGTGGTAAAGGTGTGGAGTCGCTATTTCTTTTTATTTTTTCAAATACCATCAAGTTCAATAAAAATTGATAACATTTTCAATGCAAATTTCCCCAAAAGTATTCTTATAATGCCGTTGTTTTTCTGCCGTGTTGGTTATTTGGTCGAACGACCTTCGTACCTATTTATAAAAAGAAACCTATACCTGTATATACACTTACACATCCTTCCATGCTGGCCTGGGAGCGAGAGAAAAACATAGAATGTGCCAGCTGCATTTCCTCCCGGGCATGCTGTAAAAACCAGCTAAGGGATCTGTGGGTATTTTGTATATTGCAATTTAGGCGATGGGCTGACAACCTGTCACTACAGCGATATACGTACAAATCTATCTTGAATAACCCTCAAAGCTTTGTCAGAAGTGGCGAAACTACCTATGTTTAGGTCGATTATGCTCTGCCTACCCCATTAGGGATAAAGGCGTGATTATATGTATGTATATGTATGTATGTATGTTTCTCATTCTTACCATCGTAAGCGACAAAATTATGATCAATGTTAGCTATTATAGATTTAGGCATAACTATCTAACAAAAGCGCTTAGTTCGAAAGTAGCGAAAATTTTACCGTTTTCTGACAGCGTTTGACTTACAATCAACAACAAGTCAGTCAACCAAATAAGCGCCATCTAAGAGGGTGGTCTTTTCATCAATTATGTATTTAAAAATGTCACCTGCTTTCTCCATATAAAATTTTATAGTTTTGTATAAATTTAAATAAATATTATTTCATATTAAACTTACAAGACCGTTGATTTAATGGCCCAAGAATTAATCAAATAAAATTTTATTTCAAATTCAAATTTTTAGCCAAATATATATTGGCTACCGAACCTAATGAGGCCTGTCATATTGGATGATAAATAACATACTTTGATGCGGACAGGGCCTTAAAAATTTACGATTATATTTCGAGATAATTATGTTAATAAATAAATGTTAATCAATGTTTAATGAATTTATCCGAAACGCTTTCAAGAAACCGTTAGCGGATCTCACCAGTAATCTAATTAATACGGAAGCTATTAATTACAGTAATTTTACAAAAGGGCTAACCGTAATAAGTCAGCCGATGATGATATTTTTAAATGTTTGCTTCAACTTGTGACGCATTTCCTAAGTAAATGCCAGATCTTTCCAGTTTTGTAGTAAATAATGCATCGTAACTAATCGTTCATTCTTGTTTTAATATTCGAAGTATTGATTCTGTATATTGGTACTTTATTCGATACTTTTATTATTTTTTTCAAATGTAGTGATCTTTGTTAGTTCAATATCCTACACAGCCATCTAAAAGATAAGAGTAGAAATCTACTTGTAAATCCCGAAAAGCAATAGGACGACTCCACTCCACGCCCGTCGCTGTCCCGAGACGCGGCACCTGGATTTTCTTTTTCCCCTTCGTCAGTCCGAAATGAAGTAGCTTCGTCCATACGTTACGCCGGAAGTGGACACCCCACTGAAATGGCCGCCACGTCGCTTCCGGTGTCTCCCTTCCCCCTTATTTCCCCCGCGGACTCCCAGTTTTAATTAAAGGCTAGCATAAGGCTTTAACACGTCTCTCCATCTGAGTTTCCACCTTTGAAAGGTTCTTGTCTCGATTGAATCGAACGGGATTTTTCCGAATTAGCAGTGATTAGGGAAAGGGTTGAGGGTGTCTTTGATGGTCTGTTTGCTTTAGACGTGTTTGAGATCAATGTGTGCTTTAAGGAGACACTTGAGCGTTAGGAGTTGTTCTTTGTGCAAAGGAGAGATTAGAGCTTAAAATAAAACAGATTTTGTATTCCGTAGATTTAAATCTACACCTAGTGAAGTAAATTTGTCTAATGTTTTTCTTGTTTTGTTTCAGGTAAGTTGAAAATCATTGTAGTTTACATCTTTACTACCTGATCATAATTATGTAAGTACTCGTATCTGGTAGTTTATAAAACCTTATTGTTCGGTATCTCAATCTTATCGTCGATTGGTTATAAAAATGCTATAAAACAAAACCTTTGCCTAACCACTAAGCTTGGAATATTTGATAGAATTTCTTAATTTCCTGATGTTCACGCGTGGGTTGCGGTCAGATCGCGTCAGAAGTCTTCCTACTGTTTTATATTCAGAGTATCACCACAGGCTCGTATGACACGCCTCCACAAGTTTGTTAAGAATGTTATGATGCATATCATTATCTTTTCTCGCTTTGTAATGTGTGGATATAGTGTGAACGGAAAATTAATCGTCGAGATTAATGTTTAGAACAGTTTAACTTTGAAAAAGCATTTGACAATCTGTATCACATATTTATCTGACATTTCCTCCTCTTATGAGTTTTTATTATTTTTTTCCGTGTAAAATTATGACGATATGCACGACCATCATTACAAAATATAAGATATACCTATATTTAAATCGAGAGCCTTAAAAAAGTTCTGCAAGGAACTGTCTTCGGTCCTTTTATTCAAATACACTTAATATCTAAACAATATCAAAAATATGTTAATATTTGTATTTAATATGGCAGTAGGACAGACCTTTTTTCATTCTTGCATAAATCAGTGACGTTTATGGTCTGATTTAACATACCTTCGATTTCTCTTGACCAAACAATTTGTATCATATTTTACGTTTCAAAACGTGACTCCGTATTATGACAGTTTGTAAAACGTTCTTTAAATTATATAGCTATTATCGTAAAGTTTCATATTTAATGTTTTTCAACTGATGACAAAGTTATGGGTATTCTATGGGTATTTTATTCATGTGGATCGAGTTGCTATGGGAAGATATGTGTTGGATATGACACGTAACATATTGACGCTAGTTTATGTTTGAGTAGGCTGTTATTTGTTACTTTATTTGAATTCATACATTAAACATGTCTGTGTAATGAGAGACCTCATCATTTTGTATGATCGTGATTGAAAAATGAAAAGCCATTGTTCGTTTTGTGTAACGGTGACTCCATGGCTATGGTACTAAACTGTTTTATAAATTGAAAACATCACAAAATTGACATAGCAATGTTTGCGATAATTTTTGGTTGTAGAGAAGGAAAATAAATAAAGTAGGAATATAATCTAAACAAACACGATAACCAGAAACAGATAACTTACTTCAGATCATTTGTCTGTATGATTGACCAATACAATATAATTTAGATATGAAATTATTCCTAAATTGCCGTTCCAAAAACGTATTCGTACAGTTTTAAACCCTTCCCACCTACACAAGCACCCCCAGGTCATCAAAAGCCCGATACATTGCGAATGACACGTCCGACTGCATGTGACCGATAAGCCCGACACGGCTGTGACGTCATCAATGACGTCATAATGCGCCGTCACCGGTAATTGGGCGACACTGATAGCAGTATCCAGTTGCACTTTTATTTTATTGTTCTATAGTTTATTAATAGTATCTGTGTTCTAAAGTTTATCGATGGTATTTTAATCGTTATTGTTAATGATGGTTGCCGTTGGTCGTCTGTTGTATGATTAGTAACCAAATTATCGTCTACAAAGGTTTTTATTGGTTTTAAATGGAGAATTCTTCAAACGGTGTATAAAAAAGTGATTTTGTAATTTGCTGCTTCTCATAAAAATTAAATTGTGGGGTTGACCAATTCATAAAATAGTACAAGATACACGGGGTGTAAGGGACAGTGGCCCGTAAACTGATAGGGGTTGCTCAGTCAACGACACTGAACAACTATCTGCAGGACTTTCTTTTCAGGAAATAAAGTAAATAATTTGCTTTTCCATACAAATTGTCTGATTGAGGTAGTCATTTTGTATGGGTAGGTCATTTATATTTTTTTATTTGAAATATTTTTTTGCAGGTATTTGTTCAGTTACGTTGACTGAGCAACCCTTATCAGTTTGCGGGACGCTGTCTCTTACACCTGGTATGAATCTGATGAATGCCTTGTTTGCTGAACATTGATCAATTTTACAGTTTGGACACTTTTCAGGAATTGTCAATTTTCGATAATTAGGTTCTCCTGCAGTCTATCATGAAATGGTATGTCTAAATGGTATCATTGAACTCATACTACATGGATGTCTTTGTGCAATTGATCTGATAGGCATTTACAGTTGTTCAATAATCACCTATGACGTCAGTACAGGATACATCTCATATGTAACTGCCAATTTCCTCTAATCTTAGCAGATCTTGATCACAGAAGGGCGAAACAGATATTGCTATAGAGACGGTTATAGCAATCATCAAATGACAAGTTAATACATCTGTCAAGATGGGAATGGACGAGGCTGTGGCTGCAAGAAATCTCATTAACAGGAATTAGACATGAGGCTTATCAGAGAACGGGCAGGCTTCAGCGCAGATACAGCCCATCTTGTCAATTGTACGATCGTAGAAATTTTCTTAAATTATCTTAAGTGCTAAAAGTCATGTTTATAATTTTGTTGTGACGGAAGTTTCGCTATAAAGTCGTAAACATCCTACTTCGTAACCTAAGAACTTAACCGACATTTTTACTGACTAGACTAAATTTATGTCAACCACAATAAATTAATATTCAACGTGAGTGAACGCTACATCACATATTATTTTACAGGAAGCACAACTTTTATAAAATCGATCGCTAGCGTGTTATTCTATAGTCAAAACAATGCCGTCAGATGTTGGATGGACACTCCATACTATACAACTGACAGCGGATATAAAAACTCCACGGACGCCGCATTGTCTCTCGTGTGTGCTATGAATGAAGTTTGATTGGATAGTTGGAGCTTTCAAGCTTTATGTTTCTAGGCATTTAGAGTTTGTTACAATTGGTAGGTTGAAAATTATTCCATCGTATATAATCTGTGAATCATAATTGATAGTTTTATGTCGACGATTTTCTCTGGAAATGCTGTGATATAATAAACTTGAATTGAGAATGAACATTTTGGTGTCCATTCGAAGCAACCGTCGGTAATTAACGTATAAAAAAAACATCTACCAACTCTGCAAAAGTCAATTATTTAGATTTGTTTTGGATGTACATATTGTATTTTTCTGAATACACACAGACTGTATGTGAGACAAAGTCCATCGAAGTTTTTACATCCACTCGCCTGATTGTGATGGCTTTGTTTTGACGTTGATAGCGTGTCACGTGGTGCTGACAACTAATAAACTCACTATATTGAAACGCACTCTGTATTGTAAAATATTTCAGAGCCGAGGAATTTTTGAAAATGTCATGTACTTGTTACAGTGTTTTTGTGAATAATACGATTTTTTTTATTGATATTTCGGAAAGGTATGGTCTTGGAAGTGATCCATCCTCAAAAAAAAAATGTGTGCTGCACCGTCCCGTCGTGTCCATGTAGGACGATTTTTCAGTTGTTCCAATAAATAAAAATATATTTATGTTAACTTGAATTTCAACGTCTTGTCTTTCCGTTTTTAAAAATTATTAAGTAAGTACGTGTGATTTTCAAAAGTTAAATTTGTCCAAATCCTCTAAATACGTAAAAAATATTTACATATAATCTTTGTAAGACGTTGAATATACCAGTGCATTCTAATGTGTATAATAATATGACATGGTAAGGCTTTATGGTATCAAGGAACGTTCACATACCCCGCTGCGGCTGACAGACGGATGTCTTGGTCCAAGCCATGAGAGGGCAGCGGTGAACATCAAGTGAACATACTTTTAGAGTTTAGAATAAAGAGTTGATGGGTTGAAAAGTCATGTAACGAAATATTCCTTGATTATACTAATATTCTAAGTTATGAATCGTATAACTTACATACTTTTAGAACGACTAAGTAGGTTCTTGTTTGATTGGTTGTTTGTGCTCTACATTAGGACATGAATTCAATATATTACGTTTGTTGCACCGACCAGTATCAATTCTGAGACTAGATTTTGGTCATATGAAGCAAATTTAGGTTAAATAGTCAATTACTCAGATAGCGCAGCATAATTATCAACATTGGAGAAACTAGGGGTGTTAATTTTTAAATTGTTTTTTTGCTGAACGAATATTTTATCGATATAAATTAAATCCTCTCTTCGTTTTCCCTTTCTTGTCGTTATCTCAATGCCGAGCATCGTGATTGTATGTCAGTGTTTTCCATTCAGTCCGGTTCATAGCCTTTATCGTTTTTTCTATCTGGTCTCCAGCCTTTATGATTTGGTCCAACCAACTAGCTGCCGCTTTTTACCGTGCTATCTGTCTATTTGTCAGTTTACTGGTATTATTTTTTATACGCTATAAGCTTCTGGCCTGCAACAACATCGAACTCGGAGACAATAAGCGGCAGAGGTCGCTGCGCCTGAACCACAAATCACATGTCCAGTGTTCGGGCCAGTGTGCAGGCTTCATTACATCTGGCCTACGTACTTGACAGTCTATCTTTTAAAATACACTTTGGTATCCATCGTAGTTCTCATTTTCCTTCGTATTTGTCTTAGTATATCCCGCTTTAACCTTATGCCTTGCTCCAACCCCCAAGTCGGAGACAATTGGCACGTCACCGGCAGAGGTCGCCGCGCCTGAACCACAAATCACATGTCCGGTGTTCGGGCCAGTGTGCAGGCTTCATTACATACCCATTCAGCTGGCCAGCTGACGATTATCCGTAATATTGTAGAATTAGCAAACAGGATGCGTCAAGTCAAGAATTGAGTTGAGGTGGGTGTGATTTAGAAGATTTTGATTTATAAGTTTTTGTTCGAGATTCGTGGTTACGTGGTTACACTTTATATTTAGAACGCTATCTTTGGTGGACAGTTAGTCAAAAGTGACTACAACACTGTGCCTGTGCTTTTGCAATCGAGTTTTCATAAGATTACAATCAAGCAATTTATAAACACTGATACGAGAGTTCATCGAATCGTTCGTCATTCCAAAAACCTACACGTTATGAGATTAATAGGTACGAAAAATATTCTCAACCTTCACGACCTTTCTTCAAAATGGAAAAGAGCTCTCCTCTTAGCAATTCAGACTTATCTGTCGAACCATTCCAACTGATATAAAACTGACAACTTTCCACGATGAAGTTTCTAATCTAATCAACTATTTCAAGCACTTTACTCCGTCTACTCATAAGACGACAGCTTCAGAATTCTTTACTCAAAACCGCGACGTAAGCGCAAAAACTGCTTAAAACACAAACACTGCTGTAGTGTATTAACCCCCTCCCCCGAGTTTATCTTTATTATTAGTCTGCCGAGCGAAATTATGACGACTGCAAAACGTCTCTACTCCCCTCTCGTTCACTCCGGAAACTTGTGACGTAAGTGTGTCCTTCTCCAACGTACGGCTATGCAAGTCTTGCAGTGATTTCACGTGATGACCGCCAGGGGACGCAGTCGCGAGGTTTATAAGGCCTTCGAGAAGAAGTTTCAGCGTTGTATCTAGTTGGTCTTATCTTTCGGAAGGGGTAACTCGGGTCAGCCGGGGGCTTTTAATTTGATTTTGTTAATGTATTTTCTGGGGTCGCCCTCGTCGTGTTTTTATTTAAGGTGTCTGGGGTGTGTGGATGCAGTGATACTTTTAACGAAGTTTTTGTCGGAGATTTGAATAACGTTTATTTGCCCTTACTCTGCAGTTTTTCTCGTAGCTGGAGCTGCAGATAAAATGTAAAATACTTTGTTTAAGAAATGAGAAACTTTGAGATGGTATTCCCACTTAGGTATTATATGCTTTTGAGACTTGGAATTCCATTCCATGATTGAAATGTTTATACCTGCCGTTGAGATTAGTCCTCCTACACACTGGCGATTATCTATCGGAATCGATTGCTCCCTCAGTCGCAGATAAACATTCGAAGACTAGTATTTCTCACAAATTTCTCCGCCCTAACAAATGAGTCGTGTCTGCCCACACACTTGCGATTATCCGCAGCGATTGGTCGCTTTCTCAGTCGCAAGATTACCCGTCGGCGTGAGTAATAAGCCATTTCGCACAAGATATGAGTAATTGAGTGGTTCGTCCAATTTAAAAACCGGTTTTAATCCTACGGTATTGATGGTTCCGTAGTCTTCATCCTGGATCAAATTGCTCTCGGGGTGTATAAAGTTTGTACTATAAAGTTGAGCTACGTTTATTGTACCACTTATATCATTCCTGGAGATAACATCTTGGATTCCATATCAAAAGCAGTTTTCCTTCTGTGTAGGTTGCTTTGACAAAGAAGCAACAGTCATTTCCTTTTGACCCAGATCCTTGTGAATTAAACTAGAAACGTGCTGATGGCAATCGCTTACCTATCTGCTTAGCATTTTCTTCCATTCCATATGACGTCTTCAGTTACAAATGGCACAATTTCCACCTGAACTTACAATCACAGAGGCTTTAGTTTTCAAAGTTTCACCCACATACAAGAAGGGCGCGGAATCGCAGAATAAAATTGCAACTATTTTCAGTCTTTATGCGAGTTAGAAGTTCGAACGAGGTCTCTCTGGAAGATGAGGGAAAAGTGATTCAAAATGCAATGAGATGGTGGAACTACTACGGCTAACTTACAGCTTTCTATTATGTGGGAGCAACTTAATGCCATTATATTTAGAATTTAGATGTTTTATCAAGCAATTTAAAAACAATGATATGATTAGATGTTTTCTGCTGTTTTAAAAGTGCTGTTTATCACCGTGAACTACTCAATCACGTACAAAAAAGTATAACGTCTAAATTTGGTGTCAGTTATTTATAACTGAAACTTTCTCAAGCATATAAAAGGGGCATATCAAAATATTTCGTTGTTTTTAATTTTCGATTCTGAAGAGGGTACATAAAGTTATTTAAGAATGCGTGGCGAGACTATTTCCATATTTTGAATAATCCCGTTAGATTGATAAATTCCAGAGTGATATCACGCAATTTATTTTCGCAATCAAAACCACCGTTCGACGTAATTTCTGCACACAGCTTTCCTCTAACTGGCCATAGAAGGCCTTGTATCTCGAAAGGTTCCATGACATCGTACACAGCGAACAGCCAGCAAGGTGCCTTACCATGCCTTACTGTTCCAAGTAGGTAGTAATCTGGTTCTCCGAGTGAGAGATTACATCGGCACCGCGCGACTGACGCCGGATCGCACAAATCATTCCGCAAGAGGTTGTTGTGCTGTCAAGTGGTATAGCCCCAAGTTAGGAATCGGGTAAGGCTTCCTAAACACTTTTGCGATTAGAATGATTACTTTAAACTAGTTTGAGTCTTACTTGCCGTTTTAAATAAACGATTTTTGTATTTGTTACGACAATTGATGAATTCGCTAAGCCTCTTCATTAACTGAAGTAAATTCCGTAATTTTTATAGGAGTTCCACAGAGATCAAATTTGGGACCCTTACTATTTCCCACATACAAAATGATTTGAGATGATGGGCAAATTACACGTACTTACGATATAATTATCAGTCTTTCTAGGTTCTAATCTGCAGTTACTTGGTTTACTAGCAACCGAAGTCGGCGAGTCCGTCGGTCGGTAATTTTCGAGCGCAACGTGAAATACGGACGCGTAGCCAGCCACGCTAACTGGCCACTAAACTGCCTCCAAAATACTGCATACTATGCCGCCTGTTACACCCGACGTGGGAAAGATAAAGCCGAGGAAAAGTCGCTTTATGTAGACTGGTTAGAGTTACTGACCTATAGTTGAATTTGGGATTTTAAGTGAACATCGTGGACGATTGTGTTGTTGAATAGTAGGAACGTTTAAATTTAGGATCCATAATAAAGTTCTACGAAACCTTTTTTATTTAACTACCCAAAAACACAAGATTTCAGAAGCCTAAAATTGAAAGGGTGACTTTAAAATAGTGTTTAGAAACTGAGACACCTAAAACTATGTTCTTAATTTACTAAAACTGGGCGCCAAGCGCCATGTAGAACAACAATCATACATATAATCACGCCTTTATCCCTTACGGGGTAGGCAGAGCATTTAACGCCTCGTAAAAGGCGCTTTCGCTACGTCTGACAAAAATTGAGGGTTATTTTAGATTGTAATGTGTATTGCCATAGTGACAGGTTGTCAGCCCATCGCCTAAATTACATGTAGAATAACTTACATTTAAATAAGTTATAAATTTAACTTTCAACATATTTAAGTGTTCAATTCAGATGTTAATCCGGTCATGACCTGCTATATACATTTGCAAACAATTTCAGAGCTCATACCGTTTAGCAACAAAAGGATCCAAATACATAGCACCTCTAAGACCTCTAGAAATATAAATATGTATATCTTTCGCGAGCTAAACTTACCAGAGCTCATACAGGGTGTGAAAATAGAATCTATTGATCTTAGCAATTTTTTTTTTCTCATGCTAAATACTACTTTCCTAAATATTTTGCCTAATTCAAGTAATTTTAATATCAAGCTTCAAAAGTAAATCTTCATAACAGAAACGGTAATAGCTATTTTCAGTACATTATTTTATTTTTGTCCAATTATTTGCTATAGTGATAGCACAAGTGAGTGCTTACCCACAGCATTTGATTTAAAGGATTGCCTTACCCCTTCTGACTGAGACCCTGTAAAAATGTATAGGTATATCCACCAGCTAAAAGTACCAGGGCTATAGAGAGCAGAAGCGGTGGCTGCCGACACATTCCCATGCTAATCCAGCTGGGTAATATAGACGGGTCTTCTCGGTATGTATATGTAGCACAGTGAGGATGTATATGCGGGAAACAGTAATTTGTAGGTGCAGTCGGTTTGGGCAAGGTGTTGTTCGTATTGTTTTGTTTGGAATTTATAGGTTTTATTATATTCGTATTGGAATTTGAAATGTGAGTCGTATGATTGTTTGAAAATTATTAGCAACAGTAAGAGAAAGAAAAATAAAAAATTGTGGTAGGTATGTTTAACTTTAGAGTAATAGAGGTTGGCCTCTTAGAAAGAAGATGATTCTGAGACATGTTCCTTCCAAACAAGCAATTCCAAAGTTACACAAGACCGAGATATGTTATGGAGATGTCATTGATAATATTATTATGATGGTCTAATATTTTAGTGCCTAAGCGAAGAAAACTACTACCTAGTTATACTGCAATTTTTTTATTGGAATTGACTTTTACCTGCAGAATACGAACGATCATGTTAATTTTAAGTTATAGTCTTGTTCTCATGTAAGTGACTTGTAATTAGGTCTTTTATGAGAATAAAGTTTCTTTAAACCTAGGTATTGGAGTGAAAGAGAGGAGGCCTTTGCTCTGCAGTGGGCAAAAAAAAAGTAAGAGCCAAGATATAAGCTACTGATGTAAGTACATTTATAATAACACTTCCATCCACAAATTACATGCCTCTACGAATTCCTTGGCAAATATCACGAGCCTGAGTGACGTCGACGTCGCATGACGTCGCGATCGACGCCTCAACGTCATCTGACGTCACACCGCGAGACGTGAAGCCACGCTGACGTGATCTGACGCGACAAGCAATCATGCTTAATGTGGTTTAGGTAATGTAAGTGAGGGTGATTCGGTTTTATGGAGTGATGTTTGGGAAGTTGTGGTTTTCCTTTTTGTCTTGTTCATATTTTTTTCTAAATTACTTGCGCAGGAAGGAGTTTTTGGTATTTCCGTTTATTCAAGTTTGCAAGGATCGTAGCAAATGGAAGGATGTGATCTCTGCCTACCCCTCCGGGAAAGAGGCGTGACGTTATGTATGTATGTATGTGTGGGAATGCAAGTGCCTTTTAGAATACTTGATAACATTTTATTCACTTTGACTTTGTGTCAGTCACGTCTGGACTAGAGTCAAGAGAAAAACAGTGGCTACTATAAAAAATACCTCTTTTAAATAAATTGCACAGTTATTTGCTAACTATTTTAAAATAATAAGTCAAATTCCTCTTTATTGAATAAGTAGTTTTAGATATACTTCCATGCTGGACTGGGAGCGAGAGAAAAACATAGAATGTGCCAGCTGCATTTCCTCCCGGGCATGCTGTAAAAACCAGCTAAGGGATCCGAGGGTTTATGTATATTGCAATTTAGGCGACAGGCTGACAACCTGTCACTACAGCAATATACCTACAAATCTATCTTAAACAACCCTCAAAACTTTGTCAGACGTGGCGGGACGACCTTTGTTTAGGTCGTGTACGCTCTGCCTACCCCATTAGGGATAAAGGCGTGATTATATGTGTATATATATATATATATAATATATATGTAGTTTTAGATACATACATTAACCACGCCTTTATTTATAATGGGGTAAGCAGAGCTTAATCGACCTAAACAAAGGTAATTCCGCCACGTCTGACAAGTTTTGAGGGTTATTTAAGATAGATTTGTAGGATATTTGATATGTAGTTTTAATTTGCATGTTATTATTATTTTATTGAAATATCTCCAGGTTTATAAATATTATTCTTTATTTAATATCTTCGAAAAACATTAAAGCAATATTTCGTTTCTTTCCAGGTAAGTACAAGGTTGAACGATGCAATTTTCCTGAGCTGAGCGCATCAGAGGTATCTATCATCCCGGTTATCAATCATGTTGGGGCTGAGCGTCTACCGAGGATCAGGCGATGGACGAGAGGAATTTATTTATAGGGCACCTGGTTATTTATTGTAGTACGAAGAGCAGCATAGGTACGAGGGGCGGCTGATATATAATCTACTTTGTTAAAGAAAGTTTTGAAAATCGAACTGGCCATTGCAAAATCATATTCTATATTTATTCCTTTTTCAAAATTATGATGCTTATTTTTTTTCGCTTGCTTTTGTTTTTTTGGCGCTGCTTTGATTTCACCATGTCGAAAGAATATTGCAAAATTATGAAATTTAAGCATCGAGCAGTGATTAAATTCCTAAGTAAAGAAGGAAATACGCCTACGCAGATCAGAGAGCGCATGTTAAAGGTGTTTGGTGATTCAAGTCCTTCTGAATTCGTCATAAAGTTTTGGTCGAAGCAATTTAAACATGGGCCAGAGAGCCTGGAAGACGACACACGTAGTGGAAGGCCAATTTCTGCTGTTACCGCAGATAATGTTGAAAAGGTGAAGAACCTGATTCTTGCAGATCGGCGCATCAAGCAGTGGGAGATAGCCAGAGATGTGGGCATTAGCAAGGAACGAGTTCATGAAATTATTCACGAACATTTGGGCATGTCCAAGGTGAGCGCGCGTTGGGTCCCTAGAATGTTGACCCTCTTTGACAAACAAAGGCGAGTAGAATGTTGTCAGGCATTTCTAGACCTGGTCAAAGTTAAAGAAGAAGAGACTATCTCTCGAATTGTGACCTGTGATGAAACTTGGATTCGCCAGTGGGATTCGGAAAGCAAACAAGAGTCAATGCAATGGAAATTTAAAGGAGAAAAACCGCCAAGGAAGTTCAAGGTTCGGCCGTCGGCTGGAAAACTAATGGCCACCGTATTTTAGGATGTCGAAGGGATTTTGATGATAGATTATTTGCCTAAAAATACAACAATGAATGCTGAATATTATGCAAACTTGCTTGACCAGCTTCATGAATAAATCAAATAAAAGCGGAGAGGCAAACTCAGCAAAGGTGTTCTGATTTTACAAAACAATGCTCCTGTACACACAGCCTTAACGGCGAGGTCAGCCCTGAGCAAAAACGGCTTCACAGAAATTAACCATCCACCTTATAGTCCAGATCTGGCTCCCTGTGACTATTTCTTATTCAAAGATTTAAAGAAAAAATTGAGGGGTCGCAGATTTTCGACGGACGAAGAAATGAAAGAGGCTGTGACTGACCATTTTGACGAGCAAAATAAAAATTGCTATTATAACGGCATGATGTCACTTATTTGCAAATGTCATAAGTGTATTTCACTTGCAGGAGACTATATAGAAAAATAAACTAGCCATCAAAGTCTTTTCTTTCATAGTTAGGTAGATTACTTATCAGCCACCCCTCGTAGTTGATGGGTGCTGTGTATTTTTTTGTTATTCTGATACTTGGTCGGCTAAGGAAGTCTTACTTTAACTCAAACTCGATACCTCCATGCTGTAAAAAGTGTAAAAAAACAAAGAATGTACCAACAGATTCTCTTTCCAAGTAGATGTATACGACAGTGTATGGTTCCTTAGATTTTAAAACATTTAATAGAAGACCGACTCATAACCTCAAAAAACTTATCAAACGTGGGGAAAACGCGATTTTTGTCGATGATGCTCTACCTAACCCGTAAAGATAAAGGTTATCAGTCATGTGGGGCTGAGCGTCTACCGAAGATCAGGCGATGGGCGAGAGGAATTTATTTATAAGGCACCTGGTTATTTATTGTAGTACGAAGAGCTGCATAGGTGGTTCATGGGTGTTTTTCCTGCCTCCGTAGCCTAGTGGTCAGAGCCATGGGCTTACGATCCGGAGGTCCTGAGTTCGATTCCCAGGTGGGACACAAAAGTTTGATATTTGTCAATATATCACTTTGTGAGGTTTTCCCTAGTTTGGTTAGGACAAAGCAGGCTGAATCACCTGATTGTCCGAAAGGATAAACGATTCCGTGCTTCGGAGGGCACGTTACGTCCCGGTCTTTGTCTTTGATAGTAGTCGTTACTCAAACTACGTCAAACTACTATGTTCCTTTACGGTTTGAAAACTCTGACACCAAGGTTCTTCGGGTCGTATGATTTCAGAATCCACTCGCTAAGAAGAAGATTATAAATTTAAAAGACTAACAAAAACACACATATGTAGTATGAATACGACGGACTTATACCTACCATAGAATATAAGGCTTAGATGCTAATACATACATATAGCCACGCCGTTATCCCAAATGGGGTAGGCAGATTGTTAACGACCTAAACAAAGGTCGATTCACCACGTCTAACAAAGTTTTAAGGGTTATTTAATACATGTCACCTAACATTATCTGAAAGTGCAATCATGAGTCGCATACGCAACACATTCGCCTACAACAAACAAACTTACACCAACACTCTCTGCCCTTGTAATAGAGGTCTTTTTTGCATAACATACACTTCGACTGTACATTGGTACACTTTATGTTAATACTGTCCGCGGCAGGTTGTTTTATGCGAAACCTAGCGAGATAATAACCATTCGGTTCTAGATCTATTGAGTAAGGCAATAACTTATTGGTTTACCGTTAATATTAACAGCTGAAACGGCTTTGATATTCATAAGGCTTAATTCAGAAAATACACAGCGTATAAATTGAGATTGACGCGGTGTCAACACAGGTCAACGGCAGGCAATGAAATAAGAAACCGAAAGCCTTAAAGTCTCCTAAATGCCTGAGTTATTGACTTTGAAACTTTTTGTTTATTTCGGTTTTCACAGAAATTGAAGATTGTATCAAAAGTTTATCCCAGATTAAACTGACGAATGGGATCGAACTATTTGAAGCTAATTGCCGGTAAGGAAACAACTGGTCTTGTTGTTTACTATACCTCGGTTTAGAATTTTTTTGTCTAAGGATCGTATTTGTAAAGCTATCTCAAGATTAAGAGCAATATTAAGTATGGATTTGACAAGCCATTTTGTACTACTGAAATGACATTTCTGAAACGAACACAAACTGGCTGTCAATCTCAAGTGCGGAATGTAATTACGGGCCTTAGATCCTTTTTGGCACAATTGCAAAATTTTACCATGAGGAAAATAAGTAGGTACTTATTGTTCCGTACAAGAAGTTTATATTCAAACAGAATGCTACTTTCTGCCCATTCCATGGATGTACCGCTGAGTCAAAAATAATTCCGCTTGTTAACTTGTTAGTGTTTCGGCCCCTCATGAGCTAAAGACGCGTAAACCACAATGTCTCAAGAAAATAAACCTCAACCCACACCAAGGCGACCGCACGTCCCCTGACGTTGCAACAACGCAACGTTCAGCGACGCAACGTGTACAACGTACAACTACGTGTCCCTTAATTAGAGCACCGACCTGAGATACCAGAGATGGAATTCATTAGGGCTTTAATTAAATATAGCCCCATGATTTTCCGGTTAAGGTAAGGTAAGGCAAGAAAGTGAGCGTAGGTGCAGTATTGTGATTAATTAGTGGGTAATTTGTGGTACAATAACAGGTAAAGGGCTAAAAGCCTATTTGCGTAGTTTCTGCACAAACGTCGGTTGCTTGTTCAGATACTGATTGGGAGTTTGTGAGTTATGAAAACGAGCCGTTTGAGCTAATTTGACCGTTTGGTTAACGAAGAATTATATGCAGGAACCAGTGAATGTATTAGCAAGAAACAATGAACCGTCAATACCTAGAACATAGTGAACTTTTCTGTATATAACAACTATGACATAAGTTACGAATAGTTGTTTTAGAAAAAAAACGAGCTCTATTTTTATTATGCAAAAACATAACGAAAAAAATTAAGAAATATAAACATACATTTTAAAAATCTTTATTGCACAAAACGTGACAGTACCGTATAGGCGGCCTTATTGCCAAAACAGCAAGTAATCATATATAAGCATAAGAAGATCTTTGCCGTTTTTTTGGTGTTTTTTTGTGGCGTACTTACCTATGTATAGCCTCTGCATTTACTATGTTTAAACAGCTTTCTCCCTACAGATCGATCCACCACTGCAAATTGATAATAATAAATTGTCTAATATGATTCGCTGAATCTCTCCTCAGCCGATAGCGCGCAGTTGCGCCGGCGCAGGTCGTGCATCAGATACGCGCGTCCCGCCATCTATCGTCGCGCGACCGATCTAAATAACGAGGCCCATAGTCAAGTGAGGGGATAACGTGGTAACTAAAGTTTTGTTCGGTTTAGCTGATGGTATTTAATTGACAATTTACAGGCCTATTAAAAACAATGACACAGAATCGATTTTTAACTCTACTCTACAACCCTCTTACTAGAAAGTAGGAATTAATTAGTAGTCGTCATCCAACGACGTGTATATATGTATTACTAAAAGTCGAAAAGTGTCAATTCAGGTTACTACAGTCTTTGTCTGCATAGCTGCTAAATTTATAACATTATGGACACAGAAGAATCAAACTAATGTTAGTTCTTTTTTCCACAATATCCCATTTCAATGTCGACAAAAACAAACATAGCAGGTTCACTTAGAGAAACCACGTCAGAGGCCTAATAGCTGTGCTACTAAGCGGTTTAAAAACTCTGACACCAGGGTTCATCGGGTCGTTCGACTCGATAATCTACTCGCTAAGAAAAAGAAGACTTCGGGAAAACATAATTGTCTCTATAATTTCTTTATTCTACGGATTCTTGTCAAAATAAGAAGTCAAACTACATACATACATATAATCACGCCTTTATCCCTTATGGGGTAGGCAGAGCGTAAACGACCTAAACACAGGTCGTTGCGCCACGTCTGACAAAGTTTTGAGGGTTATTTAAGATAGATTTGTAGGTATATTGCTGTAGTGATAGGTTGTCAGCCCATCTCCTAAATTACAATATACTGAAACCCTCAGATCCCTTAGCTGGTTTTTACAGCATGCCCGGGAAGAAATGCAGCTGGCACATTCTATGTTTTAAGAAACACTAATCTACACGCGTTAAATAGCTAATGAAACTATAATTGCCTACATATCCATTTTCACCTCTAAACAAGGCAGTTCTCCAGATACCAGGTTATACCAAAGCACCTTTCCGATGCCGTCGATCGTATGGATAAATCTCCTTCGGTTGCCGCCTTTCCCCGCTTGTTACGTATAATTAATGACTACCCTCAATCGTGTTGTTTCCTTGCCTATTATGATTTTGTATAAAATGAGCGCTGTTAACGCGCCCATTTAAAGTATGGTTTGTCGGTTCTAATGGCACTGCTTAATCTTTGACGGTTTAAATGCGCCGCATCTGTCAAGTGAATCGTGGTACAGTTTTTGATATTTGTCTATGTTTAGGTTGCCGTTGATTAGGACGATCTATTTAAGAATCTTTCAAATACCTTACATTCTCTGAAACAATGATTACGCCGTGGTGTTTTACATACATACACGCCTTGATCCCTAATGAGGTAGGCAGAGCGTAAACGACCTGAAGAAAGGTCGTTCCGCCACGTCTAACAAAGTTTTGAGGGTTATTTAAGGTAGATTTGTAGGTATATTGCTGTAGCGACAGGTTGTCAGCCTAAACTTCAATATACTAAAACCCTTGGATCCCTTATCTGGTTTTTACAGCATGCCTGTGAGGAAATGCAACTGGCACATTCTATGTTTTCCTTTGGCCTGGGAAGAGATGGTATTTTAACCGACGTTTAAAATGCTCATTTTATGAACCTCAGTCTAGACTGATAGACATCTCGCTATGAATGAGAGCATTTGCAACAATGTTAGTTGAAATCTGACGACAAATTAAACAGAAAATATCTTTTGAAGAGTTACAGTCTAATTGTCATAATCAGGTCTGATTTGTTATTAACCTATAGATCTGTCCAGTCCGGAGGATCTGTTTAAGATACATAATTACATACATATAATCACGCCTTTATCCTTAATGTGGTAGGCAGATCGTAGACGACCTAAACAAAGGTCGTTCCGCTACGTCTGACAAAGTTTTGAGGGTTATTTAAGATAGATTTGACTGTGTATTGCTACATTGACAGGTTGTCAGCCCATCGCCTAAATTGCAATATATAGAAACCATCGGGTTTTTACAGCATGCCCGGAGGAAATGCAGCTATGCGGGCACATTCTATGTATTTCTCTCGCTCCCAGTCCTGCATGGAAGAAAAAAAGTTCTAAGATACAAAGTTGCTAAAAGATATGGATAGACGGATCAAAGTGTCGTACGGTCTCACAAAATGTCTTTATTCTATTATGTTTCATGCAGCAGTGACTAAAAGTAAGCATCGAAAAGATCCATTTTATTTTGATTCGATAAAGCTGTGTGTTCAATTCTAAATTGGAAACGATGAAAAATATAAAATACTTTATCAAAACGCTAGTTTGGAACAACCTAAGCCCAAAGGTTTCCAAACTTTCTTAGCGCGTGGATTCTCGAGTCGAATAACGACCCGAAGAACCCAGGTGTCAGAATTTTCAAACCGCCTAGTAGCACAGCTAATAGGCGTCTGACATGGTTTGAGTAACGATTACTATCAAGGACAGCGATCGGGACCGACAGCTTAACGTGCCCTCCGAAGCACGGAATCCTTATACTTTTCGGACAATCAGGTGATTCAGCCTGCAATGTCCTAACCGAACTGGGGAACACCTCACACAGTGATAAATTGTTAAATATCAGCTTTGTGATCACCTCCGGATCGTAAGCCCATAGTTCTGACCACTAGACTACGGAGGCAGTTGGTTTCCAAACGTTTCATACCGACCATACGAACACTTGTAGATACGTCAGCGACCGCACAGCGCAACATAAACTGACAGATAAATGGCGGACTCTCAAAGAATGTTGCGAAACCCGCAGACTCCGCGGCGGCCAATCTCCGACCCATAACGTTCTGTTTTTGTCTCCGTCCTCCCCCATAAATTATTCTAAATCGGACCCTATTAGATATTCAGAGGTTAGAGTATAAGGCTGATCGTATATCAATCGGTTTGATAGTGTTCCAGGAAACAATGCGTGGCCTGCTGCTACCTGTCGTCGCCGCGTGCGATTTGTGGTCGCGGGAACGCGATCGCTTACCTTGCTTTTGTTGGGACCAATATCGGTGGACGCATTTTGGAGCAATTTCTCTTTGGGTTCTGCGGCTATTGGTCACTTTATTTGCACATCCATGTGGACTGGGAGTGAGAGAAAAACATTGAATCTGCCAGCTGCATTTCCTCCCGAGCATGCTGTAAAAACCAGCTAAGGGATCCGAGGGTTTCAGTTTATTGCAATTTAGGCGATAGGCTGACATTCTGACACTAAAGCAACATACGTACAAATCTATCTTGAATGACCCTCAAACTTTGTCAAACGTGGCGGAACTACCTTTGTTTACGCGTAAGTATTTTGTAAGATCATTAATTAGTTGTAAAATTCCCATTTTTTCCATGCTGGACTGGGAGCGACAGAATAGAAGCATAGAATGTGCTAGCTGCATTTCCTCCTGGGCAAGCTGTAAAAACCAGCCGAGGGTTTCTGTATATTGTAATTCAGGCGATGGGCTGGCAACCTGTAACTACGTACAAATATACCTCAAGTAACCCTCAAAACTTTGTCTGACGTGATATGTATGTATGTAATATCGGTGGGCCCATTTTGGGGCAATTTCTCTTAGGGTTCTGCGGCTCATATGGGTCACAATCTGATTGTGACTGATACGGGTTTTTATATATTTTAAGAGACGTATGTAAATAGGGGATACATATGTTCAACAGTTGATAGATATATCCTGAAAATAGAAAGGGTTCTACCCATTTAATTTTGCCCATGTCAACAAAAGTTCTGTATTTAGAAATTAGTTACCAGGTAGAGAATGCTGATTGGCATTAGGCCTCGTGCTTTGTATATTGTGCAATAAATATTACGAAACAAAAAATTATGACTAGCATTATGATACCTAAGTTCAAAATTCTAACCACTGACGCATACCTCTTAAAAAAAATTGCTATTTAATACAACCTAACCCCACTAACCGCTGGTCCAACATTCATCACACCACAGATTACAAAACGCACCTCACCACAAGCACACAGCTACACAAAGCCGCTCTCAAAGTTTCAATGGTATCTGCGAATAAATCTCTGCTCCCGAGCGTGGTAAAGCACAAGATGCGCTTTGTCCCGACGAAGATATATGCGCGTGCGCTTGCGCCTGCGACTCTACTGGGAACTGGGGCTGACCTTCAGATTCGGGTGAATAACTAAACGCAGTCAGATGGAACTGGCAGGTTTGAGGAAATTTATGGTCGACTTTAGAATCTAGACTATAAAGGGTGCAAAAGACAGGACAGATTTACCCAAATTGATGATGGGTTCCTGGTAAAAAACAAATAAATCACTCACAAAGACATGTTTACAAAAATTTGCACTTCAATCAGCAGTATTTTTGGGGAAGTTAATTTATCTATAGAAATAGAAGTCATATTTTTGTTTGGGGAAGTACGTTGTTATTTGATTCAATTACTCATATCTAATCAGTTTGTGGGAAGCTGTTTAGATATTCCACACGAATGTTACTTTGATGAATCACACTCATTTTCAATTTCTCCTTTTCAGTTTAGATTGGCCACATACCATTGTCAGCGATCTCTATATTCCCATCACACAAACGCAAATCAAAGCTCATTAAATCGCATTGGGCCCTTATACCCACCCACAGGCCACAATGAAGACTTGAACACAGCGGCCACAATACATTGTCACTTGCCGTATGTCTCTCTGCGACAGACAAACCGCCTCTCAAGACATGTTTATTCAAATCTTAATGCCCTATAATGCTTAAAATTTATCGTATTTATACCCTTGAATCAGGATTGTCGGAATCTATTCCTGTCACCTCTTTTGAGTTATCGTTGATTGCCTTTTGAAAAATCCCGGGTACGTTGTTGGGTCCATAAGGATGGACGGAATCATTCACATGGAGTCTATAAACAATAAATTCAACTTAGCGCTGTGGAAACTTATTATGTTCGGACATAAGTTCGGATGATATAGTAAGCTATAAATTGGTGTCCGTGACATCGGAATCTATGACGGTCCCGGACAGGTAGTGAGTCGGATCGACATAAAATTAAATTAGATATTTTTTTGAGAGCTTCAGTGGGGGGGGGGGGGGGCTATTTATCTATTTTACGACTGACTCGACGTATTGTCGATGTGTTTTTTGTGCTATGTATGAAGTTTACGAGTTTAAGTAAGAAGAGGGGTTCATATTTTTTGATTAATCATACAAAAACATTTTAGACGTTAAATAGTTACTTAGTTTGAACGTTGCTTTTCGTAAATCCATCGCCATTTTCTATGTATTTTATATTTACTTTTTAAATTATTTTATCTTAGGCCATGTCTCCCGCTTATCAGAATCATCGTAAGTACTTTGTGAAATCTTAGATCGTTCATTAGTATCAATTAGCTTTATCTCAGGCAACCTAGGATCTCTAATGAAACTCTAAACCTCATGTCTGCATATCAGCAACATTAGTCAATTGTCATATCACTCGGCACGCTTCGTTGGATGCATTTCTCAATTGTCATATCATTGTAGTCTTTGGCGCGTTAGATTGAGCTTTTGGCACTGGTTTCTGGTAGAGAACTAGTGTTAGTTGAGCCATGGCACCGGGAATTTTGTAAATCAAATAAGTTTTGGTAAAATTGGTCAGAAAGCAGCACTTACTCTTTTCCATAATACCACCGATTATAAAAATGGTTGATTTATAAAATACTTGAGAATTTCTCGAAGATTATGTTTTTGTTGTGTTTAAGTTACCTACTTATAAGCACAGTCATTGATTTTTGTTAGAAAAGCTCTGGATTGGATGTTAATATCTGAGCAACCTTTATAATCAGTATTATGTAAGTTTCTATAAGTATTATAGTTGAATAGATAAACTGGAGCGCGGCGTTGGATCAATTTACAAGAAGGATGGCACTGCAGACTAAACAGACTAAAAATATCGTTGCGTGATAATGAGCCATCAAGTTTAAACCATAAATCGTTGTATCTATTAGCTTGTTCTTTGAACAAGTCCAAGATGTATGACATTTTATTATCCCAAGAATAGATTGGCAGTGGTTTATGTGATCATTACAGAGGTCGGAAATTCGGGTGCAAAAAAAGTAAAAACTCACTGTTGGAGCTACTGAGAGTTGCTACAACCACCTTTTTCAAGATGTTTAGGGCCCCAGTTTATTTTTCTTTATTAAATTGTTTTAGTAATGTCAATGTGTTCTTTGCGTCAATATAAGTCGAAAGTGTTTGCATGTTTTTTTTATATTTGTTTTAATTTGAAAGATATAAGTAGAAATGTGTTTTCAATGTACTGAAAAATATTAAAAATATAAAAATATCATTTGATTGTTTGATATTTTTATTGAATACCATTTCGAAATGATTTCTACGATGCTTTTATTATTTTTACACAAAAATTTGAATGGGGCCCTCGGGGGCCCAAAAGCGTTTTATTTCTTTTAAAAAAATTGCGGAGTAAATTAAAATTAAAATTCGTAATTGGCAAGGTTAAGACAAGATAAACGCTTTTTACTCTTGTCATTTTTTCTCTACGATTGATAGTTTCAGGGTAAATTGATGTTGAAGTTAGTAGGACACAATTGTTCAAGACCAAGCCAAGTAGTTGTTTTTATAGTGAAATCAGCTAGGTTAAGAAGAGATAGGCACTTCTCTTTCAAGAAAGATTTTTTTCTCTACGGTTGACAGTTTCACAGTGAATTGATGTTAAAATTCCCTGGACACAATTTTTGGGCCTGAAGGCCCCAAAGCGTTTTACTGCTTAAACATTACTATACTTTTTTCTTTCGTTGTGAAACTATTAAGGTTCATTGTAAGCACCTAAATCCTTAAAATAAGACCAGTCAAGCACTCGCATTTATATATAAAAAGAATTTTACCGGATTCGTCTTTATTCTATATTTTACAAATAAATACATACATACATATAATCACGCCTTTATCTCTAATGGGGTAGGCAGAGCGTAAACGACCTAAACAAAGGTCGTTCCGCCACGTCTGACAAATTTTGAGGGTCATTCCAGGTGGATCTGTATATTGCTATAGTGACAGGTTGTCAGCCCATCGTTTAAAATACAATACTGAAACCCTCCCTGGGTTAGCTGGTTTCCAATAAGTATATCAGAGGAAATACTTGATACTAGGTTACATGTAATACACTTTTGATTTTGTGTACTTGCCATATTTTACAAACCAAAAATTAAGACAATACATCCTAAACGCACTTAGACAGATACAGTCAATATGCTGACCTTGTCGCACATACTCAAAGAGAGAGGCCCAAAAATTGTCCTAACAACTTTAACATCAATTCACTGTGAAACTGTCAACCGTAGAGAAAAAATAACAAGAAAGAGAAGTGCCTTGCCTATCTCTTCTTAACCTAGACGATTTCACCATAAAAACCACTACTTTGCTTGGTTTTGAACGATTGTGTCCTGCTAACTTCAACATCAATTTATCCTGAAACTATCAACCGTATAGAAAAAATTACAAGAGTAAAAAGCGTTTATCTTGTCTTAACCTTACCAAATACGAATTTTAATTTTAATTTTCTCCGCAATTTTTTTTAAAGAAATAAAACGCTTTTGGGCCCCCGAGGGCCCCATTCAAATTTTTGTGTAATAATAATAAAAGCATTGTAGAAATCATTTATAAAGGGTATTCAATAAAGATATCAAACAATCAAACGATATTTTTATATTTTTAATATTTTTCAGTACATTGAAAGCTCATTTCTACTTTTATCTTTCAAATTAAAACAAATATTAAAAAAAAATGCATACAGTTTCGACTTATATTGACGCAAAGAACACATTGGCATTACTAAAACAATTTAATAAAGAAAAATAAACGGGGGCCCTAAAAATCTTGAAAAAGGTGGTTGTAGCAACTCTTAGTAGCTCCAACAGTGGGTTTTTACTTTTTTTGCACCCGAATTTCCGACCTCTGGCTGATCAACTTTGTAATAAATATCAAAGAACTACGTATTAGTATCCGCCTCTCCGATGAAATCGACTATCGCATCATCCATTTACAACCTAAATACCGCCTCGAAAGCTCTATTAAAATTTATAATTGCAACTATTATTAATGTCTGAAAATAATGAAATATTATTACGATCTAATAAATAGCTATTTTACCACACCTAGATCGATAAATCAATCGCTAGTTCCCGGTATCTGGGCAGTGGATCACGCGCAAAGTGCCGGCCCGTCATAGGTGCGCAAGCGCGCAATTAAGACGCGCAAACTGATATATCACACGATTAGCGCACGAATTATACGCGCGCCGCCATTTTCGTTATGACATGACATTTCGTCGCCGCGTTTTGGCGCGTTATTCCAGACGCTTTGTGGTCTTGTTGTTCGGTTGTGATTGGGCTTGAGTTAGTGGGTGCCGAGAGGTTTCGTTTTCATTTCGATGTGCGAGAATTCCGCCATTCTAACCCTTGTCTATTGTGAGAGTTGTTGAGCAATATACGACCGCGCGGTTGAATTAAAGCAACGTGATGACAATGGTCATAACGCGCGACGAATGACACGTTATTGTGAATGGAGCTCTGAAATAACAGTTTATAAACCAGAATGAATTGGAAGTCAGATACGTCCGAGATAAAAGTTCCACGTCAACTTAAAAGTTTCGGGCGATTAACTCTCCCGGGTATTAGAGAGACAGCGCTCTAAATACATGAAAGGACCAATTTTTCAGTTCTATAACAGTCTGAAAGGGTTCGTCTGTAACACGACTGTCATTATCACAGTGACAGCGACAAGACTTGGGATCGTACCGGCTCTATATCACTGCCACAGGAAAATGCGCCTAGGGGTTTGATGTTAAGAGACAAGTGGGTAGAAAAATAGAAGTTTTCACTTGCTTGAGACATCTGTCATTGGCTAACAAATGCAGACAGGAATTGATGTGCGCATGGACAGTGAAAAACGCGGAATCGTGCGTCCGGCGGGTGGTTATTTTTAGCGGTGCGAACGCAGCTGTCGTGTCGCGTTTATGTATCAAATCAAACCACTTTTCAGTGTGGAGTATCTGAGAATAACCTTATAAATCACCGGTGTTGAGCTCTCGATGTAGGAGCGAGGAATTTCGTTGCGTGCGCGCATTTGTTTGTGATAGTTCATCTTGTGATCCAACGTGTTATATCCGCTGGTTGTTAGTGTAATTATTTTGACTGGTAAATGGTTCGTTTTGATACGTTTTATGTTCGCTCTGTTATTGTTACTTCTATAATTTCTCTACTTTACTTTGAATAAAGAATTAAATCTGTCAAGTCAAGAGTGTAAGAATAAAAACTTTACGTTTTAAAATAAGCATGGAGATTAGTGCAGTAATCAAACTAGATATTCACAAATACAGCTATAACCAAACATGGCTTACCCTAAAAGTCTTCATTTTAGCTCTTTATCATATATCATAGCATGCCATAATTCGTATAACGAATCTTCTAGTTTAGATAATCACCTATTGTTGTCGACACGATAATGAGGAGACCCCACTTCTGACACTTTATGTCATATCTACAGATTACGTTACTCTATGTCAGGAAGCGATGATGCCCAAGCGCAGATCTGGTGGGCGGCTTGCGATTCATCAAACGCTCGTCTATTTTGAAGTCCATTAAACGTTTTTTTTTCGTACACAAGATAAAAAAAATGTCGTGGGAAATAGTTATGTTATTTTCGTTCGATAGACGTGATAAAAAGGTGTTTTATCTATAAGTAGTTAGTCGCTTTTAAATATTTTGATTCTTCCGTATAATCGGTGTATTAATCTGTTCTGTTATGCGTATACTTCTATGCTGAACTCAGACTGATTTTATTTTATAGAATGTTCCAGCTACATATCCTCCCGAGCATGCTGTAACAACCAGCTAAGGGATCCGAGGGTTTCAGTATAATGCAATTAATGCGAAGTTACTACTACAGCAATATACCTACAAATCTATCTTAAATAACCCTCAAAACTTTGTCAGACGTGGCGGAACGACCTTTGTTAAGGTCGTTTACGCTCTGCCTACCCCATTAAAGATAAAGGCGTGATTATATGTATGTTATGTGTAATGATTTGCTAATCAGGTTTTTTTGGTATGGTCATCTGTACTTGTCATCAAATAATTTACAAAGGAGCTCTAAATCGTCTATTAGCATCATCTATTTAATCCCCTAGTTATATTTTAATCCACTCTACTCTAACGAATAAACAGAACAAAATAATAATTTGCATACTACATTACAGATTAGACATCATAATTAATGTGGATACACCTGTATCATTCCATTGTGCGTGTAATAAAATGAATGTTTTATTAAGACGTAAAACACGATATATAAGTTGGAAAGCCCAAAGGAATTAAGCTCAGCGATGCGCAGCGACACAATTTGCCATAAGTCAACATTTTTTATGGAATGTCCTCAACATTCTTTACCTGTTATGATTATAATATTCTGACTTTAATCTAACATACACACTCTCACGCCTGTATCCCTTATGGGGTAGGCAGAGCGTCAACGTACCAAATAAAGGTCGTGCCGCCACGTCTGACTAGTTTTGAGGGTAGTTAAAGATAGATCTGTATATTGCTGTAGTGACAGGTTGTCAACCCATCGCCTAACTTACAATATGCTGTAACCCTTGAATCCCTTAGCTTGTTTTTACAGCAAGCCCGGGAAGAGATGCAGCTGGCACATTCTATGTTTTTCTATCGCTCCCAGACCAGCATGGAAGCTAAATATAACATACATACATATATTTGCGTTTATTGTAGTCTTTGGGGTTAAGAAATAAAGCTGTGGTTTGAGTAGTAAAATACCAAACGCCAAGTATTAGTCCGAGCTGCAGAAGCTACTTTAAGAGGATCCCGGTGCACCCCAGCGCCCTCATCAGTAAAAAAATCATTGCTCACCGAAAACGCAATTAATCGAAAATCCGGTAGATCAGATTAAAGTATGGGTACTGAAGTTTTTTTTAAGCATTATAAATTAATAATTCAGTGTTCACTTCAGTTACAGATAGTAAAAGTGCTAAAAGTGTCCGTTTTTCGCAAATTTCCTATCTGTAACTGCAACGATCTATAAGTTGCATTTTTATGAGGTTCCAAATGGCCTTCATTGCTTTAACCTCAATCTGATCTACCGGATTTTCGATTGATTTTGTTTTCAGTTAATTATGATTTTTTGACTGATGAGGGCGCCACTTAGCCCAGGGAAGCCCCTTAAGGTGAAATGTTTGGTTTCTATATTTTCATGTCTCAAAACATACATTTCTACGCGCAACCATTTAATTTTCAGTATCACGCCCATTAAAACAAACAATAATTTATGATTATTTTCGATTATATTCCAATGCCTCCGTGGTCTAGTGGCTAGTGCCATGGACTCCTGATCCGGAGGTCCTGGGTTCGATTCCCAGGGGGAAACACAAAGTTGATATTTGAGAATTTGTCACTTTGTGCTTTGTCAATTGTTTGTCTTTTGAATTTGTCAATTGTTCAATTTTTCTACAGTTTGGTTTGGACATTGCAGGCTGAATCACCTGATTGTCCGAAAAAAAAAGATTTCGTGCTTCGGAGTGCACGTTCAGCCGTCGGTCCCGGTCGCTGTCTTTGATAGTGGTCGTTACTCAAACCATGTCAGAGGCCTGATAGTTGTGTTACTAGGCGGTTTAAAAACTCTGACACCAGGGTTCATCGGGTCGATAGACTCGATACCCACTCGACAGAAGAAGAAGAAGAATTATATTCCAATGTAACTTCATTTCATAAAAGTATAATACATATGCAAAGTCACGTTACATAACCGTGCTACTAGGCGGTTTTAAAACTCTGACACCAGGGTTCATCGGGTAGTTCGACTCGAGAATCCACTCGCAAAGAAGAAGATTACTAAAAATCGAAAATACCATCATTCGCCTTCCAAGCAACATAACATTTTCTATCATTGTGCTCCTCCTAATAAACTATCCGGGGAGATACTCCAGACATTTTATAGCTCCCCCTGACATATTTGTGATGGCCAGAGATCGCCGCACATAGATTTATAGATTCCAAGCCATTTCTTCCAGTTTTATATCTTCTGTGCCTTTTTTGTTTTTATTTTTATGATTTAGTGTTATATCTACCGGCGGTTCTATGTTCTCTAGTTTATGTTTCGTCATGTTTTTTTCGAATATTAGGTTGGGTGTTTTGGGTTGAGATAGGAGTTATGTATTAGGAATAAATTCCAAGGTGCTATATGTATTTATGCTTGCTTAAGCGATTCTTACTTCCATGCTGGCCTGGGAGCCAGAGAAAAACATAGAATGTGCTAGCTGCACTCCCGGGCATGCTGTAAAAACCAGCTAAGGGATCCGAGAGTTTCAGTATATGGTAATTTAGGCGATGGGCTGACAACCTGTCACAACAGCAATATACCTACAAATCTATCTTAAATAAACCTCAAAATTTGTCAGACGTGGCGGAACGACCTTTGTTAGGTCGTTTACGCTCTGCTTACCCCATTAGGAATAAAGGCGTGATTATAGGTATGTATGTTGAGCGATTCTCATTCATTATTATCTGAAAATTGTTGAGTTTTTTCTAATATGATATAAGAGAAATAGCTTTAAAAGTATAACTTTTTTCAATACATGAATCGTCTCATTGTTTTTATAATGTCGCAACATTCTTGACATATTTTCAACAGCATTGATAAGAGCAGAGGCTCATGTGGCATTCTTTTGTACATGGTACCTTTTCTTGGCTTTTTTTTCAGACCAAGAAATATAGTAGA
The DNA here is from genome assembly GCA_949820665.1 of Scrobipalpa costella. Classification (NCBI taxonomy): domain Eukaryota; kingdom Metazoa; phylum Arthropoda; class Insecta; order Lepidoptera; family Gelechiidae; genus Scrobipalpa; species Scrobipalpa costella. The sequence goes on from OX463306.1 coordinate 1,638,382, forward strand.
CTGAGCTGCGATTAAACATCAGTAAAAAAAAGCGAGTCACGTTGTATAGAGCTGTATTTTATAACCTCGTACGTATACGTCGTATGTGTGTAACTGCGTGTATTATTTGCAGTTGTAGGCTTTTGTTTTAATTAATTTGTTCGCAGCGCTCTGTCTACCTTTATTCTTGATCTGAAGGCTACTTGTAAAACTGGTAACCATTTTGAAAACAATGTCGAAACTAATTACCATATTTTCAATACTTTTTGCGCCACCGTTTCTTTTTACGGTGTGATCTTACAGTGTTTATGTGAATACCGATCGCACTTTCAAAGTTGCTACACAATTATTTGTTCAATTATTTTTTTATTAAATTGGTGCAAATTTCGAAATGTTGTTATCTTTATTGTAAAAGGCAAGGAACAGTTATCGTTACCACCTACCACGAAATAATAAACATATTTATTGTTTTTAAATTGACTCGTTCTGAGCTTTTATTTTTGTGTGCGAATCGTAATTTTGATACGATTTCAATATTATCGTTTTTAAAATTATCCTTTCATCGAATCGACTTTTAGTGCTCACATTAAGAAGTTACGAAAGCGAAATTTAGTGGGTAATTTGAAAACGATATGGACTCAAGTTTTTTAAGTACATATTTGAGAATGTTTACTTTATTTGAATCCCATGTGACTCAGATTTTAAAAAGTTGTTTCTATAATAATCACTACAGTCCAGCATTAGACATAGGATTACTACATACATACATAAAATCACGCCTTTATCCCTTACGGGGTAGGCAGAGCGTCAAACGCCTCGTAAAAGGCGCTTTCGCCACGTCTGACAAAAATTGAGGGAAATTTAAGATTGTAATGTGTATTGCTATAATGACAGGTTGTCAGCCTATCGCCTAAATTACAATACACTGTAACCCTCGAGTCCCTTTTGCTGACTTCTACAGCATGCCCGGGAGGAAGGGCAGCTGGAACATTCTATGTTTTTCTATCTCTCCCAGTCCAGCATAGAAGAAATAACTAACCTGCCTTAAACTAACCTAATCCTTCCCACTTACCCAAAAAATAAACTTTAATGTGAAATTGAATATTCTGAACAATACGTACGATTATAATTCTGTACGATTTGAAAAGTGGACATGACAGCCAAAAACAACCAGGTACGCTCACCAATATAAATAACTTTAAAAATGTAACGAATGTTTTACAGCGGGAAGTCCGTTTTAAACTACTGAAAATTCGGCTGTCAATCACGTGAACGACCTTTGTAAAAACAAATTTCAGCTTATTACAGGCTTTTTACGCCTGCAATTTACGCCAATCGACGTCGAAATCAGTAATTAGTGGGATAAATCTCGCGCATAAGTTGAAATTAAAATAAAGTTGAGTGCATTTGTTTCGATCGGGCCCACGCCAATGAAATACGAGAAACGTCACAAAATTAATTCCTTTTAACCCTACAAATGACGTGTCATCGAGAGCTTCAAAAATTGAGGCTTGAAGTACAGGCAGGTTGAAAAGTGCTCTACATTTAAAGTTGTTAAATTGTTGGCGTTCTTTTTCTAAACCAAATAGAATTTTCTCTTTTCATACTTCAGTAAATCATTTCACTTCCATGCTGAACTGGGAGCGAGGGAAAAATATAGAATGTACAGCTGCATTTCCTCCCGGGCATTCTGTAAAAACCAGCTATGGGATCAGAGGATTTCTGTATATTGCAATTTAGGCGATGGGCTGACAACCTGTCACTACAACAATATACCTACAAATCTATCTAAATAGCCCTCAAAACATTGTCAGACGTGGCGGAACAACCTTTGTTTAGGTCGTTTACACTCTGCCTACCCCATTAGGGATAAAGGCGTGATTATATGTATGTATGTAAATAATTTCCTGTTTATTGGTGTTTGGTTTTTTCATATTTTAACCAAAAAAAATCGTTAGAAAATTTATCCCTTTTCATGGGTAGGTACAGGGTAGAGATCATCATCATAAATTTAAGAGCGCTGCTCTTGTAGGAGTAGAGTTAGTAATGCAATAAAAAAAAACAATCCGTATGAAAAAATAAGTTTAAACTTGAATTTCGTTTCAGGCTAGGTGTTAAAGAAACCACCACAAAAATACAAATCGCACGTGTCAAAGAATCAATTCCAAGTACAGTCGCGCAGCAAACCGTTTACCGGCACCGTCGGGTTGATAAATATAAATAGTCGCAATTAGCGTTGATTTATCTCGTTGGCTGCGCCCGCGCATGGCGTCAACCCGCCGATTTATACAGGGTGTCAATTTGATTGCGTTTCATAGCTTAGTCTGTATTGGTATTACTATAAAGAAAAACGTAAAATGTAAAAAAATAACAATTTAAAATAAAATTGACTCCTCATACACAATGACCAGTTCGATCGGATACCTAATAAAATTTGTGTGAAGCAGTATTTTTTTTCGAGCAGATTTTTTTACATATTTTTTAAGTGATTCTTTGTCAATAGTAAAACACCCCCCCAGCTATGTCACGCAATTCAATTAACACCCTGTATATCCTGTCCCGCCGATTAATAGCGACGTTCTTGCGATCGATCGCAGCGACCTTTAGCTTTTCGCCGTGACTGTACCTATCGCGGACGGAATGCGGGGCATTTGTCAAGTGTATTGCAACTTATTTTACTTATTCGTTTGAAAGTACCGTAGTGATTGTGGGAATGGACTTTCGCGAGTTTTGTGTTTAAGACTTACGCTTATGATTATAAATGTGAAGAAAATTATGAATGCATAGAGAAACACGAAAATTACAGCTATTCTATTTCCAATTCAGACTTAGAATATAGGTAAACAAAGTTTCATGTCTTTTTATTCAAAAACACATTTCAAAAATAAATGATACGTGTTTGCAAATTAGGTAAATGACTAAAACTTCTATTTCAATATGCGGTCATATCTAATAGCCAAAACTTATTTTTGAAACAAGATCTTCGATGAAAGACATACAAATTTGTTTACCTTTTTTCTAAATCTGATTTGGAGATAGAATAGAAAACTAAAAAAACAGGAAAAATACCATACATAAAAGGGATTCTAGTTTTTATAGGAGAGATTTTTAGTATCAGTAGGTTTTCTATGTAAGTGCTCAATTCGTGTTTTTTTTTTCATATCTGGGGTTAAAATGTATCTGAAACTTCCTCATACCAAATTGTTTCAAAGTTGCAGTTTGTAAACATGAAGTAACATTGCAGCATTATTAGCAAGACAGCAGAATAAACAAACATAAACAATAGCATAAAAACACAAAAACAACAAAATGAACAATGACAAAATGTAAAAACTGTCGCGCGAGGTCGCGTGACGTCGCGACGAATTAAGCGTTTGTGGACAGAGGTGGCGTAGAGTCGTTATTTGCTCGCTTTATATAGGTTTTATGTGAAATGCTTTCTTCCATGCTGGACTGGGAGCGATAGAAAAACAAAGAATGTGCCAGCTGAATTTCCTCCCGGGCATGCTGTAAAAACCAGGTATGGGATCCGAGGGTTTCAGTATATTATAATTTAGGCGATGGGCTGACAACCTGTCACTACAGCAATATACCTACAAATCTATCTTAAATAAGCCTCATAACTTTGCAGAAGTGGCGGAACGACAATTGTTTAGGTCGCTTACGCTTTGCCTACCCCATTAGGAATAAAGGCGTGACTATATGTATGTATGTGAAATGATTAAATTTGATTTGATTATGATTAAAAATGCTTTCCTTTGTGTAAATAAAAGAAACCTTGGAGAGATTGTTAAATTGCTTTTAATACATAGTAATAATTTACAACAATTGCTTCAAAACAAACAACCGGTTTGTATTTATCAGCCAGCCAACTTTGACTATAACTAACTGACTGTGGTTTGATCTTAGCTTTGGGCTCTCGTGGATTTGTATCGGCGGAAAACAACTTTGTGTTGTTTTTTGTACACTTGTTTTGTTAGGGTGTTATACAAAAGCTGATATTTTTTTTCGGATAGCTATGTAAATAATCGATCCTGTACTAGATTTTGCCCATGAGAATTATAGTGGTTGAAGGAATTAAAAGTGTTTTTTTTTGTTGCTACAATCCTCGGCCACTTAAAACTTAAGTTACAGATGATTAATAAGGATATGGACTGACAATCGGTTCAGAAAATACTATTGCAAAAAACGAAACCTAGGCTACCTACTCCATACCTTCTCTCTGTTCCGCCCACGACAAGTCAACGCATGTAGTGCAGGCGTCATGTCAACTGAGTTCGTTGCTATTATTTATGGTTATTAAGCTAGTATGCTTATGTTTATTTAGTTTATTAGGGATTATAATATGATTATAACAATTTTGTTGGATGTTACATATTTTATTTATTTATTTACTGTTTATTGGACACACGTAACATGAGAAAGACAATGCACAAGAAATAACGACACAACAGATACAGCTTATTTCTACTAAGAAATTTCTTCCAACTGACCTCCGGAAGTGAAACTTAATTATTAATACTTTTATTTATGTTGCATATGCATAAGTATAAGACTGAAACTGCTTTAGAGTCTAGACATAACAACAGAAATTCATCATCTATGTAAACATTAACAGTATAGTCATCACAGTTCTTGAGATACAACCTGGCCTGATGACAGACTGACAGTGACGTCCATGTAATAGGGTTCTATTTGTTACCCTTTGGGTGCGGAACCCTAAAACGGACTACATATTGATAAACAGCGCTCACAAGTGACAGAGAGTTTGAGTTCATATCAGAAATGTAATTTCAGTACAAACAACAAACACATTTCTGTCAAATCCATACTTCATATTGCTCTCAAGTTTGAGATCGCTTATTAATTACGAGCCTAAAACATTCCGTAGAACACCTTTTTTTCCTTGTTAATCAATTTCTGTGCAGTGTTACTTGAAGGCAATTCACTATTGGTCAGTTCTATCTATATACTATTGGTTCACATTGCCAATGTACCTTCACAAATGAACAGGCTGAACTTATTTAGACCCCTTTCAAACTCTAATTGGTCTCTTCACACGGTATATTTGCATCTCCTACAAATAAACCTCCATTTGTCTAAAGTTGGATCTAGACTTAGATTTCTAGACTAGACGAATGTGTCGAAGTATTTTTGTTGCCGGCGTCAATATGTAATGGGCTGGCCAGTCTGAGAGCTAATGTGTGTTGATCTTAGTCTAAGCATAACCAGTGCGCTTGACACGGCCACTACCATTTGTTCGTAGAAGTGATAAGTTAAAGCGAGTTTTGGTCGAGTCTTCTTCTTCTTAGCGAGCGGATTCTCGAGTCGAACGACTCGATGAACCCTGGTGTCCGAGTTTTCAAACCGCCTAGTAGTACAGCTATTAGGCCTCTGACGTGGTTTGAGTAACGAACACTATCAAAGACAGCGACCGAGACCGACGGCTAAACGTGCCCTCCGATGCACGGAATCCTCTTTCTTTTCGGATAATCAGGTGATTCAGCCTGCAATGTCCTAACCAAACTGGGGAAAACCTCACAAAGTAATAAATTGACAAATACACAAAGTGATAAATTGAAAAATATCAACTTTGTGTTCCTCCCCTGGGAATCGAACCCAAGACCTCCATTTCGTAAGCCCATGGCTCTGAACACTAGACCACGGAGGCAGTTAGTCGAGTTAAATGCGTTCAAATGTAAGCGAGTTTCTGACAACGAGCAGAAAAAATTTACTCAATGGCATAACAAAAATTTAGGCGCGACAAATATATGCATTTTCGATATTGAAAGTTATTGAACGTTTAGTAAATTGTTCAATCGAGATGGCAGTGAGTTTTTCGAGTAATCCATGGTACGGCCAATCTGGTGAGTATCCAGGAGAAGCGTCGTAAACCACGTAACAGCGAAATGGAACCACAATTACCGGAAATAACTGGATACTGGACACGTCGACTCGCCTCGCCACTCGCCAAGTGTGATTGCTGCAGGTAGACTTAGTGGTACTAGAGGTAGTACTTCGTTGGAGATATAGTCCAATTCACATGACTACATTTTTCATGAAATAAATATAAAGTTTCGTAGATTTTGTGATGCGTAAATGGTACATATTTTTTGGATTTTGTAATATAATATTTATTGAGTTCTTTAAAAAAAATCTTTCTTCCATGCTGGACTGGGAGAGATAGAAAAACATAGAATGTTCCAGCTGCCCTTCCTCCCGGGCATGCTGTTAAAGTCAGCAAAAGGGAATCGAGGGTTACATTGTATTGTAGTTTAGGCGATGGGCTGACAACCTGTCACTAAAGCAATACATATTACAATCTAAAATTGCCCTCAATTTTTGTCAGACGTGGCGAAAGCGCCTTTTACTAGGCGTTAAACGCTCTGCCTACCCCGTAAGGGATAAAGGCGTGATTTATGTATGTATGTTAAAAAAAAAATGTGCTTTTGGTCTATGTCGGATTTATCTCAAAATATCATTTGCCTAATATCCAGGTATGCCTATGAAAAAAATCTGATAATGACAAGCAAGTAAATAATGACGTCTACTTGATGTATACTATTTAATCTGTGATCACTTTCTTTTTTGTTCTTGGCAAAGACAAAAGTTACATGCGTCCTCAAATTGTGACTAACGAACTTTAAGAATTAATCATATTTCAAAAACATATTTATTTCTGCTTTATTGTAAAAAAAAATATAATCCTTGAATATATTGTATTATTAGATGAATATAATATACAGAAGTATCACAAAGCTACTTTTTAACGCAGGAAAACTTTAGGTCTGTGAAATCTAGGCAGGTAACCAAAAAGCTAGTCTCTGAATAAAAGACTCTTAATAAATTGCTAAGATGAAGAAAATTAACTGTCGATAAAACAGTCTAAACAATCGAATCTACGACCCACACTCTTTTCGCAATAAAACTGATACACCGAAACTTAATGTCATTTTAACGCATCGTAAAAGAGCTTTTTAATCTCAGTTTTAATGGCTCAGTGGTAACTTTTATTGTATTATAAATACTAGTAGTCGCCATTTTAATCTTTTCACTATGAATACAGAAGAACCGAAGAATTTTCGTGTGGGTTGATAGATAATTAATTAGTGATTCAGGTTTTTATAAGTCTCAATATCTCCAAATCAGTCGGTGTCAATTTTGTTATTTTTCACTGATTGTGTAGAATATTTGGAGTTTTAGTCAGTTCGAATTGAAATTTCGAAGTTGGCATCCAAATGCTTGCAATCAAAAAAACTTTGCCATTGATCATGAATATTTTGGTAATTATTTTTAAATGATAAAGATAAGTTAATCAACAAGTGCACAAAGACTTAATTTTGTTGCATTTGAGTTTTCAATGTTGCCTTCGAGTAAATATCTAGAATTATAATAGCCTACTTAATCTATTACCCAGTATGAATAAACCGCGGTTATCTCTATTTTTACATTTACAATATTAAGGGGTGAACACTGGCGCAACGGTAGCGCCATCAATTTTAAATTAATTGTGCATACAAATACAAACATTTTCATGAGAACTCTACGTTTCGCGAGAATCGCAAATAATTCTCTATTTTATCATCCATAATTTAATAATTCACATTGAGTATTTAAGTTTTAAAGGAGCTTACTGTGAATAATTGTATTCTGATTTATCAAATTAATAAGAACTTAAACCTATACTATTCATTAAAATGTTTGTAAGGCACAATTAATTTAAAACTGATGGCGCCACCGTCGCGTCACTGTCCGCTGATATTAAGGTAGTTACACACTAGCAGCTCGGAGTTAAGGCAATGCCCCATTTTTTTCTAAATTTTACAGTGGGCTTAGGTGGTAGGTAATAAAATTATTGGAGGTTGTGACAAATAAATACAATACTAAGGCCCATATTTATAAACAACACTTGAGACTGACAGCGAATTTGAGTAAGTATCAGAAATGTCATTTCAGTACATAATAAACTATCAAATCCATTCTTAATATTGCTCTCAATCTTATAAATACGAGCTATATTATTCGTTAGCTAAAAACGCTATATTCTAACAAGCGATCTGGATGTGCAGTGCATATGCAGTGTGCAAGAGCCCTTACCCATTCGGCTTGCTGAGTGCGCTTGTCAGACAGTGTTTAGCGTGACCGCGGACAGTCAAGCACATTCGCTATTGCCTGTATGCTGTCCGGACTCTCCTGGACCGACTAAATAATAATAATATTCTTTATTTTTCTTCCAATAATTATTGAGTACAATTACTATTGGAAGTCGGTACTAAATGTTGATATCATACATACATACATATCTGCCTCTCAACTTAAGTCTCACTACCGTAGGTCAGCTGGAAGAAATTTCTTAGTAGAAATAAGCTGTACCTGTTGTGACGTTATTCCTTGCGAATTGTCTTTCTCATGTTACTTGTTTACAATAAACAGTAAATAAATAAAAAAAAATACATACATATAATCACGTCTTTATCGCTAATGGGGTAGGCAGAGCGTAAACGATCTAAAGGTCGCTCCACGTCTGACAATGTTTTAAGGGTTATTTAAGATAGATTTGTACGTATATTGCTGTAGTGATAGGTTGTCAGCCCATCGCCTAAATTACAATATAATGAAACCCTCGGATCCCTTATCTGGTGTTTACAGAATGCCCGGGAGGAAATGCAGCTGAAACATTCCATTCTACGAGTATGTTTTTCTGTCGCTACCAGGTCAGCATGGAAGAAATATTGATATCAGATCAGCTACAAATTGTCTGCACGGTTTATTCTAGCTGTGATTTGCCATACTCATCTTGCAGCAGATGGTTTGCCGATCGCAGTATTTGTATTTTTTTCAGGGAATTTTCTATTTTAACTTATTTATTTTATAGCAAAAGGTTTTTTGTAGAAAATTACAATATATATATATGTTACGGGCAATTTGATAAGTCCGGGCACCATTCATACTTTCAAACCTTTCCTACAGCCCACATTTTTTTCAAGCTTTTTTCTGCTCCTAGTATGCTCCCACTTTAACCCATTCTGAGTCGCTGAGTGCACTTGTCAGAGAGTGTTTAGCGCGACCGCGGCCCGTCAAGCACATTCGCCAGTCTCGCTACTGCTGGGCTAGTAATGAGATTTTTGGAGATTTACATTTTCTTCACTGTTTATAACGTAATCTTTTTCGCTTTCTGCGCTCCTGGTTCTGTTGGGATGCTCTAATGAGATTCTACATGACATTTCTTATTTATCCTAGTACCTAAACTAGGGTACATATATATGATCACGATGATATTCCGAATAGGGTAGGCAGAGGCGTAAACGACCTGAACAAAAGTAAAGTTTTGAGGGTTACTTTATGATAGTTTTTCAGGTATATTGCTGTACTAACAGGTTCAGCAATATATCAGCCAACGCCTTAATGGCAATATACTGATACTCTCGGATCCCTTAGCAGGTTTTTACAGCATGCACAGGAGTAAATGAAGCTGGCACATTCTATGTTTTTCTCTCGCTCCCTGTTCGGCATGGAAGGAAAATAGAGTCATGGTTCTTTTTGTGGTGTGTTAATGTTATATTACGTCACGTTGCAACGTACATTTTAAGTTGATAAGAGAACATAAAATAAAAAGGTGCGATTCATTCTACTGATATATCTTCGAAAATACATTTGGAAACCTAATATTACTCAGAAACTAATTATAAATTTAATTTGTTCCAGGTAAGCGTCAAATCACCGATGTAACTGCGTATTTCCCATAATCTGGTTTGTATATTTAACATGACGAACGAAAGAGAATCCCAATACTCTCGCTGTCAATAAAAACTCACCGCAGCGACATCAAAGACGCCGAACTAGTTAAAAGCAGTTAAAGCCAGTTAAAACTGGATTGATAAAGCCACCATCAGCCATCATTACCGATCATTTAACATACGTCCATTAAACTATTATCGTATATTTCAACCATAAAAAGTTATGGCGTCTGGAGTCTAAATATTTTCAACGCTTCGCGATGGGCGGCGTTTAGGGCCGTAAAAGTGGTCGTAAAGAGGTACACATAAAAAAAGTTTATAGCGGGTAGTGCGTCGCGATCGTGACAGATGCAACCGTCCGTGTGCGCGGGCGCCGCCGCCGCGAGCCAATCGCAGCGCGGCCATTTTCCCGCGCGTAACTTAACCGTATCGATCCGTTTCCGGGTTATTGATGTCTCCTCACGAATCACAACTGACTGTAGCTATAATTCTGTTTAAGATAACAATTAATCACTGTGTTAATTGCGCAAAATAAACATAAAATATACGATTTAATTGCGGCAGTAAACGAACAAAAAACATTTACTGGTGTCCGACACGGATTGATCGCGGATCGGCGCAAGAGCGCAATGACGGTCTAACCTGCGCAAGCGTCGAAGGGTCGAATCCATCACGCTGTCAACACTAAAAAACGGACGCCGCTCCGACCAATAGGCGCGCCGCATTTGAATAATTGTTCGTTTAGCCCGGACCAATGGCGCGCGCCCGCGGCGATTCTTATTCTGAACTTCCAATGATTAATGTGAAATGTAGACGTATTTACGATCAGTCCTGATGCGAGTTTGAATGATTTGTGCGGCTGACGCGTCACTGAGCCAGATTTACGATTGCGTGCACTCCGAGACTCGCACTCGAAAACCATGTTTATTAGTGCACAATGACGGATAGCCCTCATATTTTATATGTGTAATTCCATGAATATGTTAAGTAGTGATGCGATAATGCCCATGTCGCTGCTTCGTTCCCGTTTACGGCTTAGAAATGTAAATTCTGTAAGTGACACGCAAATATGTTCCAGTGTTTAAACAAGGACGGTAACGTCTCGTAAATTCGTACGTCTGTCATGTTTATTCTACGAATTATCATCAAAAGTCAAACGCTTACTCTACTCTCTCATATCGAAGAGGGCAAATTATTTCAGTATCTTCGGAAGGACTATCATTGCCTTTCAATCACTTTCCAGAAAATATTGTTTTAAATAAGTGAATATGTATCTATGTCATGATTCCAACATGCTCGCCGATCGCCAATCCACCGGCCAAACTTGAGGCCCATGCAAACGTGCATAGGTGTTCGAAATTTTTTTTTTTTCTGCAAATTAGTATTTTTTAAAATTTGATGCTCTACCTACCATCAGAGATAAAGGGAAGATTTTACGTCATGTCAAGTTGAATTGAATAAATTTCTTCGATCGATAACTTCTTCTCTATCTACAGGTCTTGTTGTGAATTACCTAACTTATAGTTCTAATAAACTTTAACTAGATTCTCACTTTCTCTATTAGAATAACTGATTTCGACCAATAGTAGTAATCTTCAGAAATAAACCTCTAAGAAAAACGGGACAGATAGAGTTTTGTTATCTCTGTTACTAATGAGACGCTCTATTAGAGTCTAATAGATGTAGTTACTCTAAATTGAGTAGCTATATTTCGCCAGTTAGAAAACGAGTCAAGTTTATGATGTGCCAACGGCTATCCCGTAGCTTTGCCTCGTCTTATAGTTGATGTACCTACATCCTATTTCATATAATTATCTTATGTGCGTATATTTACTACACTATTAAATATTTGTATATTTGGTTATATACAACATGTATTTAAAACTTCCATGCTGGATTGGGAGCGAGCGAAAAACATAGAACGAGCTAGATGCATTTCCTCCCGGGCATGCTATAAAAACCAGCTAAGGGATCTGAGGTTGCAATATACTGTAATTTAGGCGATGGGCTGACAACCTGTCACTACAGCAATATACCTTCAAATCCATGTTAAATAACTGTTTGTTTAGAGATTAAGGCGTGATTATATGTATGTATGTATTTAAAAAAATAATTCAAACAACCTGACTGTAGTACCTATAAAAATATGTTGTAATGCATTAATTGTTCTAAAATGAAGTGTTAACATGTGAATCATATATATATTCTCTTCTCTAATTTCTTTTTAATTAACTTTATTTTGATACCTCCTTGATAAGTTGAGTCGATGTTTTTTTGAAGACTTAACAATTAAGCGCGTAAAATCCGCCATTTTGAATATTGAAAAATAACATCTATCTAAAAACACTTGGGTGCTTGAGACCAATCGAATGATACCCTTATTGTCAAATACGATCCAGCCGTTTCGGAGATCGAGGTAATAAAGAAATATAAGTACATACATACATACACACATACAAGATACGCGCGAAAAACATAACCCTTCCTTGACAGTCGGGTAAAAATACTACAGGTAGGTAAGAAGGATACTTCCCAACCGGGCATGCTGTAAAACCCAGCTAAGGGATCTGAGGGTTTCTGTATATTGCAATTTAGGCAATGGGCTGACAACCTGTCACTACCGCAATATATACCTACAAATCTATCTTAATTAACCGTTAAAACTTTGTCAGACGTGGCGGAATAACCTTTGTTTAGGTCGTACGCTCTGCCAACCCCGTTAGGGATACAGGCGTGACTATATGTATGTAGGTAAGAATTAATCTAAAATATAAATTAAACTAAAATAAATCCTGCCACAACGTGCCAATTTAAACATGTCTACCATCAAGACAATTTATCAGAAACGGTGATTGATATAGTTCGTTTTTTAACGTTGCGTTATCGCTACCAACGTGTTTTGCGGCTCGTAAACAGCATTTTCTTTGCAACTTAGAAGAAGTTCAAATTTCGGAACCACAGACTATTACCTAGTTACAAACATATGTTGTGCGGTTTACCGTCTTTAAAGTTGTAAAGAAAAAACAATTCACGGTCCGCAAAACAAGTTGGTATCGATAACTCAACGCTAAATAAATGAATTTTTACTTATATGTATGGTGTCAAGGCAGTATAGTTAGGTCCACGTTAGGTCCGATGAGATTCTTATTAAAATCAAGTATTGTAGTCATAGCTATTATTTACTGGCGTATGGTGATTGTGCAACTCGCAGTGTAAGTGATAATGTTGTGATCAATAATGTACACTCGCAAACCGATATCTGGATTCCAAGTACTAATAAGCGGACGCAATTTGTTTAAAAAAGAAACTAACCTGTCGATTTTTAAACCCATTGATGCTCTACATACACTCTAAGGGATATCATCATGACCATGTGCATGCAAAAGAGTTTAATTATCTAATCTCTTGAGCAATCAGGCGACGTAATGAGGCCGGGAGCGTCGCACATAAATCTCTTCACGAGGTGCGCCCGCGCATACGGCACGCATCAAGATCTGTTTACTTCTTGTAAACCGAGCTTTGTCTCAACGAACGTAAAAATCACGATTTTATATTTTACACCTCCTATGGGCTAGATACCACGTCAATGGTTTAGATAGGGCGACCGTTTTCGGTAGTTCAGACAGATTTTGTGGGACCCATAAATACTTATATTTATACAATTCCGTGATCCGTCGACTAAACATAGTTTTATTATTTAACATTTTTCCCACGCAAAGCTCCTAAATCACTTATATTTAACAAACCTGCCTATTATAGATTAACATAATACGATAAAGTATCAATCAATGATAGATCCTAACTGGGGTCACACCTACTATAAATCTTCTGCGGACATGCCCAATGCATTACAGAAAATGATATTTTAGTAATTTAGAATCGATGGGGATTTTGATATAAATCATATCATAATGGTTTTGTGGGCGGTAGATATTTTTCTACTCTTCAACTAACTAGAATACAGGGTCTTAATAGGTTACTTTCTGGAAATTACTAAAGTAGAGTCTGTTCTAAAAATAGAGAGATTAAACATTTAATTTCTTCCATGCCAGCTGCATTTCCTCCCGGGCATGCTGTAAAATGCTATGGAATCCGAGAGTTTCTGTATATTGTAATTTAGGCGATAGGCTGATGACCTGTCACCACAGCAATATGGCGGAACGGCTTTCGTTTAGATCATGTACGCTCTGCCTTCTCCATTAGGGATAAAGTCGTGATTATAAGCATGCATGAAAAAAACAAAAAAATATGCGTTTACTTTCTTGTTGTTATTTTTAGCAATGTAGAGTCTTCTTAGATCAATCTTACTCTGTATTCGCGATCTATTTTGATAGTAAATTCACTAAAGTATACCAGGTGTAAGGGATAGCGTCCCGCAAACTGATACGGGTTGCTCAATCAACGATACTTAACAACTTCCACTAAGAAATTCTTTCAGGAAGTTAAAAAAAGCCTTTTCCATACAAAATGCCCACCCTCAATGTAGACCCCTATTTTACCTGCTTTTTTTTTAATTCGATCTTGTTTATAAGACCCTGTATAAACGACTAAGTAGAGGTTGCAATTAATGAGGTTTTCAACCGTTGATTTACAAGTTACAGGCGGACATGTGTTCGAATATGATCACGCGATCTACAGAATGAGAGGGAAATAATAATGTTCATATGAAGTTGTTATTCAGAGAACTATATGAATGAATATGTTTTTATGATTAGGTACAAATGAGTTATTTATATTTTATTTATTTTAAAAACGTATGACAATTAATTTCATCGAATCTATTAACTCGTACTAACAAGTTAATTGATATTGTCTTAAATTAGGTAAACTAAAAAATATATTACCTTAGAACGTGTGGTTTGACTTCTGATATTAAAATGAGAGTCAAGAATCCTTCACACAGGAACGGACATAATCCACAAACAAACAGACACAAGTATGATGAAGTTGGATATAACTGTTATTAGATTAAGAATACTTCCATGCTGGACTGGGAGAGATAGAAAAACGTAGAATGTTCCGGCTGCCCTTCCTCCTGGGCATGCTGTAGAAGTCAGCAAAAGGGACTCGAGGGTTCAGTGTAATGTAATTTAGGCGATGGGCTGACAACCTGTCACTATAGCTATACTCATTTTAATCTAAAATTGCCCTCAATTTTTGTCAGACGTGGCGAAAGCGCCTTTTACGAGGCGTTTAACGCTCTGCCTACCCCGTAAGGGATAAAGGCGTGATTTTATGTATGTATGTATGTATGTAGATTAAGAATGCACAAAATGTATTCAATTTAATCACAAACAGAGACACCGAATATTCCTTAAATTACAGATCTGTGCTTTATGCCCAGTAATACTCGACCAGTCAATTTAGCGTACTTTATTCCTCCCATCTTCACGATAAAGTCTATAGAATCTGATGTCTTAAATTTAGCACATTGCGCCCCGCGGCTTCGTCCGTCGGTCCTGAGCGTAACTCAGGAACAGCAACTCAAGTTTAATCTTGATCTCGAATAACACTCTCCGTGGTCTAGTAGTTTAAACCTTGGGTTTCTGACCTAGACGTCGTGGGTTTATTCCCACAGGGCAACACAAAGTTCACATAGTGACATTTACTCCAAAAGAACATAAATTCGCACATTCACAGTTCGTTTCTTCTTTCTAAAATCACGCTCAATCATCACTCGCTCAGTCGTAGCAAAATTGCCATATTTCGCTCTGTTGACCTATGATGATTTATGCTCAGTCTGTCCCGTAAGGGGATACAGGCGTGACTATACATGCATGCATCCGTCAGTCTTGACCGTAACTCAGTAATTTTGACGTCCTTTCTTGCCGGATTACTAAGTAATTGTCGCTCTCTTTACCCCGTAAAGGGCACAGGGTTGACTTGCATGCATGCGCCCCGCGGCTCCGTCCGTCGGTTCTGAGCGTAACTCAGGAACTGCAAGTCTATCTCGATCTTCGTTTGACGCGGTGCGCAAGAGCTAGATCAATGCAACGATAGATCGGCCGTATTTCACATTTCAGTTTAGATCGTATCCTTTGTGTTGTCTTGCCCGTTCTATTATTTATTGTTTCTGTTCCGCTCTGTGGTCGGTGGAATGATGGTTGGGATTTGAATGGACAATCGAATGTACTGATTGATTAACAAATTTTGCCAACCTAAAGTGCTAAAAAGTATTAAATTTACCGAATTTGCTTACATGAAATTATTTTAAATAGCAAAGCAACATTTGCTTAGTTCTCGTTAATAACAACTTGAAATTCGAATAAATTTAAAGTCCTTGATAGATAATTAATAGGAATAAATGACACGATGGCTAAAAAGCTTCTTAATAACCTCTTACTTGACGGTCTGCCTACACTGCGAGGGATAAAGGCGTGACTGTATGTATGAATGGTATATAAATACCTATGGCTTGGATAGACACAGCTAAGTCTTAATACCATCACCACACTAATTGTCACATTACAAACATGATCCAACTATTTAGCCATCGCCATTACAGTTTCCATAACAATAACGAGTTAGGCCATCCTGTAGATTGCTATTTGCCCGTTTTGTGCCACCATGTAGTGGTAGGCTATGACAGTTAAACTTTCTTAATGTCGCCTCACTGCAATTTGAACTGTATGCATTTGTGTTAAGGGTCAATTGTGAAGCAGAAATGTGCTTGTGGTCAGTGGTGTATGTTATAGGATTTGGCGGAGTTAAGTTTACGAGGTTAGATAAAGCTTAGAAGTTTTTGGGTGTATACCTACGTAGAAGGTTTCAGTATAACGTGCTCACTCCTATCCAACTGGAACTAAAATTCTATTGAAATACGAGAGCTTCTAGACTTTTGGTACACTTTTAGATAGGTTTTACTTGCTTTAGTTGACTTCTGAGTGACCAAACCAACCGAACTCTTTATTTTCAACCATCTGTCCGTTTCTTTTCTACTCTTCTTTTACTTTTCTTCGATAGCTTGAAATACATTTTTGGTTCAACATTTTGGTTTCCATATTTACATATTTGAACAAAATACAGTGACTTATGGTGTCGGAACCGCACCGTTTCTGGTGATGTATTGTCACCATCACCCACCAGTTTCTCGTCACCCACACCATACCCACTACCATGATATCCATGGGAGCGTAGCGTGACCATTCCCATGCTAATTTTATTACATCCTACCATTTTCTACCACAGTAAATGCTTCTCAGCCATTGATTGATATCTTAATAGTGTATTAAGCCGGCGACTGTCCTACCGCTAATGTGTATTGAGATTTGTTCTCTGGTAGTTTATTTGTATTTTATTTTGAATTAATTGTAAAAGCATTTTCGTTCTCTGTTGAAGTCACTTTTTACAAAATGAGACCAGTATATTTTTCTGTGTCTTTGCCAATTATTAGACATTTAATAAATAATTCATTGAGCGCTTTAACATAGTCTTTGTTGTAAGAAAACAAATACCGTGTTATTGTTAAATATATGGAAAATAATAAAACTAATCCTTCTGTACTTTTGTCAAAGTTCGAGCACCATTACCTCCGCCATCACACTTTGCGTTTAGAGTACAGTTTCACATAAATATTCAGGAATAACCTATGCATGTAGATTGAACTAACTTGTATTGTGACTATTTTCACGATAACCCTTTTCGACCACCATAAAAAAGTCTTCAAACTAAAAGCACAAAAAGCCTTTCTCAATCCGAATAGCTCCAATACCAATACAACCAATCCCGTTCTTTACCTTAATATTCTTAACAAACAAAGCAGTATAGCAACTACAAGGCAATGCACTCCACAATACCTTCCAGTAGCACCAGTATGGACAAAGCTTTCAATGAACGTGGCTAAAGAAGGAACTAACGCTGCCAAAAGCTTTTTTGACAGTTTTCTCTATACTACAGCGTCCCCGCAGACGTTCATCTAAAGCTATGTTGTGCTGTGTGCAAGTAGGGGGTCAATTCTGCACTCAGTGGCGGGCCCAATCATGTTGAGTGAAAACAGTCGTAAACGCCGTAGAAAAGGCCATAGAAGCAGCGACAGACAGAACCGTCTGCGGTTGAGTGCTGCTGCCTAATAAATTTTCGTCTCTCGGAGGCAATTGTGGCGAAAGATGGCTGTGCAAAAACTTATCAGTTTCTCAAGATTATTTAGTGTAAAAAAACCTGAAAAGTATAGCAAGAAATACGATGAAATGTCATATTTTTTTTCGTCTGTTAGTTGGTATTGAACTATCTAAATTCACATGAATCCAACGAATAAGTTTGCATTTTATGCATTCTAATCAATGGAAACTAGGACAAACATTACAAATTTAAAGAAATCGTGGTTAAGAAAACTATACAATTCCACGGTACCAAGTAAATTATTATAGACAATTTCCTACATTCGAGCGACCAATCGGGCTGAGTGAGAGCTGCTATAAAGGAAACGGTTAATAGTAAGTCGAGCCCGGACTTACGGAACGGAATAGAATTAAGGGAAGAAATTGAGTCGCGCGTGTAGGTAAAATACTAGGTCGTTTCTGTTCTGCACTTTTATTCTTTGGTCGTTTTAGGAGTTTATGTTCCATTGTGCGCCAATGTTTAGGTAGGTTTCGTTTTGGGTCGTTGACGTCTAGTTTACTTGTCAATTACCAACTATTCTTAAACAATGTTTGAGTTTACTTTGTGGTATATCTTGGTTTGTTTCCGTGATATAGATACATATCAATTTTCTTCAGGAGGTTCTGAAGGTCAAAGTATGGACCTGTAAGATGGGTTTTGCCATGGTAAATCTATCAGCCACTGCTGATAACATATTCGTATAATCAACTCGTATTTCAAGGACAAAGTTGTTTATCACATAATCTGTTAAAAAGTACATTTCAAAAGTTTTGAAATATCTTAGTAATCGCCCTTTAAACCTTCATTTTAAATTCGCTTAAGTAAAAGTAGACTATTATCTTGACCTTCTCCGACCTCGCATTTCAACCGTATTAAATCTCCCCTTATCTAGGAAATCCTGTGTAGAACAAAATCAGCAACTCCATCTACAAAACTAAATAATTCCCGAAGAATCCTCGTTTATTTCCTTATGTCATTAGCTCCAACTATTTTCCCCTCTACGCCTTCAACACTCCTTATCCCGTCTGAATAAAGTTCAAAATCCTTTACTCTTTGATAAACTTACTTGTGGTTGGCAAAGTTATGTTTGCGGTGGGGTTGGTTTTTATTCTGTAGGTGGTAGGGGTGGTTTTGGAGTGTGTAGGGAATGTAAAGGCTGGTTTGTTGTGCAAGGGATGGTCGTAATGCGACAGTTTGTAAGCATGAGCTTCTAGGAGTGAGGGGGGAGGGGTGGAGGCAGTAAAGAAATACAAGTCTACCTGAGCTTTGTTGACTGAATGAATACAGGGAAAAGGAAACTCTACATACATATATATAATCACGTCTTTATCCCTAATGGGGTAGACAGAGCGTAAATTACCTAAACCTTGAAGAAATTTTGAGGGTTATTTAAGATATATTTGAACGTATACTGCTGTTGTGACAGGTTGTCAGCCCATCGTCTCAATTACAATATACTGAAACCTTCGGATCCTTTAACTGGTTTTTACAGCATGCCCGGGAGAAAATGCAGCTAGTACTTTCTATGTTTTTCTCTCGTTCCCAGGCCAGCATGGAAGAATGATCAGTTCAGTATCAGTTAGCTATTTCACAAACTTCAAGTTTAAGTGTTGGAATATTGCTTGAACTGGTCTAGGAATATTTCTGACTTATTTGATAAGTCGGATTAGCTACTATACTAGTCAAGAACAATGTTTTGACAAACCCAAAGAAACATCCCTGAAAATCTCTTAACCCCTCAACTCTCTCAATTGACTTCCGACACTTTCGTTTTACACAATTATTGGGGGGTCTCAGTTGAATCAAAGGGGGTCAAGAGGGGGGCTAACAAATGTACAGGCGGCAACAAAAATGGTTCGATTTTTAATTAGCAGAGCAGATCGTGACTCGACTGAAACGATCGGTCATTGCATAAGTTTAGGAGTGAAGTTCGGAAGGCTCGCCCGATTTGTAGTCAAGCTAATTACAAATGTTGAATATTTTTTTCAGGAATGTGCTCCGAGTTCTTTATGAGAACTAACTTTGTTTAAAATTTACTGAAGAGGATCAAAAAAGCTTCGAATTTAGTTTTTTAATTCACACGAAAGGGGAATTGCGTAAAAGCCGCATGGTGAACTAATGTTCTGTCTGTTGTTTCTTAATGGGGAAAGGATAATTCCTATCTTCGATTAATTTATGTATTAGTTTTTTATATATTATGTATTAGTTTATTTTACAAATATCTATGTACAAGGTGGCGCAAAAGAAGTCATCCGATGTTGTTTGGCTCTCATTTTTTTTCTAAATGAAAAACTTCGAATCTGTTTTTTGATTATATTTATTTGCACCTTTAGAATTTTACTGGTCAAGTCGAGAAGATGATATCGGCCAAATGGGCGCCGTTACAATTGATTGCCATACGGGCTCGTTTTATGGCATTTTTCATCACTTCGGCGAGAACTTCGGGCGACAGATTCTCGCACTCGTGTCGAATGTTGTCTTTGAGGGCTTCCAAGGTCTCAGGCTTGTTGACGTAAACACGAGACTTCAAAAAACCCCATAAAAAGAAGTCCGGGACCGTTAAATCGGGCGATCTGGCCGGCCAGTGCAAATCGCCAAAACGAGAGATTAGGCGACCCGGAAATGCCGCCTTCAGAATGTCGGTTGTGGCTCGTGCAGTGTGCGCCGTTGCCCCGTCCTGTTGGAACCACATGTCCTCCAGTCCCAATTCGTCCAATTGCGGCAGAAAAAATTCGGTCAACATGGCCCTATAGCGCGCACCGTCCACTGTTGTCGTTTGACCCGCGGCGTTCTCGAAAAAAAATGGCCCGATGACTCCTCCAGCGTGAACAGCGCACCACGCAGTCACTTTGAGCGGGTGTAACGGCTCCTCGTGCATCACTCGTGGATTCTCGGTGCCCCAGAAGCGATAATTTTGCCGATTCACGTAACCGCTGAGGTGGAAATGAGCCTCATCGCTCATGATGATTTTGGTCGAAAAATTGTCCAATTCTTCCTCGAGATTGAGGATGGCTTGGGCGTAGGTTACGCGCGTTTGGCGGTCGGCAGGCAGCAGCTGATGCACGGTCTGGACTTTGTAAGGAAACATCTTCAAGTCTCGCACCAAAATTCGCTGCAAGGACCGCCGGCTGAGGCCCAATTGCGTGGCACGTCGTCTGGTCGATGTTTCGGGGCTCACTTCAACGTCCTCGGCTACAGCGGCGATATTCTCGGCAGAACGGGCGCTCCGGGGCCGGCCACTCTTAGCAACGTCTCGTGTGGTCCCATACTCTTCAAGGTTGGTGGCTAAACGTCGCAGTGTTTGCGCAGTCGGTGTCGGACGGCCGGGGAATCGGCGACGGAATTCGCGCTGCGCCAACACCACAGACGAATTGTTACTCAAAAAAATAGACACGATTTTTCCGCGTTCTTGGGGAGTGTATCGCTCCATGGCTTGTTCACTTGTATTCTGCATCTGTCTAGTCCACAAATGTCAAAACAGATTTGACATTGGCGGCCATTTGCAAAAATGAGAGCATCTTCCAATAGGGTGATTTCTTTTGCGCCACCTTGTAGTAGCTTGTACTAAGTTGATGTATTATATGTAATGTAATGTATTTCGGATACTTATTTGACTAGGTTTGCAGTATCCCGCTTACCGCTACGCATTTTTCTTTCAGCCAAAGGTTGCCTGGAAGAACCTTATTGCTACCTTAGCAATAAGGTCGCCTATGTTGTACTTGTCTTTTGTTGTTATCTGTTGAGTTGTATTCTTACGTGCAATAAAGTATTTTTATGTTATGTGAATTTCTTACCAGCACTGGCGTATTTTTACCGCCAAGAGTTGATCTGCTCTGAAAGACGTGGCATCAAAATTGATAGTTCAATAAAAAAACAGACTTTGACAGACAAATAAGAAATACACCCCGAAAGTTAATCAACATTTTTAAGATCACCGAAACCTTCATTTTATTACCTAGCAGTCGGTCTATCTAAGTTATCTTTACTTATTTAATATCCTACAAGCAAACTCGTGTCTAGGCTGGCGTCTCAAAGGCTGTCCGGCTGTCAGTCAGTAACCCCCTGTATAAATACTGGGTCTGAAACACCCCCATTGTGTATGCAAGCGTTTCTTTGCGAGCGCGCGCTTTGAGCCCATTTTAATTTGCTTATTCACTCTTGGGGAAAATGCTAGTGTGCCGAATTAAGACTCTGGCCGTAGACATAAGAATAGCGGTAAACATCTAGGCTACCCGTTTTATTGTTCAAAAATTTACCAAAATTTCTCATTTGGTCTGCTAAGTTAATAAACAGTAAGTACTAGCGTTGACAACCCAATTGATAAGCTATTGTATTTATTTTGACTTAATAATAACAACAACTTTTACATTAGGTGTAGAAGCAGGGTGGAAATTCGGATACTAATTCATTAAAAGCCACATACACCAAGGCCTGTGCCAGGATAACCTACTTCTGGTTACCGACCACAGCAAGAGACCATGTTGTATATATTAACCGCCATAAAAAAAAACAAAACATTTTATTTAATTGTCGTGTTCACAATCCGGTAAAGCTTGAAAATTTTGACGCCACGGTTCATCAAGTCGTTGAATTCAACACAGAAAATTTAATTTTATAAAAATCATAACCCGCTATTCTTTCAGTGCTATAACAGCACTCTTCGTCTGTCTGAGGAAGTCTGCTCGCGTCAGCTCAGCGATTGCAGCAGATCTGATCCGTGTGCAGGCAGCCTAAAAGTATAATTCGTGAATAATTTTATGATATGCACCCTGCCTAATGTGCTCATCATATTATAATGGTTTGTGTTTATGTTGACGACATACTTGTAAAGTCTAAAAAAAACAACTTTTCTGTCGATAGTTTTAAAATGGTCATAACACGGTTGTGACCTTTGTGATTCATATTAAAAGCGATAAAAAACTGATGTTTTTTTTTGTTGATAACGAAACTCGATGTTCACTAATTTATCCAAGAATCTCATCCTGTTTTCTAAAAGCTAAAACATATAAAAATCACGAATCTTCCATAATGTCTAACTCACTACATTACACACACAACGTATCTACATACATAATTCCACAAAGCAACCGAGATAGAGGGACGTAGACAGTCCTTTTTGGCGAAAAAAATTACAGTTGGAGACAAAAGGAATTAATGTGGGCACGAGGCACCTTGCACAAACAAAAAAGGAGAAAAAAGTAAAAGTAGCACAGAGTACAGCAACCCGTGCAGAAGGGGCGCAAGTCTTGATTTGTAGAAACCGAGGAAAAAAGACACTGGTCGAAAGCGTGTTTTGTTACTTTGTGATTAGAGTCCTAGAGATGTTACGTTGGCTAGTTACACGCTCTTTAGTTTGTAGAGAAATGTTGTGGAACGTTGAGACTGGGTGGGATTTAGTTTTAAATTTTACTTTTTGTGTGCGAATGTTTTTGTTTTTATTAGATTAGCGTAGATTGTTGAGTTTTGTAAATTTTGTCGGATTATTATGTAGGCTCGTGTCCAGACTATATGACGTGTACTTCGCGTAGCTTCGATTCATATACAGCGGTGTGGAAGGCAAGAGGGACACAAAATTTCCCTAAAAAGGAGTAACATGAACAGGATTAAAGCTGACGATTACTCCACCGACAAGAGCAAACTCTTAAATTTATGATTATGTATGCTCACACGATTTGTAACCTTAAACAAGTTTGCTTATTCTACCTGTATGTTAGTGCGTATGCCGTTTAATCCTCAAAGAAAATGATCACTAAAAAATAAGTTATTTTTTTCCGTACTCTCGGAGTATATAAATTATAAGGCATTGGCGGCTCAAAATTTGATTTCGATCATATCAACATCTTAAACCAAGCAAAATTAATGAAAAAATCATTAATAATTCGGCTCATATCCGTTCCCCGGGCAACGACGGGCTTGAAATGTCCACGCGAGTGACGAGGACCCGTCACATTGACGGATAACTGTCATCCGAGTGAGTGATAGCGCGGTGCGTCACGCCCGTGGAGCGTCATTTGATTAATCACCACGGAAATGACGTCGTATTTATTACGTGTCTCTTGTTGATGACGAAAACGAGTATGTTACAAAAACATAATATTTTAATGAAAATTACTACTATTGATCGTTGCTTCATTTTTCTTTTCGAACTCTTCTTATCATAGCAAACATTTTTGCAAAAAACAATTAAAAACGTTCTGAATAGACAGAAAAAAAAACAATCATGTATTTTGTTTGTTCATTCGACTACTCACGCGACATGAATCAATATCGGACATACGTACAATTCTTTCTCAATAGCCACCAACCGCAAAGCTCTAATTACCCAATAAACAACTTCACCCCGAGTGGACGTGACATAAATGTCTGTCGATGGTTGTGACAATCAATAACATCGCACCAAAATAAACTAAGACGGAGCGAAGCCTTGTCAGAACTAGCGCGGAACAATTCAGTCGTGGGCTGTCATCGGCGTCGAGACAGTTCGGGCGTTCTGACGTGACGGGACTGACTCGGGACTCGAACCACGGGACGAGAGGTAGCGGGTCAAATAACTAAGAGATTTTCATAATATTTAGGATATTATTTGTGAAATAAGATGGAATGAAGCCTTGTCAAAACTAGCGCGGTACAATTCAGTCTTGGGCTGTCATCGGCGTCACAGACAGTTCGGGAGTTCTGACGTGACGGGACTGACTCGGGACTCGAACCAGGGGACGAGAGGTAGCGAGTCAAATAACGAAGAGATTTTTATAGTATTTAGGGAATTGGATGTGAACTGGAATGAAGCCGAAAGGATGAAAGGGCTGACAACCTGTCACTACAACAATATACCTACAAATCTATCTCAAATAACCCTTAAAACTTTACGCTCTGCCTACCCCATTAGGGATAAAGGCATGATTTTATGTATGTATGTATTTTATAATAAAATTTGTGAAACTAAGATATGTCAAAGGATATTCTTACTCGCCGATCTCTTCTGCTTCAAACCTTTTCCTCCTTTGCCTATATTCTACTTATGCCTAGCGAGTGCATTCTCGTGTCGAACAACCACCCAAAGAACCCTGGTGACAGAGTTTTTCAAACCGCCTAGTAGCAAACATATTAGGCCTCTTACATGGTTCGAGTAACGACCACTATCAAATACAGCGACCAGGACCGACGGCTTAACGTGCCATCCGAAGCACGGAATCCTTTTACTTTTCAGACAATCAGGTGATTCAGCCTGCAAAAAACCTCACAAAGTGATAAATTGACTAATATCAACTTTGTGTCTCCCCTAACCCTGGGAATTGAACCCAGATCGTAAGCAATTTACCACTAGACTACGGAGGCAGTTATCCTTATGCCCGACGTCTCTCTCCCATGTCTTGGGCCGACGTTCAGCAAGTCTCGGGTGAAATTTCCAGCGGAGGCGAGTAAACTTGGGGACGTGGCAGCGACAGCGACGCTCCCGTCATCCCGATGCAAGTTGATAATGCACCACCCAGCTACTGTTTTAACTTATACTTCCATATTAGTGTTGTAAACATCTTGTTATCATTCGATCCTTCCATGCTGGACTGGGAGAGATAGAAAAACGTAGCATGTTCCAGCTGCCCTTCCTCCCGGGCATGCTGTAGAAGTCAGCAAAAGGGACTCGAGGGTTACAGTGTATTGTAATTTAGGCGATGGGCTGACAACCTGTCACTATAGCAATACACAGTTCAATCTAAAATTGCCCTCAATTTTTGTCAGACGTGGCGAAAGCGCCTTTTACTAGGCGTTTAACGCTCTGCCTACCCCGCAAGGGATAAAGGCTTGATTTTATTTATGTATATATGTATGTTATCATCCGATGAGATCCTTTATATTTTGTATTTGGGGAGATTCTTGGTGAGATTTGAAAGTCTTATCAGCAATAGAAACAATATGAGCTAACATTAATTCCATGCTGCATTGGGAGCGAGAGAAAAACATAGAATGTGCCAGCAGCATTTCCTCTGGGGCATGCTGTAAAAACCAGCTAAGGGAGTCGAGGGTTTCTGTATACTGCAATTTAGGCGATGGGCTGACAACCTGTCAGTACAGCAATATACCTACAAATCTATCTTAATTAACCCTCAAAACTTTGTCAGACGTAGCGGAACGACCTTTGTTTAGGTCGATTACGCTTTGCCTACCCCCTTAGGGATAAAGGCGTGATTATATGTATGTATAAAGATCCTTTATATTTGGGATCCTTTATACTTCCATGCTGGACTGGGAGAGATAGAAAAACATAGAATGTTCCAGCTGCCCTTCCTCCCGGGCATGATGTAGAAGTCAGCAAAAGGGACTCGAGGATTACAGTGTATTGTAATTTAGGCGATGGGCTGACAACCTGTCACTATAGCAATACATATTACAATCTAAAATTGCCCTCAATTTTTGTCAGACATGGCGAAAGCGCTTTTTACGAGGCGTTAAACGCTCTGCCTACCCCGTAAGGGATAAAGGCGTGATTTATGTATGTATGTATATTTGGGATATGGGGAGCTACTTGATAGGATTTAAAAGTCTTATCAGTAAATGCAACAATATTAGCTAACTAAGATTAGTATCATGAACGAGATTTTCATAACGATATTGTTAATTTACACTTCGACATTTTGGAACGATTGCACATTTTTTGCGCACGAGAAGAGTTTCAAATTCTTGAAAGGTTTAAAAATTTCAATTTGAAAGCAGTTATGTCTGGCAAATCGAAGGGAATTCGTTACTTGCACGGGCAATAAATCCCTCAGACCCAAAACCGGAATGTGATCCAGAAAATTTGGCAAATTTTCAACACCAAACATGTTTGTTTGTGTGCAAATGAAATGACGTACCTACATCATTCAACCCCACCAACTAAATTACAATTTCAAGACAGCTTCAGCCGTACAATAACAAATACATACATATAATCACGCCTCATACCCAAACAAAGGTTGTTCCGCCTTATCTGACAAAGTTTTGAGGGTTATTTAAGATATATTTTTAGGTATGGCTGTAGTGACAGGTTGTCAACCCATCACCTTAATTGCAATATACTGAAACCCTCGGATCCCTTAGCTGGCTTTTACAGCATGCCCGGGAGGAAATACAGCTGGCACATTCTATGTTTTTCTCTCGCTCCCAGGCCAGCAGGGAAGTACAATAACAAATAACGACGTAATATCAAAGCGAGTATTGTAAAGCCGCCGGTCCGTTCTTCAGCGAGTGGATGGCGCCAGAGTGCACCCGTGACAGTCATTTAAGACAGTGACGTGATGGGGGGGTACTGCCAGTACTGCATTCAGCCCCCCCCCCCACCCCCCACCAGATGGATTGATATTGCTGCAGCGAGCGGACGTAAGACGGAGCGATTGCATACGGGGAAATAAAAAATAACGGTTTGTCTTGGAAGTTGAGGGGAGTATTGGATGGGACGTGGCAGCCAGTCGCTTCAAGTTTTGATTTAGAAGATGCTTTAGGAGGAAGCTTGTTTTTATTCTGGCTGCAGATGCTTTTATTTAAACCATTTATACATAGTTACAAATAATCACGCTTTTATCCCTTATGGGGTAGGCAGAGCGTAAACGACCTAAACAAATGTCGTTCCGCCACGTCTGACAAAGTTTTGATGGTTATTTCAGATAGATTTGGTAAATGCTGTTAGTGACAGGTTGTCAGCCCATCGCCTAAATTGCAATATACAGAAAACCTCGGATCCCTTAGTTGATTTTTACAGCATGCCAGGGAGGAAATGCAGCCGGCACATTCTACGTTTTTCTCTCGCACCCAGTCCAGCATTAAAGAGTCATCCATAATAGTTTTTAATTCAATTTTTAGATTGTCTGTCTACATCATTCAATTATTATTACCGATTCTACTTTATAAAAGTTCGTTAGGTATAGAAATGATACTTAAAACGTAATTCAAAACATTCTATTTTTGTACAGGTGCTCTACAATATCATACGATAACCAAAGTTCGTGATCAACGCCGATAAAAACACAAAGCCTTCACCCCAACAGTATCAAACTAAATGAACTAAGAAACTGCAAGGCAAAGCTGCAATTTTCTCCAACCCTTCAGTGGAAAGTATGCGATGGACGCAAACGAGACGGGTAGCCGTGACGGCGATCGTGAGACAGTGACGTGACAAGCTACACCCCCCACCCAGGGGGGCATATTGACCCCCACCCCTCGGATAATAAGGGGGTTATGGACTGGGAAGGATAGAAGTCGTGGCCTCTTTTGCAGAAATGTGAGGTTTAAAAAATGTAGACGGGTGTGTTTAGTTTTATTTGCTTGAGTGGCTTCAGTTCTCGGAATGTTGCTTTGGGGACAGATAGAACAAATAGGTGCTTTCACATTGACTAGCAGTCTGGAAATGAATTTGATCATACCATTATTAGTGCAAACGTAATAACATTCCTCGGTTAGCTACGAAATAAGGTCAGAATAAATTATATTTAATACGATGGCAACAAACGCAAAACCGACCTCAAAAAATTAACTGTCATCGCAAACCAAACACACAAAGTAAATTTCACCAAAACAAATCCCCGAATATTATTATTTGTACAGCAAATTTCAAATGTCACCGAAAGACCTGTCCCCGCCACGTCATGTCATTTGCACAAAATTAAATACCCCTCAAAGACGTGCCGTCAACTTCACCGGACGCCCCCCTCGCCCGGCGGTCACCTAGCCTCCCCCCCTCATCCCTGAGTCCGCCCCCCGCCACCCCCAGACGTCGCAGCAGATGGATTGATATTGCTCCACGAATGCAGGTGGGCAGGCAAGGCGATCTCGGAACAATGGCGATTTATAAACTTCTTAGTTATAACTTGGCTTATAAACTGCTGTCTTTATAGGATATTGCGCTCCTTAAGTCTAGACTTAAGAGCTTTTATCTCACAATGCCAACTTTCAAACTATGAATTGAAAGTTACAAAATTATTTCCGCTAAAAACGAACCGAAATTATTAATGACGCAAAAAAGAAACGTCATTTCCAGCGGCACTTAATTCAAGTCAAACTGAAATAAATCGAACTAATGAGAGAAAATTTACTGAAACAGCTCTGAACTTCCGCGCGTGGATGAAATTGAGCGACATGTATTAATAGTTTTAACTCCCTAACAAGATTCGAAAAAAATATCGATCTTCCCTCTCTTACAGCCCATAAAAACACGACAAAGACACATGTCCTCCCTTATTATCTTCAATTAAGAGGCTCAGATAATGTACCGTGACATACGTTCGACATGTCCAGTCATCGAAGAGCCGCAACAAAACCAACTCACTATGCCATTCGAGTTCAGATACTGCTGGTTGTTTCAATTCGGCAAAGTTTTGCGTTCTCTTCTGCCAGTCGAAAGTCACTTTTGTGTTGTTGTTTTAGAGTTTCCTTTGGCTGTTTTCCATAAGTTTGCACGTCAGGTTCTGTGAGTGATGCACGGCCGACGGTGACGGATGGCTGGCAGTTACGCGTGATTAGTGGATACGGCACGTAGACGTAATCACAGGGAATAATGAGCCATGATAGATATAATCACTTCTGTCCACGGAGGGGACTGACAGTTTTCATTTGTTGCGCTGAAGAAAAATGCGATGTGTATCTCAATGGCCTATTTATTATTGTGAGATATGTCGTCGTCTTGTTATCGTATTCCTCATGTCCTGGGATTGTTAGAGGGATGTAGGGTCGAACATTTCTTCCCAGTCAGTTTTATTCTAAGATGCATTTTCTCTTTTGTGTTTTACGCTATAAAATATGAAAGGTCACCCTTTGAAGATCAGTCGCAAAGGAAACTAGATTTATCTGTAACAAGAATAGTTCCTGGCGCCATTATTTATAGTTTTATTTAGTTCATTTTCCATTTAGTAGATTTTGTTGTTTCCTTAAAGCCTCAAGACACTCTTTCCACGAACAGAATTCATCCATGGAAGTGACGTGAAATAACTTGAAATGCAACTTGCAGCGAGGCTTGGCTGTGACAAGTTGTCACGTCACGCGCTTGTGTACATCGCATCGTCTACTCTACGTACACGTCCCCGCAAGATACTCTGCTGGCTTCTCATTGTTGGGGAATACACTTGTGTGGATGACGTCATTTTAGGCACGGATTTTGTAGAGTTTCAGCAAGAGATGTTAAAGTAAGGCAGTGTTTATGTAGGTTCGAAACTTTGGCCATGTCAGCCGTCAGGCCTTTCAATATTAAAATTAAATACTGTTTCAATCCTAAATACAAAATGAAATTAACATAAAATAGTTTTACGTTCGAACTTAACACGGGAATAATATTCAACCTAACTCCTATTTCAGATAAAATTTCCACACATAAACTATTTGCATGTAGTAGGTCAAGGTCTCCGTAAAAGGTCACAGGATTCTGCGTATTTCTAGCCAAATAAAATCTGTCAAACAGGTGATCTTTAACCTTCGTCTTTGCCAAATTATTACTCTTTATCTTTCAATATTCAAGTCACTGCAGTGACAAATTCATATTCATTCTCCTCTAAAGAAAAACGTACGACTTCTCACTCGAGTCCACCTAATAAATTTCCTCTCGCACAAAAAGGACGCTATAAAACCTGAAAAAAAGTAACCCCTTCCTACCCCTGACCACTCGTCTCACACAAAGACACATCAAAGAAAGTCCTAGCGTATGCACTTGATCGGGTGCTGCACTAACGTGACGGCGTCCATCGATTGTTGGGGGGGTTTGGGGTGATGGGGGGGGTGGGGTTGGGGGGTAGAAGAAAGCTTTAAAAACACAGAGAGCTGGCGGCGTCTCCGCGACGGCCCAATACGTCCCAGGCCGGCCGTCGATTACTGGCGTACTGCATATGGTTGGACGGTGCGCAGAAGAAACTGTTAATTGGTTTTGACATTTTTAATTATTATTTTGTACACGATTTGATGCTATACGTAGTTTCCTGACTTGTATAACTGTTTGACTGTTGGGTTATAATATAAAACCAAACCTTTCTTTAGTAAAGCATAATAAATATTTCGTTTTTTTTACCTGTAACGAGCTTTTTTCAGTTTCTGTGTGCAGCAGCTGTAGCATACGGTTTGTTAGTGATAGTTCACTTATATGTGTGACCAACAAATACTAGAGTCTTTACGAAGTCTACGCAATTCCCGCAATGCAGTTTCACCTGAATTTAAAACATGTGTTATTTTAATTCATATTTTTCATCAACATTCGCTTACTAATTTAACGGATGAATCAACAACCCACACTCATAGACATTTATAATATGAGTTTGATAATTTTATAGTTATTTACGTGTCACCTGCTGACGGTACCTGTGCAGCTGAGTGCGCACGGAAACACACGAGCATCAGTAATACAAGTCTCGTTATTTTTCGCCACCTTCGCGTATTGATTAGTGCTCATTTGGTGCTTGTAGCATGTAGTCACAGGGGCGATTTGAGCTTCGGAAAGAATTATGTTGAATTATGACATGCAAGAAGTAAAAGTTATTACTTTTTTTATTATTAAGAAATATGCTTGTATAATACTTTTAGCTTTTAAGAGTAAAAAAAATAAAACATATTATCATTTAAAATATCAATTTGAAAATAAATAAAAAGCAAGTCTAGGCAGTTAGTTTTATTAGTTTTGAACGAGGAAAGAAATATTTTTTTACCACTTTAATTTCACAGCTTTTAGATCACATAGTCATAAAAGTAAGAACATTTTTGTATGGTGGTCACAAACGTGCCTCTTATTGCATTTTTTGAAAACACATTTTCCACATGAGTGACATTTTGTCCACCGTCAACCACTGCAAATCGCAGCAAGGCAAGCCGTTCGAAAATGAGGAGCCTTCAGCGCCAGTCGGCAGAAGTTTGCTCGGACGAGCAAAAACAAGCCAAAACAAAGCAGGAATAAGCAAAAATATTAGAGCTGGTTTGTCAACGTAAATGTAACAGTTCTGAAGAATAACATTATGCGCAGTTCAGTTCAATTTATTTAATTGAGCTATTTTTTAAAAGTTCTTTTTCCACATGAGTGACATTTTGTCTACCGTCAACCACTGCAAATCGCAGTAAGGCAAGGCATTCGAAAATGAGGAGCCTTCAGCGCCAGTCGGCAGAAGTTCGCTCGGACGAGCGAAAACAACGCGGAAATAAGCAAAAATATTAGAGCTGGTTTGTTGATGTACAAGTTACATACATACATATAATCACGCCTTTATCCCTAATGGGGTAGACCTAAACAAAGGTCGTTTCGCCACGTCTGACAAAGATTTGAGGGTTATTTAAGTTCAATTTGTAGGTATATTGCTGTAGTGATTGTCAGCCCATCGCCTAAATTGCAATATACTGAAACCCTCGGATCCCTTACCTGGTTTTTACAGCAAGTAACAGTTCAAGAGAAATAAGAAGTGAAAAAATAAATAATACGCAGAATTTTTAGTTACACCTGTTACTTAATTTGAATAAAAATACTAAACTCAATTTCAAAAAATAATGTTAAAACAATAACAAGGTAGCGTTGCAGTTATTTTCAGAATATAACTGTCCTGAACATGTACCCTGGTGGATGATTGACAAACTGATTAAAATACATGTTACAAAATGTACGCTAACTACCCTCTGAAAAGTTATGTTAAAGTCTGTAAAACCTGTAATGCAGCTTTTTATTTCGGGACAGACGACGGACAAACGGTAAAGCCGATTTCCACGTCATTGCGAATTAGCAGAAGTTTTTGAATTTAAGTTTTTGGGACATTTGTGTGGCTTGTTGAATAATCCTAAGAATTTAAAGTTATGTGTTGTATGCCATTTAGGTAAGTGTCTCTTTTGACGTAATGTTATATTATAATATAACTAGCGCCCCGCCCCGGCTTCGCACGGAAATTATCAGTGTTTCTCCACTGTATTATCCTATCCGTCCTCTTGAATCACTCTATCCATTAAAAGAAACCGCATCAAAATCCGTTGCGTAGTTTTAAAGATTTATGCATACATAGGGATATAGGGACAGAGAAAGCCACTTTGTTTTATACTATGTAGTGAAGTAACATACATACATACAGACAGCGACTGGACATACGTGACTTTTGAAGCACGTCTCATCAAAATCATTTTGAGTGTCTGCCAAGGGAATCAAATCAAACCCTATTCCTTCAGATCCTGTACCAAAGGCTCAGGCTTGTATACCACAGAGGCAGTTTTTGGTACTAAATGCTAGTCAAAAGGTCTCGTGTTTATCTGTCGTTAGGGAGGCTAATAAACTAAGTAAGCGGTCTGCCGTCCCTGAGTAAAGTAGCTGGTTTAAATAAATACTGACTGGGCTGCATTTCATAATGTTGTCTATCACGGTTGCTGCACCTTCAGTAAAGTATTTTTAGCTTTTGTGGTAATTCGGTTCGATAAAACATTGACTTAATTTTATTTTTTTCATACGTACATATAACCCTATCCCTAATGGGGTAGGCAGAGCGTAAACGATCTAAGCAAAGGTGGTTCCGCCACGTCTGACAAAGTTTTGGGGGATATTTAAGATAGATTTGTAGGAATATTGCTGTAGTGACAGGTTTTCTACCCATCGCCTAAATTACAGTATACTGGAACCTTCGGATCCCTTAGCTGGTTTTAACAGCATGCCCGGGAGGAGAAGCAGCTAGTACATTCTATGTTTTTCTCTCGTTCCCAGGCCAGCATTTATTTTTCAATTGCTCCTAATTCAAACTTTTGCAGCAGCAAATGTTACGTTGACACCCATCGGCTGTTGCTTTTCTGATTTAAAGGTCTGCCGGAGTAGTGCAATCCCATACAAATGTAGTTTCCCTTTTATTCCTAAACCAAATTTAACCAAACTTCGTACACTTGACCAAATGTATCATATCTATACTTTTAATAAGGTTTGGTTTAAAAATATTAACCAAGTACGAAATTAGAAAATATATTTAATTATAGGCACACAAAATCATATTTTCGATCTTATTTTGTTTATGCTTATTTTCAAACCATACCTAATTAGAAGCTTAGGTATGATGCATTTGGTCATGTGTACGATGTTTGGTTAAGTTTGGTTTTACTGTTTAAGAATAAAAGCGAAACTACGTTTGTATAGGAAGGACCAAATTTAGAAATAATTTTAGAAATTTGCAAATCTAGAATTAACAACAATATAAAATCTATTATGTGCCATTGGACCTTCAATAATGTACACATTTTAATAAAAAAAATACCAGTTTCTGAACAGAAATTTTACTCACTGAAAACACATATATTTTTTTAATTCTGTGTAGTTTTCTTCGCAAAAAAAGTTGGTCGAATTTATAAATAAGCCGGCGTAATGCACCACACAAGTAGCTGTCAATAGTTTTGACGTTTCACTAAAGTTGGTTCAATTAACGAAGTCGTGAATGCAGCAATATGGCGACGGCAATGCAGCAAATGAAAAGGGTTAATAAATGATTAGTTTTCCATATTTCGTAACTGTTTCTTTTAGTTCGACAGCGACGGAATTGTGGCGTGTGGTGTAAGTTGCAGGTTTCGGCGATTTGTGTCGTTGGTTTTAAATTCTGTCAGTGGAGGTAGGTGCTATTTAACCTATAAGCGGCGATGCTCGTTTATTGGGGGTGTTTGCTTTAATCATATGCGGGAATAAATGCATCAGCGTTCACCATCAAATGAAGGTTTATCCAGCGCTTAACTAATACTGTAGAAGTAATTACAAGGAAATAATAAGCTACGTCTCTATTGCAATTAAGTAAACAATGATACGCAAAAAATATGCTCTGAATTAAAAAATAACTTCTAATTTGATGACTGCTCACTTAATCAGTAAGAGGTAATTAATAGTATTTTCCGTGCCGTGGAAGGCAAGTTAAGCAGTTGGTCCCAGTTAATATCGTTTAATACCATAGATATTCGTCGTTAGTTACTAAGTATTGGCGGCTTAAAAACTCTGACCTAATCTAGGAGTGGGTCTGGTTTTCCTTCTGGGTTGCGGAGGTCAGATGGCAGTAGCTTTGTGTAAAAACTAGTACCTTCGTTCAATCCCTTAGATTGAGTAGCCAACCCCGTGAGATACGGGATAAGGCGAGAGAAAAGAATAATATTTTTCCATACCGTCAAAATTATATTACCGCTATCGCTAATACCTTGTACTCTACCCGCCTAGCTTTTAAGTCTGCAACTTTTCACTGTTTTAATTAAGTTGACGTCGCAGTTACAACCTGTCGTGATTCGTTGGCGAATGTTCGGAAACGTTCGGCAACTTTCGGAAGCGTTCGGCAAACGTCGGAAATGTTTGGCTGAAAGGAAAGCTGAACTGACTTTGATGCAGTACAAGTTTATTTAGGTGCTGAGTTTGAGTTGTGAGTAAGATTAATTTGTTGTTTTGGTCATGGATTTGTAGGTATTCTTACGTACACAATGTCAGTCAAAAATGACCTTTTATTAGTTCGTTGATGCTCTGCTTACCCTTTAAGGTATAACCAACCTTACAACAGCAGTTTTTTAATGGTCTTCTGAAAGACCCTATGTACAAGGTGGCGCAAAAGAAATCACCCTATTGGAAGATGCTCTCATTTTTGCAAATGGCCGCCAATGTCAAATCTGTTTTGACATTTGTGGACTAGACAGATGCAGAATACAAGTGAACAAGCCATGGAGCGATACACTCCCCAAGAACGCGGAAAAATCGTGTCTATTTTTTTGAGTAACAATTCGTCTGTGGTGTTGGCGCAGCGCGAATTCCGTCGCCGATTCCCCGGCCGTCCGACACCGACTGCGCAAACACTGCGACGTTTAGCCACCAACCTTGAAGAGTATGGGACCACACGAGACGTTGCTAAGAGTGGCCGGCCCCGGAGCGCCCGTTCTGCCGAGAATATCGCCGCTGTAGCCGAGGACGTTGAAGTGAGCCCCGAAACATCGACCAGACGACGTGCCACGCAATTGGGCCTCAGCCGGCGGTCCTTGCAGCGAATTTTGGTGCGAGACTTGAAGATGTTTCCTTACAAAGTCCAGACCGTGCATCAGCTGCTGCCTGCCGACCGCCAAACGCGCGTAACCTACGCCCAAGCCATCCTCAATCTCGAGGAAGAATTGGACAATTTTTCGACCAAAATCATCATGAGCGATGAGGCTCATTTCCACCTCAGCGGTTACGTGAATCGGCAAAATTATCGCTTCTGGGGCACCGAGAATCCACGAGTGATGCACGAGGAGCCGTTACACCCGCTCAAAGTGACTGCGTGGTGCGCTGTTCACGCTGGAGGAGTCATCGGGCCATTTTTTTTCGAGAACGCCGCGGGTCAAACGACAACAGTGGACGGTGCGCGCTATAGGGCCATGTTGACCGAATTTTTTCTGCCGCAATTGGACGAATTGGGACTGGAGGACATGTGGTTCCAACAGGACGGGGCAACGGCGCACACTGCACGAGCCACAACCGACATTCTGAAGGCGGCATTTCCGGGTCGCCTAATCTCTCGTTTTGGCGATTTGCACTGGCCGGCCAGATCGCCCGATTTAACGGTCCCGGACTTCTTTTTATGGGGTTTTTTGAAGTCTCGTGTTTACGTCAACAAGCCTGAGACCTTGGAAGCCCTCAAAGACAACATTCGACACGAGTGCGAGAATCTGTCGCCCGAAGTTCTCGCCGAAGTGATGAAAAATGCCATAAAACGAGCCCGTATGGCAATCAATTGTAACGGCGCCCATTTGGCCGATATCATCTTCTCGACTTGACCAGTAAAATTCTAAAGGTGCAAATAAATATAATCAAAAAACAGATTCGAAGTTTTTCATTTAGAAAAAAAATGAGAGCCAAACAACATCGGATGACTTCTTTTGCGCCACCTTGTAGTTGAATAAATATCGGCTACGAATGGAGCTACGAAGTGCTACGGCGTAGCAACTTTCTTACTACTGGAACTGAGAATACAACATACTTAAATATAGTCACGCTTTTATCCTGAATGGAGTATGTAGAGCCTGGTAAAAGACGTCTGACAGATATTGAGGGCAATTTTAAATTGAAATATGTATAAACTTTAACCCTCAAATCCGTTTTGCTAACTTTTGCAGCATGCCTAAAACTTAAGAAGGGCAGCTGGAAACATTCTATGTTTTTCACTTCAAGTCCAGCATAATGTAATTTATATCACTAATACTGAAGACTGCAGCAAAACACTGCAGTCCGTCAATACGGCATCACAGTAGCGTGTGACGTCACAAAAGTCTAATTACTTGCTAACCAGAACTTGAACTATAAAACTATAAAAGTTGGCTGAAGTTGTACAGCCAAGTTTGTGTCGTGTCGGCTGACGGCCTCGCGACTTATTCCTGTGGACGAGGTCTCGTTTTTAAATATAAGTAGAAAGTTTTGACTGAGTTTTTGGAGTGACACTGCGATTATACGAGAAATGATACCGTCTTCCATGCTGGACTGAGAGCGAAAAAAAACATAGAATGTGCCAAGTGCATTTCCTCCTGGGCATGCTGTAAAAACCAGCTAAGGGATCTGAGGGTTTTAGTATATTGCAATTTAGGCGATAGGCTGACAACCTGTCACTACAGCAATATACCTACAAATCTAGCTTAAATAACCCTTAAAACTTTGTCAGACGTGGCGCAACGACTTTTGTTTAGGTCGTTTTACGCTCTGCTTACCCTTAAGGGATAAAGGCGTGATTATATGTATGTATGTATGATACTGTTAGGTTATTAACTTAATTTAAGATTTAGGTACAGTTTTTGGAGAAGAACAAAACTAGCACATCGTGTAATAGATTAAGCCTGTATTAACCACAACCTTTTAGAACGAAGAAATAAATTACCTGTGCATATTAAT
Organism: Scrobipalpa costella; assembly: GCA_949820665.1. Lineage (NCBI taxonomy): Eukaryota > Metazoa > Arthropoda > Insecta > Lepidoptera > Gelechiidae > Scrobipalpa > Scrobipalpa costella. The sequence continues at coordinate 1,676,017 of OX463306.1, forward strand.
TTAAGTTTATCTTTGTGTTTCTTGTATTTAGTGTACAATATAGTGTTTTTACTTACTTACCTCACTTACTTACTTTGGCATACAAAGTTTGACTGATTAATGTTAGAATTTAGGTCTTTGAATATGAAACATGTTTTTTTTTTTTTCAGTTGGGTTTGCGAAGTTTGTTTTTGACTATGGTGTAGAGCAGCGGAGAAAGATGACAGAGTCAAAGATCACGACTTCTGACTCTAAAATCGTAACATATGCTGGCATCTCAACACATTGATGTAACACATTCTCTGATTATGTAAGAAAAAATCCCTGCCTACTTACTTACTTAAAAATAACCGTTTTTAGATTGTCTTCCTCCGATCAGAACTCGGCTGCCATTCTCCAGCAAAATTACCATCGAACTAAAAAGCTTGTCAGTATTTAACCGGCAGAATTAACCACGACAACGTTTAACCCGACTAATAAAGAAGTTAGCGAAGTAACGGACAGACTTAACCGTGTCACTTTAACAGCTTTAACCAGATAAGTTCAACCAGGATTTTGTCAATTAGTTGGTGGTTAAAAGGTAACCTAACTTGGTGTACCTCAATGTTCCTCATTTAAAATGTCAATGATTTTTTTCCCGAGCTTTGTCCCGTATCCCACGGGGTTGGCTACCTAATCTAGGTTATTAATCGAGTGTGCTGGTTTTTACACAGAGCGACTGCCATCTGACCTCCGCAACCCAGAAGGGAAAGAAGACACAAACCTAGATGTCAAAGGTTATTGCAATTATTTTCAACGCTGATATTAACAGTTTTTCTCATTTTAATAGTTAAGTAATACTTGAGGGAGACAAACCCACAACTATGGCTATGCGTGCCACAGCTCTAACTAAGCTCTACCGCATATTCAAGTCTTCCGTGCAAAATCACGAGCAGTGCTATCTGCCTATTTGATAACAGTACCAACAAGCCAAGTCATTCAAAATCTGTTCGGTCTTCGAAAATCTTCTTTTTCTTCTTAGCGAGTGGATTCTCGAGTCGAAAAACAACCCATTGAACCCTGGTACCAGAGTTTTCAAACCGCCTAGTAGCACAGTTATTAGGCCTCTGACGCCACTACCACTCTGATGGTTTGAGTAACGACCACTATCAAAGACAGCGACCGGGACCGACAGCTTAACGTGCCCTCCGAAGCATGGAATCCTTTTCGGAAAATCAGGTGATTCAACCTGCAATGTCCTAACTAAACTGGTGAAAACCTCACAAAGTGATAAATTGACAAATATCCACTTTGTGTTCCCCTGTGTGCTGGGAATCGAACCCAGGACATCCAACTCTTAAACCCATGGCTTTGACCATTAGGCCACGCAGGCACTTAACTTCTTCAAAAATGAATTTATATCGCTTTTAAATCAGCTTGTAAACAGTTCCTTACATTAACACAAACAAGTTTTATATTGGCGATCTGTTATTCTATTATCGAAAGAAAGTGGCGATTTTATGTTCATTCAGGTCTATATTAAACCAGTTACTTTATAAATGAGACATTTGAAGTGTTAATAAGGTACGTTAAGAGACCGAGAGAATTTTAAGAATCCGATCTCAGAGATATCCATATTAATAAATATTTGACCTCCTACAGTTCTGTAAATTTAAATAGCATATAATAACGGTAATATTTGTTTAAATACTACTAATAGCCTCTTATGAAGTAGGCTAGGATCAACGGGAAACCTAATAAAATAGGCATTATATCAGAGGTTTTGTGTACCTGCCTCCTACGCAGAGGGTCCCAGGTTCGATTCTCGGCTGGGGCAGACATTTGAATGATGAGTTTAAATATCTGCTTCTGGGTCTGGGTGTTCTTTGTGATTGTTTCTGTGTATGTCCATGGCACCCCGATACAGGGAATCCTAGTGGGGGCTATGAGTGTGATCGTGCTTTGTTATAGCGCTATTATGATGAATATTATACATATACATAATCACGCCTTTATCCCTAATGGGGTAGGGAGAGCGTAAACGACCTAAACAAAGGTCACTCCGCCACGTCCGACAAAGTTTTGAGGGTTATTTAAGATAAATTTGTAGGTATATTGCTATAGTGACAGGTTGTCAGCCTATCGCCTAAATTGCAACAACGAAAAACCCTCGGATCCCTTAGCTGATTTATACAGCATGCCCGGGAAGAAATGCAGCTGGCACATTCTATGTTTTTCTCTCGCTCCCAGTCCAGCATGGAAGTAAAATAGGAATGTTTAAGCAACGTCATCGGTTGTCAGCCTATAGTCTTGGCTCAGCTCAAATACATTGGCTCTCCCTTTTGTTCTTAATAATTGGTATAAGTAAATTTCATGTTATTGTTTCAAGTTCAGCTAGGAAGCAACTGGCAAAACATACCTGTTACATTCAGGTAAAGAACCTCGAGAACAGTGTTCGCTACAAATCCCCGAGATATATAATTAATACTTCCATGCTGGCCTGGGAGTGGAAGAAAAACATAGAATGTGCAAGCTGCATTTCACTCCCAAGCATGCTGTGAAAACCAGCTGAGGGATCCGAGGGTTTCAGTATATTGCAATTTAGGCGATGGGCTGACAACCTGTCAGTACAGCAATATACGTACAAATCTATCTTAAATAACCCTCAAAACTTTGTCAGACGTGGCGGAAAGACCTTTCTTTAGGTCGTTTACGCTCTGCCTACCCCATTAAGGATAACAGCGTGATAATATGTATGTATGTATAAGTATATTTCATGTCATTGTTTCAAGTCCAGCTAGGAAGCAACTGGCAAAACATACCTGTAACATTCAGGTAAAAGTCCCGAAAAACAGCGTTCGCGACGAAACCCGGAGAATATATAATTAATGCTTATAAAAAGAAAACATTTGACCCTTCCGCCGAAAAATAAGTAAGTTCCCGAAGTCATAACCCGAAATTGGATTACGGGACAAATGCGGCCTCTCACCGTTCCTCCCTTATACACATAAATATTTTAAAAAGCCGGGGTCGAAACTACCCCTATCAGTGATCTCTTAACCCCGAAACTGCTACGACGGACATTTGTGTCCTGTAATATTGGTCGCAGGTACAGTGTTGGGGCGTAGTAATAGGTATGAGTCTTAGAGTAACAATGATTGTGTGTAGTTTTTGATGCCTTGCGTGAAAAATTAAACTTGGAGGTTGTTACAGTTTGAAACTTTCGCAGTCACACGTATTGTCTTAAAAACAGGACAATTAAGGTTGCCTGGAAGAAATTGCTGCTTAGCAATATGGCCGCCAAATTGTACTTCTATTTGTTTTATTTCCTGTTTTTCTCTTGTGTCTTTTCTGTGCAATAAAGAATTACTATGAGCATGGTGCTTTAGACCTGACACTTTTAAAATAATATAAAAAATATTTTTGTGTTGTAATATCACGTTTTGACTATACATAGGTTTGGGCCGTTTGTTTAATACTGCAAAAAAGATTTTGCTTAAACTTTTTTTTTATTCGTAGTATCTGGAAAACTTTGCATAACATAACTTACTAAAACAAATAGGACACTTTACTAAATACCATCACCCTACCTCTATTGGTTCCAATATTCCCATCCCATCACGGTATTGCAAAAGAAATCAAATTAGATATACAATAAGCGTGGTACTGTCCGATTTACATAAGTATCCCTGCTATTCGGCCGGTTGATACGAGATTGCGGCCGGCACAATATTGCCAGCCAGTGTCTGTCGCGCTAAGGCCCGATGTGGATACATTTTTTTTTGTTCGTGTCTTCGATTATAGGTTGCGTTTAAATTTGGAATGAAAAGGTTTTGTTTGAATATATTTTGGAGTATTGGCGATGCAAACTGTTGAAAGGGGCCACAGGTAGCATAGATTTTCTACCAACTTGTAGATATTACGAGTAGAAGACATTTTTCGCATACAGTCCAAAATTACCACTTTAACAAACGTGTCAAAACAGAAAAATCACTTGACCTTCATGAAGGCCAAAATCCACCCATTTGTTCTGCACATAATATAGACACATAAAAATATAAGATCGTAGTCCATAGCCGGGAGGGTATACCAATGCAAATCCTCGGACATTAAATAAAACATAAATACGACCGATGGACCTAGCAGTAACTGAGGGTAGTAAAAAGTTCGCACTTACTAAAATAAAATTCGATTTGGGGTTATAGACAGACGAGGGGTTAAATTGACGGTTATTTTAAGGATTACTTTTAAAAAAAGAACTCACATGAAATCGGGACTATTTTCCATAACATGGTAGGTAGAGCTACAACGGCTAAATATTTAGTCTGTTGTAGGCATATCAGTTTTTTTTAAACACATGGGGTATGATGTGACGATTGATGCAATTTTACGTCTTAGTTACCTATTCATTTTTAAATACTTGATTTTTAGCATGAAAATTAGTTTTTTTTTAGACGATCTATTGTAAGGTCAACGCAAGTAAGCTGCCAATCTTTATAAACTACAAAATTCACTTCATATTTCCAGTAACTCCGCAGAAATATAAAATACAATAACGTGTGTCGTACTAAGAAACATTGACATGGGGCCCCTGAGCTCCGTTCCGTTATCTTTAAAGACTATACACTTTAGATATAATTATTTTGACGATCTACGAGTACCAATTACCTATGTTTGTCTAGGCTACAAACTCCCATCGTGGTGTAGTGATGTGAGCCTTGGGCAGGGCGCCCGCTCTGAAGGACGTGTGTTCAATTCCCATGAGGGGGAAAACAAAGTTCATACCTATTTGAAAATTTATCACTGTATTAGGTTTTTCTCCTTTTGGTTATGCAGACTGAATCACTAGATTGTTTGAAAAAATAAGGATAATGTGCTTAGGAGTGCACTACAGTCCCGGTCGCTGTCTTTGATACATACATACATATAATCACGCCTATGTCCCTAATGGGGTAGACAGAGCGTAAAGTCTGACAAAGTTTTGAGGGTTATTTATAATAGATTTGTAGGTATATTGCTGTAGTGAAAGGTTGTCAGCCCATCGCCTAAATTACAAAAATACAAATTGACATCGGCGGGACCCTGAGGTCCGCCCCGCTATCTTTAAAAACTACAATTTAGATTGATCTGTTCGACTGTAAGAATAAGGATTATGTGCTTCAAAAGAGCATGTTCAATCGCTGTCTGTGACAGTCGTTATTAAACAAAACAAGTCAGACAGAGGCCTATTAGCTGTACTATTAGGCACTTCAAAAATACTCTGATTCGAGTGTGCTTTATATAAGGACACTTGATAGAAGGAAAACTCACTGTTCTGCAAATCCAAATTAAATCCATGTAAAATTCGAGTAACTCGGCACAAATTTAAAATACAATAACGTGGACACATCCTACATTTACGAAACATTGACATCAGCGGGCCCCTGAGGTCCGCCCCGCTATCTTTAAAAACTACAATATAGATTAAATTATTTTGACGATTTACCTACATGGGTTGGACAGCGCACTACCTCGGTGGCCTAGAGGTGTGAGCCTTGGACACTCGAACCGGAGGTTGTGGTTCGATTCCCAGGAGAGAAACACTAAGTTGATTCGTGTTTATCAATTTATCACGTTTTTTCCATTTTGGTTAATACAATCAGACTGGATCACCTGTCTGTTGGTAAGATTAAGGATTATGTACTTTTTATAGTGGTTTTAAAATAAACCATATCAGAATCGTATTAGCTGTGGTTAAAAAAATCTCACTATTCTGCCAATCCAAATAAAATCCTCGCGAAATTCGAGTAACTCGGCACAAATTTAAAATACAATAACGTGTAGGACACATTCTACATTTACGAAACATTGACATCGCCGGGCCCCTGAGGTCCGTCCCGCTATCTTTCAATGCGAGGATATTAAATCCAGTCGACTCCATAAGAATTCCGATAGAGTCTCCGAATGTCCCGGAGTGTAAAGTCCCGCTGTCGGGTTGAGACAAAGGGTAGTGCTTTTGGGGTTAGGTCATTTGGGTGTATAGTGATTTTCTATTTTCCAATACTGATTTATTCGACAACCTGTCCCGACAGCAATATACTTACAAATCTATCTTAAATAACCCTCAAAACTTTGTCAGACATCGCGGAGCGACCTTTGTTTAGTTCGTTAGGGATAAAGGCTTGATTATATGTATGTATATATTTATTGGGCGTACTTTTACAATTATTTTATTGTAACCATTATTTTTATTTTGTTTCAGGTATGACAGATTTATCTTAAGCGGTGCATTTGCATTACGGTAGCAAGTATGTTTTTTGAAATACTTTACTTACAAAGATGGTGATATTATGGCCTACGTGGCGTCTCCATCAGTAAAAAAAATATAAGTCACTAAAAACGCAGTGAATCGAAAAACCGGTCCAAAAGACTCAAGTAATAATTATAATGATAACTAAGAACTTATAAATTAGCGAGCGAAAGATTACCGTTGGTGGCCGTTGTTCGTATTTTTTCTACCTTTTACTACAACGAACTAAGAATTGCTAATTTATAAGGTTCTAAATTATCTTAATTACTGTTACTTGAGTTATGATTTTATGACTGATGCGGGCGCTATCTAGGCCATACCTAAAGGCTCTAGTTAGGGTGTAGGCAGGAATAGCCTTAGCTGTTCACGCAACTACTTAAAACGAAGAGTCGTTCAGAAAGAGCTGTATTTATAGGTCGACGGCTTATCTGAAACCCTTGAGTCTATTGGATTTTGACAGTGTACCCGAGAAGGGGAGCAACTGGTACATTCTATGTTTTCGTCACCTAGACCTATATGGATCTTTTTCTTACTAGCTTGTTAGAAAATTCCATATTAATCAATTTCAACGTTACCTTTATTGTGCGATATGCTTAAATAACAATCCCAACACAAAGTTAGAGTGAACAGGCATCTTCTGGGTGAGCTCGCTCCATCGTCGACTCTGTCTCAATCGCTCCCGACCTAGACTGGAGTCTAGAGCAAACCTATTTCAAACGAAAAATAATAATAATAACAAGGTGCCTGAAGAAAACTTTTAATCTAGTCAGATCACGAACCCTTCACCTACTCACCTCTGAAAGGAGCGAAGGTTTTTGTATTTAGCTGCCATCATGTCGTGTCCTTTGAGATCCCCCCTCCCCCCCTTGCGGACGCCGTCTGTCCACGACGGCAGGCGACGCCTGTGTCACTCAACCCAGATACTTTTACAGTATCAGACTTTCTTTTAAAACTCGGACAACAGGGTTCATTGGGTCTTACGTCGGTTTGAAAAAGCGTAAAGGGCAAGAAATTTGTTGCTTTTTTTCTAGCCTGATTGCACTCTGCTTACCCCATGAGAAATAAAGCCGTGACTATCATCTACCGAAACACGAAAGCTCTACCCACACGTTAATGAAATAGCCGTGTAATAATCATTCCGTATTCGTCATTAAACGGACGAAAATATATATGTCGCAGGGATATGCCAAAATTAGGGACTTGGCCGAATCCCTAAGCGATTTGATCAAATCCCGGCAAATGATCAAATAATTACAACATTTTAACATATCCCTAAACAAATCTAGAGATTTGGCCAAATCCCTAGACAAATCTAGAGATTTGGCCAAATCTCGAATCTGGTTTAGTGAAATGACATAAACTAAGTTTGAGTGTTTAATCAAAATGTTTAATTGGTAAGACAAGTATTTTAATTTGAACATAAATCTCAAAAATTTCTTCCTACTAATCGTAGCATTTAAGTACCTGCTACTAGCCGGAGAGCTGGCTACGTTAGAGGGCGTACGATTTGAAGAGCAACGAAACTTTGTAGGTAGTAAGCCATTCTATATCCTTATCTTCTATATTCTTATCAGATCGAGATGCCTGCCAGCTTTTCATTCCAAACATCCAAACAAATGGAGGAGTATTTTTGAGAATAATTTACTTGATACGAGAAAAATATAAAATAAAATATTAGTTGGCGGGAAAGCAGCGGTAGGCGACGTTAAAATTTCAAACTTTGACGGTGCTTACTAAGTTTTGTAGCTCTTCAAAGCGTACGCCCTCTTACGTAGCTAGCTCTTAGGCTATATAAAATCAAATAAATTAATGAATAATGAAAATAGCCTCGATTCTGACACCTCCTTAGCTAATTCTTAGATACTTGAGTCATTTTCTTAAGTAAGCTAGAGAAAACAGACAGGAAATCTGCAGCTGTCAATCGTCTCCCTGAAGTAATGTTTGATTCCTTATTTACGCATTTTTACACAATAGGACCATTAAATATGCTTTTGTAATTTTGCCTTATTTAAGAAATCAATTGTCACTTTAGCAGCAGTGCAGAAGGGGGCGCGGTAAAACTCAAGAACTGACATGAATTTTCGACATTTCACTGAAATCGTATAGGGATTTGATCAATTCACTAGATTTAGTCTAGGGATTTGGCCAAATCTCTAGATTTGTTTAGGGATATGTTAAAATGTTGTAATTATTTGATCATTTCCCGGGATTTGATCAAATCGCTTAGGGATTCGGCCAAGTCCCTAATTTTGGCATATCCCTGCGACATATATATTTTGCATGAGATAAAAAGGGATAGGAGATTCTAGCTTTCACATGTTTATACATCTTATCTTTTTTTCTCGTCCGTTGTAAAGAAGCTCGAAATCTCTGAAGGAATTTGCCCCTTTCTCTTTATTACGCTACCTCTGATGGACTGTCCACTACCTACGTCTACCCAAGGGGTGGGGGGTGAAAGGGGGAACATAATTGGGTATTAACAGATAGAATCTGTCACCAGACGTGGTTAGAAATTGAATGGATTCAATTTAATTTTTCGTTTCAAATCTGTACCGGATGAGATCGCTAATTAAAATGTCTGTCAAAAGTTTGCTCGGATACATTGAATGTTCGATTCTGTTTTATGTGGTATGATGTTTACTGGAAATATATTAAATATGTACGTTATTGTTCGGCGTATTATTAAAGCAAATTCGGTATTGTTCTATTATGTTATTCGCTCATTCACTGTCGATCCTTTGTTAGTGATGTCACTCTTTACTATGTGAACTTCCAAACGTCGAACCAGTATCACATATCGACAGACTCAAATAAAACCCAACTGTGTGTGTTTGTTCGAAAACCTCATCGGTACAAACCAAGAAGTGTCCGGCTCTTAAAACAATAGTAAACAACTCTATCCCATAAGTTTTTAAAGCGTACACTGGTAAAGGCTTACGCACACTAGCGCGGGGAACCGTCGAAGCGAAACGTCCCCCCTTTCGGACGGTCGTTCCCCACGGAAGCGGCATTAAAACTTTGAGTGATTTCGCTCAGTCAAACGCTGCAAGACGGCCGAGGTCCGGTTCAGACAGGGCTGTCTACACCCTCTATTTGAACGAGCCTTTGTCCGACGCGTGTGTGTGAAGGAAAATGACGTCTCTATACTCTATAGACTGTCACGTTGCATTATCTGAGACAAACAAAAGGTTAGTTGCACTGACGTTGTAATGACGATCGACGGGTGACGTTGTGCACGTTCTTTGTGGGTTGTTTTAAGCTTTTTAGCCGGATTATTACATGTTATTTCCGAGTGAGGTTGTGCATTACGGTGTGATGCGGGTTCATAAGAAGCTAAAAGGAATAATTAATTACAGTAGTGATAGGTTGTCAGACCATCGCCTAAATTGCAATATACTGTTACCCTTGGATCCCTTAGCTAGTTCTTACAGCATGCCCGGGAGGAAATGCAGCTGGCACATTCTATAGTTTTCTTGCTCCCAGTCCAGCATGGAAGAAAATAAAAAGGAAAAATTTGCATTTAAAAAAGTTTGAAATTTTTGACCTTAGCCGTTAGCGTTCTGAGTGTTGTCAGTACGTGGAAATCTCAGAGATTTCAGATACTTTTACCGCGGGAAATACTTCCCATGCAACCCATGATTTCCCCTATAATCAGGTGGTTGCAACCCCTGGCAGCCGGAAGCGACGGACGAGTTGCCGGCGACTAATTTGCGCACAGTTCGCCAGCTGATAGTCGTTTTCTCTGCTTCATTACGATTCATTGTTTGAAAAGTCGTGTGTGAGCGAAGCTTATTGATTGGAATTTTGCTGGGGATTATGATATCAGAGATTTTTTTAAAAACAAATTTTATTTATAGACGAAAATAACAAACGATGAGTTTTTTCTATGAAGAAAGTAATTAAAAACTCTAATTAAGAAATAACGAATATCTTATTAAGGTTACATTAGACTATTCACCTTAGATCTCACGGTGAAAGAAGCGTTTTATCATTCTGTTAGTGACGAATTCGTCCCTTACGCCAATTGTAATTAAAAGGAAACATCATCGTTAAAATAGATAGTCAGGTCTTTAAGGTGATTTTAATAATATCAAAAAGTATAGTTGTAGTGACTGTACAGCAATATAAATGAACCAAAGTATATTCATACGCTTAACATAATAATCTACAAATACACTTTCTACCCCAAATCAAAATATAGAAAATAAAAAAATAAAAACACACCGCAACAACCCGTATTAACAATTCGAACGCTGCTAAGCACGTCCACACGTCCACTGAGGGAGGGGAGGGGGCAAAACCCCCCCATCTCCAGACGGGGGGTGACGTCTCCATTCGCGTCACTGGCAGATCAATGCTGGACATCCCCACCTGCACTTTTAATTCGCGGGAGAGAGACAAGACTTGTAGGACACCTTTGTCTCTCTAGCCTTCTTTTTGACTTTTTAGTTTTCTTAGCTGACGATTCTCTCTCATCGATTTGTCTTATCGCTGTTGCGAAAATTGGAACGTGTTTACACCACGCTGGACTGGGAGCGAGAGAAAAACATAGAATGTGCCAGCTGTATTTCCTCCCAGGCATGCTGTAAAAACCAGCTAAGGGATCCGAGGGTTACAGTATATTGCAATTTAGGCGATGGGCTGACAACCTGTCACTACAGCAATATATGTACAAATCCATGTTGAATAACCCTCAAAACTTTGTCAGACGTGGCGGAACGACCTTTGTTTAGGTCGTTTACGCTCTGTCTACCCCATTCGGGGTAAAGGCTTGATTATATGTATGTATGTAATGTAGTATTGATCAGTTTATTTATAAATAGCGACCTGCCCGGCCTCGTACGGAAATTATCAGTGTTTTTCTACTATATTATGCATGTATTATACATATAAACCTTCCTCTTGAATTACTCTATCTATTAAAAGAAACCGCATCAAAATCCGTTGCGTAGTTTTAAAGATTTATGCATACATAGGGATATAGGGACAGAGAAAGCGAATTTGTTTTACTATGTAGTGTTTTTTTTTTTTAAATTATTTTAACAACTCACCTGCTTTAATTCGCGGGAGAGAGAGAAACAGGACTTATACGTCAGAGTGAGCACCTTTTTTCTGTGGTACTCCTTTTTGACTTTTAGTTTTCTTAGTTGACGTTCGGAGGTTCCCATCGATTGCGAGATAAGACTGCACCTTATCTGTTTGGCAGGAGCTGTTATTTTGGGATGTCTGCTGTTGATAGTTGTCTTCGTATTCGTTCTGTTGCGCTAGAATTTACAGTAGAAACATTTTTATACTGAAAAAGCTAAACCTAGATACTTAAACATTATGTTTAACAATATTACTTTTTCGTTTACCTTTGTAATAGTCGGATAAAAAAGCAATTTTTAAATTCCTTGGATAACACGGCATGTTCTTTGTTTTCGAATAATTTTCACGTCTAAGCGCATGTAGGAACTACATTCAGATACAAGATCGTTGAATGTGTTCATTTGCTACGGCGTAGCAATGTGCTACGATAGCAAATCATATTTTTTTAAACTCAAGTATCAAAGTTTCCAAATTGCAAAAATAACATCATACATACATACAATCACGACTTTATCCCTAATGGGGTACGCAGAACGCAAACGACCTAAACAAAGGTCGTTCCGCCAATGTTTTGAGGGTTATTTTAGACAGATTTATAGGGATATTGCTGTAGTGACAGGTTGTCAGCCCATCGCCTAAATTGCAAAATACTAAAACCCTCGGAATTCTTAGCTGGTTTTTACAGCATGCCTGGGAGGAAATGCAGTTTGAACATTCTATGTTTTCCTTTCGCTCCCAGTCCGGCATGGAAGTGAAAAATAACATCATTACCAAATATTTGTACTTAGCAAAAACATTCGGCTCCCTGATAGAAACCGGTCACTGAAGCATATTTGGTCTTGTGCAACAACCAAGACCATTTACTTTTGCGAACCACGCTTATAAAAACTCGTTCTAATATAACCAGGTCAGATCCGTCACAGTTGAACTGGAAACGCGTCTCATTCGCCCGTCTTGCGTCAAAGTTCCAACTAGTTAAATCCATCCTGTCTCGACATCCTGACTCCGTATCAGTCGTTTCCGACCTAGACTGGAGTCAAGAGCAAACCCATTTTTTAATATAAAAAAAAAAAAAAAAAACCTGAGTAGCAGCAAGATCCAAAGGAATTCAAAAAACTCAAAATTATTTATTGCATATCGCATAAACATAAAGGTGTTACAATAGTGGGTAGATAGTATGTGATACCCTGCAAGGGCCCACCAACTGAGAGGCAGGATAAGGAAGGATCCCTAAACATGAAAGAACGTACAGTATAACGTACAAAATCATCATCATCCTAGCCTTATCCCGTATTTCTCGGGGTCGGCTACCTAATCTAGGTGATTGAACGAGGGTACTGGTTTTTACACAGAGCGACTGCCATCTGAACTCCGCAACCCAAAATAAATTTCAAATGTATCCCAGTGTAGTATGATTTCGCACCATAACTAACAAATATGGAATTTAGGTAATTTTCGCCTTACCTTTTTTTCAGAGCAGAATTTTGCAGTTGTTTTTATCAGTTATCTTGTAAAGGAACAGAAAATTTGATATGGGGAGTTTTTGACTCAATACACATATCATACATATATCCCTAATCTACCCCATAGAGCGTAAAACGACCTAAACTAAGGTCGCTTCGCCATTTCTGACAATATTTTGAGAGTTATTTAAGATAGATTTTTAGGTATATTGCTGTAGTGACAGGTTGTCAACCCATCGCCTAAATTGCTATATACAGAAACCCTCGGATCCCTTAGCTGGTTTTTGCAGCATGCCCGGGAGGAAATGCAGCTGGCACATTCTGTTTTTCTTTCGCTCCCAGTCCAGCATGGAAGATAACACAATAAACATAAAAGATTAAAAAATCCTCACAAACCAAGTAAACATATTGCAAAAACACTGTGAAAATTTCTAATATTTTTCGGTAGTTGTCACTAAAGTACATTCCTACCTTAACTAATTCAAAGATATTTTAAATCAAATAATTTGATCATTAGACAGATAAAAAAATATATTCATAACAGTACAATATGTCAGCAATATAATTTACATTGAATACCAAATCTTAACTGTTTGAATATCATCTAAGCTTTGAGCAAGCATTCCGCTGTAAGAAAAAATAATAAAATGTTTTTTTTCTGTCTTCATTTTTCAATAGTTTCTTGACATATTTAAGTAGGGGTTGGAGTGGCGAGTCGTGATGTCCCAACAGGAGTCGATAATACCCAGAAAAGGATTTAACTAGTTCGGAAACTTTGACAGGAGACGTTTTATATCGAACTGTGATGGCGTGGTTTCCGGTCTGACCTATATTCCGTCGTGGTTGAAAAAAGTTGGAGCTTTTTAAGCAAATGTTTTAAAGAGTACAAGTTTAATTATGTTATGTCTTAAACCACTTTACGGAAAGCTAAATAAAAGCAAAAAAAGCTACTGCATAATTTCTAATCATTACGTCTTTACTTAGGTTTATTTAAAATAAGAAATGGGTTTGCTCTTGACTCTAGACACTAGGCAGGGGTGACCGTGTCAGAGTCGACGATGGAGCGAGCTCACCGAGAATATGCCTGTTGCGCACCGAAAGGAAACAGCAAGCTGTTTGGCGCCGGACTCCAGTGAGAGGGTGGTTGCGAGCGGCCCCTTGCAGAGCCGCTACTACCGCTTTGAAAGGATCGTTCAGTCGGACTTATTTACAGGCAAGCCTGTGTTGCCGTGTCCCGGACTGGACCACTAAGAGGTAGATCCCATCCCACCCCAAAGGTACTATCGCATGGGGCTTGCTGTTATCAGAGATCCTTTGACCTTTCTAAAATGAAGGTGTTTTGTGTTATTGGAGCTTTTACTTAGTACCTCACTTTTTTTACAACCGGACTCCGTATCGGGCTTTATCACCATTTCCTTTGCCCTAGTTAAAATATTACAACAAAAAAGTTCTTCACATTTTTTCTTTTTTGGACAATCGGCCAGTTGGTCGTAAAATTCAAAACATTCGTCCGATAAGGCTGTTTTTTCCCGCGTTTTTCCACGACTCAACCCTTGTGACGTTATCTCGATGACGTCATGCCGCATCTTGTGAGCGGCCTGTCTCGAACCCGTTCGCTTTTTGAAAATATTCCCTCGCGTTTTTGTTTGTTCTAAATTCAAATTTGAAGTTCTGCTTTGACTTTTCTTATCAGCCAGGCTTTTGCTATTTGATATCTGCCTCAGAAAATGTCTTGAGGTGCTTCTTCTTTTGATTTATCAGACAAGTCTTTGTCTTCCTTTCCAAAACCAACAAACGTAACTCAATTTGCACTATCCGCCAAAGTCTAAAAATCAAAACATGGTCTGAACAAATGTCGCGAACGTAAATATCCCCCCCTCAACCCTCCCATTCCCCCCCAGTCCTGTTCGTTATCACGTCCCGGACATAATTTAAGACGGAGTCAAAGGGAACGGTCTGCATCCGAGTTTTACTACATTCGTCACATTGGTACTATTGATTTGTTACTTCTTCTATTGATAATGTCGTACGGCTTCTATACGAGTCAGTATTTTAAGTAGAAGTAGTTTACGTAGGCCTTTGAAACTTAAATAGCTATATGAAAAGGTTTCATAGGCAAAAATAATGATTACTTGGTTGCTACGCTAAGTTCTACGAATCGTAACTCGTAGCAATAAACCAGTTTGTGTGTTTTTACTATTAAGCCAAAAAGTAATTTTTATTTTAATGAAAATTGTATTACCTAACCTATACTGACTCTTAGTATTAGTACATGACAGTATAGTATGTATCGATATTGTATTTTATATTATATATTTTTTTTGCTTCTGTTTATATTATGTAAGTATAAATATGAATATTTATTTATATTTAATTAATTTAAATTTTTGTTGCACTAACCCGCGTCAATTTATTTGATTACTCAGTTTCCTACTGCCTGGTTGCCTGAAAGAAATTGCTACATTTGCAATAAGGCCGCCAATCGTACTACTTTTCTGTTTATGTAATTTGTAATTTCTGTGTTTTTGTGCAATAAAGTATATTGTTTTGTGTTTTGTTGCTACAAAAACTTGACTTAAAAATTCCGTTCTCAAAAATACCTGGACACATCTCTCTTAAGCTTTCTACTTGAGTGAGCACCGTTCAGACACCTGAAATGCATGTTATAGAGCATAGAAAAGTTCCCCCTGCACTCCTTGATCGATTGACGTGCCCCCCCATCCCTCCTTTTCTCGTGGGGGCGACTTGCATAGCACCTCGTGACCTAGAAAACCATATTTATTATAATTGGACTTCACACTACGTCTGGCGTTGATGAAATAAGCTGAGTGGTTGAGCTAATTTCATTATAATTTTTACTAGTCTATGTTGTGTTTGGGTAAAAACCTGACTTTTTTTGTAACTTTTGATAAATTAGTTTTTAACAAAATGTTTCAAAAATATGAAAATCTTTCCTAAAATAAGTAAAGTCGGAACTCTACGACTCTAAACTGCAATTTTAAACATAGTTTTGATAGATTTTAAACTGCATTCATCTACATCCATTTTTTATTTTGAATATGAGTAGCTTTACATCTGGAACCCATTATACGTTATATTCGATGAACAAAAACTGCAAGTAGACTGATATTCCGATGAGCAAAAGGGTTCAGTTTATTGCAAATTTCCATGTTTTTAAGTTACGAGTATTTATCGTGTTTGGAGCTCTTTTGCTGCAAGCAAAGTAGGGTGCAGTCCATAGTTTATTGTCAGAAATATTGCAAAAAATGTAAAACCTTTTTCAGAACTGTTCTATGGCATGATTTGATTATGTTAGATAATAATAACGTAATCTAAGCATTTAATAAATTTACAAAAACATATCGTCGTTTGGTTGAGTACCTAATCGACGTTTTGATGTGGTTTTCTAGAATAAAAATCAATTAATTACTAAAAAAATATAGCTATGCGTACCATTCCCACGACGAAATTAAGTTGCGAGCGACTTTTTAAGGTGTATCCTGCCGGTAGGTGAGCAGGTAGGTTTCAAGATATGGAACCATCGCCCATAATGCCTTAGAATATCGTTCAAATCAGCGCTACGACGTGGCCGCGTCAAAAATGTGCAAAAAACACACAAAAATGCAAATTCCATAAAAACTACGAGACGGATTCAAAAAAGCTATGTTGCAATTTTAGGTAATCATAAAATAGATAAGTTCTCGAAGGAACTGTGAAAGCGTTCCTAATAGTTTAGAAGGAATATCCAATTAACTGATAAAAATAGTTTACTTCTAATTTGTTTTAGCATACCTTATTCATGAATTAGAATATTTTTAAATATTGCTTTTGCAGGCCATGAACAATTTTTTTAGAATTTTCCTATTATTAATTTAGGAGAAATAAGCTCTTTAAAACAACCATTTGCCGGGAGCAATCACCTGAAGATTGAATTCTAGACGTCTAAATTTACTGTCTATCAATATTACTAGCATAAAAACGTTAATGATCTTTGTTTCGACTATAAAAATGGACGCAGAGTCGTCAGCTCTGTAAATATCTGGTTGATGACAATAACGCGTGTTTTATTGTGGGCTGCGTGGGCGCCTCTGTTTGTGACATTATCACAAGTCTTGAGTACCGGATTATAGCTCATCTTTTCGTGGACGTAAGTATGTCATTTTGGACTACATTTTATTTGGGGCAACGCAAATTAGTTATGAACTACTTAAATTGCTATTGTTTCTTCCATGCTGGACTGGGAGCGAGAGAAAAACATAGAATGTGCCAGCTGCATTTCCTCCCGGGTATGCTGTAAAAATCCAGGTTTGGGATCCGAGGGTTTCTGTATATTGCAATTTAGGCGATGGGCGGACCACCTGCCACTACAGCAATGTAACTACACATCTACCTTAAATAACCCTCAAAACTTTGTCAGACGTGGCGGAACGGAAAAAATGAAGGCGTATGATTATATATTATTATATGTATGCATGTAAATTGGTATTGTTATTTACGAACACTCTGTACCTAATGTTTATTTTTGTTTTTGCTTTATTCAAGTTTAACATATATACATAAAATCATACTTATATCCCGTAAATTAAAGGTATATTTTTTTGTCACGTCGTAAAAAAATAGAGGGCTGATTACCTGAACGTTGGTAGCAATGGCAGATTATTTAGACTTTGGTAGAAATTTGGCTTGAATAAGACCTAACTAAATTTTAACTAATATCATTGCATCCCTTTCATCTGACATTTCTCATGATAGAAAAGGATAGGCTTTAACGTATACTACTGAAGTCGAATTAAGAAACCAGATGATACATACATACATACATAAATCACGCCTCTATCACTTACGGGGTAGGCAGAACGTTTAACGCCTCGTAAAAGGCGCTTTCGCAACGTCTGACAAAAATTGAGGGCAATTTTAGATTGTAATATGTATTGCTTTAGTGACAGGTTGTCAGCCCATCGCCTAAATTACAATACACTGTAACCCTCGAGTCCCTTTTGCTGACTTCAACAGCATGCCCGGGAGGAAGGGCAGCTGGAACATTATATGTTTTTCTATCTCTCCCAGTCCAGCATGAAAGATACCAGATGATGGTATATTATATGTTTCGATACAAATAGCTGTTCCGAAACTTAATGATCTGGCACATCCACAGCTTCTTACATCGGCTAATCCTCTTGAGCGACACACATCACAAACTATTCTCGAACTATTCTGGCAACTATAAATATAGTTTATAGCTCTATCAATCGCAACTAGAGCAGCTGGTCCACTCGTTAAGAGAGCGATGATTGATCAACAGAGACAAGACGTCCTCTGACTAGTGTTGTTGCATTATCGATGAGTCGGACATTCTGGACTTATCGATAAAAAATCTAAATGTAGTTTATAGGTCTTTCAATCGCAACTAGAACAGCTGGTTGACTCGTTAAGAGAGCGATGATTGGTCAACAGAGACAAGACGTCCTCTGATTAGTGTTGTTGCATTATCGATGACTCGGACATTCTGGACTTATCGATAAAAAATCTAAATGTAGTTTATAGGTCTTTCAATCGCAACTAGAGCAGCTGGGCGACTCGTTAAGAGAGCGATGATTGATCAACAGAGACAAGACGTTCTCTGACTAGTGTTGTTGCATTATCGATGACTCGGACATTCTGGACTTATCGATAAAAAATCTAAATGTAGTTTCTTGTTCTATCAATCGCAACTAGAACAGCTGGTCGACTCGTTAAGACAACGATGACTGATCAACGGAGACAAGACGTCCTCTGACTAGTGTTGTTGCATTATCGATGGTTCGGACATGCTGGACTTATCGATAAAAAATCTAAATGTAGTTTATAGATCTTACAATCGCAACTAATACAGCTGGTTGTCTTATAAAGAGAGCGGTGATTGATCAACAGAGACAAGACGTCCTCTGACTAGTGTTGTTGCATTATCGATGGTTCGGACATGCTGGACTTATCGATGAAAAAAGTCGAAATATAGTTTCTTGTTCTATCAATCGCAACTAGAACAAACAGCTGGTCGACTCGTTAAGAGAACGATGATTGATCATTGGAGATAAGATATCCTCTACGAAAGTGTTGTTCCAATATATCGATAATGAAAAACACAAAACGATCAGGTTTGATTATTCGGGGCTGGGAACGATATAACAAACATAACATGTACCTGCTGCTTCACAAACATACTGTTTAATCCAGTAATGCGACTCGATGGTTTCAATGTTTTACAACTCAGGCTATGCTAACAGTAAATCAATAGTTTCCTGTGGTTCAAAGGAGCTTCTTACAACTAAGTTTTAACGTATTAACGTTCTAAACTTATCAGACGACGTGATAATAATATTTTAACTTTTCTATAATGACATTTATTAGTTGTATCCCCAACGGAGTAAACAGAACTTAAAATAAAGGGTATCATAAACGATTTTGGTTATTTTTTAGAGACTGGTAATCAGCCCATGGGCCAAATTACAATGCATTAAAACTCCCATTTCCCATTATTATTAGAACTCGACTGATCGTCATCATATCGCATAGCATATATTCTAGACGGTTTATCGATATAAAAGCTATCAAGGCAACACTACTCCATCCATATAAATCTGGGAATATTTTCGACTGCGGATTTACACAATTTATTATTGTTTTCTTTGGGATTGTAAGACGGTTTGTTCTACTTTAATGATGACACGAATGGGTTTAGGTTGTTTGTTTAGTTGGTCAGTGGTTACTGAAACTATGATTAAATGAGCGAGACCAAATATTAATATGACGTATCGTTACAGTCTGGTGCTGTTACATACCTATACACATATATATAATCACGCCTTTATCCCTTATGGGGTAGGCAGAGCGTAAAAGACCTAAATAATGGCCGTCCTGGCACGTCTGACAAAGTTTTGAGAGTTATTTAAGGTAGATTTATATGTATATTGCTGTAGTGACAGGTTGTCAGTCCATCGCCTAAGTAGCAATATACTGAAATGCTCGGATCCCTTAGCTGGTTTTTACAGCATGCCCGGGAGGAAATGCAGCTGGCACATTCTATGTTTTTTCTCGCTCCCAGTCCAGCATGGAAGAAAATGGTGCTGTTAAAGTTCATAATTCACTTTTAAATTGGAACTTATCTTGCAAGATAGTTTTCTATTGAGTTCATTCTTGACTATAGTCGACGATGGATGTGACTGAGATAGCGTCGACGATGATAAAACCCCAACAAAGCAATGGCCTTCTTATTCTCACTCAATGACGTAAAACTTCCATGCTGGCCTGGGAGCGAGAGAAAAACATAGAATGTGCCAGCTGCATTTCCTCCCGGGTATGCTGTAAAAAACAGCTAAGGGATCCGAGGGATTCAGTATATTGCAATTTAGGCGATGGGCTGACAACCTGTCACTACGGCAATATACCTACGAATATATCTTAAATAACCCTCAAAACTTTGTCAGACGTGGCGGAACGACCTTTGTTTTGGTCGTTTACGCTCTGCCTACCCCATTAGGGATAAAGGCGTGATTAAATGTATGTATGTATGTTTGTATGACGTAAAACCACAAGTTGCCTAACACAAGCAATTTTGTACCACCTGAACTCAACTATCTTAAATATCCCTCAAAACTTTGTCAGACGTGACGGAACGACCATAGTTTAGGTCGTTTACGTTCTGCCTAAACCATTAGGGATAAAGGCGTGATTATGTGTATGTATGAATTCAACCAAACTTTGCCACTGGATGACCTAAGGTCCTTAACCTCACAGAAGGGTAAGATACTAACCCTGGGGTTGACAGGTCTAGAAAAATATAAGTTCAAATCTAAAAAAGAAATGGCGGCATGAAATATTGTAACTTCTTGGCACATTCTGTGTTTTCGACAATTATTTGAGAACATTTTTAATTGGGTACATGTGTCTTTTATAAGTACCACAGTGATTTATTTTCCACAATATGTAAGAATCGTAGGTGGTATTCGTTGTGAAAAATTAACGTATTTACCGAAGAATGCTTTGTAGGCTTATATTGAACGCCCATTATCTATTTTAGGCCTGTATTTATAATCAATCTCAAGTGTGACAGCAAGTTAAAGTTTATATCAGAAATGTCATTTCAGTACAAAACCACCTGTCAAACCCATTCTTTATATTGCTCTTAATCTTGATGTCGCTTTATAAATACGAACCTTAGTGACATTACATACATACATACATATAGTCACGCCTTTATCCCTAATGGGGTAGGCAGAGCGTAAACGACCTAAACAAAGGTCGTTCCGCAACGTCTGAAAAAGTTTTGAGGGTTATATAAGATAGATTTGTAGGCATATTGCTGTAGTGACAGGTTGTCAGCCCATCGCCTAAATTGCAATATACAGAAACCCTCGAATCGCTTAGCTGATTTTTAAAGCATGCCCGGGGAAATGCAGCTGGCGCATTCTATGTTTTTCTCTCGATCCCAGGCCAGCATGGAAAAAGGACATAGTGACATTGAACCTTCTAAAAAAGTCTTTTTAAATGTAGAATTGTGTCTAAAAAAGTTAGGCACCAAATTACTATGCGACCTTCTCATTTCTAGAAGAAACGTTGGTATAGCCAACTAGAATGCAATAAAACTTTTAGGTAGTCAGAATATATTGAAGTCCTCATTGCTCTTGATTCATACAATAACTTCCGTCTTTCTCTTACGAACTTTCGGCACGACCCTTCGTCCTTCACTCTCTTCCATAATGCTATCGGCTGTCATAAATATCATAAATATCGTTGTTAGTATAGCTAATCGTGACACATTGCTATATTTTCGCTAGACTCGTTACGTACAGCAAGGAGAAACGACAGCTATGATATTGTATAGACGAGCGACTTTTGGTACATGCATACATATAATCAAGGCTTTATCCCTAATGGGGTAGGCAGAGTGTAAATAACCTAAACAAAGATTGTTGCGCCACGTCTGACAAGGTTTTGAGAGTTATTTAGATATATTTTTAGTATATTTCTGTAGTGACAGGTTGTCAGCCCATCGCCTAAATTACAATATACTGAAAGCCCCGGATCCCTAGCTGGTTTTTATAGCACGTCCGGGAGGAAATGCACTTGGCACATTCTATGTTTTTCTCTTGCTCCCAGGTCAGCATGGAATTGGAACATGCAGGTTGTCACAAAAGCATTAAGTAATTTTTGTGCGTCATTTTAATCAATAGTATTTCTTCCATGCTGGACTGGAAATTATAGAAACACATAGAATGTTCCAGCTGTCCTTCTTCCCGGGCATGCTGTAGAAGTCAGCAAAAGGGATTCAAGGATTGCAGTGTATTGTAATTTAGGCGATGTGCTGTCAATCCAGCAATACATAATTACAATCTAAAATTGTCCTCAATTTTTATCAGACATGGCGAAAGCGCCTTTTCCGAGCCGTTTTACGCTCTGCCTACTCTATAAGGGATGAAGGCGTGTTTTTATGTATGTATGTTTCTATATCGAAAAAAGTGAAACCTTTTTTTGTCCAATCTTACAACTATTTGTCGTGTTGTTGGATGTAACGTTCACAGCTTTAGTAAGAAACTTTGTATCATGTCAGATTAACCTATCACTCCAGGACTGACAGTGTTCTTTCCCCTTATGACAGCCGAATACAACATATATTGAGCTTTTCCTAATTTAATCAACGACACTTAATAGTGGTTATTTTACTTTAGTTTTTAGTTATCAAGTTCTACACTTACACCACTCCTTAGCCATTCCGAAACGAAGTCAACACTCTACGCGTCAGTTTGGCTCCGCTCGTCTGCCCAGCCCTCCAGCGTCGTCTGACAGATAGAAGTCAGATTTATGTGTTTACTGTATAAATCACGATGAGACGTCACCATCGGCGTCTTTTTTCGTCTGTGGCTGCCACAGTGCTGCTGTATTGTATATCATACTGGGTCTTCCGCGACAGTTTAAAGTTTTTCGCTCTGTGGACATATTGAAATGTGTATGTGGATGATGTTTTGTATTTAGGTAACGTATACTAGTTTCCGGGGTTCTTCTTCTTAGCAAGTGGGTTTTTCGAGTCGAACAACGAACCGATGAAATTATCTCTCGGGTGTCGCAAAAGTCCACGAAAGGATCCAAGAAATTTGTAGAAGCCTTCGCCGTTAATATATTATCCAACATCTATTTCAATTCGCCTGGCAAGCGTAGTCAGTATGGCATTTACTATCCACCTAGAGAGACCAATGACCAGCAGTGGACTGTTGTGGCTGGTATAGTAGTAGAAAGTATAAATCCGTGCTGGCCTGGAAGCGATAGAAAAACATAGAATGTGCCATCTGCATCACGCGGCGGTTTCAGTGTATTGTAATTTAGGCGATGGGCTGACAACTTGTCACTACAGCAATATACAGATCTATCTAAAATGAACCTCAAACCTTATCAGACGTGGCGGAACGGCCTTTGTTTAGGTCGCCAACGCTCTGCCTACCTCATTAGGGATAATGGCGTGATTATATGTGTGTATGTATGTAACAAAGTTCCTTAGTTGGTTGTGCAATGAGCATATAAAGTGTTTTTACTGGGCATTGATTCTTGACGATTTGTATATAGCAGCGATAGCAGCAAATAACTTTGTGTAAAAAACATGAGTAAAAACAAATTATGAGAAAATAATTAGGACTTCTCGCTGTCCGTTTGAAACTTAATTATTTTAGAAACTGACTACATTGATACTATAAATTTGTTGCCATGCTTGTAAACCGTATCGTTTCTCAGTTGCTACAAACTCGGTTGCACTGCGAACTTTAAAAAATAAACTTCACAGCAAAAAAAAACTTCAATTACACCGACCCACTTTAAAGCACAATAAACTAGTTCAACATTACAAACAGTACTCCAGCCAGAAAGTTCCTGAATCGATACGATTCGAGACGAAACCGCCGCCATTACCATATTTTTGAGGCGTACAGTGCTCGGCTCTCATAAACATCAGACAAAATGAGCACTAATTTCCCTCCGAGCTTCCTCCGGGAGGGTTGTTCCGCTGTGCTGCAAAACAATTCTTTTCCATCTGGGGGTAGCATTTAGCCCTTTAGCGTTCCACACCTTAAATCAAAAGGTTCGAGCTCTCATCTAGCCTGGTGACAGTGCGTATCTTTCAGCTTCTTTTTTAATACAGCATCCACCTTTTCCTAATTACTCTGGTCAAAAAATAATGAATACAAATTTGTCCCCAGTAGCAGTTTTACATTTTTGATACATATTAACACGATGCAGTCATAAGATTATTTCTAATTTTGGAGATGCCTTCCTTGCTGTTAGTGAAACAAAAAAACATATTATGTTATAATTTCATAATTCTATATATTTTTATTATCTTTCTATGAACAGGCGAAACAATTAGCAAAAATATTATATTTTTTTTCTTTGACGCATTTTCGATAGAAAACTTGGAGCGGACTAGAACAGCCCGTGCAAAGCGGGGGCGCTTTGCATAAATATGTCATATTTGCACGCACCCCGGGTAGAGCGGTTGCCAAGTCTCTACTTCTCAAACGGAATGATGCTTTAGCGTGATTGACGTGCTGCCGTGTCTATTGCATAATCTATGGTCGCGATGTGATCGTCAAGTTTATGAGTACTTTTGGAGAAATACCGTCTCGTACTGACTATAATAATGTGTCTAAAATATGAGAACAACAAATCAAAAAACTACAATCGCATTAGTATTTGAACCTGCGCTCCCCACGCTTTAGCCAACTAAGCTACCGCGGATCTTGTCTCGAGCGGCCAAAATAATGACTGATTGCTTTAGATCGTCAAGAGTGGACGCATATTATACAAATAAAGTAGCACTGTTCTTAACACTTCTAGTTGTATCATTTTAGAAAAGGAAAAGAGAATGGAAAGGGTCACTTAAAAAAATAAGTTTCTTATTATGAGAAACAGCAATATAAAACACAGATATTTGACATCGATACTTGAATAAGTATAATTATGATTAATGTATTTTTTTTCAATTTATGAGTCTTCGCGTGAAATATCACTACCATGTTCATAAAGAAACGTGATGAATTGTCAGTCCTCAATGTGCCATGTCAACAATAATATAGTTTGAAGTACGAAACTTAAGTAGCTGGTCGCACGCAACGTGATTGAAGCCTACCTCCACAGAAAATAAAACTAGGGCGTATTGTTTTAGTGCTTATTTTAACTTGGCCTTTTTTGTTACAGGTATGCAAAGAACAAATTACTGACAGTTTTCACAATGATAGGCAGGGAGTAAGTGCCTAATTATTTAACTAAAAAGGACAGTTATAAGTAAAATTTTGATTACAATAAGGTATGCCTTCCATTCCGGCCTGGGAGCGAAAGAAAAATATAGAATGTGCCAGCTGCATTTCCTCCCGGGCATGCTGTAAAAACCAGCTAAGGGATCCGTGGGTTTCGGTATATTGTAATTTAGGCGATGTACTGACAACCTGTCACTACAGCAGAGTACCCTCAAAACTTTTATCAGACGTGGTGACAACCTTTTAGGTCCTTTACGCTCTGCCTACCCCATTAGGGATAAATGCGTGATTATCATCATCATCATCCTAGCCTTATCCCGCAAATCACGGGGACGGCTACCTAATCTAGGGGATTGAACGAGGGTACTGGTTTTTACACAGAGCGACTGCCATCTGACCTCCGCAACCCAGAAGGGAAATCAGACCCAATCCTAGATTAGGTCTGAGTTTTCAAGCCGCCAATGCTTAGCACTGGCCTCTGACATGGCTTAACGACTAATATCTACGGTATTAAACGATACTAACCGGGACCAACGGCTTAACGTGCCTTCCGAAGCACGGAAAAAGCGCCGAATAAACGTACATATGAAATTCGAAAACCGAAAAACCATTGGTACGTGGTGGGATTCGAACCACGACCTCCCCGCTCAGGAGGCAGCGGCTCTATCCACTACACCATCAGGCTCTATAAAGGCGTGATTATATGCATGTATTTAATTTAGTGTAGTGTGCTTTTTGAAATGAGCTTAATATTTAGCTTAGTAATTCGGTATGCCTATTCAGTTCAATACTTAATAACCATAAACATCTTATCTAAAAGAAATGTCATACTGTACACATACATACATACATAAAATCACGCCTTTATTCCTTACGGGGTAGGCAGAGCGTTAAACGCCTCGTAAAAAGCGCTTTCGCCACTTCTGACAAAAATTGAGGGCAATTTTAGATTGTAATGTGCATTGCTATAGTGACAGGTTGTCAGCCCATCGCCTAAATTACAATACACTGTAACCCTCGAGTCCCTTTTGCTGTCTTCTACAGCATGCCCGGGAGGAAAGGCAGCTGAAACATTCTATGTTTTTCTATCTCTCCCAGTCCAGCATGGAAGTTAATACAATAGGTACATTATCACTACATAGTATAAAACAAAGTCGCTTTCTCTGTTCCTATATCCCTATGTGTGGATAAATCTTTAAAACTACGCAACGGATTTTGATGCGGTTTCTTTTAATAAATAGAGTGATCCAAGAGGAAGGTTTATATGTATAATACATGCATAATTTAGCAGAGACATACATACATACATACATAAAATCACGCCTTTATCCCTTACGGGGTAGGCAGAGCGTAAAACGCCTCCTAAAAGGCGCTTTCGCCACGTCTGACATAAATTGAGGGCAATTTTAGATTGTAATGTGTATTGCTGTAGTGACAGGTTGTCAGCCCGTCGCCTAAATTACAATACACTGTAACCCTCGAATCCCTTTAGCAGAGAAATACTGATAATTTCCGTGCGAAGCCGAGGCGGGTCGCTAGCTATATTTTTTACCTGTAATCGAATTCACGACCACCAGATCTATAACAAAAATCTACCAAATCCACCACGGCGTCTACGTAACGTAGATGTACGCGAGTATAAATTACCGTGCTAAATAGAAACATTAAGCACGTAACCGTTGGCACGTAGCACGTACTGCCTGAACGTAGTGCGTCTACGTTCTAAATCATTCACGTTCACGTTACAAGTTTCACGGCCTTCGCGACTGGTCAAAGATTAAAAGAAACATCGAACTAGCTAAGTA
The DNA here is from genome assembly GCA_949820665.1 of Scrobipalpa costella. Taxonomy (NCBI): domain Eukaryota; kingdom Metazoa; phylum Arthropoda; class Insecta; order Lepidoptera; family Gelechiidae; genus Scrobipalpa; species Scrobipalpa costella. The sequence continues at coordinate 1,702,895 of OX463306.1, forward strand.
GCGGGTTTTTATACTATTTATAGATGTTTTTAAATATTTCCAGATGTTTTGTGGAAATTAAGGAATTACGGTCAAGTATTTTTTTTTAATTTATTTCGTTTGCACTATGATTTTATAAAGTGTGATTGTTTGTGTGTGCATGTTTGTTACTATTTCACACTAAAGCTCGTATTTATAAAGCGATCTTCTGATTGAGAGCTATATTAAGTATGGATGTGACAGGCTATATTGTACTGAAATGATATTTCTGATACGAACTCAAATTAGCTGTCAGTCTCAAGTGCTGGTACGGGCCTAAGACAACAATAAACAAATCTATGTACAAAATAATAATTCCCTAGATCCGTAATCAATCAGAATCTTCTGAAACCTAAGGCTAGATTTTAGAGGTATTTGTTGTGTCGGAAACTATCTCGTACTCACGGGAAAACAAATAAAATAAAATGAATACTCATGTAAAGGGTTAAACGTTTTTAGAAAAGTAGTTGGCGAGTTTTGCAAGTTTGCACTCATTCCTACTCTTTGACTCAAACTGCAACAATCGTAGAAGCGTCATAAGTCAGTCCACCCGACGGGATTTACTGTTTTTTGCTTAACGCCAACTTAACACTGAGTTATGGCTGCTTTCCACCATCCCAACAGTCGCACTGACGAAAGATTGATAGGGGTGGCCCAGCTTTCTACCCAGTTAAACACGAGAAAAACTCTCGCCAGAAAACTACGGATTTAAGCAGCTGGAAAATTGAAAATGAAATAAATCTCCCATTTCAATCTTCCAATCACAAAATCGATTCCAAAATTGATCCCCACTCAATTACCTATCAGTCAGATTGAATATTATCGTCACCTGCTCACACGTAGAGATCACGTTGTAAGGCGGCACCCGAGCAGAAAAAGGGAATAATTTCTTTATAAATTATTACGGTGGGCGAGAATTGAACTGATATCCTTCAAAGGCGAGGAAGGGGGGTTTAGGGGGGGAAGGCGGTGCCGAGGGACGTGCGGGGTGATTTATAGGGCTATAAAGTATTATAATTAAAAGCTGGGAGGCAAACTATACGGGGGCACGGACGGAACTAAGGACCGTTTGCAGGCCGCAAATGTTGCTGTGTCGCGGTGATCATTGGGCAGGTTAAGGCGGAGGGATCACGTGAATGATGGTTTTCAATAATGGACACGTTCGAAATTTAAATTAATTTCTTTTTTTGCATCTGGAATGATACAGAGCACTTCCATTAAAACTGCCAGCATGATTTAGGTACTTTCATAGAAGCCTGAATTTGTAGTAAAAGTGTGTAACGTTTTTCAATATTGAGAGGGTCATGGCCAAAAGAATTTTGCGACACGTGCACGTAAACTTGCATATTTAGGAAGTTCGAAAGTTAAATAGCAACGCAAACCGGAAGTTGGAAAACTCAGAAGTTACAAGTTACAGCCCTAGTTTGTGACAAGTGTTTGATGTAAAGCGCGAAAACGCGTTTCGTTATATTAATTGAAACTTTGTATATTGATTGCATTTGGTATTTTTTTGACATTAAAGTATTTACTTTGAAACACCTACCAGTCACGACTTATGAAAATCAGATTAGGGAAATCTTCTAGAAACGCTTAACATTTTTCTGGGCTTATAATTTTTTCATCGTTTGTACTGTTAGGTAATTCGGTATAATTTGTATCGTATTTATACAACTTTGTATGGGACAATTATTGGTTCAGGAAATCGAATTGCTTAGCAAAATCGAAGTCCAATCATCTCCCAGCAAAAACCAAAGCAAAATCTCTCTACAGTCGACAGTCGCATTCCCAGTCCGACCGGACAAGACAAAACCGCCTCAAAACTGGCGTCGCAACGTCTGACAAACACTGTTTATTAAACTCAAAACATAATACTCAGATGGCGTAAATCATACCCCCCTCCCAACACCCCCTGCAGTAGCAAGAGGGGGGGCTCACGTCCACTAATTTTCAGAAATGGCCACTGAAGTTCAGACGAGAATCTGCATGTGATGTGTACACACCATTTCGTTCTTTTTTTTTTCATTTCCTTCGGCTCGGACAAAGAAGGTTTTGGGGTTGTTTGATATATTTTTTGGTTTTGTTGTCTGTCGTGTATGGTACATTAAAGAATGAACTTATTAGACAAATTAGTTCTTGTTAAGTCAGTTGCATGTTATGAAAGTGTGTTGATCTGATTTGCGAAGGGGGCGGAAAGAAATAGAAAAGTGAATATAAAAGTTGCACTTTTTATAAAAAGATAGCTTGTTTAGTGCAACCTGGTGCAACATCATAATGTATCATAGAATTAAATTACTAGATGTAAGAGTCAGTGGAGAATAAAGTATTGTAATTAAACGACACACAATTTTACCAAAATACTCGATATCGCAAATTCGACTCATTAAAATAATTTACAGATTTGCGACATCCAAACCTCCTCCGGCGAAATTAAATTCTGTCAGGAGCGGCACAACAAATCATATTTATTTAGACCTAAAAATACCTCGGGGTGGCCATTATGCGATACAAACCGGGGCCTCCGTTCAGGAGATTAGGAAAGTCGACATTAAAGAGAAATTATTTATTTAGGGCCGGCTAGATTACATTACTCCATACACATAAATAACGAAAACAATAAGAGCTATTCTAATAAATTATCTTTTTATTGCTGGATTGTGAAAATTTTAGACACTTATCCCGGGATGGGGCGGGACGGTTTTGTCCCAAATATATTTATGGGTCTCAGACGTCGGGATGTCGGGATTTTGAATTCGTCGTCTCTTGTCTCTTTTCTTATGGAAAGTACCGCTTTTTTAATTAAAAAGTTTCGTGTAGGTTAATTAATGGCGGGAATAATAATGTCGAGTGGACGTCTTTATTTGGAACGATATTGCTTCTCTAGAGTTGAACAATTTCGTTATAAGGGCATAGGTTAGTCTAAGTATAGAACCCACAACAAATAGTTAAATAAAATAGGTAGAGCTTAGGATACCTAGAACTTGTTAGTTTTTTAAATTTCTTCTTCTATAATACGGTTTCAGTTTTATCTTCCAACAAAACTTTGGGAAAAACGTTACAAATGCATAAGGTATTGCTAAATCATTGAAATCCTCAACAATTTATGTCTATGTGGGCAAGATTTAAAAATAAAACACAATCGCTCATCCCATCACAGATAAATAAAACCCAACCCACAAATCAGAATCGAGTCCAAAAACGAGCAAAACCACGTCACCATACCAACCACTACACGACATCGCACAAATCAATCAGGAGCAAAAAAGTCAACGAATGCCCTCTAAATGTCCTTCAGACCAATACGGCACAGCATTACCATGAATAATCTAATAAATAATCTTTTGAAACATAATTTATTAGACGCGGCTTTACGGACGGAAGCCTTGCGAGAAAGAGATAGAAGGAGAAACCATTAAATTAGAAAGAGAGGGAGGTAATGTCGTCCGTCATAAATAACTGAGGCAAAAACAATGGACAATGGATTGTGGTGCCGAGATACGTCTTCTTTAGGGTCTCTGGGTCCCCTTCGTTGGGGGGAATGGATACCAGGGGGGTATGTATACGAGGGGGTATTGAAAAGCGCAAAGGGTTGACGGGTGTTACGTTTGAGCGCGCGCGCATGTGACAGACTGGAAATCATCTACGAGGCTCTATTATGCTGAGCTTTGAGACCTTGCTTGTTGGTAAAGAAAAAAATATATATACGGTCACACTCATAGTCCTTTCTACTATTTACTGTATCGGGGCGCCATGGACATACACAGAAAAGACCGCAAAGAACACCCAGACCCAGAAACAGACATTTAAACTCATCATTCAAATGTCTGCCCCGGCCAGGAATCGAACCCGAGACCTCTGTTGGCAGTGTACTTCTGCGTAGGTACACTGCCAACTAGGCTGCGCGGATCGTCAAATGTATGTTAGGCACAAAACTATGTCTTTCAGTATACAGCCAAAGGAGGATGATTCTACATAAGAACTCTTTCATAATGCGCACGGCAAAAGACTGGAACTCACTAACTGTGTCTGTGGTTCCGAATGCATTCAATCCCCTACACTTCAAAGTTAGAGTGAACAGGCATCTTCTGGGTGAGCTCGCCCCATCGTCGACTCCGTCTCAGTCGCCCCCGATTGTAGTCAAGAGCAAACCCAGTTCAACCCAAATAAAAAAAAACTGAACAAGAAAAATTTGAAGGGGAGGAAATTAAGAGGTTCCAATCAGTTGATCGATTCACAAAGGAGGAACGTATTTTTGTTGTTGAAGAAAGTTGATCAGCTTCATGAGTACATTGACCCCTTTCAGGGCCGTATTTATAATCAGCTCTCATGACACCGAGTTTGAGTTCGTATCAGAAATGTCATTTTACACAATATTGCTCTCAAGTTTGATATCTCTTTATAAATACGAGCCTCAGAGTTGTTGTATCCTTTTTCTTACACCTTATATGAGTACGTTAAATAGGTAATTGAACTTCTGACCTAAGCACTCTATAATAACGAATAAATAATTACAAGAAACTAAGCTTACATTCCTAGGTTACCTAGGAACATGAAAAATTATGGAAATTTTATCATAATTTACGAGAGTTAATAAATTACCGTACACCTGTTTTTCTATAATGAGACTGTAATCAACTATACTAGAAAAATATGATACCCGGTTCTATTAAGTAGGTCATAGATCATAATAATAAATTGGAACAGACAGACGAACAAACTAGACAACGAATTTGTTAAAAGTTATAGATGGCATCGCATGACAAAATTTTATGCAATATTTTGTATAATTTAATTATGTAGTTTTTTATTTGTGTATGATAAATAGTCAACAAGTTTTAAATGGACAAGTTAAAATTAGAAAATATTTTTAAACAAAGTTTTAGCGTTTTATAAATATTACTGTTCATTCTTACAACATGTTTTTTTATGAGTCTAATTTTAATATATTCCAACGTAGCCAAAAAATTTAGAAGGAGAAATTTTTGAAGATTTTTTGAATTCTTTAATATACCATGTTTCGTCCGGGTGATACATGATTGCAGTTATAAATTAGATCTTACTTAGTATTTATTAATCAATTAATAAACAATAAATGTCATACAAGCCAATATTGTATAATTACAAATTTAAGACGTGTACGCAGGTTTTTGTTCAACTAAAGTTCTCTGTCTCACAGAATCAGTTGCAAATCTTTTATTTTCCCAAGCAGAACTACAAGTCGAAAGCAAATCTTCACCCTTCGAACACCCACATCTAAAACCATTTGCGCGCGCGCATCTGTCTCCCGCAATTAAAGATGGCGCCCTCCCCGCGGACCAATACTAATTGACTTTTCATGTTCTAAATACGAATTTAAATGGCGGCTACCTGCGTGTGCGGCCAGGTACATGTTGACTTAATGATCTAGTTTTTTTTGTAATAGGTGTGTTTGCTGTCGTCGGCATTTATTTACCTTTTTTGATTGGGTTGTTTTGTTGATTCAATGCTTTTTAATTGTCAGCCTTGCCAGTGCTTTCGGAAGGCACGTTAAGCTGTCCTTCCTGTTTGCTGTCTTGGATAGTGGTTGTTATTATAAAACCATGTCAGATACCTATTATAACTGTTCTACTAGGCGGTTTATAAACACTGACACTAGGGATTATCAGGTCGTTCGTTAAGTCAACAACCCATACAACAGAAGAAGAAAACATGTGATTAAACGTTTTTGAATTCGTCTAATACATACATATAATCACGTTTTTAACCCTAATGAAGTAGGCAGAGTGTAAACGATTTAAACAAAGGTCGTTCCGCTACGTCTGACAAAATTTTGAGGACTATTTAAGATATATTCGTAGGTATATAACTGTAGTGACAGGTTGTCAGCTTACACCTTAATTGCAATATACAGAAATCCTCGGATCCCTGAGCTGATTTTTACAGCATGACCGAGAGGTAATGCAGCTGGCACATTCTAAGTTTTTCTCTCGCTCCCAGGCCAGCATGGAAGATTCGTCTAATAGGTTTCACTTTACTAACATAGGTCCGTCCAAACTAATGCTCCTACAAAAATATCTACTCTCCCACGTAAAACCAACAATCTACCTTCCTATTTAAAAACCCTAAAACGACGTTGAAGGATTTATTATTTCCTAACTTTACGATTGGAGAGCCCTTTTAGCGGAGGAATCTGAAATTCGTTCGTACGTCCGTCACTGCTCGACGGAAATAACTGCTTTTAAACAGGGCCGTCCCGTGGGTATCAACGGACGAAGAGACGTGGTGAGAGTCTGTGTATTTACCATTTAGAGGGGTAATAGGTACGTAATATAGAGTGGTGGTAGAGTAATTTTGAAGGGTAAAATTTGGCTCCATTAATATTTCTCCCATGCTGAACTGTGAGCGAAAGAAAACATAGAATGTGCTAGCTGCATTTCCTTTCAGGAATGCTGTAGAAACCAGCTAAGGGATCCGAGGGTTTCTGTATATTGCAATTTAGGCGATGGTCTGACAACCTTTTGCTTTAGCAATATACGTACAAATCTATCTTAAATAACCCTCAAAACCTTGTCAGACGTGGCGAAAAACCTTTGAATAGGTCGTTTACGCTCTGCCTACCCCATTAGGGATAAAGGCGTGATTATATATATACATAAAGATACGTAATATAGGTGTAGGTAGGAGGTAGAGTAATTACGGAGGGTAAAATTTACGCTTCATTAATATTTCTCAATATGCAAAATTATTACTGAATGGTTTATAGTAGGACTGATAACTAATACCATAATACATACATACATACATATACTAACGCCTTTATCCCTAATGGGGTAGGCAGAGCGTAAACGACCTAAACAAAGTCAGTTCTGCCACACCTGACAACAATTTGTGGGTTATTTAAGATAGATTTGTAGGTACATTGCTGTCGTGACAGGTTGTCAGCACATCGCCTTAATTGCAATATACTGAAACCCTCGGATCCCTTAGCGTTTCTACAGCATGCCCAGGAGGAAATGCAGCTGGCACATTTTATTTTATCTCTCGCTTCCAGGCCAGCATGTAAGAAATGCTGACCATACTGAATGCATACCATAATACCTCATTTTATGTTATTTGTTTTTTGGTTGTGTATAGGCAAGCTAACCTAACCTAACTTATTATATCATTGTGTATAGGTATTATCACCTCATGAAATATATTGACCATTAAAGACATAATAGACGAAACAAACTACTTCCATGCTGGCCTGGTTGCGAGAGAAAAACATAGAATGTGCCAGCTGCATTTTCTCCCGGGCATGCTGTAAAAACCAGCTAAGGGATCCGAAGGGTTCAGTATATTGTAATTTAGGCGAGGGGCTGACAACCTGTCACTAAGCAATATACCTTCAAATCTAACTTAAATAACCCTCAAAGCTGTCAGACGTGGTGAAACGAACTTTGTTTAGGTTGTTTACACTCTGCCTACCCCATCAGGGATAAAGGCGTGACTATATGTATGTATGTAGACGAAACAATGCGGAAGTTACACAATCAAAACATAACCCAGATCACATTTCAATATTTTATTACAACTTTAAAATGGTGCAAACCATACGACGAATATAGAGAAATTTCTAAAATTCCTCACAAATTATAAAAGTCGTAAACACGAGAATTCGAACTGGCGACCCTAGTAGGATGTGACCGAAGTCATGTATATCACTTATACACGCGCCGCCGAAATCGTCACGCAAATTGTTGATGCTAGTCATCATAAAATCTTTAATGGAAGAAAAAACAATAAAAAACTAATATTTGGCGATAAAACGTTACCGTTAACACTTCTTCTTCTGTTGAGTGGGTATCGAGTCTATGGATCCGATGAACCCTGGTGTCAGAGTTTTTAAACCGCCTAGTAGCACAACTATCAGGCCTCTGACATGGTTTTGTGTAACGACCACTATCAAAGACAGCGACCGGGACCGACAACTTAACGTGCCCTCCGAAGCACGAAATCTTTTTTCTTTTTCGGACAATCAGGTGATTCAGCCTGCAATGTCCTACCCAAACTGGGGAAAAAATCACAAAGTGATAAATTCTCAAATATCAACTTTGTATTTTACCCCCTGGGAATCGAACCCAGGCCCTCCGGATCTGGAGCCCATGGCACTAGCCACTAGACCACTGAGGCAGTTAACACAAACATAATAAAACTGTCGTCTGTTTGACGAATCATTAAAAAGTGTTTGATTTGACGCATTCTCTTTTTAAAAGTTTGGAAGTGTCAGATTTTTTAGTTTCTTTCTTGGAAATAGTATAGCCCTGTTATTATTGGTGATATGACCACTGTTTTTCGCTGCCTATTACGAAGGTTTAGTTTTAGTTAAAGTTACCTTTTTAGGTTAAAATCTAAATGCTAGAAAATGATCTCTAAGCCTGTTACTTCGAATTCTGTCAACAAAAATCGATTGAAAAGTTGTATTTGTTTTTTGTTCTCTAAAACCGTACGGTAACTGCTGCGTTTCTGCCGCCAGTGTAAAAGGCCTCGTAGGCGTCCGGCCTCAGTGACACATCGACATAATAACAATTATTTATGAGCGTAAAATCAAACGTTGCTGTCATAAAGCAAGAAAAATAACGCGTTACTTTTAATATTTTACGAGAGATCTGTGGGCGTTGGACAAACTCGCAACAATAAATCCTTGACAAGTGTACATTATCTGCTGCGGTGAAGAGCGGAATGATACTTTGAGAAATTACTGGTTGATCACACAACTGCGACATAATTATTAAAAGATTTCAACTTTGTATGATTCTTCTGTCGAAGTTTCTGACCACTATCAAAGACTGTTCGGTCGCACCGACGGCTTAACGTGCCCTCTAAAGCCCGGAAACTTATAACTACTGTATACGACAAAATAACTAGCTTCTTGTCATTTCACTATTTTAAACACCAGGCCCTGGTTTCGATACATACATACATATAATCAAGCCTTTATCCCTAATGGGGTAGGCTGAGCGAAAACGACTTAAACAAAGGTAAGGTAAGGTAAACGTTCCGCCACGTCTGACAAAGTTTTGAGGGTTATTTAAGATAGATTTGTAGGTATATTGTTTAGTGACAGGTTGTCAGCCCATCGCCTAAATTACAATATATTGAAACCCTCGGATCCCTTAGCTAGTTTTTACAGCATGCCCGGGACGAAATACAGCTGGCATATTCTATGTTTTTCTCTAGCTCCCAGTCCAGCATGGAAGGAATGGTTTCGATGGTAGCTAAATATTTATTTTCGTCACTATTTATACGACAATTCTTTACAATAATAGCCGATAATAGATAGCCGTTGTCTGTGGCTCAACTTTTTAAATTAGCGATGACAGTTATATTATTTTGAATTATTGTCCGACCGAAGTCCAGGAAATTCTGAAGTAGAAATCATAATATTTGACGTTTTACAAATCGTAGACTATAATAATGATGAAGCGGTTAAGAAATAGACATGGATTTGGAAATGAGGGCAGTTGCAGTTTAGTTATCCTTGATCTAGAATTCTAAAAACTCTTTACCGGGTGTAAGGGACAGCGTCACACAAACTGATAGGGATTGCTCAGTCAATGGAACTGAACAACTATCATCAGGAAATTCTTTCAGGAGATGAACAAAATTATAACTTCCTATACTAAATAACCGCCTCGAACAGATAATTTGTATGGAAAAACAATATTTAATACTAGACAATATTTAGACTACCTGAAAAAAATAACGTGCTTATAGCAATAAATTATACAATTTATTTTTTCATCTCATCATCAATTTTTTTTTTCGTCAATTTAATGGTGAAAGTTGTTTAGTTTCGTTGACTTAGCAACCCCTATCAGTTCGCGGGACGCTGTCCCTTACACCCCGTATGTATCAACAGGGTTGGTATTATCTGGTAGAAGTTTTTATCAGGCGAGGATATCTTGGCAGTATAGAAATTCAATCCCCTAGATTAGGTGGCCGACCCCGTTACATACGTGATAAGGCTAGGGAGATGATGATGATATATAGAAATTCAAATTGAGTTAACTAGCATATTAGTATAATATAATAGAAAAATATGTTTTTTTGCCTCTAGGCCTAACATAAGGAAAGGACTATAACAATTAAGTAATAATTTATTGAGTTTCCGGTCACCCACACAAACTCTGTCACCTCTGTTTAAAAAAACACTCCATTTCTGTAAACAAATCAAGAGAGAACTCAGAATTTACATGATTATTAAGCTTAAGGGAATCCCCAATGCACGCCAGCGCCCTCATCACTTAAAAAAGAATTTCTCACTCAAAACGCAACTAATCGAAAATCCGGTAAATCAGTTTACAGTTTAGGTACTAATGTTTATTTTAATCATAAAATTAATAATTCAGTGTTCACGGTGTTACAGACAGCAAAAGTGCTAAAAGTGGCCGTTTTTTTGCAAAATTTCTATCTGTTCCTACAACGAACTATAAATTGCAACTATATGAGGTTCTAAATTACCTTCATTGCTTTAACCTCAATCTGATCTACCTCATTTTCGGTTGATTGTGCTTTGCAGTAATTTATGATTTTTTGACTGATGAGGGCGCCACTTAGCCCAGAGGAGCCCCTTAAATCGAAACTGTAAATCAAAAATTTCTAAAATTAAGAATGTCACTGCTTACATCAACACAATGATTTTATTTTATGACAGTTTTAAAAGTTCGTTTAAAATTTTAATATGTATGAGGTCTCAAATATATTTTTTCCATGCTGGCCTGGGAGCGAGAGAAAAACATAGAATGTGCCAGCTGCATTTCTCCGCACAAGGGCATGCTGTAAAAACCTCAAAGTGTCCCGAAAGTTTCTGTATATTGCAATTTACGCGATGGGCTGATAACCTGTCACTACAGCAATATACCTACAAATCTATCTTAAATAACCCTCAAAACTTTGTCAGACGTGGTGAAACGACCTTTGTTTAAGCTCTGCCTACCGCATTAGGGATAAAGGTGTGAATCTCTCAACAAAAAGATACTTGGCATTACTTAAATAAATGTTTATTTATTGAAAGATCATTCATTTTTGATGAGTCTTTAATTTTGAAATCAGTATTTAATCCATAGAGCAATGATGTACTTGAAATATTCAATATTATAAAATCGATATGGGTCTTCGATAAATAGGAATTCCTGTTTGAGATCATAAAGCATTTAAGCGTTTTCATCTGAATTATCCTTCGCCACAATCATTTTCGCAACATTCTGCGTGAGCGAAGTTAAACAGGTGCATTGGTGGCCAATTCTGCTATGGATTTACTTAGGTACATGTAAACATGGTGTTTTTTCGTGCTTCGGAGGGCACGTTACGCCGTCAGTCCCGGTCGCTGTCTTTGATAATGATCGTTACCCAAATCATGTCAGAGGCCTAATAGCTGTGCTACTAGACGGTTTGAAAACTCTGGCACCAGGGTTCATCGGGTCGTTCGACTCGAGAATCCACTCGCTAAGAAGAAGAACACAGCAACTTTACGTGACGTTATTTTATTCCTCCATGAAGCAGATCTGCTGATTCAAACTTCTTTGAGAGATAGATAATACGTTTATTTTTGACATAAAAACAGATAAGGCATACATTTTAATAAAGGTACATATGAAAACAACAACAAAAAATCCACAATAAATACAAATAGTAAAAAAAAAAATTGTGCTATGGCGACGAAAATGGGTCAATGCTTAGAGCATTTTCACCCAGCGAGGATGAAGAACTGGTTTTCAGCTATCACCCATTAAAATCTTTGCTTTTCCGCTTCTGGTCTAAAAGATATAGGATTGTTCATCTTACATTTACTACGCGCTTTTCTAACAACATCGATCAAATTCGAAAGCATGTCTTTAGAATTAGTAGTGATTTTAAGGCAAGGACACATAACGTTGTATGTTTGTATAAAATTCTTAAAATTCAATTCATGAGGCTTTCAACAAGATGTAAAAAAAACTTGAATCTTACGTAAATCACTAGTAGAATCGGCCCGTTGAGTTACTACCGCGCTGATATACGCTTGCACATGCGCCTGCGCAGGTAAATCCGCGAAACAGCGGTCACTCACCGGCAGCACTGGCGGTGTTTACACTAACACAAAACGTCGGTGGAGGAAGACGGAATAATAAGCTTGGAGTGAGGAATGAGCTACAGCCATGGAAGTCTTGTACTGCCGAAACAATGAAAGATAAGGCATTGCAGAATTGTTTTTTTTTTAATAATACAAACATATAATCACGCCTTTATCCCTAATGGGGTAGGCAGAGCGTAAACGATCTAAACATAGGTCGTTCCGCCACGTCCGACAAAGTTTTGAGGGTTATTTAAGATAGATTTGTAGGTATATTGCTGTAGTGACAGGTTGTCAGCCTATCGCCTAAATTGCAATATACAGAAACCCTTGGATCTCTTAGCTGGTTTTTACAGCATGCCCAGGAGGAAATGCAGCTAGCACATTCTATGTTTTTCTTTCACTTCCAGCCCAGCCGGGAAGAAACATAATTTAATACGTGAATAGAAGCATAGATCATGAAACAAAATAATTCACACATATTGGAAAACCTTTCGGTCCAACACACGAGGCGAACAGAACTGTCAAACACGTCACTCGAAGTGAAGTATCAAAGGATCTAGAATAATCTAGACGCTGTACAGACTATAAACACTTCTAACACTAGACGTAATAAACGGGCACTGAAGTAGATAGAATATTGACGCGGATGGGAGAGAGACAGATTTGTAGATAACAATGAATCTGTAAGGTTTGTTTTAATGGTCCCATTGGTAGTTATTATAAATGAACGAATTAAACATGAATCAAAATTATTATGAAGAACATTCTTCCATGCTGGCCTGGGAGCGAGAGAAAAACATAGAATGCGCCAGCTGCATTTCCTCCCGGGCATGCTGTAAAAAATAGCTAAGGGATCTTAGGGTTTCAGTATATTGTAATTTAGGCGATGGGCTGACAACCTGTCACTACAGCAATATACCTACAAATCGATCTTAAAATAACCCTCAAAACTTTGTCAGACGTGGCGGAACGACCTTTGTTTAGGTCGTTTACGCTCTGCCTCCCCATTAGGGATAAAGGCGTGATTATATGTATATGTATGTATAATTGACCTGAATTCCAATCTTAATTTGGAGTGGTCAAACCCTACGTAGTTCTTAAACTACATGGCTTGTATGTCGCTTACGTCGCTATGACGTATATATAAGAAATACTATAATAAATTCGTCATTCGTTCTATCGTTTTTTTTTTTTTTTTTTTTAATATATATAGGCGAGCATTTGTCCGCCATCTCACCTGGTGGAAAGTGACGATGCGGACTATGTTGGAGCATACTCACCTATGTAGTGCCTATTCACTCTCGCCTTGAAAAGGCCCAGGTTATATTGTTCCGGAAACAGATCCGCCGGCAGGGAGTTCCACTCCTTAGCCGTTCGCATTAAGAATGTGGAAGCGAACCGCTTCGTGCGAATTTGTGGTATATCCACGACATAAGGGTGGAACCCCTGTCCACGCCTCGTGCTCCGGAGATGGAAAGGGGAGGGGGGTATAAGGTCATGAAGTGCTAACGCGCACTCCCCGAAATGTATCCTGTAAAATACCGACATGCACGCCACTCTGCGACGGTGCTCAAGGTTTTGTAGTTTTGCCTCAACCAGTGCTGAGTCTCCAATGAGCTTCTTAGCACGTTTCTCGATTGAGTCTAAGGCAGCCAGCTGGTATTTAGCTGAACCGTCCCAAAGGTGGCAGCAGTACTCCATACACGATCGGACTTGAGCTGTGTACAACTGCAATAGCTGTCCCGGTGTGAAGTATCGCCTTACCTTCGAGAGGATACCAAGTTTTTTGGCAGCTGTTGTGGCCAGAGACTCAATGTAACGTCCAAAGTTCAAGTCGGACGTAAGACTCATACCAAGAAGCTCAAGATGGTCAGAAATCGGTACGGATACATCCCGGAAAGTTGGAGCCAGGTTAAAAGGACTCCGTTTTGTCGAGAATAGACACGCCTGGGTTTTGGATGCGTTGAACTTGACGAGATTGGCATCGCCCCACTCGGATATCACCCTTAGCGATGAGTTCAGACGATCCACTATAGACTCCCGACAAGACTGGATTGTTTCACTGTTGGCCCTTGCACTGGACAGATATCTGTCAACAACCGTGCTGTCATCAGCGTACCCAAAGGTATCGGGTGTCAACATGTCGTTGATATGCAGCAGGAATAAGGTTGCAGACAGGACAGAACCTTGAGGAACTCCGGCATCAATACCCTGTTGTCCGGAGGAGCAGCCTTCTAAGACCACTTGTATGGATCGTTCACTCAAGAAGTCCGAAATCCAGTTGCAAAGGCCAGCAGGTAACCCGTAGGCGGGAAGCTTGCCAGTAAGGCTAGCGTGCCAGACCCTGTCAAAGGCCTTGGAGATATCCAGAGACACGGCAAGTGCTTCACCATGTCTCTCGATGGCCTCGCTCCATAAGTGAGTGGCATGCACGAGGAGGTCCCCCGTCGATCGCCCTCGGCGGAAGCCGTATTGGCGATCGTTAAGGAGATCATTATCCTCAAGGTATGCCAGGAGCCGATTATTCAGTACACGCTCCATAATCTTGCAGAGTATAGAGGTTACCGATATGGGTCTATAGTTGGCAGGGTCTGCTCGACTACCTTTTTTGGGTACAGGTTGCACATTTGCAAGCTTCCACGATTTGGGGACAACACCAGTCTCAAGTGAGAGGCGGTACAGGCGTGTCAACACCGGAGACAACTCAGGCGCACAGTTACGCAGGACGATTGCAGGGATACCGTCAGGGCCACTTGCTTTATTCACGTCAAGATTTCGCATGGTTTTAAGGACCTCTTTTTGCCGGATGCGTACGGCTGCCATAGAGCAGTCGACACGAGGTAACGGGGGTGGTATTTTACCTGCGGCATCAAGACGCGAACTTTCCGCAAAATAGGAGGCAAAAAGATTGGCTTTCTCCTCCGCAGTATGAGCAAGCGACCCATCAGGTCTCTGCAGAGGCGGTAAAGATGGCTGGCAGAAATTGGTTTCCACTGCTTTCGCAAGCGACCAGAATGCTTTACTGCCAGCCGGATAGGAAGCAAGCTTAGCGCCTACTCGGCCTATGTGGGCGAATCGAGCCCTGCGTAATTCCTTTTTGCTTAACTTGGTGGCTTTGTTATAGTTTTTCTTCAGATCGCGAGTATTCGGAGCTTTGCGTGCACGAGCATCAGCCCAAGCAAGGAATGCCGACTGTTTCTGCGATTCCGCGCAGTTACAGTCAGCATTAAACCACGGGCGAGCTTTGCTACCGGTAGGAACATCAGAGAACGGTATGAAATACTCCATACCCTGACGTATGACTTCTGTAATAGCATCCGCGCAGCTCGACGATTCGCCTGAAGAAAAACAGTCCTGCCAAGGATACGAAGCAAAGAAGTGGCGCATCTCATCCCATTCTGCTGACCTGTATCGCCACACCCGTCTTTTACCACAAGGGCCCTGATCGGGTGGTGAATACACTGATACAGATTTCACCAGACAGTGATCTGAGGTGCCCAATGGGGCAGAAACAGACACAGAGTATCGGTCTGGATCGGTAGTCAGCAGAAGGTCTAAGCAGTTGGCTGTATGAGACTCAATATCCGGGACCCTTGTTGCACAGCTGACAAGCTGGGAGAGATTTAGCGACAATGCAAATTTGCGCGCCTCTCGCCCAGCATGATCGGTCACTAGGTATGGGAACAACCACTCTTTATGATGAGCGTTGAAATCCCCCAGGATGACTAGCTGCGCTGCCGGGTATCTCTGCAGAGCTTCATCAGCACCTTCACTGAGGTGTTCAAACAGTTTGGTTGTCTCCGTGTCTCCACTATGCGAGCGATAGACGCAAGCATACACAATTTGAGCTACACCAGTATCGACCAGTACCCACAATACGGAAAAACTTGGTGCCTCAAGGTTCTTGAGACGCTTGATGCAAATGTCATCGCGAGCGTACACACAGACTCCGGCACGAGGTAGAAACCTGTGTTCTAGTGTGTAGCCGGTTTCTGTAGCTCAGTTGGTAGAGTGATGGACCGGCATTCAAGAGCCGCAGGTTTGAGTCCTGCCAGAAAGGAATTTATTATTTTCTTTCTTTCGTATCACGAAGAAAATTACTAGTAATTAATTGTAACACTTCCTTACTTTTCTTGTTGATTCATGGTTTTTTTTTTCTTAGTTACTTTTAAAAATTTAAGATTGTAGTTGTTTAAAACAATCAAAGAAAAAAGTAACTGTATAGCTTGACTATACCAATTTGTTGCCTTTGTACATTCATTCACAAAATCAAAATTAACTATACATACACATAATCACGCCTTTATCCCTAATGGGGTAGGAAGAGCGTCAACGACCCTCAGTCTGACAAAGTTTTGAGGGTTTTTTAAGATCGATTTGTAGGTATATTGCTCTAGTGATAGCCTATCGCCTAAATTATAATATTCAGAAATCATCTGATCCCTTAGCTAGTTTTTTACTGCACGTCCCGGAGGAAATGCGCCCAGCACATTCTATTTTTTTTTCTCGCTCCCAGGCCAGCATAGGTAAAAATTATTATGCCAGTCTACAATAACATTTCGTCCAATCTCAATCTTGTCAACCGAACGGCGACGGTCTTAAGCAATACTGTCATAACTAAATAATCGACATTTCTCGGAGCTGGCGTGGTGCCAATCACCTTTGACATTCGGAACACCGAGGCAGGTTGGAAAACCCTGAGATATAATAGCTGATGCCAGTGAGAGATGTCTAGTGTTTCTGGATTCCTGGGCTTTCTAGTTAGGGTGAGTTTACATACGTTAGAAATCAAAATACCTATTTGTTTTCAAGATATTTATAGTTAAGCTCGAATGTTTAAAGCTCGTATTTATAGATTCTCTGCTCGTATCTCAAGATTGAGTGTAATGTTAAGTATGGTCGTTTTGTACTGAAATTACATTTCTGATACGGACTCAAAGTAGCTGTCAGTCCCAAGTGCTGTTTATAATTACGGGTTGATGTTGCCATATTTCATTTTATTCCGCTGTTGCCTGGGTACAAGTGTTCACTGAGCACTTCTCAAAGGACTCTAAAACCAAACAGCTATATACATAATAGCTTTCCGCCTTCTATTGTTATATAGAAGTACTTAAGACGTTTAGGTAAGATGTATTCATCGACGACCCTACCTCAGTTTCCTAAGGATCTAGAGATATAAACAAACCGCAAACGAAAGATAAAGAATCTATTTTAGTAACAACTCTATTATTGTGATAATCTCGTATTCTGACGACACATTTACAAATTACAACACAACTTTGACTACCTTAATCAAAAGAATAGTAAAGACGCCACTTGTCATTTGTTTTATGTCCGCTATTAGTCAGCAACGCAGGAAGAGACGGGCCATTTGAAATGCCTAATTTTGTGCCGCTAATATATTAAGACGACGAAAAATATTTCGCTAGGCCTGATTTATCACTATAATAATGATGTACAAAAACTTGTTTTAGCATAACGTTGTTCTCATAAGTCTAAATCCGCAAAGCAACATTAAAGTAAATTTGAGTTAGAAAAGTCAAAGTCGCTTATTTATGACGCATATGTCATCTTAACTCACAAATCGCCCGATTTCCATTAAAGATCGATTTTGAATCAGAGACTTGTTTTCCAATATCAATAAGTCACACAATGACACCTATCATGCCATAAATTTATAGTTTACACTTTATTTTATGCTAATTTACATCATATAATGGTGGTACACAGTGCAACTCTGAAACATAAATCTATGTCATAATGTCGATGTTTTTCGAAATTTATTGTCTTATAGACCTGTAATTTTAATATTCTATCGATTGTGGTGTATCGCGCCTTTTGTTTGTTGAACAGTGACATAATGTCGCTTACGTCATTTCTTCGTTTAGTATTCTGTACTTGCGAAATCTTTGTTCAAACTTGATTAAATACGCACAGTTTTCATCCATAAATATTTCGATTTAACTATAATTACAGTCCTAGGAATAGCAATAACTATAAAGCTAAAACCACTTAACTCCACAAACGCTATAAATGGTGCATTACCCATTCTAATGCGATAGGTAATAAAGTGATAGGTTTGTAGCATGTAGGTCTGTAGCTAAAGAAAAAAAAAAGAAAATAAGTGCACTGCTCCTGTCACATACTAGTGACTACTTCTAGGCTCCGGGCCTATGGAACGACCTCCTCGTGGTATCGGCACTACTTTTAACTGACATAATGTCCTTGGCAGATTACCCGACTCTCAGTCTTATTGCGAGCACAGAGAACTTGTTTTTCTGTGTAGCTTGAAACCAGTTGAGATTTTAAATTTCGAACCAGCACCCGCCATCATGACATTAAATTGTAATCGAACACTTTACACTGACGGTCGCTGCGAAATATCGCGTTCAGATAGTATAAATATGCACTTATCTTTCTTTTTAGTTAACGTACGCTCGCATTATGCAGGATGTGGCCCACGTGTTCGGCGAATAAAATTTTAGCACTGCCGGATTGTTCTAGGGGTTTTGGCACGAGTCGGGATAAGGGTTCATACAGACTAACTGACAGTTCGCGAACAAACGTCGATACAACGGCTTGGTTCCCATGTATTTTTGGTTTGTTTGGTATGTTAATGTTCTTTATAAAATCTAAAATCATTTAGATAAAATACAAATTTTAATATCAAGTGTTTTCAATCTTGGTGTCAATTAAGTACCCTTTAAGTCTCTATAGCGCTCTACATCAGAATTTAGACAGTATCTGACAATTTTTCTGTCATTTTAAATACCTTCGACCACCTACTACGTCTGTATAACCCTCTACAGAACTTTTTACACTTTTTCACATACGACCTTTTTCACACTGGTTGGCGCATAGGACATTTTTCGATGCTAATAACTGGGTATGCCTATAACTTGTGGCGGTTGCAATGGGAATATTTTTTATCAGGCCGTGTAAGGTGGTGTACTCGCGTTTTGCTCTGATTTTATTTCGTTTGTTCAACTGAGTGGAACTTATTGAAGAGTATTGAGGGCAAAAGGTGGCTTCCGAAGTTAGTTTCATTTGTAAAGTTTCGGAAATGTTTAGTAGGCATATTGGCAACATTGAGTGAGGTTCCACATCACTACATCATGGGTTGATATTGAGATAGTTAACACGTCTTATCATGATGTCATGAACTATACTTCTTCGATACTACTTTTTAGTTTCTACATACATACATACATACATATAATCACGCCTTTATCCCTAACGGGATAGGCAGAGCGTAAACGACCCAAACAAAGGTCGTTCCGCCACGTCTGACAAAGTTTTGAGGGTTATTTAAGATAGATTTGTAAGTATATTGCTGTAGTGACAGGTTGTCAGCCCATCGCCTAAATTACAATATACTGAAACCCTCGGATCCCTTAGCTGGGTTTTACAGCATACCCGGGAGGAAATGCAGCTGGCACATTCTATGTTTTTCTCTCGCTCCCAGGCCAGCATGCAAGAAACTTTTTAGTTTCTACGTTTTATAATATCCTGGAAGAGCGGTGCCTCCTAGCACAGGTTTTATTAAACTTAAAAAGAGGCTCCGGCCACTGTAAATCTATGATTAAACTTATCTAAAACAAATAAATTATTTTGTATTTCTCAAAATATTTTTTTTGACACTCAGGAATACCGAGTGACAGATTGTCAGACCATCACCTAAATTGCATGACTTCGATCCCAAAACCTTAATCTTTTTGTTTTTCATTGATAATATCAAATAATTAATTAAACGTTCTTTATTTTCAGGTAAGCCAGCATCAATTCAAGTCATACATCATTCGTATTGCGGTAATTATAAACCGAAATAAGTTCCAATCATTTATTTTTAATTAATAATGGATTGTTGGTGTCATGATTGATTATTAATATAATATTGATATATAAATAAATCCGTTTGGTCGACTGTCCGTCGGTGTTCGACGTTGATTGACACATTTTAGCATTAATTGACATATAGCATATTTTAATTGTATGATTGTTTGTATAAGTTGATTACTCCATTTTGATCGCTTTCGTTTATGTACTCGTAACTGAACATTTAAGTGGAAATTAAGGCTTTGAAAAGTGATGGAAATTATTTTAAAAATCAAATAACTTACCGTTTGAGCGTTTGTTCGTATTAATTAAAAAAAACTACAATGGCATTTTCCCGCCCTAAAATCTAGTTTGCTTTTTTGCAAATCTATGATGAGGGCTATTTAGGTAGATTTGTAAGTTTCGATTTAGTTGCTTCAATTACAAAAGCTTCTATTTGTATATTCGAAATAGTAAATTAGACTACACATGGACAATCGAACGCATTTCCTTCAGAACGTAGGCTCATGGCTCAAATCACTGACCTGCGGAGGCAGTTTGCAGTTATCTTATTGCACAACAAAGTATAGTGCACGTCAGATGTTGAAAACATGTATAGTTCAACACACCTGACAACTTACATACATACATACAATCACGCCTTTATCCCTAATGGGGTAGGCAGATCGTAAACGACCCAAACAAAGGTCGTTCCGCCACGTCTGACAAAGTTTTGAGGGTTATTTAAGATAGATTTGTAAGTATATTGCTGTAGTGACAGGTTGTCAGCCCATCGCCTAAATTACAATATACTGAAACCGTCGGATCCCTTAGCTGGTTTTTACAGCATGCCCGGGAGGAAATGCAGCTGGCACATTCTATGTTTTTCTCTCGCTCCCAGGCCAGCATAGAAGAAACTTACTTGGCGTAATTTTTGTTTATTTACCCTGTATACCAAATGTTATATGCTGGACTGGGAGCGAGAGAAAAACATTGAATGTGCCAGCTGAATTTTCTTTCGGGCATGCTGTAAAAACCAGCTAAAGAATCCAAGGCTTTCTGTATATTGCAATTTTGGCTATGAGCTGACAACCTGTCACTACATCAATCTACCTACAAATCATCTTGTATAACCCTTAAAACTTTGTCAGACGTTGCGGAACGGCTTTTGTTTATTTCAATCACGCTGTGCCTACCCCATTAGGGATAAAGGCTAGGGATATGACGATGTACGTATTCCAATGTGAGAATCACCTTTATTAGACACTTTAAGAGCAACAGAAACAAAGTAGTCGTGTAACATAAACCGGCATAATCGTGTCAAGTGCAGTCAATCAATGCGGGCCCAGTCGATCTGTTGCACCGGATTACAATTTAATTAAAATACCTACTCACCTTATTTTAAACAAACACGTGATTTTGACATGCGTTGATGACAACATTTAAGCGAATGAGTTATATGAAATTGTTCGTTGATTTTCAATCCTACATACTAACATACATATAATTACGCGTTTATTGCTAATGGGGTAGGCAAAGCGTAAACGTTTAAAACAAAGGTCGTATTACCACATCTAACAAAGTTTTGAGAGTTATTTAAGATAGATTTGTAGGTATATTGCTGTAGTGACAGGTTGTCAGCCTATCGCCTAAATTGCAATATACAGAAACCCTCGAATCCCTTAGCTAGTTTCTACAGCATGCCCGGGAGGAAATGCAGCTGACACATTCTATGTTTTTCTCTCGCTCCCAGTCCAGCATGGAATAAACTGCACGTATGCTAATAGATTTCTGAAGATTTACGAAACAGCCCATCAAATAAGTCTTGAGTCACATCGTATATCTATAAGCTTTAGGAACTATACCGGGTGTCAGGGACAGCGTCCCGCAAACTGACACGGGTTGCTCAGTCAACGAAACTGAACAACTTTCATCGGTAAATTCTTTCAGGAGATGAAAAAATAAATTGTCCTTTCCAAACAAAATGACCACCTCTATTCGACAATTTGTACGAAAATTAAAAATAAAATCACTTTATGAAAAGAAATACCTGGTTCTTCTTCTATCGAGTGGATATCGAGTTTATCGACCCGATGAACCCTGGTGTCAGAATTTTTAAACCGCCTAGTAGCACAACTATTAGGCCTCTGACATGGTTTGAGTAACGACCACTATCAAAGACAGCGACCGGGACCGACGGCTTAACGTGCCCTCCGAAGCACGAAATCTTTTTCTTTTTCGGACAATCAGGTGATTTAGCCTGCAATGTCCTAACCAAACTGGGGAAAAATTCACAAAGTGATAAATTCTCAAATATCAACTTTGTGATTCCCGCCTGGGAATCGAACCCAGGACCTCCGGATCAGGAGTCCATGGCACTGGCCACTAGACCACGGAGGCAGTTATTACAAATACCTGGTGAAAGTTGTTCAGATTCGTCGACAACTATCAGTTTGCGGGACGCTGTATCTTACACTGCGTAGATTTTCAAAGAGCTTGGACAAAAGCAAGCATATTACGCTGAACCTATTATAATCTTGTGTGGGTATATCAAAAACTACGATAAACCACAAAACCGAATAAACTAGCATAAAACTGGAGTGACGACTGACGGCGGAGAGATTGCCTGTCCGTCTGTCCGTCTGTCCGTCAGACAAATACTGTGGTATTTACGAGAGATATTGTTATGACAATATTAGTGAAAAGGGGTCTTGATCAAAGAGGTAATATAGAGGTATAGGGAAAATACAGAGGCACCTAAAACATGAAAATATAGAAGCCAAAAACATACAAGAGTGGGTCTTGACCCGAATCCATGACAATTGCAATTTAGGCGATAGGCTGAGAACCTGTCGCTACAGCAATATACCTACAAATCTATCTTAAATAACCCTCAAAACTTTGACAGTCGTAGCGGAACGACCATTGATTAGGTCATTTACGCTTTGGCTACCCCATCAGGGATGAATGCGTGATTATATGTAGATTGTAGTCGTGTGTGTATGTATGTATGATACTAAATGTTTTATTACGCTGTTTGTACAAACACCATCCAATTTGATTACAGTATGTTTTTATTGATTACTTTTTATTACAAACACCTTTTCATCCCCTTCAACGATGATTATAGCGCACGCTCGTCATCTAAAGTACATTATGACGTACACATAATAACAGAAAATTACTAAACATCACCGGATATTCGCACACCCATCCATCAACCGTCTACTGTGAAACCTGATCGCTAATTGCAAACACACCTCATATTAAAAACCTTGCATCGTATTTAATTCATAATAATATCACAAATGTGTACTAGAAAACACCTTAGAGATTCTAAAAGATGGCACAATAAAACACCTTAGATAGTTTCGCACAGAGTAGCGAATGAAACAGAGGCGCCGCGGAGTTATACCGTTCTGCACGTAGTCAGTCATATCTTGCTTCGCCGCATTAAGTCTCGAGTCACTCTCAATCACTCAAGCTGTCCAGATGTCAGTCATAAGCAAGACGAACGGGGGGAACGCCACTGGCCTCCTTTGGAAAACTCCCTACCCCCCACACCCCTCTAGGTGAAAAGGGGGGCTGGTCAGCTCTTGAAGACAATTTACTGAACAAGTCGGTCCGTCCGACTGGGATTCGTGCGCTGATGAAATTTATTTGCAGGAACTTTGTGCAGTCTGCTTGTGTTATGGATTTCCATGGCAACTTGCGAGCTTTACTACCATTTTCGAATACTTATATTGAAATATGTGAGTTAGGTATTTTTGAATTACACTTCCAACCTCCATATAAAGTTGTACGTTAAATTTAAGCAGACATGTGCACAAAGTAATGAAACGACATAACGAACCTAATATTCAAAGTCCAGCCGCACAAAGCGTAAAACGTAGGAGTCTCGAAGCTCGAAAAAACGCAACAAAGAGGTCCAGTCTCAAACGGTGAGTTAACATCATTATCGGGACGGACCGGAGGGTGAGGAGGGGGTGGGGGGTAGAAGTGGGGTGGTGGGGGGTTTAGGGAGCGACACACGTCGCTCAGATGTCGCGAGCAGACGGACGTCTTTGTCGACCGTCGCTTTATTTACTCCCGCCCAGCCTTTGCGACGGCTAGAGGTGACAGGACGGCTTTGAATTTTTTTTTACCACCCGCTAATTAGAAGTCTAGTGGTTGGTAATGAAGTCTTTTCAATGCGGCCCGACTTGACGAGACCATTTTCTTGGTAAACAAAAGTTTGTGAGAACTATAATTGAAGTCAATTCTAATTTTTCTCGCAGATTTTTAATGAATGTTTTTGAAAGGAGAACAAAAACTTGGGTCAGATATCAAAACTAGATAGTTCTGTTTGTGACAAATTTATAATTTGGTATGTAATTATATTTTCTGAGCCTATTTTAACAAATTCTCCATACAAAGTTTCAAATGAAGTACTTACGTCACATAAAAGCAAGTCATCAATAAAAACTCTGGCGGGTCTATCAATCACTAAGTCTGCAATAAGTTGATTCGATCAAAGTTGACAGCTCAAAGTCGATGTGGGTCGGACACTGCTGATCATCGATTTTTTCCTCCCCCTGTGTACGCATTAAAAATAACCAGCATTTAGTATAGGACGTCAATAAAATTATACACACTGTAGCTTAGCTGTATTTTCAAGATAATACATACTATTCCTTAAGAAACACACGATTGAAGTCACCAGAAAAAGCATCATTCTTTACTAATTGATTTGTGATTACTCGGCAGATACTGTCCTAATTGAAGAAAACGACGAAACCGACCCAAAAATACGTGAGAAGAAACATCCTTCAGAAATAAGTTGTCCAGTTTATAAGCTTAGCTACCGGTATACATATAACCATCAATATCTACAGCCTGTGTAATGCAGGTGTCGCAAAATTTACTTCTTATTTTTCAACAAGTCTTCACGTTGACAGTCTTTAAGGTGACATTCGAAATATTTACAAACGAAATTATCTTTAAAATAGTAATTAAGATGGACCTGTCAACGTTAATGCTCAGGTAAGACTTGACAAATGCCATTGCTATTATCAACGGCATGCCAAGCTAAGACTTTATCTTTTCATAAGACATTGAATCCTTAAAATTGAATAATCCCTCAAGAAAGCGTAACTGTAACGAAAGAAGCTTACTGAATACATTTCTGCAAAGAACATTGTGAGTATAAAGATGTTCAAACTATTTATAAAACAAATAATCATATTTTATAAAAGGACACTGGAGGGCACAGGACCAAGACAGATTGTGAAACAAAACTCGTCTCGCCCACACAAAACCGTATCATCAAAGTAAATCTGCATCACTGCACTCAATCACATCGGAGACGTCTGAACCCTCTCCTATTTAATTGACGGCCCACTCCATCAAAACATCCTTGAAGTCCATCACAAACTTCCTCAACAGCACGCCATTCATCAATTTAAACTTTACACCTACACAATAAAGGCTAAACGAACTGTAAAGAAAAATTTGCTGAATTTTCCAAAGCAAACTTGCAGTTAGCTTGAAGAAAATAGGACTCTATGTTATTGCAGAAAAAGACGAAGATAGTTTCGAAGGTGTGGAAAGTGCAGCTGAGATGTGGAGCCGTCAACGGTAAACGTCACATGTCAGGGAGATATGTCAAAGCAAGGACGCCTTTGCGTCTGCGAAAGAGCGTTGATAGAAATTGCGGGGAAAAAATTTAAGATGACGGACAAAGTGAAAATAGAAACTAATAACTTGATATATTTTGAAATTTTACTAATAATATACTAATACTAATTTTACTTTTTTTTTTTTTTTAGGATACATTTTTGTAAGGTTTATCTCCAAGGCACGTCATCTTTGAGCTAAAGGATTGAATCTACATCAAAATATGATCATTTGATTTTGTTTTAGAAGTAATCGTTCCTTTGACTAGATTTTGGGTACATGGCTTTGAAGTGTCCTGAAAATTTTAGGTTTGATTTACAAATTATGCTAAAAATCTATACGAACAATCAAATGCATAAATAAAATCAAATCCTATAGAATTTGCCTATCATCACCATCCTTAATCCGATTCTAATCCACTTACCGCTATCACCATACCCGCACCCTTAACCCGTTGCACCGACGTCGTCTGACAAAGCGAGGAGTTCCGTTCACGACATCGCGACGAAAATAGTAAATGATGTTTGACAAATAGCGAACAGATGTCGCCGCGAGGAGGCCCGCGCCTTTTTAGCGTTCCGTACGGTAATGGAGGCAAAAGAAAATCTGCTTTGAGATTCTGGTACTGATGGTCACTCTAAATTTCCTACTGTTGGTTTTCTTCTCGAGTCAATTGATCCAATGTACCCTAGAGTTTTTAACCCTTTATTAGGCAACGTATGTAGAAAAATTTTAATGCTTTTAAAATTAAATGCAAAAATTTAATCCTTATCTGTAAGGTTCAACTTTAGGCAGCAATTTATTTGTATCTATATCAGAGTCTATTACTTGAATGTTGTCAATTTCGAACTCTAATACGGTTAGGTTATTGAATTACAAATTGTTGGAAAACTGAAAAGGACAGGACAAACTAATGATGATGATGAATGTATACAGACACTCGGTAAAAAAATCAAACTCCTTTTTTTTTCACCGATTCCCGCCTCGTTTCTTCCCACTCGCGTTTGGGCGCCCTTATTGTTGACAATAGCCAACTTCCTGATTGTTTCGAAAGTTTTTGCAACTTATAATGCTGGCCATCGAGAGTTGTGCCAATTGTTTTGGATTGGTAGGGTTGTGTTTATGGTCTTAATGATTTGTCATCGTGGGCTTTCAAACATGGGTCATTTTTCTGACTTTCTATAAAATAAAAAAATGATTATGGATTTCATAGTTGTCTTCTCATTGGAAAATTTGGTTCAATGTCGTTGAAGTGTCAGTCAACAACAAACATTTCAACAAAACTCTATAAATTTACTCTTCGCAAAATTTCATCGAATTCTACAGAAGTAGAGTCGTCTGTTTCATTAGCATCATTTGAATTTCACCTGAAATTCATCTCGTAATCATAATCCCTCAAATTTTACCAAAATTCTCGGAATATCGCTCAAACTCCGACCGAATACAAAATAAGATGCCGCGGGAATCAATCTATCAATCAATAAATCGCGCTAAAGATTGAGATATTTCACTTGGAGGGCAGACGGGGGGTTGTGGGCTGAAGTGGGGGGTGGGGGGTGTTTACCGCGCTCGTGACGGATATATCCCAGCGTAGACACCCGTCAATCACCAGCGATATGATGAGAATTAATATTTCAGTCGGCGCTAAGCCGCCCGCGCCTTCTTGGTGGTTGATCTCTCTATTTCTGATATTGCCGGAGGGTTTCTGGAATACGTTCGTTGGTTTCCAGGTGAGGAAATGAAGAGTTATTGTTTTTGTTATACATGTTTATTTCAATCACACAAATCATGTTTCTTTCTTTCTGTAATGGAAGCAACGAATGATGGTAACTTTAATACTTGCTTAGGTACAAATTGGATAAAACTTATAACACAATTTGTCCGTTCCAGTACAATATAATGTTTTAAAAGACAACGTATGAATAAATTGACTTTTATACCTACTTGACCTTGAAAACCCTCCACAAAAACCTAAACATCAAAACGTCATATTCGTCTAGCCCTCTTCCAAATACGTGTAGACGTCAATGCGAAATCAATCAAGTCCGAGTCTGCCCCCCACCTCACCCCCTTCTTCCACCCCCCGAGACCCTTGACCTGTCGCGTGTTTACTTTACAGCTGAGGGGGGCTTTGACGGTTGATTGATAGCTGAGGTGGGGTGTAATTCTTTTTCGGGGAAAATTGTAGGGAAAACGTGGATAAGGTGCAGGTAATAAGGTATTAGGAATTAGCTATCTGATCCAAAATTTTAGGTATTGATATTTGTGGATACGAAGAGAGGAAAGGCAAGATATGATATAGGAACATAAAATTAAAGAACAAGAGTGTGTTTTGTTGTCCAACGTCGAATCTATATGAACAAAAGTAAACTTATGAGACTTTTACCGTTATCATCACTATATTACAATCAAATTTAATAATCTTCACAGGTAATCATAACTTAAAAAAAAGTAAAAAGTATTGTTATTATTAATTAAGTTCAGTGTAAATACTACGTTACTGTCGCTTTCGTATTTCTAAGTGATTTTAAATAACATAAGCAAATTTCATACAGGGAAATTATATATTGAAGTAAACAAACATATAAAACCATAATTTCACATTAATGGCTCAATATTGAAAATATCAGGATCGCATAAGGTATGCAAAGGTTGCAAACCACATCTGACAGTACGCTGTCTTTCTTTAACTTTATTACTTGAACAATAAAGTGCATATTTGTTTATTTTTGCATTGAAAAAGTTGTTCGGCGTAGGTGTAGACTGGACATGGTGATCGTCGTACAATTTGATTCGAGTGTATATCGCCTTTGGAGATAGTTAAACATGTGATGTAAGTGTTGTAAGTTCGATTCTCGTACTGTCACAGATGTAGTCATAAAGTGAGGATGAAGTTGTGTGGGGAATGGCCCTTGTTGAGATTTCTAGCAAAAAATATTCGATCGCTCTATTTACGCATACATTTTTAGAAAGAGGCATCAGAGTTAAAGACATCCTTTTAATGAAAGTTCTTCAGTCTTAGTAAGCATTTTATTTGGTATTTCATACAGGCTAGCTTTGTCATTTCTTACTGAAAGGCAGTCTCATCATCATCAGTCATACAAAAAATAGGTTTCTGCTGGACATAGCCTTCCCCAATTAACCCTGCTTTAACATACTCATCTTTCCATAATTTTCAATAAATATAGGACATTCCAGTGGTCTTCTTCTTCTTAGAGAGTGGATTCTCGAGTCGAACAACGACCCAAAGAACTCTGGTGTCAGAGTTTTCAAACCGCCTTTTCAAAGCTAACAGCCATTAGGCCTCTGTCATGGTTTGAGTAACGACCGCTATGAAAGACAGCAACCGAGCCGGCGGCTTAACGTGCCCTTCGATGCACGGAAGCCTTTTACTTTTCGGACAATCAAGTAATTCAGCCTGCTATGTCCTAACCAAACTGGGGAAAACCTCACAAAGTGATAAATTGACAAATATCACCTTTGTATTCCTCCTGGGAATCGAACCCAGGACCTCCGGATCGTAAGCCCATGGCTCTGACCACTTGACCTCGGAAGCAGTGTAGTGGTAATTGGCATCAATGCAGTAATTTCGTCAATCAGCTGTCGATCATTCGATTGAACCCTCAGGTCATTGTCGCCTGCGCGCGAGCACGTAATTCGATAAATTAATATTCTGACAATTGAATTAAATGATCTAAGTGGGTATTGATAGAGTTATTGTTGTAGATATTTGAATGGACTGGCGATTGTGATACGCGTGAAGGATATTTAATATGGGTTGATAGCTATAACTTAATATTTATGTCCTTCCATGTTGGACTGGGAGAGAGAGAAAATCATTGAATGTACCAGCTGCCTTTTCTCCCGGGCAAGCTGTAAAAACCAGCTAAGGCGTCTGAGGGTTTCTATATATTGCAATCTAAGCGATGGGCTGATAACCTGTCACTACAGCAATATACCTACAAATCTATCTTAAAAAATAATCCTCAAAACTTTGTCAGACGTGGCGGAACGACCTTTCTTTAGGTCGTTTACGCTCTGCCTACCCCATTTGGGATAATGGCGTAATTATATGTATGTATGTAAAAGTAGGTATACCGTGTGTAAGGGACAGCGTCCCACAAACCGATAGGGGTTGCTTAGACAATGACACTTAACAACTTCCACCAGGAACTTTTTTCAGCAAGTGGAAAGCATTTTGCATAGAAAAGATATATTTTTTTTTCACTTTCTGAAAATAAATCCTGGTGGAAGGCGTTCAGTATCATATCAGTCAATACTGAGCCACCCTTATCAGTTTGCGGGACGCTGTCCCTTACACCTAGTATGGGATAGAAAGACCTCTACTAAAGACAACTAAAAATACTTAGTGACCAATCAGAAATCGAATCTGCGATCTAAAATAATATTACAATTCTAACAGCAACTGGTCTTGTTTATTACGAAAATTTCAGGCGTCATTGCCCCTTCACCGACATCCAGTCCAATTTAATTGATTGACAGCTGATGTACAGACGCCATCTTGTATTATCGCGAAATGTCTGTACAGAGTAGATTTGGAAGTAAAGAAACGATCAACAAAAACTTTTCATTCTTTTTAGCGAGTGGATTCTCGAGTCAATAGACCTGATGAACCCTGGTGTCAAAGTTTTTACACCGCCTAGTAGCACAGCTATTTAGGCGTCTGACATGGTTTTGAGGAACGACCACTCTCAAAGCAGCGACCGGGACCGACGGCTTAACTTGCCCTCCGAAGCACAGAATCTTCTTTCTTTTCGGACAATCAGGTGATTCAGCCTCCAGTGTCCTAACCAAACTGGGGAAAACCTCACTTAGTAATATATTGACAAATATCAATTTTGTGTTCTCCCCCTGGGAATTGAACCCAGGACCTCCAGATCGTAAGCCCATGGCTCTGATTACTAGATCACGGAGGCAGTTTTCAACTTTTCATTATTGAGGTACATCAGCTTGAATCCTTTCTGGAAAGAACTACGTCGTATTTGTATTTACACCAAAATCCATTTCTGTGGTCAAGAAAGAGATGATAATTTTCTTTTTAGCAAAATTATACAAACATACATACATATAATAACGCCTCTATCCCATACGGGGTAGGTAGAGCGTAAACCACGTCGCCACGTCTGACAAAAATTGAGGGCAATTTTAGATTGAAATAATGTGTATTGCTGTAGTGACAGGCTGTCAGCCCATCGCCTAAATTACAATACACTGTAGCCCTCGAATCCCTTTGGCTGACTTCTACAGCATGCCCGGGAGGAAGGGCAGCTGGAACATTGTATGTTTTTTATATCTCCCAGTCCAGCATGAAAAACATTACAAAATTATGAGCCCATAAGAGGGTCTACTTTGGACCAACCGTAGCTTTTCTATTATTTATAGGATGTCCATAAACCTAACTGTATGGTAGGTGACAAACTTGAAAAACTTGCTAAGCCAAGCTAGTTTTGGCAGTGTTTCATTGCCCTAGCGCTCAACCCCCAACAATAAAGGTTTAATATAAAATGATAGAAAGAAAATAATAAATTTGTTTCGGGCAGGGTTCGAACCTGCGTTAAAATAACATTGTGATAGCTAAAAATAATCAAAAATAAATAAAAGTTTGCTTTAGAACACATCCGTTTAAAATCTTACTGTTTACCTATATTTAATATTAAGAAAACAGTTTTTTTAGGTCGTTTTCACTCTGCCTCGGGGTAGGCATAAAGGCGTAAAGGCGTTATTATATGTATGTAAGTTTCTACCTGTATTTACTCTTTAGAAAACAGGCATTCATGCTTATTTGCTATTGTATGGTTTAAATAAGACACTTTTCCCAACCACTTTACCCAGATTTTACCCAGCTTTCTCTGTATTGCGACCTTTCGCACACTACTCTACGATCGTAGACGACATTGACCTGTCGCCCGGGCGAATTCAATTCCATCAATCCCCGCGCTGATTGACTGCTGACAGATGTGCTCGAGGCGGCCTTATTCGAATTGAGCACCGCAATAGATCGAGTAAACATCGCTATAAGGAAGTGGTAAATGTTGTATTAAGAATATGAGTGATTTGTTTGTTTTTATCAAAGTTTTTATTGTCATTGATAGCAATTCGTAGTTGCGAAAATCACAACTTAAATAATATTTACAAGTACCAGGCCACTCAGAAAGTATTGCGATAAATAGTTTTTATATATGGCAGACTGGCCGGTTAGAATCTTTTTTGAAAATATGATTACTTGTAAGTAAAAATATGTGTGTTCCATTTTCAAAATTTCCCTCTACATTTTTTGCGAGCCAATTCAAAGTATCGTGTCTTACTGAAAAATGGATCTGCGCCGGGAACATTTTAGAGCTATGATTTTTTACGATTTCAAGTGTCGCCTGAAACCGGATGAATCGTTCGATAGACTTCAAATGGCATTTATGGATGAAAGCCCCTCCAAGGCAACCGTGTATCGTTGGTATAACGAATTTAGGCGCGGTCGACCAACCTTGGGGGATGAAGAAAGAAGCGGTCGCCCTTTGACGGCTGTTACGGAAGAAAACGTGCTAGCAGTGAAAAATTTAATCCAAGATAATAGGCGAATTACATATCAGGAGATTCAGCACATATTAAAGATTGGATCGGGAAGCGTTCACGAGATTCTACATGGGCATCTTCGCGTGAGGAGGATAGTATCGCGCTGGGTGCCGCACTACCTCACCGACGCTCAGAAGCAGGCCCGGGTGGAATGGTGCCGTGATATGCTGAACAAATTTGAAGCAGGCTCGTCTCGGCGTGTTTACGACATCGTAACAGGTGATGAGTCCTGGATTTATCAATACGATCCAGTAACCAAGCGCCAGTCGACAGTTTGGGTGTTTCAAAATGAACCAACGCCTACCAAAGTGAAGCGATCTCGAAGCGTGGGGAAGATTTTGATCGCCAGCTTTTTTAATTTGACTGGCCACTTGGCCTCAATTCCCTTACGAGATCAAAGAAGCATTAACGCCGAATGGTATACTACCAAATGTTTACCAGAAGTTTTTTCTGTTGTGAGCAACAAGCGACCAAACACAGGGCTCCGCGGACTACTGCTCCACCACGACAATGCGCCTGCACACACCGCGCTCAAAACGAGGGACTTCCTGGACAGCACACCAGTCAAACTCCTGGGTCATCTTCCTTACAGCCCTGATCTAGCACCGTGTGAGTTCTTTTTATTTCCAAAAATAAAAAATCAGCTCAAGGGGATACAATTTTCGTCGCCGGAAGATGCGCTGGCTGCGTTCGAGCAGGCTGTAAACTGGACTGGAAAAAGTGTTTTGAAAACTGGTTCAGACGCATGAATCTTTGTATAGAGGCTGGTGGAGAGTACTTTGAAAAGATTTAATAAAAATATATGTACCTGTAGAACAATTTTTTTTAGTGTCGCAAAACTTTCTGAGTGTCCCACGTATACCTGTCCTTTCAAATCATGAAATAATAGAAAGGGACGTCAATAATTTTAGTTAAGTCGTGCCCTCAACGAATCAATAGCATAGCACCACCGGAAGTGTTCAGTGAGCTTAAAAATCAATTAGTTCTTTGATCGACTGATCGATCAATCAATAATTAAATTCTCTGTCAACAGGTTTTGATATTTCTTTCCGACATGTGGTTAAGCTTGGTTTGTCTGATAGTGATATAATACGTAACTACTTCCCCAAAGGAACAAAAAGAAAATGACTTTATTTTTCGTAAAGGAATCTCAAAATGTTATAGGTATTTGAAGCCACATAACAGAATTTCTAGACAAAGACAAATGCTATCTACAGGTAATAAACAAAGCAAAACAAAACACTACCCAGCGGCTCACTTCACCTTTGAAGCGAGATCTAAATTAATTTACAGCGGGACATTGATGGATAATGATAGCGAATGACGGATTGATAATAGTAATTACCACTTGACGTTAATAAATAACATCAATATCACGTACTAATACGGGATTATGGTTCTTATTTGTTCTAACATGCACTGTGTGCGTGATTGCGAAAGATTTCTATCTAAAATTTACGGAATATTTGGAGGATTTTGGATAAAGATCTGATTTGAATCAATCAAAAGGGATTAGAATGGTAATTAAAAGCTGTTGTTAGGTGATGTCACCAATTTTTAAAAAGGGAGATGATGATCTAAACATTATTTTCTCATTTGTCTGTAACCTGAATGATACCAAGGAACTTTGTTGTTTTTCTAAACTTTAAGTTACGCCCTACCGAATGGTTTGAGCTATCTTTGATTGAAATATTTTGCCGCATTTCATCCAGGATTCCAAGAATATCCCCTTAATCTAAAATGAACTCTACTTCAATATTATCATATAAGTGATTATAATAATATGTGAATGAATTATATCAAACAAATATGACGACAGGAAATCACCTGTCAATTAATTTATTTCGTCGTTCCTCTTGAAAAACAATGTCGTTTGAAACTGTGTTGTTTCTGCTTACGAAGAATGATCTGGAATCATATTTTTGAACCGCTCGTATACGAATTCGCATACAAATATACATCTGAAATCCCAAAATCCTTATTTTTGAATACTCATACGTGTGCGACTCTGCAACGAGTGGTCCAAACCACTCGTTTTCTTTTCTACTACTCGAAACTTATGATCATGACACAGACAATGATTTGAAAAATTACACTTTAACTTTTTTTAATTTAATTGCATTTACGTTCCGTTTCTCTGCGATTCATTACCTGTTTTTCAAATCAACGATTTTTGTTAGTGGTAGTGTCGGTGTAGTCGGTATATTTCTACGTAGAACGAAAACAGTTTAGGGATAAGACTATATTGGCAACACAGATTTCTACTGCTTCAAAAATACGCAAAATCGTGTGTGATAGAATTGGATTTCGTACACGAATGATGTTCGTATGCGTTTTCAGTTTTTATACGAGCGGTTCATAAATACGACTCCTGAGTGTAAATCGACTCAGAGTTCGACTTGGTAAACAAATATGGCTCCCGTGTAACAGCTGTCAATCAGTAAGATTGAATTCGTTGACTCGGAAGGGTCAAGGACTCAAAGTTGTCGTGAAGATTGTTATTTACTTAGGAACAATGTGAATCCTGACGAAAGTTTATCCTGTACTATCGAAGGCTTACGATGATGACAATATTGGAACTATGAATTGATTTAGGACTTTTTTATTTCGGACCTTTGATATTTGGGTAAATGGGCTGACTACCCATCTTGCTAGAAATTATTACTCTACACATCCTCTCAAACCTTACAAAGCAAAGCTATGAAGACTACCTACCTCACTTGAAATGACGGCGTGATTTATGTTTCAAACCTTTTGCGTTAGTTGTGATTATGAAATCTCTAATCTCTAACTCTACGCAGACACTAATGTTAATAACAAACACAACATGTGCAATACCAAACAAAATTCATACAACAGATGTTGGCATACATAAAGCAGCCAACCGTCAAAGCTAGTGAAGCGAACGCGCTACATGCGGGCTAGGTTAGGCTAAAGTCTAAAGTCTAGATTTTCCTGAGCCGTCCGTCTGTCTGTAGTGATGTGGGAACACTTCCTGGCTGAGGCAGGTGGGGCAATGCACCGATCTTGGAGAGGATTTGTTCATAGGAGGAGCGGGGGAATTTAATATTTTAAAATTGATCGTATACGTCTTAGACAATAAGTCTTTGGAACCATCCTTATGCCCATCAAAGATTACGGTATTGGGGTAGTCAAAATCATCATATTTTTTTTAAATTTTCGGTGGTTTTGCTCGAACACAATATCGATCAGAATCGGTGAACTTATCGATCAGCATGTTGTCAAAATCAGTTAAGGAATCTGACGGTTTCCGTATATTGTAATTTAGGCGATGGGCTGAAAACCTGTCACTACAGCAATATACCTACAAATCTATCTTAAATAACCCTCAAAACTTTGTCAGTCGTCGCGGAACAACCTTTTTTTAGATCTTTTACGCTCTGCCTACCCCATTAGGGATAAAAGCGTGTGTATAGTGATTATATGTATGTATGTAAGTATACATTTTTCAATCGCTTCTTCTTCCCTCCCATGCGCGTACCTCCACACGTCATGCGCGCTATAATCTGACGAGCTGTCTGCGCAAGAGTCTGATTAAGGGCGTCGACGCATGAAAGCGCGAAATCTCGTGAGATTTGCTCACATTATAATTTCATAAACTTCCTTGTAATTGCACTTGCACCGGGCTAAATTCGTTGCAAATGTTTGATCATATTTGATGTAGATTTATGTTTAGTTAGGGTATTTTTAAAATATTTGATTAGATATACTTATATTAGTAGTTTCTTCCATGCTGGACTGGGAGTGAGAGAATAACTTAGAATGTGCCAGCTGCATTTCCTCCCGAGCATGCTGTGAAAACCAGCTTAGGGATCTGAGGGTTTTAGTATATTATAATTTAGGCGATGGGCTGACAACCTGTCACTACAGCAATATACCTACTAATTTATCTAACATAACCCTCAAAACTTTGTCAGACGTGGCGAACCGACCTTTGTTTAGGTCATTTACGCTCTGCCTACCCCATTAGGGATAAAGGCGTGATTATATGTATGTATGTATATTAGTAAGAAAAGACCAGTAAAATTAATATTATTCATTCAATGTCACTTAAAACTTAATATATTAATTGTACATATCAATCTTAAAACTAACATTAGGTACTAGACTTGTGTACTAGAGTTTATTTTAAAGTTTAACATAGTCACTTAATCACCGTAATATATTCCTTATTATTTAATGGGTATGTATCACTACATAGTATAAAACAAAGTCGCTTTTTCTGTCCCTATGTATGCATAAATCTTTAAAACTACGCAACGGATTTTCATGCGGTTTGTTTTAATGGATAGAGTGATTCAAGAGAAAGGCTTGTGTGTATAATACATGCATAATATAGTAGAGAATCACTGATAATTTCCGTGCGAAGCCGGGACGGGTCGCTAGTAGTTTCATACAATTTAATTGTATTTCATCTGCAAGAGTAGTTTTTTTTCGACTGGAAATAAAATGTTCATCACGATCTTTATATCCATTCACACTATTGTCTTAATACCAAGGTGATCATTTTACAAATAGTAAATATTTTATTGTCATTGTTTCAGGTAAGGCCAGCTGCATTATTGCATACAAGAGCATAAAACCGCATTGATCTGCGCATACGCAGGCGAGCGGTTATTATCGTGACCAAATAAGTAGGTGCTAAGTAGGTGCTGTAATAAGACACTTGACTGTCCATTTCCGCAAACAATACATGCAACAATACTATATTAATTCTGTGACATTGGTATGCTGGACTGAGTATAACTGGAAGGGTAGGGCTATAAGGAATACAGGGTCTCATTGTGTTTTCTTTTCTCTTTTTCTTCTGGTGAGTGGGTATCGAGTCGATCGACCCGATGAACCCTGGTGAGCACAGCTAATAGACCTCTGACATGGTTTGTGTAACGACCACTACCACTTTTTTTTTTTTATTTCCTGGTAATAGTTGTTCAGTTTCGTTGAATGAGCAACCCCTATCAGTTTGCAGGACGCTGTCCCTTACACCCCGTTTAGCTGATGATGATGAATTTGAATAGTAGTATGAACAATTACACTTATACTAGTTTGGCTCTTTTAAAAAGGGATCTTGCACATAATATCTTGTAATATCTTAGAATGTCAACTGCTGTTCTTCTATGCTGGACTGTGAACAAGAGAAAAACATAGAATGTGCCAGCTGCATTTCCTCCCGGGTATGCTATAAAAACCAGCTAAGGGATTCGAGGATTTCTGTATATTGCAATAAAGGCGCTGGGCTGACAACCTGTCACTTCAGCAATATACAAATCTATCTTGATAACCGTCAAAACTTTGTCAGACGTGGTGGAACTACCTTCAAGTCGTTTACGCTCTGCCTACCCCATTAGGAATAAAGGCGTGATTATATGTATGTATGACAACTGACTACAATGTAAGTAATATTGCAATGTGAAACATGATCTTTACAAGTAATACAGAAGTCATATAACGGTGCCTTCTCATCCTTGAGCAGGTTTATTAGAGAAAATAAACATAAAAAAATATAATACCTTACTTATTGAGTAGCTGTTGAAAGGTTAGTGCTAAATATGAAAAGGTTATTGAAGAACTTATTATGAAATATAAAATGTGGTACGCAAAATTTCATAAAGATATCTTTAATGGAAAGGGATGCTCATTGCTAGACAATTTTTTGGATTTGTTTGATAAGATGAAAAATAAACGAAGTCAAATATATTTTTTTTAGAAAAGGAAGCTGATTTAAATGTGGCAAAGGTTTGAATTATCGTAAAACATTCAATAAAAAAATGTTATTTCGCCTAGAAATCGAAATTATTTTCAATCAAATTTTAAGGAATATCTCTTAATTTTTACACCATATTTAAATGCACTTACAACACCTAAAAGTTGCCTTGGACTACCTTAAACATGTATTTTTTATATGTTACTTCAGAGACGTAATAATAATAATATGGATATAATTATCATGTTGATATTCATTGGGAGGGTGGCTAATACGAAAATATTAAAAAGTACTGTTTGAACAACCCTACTTTAAATACGATTACCATTACATAAATAATGGAAGTGCTCGTGTTTTTTTTTTACTAAGTCTAGTCTTCTCGATTTTGATTTAATTAAGTAACAATTCTGTTCTTGTTTTTCAAGCTTTAATTATTTGTCACTGTAGCTTCTAATCTCTCACCTCTACCGGTACTCTTCAAATCCAAGTGCTGGCAAAGGCTGGATTACCCCCTCCCCGCTGCCCCCTGTCACTCTGGAGGGAGGATAAACGTCACTGAGATTTCTGACGTCTACCTCTGCTGATACTAATCGGTCACTTGGTGTCTTGGAGGCTTTCAGTGCTGTTTCTAGAGAGGTTGGGTTAGCGTGTTGATTGTGTGTTCGCAAACAGCGCAAGAATTGCTTGTACATTGGATGTTCTAATCCTGTATCGTTACCAACCGGTATTTGGAAATGTTTCGAACATTTGAAATATCTAGTGTTAAAAATTCAAAAGCATTTAAGGAATATTCGCCCGCTGTCGACAGCTGATAATTGCAAAAAAATAACTGTTTTTAGCAGAGTTCATAGTTCTTTTTTTATTTAAAAGTAGTAAGGCGTTTAGATCGACTTCCTGGCTTAAGTTCTCATATTCGTTATGATTCTAAAGCAGCCTTTCAACTGTCTAGCCCAAGAATTTCCAAACCCGCCCACAGGCGTCAAACTCGGCTTCTCTTTTATAGGAAACAATATTCCACCCGGGCAACACCCGATTGGTCACACATCACTTTATTTCCATCAAAGTCAGCCATTTTGATTTTATTGCCCTAGGTCCAGTCTTTGTTTCATTCCATAATAATAAACTATATACGTCCGGTGAGGAATCTTGCTCTAGCTCTTATTCTGCTAGCACTGATATAGAGCCGTGGAGTTTTCTGTAAATTACTTTCAACTGTTCTAAAATAGAATCAGTTTTGTCTTACACAAACTGAAATAACTATATTTAAATAACTATACTTAGTGGAAATAGAACAGTAGTAATGTGAAGTACTAGGCTGCAAGGAATGCGAGGAGATTCGCATCGCGCACTGCCATCAGTCAGCTGTGGCCGCGGGGCAGAGTCCCGCTTTAAGCAGATCCGAGGGATAACTTCCCGTGTATGCAATTGTCACTAAAACCCGTCAATCTGCTTTTGAAGTCTCAAAACGCAGTAGAAATAGAACTGTAGTAGTAGAAAGAAGTACTAGGCTGCAAGGATTGCGAGGAGATGCGCATCGCGTTCGCCGCGGCTGATGGCAATCAGTCAGCCGCGGCCGCGGGTCAGAGTCCCACTTTATGCAGATCTGAGGGATAACGCCCAGTGCATGATGCAATTGTCATTAACATCTGTCAACTGATTTTTAATTCTCAAAGTGCAGTAAAAATAGAACTGTAGTAGTAGAATGAAGTACTAGGCTGCAAGGAACGCGAGGAGATTCGCATCGCGCGCTGCCATCAGTCAGCCGCGGCCGCGGGGCAGAGTCCCGCTTTGAGCAGATCCGAGAGATAACGCCCCGTGTATGATGCAATTATTAATACCGACGCGGTGATTATTCGCGCTCGATCGGGAATGCCCAACGATTAGAAGGATCATCTTTTGTATGCAAAAATACTAGGAAATACTAAGAGTTAGGAGTCGGATTGATACACAGCGTGTAACAGAAAGGGTATAAATATGCATAGAGAAAGGTGTGAATGTTACCACGAAACCGAACAACTTTCCCTGAGGAACATAGTTTAAAAAACGAAAAAAAAATTGGCCTTCCATACAAAAGGCATCAGCTGATAGGGCATTTAGTATGGGCAGTATTTTTTTCTTTTCGTATTTCGACCTATGTACCATAGGGAAAGTTGTTCAGTTTCATGGGTAGATTTAAACATTTCACGATGCATATATATACCCTTTCTGTTACTCGTTGTATAACTAGTTTTAAGGTAGCAGCCCGCTTAGTTTCATCATTCTCAAAACATCTTCGTCATAGACACAGCACGATAGTCTCCAAAGGTGTCATAATTTCTCAAAAAATTTAGCTTACTCTAATTTAGCTGGTATGAGAATGTCACAACATTTCGCTGAATACGATACCTTCTCATATAGATTTATTCCCACACCTTTCTTAGAGATCATGTTTAGACCATGATGTGACAGATCTGGTTGGAACCAATCAATCACGCTTGTAAACCCGTTTAATTGATGCAGTCAGTTGATCAATTACTGGCTACTCATTGAAAAGTAAAAAAAAAAACAGGAAGCTTGTGAATGGAAGAATTGTCGTGCTTAGTTTTGAATGATTGTGATTGTGGTAGGGTTGTGGTTTTCTTTTGCGTTAGGAATGCTCCTAAATCTATTTACGACATGTTAAGCAGAAGCCTAAAAAATAATGACATTCTTATTCTTATTCAAAGATAGGTTATGGGGGATTACTGGCAAGCCTGTGGGATGCTATTACCCGGTTTGACACATTTTTACGTTTAGCTCCATTAAACATACATACATATACATATAGTCACGTCTTTAACCCTAATGGGGTAGACAAATCGTAAACAACCTAAACAAAGATCGCTCCGTTACGACTGACAAAGTTTTGAGGGTTTTTTAGATAGATTTGTAGGTTTATTGCTGTAGTGACAGGTTGTCAGCCTATCGCCTAAATTGCAAAATACAGAAGCCCTTAGATCCCTTAGCTGATTTTCACAGCATGCCCGGCACATTCTATGTTTTTCTCTCGCTCCCAGTCCAGCATGGAAGGAAACTCCA
This sequence comes from Scrobipalpa costella, assembly GCA_949820665.1. Taxonomy (NCBI): domain Eukaryota; kingdom Metazoa; phylum Arthropoda; class Insecta; order Lepidoptera; family Gelechiidae; genus Scrobipalpa; species Scrobipalpa costella. The sequence continues at coordinate 1,743,826 of OX463306.1, forward strand.
TTAAAATTATTACAAAACAAAAATATTACAAAATCTTACGTACGGTTGAACAGATTTTCCTGTATCCGACAACCCTACAACCCGATTAGATTGTCACCCTGACGCGTTCACTCCTCCGGCTGTTCGTCCCGTTTTCCCGTCTGTCCCGATGTCCCGCCTTCAGTTGTCCCGTCCCGTCTTCGTCCGTCTCTCACCACTGCCCGTCAAGAGAGACGTCTTTTTGTCCCGATCGATATGTCTGTCAATCGGACGTATTGTATTGAGTTTTCTTTGTAGTTTAAACGTTCAATTTTCTGAGGTTTACTAAAGGAATGACGAATAAGGTGTGATTGCTTCAAATCAATTTTGTTCGTTTGAAGCTTTAATGAAAATCTGCTGTTTTAAATCACTACCAACTGTTGCTGATATTTTTGCATATTTTTAAGTGTAAAAAACTGACTGAACCCGTCACTATAGCAATATAATACTGTAATAACCCTCAAAACTTGTCACACGTGGCGGAACGACCTTTGTTTAGGTCGTTTTTGCTCTGCCTACCACATTACGGATAAAAGCGTGATTTTATGCATGTATGTAAAAAAAAACTGAAATCTTAAGCCAACAAGCTATTTATAAATATTATCGTGACCTACAAACAACAAAGCAAGATTTAAGCTAACACAGATAAAGATCCCGCCTTTGCACTACAAACGACTATCCAAGACAGAAACATAAAAATAACTCAAGGTAACTCTTTCGCCCCGAAAAGACTTGGTAATGTATGCTAAGCCAAGCTACATCTACGTCGCGAGGTGCCCAAGAGTGCAATAACGATGAACTCAGCTGAAGAAGTGCATTCATTTGCATTTTGTATGCGCCAGGCTATCCTCAGGGCCACTAAATTTCTAGTGCAGATTAGGTCGGGCGGGTGGAGATCGCGGGTTTGATATCTGGATAGATTGAAGTTACTTGGGGTATTCTGCAGTTAGATATACGTATTAGCTCTAAAATTTATGAAAGAAATAATGTTTTTGAGACTTTTAGAGGGCCAATTCGTGTTTTAATATTTCAGATATTCAATTAAAAGCACAGCATTACGAGTAGCATTAACAAATAATTATAATAGGCCACGGATATTCGAAAATATTACGTTCATGATAAAAGTCGAATTTGCATAGTTGGCCTTTACGTTTTCGCCAGACTTCTTCTTCCTTGCCAGACGATTTAAACAAATACAAAATAAATATATAAAACAATATATTAAATTTCTTTTTAAAAATAAGCTGTGCCTGTTGTGTCTTTGTTTTATATGTATATGTCCTTTGTATTTTATTGTGTACAATAAACTGTTAAATAAATAATAATTAATACTGGGGTGGCTTCAGAAATCAACTAGATCAGTTCAAAATCAACCAAAAACCAACAAAGCTCAACCAAACACTAAAATTCAATCTCCCAGATCAAACACTCGAGATGATTGACTGAGCATTCTGTCAGTATTAACAACAGACGTTGAGATGATGAGATGATGAATAATATTATAATTACGCGACGTCTTAATATCAATACGAACACGAATAGAGCAGGTAACGTCGACTAATGCGCCGAACAAATATCTATCAATCAATCCGTTGATATGTTTGTGTTTGAGGCAAAAAGTGAGAATGATGGGAGCAATGTGGATGTGACTGCACAGGTGAATGGTAAATATATAGCTTATATTTCCTAAAAATATTTTAAAACTATGGTTATGTTAACATTCACAAGTTATATATGAAGTAGTAGATATGTATTTGCTTACCAGTGGATATCAAGTTTAATCAAAGGCGTAAAATGTTTCAGACGTGACGAAACCTACCTAATTTTTCGTGACGAATGTGTATTAAAAAATAATGATGATTTAACAAACAGTGTAGATAGCCTAAACGCTATTTCAATGTAACACTTGGTAGGTACACACTTGACTTTGACTTGAAATATATTGCTACTGCAGCTCGCGCTACATTCTCTCTTCCAGAAAGATTATAAATGGCATTTCAATAGCATATCTTCGCGCTCAACAGTCACACAATCGCATATCCTCACAATTCCAACGCAGTAGTCTAGAGCAAAAAACCTATGTTTGTCTGAGAGTGAGCTGTTGAAAAGTGAACTCGATGCGTGCACGATTCTGTGCCTCGTTTTTTTTTTATTTTGTTTGTTTTGGATACGAGGACTTTGGTCCAGTGAGACTGAGCTGTCAGGTGTGTGGTTCTCTGTTTATTCAACCTTTTGAGGAGAAGGGATGTTTTGCCATCAGACTTGTTTGGGTTTTGTCGAAATCTGTCCACGTAAGTATGAAAACGGTGACTTAGAAACATCCAACAGTCAATGTTTATTTTTTATTTATGATTGATCTCAGTAAATATTCAAACAGTGCACCAGAACAGAGATTGAACAAAAAAAATGTGCTCATGACTTTGTTCATATCTTTTACATTTCTTTGGACTTAACTTCCATATTATTTAAGCTATCATTTCATATTTCTTTCCCATACAAAAGCTTCCTATTGTTTCCGAGCTTTCCTGCGAAGCTGAATCTAGATTGAATCGGCTCCTTTATCTCCTCATATCAATCGCTGGAACATCTCAACAAAGGACTGACTGAAGTTATTGTATTTGAAGATTGACATCGAGAAAAGGATTGTCAGACAGGATTGTCAGATTGTCAGACGCTCGTCTTCGTCTGTCAGTCGGTCAAAGGCGTCAAAGATATCGGATGCGAAGTAGGTATGCTGGTTTGTTTTGATCAATATTGAAGAGTAGGTATAAATATTTTTGGAATGAATACGATTGTCAGATGTGGTAGAACGACCTTTGTTTAGGTCATTTACGCTCTGCCTACCCCATAAGAGATACAGGCGTGATTATATGTATGCATGTTATACGATCCTCATGATTCGTTTTTTGTAATAATTTTGCTTATACCTCATTGAGAATTGAAGTGCGGATGACCGATCGAGACACTAAGGCTAAAACGACTACATCTTGGAGGTAAAGTCTACAATACACTTATCCCCATCAAGACTGATGTGGTGACGAAAAATATTTTCAAAATTAAGTAATATTTCGTCAAGGATCACATCAATTATGTTTATTTTCTTTAGCCCTTTTTTTGCTAAAACAATCGTGACAACTCAAAAATATATAAAATACAAAAAGTTGAACTTAAACATAAAAAATGATGGTAATAAATTCACATTCCATCATACAATATAATTTAAATGATTGTGTTAATATTCAGTGACACGGGTCATAAAGCAGATACGTATAAATGCCGCTTAACATTTTTATGTTCTATAAAGTATATGACTTTATTGTTAGTTTTGACCTTGTTTTTTATTACTTCGTTTTTGTTTTAAGTATTTCGATTATAATTATTATTTACTAGTTTCAAACTTCTTACAATATAGATATTCAATCTAGTCTGTATCTAATTGATACCGATTTATTTCCAAGTTTATTTATTTAAGTTTATTCCATCCGTTCAGTGAAACATCATCAACATAGACATTCAGATCGATTCAATTTAATGCAAGTTTCGATTAACTAAGGACAACTTTATCAGTGACTCTGGAAAATACACAATGAGATCAAACCGACTACCTAATCTCCTCTCAACAACGCCTTGTCAGCGCTAACTCAATTAAACCTTGTTACTTGGAAAGAATGAAATGAGGAGGTCATTTCATTCTTCCCAGACTGTACGTTTTCCCGCCCATCCATCCGTCAGTCGCCGCGACACGTTCCAATTCAAGCAGCAATTACCGCGTCTATATGTCGTCGCAAGGTGCCCGCGTGTGGTCCACTCAGCGCTTCTTGGAAACCTCGAACGGAACGTGTGATGGACGGTTGACGTGTGGAATCATAGTGACAAAGTTTTTGGAAGGACGTTTTAATGATGGTTAAAAGATTTTTGGTGAGAATCAGATATACATACATACTTACATTTACGATGCTCATATCGTCTAATGATTTCTTATGAAAGCTTGTTATTATTTACCATGACCTGGATACAAGTTGGAAGAACTGGAGAAAGTAATATAATAATAAATAGCTAGATTAAATTTAAAAAAAAATGATAGCCAAAAGTCAAAACCAAATTCCTATGTAGATTAATTGAACTTTATTAAATTTTGTTCAAAACTACATTTTAAAATAAACTTTTTCGTAAAAAAATCTTCGAAAAACAATCAAATGAAATCTAATCCCGAAAACAGTGCAACCAAAAAGTCATCCCTTTAGCCACTACTCGCGCTTCTCAACTCGTCTCACTGTCAATCACTTGTCAGCGAAGTCTGTTCGTCTGTCTGTCCCGCGTAACCCGACACAGAGAATTCACTTAATCTTTATTGACGTGGCTTCTTACAAAATTTCTTTTTCCTTCAACTTACGGCAAATTGCTCTTACACGCTTTGGACGAAGGGGCATCTCGACTGAACACATTTGTTTGGATTTTTTGACCGTTTCGCTCATTAGTCGCTCGTTTTCGTCCTAAGTAGACAACGTCTGTTATATTGATTTTTATTGATGGATTTTTTGTTTTTGCCGTAGCAAGCTTTGGGCTTGGACTTTGGAGTTCGTTTGACATTGATAAGATACGAGACTGTCTTTTCGTTATTGATGTCTTCTTATTTAGCTTAGTGGTGATGCCTTTTTATTTGTTTTGCATTTTTCATGAAGATTAGGATATAAAGTATATTATTATGGTCATGATTTTATGTGTGCGTCTTCATCCAACAGTATGAAACACGTAACATAATTTGACTTCAAAATATCTAGGTACATCAACATCAAAATTTCTCGTCTACTCTTCTTTGAAATTTTCCCGTTGTGGCAGACAAATTTCATGTTTACCCCAGTAACAAGTCGTTTGCAAGACTAGCTCACGTAACTGACGCTGACACGAGCTTTGCTGACGTCTGACAGATGATCGCTGACTGACAACGGCTACCGTGGTGGTCTACGGTCATTGCCAAGTCCTCTAAAATAATCATGAGTAAAATTTCTGCAGTTTCACTTGAGCATCAATCGTTCACAGTGACAAGTTGTGAATGAAGAGACGTTTTCAACAGATTCAATCTGCGTCAGTGATAAGAATAAAATTGCTAGTTTGGTGGTCGTTGTTTACATTTGCGAAATGACTAAAGACAATTTGGATAAATCTTCAATCAAAATTTCAAATTACACCGTTGATTGTCCTGTCCTCAACAGACTTAATCTGTACTTTAGTCTATCCCACAAAAGATCCCTCTAGCTGTAAACGAGAAAAAAAAAAACACGAAAATATGAAATCGGCAATCACAGCGTCTCATCTAATAAAACCGATCGGTTCAATAGCGTCGCCGAAAAATGAGCCCCTTAGATACAGATCAAATTAACGGTCAGCCGAGCACAAAGCCCGGCCAATCAGCGGAACGATTCTTTGCGAACGCTTCACGTATTTACGTCGCATTTCTTCGATTTCGTGGCACGTTCGAGACGTAATAAGCGTCGGTCCTGCTCCGTCCGTCGCGTCCGTCACAGCCCCACATTTCTGGGGGGGTTGTGGGGGGTCGTTGGAGTTAATGAAGTTTTCTCGGCCGCGAATCCCACAGGTCGTAGTGCCACATGGCAGAGTTTGCGCCACATATTGTGCACGTCGCGTGTCGTCCGATATTGCTGGTAGAAATGTTTTAATAAGCGCATCGCAGGACACGGGCTGCTGTTATGTGTGCGATACCCCATTTTCGCGCCTTATTAATAGGGATGGGGTGGAATTTTGCGTTTTTCTGGTGGAGATTGGTTCGGCTCCTGAATGTTTATACTTTTTCAGTACCTGTTGTCTTTGATCGCTATAAGAACCTTATTTAAATGTGAATGCGGAAATTGACATTTTAATTTGGGACTCTTATTTTTTACTAAACTCGTAAACTTTGTGATTAACTGAAACTGACCTATCTCAACACTAAAAGTAATGTCTAAAATTCTTGCCACGATTAAATATGATATTTTATGTCGCACTATTCTTGCCCACTGCCCAACCCTATCTATTAATGTCTATTGTTTGGACTTGCCTTATTGCTGGTGCTGTGGTATTGACGTCATTATTTTCCCGTCGTATATGAGCCTTATACGACCATTAGACTTTACGACCCAGTTGATGTGTCTTTATGACAGTTCTAAAGGTCGTTCAGAAATATTGTGACTTCTGTTCCATATTGTATACTACCAATATGTCATCTACGTAAAATTTATTTCTTTGTTAGCCAATAGCTTCTAGCATTCTATCCATGGTCAAAACAGAACAATGTCGCTCAAATAGCTAAGCTAAGTTCTGATTACCTCGATTCTTTGAACTAATTCTTGCATCAGAGTCCAACGTGATTGTTTTTCGTTGCCTTTTGTAATTTTAACTCTGTTTTGGTTTACCTTTTGTAACTTCTCATTATAGACTTTACAGTCAAATTGGACCTTTCATTTGCTTAGAAACAACGTATTACAGTTACAAAAAAAGGAAAGAAGCAGAAACATTGTGTTTAGCAACTGCCGAACACAACAGTGGGTCGCTTTCGTGCAATCGAAACTTGGCTATCGGCGCTCCGCGTCGGATTGCGCTACCAAATTAACAAACTTTGCGTCTATCTCGACGACTACTTCCATACAATGTTACTGTGTGACATTTTATTTTGAATTTTCTTCGTTTTTTAGGGGTTTAGGTGTGATTTTGTATGATTAAACGGAATTATGTTTAAATTTGTTTCTAAAAAGCTGTCGGACTTTAAGTTAGTCCCAATGGAAGGGTTTTCAAACACTGTTCCCACTTTACGTTGATGATACCATGATTGCATGATTGAACCATAAGGGGTTATTGACTGTCATAGGCAGTTCTAACATTCAATATACAAATAATCTTCTTCTTAGCGAGTGGATTCTCGAGTCGAACAACGACCCGATGAACCCTGGTGTCAGAGTTTTTCAAACCGTCTAGTAGCACAGTTATTAGGCCTCTGACATGGTTTTGAGTAACGACCACAATCAAAGACAGCGACCGGAACTAACGGCTTAACGTACCCTCCAAAGCACGGAATCATTTTTCTTTTCGGAAAGTCAGGTGATCCTGCCTGCAATGTCCTAACCAAACTAGGGTTAGAGGTTAGTGGTAAAACCTCACGAAGTCATAAATTGACAAATATCAACTTCGTGTGCTGGGAATCGAACCCCATGGCTCGGACCCATATACCACGGAGGTGAACAAATAATATATGTCCTCATAATCATACTTTTAAATAGATGGCATCCACACTCCATCGGACTGTATAAAGCACTCAACGAAGTGCATTAATGACATTTTTCACATGTTTCTTCGCGGATCACAGGTCAAGTCAGCCGGGCGCCCCCCAGGGGTCGAAGGGGGTCAAATACCCCCCCACCGGGGGGTCAGGGTGGGGGTGAGGCGCGGACGTCTCGCGTCAATCAGTTCGCGACGACGTGCCTCGAATGTTTCAGACGTTCGCAGACCGTTAAGAAGGTTCTTTTTTTTATGATCGGACGATAACTGCGATTATTCGACGCTGTAATCTTGTATGTGTTAGGTTAGTTTTATGGGGTGTTTGTTTGAAGGTTTCGCCGTGTTTGGATTTGGTCTGGTGTGATTTGCTGATGTGCAGCTTACTGTGTTTTGCTGTGTGGCAAAGCCAATGCCATTCAGACTTTCATGTCAATGAAGTCTCAGTCACTACTGTACTGCGATAACTTATATCAAGAAAATCCTTCGCCAAAAAAACGATTACTTCCATGCTGGACTGGAAGTGAGAGAACAACATAGAATGTGCCAGCTGCATCACCTCCAGAGCATGCTGTAAAAACCAGCTAATGGATTCGAGGGTTATAGTATATTACAATTTTAGGCAATGGGCTGACAACCTGTCACTATAGCAATATACGTCATGATCATCTGTAATAACCCTCAAAACTTGTCAGACGTGGCGGAACGACCTTTGCTTAGGTCGTTTACGCTCTGCCTACCCCATTAGGGATAAAGGCGTGATTATATGTATGTATGTATGCAAAAAAACGATGTGTCACTTTTCTCTCCTCTTCCATTCTCATTGAAATGTCTTGCTTCTCTATGCCTTGGCCTGGTATGGATGCAATCTTCACTTTTAAATGTTATTAACTAAGTAGTTATTAAGAGAAAACTAGAACAAGGAAGTTAAAAAAACAACTGTCCTAAATCTGACTCATTTTAAAAGACACTAATTTTTTCTTTAGAAAATCTTTACCCTAGTTTTAAGTTCGCTGACTCACAGAGAGACTTAAAATTTAATACAGCCATGAAGATCTCGGAAGGCATTGCAATAAACAGTAAACATAATTTAGGCTGAAAACTCTTTTAAAAGTTCGCTTCAGAAAAATTGGAATAGGTTTTGGAAACAATGCTATTTCCTTGTTTAATAACTTAGTAGTTACGAGCTTGGGAAGTGCAAATTTGGTTTTTTATTACTTACTTTGTTCACGATAATAATATGGTCCTCTGAATTATGTTTCGCGTTTTTTATACAAATCTCTTCTTTGATTTTTGCTTGGTATTTTTGCAGACTTGCTGGTGAAACTAGTTAAAGCATGCATAGGGCTACGGTAACTATATGAAAAATGCTGTGCTAAAAAATGCAATATATTATGATATCCTTACAAGTCAGGAGCGGTATTAACCAGCCAATAAAATACGAAATAATTGATAAAATCAATCACCTGGAGCGGCTTTTAAAATTGAATCTGCCATCTGGCAATTTAAAAAACAAAATCCTGGCCGAAAATAATCCCTTAGCCCGTTTCGCGTTTCAAAAAAGGAAATGATTCGCGAAAGGCGATCACAGATCACTCGAAACCGACATCAGAGTGAATGAGTGAGTGAATGAATGAGTGAGAACGAATGAGCGCTTCGGGGCGACCGCGGGACACCAGTTGATCAACCGTGATGCGCCCGTGTCTGTCAAAGTCAAGCCAGATAAGGGAAGAAACGGCTTTTATTTTAGTCTTTTTCTTTCCAGATGGCTCCATCGTTCTAGTATTATTTTTTGTTGATAAAAAGAGAGTCATCAATGTTAATATTAAAATGTAACTCAGCGTTTTCTTCACCCGTTTTCGATTCACACTTGCTTGAAAAATAAAAAAAACAGTTTGTTTACTTTTCTTGCCGGCCAGCGCTAAAGAGTTTATCTTATCATTGCGATTTTTGTTTTTGAAATCAATTTGGTTATGGAAATTAGCGCTGAGAGAATTTTCGTGTTAAGTCGCCCTTCGGCGTCTGATGTCTTTTTTCTGGACTTGGTGCGTCTGCAACTGATAAGAACGCACTCGTTAGCTTAGTAAGTGTTGAGCGCAACTTTTATGTTTACGTGACCTGATTTAATGAAGAATAAATCAATGTTCTGAAGAATTTGGCGTATTTAAACTGTAAGAGAGAAATTAAAGTTTTATTTTCTGTCCATAATCCACTCATGAATCGAGCACAATTTCATTGAGCGATTTTTGCATATTTACCGGGCTCTGAATCGCAGTTTCGAATTGACCACATTTTTTTGCGCTTCACGAAAAAAGATTGATGGCTATCGATGAATAGCTTTCGCAGCTACTGACCGCATGGATAAGCTTGTCGAATCGCACATTAAAATAGTACAATAGTAAATCAAAAGGCTATAAAGCGCCACAATTCGGCCGGAGCCGACTCCATGCTAGCACAGCCCTTGATTTATACGCTCACCGGTGTCGGCGCGAAAACGTACCTCGTGACGTCACGGCTTTTGTTTTTTTCTGGCTTTTTGGCTTTTTATTGATGGCGTTCGGATAAAAAGTGGCCCGCCCGGCTAAGCGGAGTGGCGTCAGAATTTGTGAATGATTTTTCGTCCCGTGTTCCACGGACTCATCCAACGGTTTATAGCCATTTGTCAGGCGAGTGAAAAAGATGCATGTACGCGCGGTTGTTGAAGTTTTTTCGTGTTTTTATTTTGGTCTTTTATTTTCTGGCTTTTTAGGCTTTTACGCGGATCCATTGACACGTGAAAGTGTGTTAGCGTCGAGTGTGTATAAATCTACCGCTTGGGCTTTTTGTCGTTGTGCGTTAGTGTTTTAATTTCGGGCTCGTCGTTTAGTTTTTGGCGTTTTGCTCCTCACCGGCGCTTTGGTGAGTGAATGAATAGTGAATAGTTTGCTAGCTGCACCTGCTCGCTGTATTTACAGAGCGCTTGATGAGTGAGCTGTAGAATTGCCTTCAATACTTTTTCATTCATTTATTTCTGTTCCGTATAATAAAGAGTTGTATCATGCGGAGTTAATTAATACATTCACACTAATATGTTTACCTATTCTGTTCAGTTTCCTTTTAAAATGATTTAGATTTAGAATGATTGCGGTATCATAAATGCAAATTTTTGGAGCGCAAGTAAAAGGGCCCAAAAAATACCCTCAATTTGGTCTGCCTGCTAAATTATTCTTACATAAACAAAACCCGATGCAGGTATCTTCCCTCAAATAAAGAAGGAAAATTTACCTGTTTAACATTACGCAGACCTTCCGTTTCACATTTTGTACCAGAGAAAAAAATCCGCTGAAAATATCGGCAGCCTCGCCAGTGAAGTTATAAAACGCGTGATTGAAGCGGCCCGCAAAAATGTCGGCCGGCGATCCAGCGGCGCCAAACCGCGGGCCCAATTTATATTTCACTATTATTCCCGCTAGCGGGCCCCGATTTACGATTTCATTATGCCAGCCTGAAAACCGGGCCGCGGAAATGAACGGTGCTTTTTTTACGAAAGGGTAAAATATTTTGCGAAGTTGAATTTTCCGATATGCAACTTAGTTTGGGATGTGTTGCAGTTATTCAATATAATACTTAATTTTAATATTGAAATTGTAAATTTTATATTAAAAAGAATTAATAATCTCTAAGTTTCGTTTCAAATATTTATTTTGTCACGGAGTGGTGGCCAAGAGGAGGTCGCAGGAATGTTGGTCGTTCCGCAGCTAGATGGGTGGACGATATATTAAAGGCAGCTGGTAAGACCTGGACGAGACTAGCCCAAGATAGGCAGTCGTGGCACAAAAAAGAGGAGGCCTATGCCCTGCAGTGGGTAGACAAAGGGCTGAAATGATGATGATGATGATTTTGTCTTACACATACCCCCAATAAATCAGTTGAAATCTATCAAAAGGACGAAAAAAATATTACATAGAGCAACGTAGTCATCTGTTTTATTGTCATAATTACCAGGTGTCATGGACAGCGTCCGGCTTACTGATAGGGGTTGCTCAGTCAATGACAATGAACAACTATCAGCAGGATTATTTTCAGGAAGTGAAACAAAAAATGGCCTATCCATACAAATTGTCTGATCGAAGTAAACATTTTGTATGGAACAACCTTCTTTTTACATCCTGAACAAAATGTCTTGCTGAAAGTTGTTCAGTGTTATTGACTGAGCAACCCCTTTACGCTGTCCCTTACACCGTGTATAGTTTACTAGTAAAAAAAAAATGTACTACATATTTTCGTAAATATATTATAAATTTTGTTCATAACTACGGAGCGCGTAGTTTTCATGAAAATGCTACGTCAAACTTCAAATGCTACGAGATTTGTTTGTTCATGTCGTAACAATAGAGGTCGCTGCTGAGCTAGACTGGAGTCAAGAACAAACCCATTAAAAAAAAGAGTCGCTCAGTGGCTCAGTTGGTTAGGGCATCGGCACGGTACGCTGAAGGACGTGAGTGCAAATCCAACCTGAGTGAAACTTTTAACCTCTTTTTTATAAGTCAATGAACTTTCATACGCTTTGAGCTCAGCACGATACAAGACGAGGTCTATCACAGCATGAAGCCAGCAATGTTTACCACCCCCACCCCTTAAGGGGATCCCCATTGCACGCCAGCACCCTCATCAGTAAAAAAACATTACAAAACACTACAAAATTCTGTAGATCAGATTGAAGTACTGAAGTTTATTGTAAGCAAGTTTAATAATCAAAGTAACTTATTAGTTTGATTCATAATCAAAGTAACTTACGATATGTACTTTGATTATTAAACTTACTTACAATAAACTACATAAATTTTACTTATAAAATTAATAATCAAATGTTTACTGCAGTAACAGATGAAAAAGCGCTAAAAGTTTTTTATCTGCAACTACACACATACATAAATCACGCCTTTATCCCTTACGGGGTATGCAGAGCGTTTAATGCCTCGTAAAAGGCGCTTTCGCCACGTCTGACAAAAATTGAGGGCAATTTTAGATTGTAATATGTATTGCTTTAGTGACAGGTTGTCAGCCCATCGCCTAAATTACAATACACTGTAACCCTCGAGTCCCTTTTGCTGACTTCAACAGCATGCCCGGGAGGAAGGGCAGCTGGAACATTCTATGTTTTTCTATCTCTCCCAGTCCAGCATGGAAGAAATCTGTAACTAAAAGGAACTATAAGTTGCAACTTTATATGGTTTTAAGACTCGTATTTATAAAGCAATCTCAAGATTAAGAGCAATTTTAAGTATGGATTTGACAAGCCACATTGTAATGAAATGACGTTTCTGATAAAGTACCTGTCAGTCTCAAACGATGTTTATGAATATGGCCTTTAATGACCTTCATTGCTTTAACATTAATCTATTACACCGGTTTTCCGATTGAATGTGTTTTCAGTGAATTATATTTTTTTTACCGATGAGGGCGCCACTTAGCCCAGGGTAGCCCCTTAAGTAACGTTGCACTCTACAGCTAATATACAGACTATAGCTGTTTATCTGTTTGTTCTCAGTAACTCCTAGAACAAAATGAGAGCAATAAAAAATAATTTTCGCCTACCCCCAGCCTGGCACATAAATAATCGTTACGGAACGCATTCAGACGCAATTACATACTAGGGGGATGAGTCGTTAAAAATCATATTCTTAGGCGGGTTGTAAACGGGCGACTTGCGATTTGCGACTTATGTTGTTTAGCATTGTTACATACATAATCACGCCTTTATCCCTAATGGGGTAGGCAGAGCGTAAACGACCCAAACAAAGGTCGTTCCGTCACGTCTGTCAAAGTTTTGAGGGTTATTTTAGATAGACTTGTAAGTATATTACTGTAGTGACAGATTGTCAGCCCGCCTCATCGCCTAAATTGCAGTATACTAAAAACCAGCTAAGGGATAGCTGGTTTTTTCGGCGTGATCGGAAGGAATTTCAGCGGAACTCTGTCCCTTACACCCAGTATTAGAGCAGATCTTGTAACATACAAATTACATTTTACAATGGCACCTGCTCTCATCTGCCAAAAGTCGCACCAAAATCGCGTATCACCCTCCACCCTAACCTCAGCTAATAATAACCCCTCACCCCCTCTTTCAGCCTTATCTGTGGTATTAAACCATAAACCATTACAATTTACAACGCCCATGACGCCACGTGATACCGCGACTGCACGCCGTGACGAAACGTCGGGTTTTGTCTCAAGTGTGAGTGCGGCCTTAATTCTTGATTAGAACTTGATTTAAAAGCACTGGGCCGTATTTATAATCAGCGCTCATGAATGACAGCGAGTTTGGGTTCGTATCAGAAATGTAATTTCAAATCTATACTTAATATTGCTCACAAGTTTGAGATCGCTTCATTATTACGAGCCTTAAAGTGGTGTATGGATTTGACAAGGAGCAATTACATGGGAACTTTAGTATTTTTATTAAATTAGAGGACATACATACATAAATACATATAATCACGCCTTTATCCCTAATGGGGTAGGCAGAGCGTAAACAACCTAAGCAAAGGTCGTTCCTCCACGTCTGACAATTTTTGAGGGTTATTACAGATGATCATGACGTATATTGCTATAGTGACAGGTTGTCAGCCCATCGCCTAAAATTGTAATATACTATAACCCTCGAATCCATTAGCTGGTTTTTACAGCATGCTCTGGAGGTGATGCAGCTGGCACATTCTATGTTTTTCTATCACTCCCAGTCCAGCATGTAAATTAGAGGAAAATAATTTAAATAAAATAGATCACAAAAAAGTCCCTCGTACAAAAAAACTATTATTTTAAGAACTTACGCTCTCTTTCATATAAAAAAAAATACCAAAGTAATATCTTAAACCATTGATTAGGGCTCGTTCACAATTATAATACTAAGTCTAAAAGTTTAACTTTTCCATCAATGTAAAGCCACAAATTAAACGAATATTTATTGAACTTTATTTCGAATCCAAAATTAATTTTCTTAATTTAGTGTTGTACCGAAAGCGGACCCCAGCAGAAGAAGAAGTGTTGTACCGAAAACCCCGGTACCTACTTAAAAATAACGGGACGGTATACGTTGTAACAAATATTGTAACAGGGTCCCGTTGTTATAATAACCCAAAATAACGCTTCTTCGCTGATTTTACGTTTTTGCCGCCAATGTTTGTGGGGGCGTCAATGTGGGTGCCAATTTTAAAGCTAGGGACGTACTCGGTGCAAGCTGTAATTAAAAGCTGAATTTTGGTTCGACGTTAAAATAAAATATTTAAGCGTATTAAAATACATACATACATACATAAATCACGCCTTTATCCCTTACGGGGTAGGCAGAGCGTTTAATGCCTCGTAAAGGGCGCCACGTCTGACAAAAATTAAGGGCACTATTTTAGATTGTAATATGTATTGCTTTAGTGACAGGTTGTCAGCCCATCGCCTAAATTACAATACAATGTAACCCTTGAGTCCCTTTTGCTGACTTTAACAGCATGCCCGGGAGGAAGGGCAGCTGGAACATTCTATGTTTTTCTATCTCTCCCAGTCCAGCATGGAAGAAAATTATTATTTGTATTAAAATACCTGCGAGTTAGAGTATACGAGGATGATGTTCAAAATAGGCCGAGGTGGATAGAGAAGAGCAACAAAGGGGACCCCAGTGCAAGACAGGACAAACGCTAGACAGACGAAGAAAATGGAAATGTAAAAATAAGTTTTTTTTATTTCTTCTATGCTGGACTGGGAGAGATAGAAAAACATAGAATGTTCCAGCTGCCCTTCCTCCCGGGCATGCTGTAGAAGTCAGCAAAAGGGACTCGAGGGTTACAGTGTATTGTAATTTAGGCGATGGGCTGACAACCTGTCACTGTAGCAATACACATTACAATCTAAAATTGCCCTCAATTTTTGTCAGGCGTGGCGAAAGCGCCTTTTACGAGGAGTTTGACGCTCTGCCTACCCCGTAAGGGATAAAGGCGTGATTTTATGTATGTATATGTATGTAAGTTTTTTTATAAACTACAATTGAAGACAGTCATTTCATCTCTAAGTGATATCGTAATCATAACGAGTGATAGTATATTTTTTCAGAAAATATTTTTTTATTTATTTTTCATGCAAATTATCTGCTCGAGACGGTCATTTTGTATGGGAAGTTAAGTTTTTTTATCATCTGAAAGAATTTCCTGGTTAAAGTTATTCAGTTTCATTGACTGAGCAACCCCTATCAGTTTGCAGGACACTGTTCCTTACACGCGGTATCTACTGCAAAATAAAATTGAAATAATATCATTATATTTTTTTAAGAAATATAAAGTTTGAATAATTTATTTAAGATTGCATAAATAGTAAAATGAGTTCTATATCCTTCTCTGCAGAACGGGTACATTATAAATTTCAACTAAAATCTCTCGTTGCACCCCTACCTTAAACCGCGATAGAGCTTACCCGTGTTTACCTTTTATCGATATATTCTTGCAAATTTTATGTCCCGTCCCTAAATTTGTAATGCTTCGTATGTTAATACAACGTAAACGGTAATCGTCGGATAGAATTAGACAGTAGACTTTGTGTTAGATAATGGTGCCGATTCGGTTGTAGACTCAACTTATTTTAGTTTATTATGATCACTTTTTAAAGTTTGAAAATAGAAAGAAACAGAAATATAACTTTTTATTTTAATCCTGTCAAAGTGACGTACAGCGCTTAAAAGAACACTATCATGCCGTCTTATTTTAGGCTTGCAATTTCACTTGAAATACAAACATATTCATGAATATTTTCGTTTGGCGACAATCGCAACCAATTCTCCATTTTTTAATCCATAATATTATAATCATTCACACTAAACATAAAAGCTGTGTATTGCAAATGTAGCAAATTGCAAATTGGCCACTTTTAACCCCTCTTAACAGGATTATAAACAATACCTGTGTCATATGTATAATCAGCTAAAATCTTATAGGTCTTAATTTCTGTCTCTCTTAAAGAGACAGAACTCAACTAAAATAATTTAAATTGTATCTACTACTGAATCGGCACCCTTTATGTTGGATATGTTGGCTTTAGATTATTGCGGGACAAATGTCGGGATATTACGTATGTTATTACGGTCCCGTCCCGTAGTCCCGTCCCGTTTCGTTACGACCTAAGAACAGCATAGTTTGCATAATTTAGTTTTATAATGCTGTGTATCGGAAGCTAAATAGTGTTCCCTTTGTCTCTTTATGACTCGTAAAAGATAAGTGTAAAATTAGTTTTGATGTAGTTCCGCCAGTGTTAAATAGATGGCGCTAGTAATATGAAGTAATGTTGTGTGATTTCACGTAATATTTTTCAAGCTTTGCCTATTTTTAAACTCACGTATTATACTTCTTCACTTCACATGCTCTGAAAGACTATAGGCTGCACAAAATTGATTTATAATTACATTTTTTTTTGAATTAATTTATTATTACGAAATTAATTTAATAGTAGGCTGTTTAGGTCTCCTAATATTTAATGTCGAACGATTTAAAAAGTTAAATAGCGGGAATTAATTGTTTAGTTTATTTACGAGTACAATATTTTCGTAGAATTCTTCAATTTTTCTCGCAATCAAAGTGAAAAGCAGAGTTCATAACTCGTCCACAAAACCATTTTAGTCCTCGACTAATATCCTAAAATCTTGCCTAAAATCTCAGACAATAATGACTTGTTTTGTGCACTTGTCGTATAATCTACTATTTACAAAAAAATATAAAAAAAACAATAAAGTAGTTTCGTATAAATTAGTTATTAGTTTATTATTATTATTTTCTTCCATGCTGGCCTGGGAGCGAGAGAAAAACATAGAATGTGCCAGCTGCATTTCCTCCCGGGCATGCTGTAAAAACCAGCTAAGGGATCTGAGGGTTTCAGTATATTTTAATTTAGGCGATGGGCTGACAACCTGTCTCTACAGCAATATACCTACAAATCGATCTTAAAATAACCCTCAAAACTTTGTCAGACGTGGCGGAACGACCTTTGTTTAGGTCGTTTACGCTCTGCCTACCCCATTCGGGATAAAGGCGTGATTATATGTATGTATGTATGTATGTATAAATTAGCATTGTTATGTTTCTGTTTTATGATGTAGCCACGTGTTAAATGGATTACTTCTTACACATTTATTAAAGTCATAGATAATACTTATATGATGTTTGTTTTTAAAATCACAATCAATATTGGTCTACAACAGAACTACCGCAAATAATCCTGCGGCACTCAGGCAGTCCAACATCAAAGACAATGTTATCACCACAGATAACAATAACTCCACACGAGCACAGAATATACCGGGTGTAAGGGACAGCGTCCCGCAAACTTGGGGTTGCTTAATCAACGGAACACTTTCGCCGGGAAATTGTTTCAGGAGACGAAAAAAAAATACCTGCCTATACAAAACCAATCAATAACCATCTCTATCGGACAATTTGTATGGAAAATTTTAAGTTTCTTTTTACTTCCTGCGAAATATTCTGGTAAAAGTGGTTCAGTTTCGTTGACTGAGCGACCCCTATCAGTTTGCGGGACGCTGTCCCTTACACCCGCTATAATAGTACTAGCCGCCCCATTAAAGAAGTAAACAGACATAATCAAAGCAATCGCAGTACTAATCCTAACCTTTTGTTTGGTATACTGCCGTGCCTGATATGTGGAGTGTGTTTCCATTATGTAGGATGATACGATTATAGTGAGATACTTTTTAGTCCGATTAAGAAGAAGAAAACAACACTTGAGACTGACTGCTAGTTTGAACTCGAATCAGAAATGTCATTTCAGTACATTTTGACCTGTCAAATCCATACTTAATATCGCTCTCAATCTTGAGATAGTTTTATAAATATGAGCCTTATAGTCCCTACCTATAGGGATACTACGTTGGGATACTTGTTGTATAGTAGGTTTTTGTTTGTTATGTACTACCTGAAAACATTATTGTAAAGTTTTCTGTGATTTATAGAGTTGGAGATAAGTCGCTAGCCCGTTGTAAATTACCGTTATTTTAAATATTAGAGGTGTTACAATCTGGCTTTAATTTCACGCAAAACATCAACAAACTCTGCTTTTCTAAACTTTGAGTTCGAGAATCTGTTCCGCCGGAAAACTTTACCAGCCAACAATGGATACGAATAGTGGAAAAATGCTCTAACCTTTTGTTTAGTGTACAATCGTACTTGATATTTACCATATCTCACGGGTAAAGTGGACACGTGGGACGCCCGGCCCGTAGAGAGAGCCCACCGTCTTAACTTGGCTGGTTTATACGATGCTTGTATCAATATTGCACGATAATGGCTCGGGTGGTAAGGGATAAGGAAATGGCGGATTAGTACCCCTTAAAAGGCTTTTATTGCGCCGCTGTTAAGGACTGTTATTGCTTTGAACTGATTGCAAGAGCCGGTAAAATCTAACTTCTTATAGAGACAAACAATTTTCACAATAAAAAAGTCCCTTCATTGAGATAATCATCATTGTCAACCACTAATTAGGAATTAGCCTGATTGATTGTCTACCTATAAAAGACTGATTTTAATCGCCATCATTCGACCTTAATTAGGATTTACCAGCGTATCCAGATCATACCAGTTTGTTCCACCCCAAACTGCTTTCGTCTAATACTTGCCCCACACACTATGGCCTTTATCGTCCAGTGCGTTTGCAGAGATTACTGCAAATCTACTGATTGTGCCGCTATTGATACAAGCATTACTATTGCATCGCACGACCACTAATCTACGGTAATGTTGATTTTGTTTTTGTAAATTTGTTCTGCTGCATCTCTAGGTGTTTCTAAAGGACTTAGGCGTTTGCTATCGTAAAGGATTTCAGATTTAATAGGCAAAGTGTTCTGTTGATTTAGTTCAGCGATAAGGTAAGGATTAGTTGATACAAAGTTGTCTTTAGTGATTGTGGTCATTGATAGTGTTGAGTCAATATTTGTAGCTGGTTTATGATTTGCTAAGGATTTGAATGCTATTGCGGGACTTTTTCATGGATCTGAGAATATTTACCGGCTACTAGACTTTAGAACAAATTAGGACCATTGTCAAGCAAAATACTTTGCTTTTGATAAAATTAATAGGATTATATTCTGCTTACCAGTAATCAATTTGTCTACACCAGAAGCTCTCGAACCCACACCCCATTTGAATCTTAAAATCTCAAATCCACTTAGATAAGTGTTGCAAGTATCGGACAGGTATCATTATGCCCGCACTTAGCCGGAAGGTGTCCCCCCAGGGGGGAGGCAATTTAATTCTGTCCACGTTCTAATAATGACCGTCATAATTCGTTCAAAGTGTCCGGTCGGGGCCACCCCCTCGACCCCCCCCGGCTGATTCCTTTGCATCCTCCGTAATTCCATTTTCATGCCACCTTGCACACATTCGCGCTACATCGGGGTTCTTGCAAAGGGTTGAGTTTGGAGTGTTGTGACTTCGAGTGTTGGGTGAAAGATAGCTGTGGATGTGTTGGGGGTTCAGATCTGGTAAATCAGAGATAGAGTGTACTGAATTTGGTATTCAATTTCAACAGCTCAGTCTGCGACAAGGAAAATATTAATATTAAGGTAACGATTGCTAGAAAATCAGTTACTTCTAGTTAAAAGCAGCAGGTAAAATCAAATGGTATAAATCTCCCTTAACGTGGATTGTCTTCATCTTTTTTTGAAGACGTATATACGTATATATTAGAGTTATTTTATACACTTTACATTATTTACTTATACAAATATCAAACAACCTACAACTAGAAATAAATTACTTCCATCCTGGACTGGGAGCGAGAGAAAATCATAGAAAGGGCCAGCTACATATCCTCCCGGGCGTGCTGTAAAAACCAGCTAAGGGATCCGAGGGTTTCAGTATATTGTAATTTAGGCGATTGGCTGACATCCTGTCACTACAGCAATATGCCTACAAATCTATCCTAAAATAACCCTCAAAACGTTGTCAGACGAGGCGGAACGACCTTTATTTAGGTCGTTTACGCTCTGCCTACCCCATAAGGGATAAAGGCGTGATTATATATATATGTATGTATGTAGAAATAAGCAAACAAATAAACCATAATGAATGCACCTTTGTAACACTGCAAAAAATCATCAACATAAAAGTCTCCACATCAAAGACAGGGTAACAAATAAATCTAAAGTGCTAATCCATCGCCAGACGAGAAGTTACAAAAACATCCGCCATTTTAATCCCATTCACATTTGGCTAAGATACAACTTCCAACGTAAAAACGTGGGGGCAAAGAATACAAAACTGTTGAGAAAATCAACGATTTGACACAGATACTTTCACCTACAGTTTCGTTTTATTTCGACAGAACTACTGATATACAAACTAAGTGATTTTAAAATAAAGATTGTGTCTTAAATGCAAGTAATCATCAAAACTCAACTAATATTAAAGCAGCTTTCAAAGTTTTTGTGTAAATTGCTCATTTTTCGAATATCGTTATTTAGTCTTTACTGATTTACAGCAGTATACCTACAAATCTATCTTAAATATCCCTAAAAATTTTGTCAAACGTGGCGGAACGACTTTTGTTTAGGTCGCTTACGCTCTGCCTACCCCATTAAGGATAAAAATACTGATTTATAGTAATCACCAACAAACTCATTAAATTTTGTTGCACGCATATTACCATTAACAATATTATGACACATCAGCAATTTCATTTCAAAACAAGCTTGATTTAGAATTTCAATATCCTACCCAAATCGTCTACGCCACCTATTCTATGCCATCCGGCATGTGTGCCCGGGCTTTATCAACACATGTACCTCATATTAAGTTTGATTTATAACTCTTTATATCGTAAATGGATTAGGGCGCGTCCCTTTGCCGCACTTGTGTACAGCTTCTAATGACCTCATTCGGTAAGGCATTAAATGACGACGCCTTGGCGGTACATTGCCTTCTGTACTGATTTGCTCTTTTATATTATCATGTTCTTTTAGATTTTCTTTATTTGTATCGCTTTCCTTTACATTTACATACATACAGACATACATATAATCACGCCTTTATCCCTAATGGGGTAGGCAGAGCTTAAACGACCTAAACAAAGGTCGTTCCGCCACGTCTGACAAAGTTTTGAGGGTTGTTTAAGATATATTTGTAGGTATATTGCCGTAGTGACAGGTTGTCAGCCTGTCGGCTAAATTTCAATATACAGGAACCCTCGGATCCCTTAGCTGTTTTTTACAGTATACCCGGGAGGAAATGCAGCTGGCACATTGTAGGTATGTTTTTCTCTCGCTCCCAGTCCATCATGAAAGTATTTACTTGTGTTTTAAAATTATCTTTATTAGTAGCTTTATCACCGGAATCATCACAGAGACTTCAATATATAAATTAATTATTTTTGAGCATGTATAAAGGGTACATCTAGAATTTTCTTCTGTAACTGGACTCAAATCACCATCGCCTTGCAGCAATGCACTGCCAAAATTTCCCATCCCATCATAACAATGTATTTGAACCCCAGTCCAATGTCTCCGTTTTATGGGAATTCATAATTGCCCAGCAGTGGGGTGTGGGGTGGCTCGAGTGGGTAAGAGGCCCTGTTGTAAATCTTTTCCCATGTAATTAACACAGCGTAATGGATATTGTTTTTGTTTTCAGGTAAGCCAAGTTTTTATTGCAATTGCGATGGGATCACTGTAAGTACTATCTGTTTTGACCATTAAATTGTAATTTGGTATTCGGGCTGGTCAAGCCTTATAAAACTACATGTATAGATCGCTAAAGTCAACCATAACGTGTTAAAAATAATTAAATTCGCCATGTTGACTACCTCCTAGTCGGTAGCTCCATTGGCAGAGCGATGCACTAGCAGGTTCAAATCCTGCTCGAAGTTCTTTTTATTATTTCTGTCTTTTCATCTCATGGAGGATCCTTGTCTTGTTTATAATCGGTCGCATATCCTCATTAAAACTGTATGGAATAGCATAAATTCTCGGAATTTTTTAATATAACTTCAACCAAACAAAAGAACTGCCGTATTGGACATTATCAGCCACCGCATTATTGAAGCGAACTAGTGCTGAGACAATTCCAGTTATTTACAATCCCGGTGGTACCGATATTTACGGTTTTTAATTAGAGCAGCTCTAATATCGGGACGTGCCGGTCATCGGGACCGTTTCCTATCTCTAATGAACGAATGGAAGTAGGTATGTGAATATGAGGGAACGTGTGATATGAGAAAATGAAGTAGGGTTGATTGTGAATGTTGATTAAGAATTCATTAACTGAATGTTTCCTGTCTTTGTTGGAAAATATTTCAATGAATTCTTAACTTTTTAGTTCTGTTTACATAGCGATTTGATAAGATTCCTTATTTTCACCAAGCGTATCAAAATTATTTATTATATATGTATATTTATATTATCAATTTTGTGCAGATGATTTTTAAAACTTCTAAATTGGATTGAGTGGGTTTTA
Organism: Scrobipalpa costella; assembly: GCA_949820665.1. Classification (NCBI taxonomy): domain Eukaryota; kingdom Metazoa; phylum Arthropoda; class Insecta; order Lepidoptera; family Gelechiidae; genus Scrobipalpa; species Scrobipalpa costella. The sequence goes on from OX463306.1 coordinate 1,766,583, forward strand.
AAATGTACCTGGCCTATAAGAGGTATTGGTGTGATCATTCATGCAACTATCCAAGGGAATTTGAATTCGCAACGTTACATAGCCTCATTTACGTAAAATTCCCCACATTTAACCTTATCCCGATACAATATTTATTTAAGCCCAAGAATTCCCTTTACTACCTCGCAGTTTCTTTAATCAAGGGCCATGTTACAGGGCTGATTTAAATACATACACGGTCTTAATCCTGATTCATTAGCGTTTTGAAAAGTTCCGACTCGTAAAGGTAAAAGACCTCGGTTTTAGACCCTCGTTGAAATGTAAATTTGAACTCTATTGGCAGGAAATAAGGTGCTGTTAGGTAGCACTTGTAAAGTGTACTATTTATTATTTAGTCTATATGGTAAGTGGTAGAGAAAGATACCGAAAAAATCAAGCCATGTAAATAGAAAATAAACTTAATGTACTTATTACTCCAGGAAAACTGACATTTCCATTGAGTAAAGTAAGAACTAGACTAATTTATTTCTTTCATAATATTTTACGGGTGCGAAGTAATAAAAAAATCATTTTCGAATAAGAATACCATATTTCAAAACATACATATAATCACGCCTTTATATGTATGTTTTTAAACAAATCTATCTTAAATAGCCTGAGGGTTATTTAAGATAGATTTGTAGGTATATTGCTGTAGTGACAGGTTGTCAGCCCATCGTCTAAATTACAATATACTGAAACCCTCGGATCCCTTAGCTGGTTTTTACAGCATGCCCGGGAGGAAATGCAGCTGGCACATTCTATGTTTTTCTCTCGTTCCCAGGCCAGCACGGAAGAAATATTTAAATTTTTTTATGGAAAAATTATATTTTCTTTAAACCAGCATCAAATTACGAGAACAGAAACAGACCACCTATTTTCCAAAAACCAGCTTTGCTTTTCACTCGAGTCCCGAAATCCCGAAAAGAATCCGTCGTGCTACTAATCAGAAACTTTTCGAACAAGAACAACGGTAGTCCGCCAATTTGATTCCGGGCCACATCAGTTGCCAAGACCCCACCAACTTTAAATTACAACATCTAGATGTAGGAACAAATGCATGCACAATCAAGCGCAGACAAGTTCATCAAAAGAAATCCAAACAGAGGGTGGTGACGTCCTGAATATAAAGAGGACGGGGGGGGGTGATCCCCTCGCTGAAATGGCGGGTGGACAAAAAACATTTGCTTCCACTAACGAAACAATCGAGAGCATAATTGATTTTAACTTAGACTTGGCAAATGAAGTCAGGAGGCTGAAGAATTCTGAATGTGGGGTCATGAGCCCTAATGTAATGAAGTATTTTAGTTCACCAAGACATCAGCTACGGTTTGAGAAAAAGAGACAAAATTTGAGAGTATCTCTATCGCCTTAATCGAAATATACATCTAATAAAGACTTCCATGCTGGACTGGGAGCGAAAGAAAAACTTAGAATGTTTCAGCTGCATGCTGTAAAAATCAGCTAAGGGATCCGAGGGTTTCTGTATATTGTAATTTAAGCGATGGGCCGACAACCTGTCACTACAGCAATATACTTACAAGTCTATCTTAAATAACCCTCAAAACTTTGTCAGACGTGGCGCAATGACCTTTCGTTTAGGTCGTATACACTCTGCCTACCCCATCAGGGATAAAGGCGTGATTATATGTATGTATGTATGTAAAGTCTGCAACAATCGCTTGTAGAAAATAGGTTTTTAGATGGATTCTTAAACAATAAGTTTTTTTTTATAGTGAAACTTTAGAAACATGACCTCTACTTAAAATGCATAACGCAACTGTAGCCCTAAAACCTAATTTCTTGTGAAACTCACATAATCCACATATAATCCAATATTTATTACTTCCCTTTGATTTATCGTCTCAACGCAAGATCGCCGGTTCGAATTCCGGTGACGACATGTTTTTTTAGATATCTCATTAAGAAAATTATGATTTATTTGTTTGTCAACTCTGTTTGGTAACATCTAAGATGGTATGGTGAAACTAAGGCTGTTCTGCATTTGGTGAAAACAGTCATTAATTTAAAGTTTAGACCTTTGAAATAACCAGATGGGAAGCTGTATTTGGGTGACTGAAATAGAAATAAACAAAAGAGATTAAAAAAACAAGCTTGTGGTTTACGAAACCACTTGCATTTTTCTTTCATGCTGGACTGGGAGCGAGAAAAAAGCATACAATGTGCCAGCTGCATTTCCTCCCGGGCATGCTGTAAAAACCAGCTAATGGATCTGATGGTTTCTGTATATTGCGACAATTTAGGCGACGGGCTGACTACCTGTCACTACAGCAATATACCTACAAATCTATCTTAAATAACCCTCAAAACTTTGTCAGACGTGGCGGAACGACCTTTTATTATGTATTTTACGCTCTGCCTACCTCATTAAAGATAAGGATATGTATGAAACTACTTGTAAAATAAATTCTGACTTATTAGTGTAGAATTTTCAATTTCATTCATTCGTGTTTTTTCCACATACGTTAAAATTAAAACCTGCACACCGGCCTAACAAAGCCTGTCGATTACCATATCTTCTGAGGATCAGGGCGCCTTCAGCGTCAGCTATCATCGCCATGCATCTCTTATGACCGGATCGGCATATTTAGTGGGTCGTGCGATCCTGCGTCTCGGTCGTGAGATCGGACCGCACGGCACACGGTAGCCAGTGCGCGTCCGCCCTTATTTAGATACTGGAAGACAAAGCTTTAAATGAACGCGTAGATAAAAGGAACTAAAGCCCGGCGGCTATAGCGCTTACGCCATTTTTGATAGTTCACCTTGTATGCCAGCGCCCTCACCGACGTTCATTTAAAACCTTGTCGTACTATACTGGCCGCTAATATGTGTGTTCTTTTGTGATTGTGTCATGTGATTTCTGTATCGTGTAATTTTTTTAATAAATTGTGGTCTTGCGATGTCCCGTAGCCATATTTACGAAGCTTTTCTTTCGTAGCAGTCGATTGTCTTTTATGTATATATACATACATACATACATACATATATCCACGTCTTTATCCCTAATGGAGTAGGCAGAGCGGAAACGACCTAAACAAAGGTCGTTACGCCACGTCTGACAAAGTTAGAGTTGAGAGTTATTTAAGATAGATTTATAGGTATATTGCTGTAGTGACAGGTTGTCAGCTAATCGCCTAAATTGCAATATAAAGAAAACCCCTGGGATCCCTTAGCTAGTTTTTACAGCATGCCCTGAAGGAAATGCAGCTGGCGCACTCTATTTTTTTCTCTCGCTCCCAGTCCAGCATGGAAGATGTGTTATAAATTCGTATTTATTGTTAGACAATAATGATACCTAGTAGTTTACTTTTGTACCTAATCAAAGCAATGAATGATACATATTATCGCAACGCAATACGACTTATTCTTGCAAAGCCAAGAACTATCTGACAAACAAATCCATAACAACAAATCAGAGCCATCAAATCTGTCCACAACTTTGTCCTGATCCATACATTTGCTAATAACCCCCTAAATCAGTCAGACAAATCACGTCTGTCCCGCTGGGTCCTTCAATAGCCGTCGTCTTGGCCTTGGGCGTGCTGCATCAGCAGTGACCCCCCAGGACCCCCCTCTCTGACCCCCCACTGACCCCCCCAGCACGTAGGCTTAAGCTTGGACATTGGTCGTCCTCGGAATACTAATTATCAATTAGGAGACTTGGCAGAAGTCCGGAAGCATTTTTAAGTGTTCGTTATACATGGTGATTCTGTTTGAGTTTGGAGTTTGGGACATGCTGTATTTTTGAAGGAACCTGGTTTTACAAGACTGTTTAAGATATAGGGTTTTTTTTTTCTAATAGTTGTTTACATTCACAGTGCTATTTTATTTCTGAAAATATTATTTATAAAGTGGGGGTAGTGTTATGTTTACTGATTACTTCATTTTATGGATATGTAATGTGTGGTATCCTGTATTTTACATTAAATAAAAAAAAAAAATTAATAATATTTTTGGTAAATAAATATTTTTTGTATGTTGATTAGTTATGTCAGTAAAATTATGGATCGTTGTGTATCTATAGGCTGAGGATAATTAATTACATATGTATAGGTCGTGAATTTAATCTCTTTTCAATAAACTTAGTGTGGTATAAGATGCAAGCAAACAGCGTTATTTAATTTAATCCATCTTACTCATCATGTTTATAATAAAATATTAATGGCGTAAAATTCTCGTAGTAAATATACCGGGTGTAAGGGACAGCGTCCCGCAAACTGATAGGGGCTGCTGGGTCTACAAAACTGGACAACTATCTGCAGGAATTATTTTCAGGAAGTGAAACAAAAAAATTACCTTCTCATACAAAATGACCACCTCGATCAGACAATTTGTATGAAAACCAAAAATTATCATTCGCTTCCTAAAAAAACCTGATTATAGTTGTTGAGTTTTGTTGACTGAGCAACCCCTATCAGTTTGCGGAACACTGTTCCTTACATCCTGTATAGATCGCTTTTTTACATGTCTCGAATATTTATGATAAACCGCGCCACCTTTGTGCGTATACGCATGACAAGTCATTATAACGATATAGAAATATGAGGTCCTGACGTTTACTGTAGCCTTATCCCTATAGTATTTCCATCACAGTTTAAAAATAAACGTAAACAAAGTTTCATGTCTTTCAATCGAAGATCTTGTTTCTAAAATAAGTTTTAGCTATTAGATAAGACAACATAATGAAATAGTACCTAGTTTTAGTAATTTAACTAATTTGCCAACAGGTATAATTTATTTTGGAAATGTGTTTTTGAATAAAAATTTGTAAAACTTGTTTACCTTTATTCTTAAAATGATTCAGAAATACTATAATTAGATTTGCGTTAAACTAGCTGTCATAAAACATTTTGTAGTTTTTATTATTGGATCCTATCAAAGTTATGACGACATAGGAATGTCTAGACTGAGTCTTAGAGACGAAAATATAATAATTAAGTATGCTCATTAATACAGGAATGATCATAACATTAGCAAGTTTAATCAAGTCTTTGTTCAATAATGCGTCCCAAATTTCAAAATGTCAAAGTCGTAAAATGTCCAAACAATCCAGTAATAAAAATGTCATCAATCCTTTTGCAACATCCACTGATGTTATCGCAGCACCAGACATTGGTCTATCATCAGGTTGGCCTATAAAAACTATATCTGTATTATTTTATGATATTGTATTTAATTGCATTATTTGAGCTTTACTATTATTTTTTAACTGCCTCCGTGGTCTAGTGGTCAGAGCCATGGGCTTACGATCCGGAGGTCCGGGGTTCGATTCCCTGGGGGGAACACAAAGTTGATATTTGTCAATTACAAATATCAACTTTGTGAGGATTGGTTATGACATTGCAGGTTGAATCACCTGATTGTCCGAAAAGAAAAAGGATTCTGTGCTAAGGAGGGCACGTTAGGCCGTCGGTTTAGGTCGCTATCCTTGATAGTGGTGGTTACTGAAACTGAGGCCTAATAGCTGTGTAGCGGTTTGAAAACTCTGACACCAGGATTCATCGGATCGTTCGACTCGAGAATCCACTCGCTAAGAAGAAGACAATTATTTTCGTTGTCGGTTGTTTTAACAAAAAAAATATTAAAATGGTTATTATCATTTTAGTGTTCCTGCCTTATTCTTTTTTTATTTGCGTGTCTTATATTTCTCCCTAAACTTCTTTAAAAACCCTAATAACTTTGTCAGACGTGGCGGAACGACCTTTGTTTAGGTCGTTTACGCTCTGCCTACCCGATTAGGGATAAATGCGTGATTAAATGTATGTACATCAATTTCACTTTTAAACTCGAATCCCCGTTGGATTTCTAATATTAGTACAAAATATGACTTTTGAATGAACACTGCTTGAGAAGACTTTATACATCCGAACTAAATAGACAACATAATTCGTTCATCACCCGATTGATATTTTAACATCAGACCCTTCGCCCTTTCCGCTGAACGTTTTTACACCACAACCACGTTTTTATTTTAAGACTTCATCATTTTTGGAGATGAAAGAGTTTTTTGTATGTGGCGCCAAAAGTTTTTCATTTTTGGTTTCGGGTTTGATTGAGTGGTGCTCGTTTCGGTTGTAGCTTCCGTTTAATTAACTAGATTTTGGGTTTTCTATAGTCATGTTAGTTATAATGAGGTGGGATGTTGATTAATTTGTAGGGTGATTTGAATGTGGTTGCCCGGGGTGGACCACTAGTAGGTAGATCCCATCCCACCCCAAAAATAACATATTGTTAATATGATTTCAAGATTTTTAACTATTTAACAACATTATTAACTTCCATGCTGGCTTGGGAGCGAGAGAAAAGCATAGAATTGTGCAAGCTGCATTTCCTCCCGGGCGTGGTGTAAAATCCAGCTAAGGGATCCGAAGGTTTAGTATATTGTAATTTAGGCGATGGGCTGACAACCTGTCACTACAGCAATAATTTGTAGGTAACTAATCTATCTTAAATAATCCTCACAACTTTGTCAGACGTGGCGGAACGACCTTTGGTTAGGTCGTTTACGCTCTGCCTACCCCATTAGGGATAAAGGCGTGATTATATCTATGTGTGTATGTTAGGGATTTGAATGCACGGAAAAAAGAAGCGCCAGGAGACTTAACTCAAGATACCTAAACAAAAAATGCTTCCATCAACGCCATTCAAAAATGTCATTCATATTATGTAAAATCAATAACATAAATAATTTAGCAAATAATTAAATCAGTAGCAAACTTTCGCAATCTTAGTGAAAATATTAAAAAGCGATAAACCTTAATCTTTAGAGAGTATTTATGAATATTCATTTCTTTATAAATATTGTCATACATTTTATAAAATATTACAGTATTGATCGTTATAAGTTCCGGACCCCATGTTTTTATTGCGTCTTTTAAGACCGCATTAAATGTCTGTCAAAAGATTTTTATTGTTTATTTTACGATCGAAATTGGATATAGTTCGTCTTTTTAACGATTAACACTGATTTTTATTTTACTTTTATTGTCTTTAGACATAACATTAGACGATTAATTTTCATTGTAACGTTATGGCTTGTTAAGTATACTGTTTCGTTTAGATAACTTTATGTTTCGGCGTGAATTTGTATTTCATTGTCTTGCTGATCGGTTGATCTAACTATATTTCAAATAGCTATTTCAACTTCTTATCTAATATCATTACATTTGCTATCAATTTCAAAACATCGTATCCTTCGAAATACTCTTTAGGTGGTCATCCAGGTAAACCCATTATCGCCTAAAGATCAATCAACGTATCAAAACCAATAAATAAAATCGATCAAAAGTATCCGTTGAAAAACCCCATTGGTACATCGAGTAATAAATTTCACGAAACTACCTTTGGAGAAGGCAACAAGGATAAGCACTTGGTTGTTATTGATGGAAACATTTCAAACCCCATTTAGATAGCACATTGGCGTTGACGCATTATTATTGTTTCGAAGGATGTTACTGAAGAAATGGTGAAGCTATATTAGAAGGTGGAGGTGCATTCAGATGATAAGGGTTCCTTATAATAATGACGGTTGGTAGCAAAGTGCTGAGGCAGTTGAAAATTATTATTATCGTAGAATTTTAGTTTCTTGTTTTGGCTTGGTTTCTTATGCTTCGTGAGTATGATTTGTTATTTGCGTTTTTTTTAGTTTGTGGAACTGTCGAAGATATTGTAGTTTTGAATAAAACTGTACCGTAGAACTTCAGAAAATGTGCTGTGTAAAGACAGCCGCACGAAATAAATAGTTCACGTTACTCAAAAAGTATATACTTAGTACAAAATATAATTTGATTTTCGTCTGAAACGAAGCTTTGTCTTCTCCGTCTAGGAATTAAGTTTAAATAGAATATCAAATATTTGCGAAATGTCCATTAGTGATTCTGAGCAGACACCCGACACAGATGGTGTAGTATTGGTAAAGGAAATAATTGCATTTCTATTTGCGGACGTTTTGTTTGGTATTGTTCCAAATATAGAAGTAGTAATTCAAGCCTCAGATAAAGCAAAGGAAATACAGTTGTTTAATAAACTTTTCAAGTATATGAATAAACAGTCTCATAAAAACACAAAACCAAAAATGAATGATCATCAACACCCACATCTTAATACATAAAATTATTACGACCAACCAATCGAAATGTAGTAAAACTTTTTTATTGTGTCCTTTTTGGTTCACACCACCTGACTGATAAAGAATTTTAGATCCATCGAAGAGTAACTTGGCCAAAGTTGTTAGCGGAAGTAAAGAAAGGCAGTGGTGGATATATAAAATACGGTAGAGGTCGTCGTGTGGATAGGATTTCAGATTTAGCTATAAATTAAGGCAGTACGCGCGTACATTGACGGTGGGACGATAAAGTACGTCAAAATACGATCTGTTAAATGTTGAGGAACATCCAATAAATATTTCCTTGAGTGCACTGTTTACGTGCGGTGCCTTTAAGGAGACGCTGCGAGAAATCTAGTATTTTACGACTCGATTTTATCATATATGGGCAGTTGTTTGTGCTATATTTTCAAAGATAGAGTCAAAGAAATATGAGATATAAAACATGCAAGATTATTATGTTGATAATGATGTTGATTGTTAAATACAGGCTGCGACGATAGGTGCCACAAGTTGCGTGATTGCTTTCGTATTTTTAGAAAATTATCATAAGGTAAATTGCATTTTGGGTGGGATGGGATCTACCTCCTAGTGGTCCACCCCGGGCAACGGCAACACGGCTTGCCTATGAATAAGTCCGGCTGAACCATCCCAACAAACAACCGCTCCGCAAGGAGCCGCCTGGCTCGCGACCACCCTTTCACCGGAGTCCGGCGCCAAACAGCTTGCTGTGTTCCGACGGTGCGTGAGAATGCCAGTGCCATAACAGGCATCTTCTAGGTGAGCTCGCTCCATCATCGACTCTGTCACGGTCATCCCTGACCTTTGTGTCTAGAAACACAAGCAAACCCATTTCAAGTAAAAAGAAGGTAATAACATTGAAATTTAGAGAAATCTTATATCTGTAAAAAAACGGTTCTGAAAAAGTTATATCAAATTGATCTTCAGATCCGATAGAAAAATAGTCGAGGAATCTTCAAAGCACTGCTCCTTAACACCCTTCCTCAGGGTCAACATTTCGCGAAGAACACGGTACATTTTCCACGTCTGCTTGATATTGTGTACAATATAAAGCAGACGTGGAAAATGTACACTGGATTTCCCAGGATTGAGCCCCTCAAGACGTTTGTCAGTAAATTGTTGGCTCTTACCTCGAGATATGGCCAAGATTACTTTGGATCAAGCGGTCAGTGTGACAAGAAAGGATTTTATTGATAATCTTGCGCCATGTGAATCATGTGTAAAAATGTTACATACCTACATGAGGTATACTCCCGATGAATGTTCAAAGGAAATTTACATGATATTGTTGAAGCCTCTGGATTTGAATCAGCAAACCACACAATTAAAGACAGCGTGCTTACATGTTTTACGATAGGCCCTTTGATAGTAAACTTTACTCAAACCATGTCAGAGGCCTAATAGCTGTGCTTCTAGGTGGTTTGAAAACTTTGACACCAGGGTTCATAAGGTCGTTCGACCCGAGAATTCACTTCGTAAAATTATGGAGTCTAAAATCTTCGGATATAGCTGTTGTTGTTGTAAATAAATGCAAATATTTGAAATATACGGTGAATCTTCTTCATAGAATTCTTCTTAACAGAATTTAATCAAGCTTGCTTACTAACAAGATGTGTCAAATAATCAACACAATTTTAATACCTAATCGGCCATAGAAAATATCAATAAACTGAAACAGAAGATTGCGTGGAGACCTACGTGGGCCGTCACCTGACACTTACCCACGGTAGGGTGACAAAGCATCGCATGTCCGCTGCCAATGTTCCCGGACATTCCCGTACGGTCCCGGACAACTGTCCGCGTGTATCACACGATCAGATTGTTCTGTTTTATGGCCAGCGGCCGCCATTACCACGTTCAGCAACTTGAATTGCCTAATTAGAATTACAAGAGGGAATTTGCTGGTGCGAAACTGGTTTTTGCTAGTTTGTTGTTTTTTTTTCTGGGGCGGTTTTGTTTTGTCGGCAAAGAGTGTAATTAGAGTGAAATTGTTATTCGATTTTGTTGGATCTTAAATCAACGCCACATTTACTAAAACCCTAATGCATAAGCACAGTACAGTAGTTCTTTAGTCCGATAGAGTAGGATCGATATGATTTTTGACATCACATTAAATGTGATATTTTATTATTGACATCAAATTACAATTTCATCGATCGATACCCGCTTTAGTGCATTTTTATTAAATAAGGAAAACGCCATAAAATTTTGGGCTTAAGTGCGTTATTAATGACATGTCCCTGCTGCTGATTGGCAAAATAATAACTGTCACTCACTTTATCTCTGTCCCAAATAACAATATTTTACCGGCTTAATTTTAAGGAATCCGAAATTTTTATGCAGATTGTGGATCGTAACTTACAAGTTTACTGTATCATTTCAAAGCGATCAAGTCGAAAAACCGGCGTTAGTATAAATTTCATCTAAACTTGTCAAGCTTAAGTGTATCTTATCTCATACAATAATATAATCTCAGAATTGATACAATTTACTTGATTCGCGAAATGAAATCTTTCGTCCCGGGTCCTGACATTTGTTGCAATTTATGCGCGTGCGCTGGGTGAGGCTGTCGTAAAATTGAGGACGTAATGTTCCTGATAAGTACCGCGTAGGTATCGGACCGTGTCTCAGATGGCATGTTTATTAAAGACACCCTACTCAAAAGTGGGACTTGGTTTGATCGCTGCAAAACTTATGATTATGGTGACACATACCGATGGTGACATTTCGAACTGATTTTGGTTATCGGCTGGTTTTTAATTAGCATAAATAAGCAGAAAAGGTTAGCTCTCTTAATTTCACTTGAATTTGGAGCTCTGATAAAGTCTTTACTGTTAATTGATGCAAATTTTATAGAAACGGTGAAGGTTGTATTTTAAAGTGACAGCAGCAAACCCGAGAGATACGATGTCACTAAGATGTCAGATTAGGGTTGACCTCAGAGTAATTTTACTTTATTTTTCTACAGAGATTTCTGTAAGCAACAAACAATCCTCATTAGGTTGGCTGGAACAGATCTCTTATAGAGGTATGGCAATTGTTTTAATTTTTAAGTTTACTTTAATGTTTAATTCTTAAAACAATTAAGAATATAATAATAACAATGAGTCTTTGAAAAAACTAATATTTTTCATAGAATTATTGGCAAATACTTTACTAAATTGTACTTTTTTAGCAGTAACGACCTTTAACACAATATTATCCACTTTACAAAAATAAACCAAACCATTTTAATGCAAATCAACAAAAAACCTTTTAACTTTTTTGGAGTTTTAACCCCGATCACAACACCGAAAGGTGCGTCGGTTTTTTTTACCACTATCGCGTTGACAGTTGGCGTCGGCTCCAGGCTGTTGACACATCATCAATCAATGACAGTCAGTCTGATCCATCATCCGACTAATTAATATTAGTTATCGATATCGACCTGAGAGTGAGAGATATGGAAGGTTATTGGTTCCATGTGCATACATACATATAATCACGTTTCTATCCCTAATGGGGTAGGCAGAGCGTAAACGACCTAAGCAAAGGTTATTCCGCCACGTCTGACAAAGCTTTGAGGTTTATTTATGATTGATTTGTAGGTATATCGCTGTAGTAATAGGTTGTCAGCCCATCACCTAAATGACAATATACTTAAACCCTCCGATCCCTTAGCTGGTTTTTACAGCATGCCCTTGAGGAAATACTGCTGACACATTCTATTTTTTTCTCTCGTTCCCAGTCCAACATGGAAGTCTATGTGCATAGTGTTTGTATTTTTAGTAAGTTGGATTCAAAAATATTTAATGCAGCGGTCATCTCCTGTCATGACAGCAGAAAACTATTTGCAATTTTATTGATAGAATCGCCAGTCTGAGTCCATCATCACAGATTACATTTTTTGTTTAAATTTGTAACACATATTATAAGACCTTTCGTTTAATTAGTCCAAATCCACTAATTTTATTTTTTGTTGGACATCACGATACTTATTGATCTTTAAGTTACTGTTATGACGTATCTTTCCGAACAATTTCACCACATATCTTATCGCCCCGATCACCACTCTCAAGACCTACCACACCTCAACTTCCTCATCCGTTAAAAGGGGTCTGCTCGATCAAGATGTCACTCCTCGACCCGTCGACAGTCGGGCGACTTATGATGGATGCCCCTCGCAGACAATCGATCGATCAGTCATCAGTGACAACTCGCTGCGACGGTCGCAAGTGTGGTCTCAGCTTTAGCGAGAGTTTGCTATTGTTTTAGAGTTGTGTTTTTTTTCCGCAGGCTACACGAAGACATACATACATATAATCATGCCTTTATCCCTAATGGGGTAGGCAGAGCTTAAACGACCCAAAGGTCGTTACGCCACGTCTGACATAGTTTTGAGGGTTATTTAAGATAGATTTCTAGGTATATAGCTGAAGTGCCAGGTTTTCAGCACATCGCCTAAATTACAGTATACTGAAACCCTTGGATCCCTTAGCTGGTTTTTACAGCATGCCCGGGAAGAAAAGCAGATGATGCATTCCATGTTTATGCAGGCCAGTATAGAAGTAACACACGAAAACTTGTGTCATCTTTGTAGGCTTGAATTTGATGGCAATAGATTGGCTTTACATCACTTTATAAATTCTTAGGATTATGTTACGCTTTGATTTTAAAAGTTAACCTACGTATCAGCCTAGCTGATATATTATGTGGAATATTGTTAATATTTTCTAGAATTTTTCAAAAAAGAAAATCAGACTTAAAATAAGTAAGTTAAATCTTTCATAAATCAGCTTCATTTATACATAAATCTAAATGAAGAATAAAATAACTCACAGAAAAACATAAAAGAACTCTATTCAATTACTTTACTTCGTTAAAGTGTCTCTAGTGACGTCATAAAAAACGACGGTAGTGATGCGAAACAATCTCATTACCATCCTTCATTAGTCATTACCGGAACGGAAGTCGTAACTCGCTAAAAGCAACAACATAACGTACTTAACGTTTTTTTACAAACACAATGTAAGAATGTTGCATGTTTCGTAGTATGTTTCAGTTTAGTGTTAGTACAAACATTTTCATTTTTATTAATCAGAAGAGCCTAGGAGTTCTTATTAGTACGACTAGAGTTTATAGGGCCGAAACATGCGATCTTCGAGTACCAATTATTTGCAAGCGAACTATTTGTCAATTATTCGTCCGCGTATCGCATCGGCGGCCATCTTGCTTGCGTGTAAATGTCAACCGGCGGCCGACCAATTACAAGACGACGCGGGCGCAGGGTTGACGGCAACAACGCAGTACGCGATACCATAAAGCTTCTCGCGTTCTCGCCATTTATAGAAGCAGTGCGAGCGAGAAATCTCAGAGGAATCGGCAGGCCGTTCCAATTAATGTGCTGGCGACATCTGATACTCGAGGAAGACGTGTGGTGACTATGGATCCGATAGAAAAGTCACGTTCCCCCGACCAGATTTACACTGCTTCTTTCAACGTTTGCTGTTTAAATTTTATCTCCTGTGCTATTCTTATTGGCTTATCAGCTCTCTGTTTATCATTGCGACTGACTTCATCTATTTGCAGATTGGAGATAAGTTACCATTTCTGTCTACAAGCCTGCGGTACTAAAGCCCACACGGATTAATAAAACAGAATGTAGTCTGTAAGTCAACTGTAATAATCCCTGTCTGGCTACATTTGTGGTCTCTACGTTAGCAGCAAAGAGTCCTAAAATGACCTCTCCTTTTCGGCCCCATTTTGGCTTAGAAGCGACGTTAAACACACGAAATTATTCCATGCTGTCGGCACTACGTGAATTACTAGCGACTGTTGTAGGAGGACATCCGTGTATCCGATAATTTAATACCACAGCGCCGCCACCCGCAATTTAATGTAACACTAGTGCCCACGGGCATTAATAATTTTCTCCGAGTCGGCCATTGTGCACTATGCACTACCGGAGGGACACTCACGATCGCGCAGACATCATCGTTGCCTATCTCGTAATTTCTCGGCATCCGACCGCATCCCATGTAGAGAACGCCTAACTTAATATGTGCATCACGACGAGCGCGTATATGGCTCGGTTCCCGCCCAGGGTAACCGTCCAGCGGCCAATCCTATCGCGCATTTAAATGCCGCCGAGCATTGTATGTATATCGGACCAGCCACCGAGAATAAATTGAGTTTTCCTGGACGCGTTGACGCGACGTCTCCTGAGACGGACGGGCCCGCAGTAATCCAGTCCGAACGCGTTGGATTTAAAAGTGCTTATCCCGACACTCTTTCCGAGGAATCCCCTCCTAAACCTACAAATCAATCGTCCGCCCGCACTCCATAAATTAACAGGCGAAACAATGACCCTAAATTATTGGGCCGTCTCCTTTATCGGGCGCCTCCGTATTGTTCGTTTTTTTTTCGTCGGACTCCTTACACAAATGAGACTCGGCCGGACTTATTAGGTTTCGGAATTTCGCCCGCGGCAGATCGACAGCGTCGATAACGTCGCTCGGAACGCGAGGGCGACGGAGCTCCTGCGACGAATTTACGTTAATTATTTCACTTCCTCATGTCCGCACAATAGTGTTAGTCCCTAATTGAAGCGATCGTGTGTAGGGATCGCGGTATCGTGTATTCCATCACGGGCCGTCTGCGATATTTTCGCCGCTCTAGCCGTTTATGCCGCACATTAACATAAAACAAGCAGATATGCGGGCGCGTCCATATTTCTGCTACCGTCGTCGTGACGGTCGCCGCGGTATTGTCCGCCGCGATACAGATCTCCGAACGCACGCTGCCACTGGATATTTAGAAGCTGTCTCTTAAATTCGCGAAGCGACTTAACGAGTCGCATTCTGCGTGCGCGACATGCGATCGGCTATTGTCCTTTTCCTTTTATACGTGAATATAATCTCTAATTTTCTGGAACGATAATGGAGGGGGACTTTTCTTGACGCGTTCCATTACGGGCGAGGACGGTTTCATAAATATTTTATTGGCGGTGAAGGCGAGAGCGGTTGCCGGCGCTCTCATTACGGCTGGAGCGTTGGCGATCATTAGTCGTCGATAAAATGCGGTCCCGTCGCGCTCTTGCCTCGAATCGGTGCATTCTTACACATTAACCTCCCCCTGACCCCCACTTACCCTCCATCGCCCATGCCTTTTGTTTTCGCTTCGCACTTACCTATTATAATTACATTTCTCTCTATGCGGGCGTAATTTAGCATTTAAACATTAAACATCACTAGTAATAATCTTCAACTTTAATGGCCGTTAAAATATGTGTTTTGTTTTGATGGGGATTTTATATCAATTTAACGTAACTGCAGCTACTGTTTTACTGTTATGGCTTCTTTATAGTTCCCTCGTTAAAATGAGTTCACGGGTTAAAGAATGCAGGGCATCCAAGTATACAGGATCTACGTGGAAAAGTAATTTAGAAAATATCTAAAAAATCAAAGCTGAAAACTTTGAGAACTTTTCTTTTGCTATGGTAGAGGTGGACATTTTCATTGAGAACCCTAATCTTGACTGTACGAAGGCTCTGCATCCACCTAAGCTTCCTTCACATAGGTACATAACTATTGGCCAAAACAATATTTTCGTTTATTCAGTTTGATCGTAAACGCTTTTAATATTTTTTTTCTATATAAGTAGCAATCTTAAACTAAAAGAGTTATTTTAATCTTACAAATTCTAAATTCACTTAACAATGGGTGAATTTCAGCACCCCTTACTAAAATTCCTTCAAAATGCACTTCCAGAACCTTCGCTTGGTGTACATATATATCCAATACTATATATATATGCATATACGCAAGTCTGAAGTCAAGTGTCCTCCAACGTCGTATGGTAATGAAACTCGATCGGGACATTCTCGACTTAAAGATGACTCTTAAGAGCTTCTAAATACTATAAAATAGTGGACGTGAAAGTTCAGGACACATTGCCGGACCCAACGGAAAGCATTAACCTACGTACTATTATTGCGATACCTCGAATACTAATATCACGGATAAAACTAATGTTGTTTCTAGATAATCTTAAGGCAAATAAAAAAAAGAAAAGGCCAAATCCAGAAAAAAAAAACTTAATTTTAGCTGAAACCAGAAATAATTCCATTTAGATTGTGTAAAAATATTTTATTGGGCTGAAGGATACAGATGGAAGAGGTAATAAAATTCAGAAATCAGAACAAAGCTATTTCTGAATTAAGTCAAATTTTTCTTCCTGATAAATTAACGAATACTCACTTGTTTGTTTAACGGAGGTTTTGCTCTTGCTCCTCTACGTTTCGACTCTTTACGAGCGTCTTCTTCATAGAGAGTGAAAATCACACTACACCGCCCGTCGTGTGTGATCTTCGACTGATGACACTTGTTCGTCATTTAGTGATAAAAAAAATCTTCTATGGTCAATTTGGTTATTAGATTTTCTTGAAAATTTTATTTTCCTAGTTTTGATAAAGTTCTATCATTCTTCCATGCTGGACTGGGAGCGAGAGAAGAACATAGAATGTGCCAGCTGCATTTCCTCCCGGGTATGCTGTAATCACCAGCTAAGGGATACGAGGGTTTCAGTATATTGCAATTTACGCGATGGGCTGACAACCTGTCACTACAGCAATATACCTATAAATCTATTTTAAATAACCCTCAAAACTTTGTCAGACGTAGCGGAACGACCTTTTTTTAGGTCGTTTACGCTCTGCCTACCCCGTTAGAGATAAAGGCGTGATTATATTTATGTATATGTATGATAAAGTTTGCAACCTTTGTCTGTCATCTATCGTGACAGTATATCACAAAACTTCACCACTGGACAGTGCACCGCGTATATTCCGGCGCACTCGCGTTATGGTAATCAGATCGAATCCGAAATTGGACGCCGGTCATACGGACCGCCGCCATCGTCGCTCACCGAATATTTTATATACTTCACCAGCATAAACTCCTCTTTACATAAACTGGAATCCATTAAATATGTATCTACGATTTTTTTTTTAATCTTAGGATTTCAAGATGCAACTTCAGTAGGTTAAGAAGTTGACAATGCTTATAATATCTATCAATAAAATATGTTTTTAAGGGATATAATCACGCCTTTATCTCTAATGGGGTAGGAAAAGCGTAAACGACCTAATCCAAGGGCGTTCCACCACTTCTGACAAAGTTTTCAGGGATATTTAAGATAGTTTTGTATGTATACTGCTGTAGTGACAAGTTGTCAACCTATCGCTTAAATTACAATATACTGAAAACTCAGATCCCTTAGATGGTTTTCACAGCATACCCAGGAGGAATTGCAGCTGGCACATTCTATGTTTTTCACTCGCTTCCAGGCCAGCATGGAAGCTTTATTGATTTGCTTCACTTCTCTTCCAAGCACGCATCCTGTCTTTCAAAGGGTCCATATGTCTAACTTTCCTGTTCCATTTTGTCCTGCCTTTTAAAATCTTCTTCATCCATATTGAAGCTCTTCGTACAATTTTAGACAATATTCAAACAGTTTATTTGCTATAATACGCCAATCAAGTATTTTATCAAATGTCATATTAGGCAACGTGTCAAAGATTATTTTTTCACAATGTTATTTCTGTTCTCGCACGAAGACCCTTTTGTCCGATTTCATAGATATATTTAGATGTTTATAGTGTCGAATTTCGTCATACAATCCCTTGTTGATCATTCCGTCTTCCGTTTATTTTTATAAAGAGTTGAATTCTTCAACATTTTGCCTCTTTCTATGTTTATTTCTGTGGTGTGGTGATACTTATTTGTTTTTGGTTTTGTGTTATTCATTTTTAATTTTGATAGGGTTATGAATTGGTTCCTAATACAGTTACTAGCTAAAAGATAATCTTATTTAATTATTTTGAAAACCTAATTATTATTTCTTGTCATTATTGAGATAACATTTCTGGTGCTCGAAAATTTTTGTATGTTTAATAACGTAACGGTCATCAAAAATCTTTAAACATCATTACCATCTGCAAAATTATTCTTCATCTGATTTCAGTTCATCAAAACTGCTACTTCCTTTAGCACTTCGTCACTGTCTGTTTCCAATGATAGACTCGAAACAAGTAGCTAGTATAACAGCGCAATAGAAATATGGTAAACGTTCTGTAATGGCAGCACTTATATTCAAAAGCTAGGCTAATATTATCCTCTGTAAAGTCACGGTCATCGATGTTTGGTCCACGTGACAAGAAAAAGCGGGTGGGACAACATTGCTTAACCAGCTTTGATTAGAAACGTACCTTAAGCAGCATTAAGTTCTTTAAGAACAATATTATTTAGACTATCCCTATCAGCCTTGTTTACATTCTCCTTTTTCTCTGCCTTATGGACGGAAATCTCATGTGGTTTTGATATGTTTGTCCTTCCACCGATATTCTTTTTGTTTGTAACATAAGCTGCGAAGTCTATTTTTTGCAGCTTATCAATCATTGATTGCCAACAGCTTAAAATTGAATTGGTCAATAGCGATTTCATTTCTACGATTAGCAATTCGCTATCGCTTTCTACATTGCACCTTACAATAAGAAATCATTTTTCATAATTGCGAGCCATCGATCAATCTTGTGTTCGTCGACGGAAGCCAGAGGCACTCAAGCAAGTCCCGCACGGATTTACGTATTATTGTTGTTTACCTTTTGACTGATAGCCCTCGGTTTTGGGCACCTGACCTATTTGCCTTATCGCTTGCAGCACGCGATATCAAGAAATTTATGCATGAAAGAAGAAAATTTTGACAGATGATTCGTATCTTGTGAAGTATTGGGTAGTTAACACCTTGAACCAAAATGAGTACCACAGAATATGTTTGCTTACGAAAAAGCCATGACCTTAAACAGAGCTCGTAATATTGTTTGGCTTTTACAGTAGGTTAGTTATGACTGTTATGAGGATCTTCTCGTTAGTAGAGTTTGATACGATTTGGAATTCATCGGAAAATGAATATATCATTGTCCACTACTCAAACATTTTGAATTATTCGTGCTCGCTATACCTGCTTACTCAGCAAAGAGTTAGTTTAGTTTTGTACTATGATAATATACATAATCATATACTATATGTAGAACTGTATGCAAAGTATCAACTTTGCAAACAGTTCTATTGTTCAATCGAGACCATAATACATTAAAGTCAATAAAATAAACCATTATCGTCCTGAATCTATATAATCTATCGATGCCCCTTGTTAACGTGATTGAATTGCAAAATAAATTCATTCTTAAAGGCGAAAGTGCAGCCTGCATAATTCACACATGATAATAAAAAAAACAAAAGTGCTCAATTCCCGAGTGTCACGTCGTTGCCTTAAGCAGCCACCACTTGAATTGCAAATGCTCTAAACGCAGCGGTAATATGCGGAGTGTGGCCAAACATGTCACCTTAACTGGTAATTTAAGAGTAGTGCATGTGAAGTTACAGTTTAATTGGATGAATGTTTGAGACGGAGGGCATTCTGAGAAAAATCTGATAATGAGTTCGGTATTGGGACAAAAAGAAGACAGCTACCGAAGGCAAGGCTGCTAGGGCTGCTGGGCTTTGTATTACCGGTTTAATATCGAGGAAGATGTAGGTAGTTGAATCTAAGAAAGGAAATATTCTCTTAGCTAAGCTGTCTTTTAAGACGCGCACACATTCGGACTCGCAAAGATGCCTAAACGGATTTAAAATTTGCATCCCAAAGATACCGCTAAGGATCACAATAATTCACCGACCAAAATCACGCAAAGCAAAACATAAAGCCTCGTGAACGGTGAACTACCTGACTGAAACGTTCCCAATAAATCCAATACAAAAACTACATAAATCTCAAAGCAGCAACTAAGAAGAAATAAATATCTCAACTCGTACAGCCTTCGGATTCCGACCGAAGAAAATATCGCACCCGAATTCTTGAGGTTGACGGGCAAATGGAAAAAAGCGCGAAAACGTCGCATTCCGAATTTGAATGTGGCCCCGCCCACGTGCGCACGCGCAGCTCGAACGACAGGTGAATGCGGCGCGCGCAGCTGCTTGCCGGACGCGCTGATTTGCTATTTTGTTTTTTGAACGTGGAATATATTTAACAAAATATTGATATACAATGGGTGTTGTCACTCTGCGCGCTCGGAATGGAATGAAAGTCCTTTCTTTGTAGCTGTTTGCTTCTGTCGCCTCTGCGCCTTTGTTTAAGTTTGTGAAAAGTAGGTGAACTTATCGAAACTTTTAAAGAGAATCAGTTCTTTTTCAACGACTTATTGATATACAAACACTCTTTTTCCAACTTCATGAGATAGTGTATAATATTTAAAACTATGCAAAGGCTGCATTAAGAATTTATGCACATAAATAAAAAAAATACAAAATGACTGCCTCCTACTTGATTAATATCAATGGAAAGAGAAGCGTCTAATTATTTTCAAGAGTTTATCAACACAAATCAAAACCCAACCCTTCCAATCAAAACAAAAAACCGAACACTGATTATACCCCACATCGATCGCAATCGAAAAAAAGCATTTACATTCGACGCATCAGTCCTGCAGATATGGTGGTGGCGAGCCAGAGAAAACGTACAACAATGAACAATGGGAGCATAAATCAGTATAATTAGTTTTGCCGGAGCGCAGCCAAGTCATTGGTCAAAACGCATCGTTGCTCCGCCCTGAGGCCGGCGTTAGAGCAGGTACACCATGAATTGGATCAATTGTAGCGTCAGCAATGCGACTGCTGATTGATCTGCTGATGTTTTTTGGGCAGTAAAAATCCATCAGTATGTTTTTTTCTCACAATGTGTATAAGGTTCCAGCAGGGTAAGCCTCTTAATCACTCAGCCTCTCAATCATTCGTGGATATAATATACAAAATGTGAATAGTTGGTAATACAAGCAAGAAAAAACGTACATACTTATTAAATATTTTGCAATGAAAGATATTTTTGCAGGAAATCATAATTTGTCTATATTGACATTTATTAATTTTCATTTTACAATATTTCCACATTTTGATGATATTTATTATCTTTGTTACCAACTGCTTTACCAGTGCAATTTCTACATGCGAACTTTTTGTTATACTTATTTATTAACGTTACGTGCCTCCAATCCTATAAACCAATGTTCTGACACTTACAATGCATCTGCTGTCGCTTCCCTCGCAACATTAACACTCTGGCACATAGAAATCATCTACCTCCAACTTAACTTTAACATTTGTGTCGTTTTCTGGCTTTAGAAGGATTTATACTTATATGTTTCTTACTTAGCGAGCATTGGATGCTAAACACACTGTCGTGTTGTTTCTTTGTAGTCCTCGCCTAACATCGCGTGCAACGCGGCGCATAGCTCAAGCATGTGTACTTACATCTGTTGTAATACCTGCGTTCGCTATTCCGTTTGTATTTGTATCGTCTTGTGTGTCTGTTTCTTTTTTTATGGCTATCGTTAGGTACTTTGTGATTATTCGTTTTCTTGTGATTTAATCTAACAGTGATTGTTACATATTTTTTGTAAGAATTAATGGCTTGTGCGGCAATAGTTACTGAATTGCTTCTAACTTGTGTGTTTTTATTTGTCTGATCTTTATCTTTAACTAACAATTATTATTTAAAAATCTTTTATTTAAATTAATTCCACGACACAGATGTTCATTCTTAAAATTTTATTTTCACATTATTGCCCATTGATACTATTCTTACTTGATTTTAAATTGGAGAAAATTTCCGTCAATTCGAATTGTATAATGTTGTTTACTCGTCATTTAATTCTCAAATTGCATCATTACGAAATTCGATGTAGAGATAATCACATTCTTTTGTTTTTAAATGTCACAAACTACAAATTCGTTAAAGATACGATCGGTGTGGCCACCGAACAAAATTATCATTGAAAGAAATCAGAAGTGATAAACATTTAGTATCAGATCTTCCATTAGAATTTAAATATTAATTTGTATTTTTAACTAATTTCATAACGCTAATATAGATTTTGATAACGTGTGGCAAGTATAGAAATAGGTATTAAGTAGTCAGGTGTTAGTTCATTCATAAATAGGAGATGACCTCATTTAGGCATATTTTAATAATATTTAAAAAAAGTTGCTCAATGAACCAACAGATCCCTAGTTAGATAAATAGTCAGTTTGTCTCTAAAGAATGTCATACACACAAAAACTATAATCATAATAGGACTTGATGCATCCAAAGCACTCTTTGATTGAAGAGGCTCTTACACTGACATAAGAACCAACCGCCACCAAAAACCAAAAATCGTTTCCGACATTTCCTCGTTGTCCCAAGCCGACACATATCAATAAAGAAGTCTCGACGTATCTATCAGGGCACTCACCGACCGGGATTAGCCGGGGTCCATTTGAAAAATCCACCATAGAATGATCTGGCCCTCTCCGATCCGTATTTGTCACGGGGCAGACGTAAGAACATCATTTTCATTAGTGGCCAGACGGCCGCCCATTTGTATTAATGTTTGGAAAGACAGGGCGTAAGGGTAAAGCCGGGCGGTTTTTTCTCGACTCTTTTTTTCGTAGGGTTAGTATGGTATGAGTTGCATTATGTCAATTTAAGGAGATGAACGTTTTGAAGGCGAAAAATTCTAATACTCATTTATATTGAAAATGTGCTTGTGAAACAGAAGTGATTAGCATTAAAACAACAAGATAAGGGGTAATAAACAGGTACATGATTGTTGATTACATCGTATGTCAAATTAGTGATAGGAGCATGACAAATTATATTTATCTAAAAATCAATAATTAGTAAGTGATTTGTATAGATTTTGTTAATTTATTACACTTTGTTGTGTTGCAATTTGAATGGAATAAATAAGTAGATTATGAAATTGTTGTTTAGATTTCGCCTGTTCTTATTTAGATAAATTAATCTAAAGATGGAGTCTAAACCTGCTCATATTTTTATTTTGCTTAGATTTATTTGTTAACCTTATTGTTAGTAACAGAAGTTGACACAAAAAATATAATTAAAGAAAATAATAAAGTTCACAATTCCTAAAACCCAAAAAAAAACATTTAGTGGACCTCTAAATATGTACAACTAAACTTTGCACGAATGTAGCATTTATCTTCTAAGTGCCTGTACTATTCACGTTTGTATCATTCATTACATTATTAATTACCATCTCAAATACCCGTTCTCCGTGACTCCCAACTTTTTGTACTCGTCAATACTTGTCGTATAAATCAATCACATTGTCAGATCAAGGAACCTTTGCACTTGAATGATGTCCATCTCTATCAAATGTCATTAGGAAGTCATTAGAATACCCATTTTTTTGTTCTTCTGATGGCTGATAAAAGGTTCTGTGGCCGATCAAGATGTGAGAAGGCCATTCATATTCGTCGGTGGTTTGATTTGAACTAGTTTAAAAGTATTATACTTCAGAGGTTGCATTCATAAATCCAACTACATTTTGGTGTCACAACTAATCTTTTTTTAAAATCTGGAATAGCGAACGCTGTCTAAAAATTATTTTGTGACAGCAACTTTTTCACAGTTAGGAGGAAACGGTATCGACCATTATTAAAATCGTTGTCATATTAAATCCTAATTTATATTAGCATATCTGAGTAACAGATTTATGTTCTCATTGTCTACATCAAATTTAAATTTGTTTTTATCACTCAGTTGATTACGAAAATAAAATACCTTTTCGTTATACGTTTGCAACGCTCCTGGCTTCGCGCACCAAGAATAATAATTATAACAAACAACCTTCGCATATAGATTATGACTCCTAAAATCTATTCCATAGATGTACGGATAAAATGATGGATGCTGTATTTTGTTTCGTCCCCGACACTGTCTATCAATCAACTTCACTTTCTGATTGATGTTGACGACACTCGATTCATAAAGGTATTAATTTAACTTGGAGCGCGACGTTGATGGATATTTACCGATATTAGCGCGATATGTAATTACTTGCACACTCGGGTACTTGGATAACTTGGCCTCTTGGTTATCGTGGTGGATTTATGGTCGTAGTATCCTTGGCTTCAAAGTGCTAAGGTAATACCAGTTTCTAGTGTTACTTCGTCTATTTGATTCTATGAAAATGTTGATATATCATCAAATTATTCGATATCAAAATTTTGTTAATCAAATACAATTAATTTTGTTCCCAGTCTTGCTATTAAATTTATGACAGAGCCTTTATACCACAAAGATTACTTAAAGGAATATCCTTTTAATAAGTACCGTTTTTACATGAAAGCCTTTGGATGCCAACACTACTGTGAAACAATAATATTATCGACTTTCATGGAATGGCTTTAATTCGTAGAAATATATTTAAGGTCAGTCTATTGGCACATAGTCTCAGTTATATTTCCAAGAATGTAAGGAAAACTTTCAAGTTAAATATTACATTTCCATGAAATACCAACAATCTCTCAACTTTCCAGAAAATATTATGTCATCTGCATATATGCAAATACCAAATCTATTTTCTCTATAATTTCGATACTGATGTATTGACTCTACCCTTAAATAGAGATCTCGTATTTTCAAGTACTTTTAAATAAAGCGCCAATCTACAGAAATTAAAATTTTGTATTTTTACATTTATTGGAAAACAACAGTTTTTAATTCTGATAGCACCGCACAAAAGGATTTGTTTTTCGTTTGATTGACGCCACAGAGTGACTTCATTTTGCTCCCGCATAAAATCGCGTGTGATGCGTCCAACAAAATGACCCATTGGCGCTTGCGACTCAAAGCCTGAAATTTTTAGCAATTGACCCGTGTCTTCGCCAATGCAGTTACCTTTGCTAGATTTCCATATTTTTCCGATCCTCTTCAATTCAAACAGTTAGTCACATTGACAGCACCACAATACTTGTTTTTCGCTCCAGTGACGTCACAGAGTAACTTCACTTTGCTCCCGCAAAAAATCGCGTGTGATGCGTCTAACAAAATGACCAAATAATTGACTTGTTTCTTCGCCTCTGCTAGATTTCCACATTTTTTTGGATCATTTTGTATTTAAACATTTAGTCACATTGACAACACCACAATACTTGTTTTTCGCTCCAGTGACGTCACTGAGTCACTCCACTTTGCTCCCGCGTAATTCGCGTGTGATGCGTCTAACAAATGATCCGCCGGCGCTCGCGACTGACAGTTTACAAATCGGTACTTGTTGCGCCTCGGTACGGGAGGATTGGGCCCGGGTACACATTGTTAGTGAGGTTTTTTTCCCGGAAAATGTCGGAGGAATCTTTGCCCTTGAATGGGTTCAGCTGGAATCTGTTGAGGTTGGAATTATAAATTATATTAAAGTATTATAGCATCTTTTTCATTATTTTCCATGCTGGCCTGGGAGCGAGAGAAAAGGCGTTATTATATGTATATATGTATTTTCATAACAAATTAGTGTAAAATCATCCATTTTTTTTCTGCATCGATTCAGGATAATCTACCTACTCTTCGGAACTATACCTTACCTATTGGAACCATATAATATGTGCCTTTGTAATCTGGATTCAAAGTTTCAATAGTATTTTGATGAGACTGTACTTTTTTATGACGTCTTCAAAATAATATACCCTTAACATCTATTGGCATAGATGTCTTTGGATTCAAAATATTCAATGCCTTTCCCAAGATTCACCTTCTGTTGTGGATATAAATTTCTCATTTTTAAATGCCACCTCAATACAACCCTTAGAATGTCATTACCATCGGGCATCGTCCAGCATTTTTCAATTCCCATTCACTCATCACCGAGTTCACTTGCTGGATGACACACAATTTCCCCGTCTGTCTTCGCTCGGCTATCGCTTACTTATCGACTAGTTATCGTCCCGTCTGCAACCGACTCGGCAAAGAGCGTCGCTTTGTATACCGCGACAAGGCTTTTTATGAACGGATGCGGGGGCGCTGTAGGATAATGAGAATCGTCAAATCTCAAGATGGAAGCCTTAGTACTTTATTTCGTCACGTTCATTTAAAGCGTTGTCGCACCGTACCGCCTATTGAAACGGACTTTTTAAATGACATTCTAATTTAGTAAAGGATTGTATTGATGAGCGTATCTTGACGCTATAGAATGTAGACTTTGAGTAACAATTTTATATGATCTTTTGGGATGATAATGGGGTTACAGATATTTTTTTTTTCTTTTTTTCGGGGTGCGTCAGGAGGCATTTTATCAGAAAGAAAGTTAGAAATACTGAATGGATCAATATGGTAACTTACTTCATGACCACAAAGTTGTTGCAAAAACTAAACACTTGCACTACCTTACTCTACTTAGCAACTATGTTAAAGATATCCAAGTTTTTCCTCAACCCACTCACTATACATAAAGATAAGTGAAGAAAGTTTGCACAAGAAAACTGACAGCCATCAATAAATAAAGCTCACTTTATATCTTCGAAACCGCATAAGAAGTCGTCAATATACAACGCAGTTCTGCTGTACATTAGAACGCGGTAAAAGACAAAAAAGATGGAGATTCGCCGATCGCTGAATCGATCTCAATGTGTCAGTCGTTTCGTGCTTGAGTCCATAAATCGGTGCCTCTCGCATGAGGCCTCGATAAATCGTATGTGACGCCTAATTGGGGCCCCCGATGTTTGTCGAATTTGTCGTTTTAATACCTGTTTCAATTATATTGACCGGTTCTTCATTGACTGGATTAATTGCAGGCTTATTTATAGGTCAGCGGTGTTTTATTTGTACTTGCAGTATATTCGCATGTTCACTGTCACTGTGGGACTGAATTGTGAGTGTGTTTTTTTGGTCGACACGGATCGTAGTTCACAAGTGTGAGTGAGTAAGTAGAAAATATTTTTTTGCTATCGAGTCTATATTGGAGAATACACCTGTATTACTTATTGACGATCAAAAAGTCCTGCCTGCCTGCTAAGAAAAATATGATTCCTGGTCGGGTAAATATTTAAATGACAACTTTATTACTCGTATGTTCTGCAGGATGATGATGCGCACTGTAGACTTAGATTTGTGTACACGTGTTGCATACTTCACTATCATCAAAACCTGTCATTTTCCTTTGTGAAGTGCGCAACAAAATAGATAATCTGTAAACAAAACGAAGTATACAGTCTACATGATAGCCCCGCTGGTGTATGTGGGTATAAGAGTATGATCGTGTATATTTTTTGTCAATTTAAGGATTGCCTGGTGTTTTTAATTATTATTTACTAATTTTATTTTAATATTCGACATGCATGTATGCAAATCAACAATTATACGATGTATATTTATTTATTAATTCATCGCTTTCGATCTGTACCTCCAGCAATACTGGTGTTCGCAAAAACCGCGACACCTGCTTGCCTGGTTTTAATCTGCCCCACCGGTATCTCACGGTAATTGACCAGGGCCGCGTGGGGCGCTCGTAAACTGTCAGATACCGCGTTTTGCGCGGCGCCTCTGTCGATAACCAGTGGAAGTTGACCAGATATGCTCCTCAAGATATGGTAGTTTATTGGATAGTCTTAACTTGGTCAGATTTATGGCGGTGGAGGTTGGTGAGGGCAGCCGACTGTTTTGAGGTCCGTTTTATACGAGCATGGATTTGGTACTTTCTAGTTGGAATCTCATTTAAAACATATAATAACAGTTGTCCCTCATTACAAAAATAGGTTTCTATATGTATTTAATTAAATAGGTTATCATTTTTTATCCGATACAATAAACTACCCCTAAACGAATGCAAAAGAAAACCCGATAAATTTTAAATTAATGACCTTTTTTTATACTAGAAAATTTCGCATCCCTATATTTCACTTCCATAAATCTAATAACTTACAAAGATACTATAGATACAAGCATAACCACAAGAAATTAGAATGACGAGAAATTAATAAACGTCATTTTATGTAGTGTGCGTGATGAGAACTAGTTAACAATAGTGACGTTGTGGTTGGTAATGTTGCGGATGGTAATGATGTCGATGGTAATGATGTTGATGGAGCGTTGCGCGTCGTAGATCAACAAGTGCGAAACTGTTGTTACAAAGTAACTAACTGAATATACGGGGTGTAAGGGACAGCGTCCCGCAAACTGATAGGGATTGCTCAGTCAACGAAACTGAACATATACCCTCAGGATTTATTTTCAGAAATCCTAAATCTATCCCTCGGATCCCTTAGCTGGTTTATACAGCACGCCCGGGAGAAAATGCACCTGGCACATTCTATGTTTTTTTTCTCGCTCTCAGGCCAGCATGGCGGAACTGTAAAAATACATACATACATACATACATATAATCACGCCTTTATCCCTAATGGGGTAGGCAGAGCGTAAACGACCTAAACAAAGGTCGTTCCGCCACGTCTGACAAACTTTTGAGGGTTATTTAAGATGGATTTGTACGTATATTGCTGTAGTGACAAAAACTTACAACTGTAAAAACTTTCATCATAATAATAATTACTGTGGTTAATTGAACAGATTGAAAGAACGTTTTGCAATGTAATTTTTTAATAATTTAACCATTACTTATATCTATTATTGCTACTCGTGATACCATAGTTTCTTCGTGGATTTCCTTATTTCAGCTGACCAAGAGTCCGAAAGATAACATTGACAAATAGTTTACTTAATCAAATAAAGTTTTAATCCTGCAAATACTAGATAAGGTCGGTGTCTTTAAATGCCCTAGTTTTTAACGTTTCCGCCAAATTATCAGATTAAACCGCTTGGTAGACCAATCATTTATAATCATCTTTCGGCACTACATCAATATCTTTATCTTTAAAATATAGACAGGTTACATGTTTCGGTAGGAATGCATCAGTCGACAAATATTAAAAACATTTATCAGCGTTGAGTGTTCGGCAAATATACGAGTAAGTTGCTATTGCAAAAGCGTCTGTGTTGTTATCTCTGATAAGTTCAGGATTAGCCACCATCTGCTTATGATTGATCATGATAAAAATGACAGCTTTGGTGTTTTGAACGATATTTTCTATGATAAGTTCGAAGCAAAAGCTCTAATGTTGAGGTTAATTCTTCCATGCTGGACTGGGAGAGATAGAAAAACATAGAATGTTCCAGCTGCCCTTCCTCACGGGCATGCTGTTGAAGTCAGCAAAAGGGACTCGAGGGTTACAGTGTATTGTAATTTAGGCGATGGGCTGACAACCTGTCACTAAAACAATACATATTACAATCTAAAATTGCCCTCAATTTTTGTCAGACGTGGCGAAAGCGCCTTTTACGATTCGTTAAACGCTCTGCCTACCCCGTAAGGGATAAAGGCGTGATTTATGTATGTATGTATGTAAATCTGAACATGAATTTCGTTTACAATCAAAACCGTATTTGTTACATCTTATCTTAAAACTAAACAAAATCCATTTCGGAGTGAAGTGTCTTCAAAGCTAAATGCCCTTTGGTTTAGTTTGTACTCTTGTCATAATAACTTTCTAACTAATTTGGCCACTATTCAAGTCGACCAAGATGCAAAAGGTTTTACACAAAAATTACATTATATCGAAAAGTCTATACATAATATTATGTACTGCATATTGACCTGACCGGTGGATGGTTCACAGGTAGATTGGCGGCTTGATAACTCCGATGACACTTAATTTTCACAAAGTCTACAATCACTGACTTTACACAAAATATAATTTTTAGTAGTTATAAAATTTTGTATAATAAAATTAGTTGTAAATTCATCAAAGTACTGTTAGCTATTTTTCTTGTTGCAAAAATTATGAACATTTCATCAACTTCACGATCGTTATTGCATTTTTATTCAACTCCTGAGTGATGTTAAACTTTTATGCCCAATTAAAATATTGTAACCGAAAACCATTGCATCTTAAGATTGAAGCATACGATTCAAAATCGCTGTTTCCTTTAGCCTCGATGTTTTACAGTTGTTTTCTTTGAAATGCCGTCTATCGATGACACTTTTATTGATACAAAAACGGTCAATGGTGAAAGGCGACATCCACGTGCCAGATAAAGAAAAAAGACAGAAAGCTATTTTCACTGATCCGATACGATCAAAATTTATAACCAGTGTTGCCAAGTCTTTTTAGTGTGAAATCGCCGAAAAGTCAATTTAAATTCGCCTAAATGTCTCCCAAGGTGAAGTAGCTTAAAATCGCCTAAATAATTTACAAATAATCTAAATAGCTACTATTTTAAATGCTTAAGACCTATCCCTTAAAACTCTATTTAATAGGGATGTTATTTAAATAATTTGGTTCGATCTCAAAAATTTGAGTCAAAGAGGGCTGATTGGTAGAAATTTCCAATGATTATTAAGAAACTCCTTGTGTTTGGGCCCATTTTGTTCGTATTCTTACCCTATATGATGAAAATAGCCTACTTCGCCTAATTATTTTTGAAGTATTTTATTATCGCCTAATTTTTTTTAGAGATAGCCTAAATTTCGACCAGTCGCAAATCGCAATTTTTGGTCGCGACAGCACCCTCCGAATTAGTCTAAATGGCGATAAATCGCCGCACTTTGCAGCACTGTTTATAACTTCTTTCTGTTTCGTTAACGTTGTCAATTGTCGTCGTATCGCAATCGATCTTGATAATCGAATATTAAATCGATTATACCGGGAATTTCGGTGAAATCTGTCTATTGTTCGACGGAAATTGTCGTGTCATCTTCATCGTGAACCTACTTTAGAAGTACCGTGATGTTTAGTTTACTCTCAACTTGATTTCCTATTTCTTCCGAAATATTTAGCCAAATCCTCCATGCTGGCATGGGATCGAGAGAAAAACATAGAATGTGCCAGCTGCATTTCCAGCATCATTGTAAAAATCAGCTAAAGGATCCTAGGGTTTCAGTATATTTTAATTTAGACGTTGGGCTGACAATCTGTCACAACGGCAATATACCTACAAATCTATCTTCAATAAGCCTCAAAACTTTGTCAGACGTGGCGGAATGACCTCTGTTTAGGTCGTTTACGCTCTGCCTACCCCATAGAAGCGTGATTGTATGTATAATATTAATTGATATTGATTTTCGATACTTTTAATTGATAGTCCTATATGGCCCGTAATTATAATCAATACTTCAGATATCAGAATCAATAATTTCAGTACAAAAGTACCTGTCAAATCCATACTTAATTTTACTCTCAATCTTGGGATCGCTTTATAAATACGAGCCTATGTACTTGACATGTAGAGATGACTATAGATAAGTAGATTTGTACAACCAAGCTATTATGCTCACGTGGTGTGCTCGCTGATACCTGGAAAACTTAATTCCCAATCAGGCAACACAAAAGCGCCAATCACGAAAGCATGTGTCATACAGATTTGAGTTTGGCCTGCGGAGTATCCGGCTTCCTTTGATCCGATTGAGGTTCACTCGGTGTGTCGGATGTGCTCGATGTGTTGGTTGCAATGTTGCAAACCACCCGGCATCGGCTGCAGTGCCTGGGGCACTCTCGTACCAGTCAGTGCATCTTTGCCGGCCTCGATTGACATGCTGCGTTTTAATCAATTAGCGAACAGAAACGCAGTTTACGAACCACTGGGCAGTGAAATAAGCGGACCACACCGAGCCACCGTGCTTTTGGACGAGCTAAAGGCTCTCCGGTTTCAAAAAGCGCTTTTTTTATTTCGCGACGGTTTCGGACGATAACTTTATAATCGGAGCAAGAGTCGTGACATTTTGTTTCTGGGTTTATTTAACAAAGCGGCTTTGGTGATGTGGTTTGATTTGATGCGATTAGATGACAATGAAAAGGTGATTTCCATTTTATTTCCATTCTTCTCTCTCTGTCTCCTTAGGTGGGGTCTACCTACTTCGTTTTCTCTTTCCACTTCACTCTATTTGACGTTTTTTTTTCAATAATTATAGTACTTTAGTACTTGTAGCGTATTTTATGTTTACACAAGATCCGAATCATAATAATTACTTACATAGAAATTTACGCACTATAATTTCAAAGAGACGATTAAAATGAAATACAAGTCGGCTAAACGAAGGATTAGAATGAATGATTGGTACTTAATACTGATAAAACAATAATAAATCATAAAATAGCGATCATGTGATGTTCAAAGTAAAACGACAGTATTTAATGCCGTTTGAAGTGTTTATACTTGAAACCGAATTGGCTATTTTATTATTATACAAGGTATTGATTTTGTCAATATGCATTATCAATACATAGTATAAAACAAAGTCGCTTTCTTTATCCCTATATCCCTATGTATGCATAAATCTTTAAAACTACGCAACGGATTTTAATGCGGTTTCTTTTAATGGATAGAGTGATTCAAGAGGAAGGATTATATGTATAATACATACATAATATAGTAGAGAAACACTGATAATTTCCGTGCGAAGCTACGCTAGTAATACTATATGAAAGAGTATTAAAGGAAGCTTCGTTGCATTAAATAAAATGTGTGGGTATGTAAATAAATTAATGCTTATGTACATTTGTCTTTTTTTGTTTGTGTGTGTTTTTTTTATTCGGATAAGGCTAGGGAGATGATGTACTTTTTCCTCGTGGAAAATATACACATTTTTTAATAAATAATAAGATTTTAACTTTATTTTACTTTAAATAGTAAAATAGCTTTGAAAAAATAATAAAGATATTTTTACAGTGTCCCAGTTTAAGTAAGATATCATAATTCCTCTGATTTAATTAACATGACAGGATAAGCAATGATCGATGTTAAATTAAAAATTTATACCTACAATCATCAAAATTATGATTTATCATCACATCTCGGCTTAAATTGTCGCAGCAAGCTTTAAATTAAGATAAAATATAACCCCGATGAAGATGATAAACAAAAAATTGAAGTTATCGACAGACATCAACAAATAAATCATGATAGCACACTTTAAAGCCTTTGGTTGATTTATAATAAAAAAATATAGCATGCTGGACTCCTTCTATCCTCGACTGGGAGCGAAAAACAAACAAGAATGTGCCAGCTGCATTTCCTCCCGGGCATGCTGTAAAAACCAGCTAAGGGGTCCGAGGGTTTCAGTATGTTGCAATTTAGGCGATGGGCTGACAACCTGTCACTACAGCAATGTACCTACAAATCTATCTTAAATAACCCTCGAAACTTTGTCAGACGTGGCGGAAAGAGCTTTGTTTAGGTTGTTTACGCTCTGCCCTTCCCATAAGAGATAAAGGCGTGACTATATGTATGTATAGAAACTATCGTAATATTCGTATCGCTCGATCATCAATATAATAATAAAGCGGTAGATACGACTAATGCGGCGATAAAAAAAGGGAAAATTACACCAAAACGGGGCCACAGGCGAACAAACGTTGCGCAAACAGAGTGTGATTAATGATTGATTGATTGCGTTGTTACTCATCGGCGGATCAATTATTCAGAGTCGTATCTGCTGACATAATTCCGGCGATAATTCTGACGATAAATCCGAAGATATCGGCGGCGGCGGTTATCGCAAGGCGGTCAATTAGGACTAGAATTCAGTGCGATGTCTTGATACCGAATGCTCCTGTCTGCGCTGAATTTCTGACAAAGCGGACGTGAATAAAATTTTTCCATGCTAGAGCAAGAGAAAAACAGAAAGTTCCAGCTGCATTTCCTTCCGGGCATGCTGTAAAAACCAGCAAAGGGATCTGAGGGTATCAATATATTGTAATTTAGGCGATGGGCTGACAACCTGTCACTACAGCAATATACCTACAAATCTATCTGAAATAACCCTCAAAACTTTGTCAGACGTGGCGGAACGTCCTTCGTTTAGGTTGTTTATGCTCTGCCTACCATATTAGGGATAAAGGCGTGATTATCAAATTAGTGTAAAATCATCGTCAACAAAATAGGACGTGAATAATTTTCCAGAAAACGACTCAGATTTAAAATTAATGTAGAGTAACACAAACATGTAAACCAAAAATGTATGCTAGCGGATCGTGAGTCATTTCAAAGATGGAACATAAACAACACTAACCCATCAATGCCTTGGAAGTATCTCAATTTCTAACGTCATCTATTTCTTTGCCCACAGAAGAAGCAACAAGCTCCGAAGGCGGCGTGAAGGACCGTCCGGAGTGCGGGGAGCGGGAGGAGGCGGCGTCCCCCGCGTCGCGAGCCTCTGCCGCGTCCGCCGGGTCCCCCGCGTCCCCTCCGTCCCCTGCCAATGATGAGCGCGACGACATCGAGCACAGCATACCGGCCACGCTGATTCAGGATCCCAATATTGAAAGGTCAGTGTCAATTTCTTAAAACGCGAGCCTTTGTTGCGTCCTACAGGCCCTCCGCGTCCCCTTCGTCACATGCTAATGACGAGCGTGACGACATCGAACATAAGATAAGTCAGTCAAGAGATAAGTCAGTATTAATTTCTTAAAAAATATCGTGGGCCACCGAAAGTCCTCTGGGTCCTACACGTCGTCGTCCCCCTGCATAATTTGATGACAGCAGCAATATCAGGCGCGGAAAATAATCATTTATATTCAGGATTCTGTTCTACTTAATGAATCTTGGCGGCATTTGTTGCAGTTTCATACCTTCGACTAAGTATTCTGTACGGGATTTTTTTTTTTTTAATATATATAGGCGAGCATTTGTCCGCCATCTCACCTGGTGAAAAGTGACGATGTACAACTATGTTGAAGCATACTCACCTATGTAGTGCCTATTCACTCTCGCCTTGAAAAGGCCCAGGTTATATTGTTCCGGAAACAGATCCGCCGGCAGGGAGTTCCACTCCTTAGCCGTTCTGTAAGGGACAGAGTTCCGCAAACAGATAGGGCTCTTTAATCAACGACGGTGAACAACTTCTACCAGAAAATTCTTTCAGAAAAAGAAGTTGAGGCTTTTCCATAGGAATTGTCAGATGGAGGTGGACATTTTGTAAGAAAATGTCAATTTTTATTTTTACTTCCAGAAAATATCCTGTTTGAAGTTGTTAAGTGTCGTTGACTGAACAACCCCTATCAGTTTGCGGGACGCTGACCCTTAGACCCAGTATATAGAAAGTTACATACATACATACATACATAAATCACGCCTTTATCCCTTACGGGGTAGGCAGAGCGTTTAACGCCTCGTAAAAAGCGATTTCGCCACGTCTGACAAAAATTGAGGCCAATTTTAGATTGTAATATGTATTGCTATAGTGACAGGTTGTCAGCCCATCGCCTAGATTACAATACACTGTAACCCTCGAGTCCCTTTTGCTGACTTCAACAGCATGCCCGGGAGGAAGGGCAGCTGGAACATTCTATGTTTTTTTTACCTCTCCCAGTCCAGCATGGAAGTATATAGAAAGTTCATCAAAAGTGTCATAAATCAGATAAGAAATCTTCTTATCGAAAGGCAACATTCAACGTGATATCAAAGCACCAAACTTGAAATCAATCCAGTCATTGTAAAAGCTTTCTGACGTCACAGCCACGATCTCAAACAATTCATATCGGCGCATTGTCCGAGTGACGGTGGTCCGAACATCACTCCATGGTGTCCACTTTAACGATCCCATTGTTTCCCATGATCAGTTGTCAACTGCTGTCCTCGGTCACCACTTGCTTTGACAACCAAACATCATTGGTCCCACAAAATCGACTCCGGTTGATACAAACGCAGGGCTATTTGCTTCTACAGATGGGTCAAGCTCGCTGGTGCGTTTCGAGAATGAATGAATATACGATAGTGACAGTTATAGTAGGTAGTGCCACTAAAAATGATCCGGAATTTCTTGTATGACAGTTCATCAATTTTTGTTGGCGATGACTGAACGTCGTTGATTTTGTATTAATAGTCTTCGTTGGAAACAAGATACTTCCATGCTGGTCTGGGAGCGAGAGAAAAACATAGAATGTGCCAGCTGCATTTCCTCCCGGGCATGCTGTAAAATCCAGCTAAGGGATCCGAGGGTTTCAGTATATTGTAATTTAGGCGATGGGCTGACAACCTGTCACTACAGCAATATACCTAGAATTCTATCTTAAATAACCCTCAAAACTTTGTCAGACGTGGCGGGACGACCTTTGTTTAGGTCGTTTACGCTCTGCCTACCCCATTAGGGATAAAGGCGTGATTATATGTATGTATGTATGTATGGAAACAAGATAGCGCTGCTTTCTTACCGTAGGACTTCGGACTAAGCTATTGAATTTGATTTAAGACTCATATGAAAAATATAGGTGTATCTCATTTTATTACCATGCAAGAATAATCAGTTCAAAGTACAAACAGAAGAGATGATATCAGTTAAATTGTAATCAATAACCATTTAAAACAGAACAGGCTATGAATAGTGTATAAAACGATTGTATCTTTCTTTGATAGCAATCTCTAAGCTATCATATACAAGGATATTATTTAGTAAATAAATGTTACAGTGAAGGAATATAAGAATAAAATATGTTTTCATTACAAGCTTTGTATTTATAACCATTATTTAAAATGTTGTAATGAAATGAAAGTGGTCTCTTAGAAAACTAAGTCTCTTTAATCAAGTTTAAAGAAAACAAAACAATTGGATTAATCACATATACATATTATATACCAGGCGTAAGGGACAGCGTTCCGCAAACTGATAGGGGTTGCTCAGTCAACGACACTGAACAACTATCAGCAGGTTTTTTTTTGCAGGAAGTGAAAAAAATGGCTTTTCCATATAAAATGTTCACCTCAATCAGACAATTTCACTTCCTGAAAAGAAATCCTGCTGATAGTTGTTCAGTGTCGTCGACTAAGCAACCCCTTTTAATTTGCGGGACGCTGTTACCTTACACCTTTTATATAATATGTATATGTGATTAGTCCAATTGTTTGGTTTCCTTTAAACTTAATTAATATCCTTCCATGCTGGACTGGGAGCGAGAGAAAATCATAGAATGTGCCAGCTGCTTTTCCTCCCGGGCATGCTGTAAAAACCAGCTAAGGGATCCGAGGGTTTCAGTATGTTGCATTTTAGGCGATGGGCTGACAACCTGTCACTACAGCAATATACATACAAATCTGTCATAAATAACCTTCAAAACTTTGTCAGACGTGGCGGAATGACCTTTGTTTAGGTCGTTTACGCTCTACCTACCCTATTAGGGATAAAGGCGTGATTATATGTATGTATGTATGTTGATTAACAAGACTTAGTTTTCTAAGAGACCACTTTCATTTTATTACAACATTTTAAATAATGGTTTTAAATACAAAATATTACTTGACGCAGTTTTTAAAATAATGAAATATGAGTTCAAATTATTCAAAAAAACAACTTTCCCGTAGATGTATTTTTCATATGTTTCAATTATCTTGATATTGGTAGCATTATTAAATTGTTTAATCAAGTGTCTTATTTATATGCTCATATTATATCCTCATCAATTAAGTATACATTTTTGCTTGACAAATACATTTAGTTTAAACAATTTCAGCAAAAAAATATTTTGTAGGCACGTAATTTATGCGCGAGAGTAACATCAAAAGCTTACGTGGAAGGACTTACACATTACAATCTAAAATTGCCCTCAATTTCTGTCAGACGCGGCGAAAGCGCCTTTTACGAGGCGTTCAACGCTCTGCCTACCCCGTAAGGGATAAAGGCGTGATCTTATGTATGTATGTATGAAGGACTTCAACAGTTTAGAGCGAAAGGTTAGAAACACCAAAATTATTTTCTAAAACTCACAAATACAGTCTCTATTTTGTATCTTTTCAAAATAAAGGTTTATCTTCTAAGTCATCATCATCATTCATACATCAGTCAGAAGGTTATGATACAATCATTAACATCCAACCTTAAATTAATTAACACGTCACATTAGAATGATTTTTTTAAATCTCCGTTTTTTTTATCAACGTCCGGTGTCCTCACCTGACGTTTCTGTATCTATGAGGTCTATAAGTCAAACCCGACTTTATCCCTTAGGTTTTAAAGTGGGTAAATATAAATGTGTGTCGGTCCGTTCGTTCGCTGTTCCATCACTGTCAATTAGGTGCACTGAGGAGCTGTGATCAATCATAGAACGTGCTTCGGTGAGCTCTAGCACTCCTGTGGGTCTATTGTTTAGATTCTCGATCTAAAGAAGTTTGTTACTGATCTCTTTTGTGCTGCTTATCGATTTGACGTTATGTAGTTCAAAATTTGAAATCCGAAAACAAATATTTAGTTTTTATACACACATACATATAATCACGCCTTTATCCCTCATGGGGTAGGCAGTGTAGGCAATAGTATATTAATCGCAAAGCTTATGATTACGTCTTGTGCACTGAGATTGTGAATGATGTTTACGTATGGTGTATGATTGATTTTAGATAATTTTTGCAAATCATGTAAATGAATTTCATCAATAATAATTTAAGGATGTTCCAATGTGACCACCTCGTGATTGGATTTATTAGTCTTTAAACTTTTAGATACGGGGTACTTATTTCTGTGATAAGATAAATGCGTAATTTTGTAAAATCTAATGATCGATCCATCAAACTAAAATATCATTAGAATATCGCTTTACGGATGTGGATTCAAAGGAAACGATTATATCAAATCGAATAAGCTAATTAGAATGACCTTCACAAAGGAAACAATCACTCCTCTTTATTGGTTCAAAGACATCTGTGTCGGTTTTAAAATTCATTGTGTTATTGCAAAATTATTCAAGCGGTATCAGGTGTCCCCCATTACTAATACCGCCCGCACGACGCGAAACTCACTTCCCAACGCACGTCTCCTGCCTTCAAACCACAGTCTAAAAAATATTAGTAGCAATAATTTACAGTCTGGCTGTTACGAAAGAAAGGGTCGTTGGAGAATTTTTGGCTGTGTCGCGGGCACCCAAGTCGGGCTATTTCCGATCGCGTGCATACAGAGTGGGGGAGAGAACACAATACCTGTCACATAAACAGAAGTGATTGATTGACCCGCACCCGACTAATGCTCATAGGAAGCTATAAACAGCTGGCGATTTTGTTTAAAAGTTTGAAAAAGGATACAACATGCGGCATCATATTTCTGTCAAATCACTTCTGAGGCCGTTTGTATGGTAATGACAGGATAAGATTTAGATTGCAATGGGTTTTTGATGTTAAACAGGTCGTTCGTCGTTATCTGTTCATCTAAGTGCACCACATTTTGTACTTTTAATTGGGGGAATGTTTCTTTTGTGCCT
This sequence comes from Scrobipalpa costella, assembly GCA_949820665.1. Classification (NCBI taxonomy): domain Eukaryota; kingdom Metazoa; phylum Arthropoda; class Insecta; order Lepidoptera; family Gelechiidae; genus Scrobipalpa; species Scrobipalpa costella. The sequence continues at coordinate 1,805,850 of OX463306.1, forward strand.
TTGTTTATTTAGACGACCTCGTTGTATGATGAAAGCACCCCGCTATCTTTCTTATCGGATTCTTACCCGCATTTTCTGTCATGTGACACATATTATTGTCAGTGGAGTAAGTTTATTCTACCTTTCTCCAGTGGAAATAAATAAACCTGAGATTATTTTCCTTTGTCAAAGCAGGAAATCTGTTCGTGATACACGTAAATCCGTCCGCGTCCCCTGTCTGTCCCGTTGTTGTTAAAGGGACTCGTCTCAACGTTTTGTTAACGCACCATTTCCTTGTCAACGCCGTCAACCCCGGCCGGGTAATCTTCAGTAAGCCCCCGAGACTTCCATCTCGCCTTGATAGTGTCTGTGACGTGTGTAAACATCTGCCGCAAATCAAACTCTATTGTAAACAGAGTCATTAAAAAGATACTGCGGCGATTGGTCACCAAGGCTCTTCTGTAGGTTTTTCATTGGTGTTACGACGGTGAGTCAGCTATGCGGAGTAGCTCGGCGCTGTCAAGCGGCTGTCATCAAAACGATCGCCCGTCACTGCACGTCCACCTCGCGCATCGCACGCACGCTTGCATTACGCAGCGCACCACCCCAGTGTTTTACGTCGTGCCGTCTCGTTTCTCCGCGCGCTGGCGGTTGGCTGTCGCGGCAGCTGTCTCGCTCTAGCGAGGGGCGTGCGGGGCGGGGGCGCTGCAGGCGGGTCGTAAATCACGCGGCGTCTCATTCCACGCGGGACCGCCGCCGCCGCCGCCGCAGGCTCCGCGCACTTCCCTCCCGACCGCCGGCCTCACGGCGCGTCTTTCGCGACGTGTTTACATTTTGCTATCAAATTTTGGGAAGTCTCCAGTTGTATTGTTAACTTGTGTTGGTTATTTGAAAAGTGATATTTAATGGATCCCCGGTTTTTTCGAGTTGTTTCTTCGTGGACATTTTGAGAAAATTTCGTCCAACATGATCGTCGAGGACCATGTGAGGTAAGGTTTCTGATTTCTGCAAGTGTTATATTACTTTTCCTGCAATAAATCACACTCTACCTTGTGTTCCCTTCACAAATTTGTTAGTTTATTGTAGTTTTTGTTCATTTTGATGCTATCAAGAACGTGTCATGAACTTGTAATTTTTCTATCTCTAAGTTCAGTGTGTGATGTACACAGTCTATGTCAGTTGTTCAAGATCGTGACTTGAATTTCTATGGTTTCCATGTTTTTTATCTTTATTTTAGTGATTTGAATATCTTGTTTCAATTTTGACGTGATATTGTTAACATCAAAGTTATGTTCCAATAGTTTCGAATCCTCGAAACTTGGTATACAGAAGTAACATTTTGAATTCATCGTATTTGCTTATCAGTTTTCATAATATCATATCTCTAGCATAGTTAAATTTTATACAACTTAACATAAAATTGCATATTGATATACAACAGTCACTGTTATCTCGATTCCTATTGTGTCTGCATTTATTGTGTGCAAATATTTTTATTTGTCCTAATGGTAAAACCGTGTTAATAAAATTTACGGTCTCATAAAGTATCGATAGCGATGTGTTTTCACCTAGTCGTCGGTTTTATTCGCCTTTATCGTCTGCCCTATCGCACTTTCCAGTAATTGTGAAACGTTATTGGTTTAGGGCATAATTTATTAATCTATCTTTAGGCGGCATATTGACAGGCATTGATGGATTAAGTATTTCAGCTATCTTTCATCGGTTAGAATGCTTTGATATTGTTGTTCTACTTTTTTTGCCGACTACGTGAATCCGAAAATATGGTTTTATTTTTATTAGTTTACTGATAAGGTCAAACAACTTGATAAAGTTAGCAAGTTTTCGATTTAAATTTTTCTCTGTCTCTAAATGAAATGGGAATAACTGCTATTAATATCTTCCACGCAAAACAAGTTTGGCTCCATAATTTTATTAATAATTTTAAATTAATAAATGCCATCAAAACATGATTACTTAATAAATAAACTTTGAATCCAATTAGTATCAAAATTTCCGATATTTACGACCACTCATCGATTATCAAAATAAATAAAAAGATCGGCTTCGAATTTTGTTGACTGTCGATATGTAAAATCGGTAACCGGTTTATCAAATTTCGTTTCGGGTTTTTGGTCATAACTCAATTACTAACGGAAAGGTTTCCTTGTCCCCAGGGAGAGCCCGAGATGTCTGTCACGGGAGTCGTCTGGCGCGCCGAGGTGTCCTTCGAATGACTCGGTGTATTCCGGGCGCAGCGGGCCGGCCCTCCCGCTGCCTGCCGCCCTCACCGCCGCCCTCCCCGCCGCGCTGCCCGCTGCACTCCTGCCTCCGCACTCCGCGGCCGTCGCTGCATACCTAGGCGCAGCAGCTGCAGCAGCAGCCCAGCAACGACTCCTCATGTCCTGCCAAGAGGACTTGACTGACTCCGAACGAGCTGACGCCGTACTCGACTTCAGCACTAAACGCAGCAACTCACCCCACGAATATGACGACGATGGTGATGCTGTGAATCTAAGTAAGAATGAAAATGGGCCACTTGACTTATCTGTTGGTACAAGGAAGAGAGGGCCCGAGGATTCTCCATCGCCGGTTCCGATGAGAAAAAGCTCTAGATCCGCAGAATTTAAACCCAACCCTTCACCATGGGCGAACCCTGTTGCCCCACATTTGCCCTATTTTGCCGCGGCTGTTGCTGCTTTATCTCCCAAGGGAGGCATTCCGCCTGAATGGAATGGCAAACTTAAACATGGTGGACCTTCACCAAACGATGCCACTAAGGCTCTAGAAAAGATGAGTGAACTGAGCCGACTAGGAGGTGAAGAACTATTTCGTTCAGTTCAAAGCGCTGCTCTAGGGGCGGGTCTTGCTTCAAATGCAGCCGCAAGACATTCTGCCTGGCAATCACACTGGCTCAATAAAGGCGCTGACCAAACAAAGGATGTCCTTAAATGCGTTTGGTGTAAGAAGAGTTTCAATTCCCTCGCAGACTTGACAGTCCATATGAAAGAAGCTAAGCACTGCGGAGTTAACGTGCCTGTACCACCATCATCAACTGGTCACATCCCGTCATCTCTTCAACCGCCAAGCAGTTCACCTTCAACGCCATCGCATAATTCCTCATCATCAAGCAGTTCGTCTAAACCTAACCAAAATGACTTGAACATGCTTATCAAAGAAAACATGCCGATCCCTAGAAAATTAGTACGTGGCCAAGATGTATGGCTAGGCAAAGGCGCGGAACAGACAAGGCAGATTCTGAAATGTATGTGGTGCGCCGAGAGCTTCCGATCGCTCGCAGAGATGACTAGTCACATGCAAAGGACTCAGCACTACACAAACATTATATCACAAGAACAAATAATTTCGTGGAAGTCATCAGATGAAGCTAAAGGTTCGAATTCAAGCACCCCAGGTGCCCCAAGTGCAGCCCCTCCAGCAACTGGCACCAGTAGTCATGTCAGCGCTGTTTTAACTTGTAAGGTTTGCGACCAAGCATTTAGTTCCTTAAAAGAGTTGAGTAATCATATGGTTAAGAATTCTCATTATAAAGAGCATATTATGCGTTCAATTACTGAAAGCGGTGGTAGGAGACGTCAGACTCGCGAAAAGAGAAAGAAATCTTTGCCTGTTAGGAAACTTCTTGAATTAGAGAGAGCACAGCACGAGTTCAAAAATGGGGAAGGCAATGGGGTACCAATGGGAAAGCCAATTAGGGACTTCGGCTCTGGCAGCCGAATTACTTGCGAAAAATGCGGTGACAAAATTGAGACTGCCGTGTTCGTTGAACACATTCGGCAATGCATAGGCGCGCCCATGTCTAATAGCCAAAGGAATTTCCTGAAGAGCGCACTTATGTCTAACAATATCATCCCTCCCGACGTGCCCGGGCATGTTACTCCCACTAGCAGGGATGGACGCAAGAGCATTAACGAGGAGTTGCCATCTCCAGGCTCAGCTCATCACCGCTCCCCTTCATCCGTGAATGATTCCTCCCCGAGTTCCAAAGACCCCAACACGAGCAACGACAAGAGCTCATCTCCTTCGGTTCTCAACGCCATAGAACAATTGATAGAAAAGAGTTTTGATACGCGATCGCGGCATTCAGTCCCAGGCATGCCTGGTGGAGCATCGCACGCTCCGATGGGCTCTAGCATCTTGAAACGACTAGGCATAGATGAGAGTGTAGACTATACTAAACCGTTAGTAGATCCCCAAACAATGAGTATGCTGAGAAGCTATCATCATCAGCAGGGATATGGACGCCGCGAGCGCAGTGGTAGCGAGTCTAGTTCCATGTCTGAGAGGGGTGGCAGCAGAGTTGAATCTCTGACACCCGATAGGAAGTTAGACACGTATCAAATGACACCTCGTACCACTCCTGACACTCGTGGGTCCCAAACTCCTGCTTCTGAAGAACGTCCATCAGACGTGCGGATAAAAAAAGAAGCACCTGAAGAGGAAGATCGCGAAAATGGGGTCGATTTGAGCAATCAGGCGCCGGTGCGCGTAAAAACTGAAGTCGATGAAGACGAAGAACCCCCGCGTCCCAGTAGCTCTACTGAGGAAGATGTAAAACCCAACGTTGCTAAACGTGAAAGCGAGGGCCCGAGCCCGGCAGCTAGTCCCCGTAGCCCAGCCAGCGACCGCTCCGGTCACACTCCTGGCACGGAAAGGAAACCAGCTTCAAGCCTAGGTGCTTTGTCATCGATGTTCGATAACTTAGCTGGTGGATCTTCTAACGAGCCCAGTTCGTCCCGTCGCAGTGGAAGCCACCCTTTAGCGGCTTTGCAGAAACTCTGCGACAAAACTGAGACGAACCCTTCCCGCGCTCCTCCACCCGCGCCGTCTCCTGCTGGTCCCCCCAGCATCCTGACATTCAGTTGGGCCTGTAACGATGCAGTGGTTACCGACTCAATCATGAAGTGCGCTCTATGTGATACTCCGTTTATATCGAAAGGCGCATATAGACACCACTTATCTAAAATGCATTTCGTAAAGGATGGAGCGTTGCCGGAACCGGTTCTGATGAAGGCTCCGCCGCCAGCCGCGTCGCCCGGTACGCACAAGAGCGGGGGCTCCAACGCTGCCTCCCCTCAGGACCCGCGAAGCCCCTCGCAATCGTTCGACGAGAGCCCTCACTCCAAGTTCCTCAAGTACACGGAACTTGCGAAGCAGCTGTCGAGCAAATACGTGTAGACTGTACAAGGGTCGGCCGGGCCATCAGTTGTGATGATATCATATCCTGCTACGTTAAACCTTGCTAGGGTTAGGTCGCGCACGCGACGATAAGTATTTCGAAACTCTTTGCCAATTTAATTATTTAGGTAATTATTGTTAGAGTTCACCGCATAGTTCGGTTAGTGTAATTACGACTAGCGACTTAAGTATACGCCAAACGTCTTACGTTCGATTAGAAGTAAGAGAATATTTTCAAAATATTGCCTTTAGGTGAAGTTGATTGGTTGTTGTGCGGTAAGCGACCGCGGCTTATCTTCCACACTACGTTGTAATTCCATTTCGATAATTGTAAATATAAGTCACATTAAGTCATAAAACGTTCGATTCGATCTCTTGTAAATGTATATTTTTTGCTAATAATCTAAAAGTACGTTCGTAAACTTAAATTTGCAATTCGCCTTTGTATTGTGATTGAAATTGACCAGCGATTCTGTCGGGTCGTCGTCAGTATTTTTGAAATTTGTTGCAATATCATTTTTATGTTACTTAATTTTTGTGTATGTAAATCATGATTAGGTTTAAAATAAATGTGGTTTTTAGTTTATTCTCTATGTATATTTTGAATTTTTGTTTTTGGAGTTAGAGATCCGTCGATGTCTGCAATCTCGGAGATCCAATCTCATTCGAATCGGTTTTGTGTACATACAGGCATACAGTTCAACATAGGATGCAATACGATACAATCTCTTTAGTGTAAATTTTGCTCTAGGTACGCTCTCCTCGCGAGAATGCTATTTATTATTTAGTGTTAAGTACATAACATAAGAGACTTACGTCTGTGAACACTTGTATACCATTATACCAGCGCATTAATCGGTTGAAATCAACCTTATATTTAATGAAAAGTGATACGTTATACAGAATTTTCTTTGAAAAGGAACGACTACATTCGTATACGTTTAGAACCTTTCAGATATACTTATTCAAAGATATCTTCCAATTGTAACAACAGATATACGATGATGTATATACGGTACTTGCGAGTGAAAAACTCTTTTATATTTAAATAAAAAATATTGTAAACTGTCTAATGTAAGTTTCAGACGATATCAAAAATACGATGAAATAATGTAAACTGTGTATTCGTAGCTATATGTCTGCAATAGTTTGTTCAGCTATATTTTTAATTATTATGATAACGAACTAGATTTGTTTGTGGATAAATCAGTTTTCAAGTTTCAAGACTATGACGAAGAACTAAGATATGTTTTGCTACGAATGCACAGAAAGTCGTACTAAAATCAAAATTTTAAATCGATAAACTATCATTTTAACGATAATAATGAAACATACGACAAATATTATGTATACGCTATCTCCGATGAGAAACTTTTTGCTCATTCTTTAATAAAAGGTGTTAAAATATTGATTTTACCAAATTTAATAATCTTATTTAATATTTTATGTTGTATTTCAAAATGCAATTAAAAGCTCAAAGAAATATATATGTTACATACTTTAAAATGGCTATTTTATTTACATTTACCCTTAATCTACCTGTAATAAATTTACAAAATAAAAAAGAAATAAAACATAAATATCACAAATACCAAAAACTCCATCAAACACACTTTACACTGTAACTAATATACCTAAAGCTGATGAATGATAAGTTGATAACTTAAGATTTACAAATACATATGATAAAAGAAATTTGACTCATCATTATAAAGGCTCATATTCATAAAGCGATCTCAAGATTCTGAGCAATATTAAGTATGGATTTCATAGGTCATGTTGTACTGAAATGAAATTTTGATACGAACTCATGCTAGCTGTCAATCTCAAGTGCTGTTTACCAATACGGGCCTCAGGGCCGTATTTGTAATCAGCTCTCATAAGTGACAGCGAGTTTGAGTTCGTAGCAGAAATGTCATTCCAGTACAAACTGGCCTGTCAAATCCATACTTAATACTGCTCTCAAGTTTGATATCGCTTCATAAATACGAGCCTTAGATTGCTAGTGCTTCGCTCTTGTGAGCTTAGCTTGTTTGGATCAGAATGGAATCCAACTCTTTAGAAGCAGCCGTTAAGCATGATCTCCGTAGAGTGGTCCTCCCCGCAAGGGGGCCCTTGATGAGTCGAAATGAAGACGAAACAGTTGTCAACAAATGACAAACCGATGCGTTTCGTTTTCTCTCACAGTCATCACAAAGGCCAAAGTACCTTTACACTAGTCATCGTATTTACTTACAGTAGTAACTAAAACTAGCTAATCATCAGATCATTTTTATTAAGTTGGGAAAAGTTAATATTAACTTGGCTAGTAGCAAAAGGTAACCCAAGCAAAGAGTATTAGCATCGCATGACATTTGAGAAATGTTTTACCTCCAACAAGGACACTTTTTAATCTCATGGATACATTCATTACACATCAGCAGACAATAAACCAGCAGATCGTTAATCACTCAAACTCACCGAAAACACTGCCCTTAAATCTGTCTCGTCGAGGAATCACTCAACGCGACCTCTTAACTCCACGCCTCGTCTTAATCATGATAATGACGTCATCCATCGCAAACACACCTTCCGCAACGACAGTCATACTCTACACAATATACATTACCAGTTTTCCTTTAGAAGTGTTCAAGAAGCTGGTGGCAAAGCAGCAATGGTTAAAGATGGAAGAAAGGAGTCGCAGGGCGAGAGTGACTGACAGATCGTCCGTCAAACCCTTACGAGGTCTGAAGTACAGGCACCCACAGAAAACACGGAGACGATCTTGGATGCATTAGCAATAGTATCTTGGTGACTTTCATACAAATTAAAACTTCTATAGGTAATTATTTTAGAGAAGTTGTAAGTAAGCAATCATATCTGTGTAATTGCGTCACAAAAATGTTGAAATCTTAATATATCATTAATATTCGTAGAGCACAAACATCTTTTGAAAAGCCAAAGTTACTGAAAGCCCTATCAACAGCCTGCGGTCTTCCAAAGTGTGGGTATTTCAGTATATAAACCTTCTGGATGAGCTTACTTCATTGTCCAATCTGCCTTGTTGTAGCCAACCTGGTCTAGACTAGTCCAAACGCAAAGCCGTCGCAAATAAAAAAATAACTACAGATAAGTTTGAAGGATTCGACGAAAATTGAAAAAGGGAGCTCCAAAAATAAGGCTAGAATAGGCCAGAACTCCTCAAATGTACCTATGTAAGTATTTACGTTTTGAAAGCACAGCCTTACGACTTATCACCTCAAATTCATCACCCCCACCCCGCAGTTTGAACAAGACAAACGGCCCCCAAATCCTCGGGGCCCCGCCGCTGTCTGTCACTGTGTCTCATAATGGGGCCCTAATTAAAATGACGTTTTGTTTTATATCATCAAATAAATGAATACCACAGCAATGGCGGTGGTTATCAGGGGTTGGTTTAGCCAGCCATGGACTCATATTTATTAGTCAATTTTATTGTACACTAAAACATAAGTCAAAAGAGAAGTGTAATAGCCTGCACCTGTGTTTGAAAGAATAGACCAATTATATTTAGTTCGGTAACATATGAGTAAAATAGTCAAAGTTTTAGTAGCAAATAGAAACCGTAGATAAACCACACAGCGCCATCTAGTTAAAACTATACAAATCTTGTATTCTACAAACTACTTAGATCATATAAATCATGATACTTAGATCATGTATTATATCCCGCCAGCTCCCTTCTACCATCGGAGATCTAGACGCACCGCAGGATTTCAAAGTCAGAGTGAACAGGCATCTTCTGGGTGAGCTCGCACCATCGTCGACTCCGTCTCAGTCGTTCCCGACCTAGACTGTAGTCAAGAGCAAACCCATTTTTAATAAATAAAATAATATATATATATATCAACTGCAGCTTTACTGGTTTTAAAGTATTTGGGTTAAAATCAAAAGCCCACGCAAGCTGGGCTATTCGGCTACTCCACCCCCATTCCTCAACCCCCCACAATTTATGAACCCCCCCGAGATGGATAGTTTGATTTATAAGCTGTTTATCATTTTTTATGGCGGCGAATGAAATAATTCCTTTGTTTTTGTTTAATTATAGTTGTGTTTCTGAGTCGTAAATTTATCCGGTTATTAATTTATGACTCTGAGGATTGAGTGATATTTCGGCTGTTGGACATTCATTCGAATGTTTTTAATGAGTGGGATTGTAATTATAGAGTTTCGGCAGTTTTTGAATGCCATAATTTTACATTTGACATAATTTATTGGGTTGTTGTGTGGTAGAACAATGCAGTAGAAAGTTGGGATGGTAAGTTGTGTTATTTTTATAAAACAATGGTAAACAGAGAGTTTAATTGTTAGATACTCGGAAACTGATATCTAAAGCATAATCTAAAAGTAGTAGTTTGTAAAACAAAACATAATCTAAGTAGAATATTCGATCAAAATAAGAATATAGAGATAGGGACCATATTAAAATTAAGTTTTGCTGATCATTTTGCATACCAATACTGGGCTCAATTCTAAATTAGCCGGCTAAAACGAAAATTAAAATCTATGTGTCACTTTTAGACTGCAGGACTGGGAGTGAGAGAAAAACATAGAATGTGCCAGCTGCATTTCCTCCCAAGCGTGCTGGAAAAGTCAGCTAACGGATCCAAGGGTTTCTGTATATTATAATTTAGGCGATGGGCTGACAACCTGTCACTACAGCAATATATGTACAAAATCTATCTTGAATATCGCTCAAAACTTTGTCAGACGTGGCGGAACGACCGTTATTTAGGTTGTTATGTTTAGCCTACCCCATTAGGATAAAGGCGTAATTATATGTATGTCAATTATATGGCGGATAAAATTGATATAAATCGCCTGTCCTTTTTAAATTTTATTGAAAAAGCCAGATAGACAGATATATTTTAATTTTAGTTTTAGCCGGTGGTCTCTAGAATCGAGCCCATTATGTCATTAAACTAGCATCACTGGAACCATTTGTCCAACATGATAACAAAAGTTAATCAGTTATTTCTTATGCTGACGACCTTATTAGATCTTCTACCTTAACATTCAACAGTTGGTACTATAGATTCAAGAATTATACATACATACATATAATCACGCCTTTATCCCTAATGGGGTAGGCAGAGCCTAAACGACCTAAACAAAGGTCGTTCCGCCACGTCTGACAAACTTTTGAGGGTTATTCAAGATAGGTTAGTAGGTATATTACTGTAGTGGCAGGTTGTCAGCCTATCGCCTATATTATAATGGCTTTTACAGCATGATGCAGCTGGCACAATCTATGTTTTTATCTCGCTCCCAGTCTAGCATTGAAGAAATCAAGACAGCTAAAATTCCAAAATTACCAAACTACGCACAGAATAAAAATAACAAAGAACCGTCTCAAACGCCTCTGTAAAATCACTCCACCCGGGCAATTCTTTCAACCCTCTCAGAAAAAGCTCGCGAAGTTGTCGACATTAGCTCACAAAGGCCAAGCCACTATCGTGAACGATGGCGGCCGAGCCCTCGTTGAGTAAATAGCCAGATTCGGTCCACAATAAATGATTTACTCCAAAACCCTATCAAAAGAAACCACAGACTTCAAAATCCATCGCTCCCTATTAAAGGTACAGTAAAGAAACTCTCCAGTCAAAGCAAGAAATGAAAGTTAAACCCCGCGTCGCGACTTTTCCCGAGGGCTTGTGCTTAAGGCTGTGGTAATAAGCAGATTGATGCTAAGTCATTTGTCCGTCAAGAGGGTTACTATACATCTTTTCTTGGTTTCAGAGGATTGAAATTTTCAAAGCCAGACGTAGTACGAGTAGATGCGTATAGAGCGGTAAGTTTTTTTGTAAATTAGCTTTTGGAGTTTGGGAGTTTTAGAACTTAATGTATTGGATCACTTTTTATTTCAGTTAAATGAGCCACACGAGATTTTGCATAAAAAGAAGCACTTCTTTTTTTGCGAAATAGTTGAGTATCTTTCTTGTTTTCACCTTCTAATGAAAATTCACCATTATTGGCTATTCATCTTAATTATGGAAGACGTAGGGTTACATTTTTAAAGCTAATTTTCAAGTTATTCAGTCAATAAGCTCGATTCTAGATACCACTGGCTAAATCTAAAATAAAAATCTATTTGTCACTTTCAAATAATTAAATTCAAAAAGGACAGGCGACTTTTACTCTATGGATTTACACTTTTGATGCGTTTTGCACGTTTCCCCATTATTTCTGTAAATTATATTTCTGTAGTCATAATTCATATCATATGAAGGCGTATAAATATGACAGATAGCGCATAAAACCACCAACTATAAATCAAAAACCATAGAGAATACATCTCCTGTCCTCTTCCAATGTTTTTAGTCCGAAAGTGACTAATAGATTTTAATTTTAGTTTTAGCCGGCAAATCTAGTATCGAGCCCATTTAAAGATTGCAACATAGAAAGTCAGATTTCCCCACAAAGCTCATTTTCAGGGAAACCAACATTTCCGACAAAACTTCAAGAACGTCAACCCCCTTATTGAAACGGGACGTGCTATAACTTTGGCGAAACAAATGCGTCCACTCCACGGCATCTGTCGGCCCACTGTGCCTGATGGATGACGCGACACATGTCCATTATCACTGCACAGTGGTACGACACGGACAAAGGACCGGCAAAAAGTGAAAGCGCCAAAAATACCATTAATCACCTATTGCAATAAATTCGTGACTTTTTGTGCAGTTCGAACGATAATTATGGATTTGTAGTGATGCGGGTGCTAGGAGATAGACGGATCATTAATATTTTTATGGTCAGATACGCAAGCATAGTGGAATGCATTAACGTGAGCTGTCATAAATTATGTGACGCACAATGTTGCGAACGTTATAAAATATGATTTTTATGCACTGTTTATCGAAACTAATTTGCCATCTATAAGTAAATGACCTACGGGTGCCTATATTTCATGAATATACAATGTAAGTCAACAGAAATTTGCAAAAATAATATTTGAGTGAATTAGTGCTACTAAAAATCTTGGCAATAAATAATAATTTAAATAGAAAGTAACAATAAAAACTAAGAAATCAAATACGTAGCATTTTCTACAGGAAAAAAATACATACATATAATAACGCCTTTATCCCTAATGGGGTAGGCAGAGCGGAAACGACCTAATCAAAGGTTGTTCCGCCACGTCTGACAAAGTTTTGAAGGTTATTTAAGATAGATTTGTAGTGACAGGTTATCAGCCTATCGCCTAAATTGATCCCCTAATGAAACCCTCGGATCCCTTTGCTGGTTTTTACAGCATGCCCGGGAGGAAATGCAGCTGGCATATTCTACGTTTTTCTAAAAATGAAGTTTATTTTTCTTTTAATAACATGGTACGTCCTTCGACCCAGTGTGCAGATTTGACGATGATGGATGTCGGACGTACGTCACGCTCTAGAAATGTCCGTCTATAAATCCTAGGGTGGACAAGACTACTATCGCCCTTTGAGTTCACTGCGCCGCTGAGCAGGCTATTATTTTAAGGAATCGCGAACGCAAATCAAATGGAAAATGTCATGAAGAGAAGGACGACGACTTCGAACCACTTTTCTTTACAGGTTATTTACATTTTACGACAACTTGGAGCAATTGCCATCTAAAAATGCAGAAATGGAAATCACCTTACTAAATATATTTTTTTAGAGAAAATTAGGTATACATACCAGGCCACTCAGAAAGTTTTGCGATAAATAGTTTTTATATATGGCAGACTGGCCGGATAGAATCTTTTTTGAAAATATGATTACTTGTAAGTAAAAATATGTGTGTTCCATTTTCAAAATGTCCCTCCACATTTTTTGCGAGCCAATTCAAAGTATCGTGTCTTACTGAAAAATGGATTTGCGCCGGGAACATTTTAGAGCTATGATTTTTTACGATTTCAAGTGTCGCCTGAAACCGGATGAATCGTTCGATAGACTTCAAATGGCATTTATGGATGAAAGCCTCTCCAAGGCAACCGTGTATCGTTGGTATAACGAATTTAGGCGCGGTCGACCAACCTTGGGCGATGAAGAAAGAAGCGGTCGCCCTTTGACGGCTATTACGGAAGAAAACGTGCTAGCAGTGAAAAATGTAATCCAAGATAATAGGCGAATTACATATCAGAAGATTCAGCACATATTAAAGATTGGATCGGGAAGCGTTCACGAGATTCTACAAGGGCATCTTCGCGTGAGGAGGATAGTATCGCGCTGGGTGCCGCACTACCTCACCGACGCTCAGAAGCAGGCCCGGGTGGAATGGTGCCGTGATATGCTGAACAAATTTGAAGCAGGCTCGTCTCGGCGTGTTTACGACATCCTAACAGGTGATGAGTCCTGGATTTATCAATACGATCCAGAAACCAAGCGCCAGTCGACAGTTTGGGTGTTTCAAAATGAACCAACGCCTACCAAAGTGAAGCGATCTCGAAGCGGGGGGAAGATTTTGATCGCCAGCTTTTTTAATTTGACTGGCCACTTGGCCTCAATTCCCTTACGAGATCAAAGAAGCATTAACGCCGAATGGTATACTACCAAATGTTTACCAGAAGTTTTTTCTGTTGTGAGCAACAAGCGACCAAACACAGGGCTCCGCGGACTACTGCTCCACCACGACAATGCGCCTGCACACACCGCGCTCAAAACGAGGGACTTCCTGGACAGCACACTAGTCAAACTCCTGGGTCACCCTCCTTACAGCCCTGATCTAGCACCGTGTGACTTCTTTTTATTTCCAAAAATAAAAAATCAGCTCAAGGGGATACAATTTTCGTCGCTGGAAGATGCGCTGGCTGCGTTCGAGCAGGCTGTAAACGAGGTGTCTACGGCGCACTGGAAAAAGTGTTTTGAAAACTGGTTCAGACGCATGAATCTTTGTATAGAGGCTGGTGGAGAGTACTTTGAAAAGATTTAATAAAAATATATGTACCTGTAGAACAATTTTTTTTAGTGTCGCAAAACTTTCTGAGTGTCCCACGTACATACTTATAATGATGCTTTTATCTCTGATGGGGTAGCGTAATTGAAAGTTTTGAGGGTTATTTCAAATAGATTTATAGGTAAATTACAAATTATAATATACTGAAACCTTCGGATCTCTTAGCTGCTTTTTACAGCATGCCCGGGAGGAAATGCAGCTGGCACAGTCTATGTTTTTCTTTCGCTCCCAGGCCAGCATGGAAGTAGGTATACGTTTTATACGTTTTCTATAATTATTTTACTCGTCTATTCACCCAACGTGCAACGTTTGACGATGACGGATGTCGGATGGGCCCCGTGCTCCAGAAATGTCCGTCTATCAATCACCCGTAGCTCATAGGATGGACGGGAGTACGATTCTTTTAAAGCACTGGGTTAGGCTATTTATTTTAATCTATCTAATTAGCCTGTAGTTATTTGACTTCTGTTGATATAGGCATCTTGTTTGTCATGCTATATTTTTTTTTAGAAAATTATTTATTTTCCATAAGCAAGCAGAAGCCCGATGGTGTAGTGGATAGCACCGGTGCCTCCTGAGCGGGGAGGTCGTGGTTCGAATCCCACCACGTACCAATGTGTTTTTCGGTATTCGAATTTCATATGTACGTTTATTCGGCGCTTTTTCCGTGCTTCGGAAGGCACGTTAAGCCGTTGGTCCTGGTTAATATCATTTAATACCGTAGATATTAGTCGTTAAGCCATATCAGAGGCCATTGCAAGCATTGGTGGCTTGAAAACTCTGACCTAATCTAGGATTGGGTCTGGTTTCCCTTCTGGGTTGCGGAGGTCAGATGGCAGTCGCTCTGTGTAAAAACCAGTACCCTCGTTCGATCCCCTAGATTAGGTAGCCGACCCAGTGATATACGGGATAAGGCTAGGGAGATGATGATGATTTATTTTCCATAATTTGCCTCGTCTTTTCGCCCAACGTGCGACGTTTGACGATAACGGATGTCGGACGGGCTCCGTTCTCCAGAAACGTCCGTCTATCACTCCCGCGTGGCTCATAGGACGGACGAGATGATGGCTGTTTCTAACTATTGGCACAGGATATTTAGTTTTATCTATTTTACTGCTATTGGCATAGACATCTTCTTTCTTAGGCTATGAAAACAAAGAAAATTACTTATTTCCCATAATTTGCCCCGTCTATTCACCCAACGTGCGAAATTCAATTGTAATATTACTTCTTTGATTTGGCATCTTCTAACTTATGCTATATCTATTTTTAGAAAATTACCTCTTTTCCATAATTTGCCTCGTCTATTCGCCCAACGTACAACGTTTGACGATGACGGATGTCGGACGGGCCCCGTTCTCCAGAAACGACCGTCTATCATTACCGCGTGGCTCATATGACGGACGAGATGACGGCTGTTTTGAACCACTACTGGCATAGCATATTTATTTTAATCTATTTGACTACTATTGGTATAGACATCTTCTTTCTAGAGCTATGAAAACAAAAAAAAATACTTATTCCCTACATATTGCCTCGTCTATTCGCTCAACGTGCAAGATTTTGACGATGACGGATGTCGGACGGGCCCCGTTCTCCAGAAACGTCCGTATATCATTTCCGCGGGGCTCGTAGGACGGACGAGATGACGGCTGTTTCTAACTATTGGCACAGGATATTTATTTTTATCTATTTGACTGCTATTGGTATAGACATCTGCTTTCTTAGGCTATGAAAACAAAGAAAATTACTTATTTCCTATAATTTGCCTCGTCTATTCACCCAACGTGCAAAACTTCATTGTTATTTGACTTCTTTAATTTGGCGTCTTCTTTTTTATGCTATATTTTTTTTAGAAAATTACCCATTTTCCATAATTTGCCTCGTCTATTCGCCATTCGTAAATCTATTTGACTACTATTGGTATAGACATCTGCTTTCTTAGGCTATGAAAACAAAGAAAATTACTTATATCCCATAATTTGCCTCGTCTATTCAGGCAACGTGCAAAATTGTATTGTTATTTGACTTCTGTTGATATAGGCATCTTCTTTCTTGTGCTATATTTATTTTTAGAAAATTGCCTATATTCCATAATGTGCCTCGTCTATTCGTCCAACGTACACCGTTTGACGATGACGGATGTTGGACGGGTCCCGTTCTCCAGAATCGTCCGTCTATCATTTCCGCACGGCTCATAGGACGGACGAGATGATGGCTGTTTTAAACCACTGGCCCAGGATATTTATTTCAATCTATTTTACTCCTATTGGTATAAAAAATAAACTTATTCCCCATAATTTGCCTCGTCTATTCACCCAACGTGCAACGTTTGACGATGACGGATGTCGGACGGGCTCCGTGCTCCAGAAATGTCCGTCTATCAATCCCGGACGAGACGACGGCTGCTGCGAACCACTGGCTACGATATTATTTCTGTGAGATGGATATTTTACCTGCTTAAGAAGGTTTCTGTGTGGAAGATTAGGAAAGTATCTAACTATGAGTATGTACATACATACATATAGTCACGCCTTTTTCCCTAATGGGGTAGGCAGAGCGTAAACGACCTAAACTAAAAGTCGTTCCGCCACGTCTGACAAAGTTATGAGGGTTATTTAAGATAGATATGTAGGTATATTGCTGTAGGTTGTCAGACCATCGCCTAAATTACAATATACTGAAACCCTCGAATCCCTTAGCTGGTTTTTACAGCATTCTCGGGAGGAAATGCAGCTGGCACATTTTATGTTTTTCTCTCGCTCCCAGTCCAGCATGGAAGATAATAATATCACTCCTTTAATAGGGAAATTTTGTGTGGAGGTTTTCCTTTTGCCTTCCACACCACAGTATATGAAGCGAAGCTAGTCCGCAATATACAGCCTGACATGACATGAGCCCTACCAGAATCCATTTCCTCGGCCTCCAACCAGTACTGGTGTCACCGCTGCCTGACATAAGGGGAATGCTTATTTAGTTGTACGTGGTGTAAGGGACTGCGTCCCGCAAAATGATAGAGGTTGTTCAGTCAACAACACTGTTCCACCCGGAAATCAAACAGGAAGTGAAAATAAAAATTGGCTTTAGTATACAAAAAGAAAGCGAAAGCGCCTTTAACGAGTCGTTTAACGCTCTGCCTACCCCGTAAGGGATAAAGGCGTGATTTTATGTATGTATGTTATATACAAAATGTCCAGCACATAATTTGTATGGAAAGGCCATTATTTTTTTTCACTTCCTGCAAGAATTTCCTGATGGAACAGTGTTTTAGTCTGAACAACCCCTATCGGACGCTGTCCCTTACACCCGGTATAATAGTTGTATACAAAAGTAAAATTATGACTAACACCAATGAAATCTACTATGTTTGTTGTGATTAGCAACTGTCAGGTTGGACTGAATAATAGTGCTAGGAGCATTAATTACTCCTACACTATGAGCCGTATTTATAATCAGCTCTCATAAGTGACAGCGAGTTTGAGTTCGTATTAGAAATGTCATTTCAGTACAATCCATACTTAATATTGCTCGCAATCTTGAGATCGCTTTATAAATACGGGCTTGTTAGCCATTCCAAAATAAACACTTTACTGAATGGGTTGTATCTGGGTTGCTACATTGTCGTCAGTCATAGAGCTAATTCGGTATGGGACAATTAATTAATTGTTTGTGAGATATTTTCTTTCACATATAATATAACCACGCCTTTATCCCTAATGGGATAAGCAGAGCGTAAACGACATAAAAATAGGTCGTTTCGCCACATCTGCCAAAGTTTTGAGGGCTATTTAAGATAGATTTGTAGGTATAATGCTGTAGTGATATTTTCTTAAAGCTAGAAAAACATATAATGTTCTATCTGCTTCTTTTCCGGTGTAAAGAATGCAAGCAAAGCCTGACTTATTAATAATAGAATATTCCTAAGTGGCCTGCATAACTGGACCAACTTTATTAAATTATATTTTTTAAGGCTGTTAACACTCAGCCTGCCCCCTAAATAATACAGAAGTGAACATGAGTAGGTGTGAGCTATTCCAAAATAAACACTTTACTGAATGGGTAGTATCTAGGGCGCTACATTGTCAACACTGAACTAATTCGGTATGTGACTAATAGTTTATTATTCGTATACTTTTGTAGGTAGAAGTTGGCTGTCGGTCATGAATCTTCTCTTTCTGTTGCTTAATTCGAAAGATATTGATGATACTAAGGCCCGTATTTACAATCAGCTCTCAAGAGTGACAGCTAGTTTGAATTCGTATCAGAAATGTCATTTCAGTACCAAATGGCCCACTTAATGTTGCTCTTAATCTTGAGATCGCTTTATTAATACGAGCCTTAGGCTCGTAATTATGAAGCGATCTCAAACTTGATCAAGTATGGATTTGACAGGGTTGTACTGAAATGACATTTCTGATACGAACTCAAACTCATTGTCACTCATAAGCACAGATTATAAATACGGCCCTTATACTCATGATAATAAGCAGTCCGTGTATAATCTCTTCCGATTTCTTTTTTATATTGTTGGCATTGTTGCCTATGGTTCCAACTTTAACTCCTAGTCAGTGAATATTATCAAAGTTATAGCACAAAATTTCTAATATTAAATAACTTATACTAAAATAAAATAAAAGGTACTAACTATTTTCCTCAGACAACACCTGCTATTTTGTAAAATAATGGATATTTTACTTCCATGCTGGACTGGGAGTGGGAGAAATACATAGAATGTGCCAGCTGCATTTCCTCCCGAGCATGCTGTAAAAACCAGCTAAGGGATCCGAGGGTTTCAATATATTGTAATGTAGGCGATGGGCTGACAACCTGTCACTACAGCAATATACCTACAAATCTATTTTAAATAACTCTAAAAACTTTGTCAGACGTGGCGAAACGACTTTGTTAACGCTCTGCCTACCCCATTAGGGAAAAAGGCGTGATTATATGTATGTATGTTAATTTTAATATCTCATGGGCTCCATTCTAGATTCCACCGGCTAAAACTAAAATTAAAACTATCTGTCACTTTCAAAATAATAAAATTGAAACAGGACAGGTGATTTACACTTTGTCCGCTAGATTTTGACGCGCTTTTGCACATTTCCCCAGTATTTCTGCCAATTCTATCCGCCATTTCATTTGACGGCAAATAAAAATGACAGATAACGCATAAAACCACCGACTATAAATCAAAAACCGGAGAGAATAGATCTCCAGTCCTTTTCCAATGATTTTAGTTTGAAAGTGACAAATAGATTTTAATTTTAGTTTTAGCTGTCAAATCTAGAATCAAGCCCTATAACTAATTACAAACCTACAGCCACAGTAGAGCTTTCAACTTGATAATGAAGTTTCAACTGTCATTCCCAGCCTCGTATTTCTTACAAACAATCATTTTTTAACTACAAAAAAGTCTCATTGACTGACTGCTAACAAGCTTGAGCTTCTTTGAAGCCGGCGCCAGAAACTTAGGGATCCGTATATGAATGGTAAAAATCATTTATGTTCTTTTTTTAAAAAAAAATTGTCTGTTCTGTCAGTGTATTCCTTACTGGACTGGGAGTGAGAGAAAAACAAATGCCAGCTGCATTTCCTCCCGGGCATGCTGTAAAAACCAGCTAAGGGATCCGAGGGTTTCTGTATATTGCAATTTAGGCGATAGGCTGATAACCTGTCACTACAGCAATGTATCTACAAATCCATCTTAAATAACCCTCTAAACTTTGTCAAACTTGGCCAAATGCTTTTTGTTTAGGTCGTTTACGCTCTGCCTACCCCATTAGGGATAAAGGATGATATTTCATTGACTATCTATGATACTTTTTATTTTAAATCATATTGTTTAATAGCATGTTTGTTTCATATAGTTTTTTCCCTTGCTCTTTTAATAAGTAACTAATAAGTATTAAATTAACTAGTACGTACATCTAACTGGAATCCTGCAAAATTCTTGGCCAACAATCCAAATATTTTGAACACCTATTTGACGATAATTTCCCCAATAGAAAGTTAGCACGTGAGTATGACTCTCTCTTGGACATTTTTTTATTAAGGCGTCAAAAGCAAAAAGCTCCGTGTGTTACGGTTCACTGCTTGAATAAATATCGATTTCTTGAATAGAAACCACTATAAGTAATATACTTACTGATATTATAAATATTAATTCATAAGAGGACAGCGAAAGATGGCGAGACGACCTGGACGCATATCACAAGAATTGGTGGGAGGTTGCCAAAGATCGAGAGAGGTGGAAGAAGGATGGGGAGGCCTTTGCCCAGCAGTGGGACAGAGTAGGCTTTGAAAAAAAAAAGAAGAGGACAGCGGAATATTCTGCAGGCCCATGATGCGCACTGTAGACTTAGTTTTGTCTACACATTACCTCTTTCGTTGTGCACTTCACAACGGAAAATGACAAGCATTAATCACAGTGAAGTATGCAACACGTGAAGACAAATTGAAGTCTATAGTTCGCACCATAGCCCTGCTGGTGTCACTATGGATAAATGCATTTCTTAATAAATCTACGATATTATTTTAATGTCTCGGTTTGTTTTAGATCGGTATTAAGACATAAATTACCTTTGCTCGACTTTTCAATCGCTTTTCAGCGATTGTCGTCGCAAACTGTCTAGCGCGGCGAGGCGAAGTCCGCTAAAATAATGTGTACAAAGCGCGAAGATCTTAAACAAATGTTGGATCTGTGTGTTTTAGCCTCAAATTAGATATGTAAAATGTATCATAGGTAGGCATAAAAAATAAGACGAAAATAAAACTGTAAGGTAATTTAACTCAGTGGGTGACTAATACCTAAATCACACAAATCTGCATAATACTACGAAATATCTGAAGTTAGAAAAAATATCACTGCTACACTTTCTCTACGCCGTAGCCGAAGCCCAATTTAAACTCACCAACCGCTCTTATTTCATCTCTTGCACCATCAAGTTTCAATGTCACAATTTCATTACCGCCAACATCGGCGTCGCGTCACGTCACGTCACGTCACGTCACGTCACGTCACGCGTCAGTCACACGTCAGTTACCTGCCACGACCGGCGAGACGGTTCGTTAATTAGACTGTGACGGGGTAAAACATAATGCTTTTACTGTGTACTCATGACCTAATATGATAGAGCTTCGATTTTGATGCTAAATGGTAGCTAATTTTGTTTGTACCTATATTTTTATGATGTTAGAACTATAACTAGTAATAATAAATAATGATAATGTTTATTTCTCTCACCTCAATATTCATAATTTTGTACATGTTATTATCTTAGAATATTAATAAAACTAAGTACTTTGGTGAGAGCAGGTTTCTGATAAAGACATTGCGCCTATAGTACAGGTAACCAAGCTCTACCCTCTTGAATACATTATATTTATAACTAAGTACTAGACTTATTAATGTCAGTTTTTGTTTAGGAAGTGAACCAATTATTTATTATCAAGTGGTGAGATGTTAACAAATATCATCATCTGCCTAGCCTTATCCCGTATCTCACGGTGTTGGCTTCCTAATCTAGGGGACTGAACGAGGGTACTGGTTTTTACACAGAGCGACTGCCATCTGACCTCCGCAACCCAGAAGGGAAACCAGACCCAATCCTAGATTAGGTCAGAGTTTTCAAGCCGCCAATGCTTAGCACTGGCCTCTGACATGACTTAACGACTAATATCTACGGTATTAAACGATACTAACCGGGACCAACGACTTAACGTGCCTCCCGAAGCACGGAAAAAGCGCCGAATAAACGTACATATGAAATTCGAAAACCGAAAAACACATTGGTACGTGGTGAGATTCGAACCACTACCTCCCCGCTCAGGAGACAGCGGCCCTATCCACTACACCATCGGGCTCTTCACGTTTCTATAACGAACTATGAATCGCAAATTTATTAGGTTCTAAGGCATGGACAGCTCTAAAGCTAGTCTTTCCCAATTATTGAATGGGTCGTTCATCCCACTTGAAATAATAAGCCATTATACGGATCCCTAAAAGATCTCACCACACAGGAAGCTAAAGGCGTTATAGCGCGACATGAACAGTTATAAAAATAACGAAGTTTTATGACCACTACACAAATATCACTCAATTGTTCACAAGTTGTGTGATATGATCACTATTAAAGCATTCATCTGCAAAGATAGCGACATACATATAATCACGCCTTTATCTCTAATGGAGTAGGCAGACCTAAATGAAGGTCGTCCCGCCACGTCTGATAAAGTTGTCAGGGTTGTTTAAAATAGATTTGTAGGTTTATTGCTGTAGTGAAAGGTTGTCATCCCATCGCATATATTGCAATTTACTACCCTCCGATCTCTAAGCTGGTTTTCACAGCATACCCGGGAGGAAATACAGTTGCAACATTCTATGTTTATCTTTCGCTCACAGTCAAGCATGGAAGAAAATGGAATGGAAGAAGATAGCGATAATTTGTATAAAAACAAAAATAATACGTTGATGTAAATATCATTTGTATTACTGTACAGATTTATGAAAGTACGTTGCTGTTAAAAATACAAATTCTACATACATATATATACATACATACATATAATCACGCCTTTATCCCTGATGGGGTAAGCAGAGCGTAAACGACAAAAAACAAAGGTCGTTGCGCCACGTCTGACAAAGTTTTTTTAGTTTTTTGGGGGTTATTTAAGATATATTTGTAGGTATATTGCTGTAGTGATAGGTTGTCAGCCTATCGCCTAAATTACAATATACTGAAACCCTCAGATCCCTTAGCTGGTTTCTACAGCATACCCGGGAGGAAATGCAGCTGGCACATTTTATGTTTTTCTCTCGCTCCCAGGCCAGCATGGAAGAAAACAAATTCAAAAAAATACAAATTCTCGTTAACTATTAGGCCTCAAATATTCCTATACAGTATATTATTTTAAGAACAATTGTCTTTTTCGATGTTTAATTTTTCTACATAGTGGCGTTAGTATCACGTGTGAACCCTTTTGACACAGCTGTTAACAATTTATATTTCTGAATGTGATTATAATAAATCGTATCTTTTTTCGCTAAATATTCTCCCGCAAGCTCAACTATTTCAGTTCTGATGATAAATTGCAGTTCGTCGGATATACAGTTTGTGTCATAGAGTAAAGGTGTGACATGCTGGACTGGGAGCGACAGAATAACGTAGAATGTGCCAGCTGCATCTCCACCCGGGCATGCTGTAAAAACCAGCTAAGGGATTCGAGGGTATATTGTAATTTAGGCGATAGGCTGACAACCTGTCACTACAGCAATATCCAGTTCTATCTTAAACAACCCTCAAAACTTGTCAGACGTGGCGGAACGACCTTTGTTTGGGTTGTTCACGCTCTGCCTACCCCATTAGGGATACAGGCGTGATAGTATGTATGTATGTACTTTTAGGAGACTATTTAGTTTCATATTCAAACAGTGGATCAATAGTTTTGCTGTTCTTCTGTCGAGTGGGTATCGAGTCTATCGACCCGATGAACCCTGGTGTCAGAGTTTTTTTAAGCCGACTAGTAGCACAACTATCAGGCCTCTGACATGGTCTGAGTAACGACCACTATTAAAGACAGCGACCGGGACCGACGGCTTAACGTGCCCTCCGAAGCACGAAATCTTTTTATTTTCGGACAATCAGGTGATACAGCCTGCAATGTCCTAACTAAACAGGGGAATAATTCACAAAGTGATAAATTCTCAAATATCAACTTTGTGTTTCCCCCCTGGGAATCGAACCCAGAACCTCCGGATCAGGAGTCCATGGCACTAGCCACTAGACCACGGAGGCAGTTTTTGCATTTTTTTTCTGTGATGTGATGACATAGTTTACTTTTGGCTAAAATAGTTGACCAAACTTACGGTCAGTTCGACGGAAAATAGTCAAATTCGGTTAGAATAGAATAGAAAAATCTTTACTTGTCACCAGTCATTAGCTTAAGATACTTGAAATACCAGTTGGATGATCAGTGTGTTGCTCCTACAAGAGCTTTTGACATGCCTGTTACATAGATTTTACGTTTTACTATCAAAGCTAACAAGATATAAGTAAATCAGGAACACAAAACCATTTCTTCCATGCTGGACTGGGAGCGAGAGAAAAACATAGAATGTGCCAGCTGCATTTCCTCCCGGGCATGCTGTAAAAGCCAACTAAGGGTTCCGAGGGTTTCTGCATATTGCAATTTAGGCGATGGGCTGACAACCTGTCACTATAAAAATATACCTAAAAACTGTCTTAAATAAACCTCTAAACTTGGCGTCAAACGTGGCAGAATGACCTTTGTTTAGGTCGTTTACGCTCTGCCTACCCCATTAGCGATAAAGGCGTGGTTATATGTTTGCATGTAGGAACACAAATAGAGTATTTTTTTTATATAGGGCCTTCGCACTGTCTATAAAACAAGTATATCTCCCGAACCAAACATGTCAACCATATGACACTGCATACTCTTTGCCCAATATTTGTTCTAAGAACACACTCTCACACACGACAGGGGGGAGAAGAGAGGGGGGACAGATGCGCGGGCGCAGCGCCGCCGTGACGAGACTGACAGACATAAATCAATTGTCAAAACCGCCAGCTCACTAATCTCGACAACTAATAGCGTGTGACGAGAGACTTGTGGACCTGACTTTGATATGACGCCGGATGGCTAAGAGAAATGACGATAAAAAAGTCACTGGAGAAACTACTGAAAAATGTGCTATGGACGTCTGCGGTGATGGATCGCTGAATTTATTGTTTCCGAGAATTGTATGTCTGTTGTTGGTCCACTTTGTATGTGTTTAGGTGTGAGGTATGTGCTGGCTTTTGAGTGAATTATTAGAAGTTACATTAAATATTCTCCCTACAGATATCATAGAACTGAAATTGAAACAATTACTTACCTATGCGACGTCATATCAAATTTATGTTGACTTAAAATGTTTGAAATCCAATATTTTATAAAAGTTATAGGATATTTGTTTCTTCTATTATTTTAATGGGCACATACCACATGAGTCGTTATTTGAAGACTGTTTTCTATCAACTGCATCTCAATCTAAATATCATATTATTGGCTCCATTTATTTCGGCACTTGTTAAAACGATACAGTGTATCTAAGGCCCGTAATACTACGTTGGGTTTGAGTTCGTATCAGAAATGTTCTTTACAAAATGGTCTGTCAAATCCATACTTTATATTGCTCTCAATCTTGAGATCGCTTTGTAAATACGAGCCTATGATCCACTTGCAGTTTCATTATAATCATCATTGTGCTGGTAACAGAAAAAATACAGGCATGTCCTCCGAAAGCTAACGGTGTCAAAGGGCGTCGGCGGCACCGGAGCGTCGCTTAATAAGCCCAAGTGGCGAGTCAACGACGGAAAAAATGTCGTTAAAACTGATGTACACTTGTCTACATTCAACATAGTTGTAATTCAGTTTGTACAATTGTCTTGAATGCTAAACGGGGTGTAAGGGACAGCGTCCCGCAAACTGATAGGGGCTTCTCAGTCAACGACACTGAACAACTTCCACAAGGATATTTTTTCAGGATTTAAAAACACATACATACAAATTGTCAGATCGAGGTGGATGGAAAAACCCTTTTTTTTTTACTTCTTGAAAGAAATTCCTGGTGTGAATTATTCAGTGTCGTTTGTTGACTGAGCAACCCCTATCAGATTGCGGGACGCTTTCCCTTACACCCGGTATTTATTTGGATCGAAGAAATCAATATATTTTAGCATAGCTCATGTATAGGATAGGTTGATCGGAAGATCTGCTTTGTTTAAAAGTAAAATAATAATATTGATCGTGTCTTTTCACTACATAGTATAAAACAAAGTCGCTTTCTCTGTCCCTATATCCCTATGTATGCTTAGATCTTTAAAACTACGCAACGGATTTTGATCCGGTTTCTTTTAATGGATAGAGTGATTCAAGAGGAAGGTTTATATGTATAATACATGCATAATATAGTAGAGAAACACTGATAATTTCCGTGCGAAGCCGGGGCAGGTCGCTAGTTTTAAATAAAGTTAAATATGTACCTATATGGAGAGTTCAACCGTGATTGAATAATTTATTTACGAACGTCAATACGTGCTTCGGGAAGCACGAAAAGCTCTTTAGTACTGTATTTGCGCTATAAATTGGTAAGACATTTCAGTATCATCGAATGTCAAGACAACAATTAAGATATCTACATACATCATATGCACGAAAATATGCTTTAAAAACAGTCACCCATCACCAAAACGGTCACCCATCCACTCCCAATACCTACTACGTCCCAACATTATTTCATACGACTGTACCAGGGTCGTGGGAGCCGATCGATTAGTTCGTTGCAATTAATGTACCGACTCAAGTGATGTCATCTGTTCATTCAAGTTTGATGAAGATGTCATACTGCTCGTCTACAGATCGTCCAGGCTTTATTTGAACGCAGGTCAGGTAACTTCCATTGCTTCCATGCTGGACTGGGAGCGAGAGAAAATTGGAACGTGCCAGCTGCATGTCCTGTAAAACCAGCTAAGGGATCCGAGGATTTCAGTCTTAGGGGATGGGTAGACAACCTGTCGCTACAGCAATATACCTATAAATCTATCTTAAATAACCCTCGAAACTTTGTCAGACGTGGCGGAACAACCTTTTGTTTAGGTCGTTTACGCTCTGCCTACCCCATTGGAAATAAAAGCGTGATTATATGTATGTATCTATCTTAAATAACCCTCGAAACTTTGTCAGAAATGACGGCACGACCTTTGTTTATGTCGTTTACGCTCTGCCTGCCCCATAAGGGATAAAGGCGTAATTATACGTATGTTTGTAAGTAGGCAAGGTCGCTGCATGTAGGTAGAACTGTCCAAAATGACGTTGGCAGCCATGTTGATATTCTTAGTAAAAAAAAACTCCGCGTTCATTTAAAGAATTGACGTGATTTTGGTCTAGTTGAGGGTTCGCGGTTCTTGGCTTTGTAGAAGTTTTTTTGTTGTTGTGTGGGTAATTGGGTATAGCCAGAAACAGGTGTTTTGAGTTAAGATACAGTTGAAAAGTAAAAGCTTTTTTAAGTAGAGTTTGATAAACAATACTTAAAAATCAAAGCTGATATAAAAGATTTTTGTTAACAATATTTGAATGTCATTTCGGCAAAGATTAAATATTGTTTTATCTCTATATTGGCAGTATGTGAGTCTATTCACCTAATTTACAATACCAACCAACATGTTAATCATCAATTCTTTATGTCTAAGTCTATGGTTTAATATCCCAGATAGAAAAACAGCCTATATTGTAATATTTTTAACGGTGCCGCAATGAAACAAGGAAGGAAATTTATCTTGCCAATCTAAAACGATGCCGAAAACCTACGTCACAACAAAATTCCCTTCAAAATCGATCCCTTACTTCACCCCGTTCACCTCTTCTATTAAACTGACCATTAGTTTATTATTAGCAGACGGCAGTCCATTAGGAACCCTTCTTATTAATCACTCTGAAATTGAAACTAAACCGTCAGCCACCTCACTATAATGCGGCTGTGTTTACGTATGGAGAACAAACCCGGCCGTAGGCGCGTGGTGTGAGGTATAAGCTTTATATTAAATTGTGGGGAAAGCGATTGTATCACATCTATGAGACTATCCAAAGATAGTAGAAAACAGAATAGTGAAAGTGAGTTTACACGTGTGTGACCGATATCGATATGTCTATCGATCGATGTTCGATATCTGCAGATGACATCACCTCATCGCTTATATTAAAAGTCCTATCTGAAGAAAAACTGGTTTAGCGACCAAAACACGTACAATTTGGCGAGCTCCAGACTGCAGGATTGACGCGGGACAAAACCGAGGTAAGCACAAAATATGGTAAAAAGGAAGCAGCTAGTGAAGGCCCTATGTACCAGTTGGGTACCCTAAAGACAACAGTCCAACTCACACAGTGGCTACTTAAGATAAGCCGAGCAATAACCTACCTCTTGTAACTTGTATAGTCGCCAATATGACGGGCACACCCCGCTTTCGTGCACATGTCAGTCAGCTTGCATCAATCACTGTTGGCGATGACTGTACCACTCATATTTCAAGCATCTCCTCCACCTTCTCATCAACAGGGAAAGAGTTAGGTAACTCAACAAGGAAGTATTCCTTCCCTTCCCTTGTTTCTTCATGGTTACAATTCTATTAGCTAGCTACTATCGATTGCAGATAATCAAAACGCTATTTCCTGTGACTTGTACAGTCGCCAACATGACGGGCACACCCCGCTTTCGTGCACACGTCAGTCAGCTCGCATCAATCACTGTTGGCGGTGACTGTACCACTCATATTTCAGGGGTCGGCTTTTAAACTAGCGAGCTGGTTGTACGGGGTGGCGGGTGACTGAGGTAGTTTTGTTCAAGGTCTTGTGGGACGTTCAATGAAAGTTCTAATGACTGTCAGTGTTTTTAAAATACCGAAGAAATTTGGCTCAGACTACTGGACCACAGAAAATGTTGATGTCTAGATGGATAGATAATAAATTTATTTGTTTTATAAATAACTAGCGACCCGCCCCGGCTTCGCACGGAAATTATCAGTGTTTCTCTACTATATTATGCATGTATTATACATATAAACCTTTCTCTTGAATTACTCTATCCATTAAAATAAACCACATCAATATCCGTTGCGTAGTTTTAGAGGTCTAAGCATACATAGGGATATAGGGACAGAGAAAGCGACTTTGTTTTATACTATGTAGTTATAAACAATGTCTACTGTACCACTCATATTTCAGGGGTCGGCTTTTAAACTAGCGAGCTGATTGTATGTGGTGTTGTTTTTTTTTTAGATAAACTGTACCTATTGTGCTATTGTTTTTTTAAGTTTGTGTCCTCTGTATTATCATGTGTGCAATGAACCATTAAATAAAAAAATAAATAACATATAATAATAAAAAACAGTAACCTTGAACATAACTATATATTATTATTTTTTTTATTTAACGGTTACATTGCACACATGATAATACAGAGGACTCAAACATAAAAAAAAACAATATCACAACAGGTACAGTTTATCTAAAAAAAATAATCTTCCAGCTGACCTTCAGTAGTGAGAGTGCATAAGTGAAGGAGAAAGGCGAGGGTTACGTGGGTTTTAGGTTTGACGAACGATCTAATATACCCTCTCAATGTTTATATATTACCTAAAAGACTTCCATCATAAACAGCAACGTGAAAATATTAAGCACGTACAACTAGTAGTTAGTAGTTTCACGTTGGCCCAGACCAGAGACTGAAGAAGTTAATGGCAACTGAACCGCTCATATTTTAGGGGTTGGCTTTTAAACTAGCGAACTGGTTGTACTGACGGGTGGGCGATAAAGGTTGCTTTTTTTTGAGATTACGTGGTTTTTTGAACGATCTAATAAACCCTCTCAGTGTTTATAAATTACCTAAAAGACTTCCATCATAGACAGCAACGTCAAAAATTGAAGCACGGTCTACTGGATCAAAAGGGTGAAGGAGTTGATGGCAACTGTACCACTTATATTGTTTACGTATTAAGATGAACTGAGTATGCACTATCCCGCTATCTGCTATGTACTATCCTACTACCCAAAGGTTGCCTGGTAGAAATTGCTGCTTTAGCAATAAGGCCGCCTATATTGTACTGTTTTGTTCTTTACTTTTCTGCTGTATGTATTTGTGTTTCTTTGTGCAATAAAGTATCTGGTATTGTATTGTATATTACAGGGGTGGCTTTTATATTAGCGAGCTGGCTGTACGGGGTGGTAAGCTATAGTTTGGTTCAAGGTTTTGTGGGACATCAAACCCTGAAGTCCTCTGAAATGGTTTGTGTATCGACCTCTAGCTGTCACCGAAAGACAGATTTTGTTTTACGCATGATGTTTCAGGAGATTTCTAGGATGTGAGCAGCAGTGAAGCGATCCAAATACTCACTCTTCAATTCACATACATACATATAATCACGCCTTTATCTCTAACTAGAGACCCGCCCCGGCTTCGCACGGAAATCATCAGTGTTTCTCTACTATATTATGCATGTATTATACATATAATCCTTCCTCTTGAATCACTCTATCCATTAAAAGAACAAACCGCATCAAAATCCGTTGTGTAGTTTTAAAGATTTAACAATACATAGGGATATAGGGACAGAGAAAGCGACTTTTTTTTTACTATGTAGTGATGAGGTGGAAAGACCGTAAACGACCTAAAAAAGGGTCGTTCCGCCACGTCTGACAAAGTTTTTGAGGGTTATTTAAGATAGATTTGTAGATATATTGCTGTTGTGACAGGTTGTCAGCCCATCGCCTAAATTGCAGCATACTGAAAACTTGGACGAACTGAAACCCTCGGACCCCTTAGCTGGGTTTTACAGTATGCCCTCGAGGAAATACAGCTGGCACATTCTATGTTTTTCTCTCGCTCCCAGTCCAGCATAGAAGACTTAATTATGGCTTAAGTATGTGGATAAAAATCGAAAAACTGCGTCCTTTATGTTGTGATACACGAACCACTTCTTTTTTCTTATAGGAATCACCAACAACCTGTATATCAGATCAGTAAAGGCTATCCAACTGGCCACCGGAAGTATAGGCCCTTTCGAACTGCCTAACCGGTGTTCCGGTTTGACAGTCGTCCATAAACTAAGTGTGAAATGGCCTTAATTAAGTTTATGCTCTAATTATGATTGTTCAGATAGATTAATCAGTGATCGGAAAATTGATGAATATAATCGGTGTCGGTTGTCTGAAAAATAAAATAATTTATTGATTTAATAATAATAGTTTTGAGCGGTCATAAAAATCTTTATAAAAACACGTTTGACTTGTTCATTTGCAAACAATGTTCAATATTACAAAAGTGAACAATCAATATAAACAATAGGATTGTATTGACAACGTACGTTCTTAATAAGCATACCTAAATTATCCATTCGATGCTCCACAATCTGAAATACTCACGCAAACTTCAAAACAGTACCACAATATGAAACACGTCAAAAATCATATCAAAACAGCCGAACGTTCCAAAATCAACAACACACTACACTGCATTACGACCACGGTTTAAATGAGTGTGGCGAAAAATGAAACTAACGCCGCCATCTTGAAATTTGACATAGATTTGACAGTTTCCTTATAATAATAATAATAATAGTCCTCCCACAGATTTTCGGTGATGGCGGTCAATCTCCCGGAGATGGGCCATCTGCGCAGGACTTGTTTGCCCAAGTGTTTGCGCTACGCACAGGTCTCTGTTCCCTCAATCTCTTATTCTGATGGGACAGACTGACTGACACGACCAGAGAGAATTCAGGCGCAGGACTGACTATTTACATGCCCATCCGACGGCATGGATCATCTTACTTTTCGGACAATCAGGTGATCAGCCTGCAATGTCCTAACAAAACTAGAAACAACAACACAAAGTCATTGTCCCCCGCCGAGAGCCCATGGCTCAAACCGCTAGACCACGGAGGTAGTTAACAGTTTCCTTATACTGTACCGCCATCGCCCACGTTCATTGAAAACCGCGTCGTACTGTACACATCAACTTTAAACCGACATATTAATAAACACATCAACCTAAATCAATCCCGAAAGGGTTACGACAAAAACTCGAAATTAGAATCGGAGCTGCTGCTGTCAGCTGTCAATCTGTCAATCGCGAGTCAATCGTCTGCGCGGGGAAAGGGTACGGGGAGGGGAGATGTCGAGTTTTATCAATCAACTGTCTGGTTTTCAATGTTACTCCTACTATGAGTCATAAGAAGTTCGGTGAGTCATTTTGATGAATGGCTTTTGTTTACTTAATGAATGAAAAGTTTCAGGAAATGTTTATGATTTTGTTTCGGTCTGTATTACGTGGTAATAATTTTGTGTTACAGGAATTTGATAACCACAGATTCGCTGTTAGTTATTGTTGTTGATATTGTAAAAGATTTATTAAGTTACTATTTTCTTATATGCTGGCCTGGGAACGAGAGAAATAATGTGCCAACTGCATTTCCTCCCGGGCATGCTGTAAAAACCAGCTAAGGTATCCGAAGGTTACAGTATATTGTAATTTAGGCGACGGGTTCAAGTCTTGTCACTACAGCAATATACCTACAAATTAACTTAAATAACCCCAAAAATTATGTCAGTTTACGCTCTGACCACCCCATTAGGGATGAAAGCGTGATTGTATGTATGTATGTTTATTAAGTTAAAATCGTATCGTTTGTCATAATTTTAGCTTAACTTCTTACTATCTTTTAATGTCATGATTCCATTTCATTTATGTATAGGAACTTATATTGATATCTGTTCTAATACTGTTTTTAATTTTTAATTTAATTAAATTTTTAGGCAGGTACCTTTTTTATCTTTTAAATTGAACTATCAAAGTTCAATTTATTCACACACCTTACTTCCTCTGTATCTATTGAATTGAATTTAATCAGAATGGTAATAGAATAGTGCAAACGCGACATGTCTCGTCTCACTCCACATTATTCGAGTACCTGCAGTTTCAATGAAGAGTTGATTGACGCACTGAGAAGGGTCTTATTGTTGTCTCGTTCTTATTTTTTGATCAGATCAGGTGCATCCAGTTGTCACGATGTCATCGGGGGATCTTTCACA
This sequence comes from Scrobipalpa costella, assembly GCA_949820665.1. Lineage (NCBI taxonomy): Eukaryota > Metazoa > Arthropoda > Insecta > Lepidoptera > Gelechiidae > Scrobipalpa > Scrobipalpa costella. The sequence goes on from OX463306.1 coordinate 1,838,604, forward strand.
GTTTTTAGTTTCGTTGTTGACCTGTCCAGTGTTAAGATTAGAACTAAGTTTTTGAGTCAGTACTGTTAATGTATTTTTGTTTCATTCCGCTGACTTTGAGGCTCTCAAAGTGGCTGCTGTTAGTTTTCTTTCTATATTAATTTCCATGCTGGCCTGGGAGCGAGAGAAAAGCTTAGAGCTAGATGCATTTCCTCCCGGGCATGCTGTAAAAACTAGCTAAGGGATACGAGGGTTTCAGTGTATTGTCATTTAGGCGATGGGCTGACAACCTGTCACTACAGCCTTATACCCGCAAATCTATTTTAAATAACCCTCAAAACTTTGTCAGACGTCGCGGAATGTAGCGTTATTTAAGCGCATTAGGGATAAAGGCGTGACTATAAGTATGTATAATTCATTATTATTTTACTAAGAAATCAAAAAAGTCTGAGAATATGTTCGAAAGAATCGCTGACATTTTCATCCATAGCATTTTTGTCCAATCGAAGGCAATTACATTCAAACATCTATGAGAAAGAAGCACTACTCAATTTTATAAAATTACAGTAAAATAGTAACTAATACTAATAGTAATGATGATTGAATGTAGTGAAAGCGGCCATAGAGGAGATCATTCTTACGTCAGCTGATGCCGTAGTCAGAAGTTGACTAGAGGAAGCTGAACGCGATCTCCAGTAACTAGATAAGATAAGATAAAAATACTTTATTGCACGTAAGAAAACAAACCACACAACACAACAGATAACAACAAAAAACAAGTACAACATAGGCAGCCTTATCGCTAAGGTAGTAATTTCTTCCAGACAAACTTTGGGCGAAAGAAAAATGCCAGCATTAGATCGGGAAAACTCCAGGCAGTTGAAAAAGAAGAAGATATTTTGTTTACCTCATTTAATTACCAATACTTAGTAAAAGGCATTAAGTTACTTTTAATGTAGATATAATAAACGTGGAAGACATTTTACTTTTAGGGCCAATGTAAGGCTATCAGGGTGTCAAGTTTCTGTAACAATGTTGTGGTTTGTATGATGCTCATTTGTATGTAATTTAGGTCATGGAGCTGATGAAGTGTCGGTATAATCCTTTTAATTATGATTATAATTAGATACCTTGTTAAGGATTCGCATAATGCAAAGTTGGATGTGTTATTCTACGGTTCAAAGTCTGCGCAACATACGTGACATGATCGCATTCGACACAATGATATTTTAAGAAAGATACGTTACGTTCATACTGCACGCACATTTTAAATGTTCCGCGACACATATACCAACATACATATTTATAACATTGCATATCTAAACAAACGCTGAGTGCGACACAAAATAGGCAAAGCGTAAGAGTGAAACAGATAGCTATTTGTAATCAGTGCAGCTCGACTGCCTAAAATGTTCACAATTAGGACCATTTGACGGCACGAGTTTCGCGCGTTGGTAACGTATCTACCTATTTATAATATCATTGATTCGACATCGACTGCGACACATGGGAGGACCTCGCTACTGACCGCGACGAGTGGAGAAAACTCATTCACGAGGGCTGTGAGACCCACGACAAGGTCTGGTTTCAAATCTAGCACAAAAACAAGAAAAAACACATGCGCGCGAATAGAGTTCCGTCGCAACAGACTCTCAGTTCGCGTGCCGTAAGTGCGGACGAAAATGTCGTTCGAGGATCGGTCTATGCTCCTCGAGCGACGATGCTTCTCTCGCGTAGGCGCTTCTTAAATCATCTGGCAAGATGACAAAGTCCTAATGATGGTACCTTTACTTCATAGTAAGTATAATATAGCAATTATAAACTGAATGTTTTTTTTTTAAATAAAAAGATCAAAATAAATTAGGAAAGACTAGACACTTAATATTAAATACTTACTAGATTTCTTAATAAGTTTCGCAGTTATTTTCACTATAACTTTTTTACGGGTTCTTACCACGATTTATTTGTTTTTGAGTTCCCGATATTTTTACCCTCTAGATTTTCCACAATTTATAAATTGTGGTAAGCAACAAATTCAATCGATTTAGGCACACACATACAAGGGCATAATTTCTCTACGCCGCCCACATCTCGTACAAAGAACATCGCAACTGCAAAACGATAATAATAAATCAATTTTATACAAAAACTACCAAAATACATTGTCCGTGCGTTCGTGCTTTCACAGCACCGATTTGCATTAGTGATTGCATTAATCATCCATAGCACAATCGAAGCAATAAAAGCCATAAAACTTTGTATGGAACGCCATTAATTGTCATTGGCGTTTGACAGTTGACAGGAGGGGATGATTGACAAATGTCAGACGCGCGCGGAGGTCTCCATTCTTGCTTTCCCAGTTTTTGTGCGCTTAACAGTCTTTTTTGTGACATGACTTGCGATTTTCTAAGTGACGTTTTTTAGAGATTTGTGATGGAGTGTATTTTAGTTTTGTGAGCGATGAATTATAATCGGGCTTTGTTGTTTGTTGGACGCTAGGGACTAATGATATGGAATTATGTTGCATTATTTGATGTGTATCTTTAAGTTGCATTGTATGAGTAGGTACTTAAAGTTTTGCGACAAGAATCTCATATTCTCAAGTTACATTATATAGTAGAATGTAACATAAGGTAACATTAATATTTAATGTGAGTACAATTTCGTCGGTATTGACTCTACAATGTCTGTAATTAGTTTCTATCATCAAAAAAGATACCTTACCCTTAACTGTAATATTATTTAGTTCATGTACAATTTCATTTGCTAATAATTATATGTGTGTTATTTATGACAATTACACTTACATCAATCTTTAAAAAGTACTTATCAAAAACACTCGTTTTAGAATACGACATTTGAAATGCGACCTTTTCTCTCACACAGCATTTAACGCAACACAAAGCGAACGAAACAAACTCTTTTCTATTTCAGCCATCGTATCTGCAATTCGATCGATGATCCTTCGTCAATTGTCAGTTGTGATGTTATCGTGACGCGCGTCACTCAGCCGAGCAGCCATTGAATAAACCGTCACTTTCACAGATACGACCTTTTGCCGTTTAGCCGCTCCTGTTCTGTACGGCTACGTTCATAATGCTCGTTGGCGGGCACGCTACAGTATAGAGAACGCTGTCACATCTCAAGGTTGCAGCATTAGTTCACATTCATTATAAGCGTGGCCGTACTGTACCGATTGAAAAGAACCTATCTCGATGACGTGATAATAGCGGTTTTGAACGGGTTCAATGTTTTTATTGTCTTCTATGCTTTTTTTGTTTGAAGAGGTTCTACATTATTGATTGACAGGTCTTCGTTTTGTCATCGTTTTCGTTTAGTTGTTTATCAGCAAGCTCCTCTTTAACAGCTTTTACTTCAAATATCAATTTTAAGTAAGAAAACGATTCTACAACAAAAGTTGTTGAAGTCAAAAGAAATAGCAAAACTGTGTCAGGAAGGTGGACTTCCAACGTAAGGCCGTAAAAACAAAACGAAAATTAAGATTATCCACCTATTGTCCAAAAAACTGATACTTTTCTCGCAAGTCTTTGATTACCTTTGACATTTCTAAAACCTTGCAAACTATGATTGATTGAACTTGAATCTATCTTCCATGCTGTACTGGGAGCAATAGAAACACATAGAATGTGCTAGCTGCATCTCCTCCCGGACATGCTGTAAAAACCAGCTAAGGGATTCGAGGGTTTCAGTGTATTGTTATGTAGGCGATAGGCTGACAACTTGTCCCTACAGCAATACACAGATGTATCTAAAATGACCCTCAATACTTGTCAGACGTGGCGCAACGACCTTTGTTTGGGTCGTTGACGCTCTGCCTACCTCATTAGGGATAAAGGCGTGATTATATGTATGTATGTGCAAACTTCGAAACCTTAATCTCTTCTCAACATTATCCAACTTTCTCCTATCAACTAGGATGAGATAAGACCTGCCCAACTTAAAACACCTACACCACAATTTGAGCTCCCACCAATTACAAGGAGATGCAACACCAATCTTGCTGCAGAAGCTAATCATCAGGCCGATAATCCTTTCACCGGAGAACCATACGTCAACGCTTTAAATGTATGTGGCGAAAAAAGAAACTAACGCTTCCAACGCCATTTCTGACAGTTCTCCCTACATGCTGCGCCATCGCCCACGTTCATAATAAAGCCTTGACGTGCTGTATTCTTCGAGACAGCGAAATTGGTAGTAAATAACGACACGCACTATAAGTAACTAGCCCCTTCTCAAGCCTTCATATTTCGATCAAGACTGGTGTGGCCAGTGGGATGAAAATGTTGCAGATTTTGCGATTTCTATATGAGGAGTCCTGTTTTTATGTCTGTGATAATATGATGACAATGGTTGGAATTGAAATGTAAAGTGTTGGTCATAAAATAAGTTTTATCTGTTTCTTGATATCAAAATGATAGGGGTGGGATGGGATCTAGTGGTCCACCCAATGCAACGGCAGCACAGGCTTGCATGTGAATAAGTCCGGCTGAACGCTCCCAACAAAGCGGTGATAGGCTCCGCAAGGGGCCGCCTGGCTCGCAACCACCCTCTCACCGGAGTCCGGTGCCAAACAGCTTGCTGTATTCCGTAAGTGCGTGAAACTGCCAGTGCCATAACAGGTATATTCTGGGTGAGAGCTCGCTCCATCATCGACTCTGTCACGGTCATTGACCTTTGTGTCTAGAGTCAAGAACAAACCAATTTCAAGTAAAAAAAAAAAGTTCTTTTACTACACAGTAAAAAAGAAACTGTGGTGTTCAGGTAATTACTTGTTATGGTAATGGAATTAATTTTCCCTTTCAACTTAGTATTCTTTCTAAAGATCTAAGTTTATCCAATATTTCTTACGTTAGTACCTCGTTAGTACCTGTTTAGTACTGTGCTGTGTAATTAAATTATATATTTTTTCTTTCTTTTTAGAGCAATACCCAAGTCTCCCAACTTCAAATCTTCCAGAGCCTTCCCTCTAGCAACCCGGCTCACGCTGCCAGCAAAAATACAACTAGATTCATTATCAAGGCGATACATCACTCGCCGTAATGGCCGTAGCGGGGGTGAAGACCGAGCCGACGTCGGAGGGGGGCGGTTGATTCATAACCTATAAATCAATGGGCCAGCACGGGTAATAGGCCAAATATTGTACATTAGGGTGGTACAGCCACTGTTTTTATGGCTGATCGCATTTTCTTTATGGGCCCTACTATTTCGACGATGGATACGAATCGGAGACGGTTTAGTTAAAAGATGTTTTTTTTTTGCTTTGTCTTATATTAAATTTGAAAAATTAATAACAAATTACAATACATATGAAATGGCAAGCCCTATTTATTTTATTCCTTTTATTTAACATATGTGACAAACAGGTCTAAAATTTTCTCAACAATAAAATAACTAAGATGATTACAAATAATAATCGTGATGAAATACCAACATTTGTAACCATGAAAATATAACATCGTCAAATTTTCCCGTGACCTTCAAGACCTCCCCTTAAAATAAATTAATTTGGCTATAAAAGGAGCAACGCTCTCTCCCCGCGCCGTTTTGTCAACTGTCGGCCATGTTGCAGCCGCGACAGTCGTCAACATTTGTCACCTGTCAACAAAGTCAGAAATGGGTGGGTGGGACGACTTTGAACTTTTGAAAGATAGAAACTTCCAGACTATTTTTGCTGTTGTAGTGAAAACTTGGTTTTTTTTGTTTTAAACTTTGATTACTACTGATTTATTTATTATAAGTCATGTTAAAGCCGCGACAGTCGTCAACATTTATCGCCTGTGCTTTGAGTCAAAGTTTGAACTTTTGAAGAATATAAGCTTCCAGCAAATGTTGATGTTTTTTGCGTTTGCAGTGAATGCTTCCATGCTGGCCTGGGAGCGAGAGAAGAACATAGAATGTGCCGGCTGCATTTCCTCCCGGGCATGCTGTAAAAACCAGCTAAGGGATCCGAGGGTTTCTGTATATTGCAATTTAGGCGATGGGCTGACAACCTGTCACTACGGGAATATACTAACAAACCTTCAAAACTTAATAACCTTCAAAACTTTGTCAGACGTGGCGGAACGACGTTTGTTTACGTCGTTTACGCTCTGCCTACCCTATTAGGGATAAAGGCGTGATTATATGTATGTATGTATGTTGCAGTGAATTGAGCCATCCTTAAAACTTGCTTTTTTTAAACTTATTTTAATTATTGACTGTCAATTGCAGCCGCAACAGTTGTTAACATTTGTTACCTGTCAACAGTGCCAGAGATGTGTGCGTTGATATTATACTTTTGTAGGAAGTAAAAGCTTCCAACAATTGGGATGTTTCTTTAGCTTTAACAGTGGAAACATGAACTAATAGGGTTGCTTTAATACATTCTCTAAGCTATTTTAACATTGGCTAAGGTCATGTTGCAGCCGCGACAGTTGTCAACATTTGTTACCTGTCAGCGGAGCCAGCGATTTGTGAGTGAGACTTTGAAACCTTTGCAGGAAGTTTCTCATAATAATCGTGATGATCTTTAAACTTTTACAGGGAAAACCAAGAAAAAACAGAAAACTTATTATAGAGGATTAAGCTGTCGTTTTGCCTGACTTTGTTCAGTTTGATCACCTATTGAACAAGTGCCTATATTACCTAATTAAATAGAAAAGTAACTAAAAAGTAGCTAGGGCATTAACAGTTTAGTGCAATAATTAGAAAAGGTTATCCAGTTAATTAAAAACCCACAAACGCCAAGACCGCATAATTCGCAATAATCAAACAAAAATACGTCCCTGCTGCTAAAACTGTAAACGTCAACTCCGGAATATTAGCTAATTTGTAACAACGATCATTTCCATACAAATTTCTTCGGCGCATCAAATAAATAAACGTCAAAACATCGATCGTAAAAAACTTGATACAAGGGGGAATTCGAGCAAAGCATACCATATCTATAAAGTAACAAGCGGTAAAGTTATTAAAGTAATAAAGTAACATTTTTATAGTTAGTGTTTTATACAAAAGTCGCCTTGACTGGCACACGGCATAATAAAATGGAATGAAACATTCCTATGATTTATTTTATATATATGTGATCCGCTCCATGCAGTTTTTTTATGAGCCAATATTTTTTTGTTCTCTCAATCAAAGGTTGATTTTATTTTTATTGCTTATTGTGCAAGTTTATGAACTGTTTCTTGGATTTGTAACTGTATTTTTATGTATTCTTTGTGATCTCATTGGATTGAAGTTATTTTAATATCAAAGGCTTACGGATTATTTCGTAATGACTGCAGTGTAGCACATCAACTTCCTGTATAAATTATTTCCCCTTTTAAAAAATATGTATACCAGATGTAAGGGACAGCGTCCCGCAAACTGATAGGGGTTGCTCAGTCAACGACACTGAACAACTGTCAGCAGGATTTTATTTCAGTAAGTGAAAAAAATAAATGGCTTTTCCATACAAATCAAGGTGAACATTTTGTATGGAAAAGCCATTTTATTTTTTCTCTTCCTGAAAGAATTTCCTGGTGAAAGTTGTTCAGTGTTGTCAACTATCTATATATCCGTAATTGGGTAGGCAGAGCGTAAACGACCCAAACAAAGGTAATTCACGTCTGACAAAGTTTTGAGGGTTATATAAGATAGATTTTTAGGTTTTTTTTTTCTACTAGCGACACGCCCCAACTTCGCACGGAAACTATCTGTGTTTCTCTACTATATTATGCATGTATTATACATATAAACCTTCCTCTTGAATCACTTTATCTATTAAAAGAAACCGCATGAAAATCCGTTTCGTAGTTTTAAAGATGTATATAGGGATATAGGGACAGAAAAAGCGACTTTGTTTTATACTATGTAGTGATTATCAACATTTACATAACACAATTTAACAAGTCATTGAGATATCACTAAACCTTAATCAAGTTTGGTATTTTGCTGTAGTGACCGGTTGTCAGCCCATCGCCTAAATTATAATATACTGAAACCTTCGGATCTCTTAGCTTGTTTTTACAGCATATCCGGAAGGAAATTTAGCTGGTACATTCTACGTTTTTCTCTCGCTCCCAGTCCAGCTTTGTAATCATCCGCATAATATTGGCCCATCAGGTAAATACTAAGCTGAACCACCGGTCTATCGACATCGCTATCATTCACACGCAGAAGTGACACACCTGATGTATGGCCTGACAAGCCATAATGTCATATCACAGGGTTTATGGACCTCAGCTGTGGTACTGAATGGTCTGAGGTAAAATTGGACTGAAGAATAAAAGTTCCGCACGAATTTTAGAGCATTCTATGTATTTATCACGGAATTTGATACAATCATAATTTTGAATTTAAAGCACAAGGCACTCAGAATTATACACTTTTGATGATCCAGATGATATTGGTTTATCAGGTAAATAATGTTGCCGAATTGCAGGTCTATCGACATCGCTATAATTCACACGCAGAAGTGACCCACCTGATGTATGACCTGACAAGCCATAATGTCATATCACAGGGTTTATGGCATCAGCTGTGACGAGGTGCAATCGGACTGAAGTACGAAATTTTGGTACATTCTAGAGCATTTCAAGTTAATAAATATAATCACGCATACATACATATAATCACGCCTTTATCCCTAATGGGGTAGACAGAGCGTAAGCGACCCAAACAAAGGCCATCTCGCCACGTCTGACAAAGTTTTGAGGGTTATTCAAGATAAATTTGCAGGTATATTGCTGTAGTGACAGGTTGTCAGCCCATCAGGCGAATTACAATTATCCTTGAATCCCTTAGCTGATTTCTACAGCATGCCCGGAAGGAAATACAGCTAGCACATTCTATGTTTTTCTCTCGCTCCCAGTCCAGCATGGAAGAAATTAGGGATATATCAAGAATTTTAATAGAATGATTAATCTTGATGCGCGAGGCTGACAATGGACTCCAGAACTGCAGAATTGCTGAACCTCAAACCTTTTTACAATAGTTCGAATAGTCTCTAAAGTATAGTAATGGGGTTTTAGAAGCTGATAGAATATTTAAAGCTAGCGAGATGAGAGTCGTCGATACTAACTAGGTAATATACAATGACTACACAATGACATCCGTCAAAATATAAGAACTGTACTTCATCCATTTATCCTTTAACATCCATTGTACTTTAATTTTTATTTTATTTGTTCTCAATTCCTGTTGTTTTTGTTTTATGTGCAATAAAGAATATATCTATCTATCTATCAATCAATCTATCTATATTGCTATGCAATCAAACGCAAAACTCACAAAACAATTTGCAAATTTTTCGCCCTCCCCCAATCATTGCGCCGATTCACAAAACGCACATTATTGTTAGAGCAAAATAACCAAATATCCAATCGATTCACATGTAAATTGCGGCGATGTATTTGTTAAAGATATTCAGCTAGTACAGTGTAGTGGATATTAATCAACGAGCGTTGGTAATTAATGAAATTTATGTATGTCATAAATTTTAGCTTATTTTGTGTGCGCTTAAGCTGAATGAGGTCACCGTTTTTTGGTCCACTGCCTTGTTGGTTGGCGGTTTTGTTTTAAGAATCTGGTGTTCTGAGATGTATCCTCAAACGTATTAGTAGTCACGTCAATGCCGAAATATATGCCTATATTGATCATGACCCGAATCAATACTGAGAAGAAATAATCAATAAAAAATTTCATTCTTCATATTATTTATCAAATATACGTCTAATAACTTGAAGGTTTGACGGAGGCATTAGCCTCGACGTTCCGATAATATACGAGGATCTTCATCAGGAGAGAAAAAAGTCACACTCCACCACCCTCCAAGTGCAACCTTAGACTGCGTCTAATGCCTCCGTCAAATCTACAAGTGAGTAGCCGTAGGTATATTTGATAAATATGAATACCACTCGTTTATCGTTAAATAACAAATTCTTCATTATTATTCTTTAGTGGACTCATCAATTGATCATTGATCATCATAATCCTTATCAAATTTATTTTCTCCCTTACTTATTCTAAGTCATAATCATGAAATCATGTGAAGAAAGGTCACTTATGATTATTATTTATTTTAATAACTAACATACTTTGTTTCAGTTATCAAATTTCACCCAAAAAGAACTTACGATCTGGCTGCAGTCGTTAAATGATGAAATTCAACCACTCAGCTTTTTTTTACGAAACTCTTTTAAGAATTTCTACATTATCACCATAAGAATACAACCAACATTCGACTAGGGCGGCCTTATTACCAGTTCATTGCATCTAATCCCATTTTAATTTCCAATTCAAAATACCTTAATTGGCTCCAGTTACACTTTTTATTTCCTCAATTGACACCTTATTTTATAGTTGGTTGCATATGGCCATAGTGGACAAAGTTTTTTATCTTCACTCTCTTTTATGGCACTCATTTCAAGTTAAAACTTTTTCTTTGATAGAGGACAAATTATGAAACGAAGTATATTTTTTTCTAACGAACCGCAGAACTCTTTAATGAATAAAGTACCTATTGATTTAATTTTGTTGCGTAAAAGTCCATCTTTCATGACTTATCTTTTTATATCCTCTTCAGAAAGCTTCTTTGATCCTTGAACTTATATGCCTAAAATGTTATTGTAACCCTAACTATCCAGGGATTCGAAACCAGGTCCTCTACCAACAATACCAACTCCACCGAATCTCAAATGACATTAAAAAGACCAGGTACATCAAAATCTGGGATTAAGGGTGTAAGACCCAATCGGCTGACACGTGTTTTACGATCTCGTCTATCGAGGCGTGCATCACCCCACGTGATTCTTCTTTTACCCGATGAACCCTGGTATCAGAGTTTTTAAATTGCCTAATAGCATAGGTAATAAATAGGTCTCTGACATGGTTTGGGTAACGTACCGATACCAAAACTAGCAACTGGGATAGACGGCTTAGCAAAATCTTTTTTTCTTACAAACTTAGGTGATCAACCTGTATTCTCCTGACCAAACCGGGGAATCTCAACTGTACCTAATGTCTTCGTCCTAACACAGATTCGAAGCCCACTCTTTTGAACGGCAATACCAACTCCACCAAATCCAAACTAAATTAAAAAGACCAGGTACATTAAAATGTGGGATTTAGGGTGTAAGACCCAATCGAGTGACACGTGTTTTACGATCTCGTCTCAAGAGGCGTGCATCACCAATCCCACGTGATGTGCCTCGTAAAATAGATAAATAATGTTCTCAAGGGATTCCTTTATCAGTGTTGATTCGATATCCGAGCTCTCTATGTGTGACGAGTGAGGCTATAAAATTTTCGGTTCAGAATGGTGAGATTGGCTGTAAATAAATAAATAAATGATCATGTAGAACAGTTTCTTCCACGTCGGACTGGGGAGTAATAAAAACATAGAATGTTCCAGCTGTTTCTCTTCCAAGGAATGCTGAAGAAATCAGTAGATTGAGATAAATATGGGGTTCATTGGGGTTGTAATTTGAACGAAGGCCTGACAAACTATTAGGTACAATATTAGTATGCAGCTCGTTCTTTATAAAATTACCCTCAATAATTCTAAGACGCGGTGAAAATGTAATTTTATGAGGTCGCTGATACCCTACCATTCCTGTAAGAACAGGCGTGACTCTTATACACTATGTGTGTAAATAAAATGTTCGTATAGGCCAGTTTCGTGGCCAGTTTCTATTACACGGGTCTATGATGTTGCTCCAGCCCTTCGAAGGATTTTATGCAATTAAAATAAATCAAGATATTGAGCGTGACCAACATCCCTCTCGTACCCTAAAACAAAAACGGTTTCAATTATAGTTAACAGCATTTTTGAAAACGCATAAATTATTAAATTGTCGGTTGATTAAAGCAGTTTTGAAATGGAAGAGTTCTGCAAAATCGATTTGTTATAGCAAGATTTTATTTTTATTTTACAGTGTCAAGTGAAGAATAAGTTTCAGAAAAGTTGTTCAAATTTATAAGCACAGTTACAAAATTAAGGATGTGTACCTATATCATTTATATTGCATCCTAAATTTTGAGACTGATGTTTATAGGCTCGTAATTATAAATTAATCTCAAGATTGAGAGCAATATTAAGTATACATTTGTCAGGTCATTTTGTACAGAAATGAAATTTCTGATACGAACTCAAACTGCCTGTCAAACTTGAGATCGCTTTATAATTACATACATACATATAATCACGCCTTTATCCCTAATGGGGTAGGCAGAGCATAAACGACCCAAAGGTCGTTCCGCCATGTCTGACAAAGTTTTGAGGGTTATTTAAGATAGATTTGTAGGTATATTGCTATAGTGACAGGTTGTCAGCTCATCGCCTAAATTACAATATACTGAAACCCTCAGATCCCTTAGCTGGTTTTTACAGCATGCCGGGGAGGAATTGCAGCAAGCACATTCTATGTTTTTCTTTCACTCCCAGTCCAGCATGGAAGCTTTATAATTACGAGCCTCAGAATCAGAAATGATGATACATGATTATTAGCTATGACCATAAACGTTGACGATGCGTCATTGAGTCGCATTTACGAGGACAAAATAATCATCAAAGTAAACACATACGTTCCCAAGACACAACGATCTCCCATTGACGTCTCTATCTCTCCGATAAACAATAAAAAACACCCACCAGCGCAAACGGAGCAGAGTGCGACAGTTCGTAAATCCAAAAATTATCTCTTGTGACATAGTCTCCCTGGAAGATACGGGTGACATATTTACGACGTCGGTTTAGGGCATAAAACTAATCCCCTCCGAGGGGGGCAGGCAAGAAGGGGGCAGGGAGGGACCTTTATTTCTAACATTCGTCACATAGTAGCCGTAAATTATCATACTCCGCTATGATATGACGGGGGCCGCCCATTAAAACGCGTTTGATTTAGATGGGGCTATAAAATTGATTTATGCCTTCACGCCAACAAAACCCGTAGTACTGAAGCAACTATTATATTAACATTTTCGTGGATAACCTTTGCAGTTTCGCAAGGTTGTTACTCCAAGCTCTTACAGCGAAAGTGTAACCTTAATACTTCGCAGCAGCTTTTAGTTTCGGTTGACACTGGCCGGATAAATTAAGTCTTTTATAATTGATAAAAGAAATTCACTTGTATAGTTGCATGCTCGATAAAAAATGACCAAAAATGGACTCTGTTTTCTGCTTTTATGGTGGAAAATCCTATGGCAGGTTAAGCTGATCAGGCCATTGTTTTTGGTATCGGGGCGGTCAGTAATTTCGTTGGTTTATGAGGCCCTACTCAATATAAGTTGTGATAAGTTAGATCACAATATTTTCGATATTATAAATAAAAGTTTATCGATAGTTTGGATCGTTTTTATTGTTCTAGCCGTGTGCCATTATGATTTGATGCCATTAAGCTTTTAGATACAGCTGTTAGTTGAAACTTGGTTATTAGTTTGATTGACTGTGATGTTTACTGAAATACTTTGCCAGTTAACCGTACGGCATCAGTCATAAGATGTGTGTCTAACGCGTGTGTTTATCGTATAAACGCGTGTGCTTATCGTATGATGTTAATTTAGAATAGCACCACCCCATCTCTACCGAAGGCACCTATTGATAATCATCATCTCCCTAGCCTTATCTAAGTGACTGAACGAGGGTACTGGTTTTTTACAAGTGCCATCTGACCTCCACAATCCAGAAGGAAAACCAGACCCAATCTTAGAATAGGTCAGAGTTTTTAAGCCGCCAATGCTAAGACTGGCCTCTAACATAGTTTAACGACTAATATCTTCGGTATTAAACGATATTAACCGGGACCAACGCCTTATCGTGCCTTCCGAAGCATGGAAAAAGCGCCGTATAAACGTACATATGAAATTCGAAAACCGAAAAACACATTGGTTCGTGGTGCGATTCAAACCACGACCTCCCGCTCAGGAGGCAGCGGCCCTATCCACTACATCATCGGACTCCCGAATGTACCGATTGATAAAGGGATCAAATTTAGATCACACTGGTTTTCATCGTCTCCAAATGTAACATCTTGTACTGTTTTTCTCTATCTATCCAAAAGCATGGTGAGTGTGGCAATATTCTCCAGGGGAAGCCATGTTCTGGATGATCTTTTACTTACTATAATGAGGACGACAGAAACTTTATGCATTTGAAATGTGGTGCTGGAGAAGAATGATAAAAATACATATATACATACATATAATCACGCCTTTATCCTTAATGGCTTATTGGCTTAATGTTTAGGTCGTTCACGCTGTGCCTACCACAGCATGAACGACCTAAACAAAGGTCGTTCCGCCACGTCTGTCAAAGTTTTGAGGGTTATTTAAGATAGATTTGTTATATTGCTGTAGTAACAGGTTGCCAGCCCATCGCCTAAATTGCAATATATTGAAACCCTCTTAGCTGGTTTTTACAGCATGCCCGGGAGGAAATGCAGCTGGCACATTCTATGTTTTTCTCTCGCTCCCAGTCCAGCATGGACGAACGAAAGAAGACAATAATGATGACAACAAACTTTTGAGCTGCGACGATTGCAAATAAATCTCACTTCTGTAGGTCTGCTGTAAGAAATTTCTTCATAGAAAAAAAAAGTGCATGTTGTGTATTTTTTATTTGTGTTTGTGTTTATTCATGACTTTTATTGTGTACAATAAATAGTTACATAGTAAATAAATGTTATAAGAATTAAAGGAATTGCTTCAATTCATTTCGAACGATAAAGATAGATAGGATAAAGTCCATACAAATAAATTATCTAAATTTATACACACAAACCATACAGTCAGACCCGGAGGGACGTCCCGCAAACTGATAGGGGTTTCTCAGTTAACGACACTAAACATCTTCCACCACGAAAATCTATCCGAAAGTAAAAAAAAAAACAATCGGTGGTGAATGTTGTTCAGTTTCGTTGACTGACCAACCCGTATCAGTTTTCGGGGCGCTGTTCCTCACACCTGGTCTAAATCAATCAATCACATAAGTAAATTGTTGAATAACTGTACAGTTTCCCTGATAAGCAAGTATTTTAAAAACTTTTCCACCAAAACTAAACTTCGAAATTCAAAAATGTTGCAGGCTGCGTTAGCACTCAGCCTAAACGTAAACTTGCCGAAGCAAGTGGCGTTCCCCTTACTACATAAATCAATTTGTCAGTAACACGGTGACATGCGACCGAACTCACACATTCACTCTTTTACTCACTCACTCGCACGCTGAATGAGCGTACGTGTGACGAAAACACATTATTTTTCATTTCAGATGTTTTGAAGTTTCAATTGAGTGCTTTATTTGTGAGAAAATCTTGTAATGACGTGAAGTTTGTTTGGCTTATTGTTTGTTTCAAAGCTGGCTTCAAACTTTTAGCATATTAGATTTACCATATTTTTGTCCTTTTTTGATTATTATTATTTAATTTACAGGACTATTTTAGTTGAGTTATCTGATATCTCTTCAATTTTAAAGAAATGTGTTTACCTTAGGAACATTTTTGATGACCATTAGAGGATTTGGTATGACTTTGTGTTTACTTTTACATATTTTAGAATTTTTGATAATATTTTTTCGCAATTTAGTTTATTCTCTTGCGGATTTTTTACCAAGCGCTATCAATACAAACCACAGTTATTTATTGCAAATCTTACAGCTGGCAATTGGCGTTGGGCATTAGAGATATTCCGGGCAATATTTCTCTATACCCTATACCATAGGGTATATAATATGCTATACCCTTGCATTCCCATTTCCAATGAAACGATCTCCATGCTCCGCGTGTTTACTCAATAATTCGATATGAAAGTGTGGTACAAGATATGAGATTTTGGCAGGAACTAAAAGGATCCGTTGTCTCAGTTAACTAATAGTGGTTTAAGTTTTTTATTTATATTTCGATGTAAAAATATACGACAGTGGAAAGCGAAAACTGCTAACACGCCACATGTCAAAACATGTCAAATTGAAGCTCAATTTCACATTATAGCGATGCGATGTGGCGTTTTAGCAGTATTCGCTTTCCACAGGCGTAGAAAAAAAGGCAAGGTAGGCTTTCAACAAACTAAAAAAAAGAAACGTTGTTATCTATCGTCGATTTACAAATAAAATACGGTAAGTGTCATGAAATAATTAGAAATCAAACGTTGTATATTTAGACTCTAGTATATTAAATAGTAACTGAAAATATACTATATATATATATAAACATTTTTCTACATTTCAGTAATCCAAGTGTTGTACTACGACTGAAACTGGATTTTTTTTTATAGCTCGTCGTCGTCGTCTCACTGCTGGGCAAAGGCCTCCCCCTTATTTCTCCAGGCGTCACTATCTGTAACCTCTGTCGGCCATTGTGCCTCTGGATTTTAACTCTTAAGAAAATTTCCTGTTTTTTTTATTTCATCAATTAGCTGTCTTATCCTCGCAACTCACTTGCACTTACACCATAGCAAAGTATCGCTGGCGGATCGGCCACGACTCGTCATTTCTCGCATTGTCGTAATCCGCTGATTTACTAACGACATTAATCAGGTTGACGGCCGATCGGGCCTAAATCACTGACAACCTTACCCTTGCTACTCATGTCAACCTTACCACTAACATAATAGAGAGTAAAATTGAACAATAGTTGATAAAAAGACTGGTAATGTTCACACTACTGCATGTTATTGCATGTAATTCTTTTTGCGAATTTTGTGTTATATTTTTTTGTTTCTCCGTTGTTTGACTAGTACGGTGTTGTAATTGATTTATTTGCAGTTTCCTGTTGTGCCCGTTTTAGGGGTTTGACTGCAACTTGAGAATGTAAAATCGTATTTTCTAGGGGTATTAAGTTTTTGAGTGATATATGCCCGTCGATTTATTTTATTTATTGCGAATTTGTTTTCTTTATTGATTTTGCGAACGTATAATAAGAGGACAAATTGTAATAGTTTTGATGTGTGAACAGCTGTATTTGAAACTTTATCAAACTTGATAAATGTGAGCTAATAATGTATTTTTCAGCGTATTTTAACAATACGTTTTTAAAAAGGTTCGTTAGAGAAAACTATTATTACGTACCATACATACATACATACATATAATCACGCCGATATCCCTAATGGGGTAGGCAGAGCGTAAACGACCTAAACCAAGGTCGTTCCGCCACGTCTGACAAAGTTTTGAGGGTGATTTAGGATATATTTGTAGGTATATTGCGGTAGTGACAGGTTGTCAGCCCATCGCCTAAATTGCAATATACTGGAACCCTCGGATCCCTTAGCTGGTTTTTACAGCATGCTCGGGAGAAAATGCAGCTGGCACATTCTATATTTTTCTTTTGCTTCCAGTTCAGCATGGAAGAAATTTTACGTATCACATAATATATATGAGTGAATTATGCGAATAAACTAAACTCACTACCTTATGTTCAACAAATACTACAATTTGGTCATATGAATAGAATAACCTACCTACTCACTTTGGAACTTCATACTTTTATAATCTTTAAGCCATATTTTAAACTTATAAGATGTGAGTAGATATGAGTACTTGTTGATTATTATTCTACAAAGTTGGTAAGTACCTACTAAATTAAAAGTGGGGTAGGGTTAGTTAGAGAAAAAAATCAAAACCACAAAACATAAACTTAACACCAACATTTAATAAGTAACAGACAGCACAGAAGCACGTGGTAAAAAGCTGTGGAGCGGCGATGACCAATAATTATTCATTGAGTTTTCTCTTCCATGCTGGCCTGGGAGCGAGAGAAAACCATAGAATGTGCCAGCTGCATTTCTTCCCGGGCATGCTGTTAAAACCAGCTGAGGGATCCGATGGTTTCAGAATATTGTAATGTAGGCGATGGGCTGACAACCTGTCACTCCGGCAATATACCTACAAATCTAGCTTAAATAATTCTCAAAACTTTGTCAGACGTGGCGGAACGAACTTTGTTTAGGTCGTTTACGCTCTGCCTACCCCAAGTTAGATCTGAGAAAAACTACTAACACAAAAAACATTTAAAAAAAAACAGCCACGCCTGTACCCTTAATGAGGTAGTTAGTATCAACAGCTTCTTAAAATTATATTTTCGCAACGTTGTTCTAAAGTTGTCAGACCATCGCCTACAAACTGCTTTAAACGTATCTTGTTAGTAATTTCTACATAATTCCCGGAAAGAAAGGCAGCTGGCACATTCTACATTGTTCCCAGTCCAGCGCGGAAGTATCTTAAAAACACTAATATTTAATAAATAACAGACACAGTAATAATCTCTGGAGCGGCGTAGGTCAATAATTATTCATTGTGTTTTTAACAGGTGCGCCAGAAGGCCGACCAAAAATTATAAGAGCCATCTTTTAAATAAAGTTAGATCTGAGAAGAACTACCAACACAAAAAAACATAAATTAAAATAACAGTTAGCCGTGCATGTATCCCTCATGGGGTAGGTAGTATCAACAGCTTCCTAAAAATACATTTATCTTAAAAACACTAACATTTAATAAATAACAGACAGCAGAAGGCACGTGGTAAAAAGCTGTGGAGCGGCGTAGGCCAATAATTATTCATTGTGTTTTTAACAGGCGCGCCAGAAGGCCGAGCGAAAATTGTAAGAGCCCACTAGCGCAGCCCCGCGCCTGAGCGATGTCGTAAAAATTGTTACAGGGAAAACTGTGGAGTCGCTATTTATTTATTTTAACAAAAATAGCTAACTAGTGTATAGATGCAAAATTTTCACTAGGTACCAAAACGGCTTGTTTGAACGCAACGAAAGTATATCTGAGAAGTAAATTGAGATAAAAATGAAATAATTGATTATTAGACGAATATTTAGTTACTTTATAAATTTTTTCATTAATTTTGGTGAGAATGAGTATTGCATTCTGTTTTTTTATTGTCGGATAGGTAGAATCTTCCCATGACGATGATGACGTCCTACTCATGTTATTCATCTATCAAAATTTGGCTTTCTTCCATGCTGGACTGGGAGCTAGAGAAAAACATAGAATGTGCGAGCTGCATATCCTCCCGGGCATGCTGTAAAAACCAGCTAAGGGATCTGAGGGTTTTAGTATATTGCAATTTAGGCGATGGATTGACAACCTGTCACTACAGCAATATACGTACAAATCCATCTTGAATAACCCTCAAAACTTTGTCAGACGTGGCGGAACGACCTTTGTTTAGGTCGTTTACGCTCTGCCTACCCCATTAGGGATAAAGGCGTGATTATATGTATGTATGTATGTATGCAAAATTTGGCACATAATAATTAGTGTCAAAGTCAAATTAATATAAACCCTTTGAAATTGAAATGCTGTCAGCTGACGCACATCTACTTAAATATATTATATGAAAGCTGACCTGAAGATTACATATTAAAAAATACGTACATTTATATGTACGTATGGAGTTATTATTAACTCCTTTATTTCTAAACAAAGGTCGTTCCGCCACGTCTGACAAAGTTTTGACGGTTATTTAAAATAGATTTGTAGATATGGCTGTAGTGACAGGTTGTCAGCCCATCGCCAAAATAAAATATACTGAAACTTTCGGATCCCTTAACTAACCTACAGATGCTATGTTAAAACTTCCACCACCACGCCATCTCCACAGCTTCCACTGTCCCCACCCGGGCACAACCATCTCTTGACTTGTTAATGCTGCCAGCCTACTATCTTAGCATATTGCAAGACTCTAAATAACGCCATTATATCCACCATCCCGTCCAAATATAGAAACGTTATCACGGAAAATATTTGATGGCTCCGTACGAAATTGAATTTATTATTTAGCTGCAATCAGGAGGGCGCGATGCATATTTATGAAAAGCCCATTGACGGATATGAGCGGGAGAAGGCTGCTGAGGGAAGTTTGGGCCGGTAATGGAAACTAAAATGAGATTGGAATTGAGGCTTTTCTTTTAGGAATATGTTTGCCGTGTTTTCACTTATTTTTAAGGCCTTCCTTCCTAACTTGCATGCTAGACTGGAAGTGATAATAAACATAGAATGTACCTACTGCTTCCTTTAAAGGGTATATTTTGTAAAGAAGAATAAAGAGATCCTAGCTTTAGCACACCTATGTAATTTAAATAAACTACCACTGCAGAATTGGGTTAAAGTGCCTGAAATATTTGTTCTGCCTTCGCCGTAAGGAATAGAGGCGAGATTATACTACGTACAATGTAAACTAGAACGTATGTAATCAGGAGGGCGCGATGCATATTTATGAAAAGCCCATTGACGGATATGAGCGGGAGAAGGCTGCTGAGGGAAGTTTGGGCCGGTAATGGAAACTAAAATGAGATTGGAATTGAGGCTTTTCTTTTAGGAATATGCTTTCCGAGTCTTCACTTATTTTTAAGACCTTCCATCGTAACTTGCATGCTATACTGGAAGTGATAATAAACATAGAATGTACCTATTGCTTCTTGCTAAGGGTATTCTGTGAAAACCACTACATAAATTTTAGTTTTAGCTCACCTATGTAATTTGGATATCCTACCACTGCAGAATATGTTTAAAGTACCTTAAATATTTGTTCTGCCTTCTCCGTATGGAATAGAGACGTGATTATACCACGTACTGTGTAACTATTATCTACTTCATCCATGCTGGCCTGGGAGCGAGAGAAAAACATAGAATGTGAAGCTGCATTTCCTCAATGCTGTAAAACTAGCTAAGGGATCCGAGGGTTTCAGTATATTGTTATTTAGGCGATTGGCTGACAACCTGTAACTACAGCAATATACCTACAAATCTATCTTATATAACCCTCAAAACTTTGTCAGACGTGGCGGAACAACCTTTGTTCAGGTCGTTGACGCTCTGCCTACCCCATTAGGCATAAAGGCGTGATTATATGTATGTTTGTACTACGTAACTAAAGTAGTTCTGTTTGTAATCAGGAGGGCGAGCTGAAAGTTTATGGAAAACCCATTTACGGATATGAGCTGCTGAGGAACGTTTGGACCGGTAATGGAAACTCAAATGAGATTGCTGTTCAGAAGGTTTAATAACTGAAACACAGGATGAAATCCAGACCTTACAAAACTGCGTCAACTCTCGTTCAAAACAATGTCAGCATGAAGGCTCGATGGCAGGAGTTGTGGGAATCTTAAGCATGTAGCGCACATAGATGGCGCCACACCAAGAAACAACAGTCCTGAAACGCGGTATCGAAGTTTTTTCAGCGATCTGCATATAAAAAACTTCCAAACCAGGCCACTTGGACTCCGGTCCCCTGGTCACAACACCTGACCAGGCGGGTAATTACCCTTTTCCCATCCGTCATCACTCGGCCAATTGGCCTCTCAAGGAATTCCTCCTAAAAGGATAATTTAAATTTGGGCCTCACATCACCCGCAGAACCAAACTCAAAGATTTTACTTACCAAGAAAGGAACAGCTCACGGTCGCTGTGACCAGTTCAAATACCGATGCGGCTGGATCGACTCACCTCGCTGCGTCTGCGGAGCGATTCGAACCCCACCACGTACCAATGCGCTTTTTCTGTGCTTCGGAAGGCACGTTAAGCCGTTGGTCCCGGTTGATATCGTTTAACATCTAAGATTTTAGTCGTTAAGCCATATCAGAGGCCAGTGCTAAGCATTGGCGGAGTGAAAACTCTGACCTAATCTAGTATTGTGCCTGTTTTCCCTTCTGGGTTGCGGAGGTCAGATGGCAGTCGCTCTGTGTAAAAACCAGTACCCTTGTTCAATCACCTAGATTGGGTAGCCAACCCAGAGAATTATGGGATACGGCGAGGAAGGAAGAAGTGGGTTCGATTCTAGATTTGCCGGCTAAAACTAAACTTAAAATCTATTTGTCACTTTCAGACTAAAACCATTGGAAAAGAACAGGAGATCTGTTCTCTCCGGTTATTAATTTACAGTCGGTGGTTTTGTGCAATTTTTATCCGCCGTCATATGATATGGCGGATAAAATTGACAGAAATACTAGAGAAACGTGAAAAATCTAGCGGGCGAGTATAAATCGCCTGTTGAATTATTGTGAAAGTAGACCAAATTGTATTGTTATCATGTACTAATCAATTTTTGTCAGACGTGGCGAAAGCGCCTTTTACGAGGCGTTTGACGCTCTGCCTACCCTGTAAGGGATAAAGGCGTGAATTTATGTATGTATGTATGTACTAATCGCTACCAGATCTAGCATCAGCATCTGTGGGTGTAGATAGATACCTACATAACATAGTTACTTATACAACATTCTTAGAAACTCATACACATCTACGTATCGAAACTCCTGTCGAAATTGACCCCAGGCCTTCCTGTGGCTTATCATTTATGAAACTCCTTCCCGCCCCCGACTCCGCCCGTAGAGTTATACAATTTTTACGACCTATTGTACTAGACTTGGGCCTGAAAGTGTCTGTCTACTTTAGTGCTTTGATGCTGGTATGTAGTTTGTATGTTTTCAATTGCCAAAAAGTAAAAATAAATTATATAAATAACATTTTAAAATTTTGTATTCGATAACTAAGGTACGTATTTACGAAGCGATATCAAACTTGAGACCAATTTTAAGTATGGATTTGACAGGCCGATTGTACTGAAATGGCCTGACACGAATTCAAACTCGCTGTCACTCATGAGAGCTGATTATAAATACGGCCCTTAAACCCCTACTTTTCTACAGACATAATACATTATTTACATACATACATATAATAACGCCTTAATCCCTAATGGGGTATGCAGACCGTAAACGGCCTAAACAAAGGTCGTTTCGCCACGTCTGACAAAGTTTTGAGGTTTATTTAAGATAGATTTGTAGGTATATTGCTGTAGTGATAGGTTGTTAGCCCATCACATAAATGTATTTACGTAAATTTCAACAAATATATTGCCTAAAATGTTTACGCATAATTTACTCAAGCTAGTCAAATTAAGTTTAGCCCGGTACAATAAAAAATAAGTACCCCAGTACTTACTCTGAAACAAGACAGACTCAGCCCGAATTTCGTAGTCCACGAAATGAAATTAACAATAAATAACAAAACATAACGGTTTATATAAACAACACAGAAACCCCCTTAAATTTATAGCTCAGTCTAAAGGAGAATAAAGAACAATATAAAAAAAACTCCGGATCATTCCGAGGGGAGGGCCTTCGAAGAGTGAATCAAATTCTTTTTCAAAGAGAAAATAAAATAAATCTATTTGGCTCATTGCAGGCGGACTTTGAAAACTGTTTAATTGGTGTTGCTCAATTTTTAAGACAGCCATGTTGTTAAAAAAGTCAAAGAGGAAGAGAAATGTAGACCCATAAAACTAATCAACTTTCCCAAGAAACATAGAAAGATGATGGAAAAATTGGACCTAGATGCAAATTGCACCTCTGCTGCAACATGCATTTGATTATAATGACACGGTAATTTGTATTGTAGAAGCTTGTTCTGTATAATAACTGTGTAGGTTACCAATAAAGCGAAAAGCTGAAAGCTCAAAGATTTTCTTACAGCTATTAGTTTTTTTTTGTACACTTTTCTTACCACTGAGAGCGTAACAATTTGTGACTGTCAACTTCTTATTTTTACTTAACGTAAAAAGAATACTTATCGTTAAAAACTGAGCATCGCCCTTTTCCCCCTGACCCCTCAAGGGCAAGACTAAGACAGATGGCGAGTTTTGGCGCCAAAACACGGTCCGGCGACAGGTAGTGATATACACTGATTACTTTGTCCTGTTCTTTCACGTATAAATTAGTTTGGCGGATGCGAGACAATAGATTATTGCGGACTTGGAGTGACATTATAGTTACGGTATCACCTCTTGATAAATAAATACATACAAAAACATTTTCTACTAAAATAAAACACATTGTTAGGTACAAAAAATAGGACTAAATATACCACTTTAGGTCCTATAGAAATAATCTACGCCAAAGACTAGAAGAAAACAAAGAAAGATAAAGATAAAAGACATTTATTTCCACATTAACACAAATAACATTAATACAAAACAATCATTCAAAATCTTGACTTAAAAAGTAAATACATAATTAAATTTTAAGCGGTTAAGTTTAATTAATTTGAAAAAGACTGGCAAAATGATGGAGATAGAGACCAGTGGAAAAAGAAAGGAGAGGCCTTTGCCCTGCAGTGAAACATTTCAGAATAAGTAAAAAAAAAAGTTTATTTAATAACAAAATATTAATTAGGTATCTCAGCGGAAAAAGGTTAGGGCACAGCATTGCTGATTTTAAGCCCTTTCTGCGTCAGTTAAGTCACATGCCCCTAATCTACTATCTTTTCTATCAAATACAGTTTTAGGAAGCTTACTTCTTAACTTTATGTCGGTGAGTTTGCTGCCTTGACAATACATACATCAAACCCAGTAGCGGCTATATTATCATACCTCTAATCTAACATCAAAACGCGTCACTAAGCCGCTTTAAACTCAAAACAAACAATCTCCTTTAGTGCAGCGAATGGCTGCGTATACGCAAAAGTGCCGGTATACAAAACAAAAAGCTCATGGAAATAAACTCGGTTTTGCGTTACATTGCTGATTTTACGTGCAGTCCATAGAATTAGTTGAAAAATAACTCTGCAATGCAAAGCAAAAACTACTTATCCACGGCACGCCTCTCGATGTGCATTTTTCTGCAGCGAACGCATGCGGCGGTTTCTATGATGATATGATGTATGTCAAGTCTATTTATTTAGTAATTTGCTGTAATTCTGAGTGATGTAAGAGTTCTTTATCGGCTGGTTGTAATATTGTTTGAAGAAAAGCAAACATTTGAACTGTTCGTTACTTTAACTTAACGCAGGACGTACAACTCTGGCAAGTTTAGTACCTAATTAAATAACTTCAGGTAAGTCCTTTGTTCATCGTCAAATAGATAATAGTTTTTAACTTATTTCCTAGCGATAGTTTCTGCAGGTAGATTCAGATATTTCTTTAAGTTATTATATTGTCAGTGAGGGTAGTATCGTTCTAGGCTGTTTGTCAAAATATATCGGTCGACGCAAGCGCAGGTCCTTTGCGCTTTTTCCCAAATTTCCATCATATCATCGTCAGTAGCTAGTAGTTGCCATCGGATTTCAGAAGATAATCTTGAGTTGGAGATCATGACAGACGCCGGTTAGTGAATTTGCTATTTCTCACTGGTATTTTTATCCTTGTTACATACATACATAAAATCATGTTTTTATCCCTAATGGGGTAGGCAGAACATAAACTACCTTAGCAAATGTAATTCCGCCACGACTGACAAAGTTTTGACGGTTATTTAAGGTAGATTTGTAGGTATCTTGCTGTAGTGACAGGTAGTCAACCCATCGCCTAAATTGCAATAAACAGAAACCCTCGGATCCCTAAGCTAGTTTTTACAGCATGCCTGGAAGGAAATGCAGCCGGCACATTCTATGTTTTTCTTTTTCTTTCAAGCCAGCATGGAAGAAGAAGTGTCATTTAATCCATTCGAATTGATCCAGATTCACTTTGTTTGTTCTCGCGCGAGGGTTCATACAGCTATGTCCAGCGATAGACATCCTGACATGAAGGTTTGCATAAAACGGTTATATGTACTTCACATTTGAACATGGAATGCGTATACAAATTACCACAGAGTAATTAAGCGAGCAGAGTAGTCACTCGTGACGTGCCGGCCGCCCGTCTTGCGGACTGTTTGATTTACTGCTTCAGAGCATCTGCTTGCCATATTAGGAACATCATCCGTGTGACGTCAAGAGTTATTTAGCAGGCGCTGATGGTGGACCTACGGGTCGTGGCTTTATTTATCTGTGGTATTTTTAATTGCTTCTAGAGTCCTATTTGATGGCAAAGTATTCTTGACTATGAATATGAAAACTTCTTTTTATTCCTAAAAGTAAAGAACTTCTTCCATGCTGGACTGGGAGTGAAATAAAAACAAAGAATGTCCCAGCTGCATTACCTGTCGGGCATGCTGCAAAAACCAGCTAAGGGATCCGAGGGTTCAGTATATTGGAATTTAGGCGATGTTCTGACAGCCTGTCACTACAGCAAAATATGTACTCAATCTATCTTAAATAACCCTCAAAACTTTGTCAGACGTGATGGAGCGACCTTTGTTTTGGTCGTTTACGCTCTCCCTACCCCATTAGGGATAAAGGCGTTAGTATATGTATGTATGTATCATAACTGATAGGGGTTGCTCAGTCAACGAAACTGAACAACTGTCACTAAGAAAATCTAGTTTGCCTAACTTGAATAAGCAATAAAGCGGTGAAATAAATATTATTGATATAGCACTTCTACTAAGTATGTTAAAATAATTTTATTACAAAAAAATATAAAAATAAACATTTCACAAATAAAATATATCTTCTAAGGCACCGCATCGAGGCGACGTTCCCAGAAGGCTAGCAGCGTTTCCACGTTGCACAGCCAAACTAAGACGCTGTGCAAAATAACTGCCTGCTCTTTGGTTTGACGTTGCTTCGATGAGGCGCGCTGAAATACTTTTTAGGAAAGAACGGGCGCTAGGACCCCATGAACCCATCGTCTCCAAAGCAATTGGAAGGAAAATGTAACTGTCACCTAGGTCCAGGTACTTTCTCCGTTTACCCTGTTCAGCTGACACCGCTGCAGCACCTGGGGAATTCGCAGTCGTATGGACGTGAGACGGCGCCAGCGTGTCAACGCATGTGGCGTCCCACACCAAACACTTCCCCTGACTCCAGGGGACTAGAGTTGTTTAGTAGTCTCATATATCCAAACCATGTCAGAGGCCTAACAGCTGTTCTACTAGGTGGTTTGAAAACTCTGACATCAGGGTTCATCAGGTCGTTTGACTCGAGAATCCACTCGCTAAGAAGATAATATCATTATCATAACATTAAAAGTCGTGAATTAATGGTATGTTTGATATACCATTACTTCCATGCTGGATTGGGAGAGATAGAAAAACATAGAATGTTCCAGCTGCCCTTCCTCCCGGGCATGCTGTTGAAGTCAGCAAAAGGGACTCGAGGGTTACAGTGTATTGTAATTTAGGCGATGGGCTGACAACCTGTCACTAAAGCAATACATATTACAATCTAAAATTGCTCTCAATTTTTGTCAGACGTGGCGAAAGCGCCTTTTACGAGGCGTTAATCGCTCTGCCTACCCCGTAAGGGATAAAGGCGTGATTTATGTATGTATGTTTGATATATCATACACATGTTTGATATATTTTAGTGATGGTAGTTTTAATACCATTTGGTGTCGTAATAAAACATGGTTTTAACCATCTAACTTTAACTTTTCTTCCATGTGGGCCTGGGAGCGAGAGAAAAACATAGATTGTGCCAGGTGCATTTCCTCCCGGGCATGCTGTAAAAACCAGCTAAGGGATCAGAGGGTTTCAGTATATTGCAATTTCTGTCAGTACAGCAATATACTTACAAATCTATCTTAAAATAACCCTCAAAACTTTGTCAGACGTGGAGGAACGACCTCTATTTAGGTCGTTTGCGCTCTGCCTACCCCATTAGGGATAAAGGCGTGATGATTGTATGTATGTATGTATGTGACTTTAACCTTTTTTGCATTGCTGGTTAATGATTTTACTAGACAAGTTTAAAAAAAACACCATTCACAAATAAATGCATTCACACACTAATGCGACCTGCTGTCCGATTTCCCTAACGCTGTTAGGTGCAGTGGGTTAATAAATAAGACGCCATTAGCGGGTTCGAGTCCCGGGCGAGGCCGGAAAACATGCGTCTTGGTGATTTGTGACCGATGGATGGAGACGGCTGATTTGTGAGGTTTTTTCTAAATTGGGCTTGGAAGGTGTGACGAGAGTTACTCGGGTTATGAGTGGGAGATGATATTTTGTGGTGTTTTTGAATTAAATATTGAATCGTTGTTCTAGGTCGTTTACGGTCTGCCTACCCCATTAGTGATTGTTCGGGACTCCACTCGCTAAGAAGATTAGGGATAAAGGCGTGACTGTATGTATATATGTTCTAGGCACATATTAGTGGGTATTCCATAAAGAAATATTTAAACAATGGGTACTGCGTTTAGTAATAAATAGGGCCTAGCTAGAGATTTAGTACATTATGTACTTGAGTTATAAGCCATAATTTTCTTCGAAATAGGAAAAAAATATTTCCATAAGAAAGGCGTGCTGTGCTGACGTCATAAAATCGTCATTTTATTGTTGGATATAATGGGCCTCCCGTATTTACCGTATGATCACCAAATAATGTATTTTTTTCATCAAATTATAATTAGGGCAATATTTTGGAAGTTAATCACGACACTATAAAATTTGTTTAAAATTATTTTATGCTGGACTGGGAGCGAGAGGAAAACATAGTATGTGCCAGCTGCATTTCCTCCCGGGTATGCTGTAAAAGTCAGCTAAGGGGTCCGAGGGTTTCAGTATATTGCAATTTAGGCGATGGACCTATCACTACAGCAATATACCTACAAATTTATCTTAAATAACCCTCAAAACTTTGTCAAACGTGGCGAAACGACCTTTGTTTAGGTCGTTTAGGCTCTGCCTACCCCATTAGGGATAAAGGCGTGACTATATGAATGTATAAAATTTGTGTAAACTGATCCACACATCCTCAGCAACCCTAACTCCACTCTCATCACACACTGACGTTTTTTCACCATAATAATGTGATTTATTCCTTCCTTCACGCAAGATTAACGCGCACAATACGGCCAAATGTTCGCGCCGTACAGTGTGCATGCGCCTTTATAATTGGAGTGTGAAATCGTCTTGTTAAGAACCGGTTTGATGAGTTATTTGATGCTTTGCATCTAATTACAGTATGTGCTGTAAGTTAATATTCATGGATGTCAAATATAGGGTGCTATTTAAAAGTACATACCAAATTAACATACCTAAGCTACAACGGAAAAAAACATGACATCAATCGCAAATTCGTAAATATCAAGAAATAATTTATAAATAATAATTCCACCCTATAAATTTATATATGGTGCTGACTACGTAGAAAAAAATTAAATCTCTTTTTTACGGGAAATGTATTATGTATGTAAAAAAATATTATAAGTATTTTGAATTATTGCAGTGTATTTGATACACAAACCAATTGCAAGACATAACTCATATCTGCAACATAACTTAAGGGTTCTTGAAGTTTCTAATCTCCCCCGCTAGACATTATGCACACTGCACGCATCCCCTTAATGCAATAAATTTGACACACAATGTGCTAAAATATAACTGAAAGACATAAATCTGTCAATTTCGTGTTGGGGCATCTTTTCACCGCCGCGAAAGAATCGTAGCTAGACGTGACATTTACGTTTTTTTTTTTTTTTTCGAAATTTATTTCTTCGTGGTTCAATTATGTTTAGATTTATGCGATTTTTGGTGACTTATTTGCATTTATTTTGGGTCATATTTCAGAGTTCTCATGGTGTTATTATGTTCGCGGCAAAATAAATACCATTATCTTAATGTGCTATGCAATCGACGTAAAAATTGTTACCAGCTGTTTTTGGGATTAATTTATTTAAAAAAATCAAGGAGACAGATCCCAACTCTCTAAACTACTTTTATAGAAGTTTATATTAAAATGATTTCATATAAATATCACATGTTTTTGATGATTACATGACTTTTGTCCAAGAGCTTCGTGTGAAAGGAATTTTAAAGAAAATCAGTACTACCTGTTGCATTAAAATTACAGAAATCTTCCAAATAATTACGAGGCGTGCGATTTTTACCAATAAAAATACTATAAAAATCTTACTGTATATAATTGTTATAGTTATTGGTCAACCCAAAATTTGCAAATGTGATTGGAATGCACAAAAATATCAATTAAAATCCAATACTAATTTGTGAAAGTTTGCTGTGAAGTGTTCTCACATTTTTATAATTTGGCTGTTTAAAGTTGTTTTTTTTTTCAATATACGTATCGCTACAGTTCGTTTATTTTGCGTTAAGTTATTGATAGCAACTTGTTTTGCAGCCCAAAAACTGCCTCTTCTTTACAATTTTAGAGAAAGTTAACCGCAAAACATATGTTTGTAACAAGTTAATTGTTTGCGGTTCCGAAATTTTAACCTCTGCTAAGTTGTAGTTGTAGTTTGGCACGGTAGACGCAGCGTAGGCAGGCCTCCCACAAGGTGGACCGACGATCTGGTGAAGGTCGCGGGAAGCTGCTGGATGCAGAAGGCGCTAGACCGATCATCGTGGAGGTCCTTGGGGGAGGCCTATGTCTTGCAGTGGACGTCTATCGGCTGAGTTGTAAGGTAAAAGTTGTTTACGGGCCGCAAAATACGTTGGTATCAACATTAAAAACGAACTATATATTGTCACATTCTCTATCGGTAGATAAATAATACGTAACAAATTAACATTTTTCATAACAGCTGTATCCTTTCAAAATACGTAATTGCCAATAAATTAGCGTTTTCATAGAGACAGACGTGAAGAATTAATTATGTTGAATTAAATTTATTTTATATGCACAGGTGTGGCTAAATTATTTTGAATTAATTAGTCACATGATTTCAGAAGGTATTTTTCAGAGAAATGCGTATTTGTCTTCAACAGATTATAATAGTTTCAATGAGCTACTTAAATTAGACATAATATTTGTTACTCGTATTTTTATTGGTTTGCTCTTGACTCTAGACACTAGGTCAGGGATGACCGTGACAGAGTCGACGGTGGAGCGACCTCACCCAGAAGATGCCTGTTATAGCACTGGAAATCTCACGCATCGACGGAACACAGCAAAGGGTGGTCGCGAGCCAGGCGGCCCCTTGCGGAGCCTACCACCGCTTTGTAGGGATCGTTCAGCCGGACTTATTCACAGGTGCACCTGTGTTGCCGTTGCCCGGGGTGGACCTCTAGGAGGTAGATCCCATCCCACCCCAAATAGTTAAATATTAACTCTCTTTCTCTAGATTCGGACCCTAAAACCTATACCTGTGCAGGAGACCAGTAGTTGATCTCAGTCAGACTAAACATCAAACTAAATAAAACTACCTTTTTATAACCATAAATATTGAATAAATACATACGTATAGTCACGCCTTTATCCCGAGAGCCCGATGGTGTAGTGGATAGGGCCGCTGCCTCCTGAGCGGGAGGTCGTGGTTCGAATCCCACCACGTACCAATGTGTTTTTCGGTTTTCGAATTTCATATGTACGTTTATTCGGCGCTTTTTCCGTGCTTCGGAAGGCACGTTAAGCCGTTGGTCCCGGTTAATATCGTTTAATACCGTAGATATTAGTCGTTAAGCCATATCAGAGGCCAGTGCTAAGCATTGGCGGCTTGAAAACTCTGACCTAATCTAGGATTGGGTCTGGTTTCCCTTCTGGGTTGCGGAGGTCAGATGGCAGTCGCTCTGTGTAAAAATCAGTACCCTCGTTCAATCCCCTGGATTAGGAAGCCGACCCCGTGAGATACGGGATAAGGCTAAGAAGATGATGAGTCACGCCTTTATCCCTTATGGGGTAGGCAGAGCGTAAATGACCTAAACAAAGCAAAATGCAGATGGCACATTCTATGCTTTTCTCTGGCTCCCAGTCCAGCATGAAAGAATGAATGAAAAACGTACTAAACATTGTACCGAGTTATTCTGTTTTGTCACAAAGAAAGACAAACTAGCAGGGCAGTTTCCCAACTTACATTTAGATTTCTTACACATTTTGTAAGTAATCGGCCGCTTTGAAGTAAGTAGGTGAGTTTGTTTGAACTTAGCGACAAAGTGGTAACAAAGTATGTAGCCAAGTGTTTGGATGCTTAGCTGAATATTTGCCGTAGATAAGTGAAGCCGCAGATAAGTAATAAGCACACAAACTGCTGGGAAGTAGCTTTTTGATAACTCGCCGATGTATCGTCGGGAAGAAAAGTGCTACTAAGAGAAAATTAAAAAGCAAACAGCTGTAAAGTACAGATTAGGTACATAGGTACTGTAGGAGTGGATACTCTTTACTCTTTTGTAGGAATGGCTGAAATTACTGCCATTCCATTTTTGAATCTTTTTCGATATTGACTGGAGCCCGACGACAGGCTGCCACTCACTCTTGTTCTGATGGAAGCTGTAGTAGGTTGTTATAATTATAAAATATACTACATATGAAAATCTGGTAGTTTCTATGAGATAAAATAAGCGCTTCACCCCCTCGGACGCTACGTTATAAAATATAAATTACTTACTTTCCGCCCCGCGGTATCACCCTCATCAAAATAGTTTTCCCGTAAGACTGAGGTATTTTCCCGCGGTGAAAAGAAGCATAAGTCGGTATTTAGTTTATCATCTATCGTTCTTTTAAGTTTCATTAAAATCGGTTCAGCCGTTCAGATGCGAAAAAGTTACAAACGAACAGAAAGACAGACAGAGTTACTTTTGGATTTATAATTATTAGTAAGATTAAGATTTTGTTTATATTTAATTTCATTTAGAAAGCATACAAATAATAGAGATTTGCAAACATAGAGATTTGCAAGTTTTAGTGGTATAACACTTTATAACAACCGCATGTAGAGCTTGCAACAATAATCTACAAATTTGATTAATAAATATGAAATTATTCACAAGTAACGATATTTTCCAGGATTTAAGCAAAGCTGGAGACATATTACTTTCGAGAGACACACATATTCAATATGACCGTGTCAAAATAAACAACACCAAGTTAAACGTAAAATCATTTTTTTACGGTTAGGTTGAATTGGCCATAAAAAGACCTCGGTACGGATTTTGATAATACTTGTCCCGAATCATATGACAAGTATTTACTTTCATTTCCTACAAGTCTCATCGGCTCTTGGACCAAGTTCCAGACATTTTAGCCCATTGTCTTTTCCTATATTATTTTAGATTCCATGCTGGACTGGGAGTGAGAGAAAAATATAGAATGTGCCAGCTGCATTTCCTCCCGAGCATGCTGTAAAAACCAGCTAAGGGATCAGAGGGTTTCAGTATATTGCAATTTAGGCGATGGGCTGACAACCTGTCACTACAGCAATATACGTACAAATCCATCTTAAATAACCCTCAAAACTTTGTCAGACGTGGCGGAACGACCTTTGTTTAGGTCGTTTACGCTCTGCCTACCCCATTAGGGATAAAGGCGTGATTATATGTATGTATGTATGTCTTTTCCTGCATTTCCTACCACTTTCCCGTCCAACTGTACTCGTGTGCGCGGAACTCCTTTGGCTTGCGCGACACCAGCTCTCGCATACATTACCAGTGTATCTCTGATTAAGTCAATAGGTGGCGTTGTTCGCTGGGTACTTACCGACATTATTTACAGGTCCTGATATCGAGATCTTTGTGTTCTCTTCGGTAGATAAAGGTTTTTAGTCAAACACCTCAAAAATAGTAAATTGTTTTTTTTTTGTGTAAAGATACATATTAAAAGTTACAAATATGTAATAATACCTACACTAAAAATGCCAGCTACTCAGCATATGCCGTGGCACTAAATACTACAGCGCAGGTCTTCCGTGGTACCTAATAAATACACTGTACTTCATTGAATTTAAAACATTGACCAAAACGATATGTTTCGACTTTGAAAGATTAAGTTCAGACATGCAATATTTGTACAAAAAATCTTGTCAAACTTTTTCAAAGCTTTACGAGTAGGTATGCTTCATTCATGTCTTGATTATACACCTAACGCCATCTATCGTCAAATACCAGAACCGTTCGACGGGTCAAAATCCTCGTGCATCTTATGAAGGGGTAGCCGTGTCCAGGGCCGCACTGGGACGTATTTATTATATTTCATCTAAATGCACACTCTGTTTAATTATTAGTTATGCGAGAAGTTCGGTCCGAGAGCTAATTTTGATGGATAAGCCAGAAGGGGTGTATTTTGTATTTGAAATTACGTTATAGGTAAATGTGAAAGTTTGATGAAAATAAATGGATATGGGTCCCAGTTTTTGTTTTTAAATCCAAATAAAATAATAATAAATACAACATTATTTATTTGTATTAACTTTGTCTATTTGTATAATCAAAAAGTTAAAGTTTATGAAACCTAAACTAAAATTGTGTTAAACACAAAAGAAACGGTTGAATAGAATCACCTTCTCTTTTCAGCAAATTAAATTCATCACTATTTTCCTCTCCAGGTGCCTCTACACTATACTTTTGGAGTGGATGGTAGAGTGAACTGAGTCAACTAAGCAAAAATAGTAGATTTTACGACAAGTGCACAAAACAAGTAATTTTTAGGGTCGGGCAGATGTTATTTATATATTTGATTATTTAACAATTTATCGTACACAAAAATTTCATAAACACAGAACATAAAAAACAAAGACACAACAGGCACTGCTTATTTCCAATAAGAAATTTCTAGAATTTTCATCCAATACAAAAATGGTTTTGGGCACGAGGAAAATTGAGGAAATTCTATTAAAATATTGTAAATTAAACAATTCATTCCCGCCATTTTACTTTTTAAATCTTTTGACATGAAATATTATTAGCCTTGGGCTGTAGACCTTTACAGACCTACTATAAATTAATTATTAATGAAATAAACTATAGTACTGAATGAATTTAAATTGTAATATCGTTTTATTATAACATAAAAAAAACAAAGGCAAATTTTTTTACTGTAAATATTATTAAATAACCAGTTCTATTTATGAACTTCTTCTTGTGTTTGTGTGCATAGCCTAACTTTCTTTGTCTTAGAAGGGATGCATTAATGAATAGATAAGTTTTTGCCTTTGTGCACAAAATAAGTTTTGTGTCGCCTACATCCTGCACAAAGTAGCACTTTCACCGCCTGAGAAGTGAGAAAAATATTTTCCTCACTCTTTATCCGTTTAATCGTTCAAAAATCATTTTAGCGACTCTGCTAAAAGAAGGTAGGTACAGCATTCAACGTCAAGGTAATTATTGCCAGGCCTCGTTTGATTTATAAGGCTTTGGTCTGTAAACCTCTTTTCTTTGCATTCACAGTTAATTGAATGATCAAATCGGATGGTCTTAAATCGAGTGATCTCGCCTTTTGTCTCGTAAAACAATCGATTCCGATTCTGATGGGTTTGGGATATTATTTGAGTGCGCTGAAATTAAAAGTGGAGTATTTTTGTGATACTCTCTAAAATACGTCGTTCTATAGTCTATGCTTTTTTGGGGGAATGCCATGGTCATTCATTACATTTGTCTTTTAGAATAAAAAACGAGTTTCAAGAAGTCGTCGCTTCTTTCATGTTGGCATAGTGTCTCTCTTCTATTTCAACAATAAAAAATAGGAAAGATACAAATACAACCAGGGAGAAATCACCCTCATCATGACTGACTTACATGCAGCACCTGCAAGCCTATGACGAGAGTATAAATAGACTTCGTTTCGTCTACATATTATGTCTTTAGTTGCGAACTTCACAACGGAAAATGACAGGAATTAATTCTTCTTCTATTCTGTCGAGTGGGTATCGAGTCTAAGGACCCGATGAATCCTGGTATCAGAGTTTTTAAACCGCTTAGTAGTAGCACAACGATCAGACTTTGACATGGTTTGAGTAACGACCACTATCAAAGACACCGACCGAGACCGACGGCTTAACGTGCCCTTCGAAGCACGAAATCTATTTCTTTTCGAACAATCAGGTGATTCAGCCTGTAATGTCCTAACCAAACTGGGGAAAAATTCACAAAGTGATAAATTCTCAAATATCAACTTTGTGTGTTCCCCCCTGGGAATCGAACCCAGGACCTCCGGATCGGGAGTCCATAGCACTAGACCATGGAGGCAGTTAATCGTAGTGGAGTATGCAACACGTGAAGACAAATTGAAGTCTACAGTGCGCATTAAAGCCGCCCTGCTAGCAACAATCTATCGGACAATCAGACGGTAAGTCTGAGACAACAAAAACTCAAAATCTAATATCCCCCACCAAGATCCGAACCCCCGAGCTCCAGACCGAGAGTCCCAATACTCAGATCACCACACCACGGAGGCAGGTAGAATAATACATTATCATCTCCCTATCCTTATTCCGTATATCACGGGGTTGGCTACCTAATCCAGGTGATTGAACGAGGGTACTGGTTTTTACACAGAGCGACTGTCATCTGACCTCCGCAACCAGACCCAATCCTAGATTAGGTCAGAGTTTTCAAGCCGCTAATGCTTAGCACTGGCCTCTGACATGGCTTAACGACTGATATCTACGGTATTAAACGATATTAACCGGGACCAACGGCTTAACGTGCCTTCCGAAGCACGGAACGTTAACTTAATACGTAAGCTAGTAAACTAGGAATACCTTGCAAACGCATCAAGCCCTTTATTAAACTATCAACAATACCCTCTGATCAGTATTCCATACCTCGATACCTAATGAATTAAAGCCGCATTTAGTTCGTCCATAATGATACCGGGGGGTCACGGGGGGGTCAAAGTGAGGAGGGGGGTGCCACCCCATCGGCCATTCCGTAATTTTATCGGGTTATAAATTTGAATTTGTATAATGCGCGGGCATTAACGCATGATTTATACAACTTGACTCCGCTAAGATTTCAAAGATGAAAAACAATAAATTTTGTACCCGTAACTATTGCGTTTAATGGCAGTAGGGCGTTGGGAGTATGTGGATGTGACTGGAGGAAAGATTTCTCAGATTTTAAGTAAGAGTATTCACAAACCAACCTAAAAGTTCTCCAAAAAAGGTCTCTATTACAAATGTTGCATTTTGAATTCCATATCTAGATATATATTTTCTTGGTGCCTGTAGCAAAAAAATAAGCTTGGCAATTGCGTGTTTTTAAAAACTGATGGAACATACTTCTTTTATATCCTGGTACTTTATGTGATGTAGAATCAAATCATTAAATTTTTATGTATCTAAAGTTTTACAAGTTACAATATAGGTACTTATCGTCTTCATTATCCAAAATTTTAAGTACGAAGTGTCTCTTGAAATAAAGTTTACACCTACATAAGAGAAATGTAGAGTTTCATTATTTACCGGTTAATGAGTATTTATCATACTAAAATATAAAAAAGCTAACTAAATAAGTTCTTTATTGCAATATTTCAAACCTTTATCAGCAAAAATATTAAATTTTCAGAAAAAATATTTATACTGAAGAAAATATTCTCTTATCCCTCCAAAGCTTTCGTTCGGGAGTTGACGACTTTTTACTCGACCAAATTTATGCGATACATTTAGGAGGCGCTTGCCGTATACAAGTCAGTTAAATATTTAGCGTTCTTTCATATTTACCCGGGTTATACGGGAGTTAGTTCCGCAACGTAAATAGCGTTGATTGATATCCCTTCATTGTTAACGGAAAGAAAAACAGTTTAAAATAGAAACTTTTTTCAGCTTTGGAATTTGTTACTAGATATTTTAGGAAAGATAGTAGAAATAACATACATATAATCACGCCTTTTCCTTAATAGGGTAGGCAGAGCGTAAACGACCTTAACAAATGTCGTTTCTCCACGTCTGACAAAGTTTTGAGGGTTATTTAAAATAGATTTGTAGGTATATTTCTGTAGTGACAGGTTGTGAGCCCATCGTCTAAACTACAATATACTGAAACCCTCGCATCCCTTAGCTGGTTTCTACAGCATGCCCGAGAGGAAATGCAGCTGGCGCATTCTAAGTTTTTCTCTCGCTCCCAGGCCAGCATGGAAGACAAAACTAACAAATATGGTAGAAATAAACGTCAAAGAATACCTACTTACACCTGCCTTACCATTTAAATCACGTGTCTTGTTTGTCTACTACACAGAACAACCACAACCACCCACCACGACAAATGTACAGAACCAAAGATGGGAGGATTCACTTTTAGAACTTTTTATGGGACACTTTGATTATTACACTATTTAACTGATTTATCACCTCATCATCATCGTATGGTATTTCCAAGAATGCGACTTTAAAATTTGATGTTGGAGTTAGCAATCAATTGCTTTGCCTCCGGAGTTAGCTGGTGTAGCCCCTCAAATCCGCTGCTGAACTTTCGTGTAGGGCAGTCCTCCACGATGTGCTGGATGGTTTGCACTGAATCTCCACAGTCGCAGTAAAGTGACTTTGCGATGCCCCACTTGTGCTGATGGTAGTTGCACCTTGCAACTCCGGTTCTGCCGTTGTTCTTTACAGCCCGGCACTGCAGCTGAGGGGTCGGCTATTTTTGTGTGTCCCTTGGAGGCGTCTGAACTCTACCGGGTTGGTTCTGAACGGTCATCTCGCTCCTAATGGGTCTTAAAGAAGAATGAAGGGGTATATTATCGAGAGTTTTCCTGATTGGCATCGCATGGGGGGCCGACTGTAGCGTCCTCTGCCACTCACTGGCTGCTGCTTGTTTTCTTCTGAGTTCTGGTGGCGAAATGTACTGGTAACCAGGAAGTGGGCGTCGGTCCGAGTGTGCCGGTTATGACTCGCATCACTCTGTTTAGTTGGACGTCCACTTTACTTGTATGTGCGCTTTGGTACCACACCGGAGCACAGTACTCGGCAGTGGAGTAGGCCAACGCGAGTGCAGAGGTGCGCAGGACATCGACATGGGCACCCCAGGTTGTACCTGCTAGGCGGTTTATATGGTTGGCTTGGGTTTTTAACTTTTGGAAAGAGACATCCAGGTGTTGGCGGAAGGTAAGAGAGCGGTCGAGAGTGACCCCCAGGTACTTGGGACAAAAGTTGTGATTGACCTCCCTTCCACAAAATGTATCTTTGAGTTTACTTTGAGCCAAACTGTTCGAGACGTGAAACGCGCTTACCTCAGTGTTGGACGGGTTAGGGCAAAGCCTCCATTTGATATAGTACGCGTTCAGCTCTCAAAGATCCTCTGTAAGCATGGCTTTTCCCTCCTCAAATGTTTGCCCTTGGTTTGCTAGAGCCAGGTCATCGGCAGATATAAACTTTTCGGATTGAATATACGGCATATCACTAGTGTAAACGTTAAACAGGAGAGAAGCGAGGACAGAGCCCTGTGGCAGGCCGTTTTTGAGCAGGT
This sequence comes from Scrobipalpa costella, assembly GCA_949820665.1. Classification (NCBI taxonomy): domain Eukaryota; kingdom Metazoa; phylum Arthropoda; class Insecta; order Lepidoptera; family Gelechiidae; genus Scrobipalpa; species Scrobipalpa costella. Next base: position 1,877,508 of record OX463306.1, read on the forward strand.
GAAATCTACTCTCCCTATCGCCCAAATGCACTTTGATGCTCCGCGGGCCGAGCATGGTCTTTAACAGTGAGATGGTTCTTTTGCAAGCAGCCATAGCGCTTAGTTTGTGAAGAAGTCCCTGAATCCAAACCGTATCGTAAGCGGCTTTGAGGTCTACAAAAGCCACGTGTGACTTTTTGCCTCGCTGGAAGCCAGCTTCGATGTAGGACGTGAGAGCCAGGACCTGGTTAGAGCAGCTTCGGTTTGGTCTAAGTCCCGCTTGCTCCGCGGGGATCAGGCGATCGAGGGACGGTGAGAGTCGGTGATATACAATCCGTTCCAGAAGTTTATAGGTGACACTAAATAAAGAAATTGGTCTATAGTTTGCAGCATCAACAGCTGGTTTCCCCGAGTCAAGGATGGCTATCACCTAGGATTTAAGAAAAATGTTAGGAAGCTTATTTGATTCCAGGTTGTTATTAAAGAATCCAATCAGCCACCTTCTGCCCAGTTTTCCGAGATGCTTCAGAAATTCGGGGTAAATGTCATCAAAACCAGCTGTTTTGCTGCATTTTACATTATGGAGTGCTGTTTCCAGCTCTTCAAGAGTGATTGGAAAACTTAAATTTTGATCTGGTTCAAGGTGTTTCAGGTTCTTGACATGTTGAGCTCTAATGTTTTTAGCAAAGGGCTTATCGAAATTAGCCGACTTTGTTTGTTTTTTTCACAAAGTCCTCTGGGCCAACTGAGGACTCTTTGGGAGGTGGTGCAGGAGCTCAATCCAGTTTGCTCAGCAAAGTCCATCTCTTCTTGCTTGAATGTGTAAAGTCCATGCCTTCTACGCTATCCATCAATTTCTTTCGGCGGGACTCGTCAAGGCCATCCATAAGGTTACGAGCTGTTTCTGGGTCCGAAGTTGACAGGTAATCCTGGTATGCTTCCTCAGCTTCCTCTCTCTATCCTGGTACATAATCCTTACGGAAACCTCTTGATATATGATGTTTGGCTGTAGCTATGATGATCCTACAAAATCGCTTGTAGTTTTAAACTGTCGGTTTTATCCAGCGCAGAATTGACTCCGTTTAGTTGCATTTTTTCCAGAGCATGCTGTAAAAACCAGCTAAGAGATCCGAAGGTTTCTGTTTATTGCAATTTAGGCGATGGGTTGATAACCTGTCACAACAGCAATATATACGTACAAATCTATCATAAAAAAACAAAAAATTGACAGACGTGGCGGAACGACCTTTGTTTAGGTTGTTCACGCTCTTCCTACCCCATTAGGAATAAAGGCGTGATTATATGTATGTATGTTGTCTTCTACGTTGGACTAGAAACAATAGAAACACCTAGAATATGCCATATGCTTCTCCTCCTGTGCATGCTGTAGAAGTCAGCAAAGGGATTCAAGGGTTACAGTGATGTCACAATATCAATAAGCATTTCTCAATATTAGTCTAACGTGGCGAAAACGTAGTAATTAATCCCCACGTAACGTGCATGACTTTATGTCAGTAAATATCCGTATATTGAAGTGCAAACTTAAGTAAGTCAATCAGACATACATACATTTAGTCACGCCTTTATTCTTAATGGGGTAGGCAGAGCGTTAACGACCTAAACAAAGGTCGTTCCGCCACGTCTGTCAAAGTTTTGAGGTTAATTTAAGATAGATTTATAAGTATATTGCTGTAGTGACAGGTTGTTGCCCATCGCCTTAATTACAGTATACTGAAACCCTCGGATCCCTGAGCTCGTTTTTACAGCATGCTCGGGAGGAAATGCAGCTACCACATTCTATGTTTTTCTCTCGCTCCCAGGCCAGTATAGAAGGAATGGTACGTCAATCAAAGTTAAATTATTTTATGGTTATTGAGAAAGTGCATAATATAATATTTAATATAAAATCACAAGAATGTATACAATAAATTATCTCCTGTGACGGATTAAACGTACCGACTAACTGAAGAAGGACTCCTGATATAATATTTATGGGTGTTTTTTCATCGATACGACGTTTAGTGGCAAATAAACATTACTATTTAGTAGCTTTTATAAGGTTTTATATCAAGAAGGGTTAGTATGGAGAAGGCTTCTTGCAAATCACATTAAATAGGGGGGAACGCAAAGTTCATAAAATTCTTCCGTGCTGGACTGGGAGCGAGAGAAAAACATAGAAAGTGCCAGCTGCATTTCCTCCCGGCCATGCTGTAAAAACTAGCTATGGAATCCTAGGGTTTCTGTATATTGTAATTTAGGCGATGGGCTGACAACCTGTCACTAACAGAATATACCTACAAATCTATCTAAATAACCCTCAAAACATAGTCAGACGTGGCGGAACAACCTTTATTTAGGTCGTTTACGCTCTGCCTACTCCATTAGGGATGAAGGCGTAATTATATGTATGTATGTATGTATAACGTAAAAGTTGTTGAAGTTTCGGTTAAATAAGTTTCTTTAAATGTACCTAAACATATTTTTGTTTACCCTGCGATAAATTAAGATCCTTCTCCACACTAACTTGTCCTCGTCATACGCTCCTGTGATTACCTACACTTAAAACCCCTGCGCCTGCGCCACCTACGTCACATAATTCACATTTTATGTTATTTATATTATATACTTATCTTATTTATACACGGCTGCTAACCGATTCGCGAAAATGGTGCAATATTAGAATGGTTAGAACTTAAATCTTAACGTTAAAATCCGATAGGACGTACCTGTTTGTTAAAGCTAAAGATCATCATCTCCCTAGCCTTATCCCGTATTTCACGGGGTCGGCTTCCTAATCTAGGGCATTGAACGAGGGTACTGGTTTTTACACAGAGCGACTGCCATCTGACCTCCGCAACCCAGAAGGGAAACCAAAAACAATCCTAGATTAGGTCAGAGTTTCTAAGCCGCCAATGCTTAGCACTGGCCTCTGATATGGCTTAACGACTAATATCTACGGTATTAAACGGTATTAACCGGGACCAACGGCTTAACGTGCCTTCCAAAGCACTGAAAAAGCACCGAATAAACGTACATATGAAATTCGAAAACCGAAAAACACATTGGTACGTGGTGGGATTCGAACCACGACCTCCCGCTCAGGAGGCAGCGGCCCTATCCACTACACCATCGAGCTCTCTTGTTAAAGCAAAAGATATTTTTAGAAAATTTGGCAGAATGAAAGATGATATCCTAGAAACGTCGAGGAAATGCTACATTCCCATGGAGAGTGAAACAAACTATTTATGACACTATACTACATAGTGGAATGTAAGGGACAGTGTCCCACAAACTGATAGGGGTTGCTCAGTCAACGACACTGAACAACTTCCACCTAGAAAGTCTTTCAGTAAGTGAAAACAAAATGGCTTTTCCGTACTAATTTTCTGATTGAGGTGGACATTTAGTATAGAAAAACCAATTTTTATTTTCACTTCCTGAAAGAATTACTTGGTGAAAATTGTTCAGTATCGTTGACTGAGCAACCCCTATCAGTTTGCGGGACGCTGTCCCTTACACCCGGTATGTAAGGGCAGAAACACACAGGTGTCACTTACAGCGCACAAGGTTGCGCTCTACACGCTGTCAATGTATTTTACATTGCCTACAACACACATGCGTCACCTTAAGCTCTATGCGCGTGTAGCGATGAACTCTACTTATATGTAAGCAATGCAAAAAGCGTGTTGCTTCACTAACATAAAGGTTGCCTGGAAGAAATTGCTACCTTAGCAATAAGGCCGCCTATGTTGTACTTGTCTTTTGTTGTTATCTGTTGTGTTGTATGTTGTATTATTACGTGCAATAAAATATTTTTATGTTATTTTATGTTCAGGGGTTTACTCTTGGAAATTTCCAGAATTCGACTTAACTTCTACCACGCCTACGGAAGCAACCAGGTATTTTGACCCCAGGTACCATACTGTAAGTAAATAATAATGAACAGTTTCTTCCAATTATAATAACAGGGAGCGAGCAGACTAACACTGGAAGGCTGGAGCTCATTTCATACAACACCGTAATGAACACCATCAAATAATTCAGCCGGTAAATGAGAAGCGATGGCAATCTTCTATTTACAGGTAATGACTACCATACTTAAACCTAAAGTTGCCAGACAGGATGAAAATATAGGTATGTGTATGAAATAAACCTTTGCAAAAGCAAAGAAAATATAATATTAGCTAACGCTAAAGTAGAGGCACCCACCCCCGATCTGAAATGTAACCTCACCTCGTCTCCCCCGCGCCAACGGGTACGCGATCCGTTTCGACTAGGCGGCAGCACGCACACAAACCAACTTCAAACCTGTACGAACACGTTTTTGCGCGTGTAGTACGAAAATCGGCGGCTTCTTTGGAGTGCCTGCCCTGTGGAAAGAGCAACTAAAATGTTCGCACGAAAATCTTAAATGTTATTGATAATGATATATTATTATGTATTCAAACTAATCAATCAAGATTTAATTCTACGTCTAGGCGCGTAACACCAAATCGGCTCGACATTAATAATGATTAGACTGAAAACAATTCATATTTTTTTGACACAAGATTACAAGATCCATGCCATCTTCCATGCCGGTCTGGGAACAAGAGAAAAACATAGAATGTGCCAGCTGCGTTTCCTCCCGGGCATGCTGTAAGAACCAGCTATAGGATCTGAGGGTTTCTGTATATTGCAATTTAGGCAATAGGCTGACAACCTGTCACTACAGAAATATACCTACAAATCTATCTTAAATAACACTTTGTCACAATTAAACTTTGTCAGACGTGGCGGACGACCTTTGTTTAGGTTGTTTACGCTCTGCCTACCCCTTTAGGGATAAAGGCGTGAATATATGTATGTATGTAGATTACAAGTAACATTTAGGTCTCTTCTTTTTCTGTGCAGAAAAACCTTCAAGAATTTTCTTTAAAAAATAGTGATGGGCAGTCTGGCAACATAGTTCTCAACTAATAAGCAAGATAGATCTAGCTCAGCACAGAAGACTATTTAAAATTAACAATAAATAGTATCTACACTGCTTAACCTTGCTAGATATCAGACAGTCCAGTGCCTCCGAGTTCTAATAGTTAGTGCCTTGGGTTTGAAATTGCGATCGACAGTTCGATTCCTGGCGTAAAACCAAATAAAATTTTATTGTTTGTTTAGAAGAATTTTGCAGGCACTTGGTTTTCCAGTATGATCAAAGTCATATTATTTGGCATTTTGCTTTAACTGAGATTAAAATTAATAAATGAGTCATCAATGAAAATTAGTTATTGATAACTTATGGCTAAAAGCAATGTTTTGCTAGTCCTCGCACTAGGATTTTTAGGACGGTAAAATGACAATGGTAAAAATTAGATGTGATTTGATGGTGTTGATTTTTATCAGAATTTTTATTAGAATTTCAGACGTGCAATATCGAATCTACAAAACAATAAAGCAAAGCTTTATACTCGTACAATTTCACAAAGCATAATCACAATCAGCTATCGGCCAGCAATCTAAAATTTATAATCATGCGATATAATCTCTTGAGGATGGACAATCCAACCCTACCACTATTGGTGCGATAATAAACCTTATTCCGATGAAATAGCGTATCTAGGCTCTTCTGTTGTCTGTAGTGCTGTCGATCGATAGTCTCAATATCGATGGGTATTTGATTGAGTTGGGACAGTATCGATATTTTAAAAATATCGATACCTTACATTAATGACATGAGACCAGATATTGTTATATTTTTTCTTTATTTGAAGAGTATTCGGTATACAAATGTTCGTTAAGAGTTCAGGGATTTCTGTTAGAGCCATAACCTTAGATTAGTTCTTGGCAGTAACTGAATAGAAAATCCTTGACACCGGGCACAGTGATGCGCACGAACAGTGGATTGTACTGACCGAGTCATGATGATCAGAATTACTAGCGATTTTACCACGTAACACAATGATACTGATAAACTGGCTAGATATGCAAACAATGGATACCGAACTATCGGCATCTCCGCATCACTACTACCGGTGCGCACGCGCCAAATAATAGCTAATAATAATCTGCGCCCTAACAATAAACTGGTTTGCTGGCTGGGCCGCTGGTCAGCAGGCCATGCTACGAATAGATAACCGAACTATCGATACCAAACTATCGACATCTCCACATCACTACTATCCCTGCGCGCGCGCACTAATCACAGCTAATGATAATGTGCGCCCTAACAATTAACTGGTTTGCTGGCTGGGCCGCTGGGCAGTACAGCATCAGTGATTTGTGATTGATGGTCGGGAATAAAGTTTATGCTCAGTGGTTTATTGTTCTTGGAATCTTGTTTATTGCGATTCGCTGTCCCAGTGGAAGAATTATACATACATACATACATACATAAAATCACGCCTTTATCCCTTACGGGGTAGGCAGGGCGTTAAACGCCTTGTAAAAGGCGCTTTCGCCACGTCTGACAAAAATTTAGGGCAATTGTAGATTGTAATGTGTATTGCTATAGTGATAGATTGTCAGCCTATCGCCTAAATTACAATACACCGTAACCCCCAAGTCCCTTATGCTGACTTCTACAGCATGCCCGGGAGGAAGGGCAGCTGGAACATTCTATGTTTTTCTATCTCTCCCAGTCCAGCATGGAAGAATTATCTTGGTATGATAAAAGTGATCTGTAGATATAACAATATTTTTTAACTGACTGAGACGGCATTCTTTTATCCTTAGTCTGACTTACGCTCTAGGCTGCAACAGTGTAGCGTTTGCTATCGACACGCTAAGAAGAAGAAGTCTGATCTCATACATCGATGATACATCGATGACGGAATCAAGAAAACTTCTAAAACGTTGGACTTTAGTGAGAAAGCGGTCGAGAGGTCAAGAGTCATGATATCCATTTGTCTCAGTACTGTTTTCGGAACGTTTAGCCGAACTTATCTAAAGGTAAGAACTGTATTATATTCTATCTCGAGAAAAAATTGTGTCTGGATTCAAACTGTAAAGTAACCCCAATATTGTAAATGATTATTAGTGAATATTAGTGAATACGATCACCTTCGTGGTTCCTTTGATGCACCACGAAAATTTGCTTTTAGTGACATCCAGATATAAAAATATAATTCCACGAGATGAGAATCTTTGGCACCAAGTGTTTATGGATATTGTTTTTTGAAAATTTTAAGTGACAGGTTTTATATGGCCCCTCAATGTGTTGTAAAATGAAGAATCGTAAATTTCAATGTATCGAGTGAACCTGTTACCTTCGGTAGATCGAAATGGCGTTCTTTGTAGAAGTTGATGCCGATAAAAAGAATTCGGATAATTTAAGTATTATGAAAAAATTAAAGGACGATGACCTTTTTATTGAAGTCCTACTACTTCGACTTGCATGGGTGATTAATCATCATCTTCTTATCCCGTATCTCACGAGCCTTTACCTAATGTAGGTGATTGAGGGGTACTTACTGGTTTTTACACAGAGCGACTGCCATTTGACCTCCGCAACCCAGAAGGGAAACCAGACCCAATCCTAGATTAGCTCAGAGTGTTTAAGCCGCCAATGCTTAGCACTGGCTTCTGACATAGCTTCACGACTAATATTTTCGGTATTAAACTATATTAACTGGGACCAGCGGCTTAACGTGCCTTTCAAAGCACGGAGCTTAACGTACCTTCCGCATTGCCCTTGCATCGGTAATTAATATAGTAGGTTTTTTTTAGTTACGGTAGGTTAAGTGTGAAAAGCTCTATGGCCTCTCTAGCCAGTGTCGAAGAACACGAAACATATCAGTTCTTTGTTGACCATTGTTTCGTTTTCATTTATGACTGGGAGCGAGAGAAAAACATAGAATGTGCCAGCCCGAGCATGCTGTAAAAACCAGCTAACGATCCGAGGGTTTCAGAATATTGCAATTTAGGCGATGGGCTGACAACCTACACTACAGCAATATACCTAAACCCAAATCTATCTTAAATAGCCCTCAAAACTTTGACAGACGTGGCGGAATGACCTTTTTTTAGATCGTTTATGCTCTGCTTACCCAATTGGATATAGAGGCCTGATTATATGGAACGTAGAGACCGCCTAGTTCCGAGTCCAGACCACCATATTTATGAGAGATCCTTAAGCCAAACTTACCCACAGGTGAGATTCAAACTGTGATGCCGTTGCCCGAAGTTAACCGCTAAGAGGTTGATCCCATATCACCCCAAATCATCTGCCTGTAGGTACTAAGAAGCTGGTAGTTAAATTCATGACTGTTTATCAGTCGGTTATCTCGTGGACATTACAAGATCTGCCTTTCGCCGCCGTGGTGACGGTAAACTGCAGCGGTATCGCAGTAAATTGTGGCTTTGATGAGATGCACATCGGTGGACGGTTTGTTTCCATTAGCCCTAGTACTAGAAATTTTGAATGGTCCGTCTAGACGTGGTCTGGGGGATAAAATGCGCAGTTTGATGTTCAAAATAATAATACTGCCTCCGTGGTCTAGTGGTTAGAACCATGGGTTTACCGGAGGTCTTAGGTTCGATTCCCATCCCATTTAACATGCAGGCTGAATTGCCTGATTGTGGGAAAAGAAGCATAAAAGGTTTTGATGACGCAATAGCTCAGTCAGTTAAAGGCAACGTCGCCAGAGACGTACCTATAAACACAAAATCCGACCCCATTAGGGATAAAGGCGTGATGATATGTATGTATGTATGTTTAACATAACCTCCCAGTTAACTATAAACTACTTCCATGCTGGTCTGGGAGCGAGAGAAAAACATAGAATATGCCAGCTGCATTTCCTCCCGGGCATGCTGTAAAATCCAGCTAAGGGATCCGAGGGTTTCAGTATATTGTAATTTAGGCGATGGGCTGACAACCTGTCACTACAGCAATTTACCTACAAATCTATCTTAAAATAACCCTCAAAAAGTTGTCAGACGTGGCGGAACGACCTTTGTTTAGGTCGTTTATGCTCTGCCTACCCCATTAGGGATAAAGGCGTGATAATATGTATGTATGCAAACAGACAGTGGAAACAAACATCAAACAGGTCACACACGAAGTGTCAAAAGTTCGAAAGGAACGATTCCGGCGCCTCGGCCGTCAATTTAAAACGCATAAAGTTTTTACTGTCGCTTCCAAAATGGCCGAAATCGACTCTCAGTTGAACCGGAATGCACCGAACATATTAATCGAGTGAATATCGATAATGCATATCGATTCAACCGCTTTAATGTGGGTTAATTATTGAGGATGGTTTTACGAAAAATAATTGTGATGGTTTTGCCACACACGGTATCTTTAGATCCTGTTTGTTTATTGTTCGATTCTGACAGGATTTGTAACGGTACCCTAGAAACACCTTCGCTCCATTAACTGAGCTATGCCATAACATAATTATTTACGTATTAGATGGATGAAAATAAATTATTTCGATATTAATTCCTCCATGCTGGACTGGAAGCGAGAGAAAAACATAGAATGTTCAAGTTGCATTTCCTCCCGGGCATGCTGTAAAAACCAGCTAAGGGATCCGAGGGTTTCAGTATATTCTAAATTAGGCGTTGTGCTGACAACCTGTCACTTCAGCAATATATCTACAAATCTATTTTAATAACCCTGAAATCTTTGTCAGGCGTGGCGGAACGACCTTTGATTAGGTCGTCTACGCTCTGCCTACCCTATAAGGGATAAAGGTGTGATTATATGATTACGCATGCATGTTATTAATCTATCATGTACCTAATTTATCCTCTCATAATCATAATATAATAAACAGCTATAAAACTAGATGTCACCGATGTCAGATCAAAATTAGTGCTTTATTTATCGCCCTTATCTTAGTTGTGTACTGTTCGTGATTGCTGATAAACTCGGATTGATAAGTACTCAGTCTTTATTATACGCTTTTTGAGGTGTTCAGAATTCCGTAGCGTGCTTTGAGACAGATCTTTTTGTCCAATGGAAGACCTATTTACTCCAGTAGAGATCGCCCGGGTTTTTTTTTCGCCTTCAGGTCGTCACTATAGCTGTCATTGCTTCAATCGCTGTAATAATCATATGTACGTTTATTCGGCGCTTTTTCCGTGCTTCGGAAGGTACGTCATGGCGTTGGTCCCAGTTAATTTCGTTTAATACCGTAGATATTAGCCGGTAAGCCATTTCAGAGGCCAGTGCTAAGCATTAGCGTTTTCAAACTCTGACCTAATCTAGCATTGAGTCCGGTTTCCTTTCTGGGTTGCGGAGGTAAAATGGCAGTCGCTTTGTGTAAAAAACAGTACCCTCATTCAATCCCCTATATAAGGTAGCCAACCTGTGAGATACGGGATAAGGCTAGGGAGATGATGATGCTTCAAACGCTGTCAGTGTAACCTAGGCAAAATTTAGTACCTAATATCGCCGTCTGAACAGTAATAGCGGTCGCAAAATATTTTGAATTCACTGTCATGTTAATTTAATAGCCACATGATATAATATTTCAAAGAATCTGGATCAATCCAAATGGATTAAATAACACTTATATTTTACCGTAGGTAATAAAAACACAATCGTTTAAGAACTCATTTTGTTTTAATATTCTTGTTTCGATGATATTTTAAATCCTTAATAAAATACTGTTTGCGGATTCTGACATCCTGGTATTCACGAGATAGGACATGTTGTCATAATTGAAAGTAATTCGCACAATCATAATCATACGTATAGCAAGGTCTTTTGTTTCCTATAGCATAAGGTAATAAGGGAACTCATTTACGGGGACTGAGATTTTATACATACATACATATAATCAAGTCTTTATCCCTAATGGTGTAGGTAGAGCGTAAACGAACTAAACAAAGGTCGTTCCGCCACCTCTGACAAAGTATTGAGGGTTATTTAAGGTAGATTTTTGAGGTATACTGCTGTAGTGACAGGTTGTTAGCCCATCGCCTAAATTACAGTATTCCGAAACCCTCTGATGTCTTAGCTGGTTTTTATGCATTCCCGGGAGGAAATGCAGCTGGCACATTCTATGTTTTTCTCTCGCTCCCTGTCCAGCAGGGAAGTAAAATCAGTATTCAATATCTTTCATAATCTAAAGTGACTGCTTACAAATTAACAGAAATTCAATTATTTTTATGATGGTTTAGGTTCTGGGTCAAGGCTATTGTTAAAGTGTCTAAAGCGCCTGTCATTATTGATATTGCAATATATTTATGTGCATTATGCAAAACTTAATAATACATAAATGACTCTGATCTTTACTATTACATTAAAAAAATAATAAGAATTTAAAAACGAAAATAAAAAAGTTAAATAAAGATTTTTTTAATTATTAAGTGTTAAGAAATAGAAAAATATTGCTTTAGGTACTTTATATTTTCCCGTTTATATCTTTTTCAGTTTGAGGAAAGTCATAAAACAGAATGATAAAGTCTTCTCTTCTTCTCTTCTTAATCTTCCATGTTGAACTACGAGCGAAAGAGAAACATAAAATATGCCATCTGCATTTTCTCTCAGGCATGCTGTAAAAACCAGCTAAGGGATCTGAGGATTTCTGTATATTGCAATTTTGGCGATGGGCTGACAACCTTTCACTACAGATATACCTACAAATCTATTTTAAATAACCGTCAAAGCTTTGTCAGATGTGGCGGAACGATGTTTCTTAAGGTTGCTAACGCTCTGCCTACCCCATTAGGGATAAAGGCGTGATTATATGTATGTATGTAGAAAGATAGAGAGTCAATTGTCGAAGAAAGGCAGTGTCCAAAATAACGTTATACTACGGAATCATATAAATATTTTTTTATGTATAAAGTGTTCATCAGTGTATGAGGGCGACAAACTTGCCTTGATAAGATCAAAAGAGTTTGAGATGTATTTATAGGATCTATGAATAAGTATGTGAACTTTGGATACGGCTTTACGCTTTAAAAATTAAACAGAGATTTTTTATTTTGTTTTATTTGTACCTACACGTACTGACTGAAATTAGCAACAAAATAATGAAAAACTTTATTTCTTCCATGCTGGACCAATCCAGCGAGAATCTCCCAAGAGCGAGAGAAAAAAAATAGAATGTGCCAGCTGCATTACCTCCTGGGCATGCTGTAAAAACCAGATAAGGGATTCGAGGGTTTCTGTATATTGCAATTTAGGTGATGGGCCGACAACCAATATGACTACAAATTTATCTTAACCAGTCAGGCGTGGCAGCACGATTTTTCTTCAGACCATTTATGCTCTGCCTACCCCATTAGGGATAAAGGCGTGATTATATGTATGTATGTGATTTTTTTATTTTGCGTTATTTGTACACCTATGTTTGAAATTTGCACCAAAATAATGTAGGTACATCTTTATCATTATCTTTTCCGACAAAATAATAAAAAAAACCGAATGCGAAAAGAAATGAAACTTCAGAAGTTGACAGCTGTTTATACAGTAACTTTTTTGACGCTCAAACATTTTCATACTGAAAAGCAGTTTTGATTGTTTCACATCCATTCAAAATTTTGTCATATTATTTGTACATCCTTGTCTAAATTGTCACAGAACATGGACAAAGATATTGGACAATTACATCGAATCCTTTACAAACAGACGGACGGACAGACGTCGGACATCGTGTACAATTTCATATCAAAGTCCTTTCATTATATTTTTATGCTTTATTTATTCCACTACTGCCATTTTGTAAACTGGACGATGTTGATAAGGAATCAAATTCATTCGCATTCTGATTTTTGATGTTTCTTCAAATGGACGCAATTTTCTTTTTCTTACTTATTTTAGTTTTACGTGTTTTGTTGTTATGGCGTCGTTTAAATCGGATACCATTATTCTTAATCTTCCATGCTGGACTGGGAGCAAAAGAAAAACATAGAATGTGCCAGCTGCATTTCCTCCCGGGCATGCTGTAAAAATACAGCTTAGGGATACGAAGGTTTCAGTATATTGTAATTTCGGCGATGGGCTGACAACCTGTCACTACAGAAAATACCTACAAATTTATCATTAATAACCCTCAAAACTTTGTCAGACGTGGCGGAACGACCTTTCTTATGTCGTTTACGCTGCCTACCCCATTAGGGATAAAGGCGTGATTATGTATAATTAAATTGGGTACTAGCCATATCGATGAGGTTTTGATGATAAAATCAAAGGACATATTCAACACAGTTACGCTGAAATAAATTATTTCTGCACAAAAGTCTCCCGAATGTTAATTATGTTCACGGAATCCTTATTAGTCCATTTTCTGATTTCAGTTCATTATTCGGTAATTGCTCATTATTTTGTGCAGCAACGTCAAAGTTCTGGAAAAATCAACACTATTTAAGAATTTTAAACATGAAGTATAATTAAAAGAGTATTGTTTTTCTATTATTAATTAGTTAATTTACGTTCTACCGCCATGGCTAAAAAAATATCCACGTTTACATCGCAATGTCGGTTAAAAGAGTAGCTGGGTGCATGGCTAGGAGTTAGTCGTCGTCAGCACAGATAACAAATCGCCGGAAGAAGCACCCTCAAAAAAATGTGTGAAATATGAACATCGCGGCCATTACACACCACCGAAACATACGCTCTGTGGTCTAAGAGAAACTGAGTTATCACTACATAGTATTAAACAAAGTCGCTTTTTCTGTCTCTATATCCCTATGTATGCATGAGAGCCCAATGGTGTAGTGGATAGGGCCGCTGCCTCCTGTGCGGGAGGTCGTGGTTCGAATCCCACCACGTGCCAATGTGTTTTTCGGTTTTTGAATTTCATATGTTATTTTATTCGGTGCTTTTTCCGTGCTTCGGAAGGCACGTTAAGCCGTTGGTCCCGGTTAATATCGTTTAATACCGTAGATTTTAGTCGTGAAGCTATATCAGAGGCCAGTGCTAAGCATTGGCGACTTGAAAACTCTGACCTAATCAAGGATTGGGTCCGGTTTCCCTTCTGGGTTGCGGAGGTCAGATGGCAGTCGCCCTGTGTAAAAAACCAGTACCCTCGTTCAATCCCCTAGATTAGGAAGCCGACCCCGTGAGATACGGGATAAGGCTAAGGAGATGATGATATTCCTATGTATGCATACATCTTTAAAACTACGCAACAGATTTTGATGCGGTATCTTTTAATGGATAGAGTGATCCAAGAGGAAGGTTTTTATGCATTATATAGTTGAGAAACACTGATAATTTCCATGCGAAGCCGGGGCGGATTGCTAGTACTTAAATACAATACATCATATTATATTTAACTCATGCCAGGAGTAGGTTCAGAGGTAGGCAAAGAAGCAAAATTCAATTAACACGGTCAATCAAAACCAGTTAGCAGAAGTAATTTTTGACAAATTCATCATTCTCGTAAAAATCAGTGCGCTTTGCCATTCCGCTGGTGTCGATGATTTTCTATTAGCAGTGTAGTTTTTAGTTTTTATAACCATACATACATACATATAGTTACGCCTTTATCCTTAGTGGGGTAGGAGAGCGTAAACGATCTAAACAAATGTCGTTCCGCGACGTCTGACAAAGTTTTGAGGGTTATTTAAGATAGATCTGTAGGTACGAGTATATTGCTGTACTGACAGGTTGTCAGCAAATCGCCTAAATTACAATATACTGAAACCCTCGGACCTCTTAGCTGATTTTTACAGCATGCTCGGGAGGAAACGCAGAAGTTTATAACCACGCGAAATTATATTCTAGAATGTACGTACGTCTCCTGAATATTCATTTGTTTGATACTAATTTGCGCCTACCATAACAAACTTACATATAGTCACGCCTTTATCCCTAATGGGGTAGGCTAAGCTGGGGCAGAGCGTAATCGACCGATACAAAGGTCGTTCCACCACGTCTGACATTGTTGAGGGTTATTTAAGATAGATTTCTAGGTATATTGCTGTAGTGACAGGTTGTCAGCCCATCGCCTGAATTACAATATACTGAAACCCTCGGATTTTACAGCATGCTCGGGAGGAAATTCAAAAGTTTTAACGAGGCGGAATTATATTCTAGAAACTCCAGAATATTAATTTGTTTGATACTAATTTGCGCCTACCATAAACCATGCAATAACCTATGACGTCGCTGTTGTTTTTGTTTCGTATTTGTAGCGTTTTTGATGTTTGTCATTATTTTCGCCACTCGCCAGTCAAACGAACCAAACGGAGAGTTCACGTAAGACATTATTTATAGGCAAGAGGCGGCCGTGTCCAAAAAGCTTAGTTGTGTCAAAAGTTGAGCGTTAAATCATCGGCCACTATCTGGACACTGCAGCCGGACGGTGGCCAGTAGTGTCCGACGTGTGTCCATTGTCGTATGAGATACGTAAAATCTCGTGTACGTCAAAAGTTGACAGTTAAAGCATCGGCCACTATCTGGACAGTGCAGCCGGACGGTGGCCGCTAGTGTCCGACGTGTGTCCATTGTCGTACGAGATACGTAAAATCTCGTGTACGTCAAAAGTTGAACGTTAAAGCATCGTCCACTGTTAGAACAGTGCAGGCGGACGATGGCCGCTAGTGTCCGACGTGTGTCCATTGTCGTACGAGATACGTAAATTCTCGTGTCATTCGAATCATACTATACTTTGTCAAAATGTAGAAACAGTTAAGAATCGCAGTGAGGCAGTTGGATGGTAGCAACAAGTATCTGATGCGTGTTCATTTTGGTACGAGATTCGACCCGCACATATCCGCAAAGTCTCGAAAAATAAAGAGAAAAATTGGTATTCAAAGAGTGAACGCTCAGCTTGTAAGTCTTCAAATTAATCATGAAATTAGATAATTTGTAAGATTTAGCCACCTCAACATGTAACTATCATAATTCCCTCAGTTAAAGATTTAATGCATTGTAAATATTTGACTCAAAGGTGTTTTTAATTCGAGCCAGACTTAAGTTTCTCCGTTTCGGTTACCGTGTTTGTCATGGAATATATTCGTATGTTTGTCCTTGGACAATGGACACAGTAGCGGGCTAAGTGATCCGGCATAAAATGAAATATGAAGACATTTTTACACATTACATTAGTAGGAATTCGTGTGGACCGAGAAAGGCAAACAAAAACATATCTTCAGTATTTCAGCCGCTGGACATTCGGGAAGAGTAAATCAAGATGACGCGGAATTAGCTTTCGACCCGAAAATATTTCGCGTTTGACAGAGGGTCGAAGAAAATATTGAAAAAAAATACATACATATAATCACGCCTTTATCCCTAATGGGGTAGGCAGAGCGTAAACGACCCCAAACAAAGGTCATTCCGCCACGTCTGACAAAGTTTTGAGAGTTGTTTAAGATAGATTTATAGGTATATTGCTGTAGTGACAGGAAATCCTTGGATCCCTTAGCTGGTTTTTACAGCATGCCCGGGAGGAAATGCAGCTGAAACATTTTATGTTTTTTTCTCGCTCCCAGTCCAGCATGGAAGAAAAAAAAATACTGGCGTAAAAAACTTGCTGTCCAGACTTTAGAGTAAATCTACCCATTAAACTTAACCACATTTAAGCAGCCGCTCTGTGTAAAAACTAGTACCCTCGTTCAATCACCTAGATTAGGTAGCCGACCCCGTGAGATACGGGATAAGGCTAGGGAGATGATGATGAAACTGAACCACATTTCCAAAGGAAAATAGGTCGAAATGTGATGAAAAAATGATGCTTTGTAAGTTAGGGCTTATTTATTTTTATTTCACCCTATGTTCCTTGGGAAAGATAATATATTCAGTTTTATACGTAGATTTGTCCGCATTTTTTTTTCATACCCTTAAATTTGGTACTTCTTGAATTAACCGACAAGAGCTAACATCTTAAATGAATGACGATGGTGAAAGTTTGGTATGCATTTTTTTTAATTCCAGAACATCATAATGAATCAAATCATACCTTTTGTTCTCTGGCAAAACTTCATCAAGCTTTGAATAATTTATTATTGAACTTAAATAAATATAACTCATTTATAAAAACTGCTTTAAAAATGCACTTTGCAAAACTCTTTCCATCAGATATTTCTATCCGCTATCTTTGTGTATCGTCTGCGTTTCGTATACACGTTGTTTTCTTATTGGAATACAAATAAGAATGCTGGCCCCGGATTGGTGAGATGGCTGTCAGTCAATCTACATACAATAGTGCCACTGTCAGTTCACTGCCCCTCCTACTATGTCCGTTTGTGTCCACAATCTTGGATATTCAGTCTGTGCTCTGTAAAATGCTAAAGAAATGGCGAGTATTTACATTTTTGTCTTTGATATTTTGTGGACAATGAATGGACTTTTCTAGCTTGAAATAAAATACAATATTGTATTGAAAATGTCCAGAATAAAACATAAATCATTTAAAAGCAAAACCACATCGTATCGAAGGCCACTGAGCTATCGAAATTAATCGATTCGAAATATATTCATTTTGATGATAACATTTCTCATGTAGCAGCTAAGGTAAGGTAAGGTTCTTCCATGCAGGACTGGGGGTGAGAGAAAAACATAGAATGTGCCAGCTGATTTTTCTCCCGGCGAATTTAGGCGATGGGCTGACAACCTACAGCACTACAGCAATATACATAAAAAACTATCGTAAATAACCCTCAAAACTTTGTCAGGCGTGGCGGAACGACCTTCGTTTAGGTCGTTTACGCTCTGCCTACTCCACTAGGGATAAAAGCGTGATTATAGGTATCTATATATGTTTCTTCCATGCTGGACTATGAGCAAGAGAAAAACATAGAATGTGCCTGCAGCATTACCTCCCGGGCATGCTTTAAAAACCAGATAAGAGATCCGAGGGTTTCTGTATATTGTAATCTAGGCGATGGGCTGACAACCTGTCACTACAGCAATATTGCTCAAATCTATTTTAAATAACCCTCAAAACTTTGTCAGATGTGGCGTAACGACCTTTGTTTAGGTTGTTTACGCTCTGCCTACCCCGTTAGGGATAAAGGCCTGATTATATGTATGTATGTAAGTATGTATTTTACATTTATTTTTATCTGGGGTTTACAAGATGTACCATTTTGTTTTTTCTAGATGTCCACAAATTATAGGTGCCTTCACCGATTATAATTAAATGGTCATTTATGCTACCCCATTAGGGATAAATGAGTGATTACATATATATATATATGTATGTAGCATAGGTAGCTTCGAAAAGTTTATTCATCCGTAAGGATGCGCAAATTTCAAGTCTTCACAGAACTAACGTACCTAAGTCTGAAGCTGCAATCTTCCACTAGGGAAATAGCTTCAGCGGCTGAATCTATCACTGTCCCGCCACAACCTGCCCAACTCCCACATCGCATAACGTGGTTTTGACATATCATTGATCTATCCAAGCGAGCGTCATATCAACACCTCATCTCCCAAAGGATTTCACACCGAAACTACTGTGATAGCAACTTCACGACGAAACAAAAGTTTGCCACCATTGCTGGTATGATGACGGCGTTTCCTTAGCTTTAGTTGGTTCAGCAAGAAATGGATGCGAAGCGGCTTCATTCCTATTGCCATTTGCAATTGAAGAACACCTTTAAAACTTCGCTCGCAACTAAAACGGCGTAGGTGACATTTTTGCAGTTTTGCAGAAATTACCCCTGTTACGGTAAACTTTGAGTTCGTTTCAGAAATGCCGGCGAAGAGATTTGGCAGTAAATAAACAGGAGTACGAATAGATAGTTTGAAAGACAGGTCCTATCAACCGGTGACAACTACATATTGTACAGACTAGTGTTTTATTCGAGGTGAGATCACTGTTTAGAATAATACTCTGTGATCGTTTGAAGGCAGATCGAATACATTTCTCAGGTGTCTCGTGTAACGAATGAGGTGAATGTAGACTATTGTTCGAATGTCAGAAAGAAACATGAAGCTTGTCAGTTAGTAACAAATTCCATATTTTACAAAAAATCAGGGAAGCTTATAGTAAAAGGATTATTATTATTTCCTGAAGTGCCAAATTAGAAAAATGGTTTTTATTTTGTTACAAAGAGAAAAACGATTATCAGAAATAAAAAATATATCAAAACCTTAGAAAGAAAGACAAAACTGCAAGGCGTGTCCTTCAGACTTTCTTAAATATGCACACATAAAACATAAAACTGATCTACTATATTCACTGTCAGATAAGGTGTAATAAACAACAGAACTGTATGATTTACATTCCATCTTGATATTCAAAATAGATGGCACTGCTGCATCAAACAAAAAATCAAAGGGCATCGGCAGATCATTTAAAAAAAACTAAAAAGAAAAAAGTGGACGATAAATAAAATCAGACCTATCAGATTGGGCGGGAGAACTTAACGTTTTAATAAATAACCCGTTCGGCTGTTTTGTTACTTTTTTTTCGAATAAATAATAATAAGGAATAAATCAATGTAGTAGAATGGAAACATTTCAGAACTGACTTCTCAGTTGAATGATATAGTTTTGATTCGTTGAATGCTTATTTACCATCTGTTCAATGCATCAGGTAAAATTTAATTTTGTTTTTAGTATAATAGAAATGGATTTATTAGTTAGGCAGTACTATTATATATTCTGTGATTAGGCGTCTGAAAATTGAAATGACGTAATACTTTTCTTGATGCTACCTTGAGACATATCATTACCCACGTTAAACATAACAAAATAGTTTTATCGGCTCTCTAGAATTGAGACCAAGGCACTAATTTTATGTATATAAATTAATCTGTTTTGGTACTCTATGTCAAAAAAATACTTGTGGAATAAGTATTAAATAAATCATAGAAAGGGTAACGTTGAGATCGTCAAACAAAATATGCATTGGTACCTACGAATCAAAATTCAAATGGTTTGACCCGTCCTTCCGTCGAGTTGTGGGGACAGTACAGTTTAGATATGTCAAAACAAGCTGACGCCTTAAATTTACTAGGACTCTACCCTCAAATTCTTCCATGTGCTGTGCTCTAAAGTTTCTTATGTTCTTTTATTTTGTTATTTTATATCTGACCCTCACTCCGAATAATCTTTCGCTTTAGTAAGCTCGAACTATTTTGAATATTGTTACCGCTTAAATCTTTAAAATCCTTTGTCCACCAGATGATTGGGAATAAAATAAAATATATTTCATTAATAATTTGCAGATTACATCAATAAATTCAACTTCATCATCATCTCCCTAGCCTTATCCCGTATCCCTCGGGGTGGGCTACCTAATCTAGGTGATTGAACGAGGGTACTGGTTTTTACACACTGCCATCTGACCTCCGCAACCCAGAAGGGAAACCAGACCAGATCCTAGATTAGGTCAGAGTTTTCAAGCCACCAATGCTTAGCACTGGCCTCCGACTTGGCTTAACGACTAATATATACGGTATTAAACGATATTAACCGGCACCAATGGCTTAACGTGTCTTCCGAAGCACGGGATTCAGTGGCCCTATCCACTACACCATCGGGCTCGCTCAATAAATTCAATTTGTTTGTTCTTAAAAGGCAAATTAAGAATATGGTTTTCATAACTAATAGTTATAGCTTAAAAGTTTTTTTGCGTTTTGACCACATTTTGGATGAGGTAGAAAAAAGCTTATATTATTCTAAAGCATTGGTAAGCATTCCCACACACCGACAAAATACATCAGATTTCAATTAAAGCACATAACGCACAATTATAATATGAAATTACTCATTGTTCTCGAACTGTAAGGCTCCGTGTGACATACGAGCCCCTGTCATTGGTTCCAAAACACCATTAAATTAAGTCTCATTGTCTCAAAAGTTCTATCGAACTGAGATCGGATCGCACAAAACATGGTACCTGTGTAACCCAATAATTGTGTACATAAATCATTTGAACGACTTCTGATAATTTTCCCTCTAACGGTGGTGTTTGGTGTAAGTGATGGCGGTGCTCCGCTTATAAGCGTTCACCCTTCAATCTTAATCCGCTGTATACTCTACTGTATTCTGGAAGCGAGAGAAAAACATAGAATGTGCAGCTAAGGGATCCGAGGAATTCAGTATATTGCAGTTTAGGCGATGGACTGACAACCCGTCACTGCAGCAATATCACTACAAATCTATCTTTATTAACCCTCAAAATTTTGTCAGACTATAGGCATGATTATACGTACGTATGTATTCTTTAATGTGTTAGGAATGGCAGGGCTTTTAGATCTTTTAGACCTATAGGTGAGTCTTCTCTAATTTGTATCTCCCTCATATTCGTTTGACCTATGAGTGAACTTGCTGTTGACTCTATCTTTGTCGTCTCTAGCGCCGAGTCTTTTGATTGGTTCTCCATTATAAGTGAGCGCCGCCAGTAGAGAGTATTTATCGAGGCTTTCAATGTTCGCTGCGCTTTGTCTACCTTATTCTTTAACCTAAGCTGTTTGCCACCAAAAGTATCAGACTCTTACTTATTTCAAAATAGTTTTAAACCGCGGTCTCCTATATTCCAAACAGCAACGTAACTCCCTCACCGTAAGGGCTGCTCAAGATAAGGCGATACGTGGCGAACCCGACTTTTCAACCTTTTGTGGGCCAACACGCGATAATGTCTCTAATGTATGCGTTTTGTTGCCATTTTTGCGTTTGTCACAAACGGGATTTATTATTTTCATCGTATAGAAATTCTCTTTTTGTAAACGTGAAAAATATGGGGCTTGTTCAGGCTTTATTTTTTTTGGAAAATATGCGAGTGAGCATCTTCTGTCGTCAGGGTTTTTAAACCGCCTAGTAGCACAACTATCAGGCCTCTGACATGGTTTGAGTAACGACCACTATCAAAGACAGCGACCGGGACCGACGGCTTAACGTGCCCTCCGAAGCACGAAATCTTTTTCTTTTTCAGACAATCAGGTTCAATTCAGCCTGCAATGTCCTAACCACCCAGGGGAAAAATCACAAATTGATAAATTGAAAAATATCAACTTCGGAATCGAACCCAGGAGTCCATGGCACTAGCCACTAGACCACGGAGGCAGTTAGCTAGGTAGTTAGTTTGCGAGTAAGCTTATACCTGTAACTATAAGACATTTTACGGGTTTCCGGGCTTACCGCGATTTAAATTATTTGATGAGTTCCCGATATTTCGGCGCTGTTCCAAACGCCCTGATCACGGGTAAACTGGAGAAAACTGCGGGTGGGTTTAGGGACAGACATATCTGTCTACCCTCACTCTTCTTCGTTTTTGCGGTACACTATTCACAATACTGTTATTGTCACCACTGGAACTCACTCGAAAGTCATCTCGACAACATACACTGACCACATCATCCGTATTTGTTGTAGGTTTGGCCCGGGTTTTCTTTTTACACATGTTTACCACTGGATTCCACGTACTTGACAATTTAAACCCATCTTCTCTATTGAAGTTTTTGTACTTTGTGATTTCAATAGCTTCACTTACCATTCTTGGTATATAGTGGCGTTCTGTCGATAACATTTTTGTCTTATAGTTATAGTGAAAACAACCGCGAAAGTTTAAAATTAAGCTTATACCTACTTCCATGCTGGACTGGGAGGGATAGAAAAACATAGAATGTTCCAGCTGCCCTTCAACCCGGGCATGCTGTAGAAGTCAGCCAAAGGGATTCGAGGGTTACAGTGTATTGTAATATAGGCGATGGACTGACAACCTGTCACTACAGCAATACACATTACAATCTAAAATTGCCCTCAATTTTTGTCAGACGTGGCAAAAGCGCTTTTTCGAAGGCGTTTTACGCTCTGCCTACCCCGTAAGGGATAAAGGCGTGACTATATGTATGTATGTATGTATACCTACTTACAGTTCATCAAAGGATCATCCTCTTTGCCGTGTGATCTTAATTTAGTAGATAGACACAAGTGAAAATAATTTCCCTAGCATGATCCCCCATCTTAGTACCTACCTCAATATCTGAAGAAATGTTTCGTACTGTGTTTTTAAATATCATGGCCGTATACTCTTATAGAAGTGTGAATACTACTGTACTAAGATATCTAAGACCCGTAATTATAAACAGTTCTTGAGACTGACAGCTATTTTGAGTTCGTATTAGAATTGTCATTTCAGTACAATGTGGCCTGTCAAATCTATACTTAATATTGGTCTCAATCTTGAGATTGCTTTATAAATACGAGCCCTAGTGGCACTTATTTTGCACAAAGCTGTGCCATCGATACTTACCTACATTCTGAGTTTGCACCCTCACCCACCAACCACCAACATTTGCAAACAAGCCCTAATCATCAAAAACATAAATACTTATAAAAATAAAAAAAACCCTCCTCGTTTCTAAAATTTTAAATGTCAAGAGAGAAAATTACTTTAAAAACAGCCACAGCAGAACACACTTCATTTTATTCCTGCTGGTTGTCTAATAGATTTCTCTGCTAAGTGCTCTCTGAACAATTTCATAAAGAAAAAGACAGCCGTGTCATACGGTATGTGGATTGAGGGTTCTGTAGGTGGAGTAAATTACTCGAGTAGGATACACAATTTTAGGATTTCTTCCATGCTGGACTGGGAACGAAAAAAAACATAGATTGTGCTTCCGCCCGGGCATGCTGTAAAAACCAGCTAAGGGATCCGAGGGTTTCAGTACCTATATTGCAATTTAGGACATGGCTGACAACCTGTCGCTACAGCAATATACCTACAAATATATCTTAAATAACCCTCAACACTTAGTTAGACGTGGCAGAACGACCTTTGTTTAGGTTGTTTACGCTCTGCCTACCCCACTAGGGATAAAGGCGTGATTATATGTATGTAGGATACACAAAATATATAGAGGAACACCGCGTTTTTACCAAGACTGGCATGGTTTTTGGATGATTTCAGAAAAAAATGTGTAATTATATAGTGACAAGTTGCTAGCCTATCACCTAAACTGTACTCTTGAGCCCTTACATTATGCTCAGGAATAGAAGCGCTGGGAATTTGTTTATCTTTTTTAATCCTTCCAGCCTATTCCATAATATAGTAGGTACATAAACTACCTAAGAGTATGGAGATTAGTTTTTTGATTGATTGATTGATTGATTGAGTGATTGATTGATTGATTGATTGATTGATTGATTAAAGCTTTTATTGACTGACACAAAACAGATACAGGAAATGGTACAGACAAGAGAAAAAGTTACAATAAGGAACAATGAGGACAATAATATAACGAACTTAACATTAACAAACGTAACATGACAAAAATACAAAACAAACTTAATATGTAACATACAAAAACAACAGTGCCAGTGTACCACACTGTCCACATTGTGTCAGTCAACTTGGCGCTGACTCAGCATTGTGCTGTAGTTTAATACTACAGCGCTGATATTCTGCCAGTACCAAATTAACTGTGCGCGCAGTTTGGGAAACTAACCCATTTTGTAATTATAAATATATATATATACATAAGCAATATATTATTTATATATCTAAAGATGATAAATAAGATAAAATATACTAAGTGGGAGTAATAGTGGGTATATGCCAATAATAGTGTGTATAAAATAAAAAGAAAAAATAATAATAATAAAAATACATTACGTATGAAACTATCGAGGGTATTTCAAGTATTTGAGCGTTGTGTTGAAATGAGGTATTTACGATATTCCTTTTTAAACGTTATCTTATATTTAATACTTCGTAAAGGAGGAGGAATATCGTTCCAGCATTTTGAAGCCGCATACCTGAAAGACCCTCGAAAAAGAGCAGTTTTGTGGTGAGGGATGGAAAATACGTCAGAGCATGTGCGTGGCTTGTATCGATGTGACGAATATCTCCATTTAAGCTTATTATGAAGATACTGTGGCTGACCAAACTTCATAACATCAAACAGCAGATTAGCCAAGTGTAGTTTTATTCTACCTTCCATTAGTATTAGTTCTTTACTTTTGGCTACGATCTACCAACCCTAGAGTCAGTTTATGTATTTGTAAAACGTCATCCACATACAAAACTCTAACTTTAATCCACAACATATGGAATGGAACCCCAAAAAAGTTTTAGGCAACCGTCCCGCCATTCATTAAGGCACGTACAAGGCTGTAGGGCGACGTCACGTGATGATTTAAGGGTCCGCGCTGTAATGGCGCGATAAATAACGCGGTCACACCGCCGAGCCTTAAGTACTGGCGAAAATGGCGCCACTTACCCGGCTAGCGCCATCTAGTAGCGGTCGGAGATAAATAAAAATAAATCAAGAGCTGTTGATTAGTCTGTGGTAGATAGAATAGTTTCGTACCACATCATTGCATTTAAAAAAAAGAAATACACGATATCTTTGTCATTCGATTTATAAAATCGATGCCCATGCAGTTCGATCAAAGTGATCAATGCAGCTTACTAAGAGAGATAAAAGTACTGAAACTAATTGAAAGATGGCGCTGATCTTACGGCTAAAGAGAGAGGTTGGTGCCGTGGATATGGTCAGTGACCATAGTGGGTCGATGAGTGAAAGGGCGGCCAAGTAAGTTCTGGTCAGAAATCAGAGAGGGCAGTAAATACTACTTGTTGTGTTAGAAATAGTGTGTGAATTTATTATTTTTATAAAATGTTTCATATAATATACATAATGTAAGTGGAAATATATTTTTATTTCATTTTAAAACCTCATCCAACTTCAGCGGATTCTTTATTATTTAATTGTAGGATTTTTGTAATTTTTTCGCGGCAGGTACGGGCTTCATAATATTTTATATTTTATTAAGATACTTGTTTTGTTTTTTTATTTTAGTATCATCTGCAAAATATCAACATAATATGCTATGTTATTATTTCGTTATAAATATTCATTCTATTGCTAGTAAGTGTAGGTACCAATAAGATGTAAGCAAATTGGCAAAATTGGGAAGTCCTACCCTATCTAACCTCGTCTTCCACCTCCTTATCTTCACGCAAACCAATAAATTGCGATGATAATTGATGAGCTCGCAACTTAAGATACTCTTAGAGACATCGGTGCATGATTTACAGCGGAAGAGGCCGAGTTTTGTTCGGTTCCGGCTCCGTTACGTGGGCCGACATCGGGCTTTTTCCACTAGACTGAACGGCAACGGTAACGGCACGGTATCGTGGACGATATTGTAGAAGAGATAATGTATGAAAATCAATGAAATTATAAATGTATAGCACTTTTTTCGACTTCATGTCAACAGCACGGCATTGATACCCACCGGTATCGTTGCCGGTGCCTGCCTGCCTGCCAAGCTGCATCTTTGTGTTTGTATACGTAGTTTGCGCTTACGTATGTAAAGGGTGAAACAAGGTAGTACCATATCGTCGACGATATTACCGTTCCAGTCAGTAGAAGTTGTAATTTGTCAGTTTATTACTTTGTGAGATTTTCCCCAGATTGGTTAGGACATTGCGGGCTGAATCATCTGATTGTCCGAAAAGAAAGAGGATTTCGTTCTACGGAGGGCACGTTAAGCCGTATGCTATTTTTGATAGTGGTCGTTACTCAAACCATGTCAGAGGCCTAAATATCTGCGCTAGTAGGCGGTTTATAAACTCTGAAACCAGGGTTTCATAGGATCTTTCGAATCGAGAATCCAGTCGCTAAGAGGAATAAGAAGTAGAAAACAGAGCCACAGTATCGATATCGTGACGTTGCCGTAACTTCTAGTGGATAACGTCCATCCTGCGAGATCCCGAGATCCGAGGATCGCGGGGCTGCGGAAGGGACGGTATCTGGAGATCGCACGTTGTTACTCGTTAATTTTGGAGATGTCATGGAACGCGCGGTCGGAGGCTGAGCCTGGGGGTACAGTGGGAGACTTTCCAGAACTCTTCACAAAAATATTCATGAAATACCCTTGGCCAAGGTCAAAGATGACAGAGACATGAAAAGTGAAGATAATAGTTTCTTTGCAAGAATACAGTTATGGAAGTTCTTAAAAATAATACAATAGTAGGTCCAATGTATTCAACCTACATGCAGGCGTGCAAATATGATTCTGAAACATAAAGTTGTCAATGTCATTGGTCCATTTAATTAAAATTACATAAAAATTAACAAAACAAAATAAGATAAAATAAATATTTAAAAATCATATCAAACATTAAAATTCAATTATTCCTTTACACTATAAGAGCAATGTTGCAGGAACCTTTGAACTGAAAGTTTCAGACAGAATTTTCTCTGATAATTGCAAACAGAATCAATCATCAGTCTTGTCTATTATCCAGAAGTAGGTCTTCTTCTTAGCAAAGGATTCTCGAATCGAACGACCCGATGAACCATGGTGTCAGAGTTTTAAAACCGCCTAGTAGCACAGCTATTAGGCCTGTGACATGGTTTTGAGTAACGAGCACTATCACAGATAGCGACCGGGACCGACGGCTTAACGTGCCCTCCGAAGCACGAAATCCTTTTTTCTTTTCGGAAAATCAGGTGATGCAGCAGGTTGCAATAACTGGGGCAACCTCACAAAGTGATAAATTGACAAATATCAACTTTCGTGTACCCCCCTGGGAATCGAACCCAGGACCTCCGAACCGTAAGCCCATTGCTCTAACCAGTAGACCACGGAGACAGTCAAGTATATTAAGTACAATAGTAGCAAACGAAGAAAAAAACACTATTGCTATATAATACATCACATTTCATGATCCAGTGTGAAATGTTTGAATTTAACTTGGTGAAGTTGAATGAGATGGTCTCAACGAACCATACATACATATAATCACGCCTTTATCCCTAATGGGGTAGGCAGAGCGTAATATATCTAAACAAAGGTCGTTCCGCCACATCTGACAAAGTTTTGAGGGTTGTTTAAAATTTGTAGGTATATTGCTATAGTGACAGGATGTCAGCCTATCGCCTAAATTGCAATATACAGAAACCCTCGGATCCCTTAGTTGGTTTTTACAGCATGCCGAGATGAAATGCAGCTGGCACATTCTATATATTTTTCGCGCTCCCAGTCCAGCATGGACTAACAAGCGCAAATTGTGCTTGTTATTTCAAATATCTACATTCAAAGCGAGAGGATCCTGTGAAAAATCGTTTGAAATTTGATACTGTTTATGACGCTCCCAGTGTGCGCCATTACCGATATCTGTGCGAAGTGAACGCTCTAAACTTCCCAAATTTTAATATCAATATATCTTTATAATTTATTCGCTTTGAGACGCAGAGGCGACACTCGATGCGATGAATTATGAATAACTGCGCGTAGGCATAATAGCTGATGCACGATAACAGGTGCAAATTATAATCCATGTTTGTGCTTTTGAAATATGGAGACGTGGATTATGTGTGTTTCGTGACGTCGAATATGTGGTGAGGTCGTAAAAGAGTTGGTTATAGCAAATAATAGTTTTAAACGACATTCTGTTCTTTGTCGTGACTGAAACTAGCGTCAAAGGACACAAAGGTTTAGCCCGTAATGATAAACAGCGCTTGAGATTGACAGCTAGTTTGGTTTGTATCAGAAATATCATTTCAGTACTATATGACCTGTCAAATGCATACTTAATATTGTTCTCAATCTTCAGTTTTAGTATTGAAAACATATTTCGGCCACTAGTCACAAATAACAATCTGAGATATTGCTAAAAAAAAACAGAAGCAGTAATTGAGTAGCTTCTATTTTGCGTCTGTTTGGTGTAGTGGATAGGGCCCGATGGTGTAGTGGATAGGGCCGCTGCCTCCTGAGCGGGAGGTCGTGGTTCGAATTCCACCACGTACCAATGTGTTTTTCGGTTTTCGAATTTCATATGTACGTTTATTCGGCGCTTTTTCCGTGCTTCGGAAGGCACGTTAAGCCGTTGGTCCCGGTTAATATCGTTTAATACCGTAGATATTAGTCGTTAAGCCATATCAGAGGCCAGTGCTAAGCATTGGCGGCTTGAAAACTCTGACCTAATCTAGGATTGGGTCTGGTTTCCCTTCTGGGTTGCGGAGGTCAGATGGCAGTCGCTCTGTGTAAAAACCAGTACCCTCGTTCAATCCCCTAGATTAGGTAGCCGTCCCCTTAAGATACGGGATAAGGCTAGGGAGATGAGAACGTTTAGTCTCTCTCTACATACCTTGTATCTTAGACCTTGTATCATAACATAACATTTCACTGGTACGAGTTTTAAAGATTACTCGTAGAGCGCACAAATTGTAACTTAATCCTGACTTAAAATTATAGGCGTCCCCTTTGTTCTCCCATGACGGATAATGACAGGTATAGACTTATATTAGTTAAGTCGTGATTTTATCAACTACGAATTGGTACTATTGTTACCCAAAAGACTACCCTTTCATTTAATTTTTATTTTAAAAGTTTACCAACATAGCATTCTTCCATGCTGGACTGGGAGAGATAGAAAAACATAGAATGTTCCAGCTGCCCTTCCTCCCGGGCATGCTGTAGAAGACAGTAAAAGGGACTCGAGGGTTACAGTGTATTGTAATTTAGGCGATGGGCTGACAATCTGTCACTATAGCAATACAAATTACAATGTTAGACGTGGCGGAAGCGCCTTTTACGAGGCGTTTAACGCTCTGCCTACCCCGTAAGGGATAAAGGCATGATTTTGTGTATGTGTATGTGTAACAACATAGCAAAAAAGTTTTAAAATAGTACAGGCTGAAACAAAAGGAGTATCATATTTGTATGATATACATTGACGTCCCTCTGCCGATCTCGCTGCCAAAGATTTGACGGCGCGGCGGTAAATTACCATTATCTACAGACGCACCGCGCTAGTATTTATTATTTATGGCCGGATCGGCTGCCTCCGGCTCGGGGGGTTTTTCGGTGCACGTGGGTAATGTCCCGTCCTTAATGCTGAGGTGTGATGGGGTTAATTTTGGGGGGTTAATGTGGGGGGGTTGCTTAGACTGTTGTCTCTTTTGGAGGGACGGATATTGCTGATTGTTTCCAGATCCAGGCATTTTATAATTGTCCATGTATACATATAATTACGCCTATATCCCCAATGGGGTAGGCAGAGCGTAAACGATCTAAACAAAGTTGTTCCGCCACATCTGACAAAGTTTTGAGGGTTATTTGAGATAGATTTGTAGGTATATTGCTGTAGTGGCAGGTTGTCAGCCCATCGCCTAAATTGCAAAATAGATACTGAAACTCTCTGATTCCTTAGCTGGTTTTTACAGCATGCCCGGGAGGAAATGCAGCTGGTAAATTCTATGTTTTTCTCTCTCCCAGACCAGCATTGAACAATAATTATATTTTTTTCTCTTTAACCTCATCATCGTCGACGTAAGAAATAAGACTCATCAAGTGATGTCAGTGAGAAAAAAAAATGATTCATGATTTGCAAGGCACGTAAAGACATCACGGTTACGTTTGCAGTCTTAATAACGGTTCCTACAAAAAAAACACCAGAGGCTTTCGAAAAGTTTCATATCAGGGTAGTTTGACTAATTAAACGGTAGGTATAATAAAAAATAACAGCACGGCTGGTACTCCAAATTAATTAGATTTAACTTCCCATTCTATCAACAGTAGATAATTCTTCATGTCACGTGTTATAAATTACGACTCCGCCTTCCACAGCGAACAATCCCGAAACTTATCGAAACCATCGAAACGGCTCTCTTTCACTCGAAAATTGCTAATTAATAAAACTTGCGCTATAAATACCGTTTTGCGACGGAGGTGGCTGTTGGCAAAAACTGCTGGGATCATAAAGCTGTCAGCGATGAGCTAGTGCCTTTGTTGCGATGTTTCGTCGTCGAGGTTCGACCATAAATCTAATACGGAACAATTTGGACGCGGTCGGGGGCAGTCTTGGAAGTTTGGAGGGCGATGGCAGTCACACTGTTAACGTTCTTTTTTGGAGGGAGCATGAGCTTTTGAACTCTGCTTTACTTTGATGTGGTGTTGAGTTGTCGAATAAGGATACGGGTTTTTATCAAAAATCCCGTTGATTTTTATTTGTTGTTATGCTTAACTTTGTTACGAGTTTCTCAATTAATCAGCAATGTAAACTATACTCAATAACTTTGTTCTAAGGAAGAGGCTAGTTACTGACAACACAGGGTATTCTAGTGTGAGGATCAGAATGCTTTGTACATTTGAAAGTTGTTTAATTGAACAAACACTTTTTTACTTTACTTTTACTTTTTACTAACTATTATTAAACCCGTAATAGATACGGGGTAGGTAGAGAGTCAACGATTAAATAGGAAGCTTTTTAGCCTAAACGTTGACCTGGCTTACTGGCACTCATTGGTAAAAGTAAGAAAAATTTGTTACATGTAGATTGTATGGGAGTTTGGAGAGAAAGGCGTGCGGTTGATGGTGGTGAAGTAAAACTGCTGCGTGCTATTTACAAGTGTATATTTACAGAATGTACAGGTTGGTCAATGCGATAAAACATATTAATATTGTTATAACTAAATCGCAAGAAATAATCAAGTCACAAGAGCTGTGGCATCTGTACAAGAATAGTGAAAAATATATTTACAAAAGAGTTTGCGTCCAATGAGGTTGGACGCTACATAGGAGCTATCGTGATGATATTTTTGTGGGATGCCTATGTCCTGCAGGCTGCAGTGGACTGAGATAAAAAGTCCAGCAATAACTAAACATGGTTTAGTGTTCTAGCCAGTTTTAAGAAACCTGACCAATATTTACTTCCATGCTGGCCTGGGAGCGAGAGAAAACCAGATTGTGCCAGCTGCTTTCCTCCCAGGTATGCTGTAGAAACCAGCTAAGGGATCCGAGGGTTTCAGTATATTGCAATTTAGGCGATGGGCTGACAACCTGTGACTACAGCAATGTACCTACAAATCTATGTTAAATAACCCTCAAAACTTTGTCAGACGTGGAGGAACGACCTTCATTTAGGTCGTTTCTGCTCTGCCTACCCCATTAGGGATAAAGGCTTGATTATATATATGTATGTATGCATGACCAAAAATTTGAATTTCGAGAGTAAAATCCACCCTTTATAGCAAGACCCTGTAACACCACTTCTCGTTATCTGAATATGTTTCGTCATAAATCACGCTTTTATCCCTAATGGGGTAGGCAGAGCAAAAACGACCTTAACAAAGTTTTGAGGGTTATTACAAGTTATATAAGTATTGCTATAGTGACGGGTTGTGAGCCCATCGCCTAAATTGCCATACACTAAAACCCTCGAATCCCGTAGCTGGTTTTTATAGCATGCCCGGGAGGAAATGCAGCTGGCACATTCTATGTTTTTCTATCACTCCCAGTCCAGCATGGAAGTACCAAAAATATGAATTTCAATAATAATATTCCAACCATCCTTTATAGCAAGACCCTGTAACACCACTCCTCGTTATCTGAACTTAGTATTTAATATGTTTCGTCATAAATCGCGCTGCAGTCTCTCCTTACTTTAATTGAAATATAAACGACTTTTCAGATGGCCGGGACGCTGTTACTGCTTATTGATGTTGTTTTTAATTTATTACGCGACAGATGATATTTTGGGAGTTCAAAGATTGCATTTGGAAACGTTTGCAAACATTTTATAACATCTGGATTAGAAGCACTTGGAAACATGATTACCGAATGTTTACTTTATTAAATAATTTCCACCTATTTCAGATCATGATTTCAGACACAAAAAAATAAGATTGACCTTAAACAAGCAACTGTTCATACGTTTTAGTAACTGTTACCACCCAGCATTCAATAAAATTTATGTTTATGCATTATATTTCACTAACTTTATTAAACTGTCTAAAACTTAGAAAAAATTCAGGATATATTGACTCAGGTACTTAAACTAGCCTAGTTTGATAAAATTTGCAATAAACACAATC
This sequence comes from Scrobipalpa costella, assembly GCA_949820665.1. NCBI lineage: Eukaryota > Metazoa > Arthropoda > Insecta > Lepidoptera > Gelechiidae > Scrobipalpa > Scrobipalpa costella. The sequence goes on from OX463306.1 coordinate 1,910,151, forward strand.
AAAATACTCATGGTGAATCAGCCTAAAAGACCACCCACAAACTAATCTAACTGGACCACATAAAAATACACGTTAAAATCACCTATGACTCAAGACACGTGAGAAAAGTGTAGTAAATGTTATTACAACACATCAAACTGTGCTATAAAAGCGTTTGCGCACTAATAAATCTGTTAACAAGTGCTGCCATCTATCAGCGATGGGAAGTAACGTGGAGAGGTAATGTAAGGTGGAGATTGACAGATGGCGTTAGTCGTGTATGTTTGTATTGTACGTAAATCTAAGGTGTGGATTTGGAGATTAAATTGATTTTGTAGTTAACTAGGTAAGTGTTTCTATTTTAGGTTGATAAACAACTTAATGCATATTATCGAACTTCCAATAAATCAAATCATCTGTTCTACACTGGACTCTTCTCTTCTTCCATGCTGGCCTGGGAGCAAGAGAAAGACATAGAACGTGCCAGCTGCATTTCTTCCCGGTCATGCTGTAAAAACTGTTGTTAAAACTGTGACTTCCATGCTGGACTGGGAGCGAAAGGAAAACATAGAATTTTGTAGCTGCCCTTCCTCTCAGGCATGCTGTAGAAGTCAGCAATATGGATTCGAGGGTCGCAGTGTATTGTAATTTAGGCGATGGGCTGACAACCTGTCACTATACTGATACACATTACTATCTAAAATTGCCCTCAATATTCGTCAGACGTGGCGTAAAAGCTTTCACTAAGCGTATTACGCTACCCTACCCCGTAAGGGAAAAGGCGTGAATTTATGTATTATGCATGCTGTAAAAACCAGTTAAGATCAAATCAAAATCAAAATATCTTTATTTACTTTTACAAAAGTTTTCTTAATCTATAATCTATGGCTGGAACCTTCCTAGTAAGTATTAAATAATACCTGTAGAAGTAGGCCCCGCCCTTCTACAACAATTAGTTTAATATTTAATTATGCAGAAATTTGTCATTATCATTCGCTTGCCCTTATCCCATTTACTTGGGATAAGTTCGTTTTCTTCTCCCATTCATCCCTGTCAGCCGGCAGTCCAATACTCACACCTGTTTTAGACATATCATCTTTCACGTAGTCCATCCATTTTTTCTTTGGTCGTCCTCTCCCAACATATCCGTCCACATTCAAATTCATTACCCTTTTGACTATATGACTTTCATCCCTCCGCATAACATGGCCATACCACGCAAGGCGATTTCCTCTCACTTTGTTGGTTATTGGCGCAAATTTTAGACTTCCTCTTATATACTCATTTCTTATCTTATCCATTCTTGTTACTCCACACATCAATCTCAGCATTCGCATTTCCGCAGCATGAAGTTTTCTTTCATTCATCGCTTTCATCGCCCAACACTGATCCATACATGACGACAGGTCTTATCTACGAGTATCTCACCATCTCCTTGAATTTATGACCCGAGGTAACGAAACCGGTAATGCTACCCCATCTAGGGTCATAGCCACAGGACTGCAGATGAGATGCAGAAATTGGTATAAAATAAAATAAATTAACAATAAAAATAAATAATAATGTGTGTGTGTGTCATTTAAGATAATTTTCTGTCTCTTCATAATTTAAAGATATCCGGGTGTTTCTGTATGTATATTGCAATTTAGGCGATGGACTGACAACCTGACCATACAGCAATATACCTACAAATATATTTTAAATAACCCTCACAACTTTGTCAGACGTGGCGGAACGACCTTTTTATACGCTCTGCCTACCCTATTAGGGATAAAAAAAAAAAAAAATCAAAACAATTTTATTTCGGAAAACATCCATAGTTGTTAGCAAAACTTAAAATTAATTAATTCTAGGTAGTGTTAGTAAAACTTAAAATTTAATTAATAAACAATTTTCATCCATTTCAGTACTACTACATTACATTACAATTTCATTACATATATTATAAATTATCAATCAAGCGAATGTCAAACAATAAGTATATTATAATAAAGGCGCGAATATATGTATGTATAGTAACTCTGTATTTATAGTAAGTCATTAGTATTCTACATAGAAATAAGACAATTATTTGAGTAAAGTAAAAACCTAATAATTCTATTTTACAATTCATCATTTTATAGTTTTTGTACACTCGATCTTACTCAGTTTTTTCAATATTTTCTAATACTCAGACCTAAAAATATTATTAAAATAATTTAAGCTTTTTCATCGTGCTTTTATCTTAAAACAAATATCACTTTTATAAAAAGTCTTGTACTACTTGTGAAGTTTTAATTCGCTGGCGACATCTAGTGACGGATGGCGCTATTAAGTGCGCGGTGCTTTTGTCTCAGGATTCATAATTCAGTACTTTTAACGACAATGCCCATGGATTTATGGTTATGGGTGGTTATGGCCTGAAGGATGGAGCCGAGGCTTTGTCGGACGACTTTGTGGCTGATATCTAACGTGTGGATTTTGTTAGGAGGATGGACTATTTTTGTGGCAAATTTTTTTAAGAATTTATATCGCTATCGTTCTTAAAAACAGCTTTACAGACTAATGATATTTTTTTCCAGGACCAACTGTAAAAGAAACGAGATTTCAGGGTTTTGATAAAGGTACAAGGGTGTAGTGTAAAGGACATCTTCCTGATAAGTGGTAGGGGGTAGTAGTCAATGAAACTGACTCAATTCATTCAAGGAAAATAAAAAAGAAAATAATTACACAAAGATTACCACTTCGATCAGTCAATTTAAGTAAGAAATTTTTCAATTTATGTTTCTTTGTGAAAGTTGATCAGTTTCATTGACTGATCAACTTCTATCAATTTTCGTGAAGCTGTCTCTTACACCTTATGTTACGGTTGTAGGCGAATCCTCCCGGCATATGGTTATATTCAAGAGATTATTATACGAATAACAATGGAAAAATAAAAAGAAATATACGTCTAAGAAATTAGTTCATGGCCAAATTTATGCAATTGCAACATACTTTTTTTGATATTCCTTCTAAACTATTAGAAGCAATTTCACAGTTCCTTTGGAAAATTATTTGTATTATGATTGTCTGAAATCGCAACATAGCTTTTTTTAATCCGACTCGTAGTTTTTATGGAATAAGCAGTCTTGTGCGCTTTTCGCACATTTTTGACGCGGCCACGGACGTAACCGTCACGCAGTAGCGCGCGCTGATTTGAACAATGTTCTAAGGCATTACGGGCGATGGTTGCATATCTTGAAATCGACCTGCTCATCTGCCGGCAGGATACGCCTTAAAACGGGAAACATCTATCGGCCATTAGGATGCGTCCATCAATCTAAAGCTGCCAAGTTTTAAAATCCAAGTTTCGAGAACTATCAAAGTGGGCTTTAAACTCGCTACATTGGAACCTCTGGGGGCCCGGTCTGATTGAGGGTCCTCGCGGGGCTTCAAATGGCATAGCCCCACATAGCCCCTAATCACTCACCGCTGCCCACAGGTGAAAGGTCTGAACTGACGGGTGAGAGGTTCCGATTTGGGAATTTTAGATGCTATTTAAATTAGTTAGTTTAATGAATTATTTCGTAAATTCCTTGGATGAGCTACTTTGAGGGCGAGTCGGTAAGAACACGTTTTAAACTAAAATTATTGGTGTCCCTTTCATACATACATACATATAATCACGCCTTTATCCCTGATTGGGTAGGCAGAGCGTAAACGGCCTAAACAAAGGTCGCTACGCGGTGTCTGGCAAAGTTTCGGAGGTTATTTATGATAGATTTGTACACTACTCTGTATACTGCTATAGTGACAGGTTGTCAGCCCATCGACTAAATTGCAATATACTGAAACCGTCGGATCCCTTAGCTTGTTTTTACAGTATGCCCAGGAGGAAATGCTGCTGGCACATTCCATGTTTCTCTTTCGCTCCTAGTCCAGCTAGTCCGTTTCTGGTCTCAAAAAGAACAAGTATGGAAGTCCTGTCATTTGCAACGCCGAGATTTAGGTTATCTGCACTATCTGGCAGACGGTGGGTACCTATCATAGTCCCACTTGTTTACTAGTGCTTTACACTATCTATCTGCTATGTACTATCCTAATACCCAAAGGTTGCCTGGTAGAAATTGCTGCTTTAGCATTAAGGCCGCCTATATTGTACTGTTTTGTTCCTAACTTTTCTGCTGTAGTATTTGTATTTCTTTGTGCAATAAAGTATCTTGTATTGTATCTTTTCAAGTGTTTTTTTTCTATATCATTTTGTAAAACACCAAAATAGTAGATACCTAACACTTTTACCACCTCTCCCTCAGTCCCCTGGCTGTCGTCGCAAAGCAGCGTCCTTATTATTTAACACGTTAGCCGCCGTGTCCGTCGCGGGGCGGCCGATATATCAACATTAGGCGCGTCCACCACAGACAAGACACACGTGGAAACTGGCTGTAGAGCTGCTGGAAGAGACAAGCAAAGCAGCGTCCTTATTATTTAACACGTTAGCCGCCGTCTTCGTCGTGGGGCGGCCGATATATCAACATTAGGCGCGTTCACCACAGTCAAGAAACACAAAACTGGATGTAGAATTGTTGAACGCGATTTTTTTTATTCAATCCCATACTCACTGCTTAGAACTTATGTTATTGAAAGGTGTATTTTTTTATGACGACTGGCAAAACTTAAGTAAGTCAAAATCAGTGCAGTTCGTTTTTTGTTCCCAATGTTCACATCAAGAGGCATGCAAGTCTATTCTTGATCAGACTTTACTTTAGTCGACCACGTGTTGGCCTAGTACCTAAGGATTTGTCAATTTTACACATAACCTCAGAATTTCTTAACAAGTTAATATGCAGGTTTCACGCTGTTTTCTACCGTAAAAACGTCGTTTCTTCCATGCTGACCTGGGAGCGAGAGAAAAACATAGAATGTGCCAGCTGCATTTCCTCCCGGGCATGCTGGATGGTTTCAGTATATTGTAATTTAGGCGATGGGCTGACAACCTGTCACTACAGCAATATACCTACAAATCGATCTTAAAATAGCCCTCAAAACTTTGTCAGGCGTGGCGGAACGACCTTTGTTTAGGTCGTTTACGCTCTGCCTACCCCATTAGGGATAAAGGCGTGATTATATGTATGTATGTATGTATGTAAAACGTCGAATGCACGTACCAGCTAACGTAGTACGTGGTGTGAGTGGTGTCGTATGAACCGTAACTTTCAATAGCACATCACAAGAAAAAAGCTCTTCACCAACAAACTCATTGTTTATCACAACAAATTTTAGTCGTAGAATCCGTCAGCACTGACCATTGGCCCTTCTAGTTCCGAAAGTAACTCCGTGCCCACACCCATGGGACGTCAAAAATGAAGATTTAGTCCCCCGCCGCGTCATACGTTAGCTGGTAATGAAAACATGGCTGTTGTGATGAAGTGCCAGCTCCAGAGGTCCTTCTATGGCTTTCAAGTCTTAGTATTGCCTACGTGGTCTAGTAGTGTTTTTTTTATCAGGGGAGGTCGTGAGTTCAATTTCTACGGAGGAAACAAAAACTGATTATCTATTAAAAAAAATATTCAGTAATTTAAGGGGCACGCTTAGCCGTCAAGATGCAGTGAAATGCAATTTAAGGGACAGGGCGCCAATTTCGTCGATTCTCGCGACATAATCCGGATTCTTAGCTAGTGCTGTCACTCTCCTAACTTTGACATAACAACAGGATAGCAAATGAACACATGACCTAAATTTCCTAATCTGACAAAAGACTGCTTATTTGACGTAAAATAAGGAAGCATGCTCTATGCTCAGTTCTTATTGTAAGCGTCTTACGTCTGATTAGAAATGTCAAAGTCATATGTTTATTTGCTATCCTGTTCTTAAGTCAAAGTTAAGAAAGTGACAGCATCATTCCCTTGCCCTTATCCCATTATTTGGGGTCGGCGCAGTATGTTTTATTCTTCTATTCATCCCTGTCAGCCGTCAGTTCGACATTAACACCTGTTGAAAACACAGGACATATCTTTCACACAATCCATCCATCTTGTCTTTGGTCGTCCTCTCCCAACACATCCGTCCACATTCAAATTCAATACCCTTTTACCTATATGACTTTCATCCCTCCGCATTACATGTCCATACCACGCAAGCCGATTTCCTCTCATTTTATCTATTATGGGCGCAACTTTCAAGCTTCCTCTTATGTACTCATCATGTTAAGAAAGTGACAGCGCTAGCTAAGAATTACTGCGTGCGGAATTGCCGCCAATGGCAATATTACTAATTCACTTAAAAAACATACGCCGCACCTGTATGTACTCCATAAAGGTAAAAATCGTGATTTTTGCGTGTATTTAGCACCTGTCACTACAGCAATATAGCTACAAATTTATCATAAATAATCCTCGAAACTTTGTCAAACATTAGAGATAAAGGCGTGATTGTATGTATGTAAAACAAAGACGAGCAGTCTTTGTTTTTTACTCTCCAGCTACATACTAAATCATCGCTGGTATTCCTGAAGTTTACGTGCAATATATCCTCGTGGATCGATGAGCCGACATGAAGGAAGTATGAAGAATCTAACCAATACGCGAGTGAGCCTCACGTGATGCTGCCAAATAAATTATCGGAGAACGAGATTGGCTACTTGCATTCGAGATGATGGTAAGGTGCTCTACCAGATGTAAGGGACAGCATCCCGCAAACAGAAAGGGGTTGCTCAGTCAACGACACTGAACAACTATTAGCAGTTGTTTTTTAAGAACATTGGTTTTTCCATACAAATTGTCTGATCGAGGTGAACATTTTGTATGGACAAGCCATTTTTTTTTCACTTCCTAAAAAGGATCCTGCTGATAGTTGTTCAGTGTCGTTGACTAAGCAACTTAGTTTTTGGGACGCTGTCCCTTAAACCTGGTATTTAGAACTTACCTTTAGTAACGGTAGTCCCTAGATCATAGCTTTTATCCATTCCGTTGTCGTGTAGGTACCTCAGACTGCAAGTTCTTCTAAGGACACGCTTTATTGTTGACTCTATCTTCTTCTCAAACTTATGGTCTAGTCTGGTACCAAAACAATTGCCATTCTAAGATACATATTTGATGGTAAATAAATTCTTCGAAAAAAAAACATACATATTTTGCATTTCAAAGCTACAGAAATTTCAGTACTTCTCGATCTTGAAGGGATCTTGAAAATCTCCATGATCTTACAATAATTATAATATCATGGTTTATTTAATTTTTATATAAAAACAAGGTTAAATGTTTGTAAGTAGAGCATTATTCACTGCTTTCTTATATGAGACCTAAGCCCGATAATTTTCAAGGGGCCGGCATCTAAGCGGGCTGAAATATTGACGTAATCACTGCATCATACCAGTATTTTTCACCGGCTTGACGGCTTGATTTAAGGTTAGACCGCACTATGACGTAGCTGCAGCGGAGCGGAGCGGCGCGTCGTGCCACGGCTCTGCCCAACAAAATCTGATGAAATGTACATAAATACATACATACATAAATACGCCATTATCCCTTACGGGGTAGGCAGTCGCTTTCGCCACGTCTGACAAAAATTGAGGGCAATTTCAGATTGTAATATGTATTGCTATAGTGACAGGTTGTCAGTCCATCGCCTAAATTACAATACACTGTAACCCTCGAGTCCCTTTTGCTGACTTCAACAGCATGCCCGGGAGGAAGGACAGCTGGAACATTCTATGTTTTTCTATCTCTACCAGTCCAGCATGGAAGTAAAGTCAAAATCAACAACAAAATCTGATGACATGTATGAACTGATATTGCCGCGCCGTGAAGCGCCGCGCTACTTCCATGCTGGACTGGGAGCAAGAGAAAAACATAGAATGTGCCAGCTGCATTTCCTCCCGGGCATGCTGTAAAAACCAGCTAAGGGATTCGAGGGTTTCTGTATATTGTAATTTAGGCGATGGGCTGACAACCTGTCACTACAGCAATATACCTACAAATCTATCTTAAACAACCCTCAAAAGTTTGTCAGACGTGGCGGAACGACCTTCGTTTAGGTCGTTTTCGCTCTGCCTACCCCATTAGGGATAAAGGCATGATTATATGTATGTATATATGTATAAAGCGCCGCGCCGCTACGCTGCAGCTCTTGTGTTGCTTCAGTGCGGTGATACTTATACATTTTCATACAAAGATTCAATTGTCGCGCCGCGACGCGCCGCTCCGCTGCAGCTACGTCCTAGTGCGGTCTAACCTAAAAATTGCTCCAAACTACCTACATATTAGCTGTTTTATGTAGTTTTTAACATTTTCTCTTATCTTCTGCGATTCATAATTACGTTAAATATAATTTTGCTCAACTTCAGTCTTCACTTCACTCGAGTGTTCTAATCTTCAACAACTGTAATGCAAATAATTAGTACCTTCCTTTTAGTCATATTATCATAATATAACTGCATATAACACCAATGAAAAACCCCCATCAGCAGAAAGCCAAGAAAACTCTAATTAGCTTGATAATATTTAAAACAAGCCGAAACGTTAAGCGAAATTTATACCAAGACAATATTAGGAGAGAGAAATGAGCAGAGCGAATGCAATAACAATAAATAGCAATAAATAAAAGGATTCCGTTGCTGCTTGTATTGTATGATACTAATCCTTGGGGTTAGGGTGGCGTGGAGTCGCCATTAATGTGTCATTTATTTGCTTTTTAGCAACAAGAGACTGACTGCTCGATGTGTAAAAATTAATATGATCTTTTATCCTCAAGACTTCAAAAGAGTCTTATAAATTATATGTATATAAGTGAGTTCTTCCATGCTGGATTGGGAGTGAGAGAAAAGCATAGAATGTACCTTTCTGGTGATCTGAGGGTTTCAGTATATTGTAATTTAGGCGATGGGCTGACAACCTGTCACTACATCAATATACGTACATATCGATCTTACATAACCCTCAAAACTTTGTCAGACGTGGCGAAACGACGGTTAAGGTCGTTTACGCTCTGCCTACCCAATTGGGATAAAGGCGTGATTATATGTATGTATGTATATAAGTGTGCATAGCTCAATTAATTACATTCACCTCTTACATGACTTCCACCATGCTACTGAGCTCATCGATATTGTTTTTTAGTAAATGCTTCTTATTTGCCAATGCCAAGTTTGCTTAAAAAAGTTTAAGTAATTTTTTTTGTAGGTATGTCTTTTTTTTCTAGGTTTATGGAATAAATCATAAAAATGTTGTTTTTTTTTCGTTTTTTTAAGAATAAATGACATCGATAGCATCCAAGTTTTGCTTCCAATCTCTACCATCAATAGCGTCTCCATTCCACAAGCCTCCTCAGTAAGAACCCCGACAATTTTAGGCATATTTCCTTCAATTCATACGTCATCAACACCATCAGTTTTTCTGAAAATCTTTACCACAAATAACGACTCCACCGCACCACCCTCCGCAGAACTAATCCAAGGCAACGCCGACTGTTACGGCGATTACTTTAATTGGCTCAATCTCCATTCAAAACCACCTAGGGGGGGTGCGGGGGGCCGAGGGGGGTCACCAGATTTATAGCGAAAGGGTAAGGCGTCTGATCCCTGTTTATGAAGGAAGATACCGAAAAAACTGGATAGTTAGGATAATGGTAAGTGTTTTGGTTTCTATTAGAATTGGAACTTTAGTTTTCAGGAGCTTACTTGTTATGCAGATGATTTTTTTACGTTATAGAAATAGGAAATATGAAATAGGAGTAGTTTTACTTCGATTGTGTTTGCTTTGTTCTGAAAGCGTAAGGATTCATTGATTTACTAGTCTTCTTTTTCTGTCGTGTTTGTTTCGAGTCGATCAACCCGATAAACCCTGGTGACAGTTTTTTTAAATAACTGCCTTATAGGCCAGCTAATAGATTTCTGTCATGGTTTCTGTAACGACCACTATCATAGACAGCAACCGGGACCGACCGCTTAACGTGCCCTCCGAAGCACGGAATCCTTTTGCTTTTCGGATAATCAGGTGATTTGGCCTGCAATGTCTTAACCAAACTGGAGAAAACCTCACAGTTATAAATTGACAAATATCAACTTTGTCCCCCCGGGAATCGAACCCAGGAGGTCCGGATCAGGAGCCTATGGCTCAGACCACTAGACCACGGAGTAAGTTACTTTACTAAAGTCAATCAAATGGTTTTAATTAAAATATGTTGAGATACCCAAAGCAAATAAAAGGAAATTATATAGAGCCTTCGATTTTTAGATTATAGAGCATTTTATGTTTCCAATAAGTAACAAATCTTATCAAACAAATAATAATACATACATACAAAACAATTTAATAATCTTTCAAACATTTACTAAGTACTTTCAAAGATAAACTTAACTGAAACCTTCCCAATATTACGAAGCACATTATTACAGCATGTTCAAATTACGAATTCAGCTCAGTCACATAAAATACCCATCAGTCACAACTACATTCGTATAAGGGTCTTATACAGGGTGGAACGTCGTAGCGATATTAAGAGCGTTGTGGCGGAGTAATTCAAATGATTAGGCAGATTTATGTGACGCTGGATTGCGGCCCGAAGATATCGGCTTCGACTTCAGTCAGACTTTGCTCTGACGGTGGCAAAGATTAAGCAGAGATCAGAGGGTGCGGTGTGGAATTTATGCAATGACAATAGCGGCTTTGTTACTTCAGTCACTTTTCTCTGACTACAGTGGCAAATATAAAGCAAGTAACAGAGGGTAAAGTGTAAGGTAGTAGGGTGAATGCCTACATAATTACATATTTATGTGATGCTGGATTGCGAGCCGAAGATGTCAGTCAGACTTTGCTCTGACAGTGGCAAATATTACATAGGTAAGTAAGAGAGGTACAACCCTTAGTAAATTCAAAATTTGTTAGATAAAAGCCTACTATATTATTGTAGATTTATGTGACGCAGGATTGCGGGCCGAATATATTGGCTGCGACTTCAGTTAGACTTTGCTGTGATGGTGGCAAAGATTACATAGTTAACTAATAGAGGGTACAACCCTTAGTTAATTTAAAATTAGTTAGGTAAATGCCTATTATATTGTAGATTTCAGTGACGCTAGATTGTAGCCCGAAAATATTGGCTGCGACTTCAGTCAGACGGTTCTGACGGTGGCAAAGATTAAGCAGAGATCTGAGGGTACGGTCTAGTATTTGTCTTTTTCTGATTCATTTGCGGCTAAATTGTAGGCTGACAATAGCGGTTCTGTAATATCAGTCAGACTTTGCTCTGACGGTGGCAAAGATTAAGCAGAGATCAGAAGGTAAACTAAGTGGTTGATTGGTAAATGGTGCTGTAGGATCTGTGGATTTAGAGGCCAGATTATTATTGTAGGATCAAAAATATCATATTTAGCTCTGACGGCTGGTGGCAAAGATTAAGCAAACATGAGAGAGTGAAACAGGCTTAATTTTCTGGGTTAATACCTAAAGAGTGCGGAAAATATTAAACAAACATCAGAGAATAAATAATTAGAGTGTGATTGGTAAAATACATCATTGTAAGTGGTAAGGTTAGATCAAAGAACGAAAGCTATAATTTCTGTCATATCTTACAGCAGTTCCATCTTTCACCGTGCCCAATTTGGGATGGTTATTAAAGTAAACATTGATAGACTGTAATTTGTTTGTGTCTTCTGCGTACCATCTAATCTTTGACATCCCCTATAACTTCTCACTGACTCCCACAGATATTTGAACATGTCTCGAACACTGGCAAGTTTGTCTAATGCTCTTCCACATGTAGATAAAGGAACTGTTTAAGGCTTGCGTGTCACAAATCATTTTTATTCACTGCTTTATTGATTTATTGTAGCTGCTAGCGACATCTATAATGGGTGTTGTTGTTGCTTTTTGTGAATGAAAGTTAAAAATGTGATTTTTTTCTATTTTATTCAGCATGCATACATACATACATATAAACACGCCTTTATCTCTAATGGGGTTGGCACTGTAGGCAGAGCGTAAACGACCTAAACAAAGGTCGTTCCGCCATAACTGACAAAGTTTTGAGGGTTGTTTCAGATAGATTTGTAGGTATATTGCTGTAGTGGCAGGTTGTCAATCCATCGTCTAAATTGCAATATAGTTGGCATGATGTGGGTGAAAGTCTTTCGTGAATATTTTGTAATGCTATTTCAGCGATAATAAATCGCATACAAAACATGAATAAATATTTTTATTAAGGACAAAAATTTTTATGGAAAAGAATCTATAAAATAGTCTAGAATATTCGCCTAGTCCAGTAGGTGTTAAATCCAGTGTCTGTTAGAAAACTGCTGTTTCACGGGTCACAATTCAATGATTAGAAAGATTTATGCGCATGTAGGGAGGCACATTTAGCTCTGGACGATAGGGTCTCTCTATCGAGCTTACACCACTGGCGTCGATGTCATTTTAGGGTACGTATCAAAAGAAAATCTACGAGAAGCGACTTTCGGCTTTCTAAGTTAGTGCAGCAACACACAGTTGAACGTAAAGTTGCGCTCTACACGCTGTCCATACTTTTTGCATTGCCTACACATGCGTCACCTTACGCGCTACTCGTGCGTTCTGGCAGAGGGATGCGCCGACGTAGAGTTCCTTACTAAGCGCGCGTAAAGTGACGCATGTTTTGTAATCAATGTATAAAGAAAAATTATCGACAAAAACTTACGCGTAGTATGTGACGCCCATGTGTTGCTGAACTTACGCATTTTTTATACCGAAAAGTTAAGTATTATGTTAAATAGTTTGCAATTTAACTTAGTTGTTAGCATTTAACGGCACTTTTACGGTTTTCTATCAATACAACTAAAATTTAAGAAAAGAATACATAATTAAAACTGGAAGAACAGAAAATAAAACAGAATATTTTACAGTATATGAAAACAGCTCAAAACAGGTCTGGTGTCGCCTGTAAATCAAGACGAGACAAAAATACGTGTTTCGTGGGATGATCTACTGTTCCAACCACACTGAGTTATGGATATGATTATACGGAAATTATTAAATGTAGCTTCGTTTTTATGTGCTGAATTATAATGGAGGAACAGTTTTGTGACTAAAATTAACGGTATTAAGTACCTATCTGTTTTAGAACAGTCTAGGGTCCCGATATAGCCTAAGTGGCGCCCCCATCAATAAAAAAAATCATAGCTTACTAAAAACACAATGTATCGAAAATCTGGTCGATCAGACTTAAGTAGGTAATAGTTATAATGATAATTTAGAACCTTATAAATTAGCGATTCTTAAGCTCGTATTTATAAAGCAATCTCAAGAATGAGAGCAATATTAAGTATGGATTTGACAGGCCACATTATACTGTAATGACGATTCTTATATGAACTCAAACTATCTATCAGTCTCAAGTACATACATACATACATATAATCACGTCTTTGTCCCTAATTGGATAGGCAAAGCGTAAACTACCCAAACAAAGGTCGTTCCGACAAAGTTTTGAGGGTTATTTAGGATAGATTTGTAGGTATATTGCTGTAGTGACAGGTTGTCAGCCCATCGCCTAAATTGCAATATACTGAAACCCTCCGATCCCTTCGCTGGTTTTTACAGCATGCCCGGGAGGAAATGCAGCTAGCACGTTCTATGCTTTTCTTTCGCTCCGAGTCCAGGATGGAAGAAATCAGTCTCAAGTACTGTTTATAATTACGGGCCTTAGTTCGTTGTAGTAACAGATACCTATAGAGACATTTCCGTTGGTGGCTGTTTATCCCAATTTTTCTACCTGCTACTACAACGAACTCTATAGGGCTCTTATTTTGATCGCCATCTACACCTGTCCTGTGCCTCCTGCATCCACTGTCTTCCCTTAATCGCTACTATATCATCAGTCCATCTGGCTGGTGGTCTGCCTACTGGACGTTTTGATGATAACGGCAAAGTCCATTACCGCCTTGGCCCACCGTCCGTCGCCCCGACTTCACCCCCACTTCAGTTTCGTGATTTGTTTCCCGACGACTCTACGACATCGACGACTCTAGTTCGGCGTCTTATCTCTTCATTCCGAACACGATCCTGAAGTTTTATGCCTAGCAACGAACTAGAAGAAACTAGGAGAATTGCTAGATTTTTTTAAAATTCAAATTCAATTATTTATTTCAGGCCAATTGCAAAGTCCATATATTTGTTAGTAGCAACTTATTCTAGTGTTAGTATTAATTTATTTATAGGGAAACAATTTAAGTTAGGGGACATTGGTGTGAAGCTGCATCCATCTCTTCAAGAGTGAAGAGTCCCACCTATCAACAAATACACGCAGGATGCTATTGGTGCTGTCGCGGAGGCGTGTCAGCGCTGATGCGCATCTTTCTTTCTTTTCGTTTAAAAAAATATCTTAATAACTATTACTTGAGCCTGTTCGACCGGATTTTCGATTCATTGTGTTATTAGCAAGTTATGATTTTTAACTAAGGGGGCGCTGCTTAGGCTCTATCAAGATATTAATGTATAAATATTGCCGTAAATAAACCTAATAAGAAGATATACACTACCTACTATGCTGTACGGGTCGTTAATGAAACCCGCCCCGGGCAACAGCATTAAAAGAATAGAATAGCTTTATTTCCAGGAAACATTAAAAGTTTACAACAATACAAATTGCCTAGGGAAAAGGGACTGACTCAGCATTTAGTTGGGAAGAATAGTACATGTCAGGATTGCCTATGGTTAGGTCCTGTTAATTAGGCTCTATCATATCATATAAGTAGAATCTCTCTTTAGAGAATGTGAGAATGTCATTGCCTTTCAAATTGGTTTTCAGAACTCGCTCTGTCATCTATCATATCTCGTTAATCAACTACTAGCTAGACTCAGCTCAAGTCGAGTTAAGAGCGCAAACAAATATATTGCTGTAGATTTTTCAATCATCATACAAATCAATCTTTCTTATCTCTGCAATAAAAAATAAACAGGATGTTATTATATTGACAGCCGAAATCTGTGAATAGATTATACAAACTTATTTAATCGCAAATACTTCGCGGGTAAACTTCAAAGTTTGCTTTCACAGTGTTTGTGTTAATTTGAATAGGTAGGTAGGTACCGGACAGACCTGTTCAAAATGACGTAAAGTACAAATACTAATTATTATGGCCCTGAACTTGAACCTGTAGATCCTACTATATTTTTATTTATATTACTTGAATAAAAAAAATACCTAATTTTGCCTGTTTATTTTCCAGCTAAGGGATCTGAGGGTTTCAGTATATTGTAATTTAGGCGATGTGCTGACAACCTGTAATACAGAAATATGCCTACAAATCTATCTTAAATAACCCTCAAAACTTTGTCACCTTTATTTAGGTCGTTTACGCTCTGCCTACCCCATTAGGGATAAAAGCGTGATTATATG
Organism: Scrobipalpa costella; assembly: GCA_949820665.1. Classification (NCBI taxonomy): domain Eukaryota; kingdom Metazoa; phylum Arthropoda; class Insecta; order Lepidoptera; family Gelechiidae; genus Scrobipalpa; species Scrobipalpa costella. The sequence goes on from OX463306.1 coordinate 1,925,457, forward strand.
TATGTTATTTCCATCTCTTGACAAATTTCGATCATGATGTCTAAGAAAAGTACTAGGTACTCCAAAAGGTGAACTATTTTTGGGTACATAACTCTATGTTTAAGGTTATGAATGCCCTATTTCTGTAGGACCATATAATAATATTAATTTAGCCGAAGGTAAAGTCACAGGGTAGGATGTTGGTGTTGTGAGTTGTATAACTCATGTAGTTGTTATCACTTTGATAAATTAGGCCTATAAAATAAATTGATGGAAATATTTGCATATTATCTATGTCTGTCAGGAATGATTTATAATTTACTTTATTTTTACTAGATTAGGGCGTTTTAATTTTATTATACAGAAAAAAAATGTATCATTTTTATTTTGTCTTTTTACCAGCTGTAGTATTAGTGAGTGATTAAGTCTTACAAATAAGTTATACTGTAATTTGCATACTTGTTGGTAAATAAAGTTCTTATTTATTTTGTTTATTTTTAGGTATTTATAAACAAAATATCCTTATGTTCTTAGTACAAAGACAGCAAAATTACGCAAACTGCGCTAATGTAGTGTTTTGCAATAATTCCTTAAAGCACACAGAACCATTTCAAATGTTGTTGATTGAGATACTAATTTTAAAGACAATATGCCTGAAGGCATTTATAAGAGTAACATCCGTCTTTTAGAAAATGATTTAAGCAATCATGGCCGCAAGGCGTATGTTCTTTGAGATTTTGATCATCAAGACGCATGTTCTGTGATTTTGATTGTAAAGTTATGTCATGATCTTTTGATTATAAATTGGGCTCGATTCTAGATACCACCGGCTTAAACTAAACTCAAAATCTATCTGTCACTTTCAAAATAATAAAAATGAAAAACGACAGGCGATTTATACTCTATGCTTTTACACTCTGTCCGCTAGATTTTGACGCGCTTTTTCACGTTTCCCCAGTATTTCTGTCAATTTTATCCGCTAAATGCATTATCATCGTTTATTCAAAAACAGTTACAACTGTAGCGTGTGCGAATCTTAAAATACTAACAAAACATGGTTTACAATTACAATCCATAAAAGTATTCAATTATCATATGACGGCGGATAAAAATTACAGATAACGTATAAAACCACCGACGGTAAATCAAAATCCGGAGAGAATAGATCTCCTGTCCTTTTCCAATGTTTTAAGTCTGAAAGTAACAAATATATTTTAATTTTAGTTTCAGCCGGCAAATCTAGAATCGAGCCCACTAAGTAGTTTAAGAACATACAAAATCAGAACGTATGCTATAATAAACGTACTAGTTGTTTTTTTTTAAAAGCGTAGTTTTTTCAATATTTTGGCAACTGTAACCAGCCAGCCAGCTGCTAACAAACATTGATTTTCGACCTTTTATATTTACGAAAAAGAAAAACCTGCCTATTTTACAAATTTCTGAATATTAAAGCGCAAATACATATTTGTATAAAATAATAAATAATAATATTTGCCTAAACTAACACCAATAGGATCCTCGTTAACGATTGTAGAAATCAAAATCAAATCTACTTGTACCTAATCTATTTATAGTGCAATCAGATCATTGGCTTAGACAATAGAATAAAGTTGCAAAAAGCCGAAACCTTTCAATTCTCCATCAACATTTCAATACCTTCTACTACCTGACAAATTGCCTACCAATCAAAGTCATTCTTAACCAAATCATCACTCCGAATCTATTATACATCACCCTAAATAAGAACAGATGGTGTTTATGCCTAGAGGCAATCACGTTTCTGTCAGTAACAATAATGGAGCAGCCTGTAGATTGATAACCGTTTAGTACAGGCATGTAATTTTGAGACTGTTCATTTTTCTGAGCTGTCCATTGAGCGTTTTGTGGTCATTGGAAAGTTATTTTCTTTTACATAAGGAACAATGAAAGTGAGATTTATTTTATGTGTCATACGTACCTAATTAAATGATTAAAGGGCGCTTTTTTGTTAGCTTGATAGTAGTAATCAGTCATAATTAGAAACTAGTGTTAATTATTTTGTGGTTTAATATCCATTAATCATTGGATGTTACAAGACATGTAGAGCCTGCAGGGCTATGCTAACATAGCTAACAGAAATCAATCAAAGTACATCAAGACAATACCTATGTATTTATTAATAGTCACGCCTTTAACCCTAATGGGTTAGGCTCAGCGCAAACAACCTAAACAAAAGTCGTTCTGCCACGTCTGACAAAGTTTTGAGGGGTATTTTAAATAGATAGATAGATTTTTGCTGTAGTGATAGTTTCTCAGCCCATCGCCTAAATTGCAATATACTGAAACCCTCGGATCCCTTAGCAGATTTTTACAGCATGCCCGGTAGGAAATGCAGTTGCCACTTTCTATGTTTTTCACTCGCTCCCAGTCCAGCATGGAAGACAACCAAAAGCAAAACTCTTACATGCAACAATTTCATCAAATCCAAAAAAAGAATATCAAATCCCTTATCCAGTCATCGGCAGTCTTTCGAAACAATACGCACTTCACTGCTATTACAATACGGCAGTAACAGACAAGTTCAAAATGTCGGACAATTCGGCCGTGCGCTTGCGCAACTTGTCCGACGAAAGTGAATGTTGTGACCACATGTGTAGTTATTTAAGCACAGATAGAAAGGTGACTCAGTCTTTAAATTATGAACATTTTATGGGTAAAATTGTGTTGGGATGGATAATAAACACACCGTATTTAAATGAAGTCGTACCTATATAACGTAATTTTAAATCAAGTGCAAATATTGAAATGTGGAAACCTACTCATGAAACTGAATTTCTTTCCCTAAGGAACATAGGTTGATAAACGAATATTTGTTTTTACCTTCCATACAAAATGCACCAGCTGCGATAGCGCACTTAGTATGGGAAGTAAATTTATGTTTTTCGTATTTCGACCTATGTTCCTTAGGGAAAGTTGTTCACTTTCATGGGTAGATTCACACGTTTGAATATTTGCACTTGATTTAAAATGACTTTGTATAGGTACATAATGAGAATGCGATGTGTTGGAAATCCACTGAGCTACCGACAGTACTGACTGATCACTAGTCTAACAGATACTCTGTTACCCTAAGGCTCGTATTTATAAAGCGATCTCAAGATTGAGAACTCAAATTAGCTGTCAGTCTCAAATGCTTATCAGTACGGGCCTAAGTTGCACTAGAACTAGGCTATTAACCATAAAAAAATGGGTTTCTCTAGACTCTGCTGTGGAATGAGGCAGATAGAGTCTCCCAGGAGCCTTAAACTGGCTTACCTGATGTTGATGTTGGATCCTAGGCGACATGATTAACCATCTATTCATTCATGCTACTCATTTGTGGTGGCCAGATAAGTAAATTTCGGCTTACATAATAGCGAATATAGAGGGCTATTTGGGGGAGGCCCACGTCCAAAAGCGGACTTAGTATTTGCACTATAAACTTTACGTATTCTTTTGTAACTAAATGACGAACAAGTATTTGTTATTCATACCGATAAATCAGCGACTACTCCTAAAGAGTCGAAACGTAGAGGTCTAACACCTCAGTCAAACAAACAAGTGAGAAGTCGTTGATTTATAAACGTATTCTTTCCATGCTGGCCTGGGAGCGAGAGAAAAACATAGAATGTGCCAGCTGAATTTCCTCCCGAGCATGCTGTAAAAACCAGCTAAGGGATCCGAGGGTTTTAGTATATTGTTATTTAGGCGATGGGCTGACAACCTGTCACTATAGCAATATACCTCATACAAATCTACCTTTGTTTAGGTCGTTACCGCTTTGCCTACCCCATTAGGGATAAAGGCGTGATTATATGTATGTATATTTGTATGTATGTATTATATGTATTCTTTCCTGACATCACAGGGAAACCAGGCCAAAGTAACGTAAACATTTAGCATGACCGCAGTTCAGGTGTTAATGACGTTAATCGAACCTGCATCCGTATACGGACCGTATTTTGCAATTATTATGTAAAGTTTGAACAATACTTGCGAATTCTGGTTTAAATAGTTGTGTAATTAGTCATACTTATACATACATACAATCATGCCTTTCCTAATGGGGTAGGCAGAGCGTAAACTACCTAAAAAAAGTCACTCGGTCACGTCTGACAAAGTTTTGGGGGTTATTTTAGATAGATTTGTAGGTATATTGCTGTTGTGACAGGTTGACAGCCCATTGCCCTAATTACAATATACTGAAACCCTCGAATCCCTTAGCTGGTTTTAACAGCAAATTCGGGTAGAAATGCAGTTGGCACATTCTAAGTTTTTCTCTCGCTCCCAGGCCAGCATGGAAGTCATACTTATAATTAGGTAAACTTGGTTGCTTAAACATCATATACCAGGCCACTCAGAAAGTATTGCGATAAATAGTGTTTATATATGGCAGACTGGCCGGTTAGAATCTTTTTTGAAAATATGATTACATGTTAGTAAAATTATGTGTGTTCCATTTTCAAAATTTCCCTCCACATTTCTTGCGGACCAATTCAAAGTATCGTGTCTTACTGAAAAATGGATCTGCGCCGGGAACATTTTAGAGCTATGATTTTTTACGATTTCAAGTGTCGCCTGAAACCGGATGAATCGTTCGATAGACTTCAAATGGCATTTATGGATGAAAGCCCCTCCAAGGCAACCGTGTATCGTTGGTATAACGAATTTAGGCGCGGTCTACCAACCTTGGGGGATGAAGAAAGAAGCGGTCGCCCTTTGACGGCTATTACGGAAGAAAACGTGCTAGCAGTGAAAAATTTAATCCAAGATAATAGGCAAATTACATATCAGGAAATTCAGCACATATTAAAGATTGGATCGGGAAGCGTTCACGAGATTCTACAAGGGCATCTTCGCGTGAGGAGGATAGTCTCGCGCTGGGTGCCGCACTACCTCACCGACGCTCAGAAGCAGGCCCGGGTGGAATGGTGCCGTGATATGCTGAACAAATTTGAAGCAGGCTCGTCTCGGCGTGTTTACGACATCGTAACAGGTGATGAGTCCTGGATTTATCAATACCATCCAGAAACCAAGCGCTAGTCGACAGTTTGGGTGTTTCAAAATGAACCAACGCCTACCAAAGTGAAACGATCTCGAAGCGGGGGGAAGATTTTGATCGCCAGCTTTTTTAATTTGGCTGGCCACTTGGCCTCATTTCCCTTACCAGATCAAAGAAGCATTAACGCCAAATGGTATACTACCAAATGTTTACCAGAAGTTTTTTCTGTTGTGAGCAACAAGCGACCAAACACAGGGCTCCGCGGACTACTGCTCCACCACGACAATGCGCCTGCACACACCGCGCTCAAAACGAGGGACTTCCTGGACAGCACACCAGTCAAACTCCTGGGTCACCCTCCTTACAGCCCTGATTTAGCACCGTGTGACTTCTTTTTATTTAAAAAAATAAAAAATCAGCTCAAGGGGATACAATTTTCGTCGCCGGAAGATGCGCTGGCTGCGTTCGAGCAGGCTGTAAACGAGGTGTCTACGGCGGACTGGAAAAAGTGATTTGAAAACTGGTTCAGACGCATGAATCTTTGTATAGAGGCTGGTGGAGAGTACTTTGAAAAGATTTAATAAAAATATATGTACCTGTAGAACAATTTTTTTTAGTTTTTCAAATCTTTCTGAGTGTCCCACGTATATCTCATACGACCATCTCGCCAGCTCCTTTCTTTCATCAGACATCTAACTTCGTGGTCTAGTGGCTAGTGCCATGGACTCCCGATCCGGAGGTCCTGGGTTCGATTCCCAGGGGGGAAAATACAAAAGTTGATATTTGAGAATTTACCACTTTGTGATTTTTTCCCCAGTTTGGTTATTATATTGCAGGCTGAATCACCTGATTGTTCGAAAAGAAAAGAAAACCGTGGGCACGTTAAGCCGTCGGTTCCGGTCGTTGTCTTTGATAGTGGTCGTTACTCATACCATATCAGAGGCCTGATAGTTGTGCTACTATGCGGTTTAAAAACTCTAACACCAGGGTTCATCGGGTCGATAGACTCGATACCCACTCGACAGAAGATCAGACATCTAGACGTATCACAGGATATCAGCCATACCTGGTTGATAGTCCTCCAGTACGGGCTGAGCGCTTTCAAACCTCTTTTATAATACGCACGGCAAAAAAGTGGAACTCTACACTACCTGCTTCTGTGTTTCCGAATGCATAAAACCACAACAACACTTCAACGTTAGAGTGAACAGGCATTATCTGGGTGAGCTCGCATCATCGTTGACTCCGTCTTCTTTGCTCCCGACCTAGAGTGGAGTCAAGAGCCCCTTTCTTATTGAAAAACATAACTGCTTCCAAATCAACCTTGTAAAGGCAGCAACACACAGGCGTCACTTACTGTGCGTAAGGTTGCGCTCAACACGCTGTTAATGCTTTTGCACGTAGCGAGGAACTCTACGTCGGCGCATCCCTCTGTCAGTACGCGTGCGTAGCATGTAAGGTGACGCATGTGTTCATGTGTTGTAGGCAATGCAAATGCATTGACAGCGTGTTGAGCGCAACCTTGCGCGCAGTAAGTGACACCTGTGTGTTACTACACTAAAGGTCTGTTACGTTTTATTGCTAATGGTAGCTTTTTTATGAGTGTCAATTGTTTATCGCTCTTAATCCAGAACGCTCAGTATCTTGTGGTGCCACTAATATGTCCTTAATTAAGTGTCATAGTAAAAAAAAATCTTCCATGCTGAATGTGCCAGCTGCATCTCCTCCCGGGCATGCTGAAAAAGCCAGCTAAGGTATTCGAGGGTTATAGTGTATTGCAATTTCAGGCGACTGCCAACCTATCCCTATAGCAAAATACATCATAATCAACTGCAATTACCCTCAAATCTGGTTGACGTGGCGAAACGACCTTTATTTAGGTCGTTTACGCTCTGTCTACCCCATTAGGGATAAAGGCGTGATTTTGAGTATGTATGTAGTTAAAAAAAAGACGATCATTTATAAAACAGGTGCATTTAAAAAAAATATACGTTAAACTCATTCAGTACTTTGTCTGACATTCATTTGAAGATAATAATCTCTACCTTCACGGTAACAATTGGAATTGACTCTATTGTGATTTTGAGAGGTTTTGTAAGCTTCAATAGCTTAGAACAACCTTAAGGAAGGTTGGAAACTATACTTGAATTAAATAAAGTTTTGAATTGCCAACTAATTTGTTTGGAACAAAGAGCGATCTAAAATCTGATTTGGATATAAAGCAGGTCATTCGTTTTTAGTTAGAGAATGATTCGCAACATACACATTTTATGTCAAACAAAATACCTAGTACCTATGTAATTTACTGTGGATGAATTGTTGTCTTTTTATTTGACTACTATTTTTATCATCAGTTTTGCTATAATATGCTAGATGATAGTGCTGTCAATTGCGTAAATTAATTTATTTCCTACTAGCAGCCCGTCCCGGCTTCGCACGGGGTAGACAATTTTTTTTTTAAGTAATTAGAATAAAAGCAGAGTCGAATAAAATATATACAGTCTAAATTAAACGTTGACAAATTTCAACTAAAAATGTATCTTCCTATACATCTAGGTATTTCAAAGAAATTTTTGTTCGTGTCGATAGAAACTTGCCTATCATTATTTAGTATTTTGCTTACTAAATTATTTTTTTTGTTTGGTTTTGTAGTTTTGTGCTTATTATTTTGTTTTTTTACTTTTCCATCCGGGGAAAAGTTGAAAAAAGTTGTTGTAGTGACATAACTACAATAGTTGGACATATACTACCGCGGAGTTTTTTGTAGACATTATGTTGTTCTTCAATATTGTTATACATTATTTTGTCTATCGCTAATAGTTTCGGCAACGTATTCGACGAAAGACATTTTAAGGCTCATTTTTCTACACCTTCGGTTACATTGTTCAAATTTTACCAAGGATCCCTAATTTTTTTCAAAATTAAATGTAGCCTATGTCAAATTGGAAGAATGTAGCATTCTATTGGTGAAAGAATTTTTTAAATCGGCCCAGTACTTTTTGAGCCTATTCATTACAAACATACAAAAATAGGTACAAATCTTTCCTCTATACATATAATATTAGTGTAGATATAATCGTTAGGGATAAAGGCGTGATTGTATGTATGTGTGTAGAATCGTTATTCATAGTAGCTACAAGAACTCCATAGATCATCGTCATAATCATCTAAAATTTCTGCAATCTTTCTGTTATATTTGTAGAAATTTATCCCTCGACAGGTTGCCAGCCCATCGCTTAAATTGCAATATACATAATCCTTCGGATCCCTTAGCTGGTCCATGATCCCTTTACAGCATGCCCGGGAGTTTCAACTGGCACATTCTATATTTTTCTCTGGCTCCCAGTCCAGCATGCAAGAAAGTATACCTACACACAGAATAAGGCCTGGTCCAGTGCAGTTTGCACAATGCTGTTCTGCATTGGTGCCATGTGGGCGTCACCTCGCTGGTATGGCGCCTTCGTTGACCCCATATATAAACACCTTGCGACACTTTATAATGCGGGTGTGACTAAACATTTAGAAAGACATTTTATGCACCTAGATTCTAAAATATACCTATAAAGATAGTCTAAAATTGATCTCGGCTGTTTACATACATACATGTTATCACGCCTTTATCCCTAATGGAGTTGGCAGAGTGTGTTTATGCACCTAGATTCTAAAATAAACCTATGAAGATACTCTAAAATAGATCTAGTTTATTTACATATATACATTCTTATAATCACGCCTTTGTCCCTAATGGGGTAGGCAAAGCGTAAAGGACCTAAACAAAGGTCCGCCACGTCTGACATAGTTTTAAAGGTTATTTAAGATAGATTTGTAGGTATATTGCTCTAGTGACAGGTTGTCAGCCCATCGCCTAAATTGCAATATACTGGAACCCTATCCCCTTAGCTAGTTGGCTGCAGAGTGTGTTTATGCACCTAGATTCTAAAATAAACCTATAAAGATACTCTAAAATAGAGTTCGGCTATTTACATACATACATATAATCACGCCACTATCCCTATTGGGGTAGGCAGAGAGTAAACGACCTAAACAAAGATCGTTCTAATTTAAAAGGAAAGTAAGACATATTTTGGTTCAGAATTAATTTTTACTTTAAAACTGTTTATTCTAGCCAAAATAGGCGCATATCGTCACGAGAATTAAGAGAAGGAGGCAACTACGTGATTTTTTTCTATAGAGGAAAGTTCAAGTAATCGTGTTTCTAAGACTTTAACTAATTAGTTTGAATACTCAACTGTCTAACATATTAATTTCACAACTAACACAGTAGCATGAACGACACAGCATGCGAACAAAAATGACGAAATTTTGTTTTGCTCACACGATGGACCCTTAGTAAATACATGATTATCTTGTCACCACCTCCAGCTGATAGTCACCTGACTGGCATTCTCATTCACCAGGCCAAAGCTTCCTAGTTCCTTGCGCAAGAGTGGATCGAGTCATCGTGAGAAGCGCCTATCTCACGCGCCAAGAAACTAGGTTTATAATGCAAAATGCCTGACGAATACTAATATTTATACGTTTGTCTTGAAGTGCGGTTGTAGTTGGTTGGTTGTATAATTTATTATTGTTAAAATTACAGTAATGAACTTATTATTATATCTAAGAATTATGTTTATGTATGACTGTCTGTGTTCTAAATAAACAAAAATTGTATTATATCTTTTATAAGAAGTTCTTTGTTGGATATAAACACACCCCACCCCTTAATTCAGGCATTTATAATTGACTCGTATCACTGGCATTTGTGGTCTAGTGGTCACAGCCATGGGCTCATGATCCAAAGGTCCTAGGTTCGATACTCAGGGGGGGACACAAAGTTGATATTTGTCAATTTATCACTTTGTGAGGTTTTTCCCAGTTTGTTTAGGACATTGCAGGCTGAACCACCTGATTGTCCGAAAAGAAAAAAGATTCCGTGCTTCGGAGGGCACGTTAAACCGTTGGTCCCGGCCGCTGTCTTTAATAGTGGTCGTTACACTAACCATGTCAGAGGCCTATTAGCTGTGCTACTAGGCGGTTTGAAATCTCTTATACCAGGGCTCATCGGGTCATTTGACTCGAGAATCCACTCGCTAAGAACAAGCCACCTTTTGATGACACCTGGAGATGAGGTGTGACAGTAGCACGCATCTATTCATTATTATATGAAGGAACTGAGAAAATAACATCAGAAAATCACAATCTAAAATTGCCCTCAATTTTTGTCAGACGCGGCGAAAGCGCCTTTTACGAGGCGTTCTGCCTACCCCGTAAGGGATAAAGGCGTGATTTTATGTATGTATGTATGTGCTGAGAAAATAATAATTAAATTTTATTACATCTTCGATCATAACTGACCTGTATGAACAATCAGACAGACAACACTATTGCTGTCATTCACCGTTGGTAAACAGTGAAAATTTATTCCATGAAGCCTCTCCATTTTACGATGAAATTTACATTTTATGACGCCTGTTGTAACTAGGTGCTTCTAGGTGAGCTGGCTAGATCTTTCAAAAGTATGCGTCACACAGGCCCGTATTTATAATCAGCACTTGAGATTGACAGCGAGCAGTTCGTATCAGAACTATAATTTCAGTACTCAATGACCTGTCTAATCCCCACTTAATATTGCTCTCAATCTTGAGATCGCTTTTATAAATACGAGTCAAAGAGACCTATAAAAACTTTACAGTCACACATTAATCATGCGCTTACGCATGTCGGCGCACGCAGAATCTCTAACTACAGTATGACCAAGCTTTAATTGAACGTATTAAAGCTTTAATACGTTTATTTGTGTTTATTTTCACTTCCACGCTGGCCTGGGAGCGAGAGAAAAACATAGAATGTGCCAGCTGCATTTTCTCCCGGGTATGCTGTAAAAATCAGCTAAGGGTTCCGAGGGTCTCAGTATATTGTAATTTATTCGATGGGCTGACAACCTGTCACTACAGCAATATACCTACAAATCTATCTTAAAATAACCCTCAAAACGTTGTCAGACGTGGCGGAACGACCTTTGTTTTGGTCGTTTACGCTCTGCCTACCCAATAAGGGATAAAGGCGTGATTATATGTATGTATGTATGTTCATTGAACGTGGCTAAAGTAACTTAAGCCACCATCATGTGATGTGACGGTTCTCCTCATACTACAGTCCACGTTCATTTGAAGACTTTACTTACTCTAAGCGTTTAGATCTTGCGACCAATACTCGTTTTGCTGATTGCGAGCTTTCAACGTTTCCGAGTGAAAGTTTATCAATTGCGATACGATGCGCATTAGTTATTGTAAGTAGCTTTTAATTTTATTAATCGACAGTGCGATGCAATGAATGGTCGAGAGGTTACGTGTTTTTGGCGTGTCTTAAATTCATGTAGCTTAGCTCACATGTAAACTCCTTTGGCTAACTTTTAATTTGAAATGTTTGCAATATATGTATAGTGAAACGAATAATTATGTTAAGTTCTCAGAATGACCATAATGATAATTTAAACTAAATGTTTGCATTTTACGGTAAAGTACCTAAGTAGTAATTAAATTTTTCACATCTGTCAGTATTTCAATTAATCAATATGTTGTTAAAAAGACAACTTCTCTATCTAACAATGAAACCTAGAATACAATCAACACTTTTCTTGACAAATTAATTTAGACAGTCAATTATATCAGTCAATTATATTGACAACTTATCTTGAATTGACGTAGACTGATTAAGAAAGAAAGCTATCAGCTACAGAATCAAAAGTAAATTATAGAACATCGTATTGAATATTAGAAAATTCGAATATTAAAAAATATGACTTTTTTGATCTTATAAGACAAAAAATACTAAATTAATGGGCTCGATTCTAGATACAAAGACTAAAACTAAAATAAGACACTTTGAAAATAAAAAAAAATGGAAAAGGACGGGTGATTTATACTCTATGGGTTTACACTTTGTCCGCTAGATTTTGACGCGCTTTAGCACGTCTCTCCAGTAATTCTGTCAATCTTATCCGAAATATCATATGACGGCCGATTAAAAAGACAGATAGCGCATAAAACCACATGCCATTTGCCTCCTGTCATTTATCAATGTTTTTAGTCTGAAAATGACAAATAGATTTTAATTTAAGTGTCAGCCGGCAAATCTAGAATCGAGCCTAATAATGAATGATTTTCATAACCTCTGCATAGATTACAATAATATATAAATTACATCCGTTATCTCGATGGATCTACATTCAAACAAATTCGCGAACTCTAATAAAGACATTTCTAATTCTCGGCAATGGTTTTTTGTCACGCTACATAAAGTTTGATGCAAACACGACTTAAGAAAGAATGTAGACAAAGATATACATTTACAAATAGTGTCATTTAACGTCCAACAAATATATATTTTATGTTTCAAGGTGAAAATGTAAAGAGCGAGCAAATTTAGGGATACAGAGTTTTTTTACTTGATGGGGAGATTATCTAAAATGTCGTAGATTTTCGCGACATAATCCTAATCCTAATTCTTAGCTAGTGCTGTCACTTTCTTAACTTTCACATAGGAATAGGATTGCAAATGAACACGTATGACTTTAAAATTCCTAATCTGACATAAGACTGCTTATTTGACGTAAAATAAGGAAGCATGCTCTATGCTCAGTTCTTATTTTAAGCGTCGTCCGTCAGTTTAGGAATGTCAAAGTCATATGATTATTTGCTATCCTGTTCTTAATTCAAAGTTAGGAAGTAACAGCGCTAGCTAAGAATTAGTTAAGGAATAGTGCGTGGAGAATTGCCGCCATTATCATGTGTTCCAAAATTGTGTTTGCTATCATAAGAAAAAAATAAAGTTTTTAAAGATTTAGGAGGATAAAAACATTATGAGTATTTCTTTTCTATATAAGAAATGAAAAATTTCCTTGAAAATAAGAATTTGATTGAATATGAAAGCAATCAATAGAATTATATTTCTATGATAAAATTTCTATTACTGTCGTCAATGTCAAATCGTAAAACGCTGAATCATCATGATTAAGTTTGGTACTATTATGAGAGTTAAATTGTGTACATAAATTGGATATAGTCACATCACTAGCAGTGAATATAACCATGACAACCAATGTTCCATCTCGTTATCAGGCAAAAAGTTTCATGAGTTCACGAAGTGGGATTATTGCATATTATTACCGCTTTATTTTGCGCGACTGGCAACGAGAGAAAAACGTAGAATGTGCATTTCCTCCCAGGCATGCTGTAAAAATCTAAGGGATCCAAGAATTTCAGTATATTGCAATTTAGGCGATGGGCTGACAACCTTTCTCTACATCAATATACCAACAAATTTATCTTAAATTACCCTCAAGACCTTGTCAGACGTAGCGGAACGACCTTTGTTTAGGTCGTTTACGCTCTGCCTGCCCCATTAGGAATAAAGGCGTAATTATATGTATGTATATACTAGCCAGTCAATGTAACCATGACAACCAAGAAATGTACCATCTCATTATCAGGCAAAAAGTAGCATTAGTGCGCCAAGTGAGGTTATTGCATATTATTACCGCTTCTTATGACCATATTACACGTATTACATACTTACTTGTTTATATTGCTGTAAAGCTGCATGATAGTTACGTGGTAAAAACAAGTTTTAAGATCAGACAGTAACGTTTTATTTGTTATAGATGCAATCAAACTTGTCTTATCTGATTGACCAACAGCAACATTTAGCAACAGGCTAAAGCTTCAAGGCAACTAGGTTAAGCAATCACATAATATAACTTAACTATCACTTCTTCTTCTTCTTAGCGAGTGGATTCTCGAGTCGAACAACGACTCCAAGAACCTTGGTGTCAGAGTTTTCAAACCGCCTAGTAGCACAGCTATTAGGCCCCTGACATAACTATCACTCTAATATTATGGTCTAAACTGTCATCCGAAGTACATAAAACGTCCTTTTGCTCGATGGGTTAGCACATGTTTTATTTAGGCACAAAATATATAATACTACCTACTACATACAGAATGGACATTCACCTCCCTTCCCCAGTTCGACATACGTCACACTCCGCGCCGGATTGTGGGCCACATTATGGTGGTATGGCGCGCGCATGTTCCCCAGTATAACGGAAATAATAAAGTTTTGTGTTCCAAAGATGGTTAGGTACTGTTCCGTGTACGGATGTGTTTCTACCACAAGATATGACTCCAATAGAAACTTTTTTAGATTCCACAATGATGAGAGACGGTAAGTAAATTCATAAAAAATATGCAACCAAATCTATTCTAACTATTCAGTTACAGTGAACTACTGTAAAACGTTGGATTAATCAAGAACCAGATTAATCAAGTGATGATTATGATGCAACATGCCGTCTGTCGATGTGTGACGAAAATGACATGATAGTTAGGAGTGTCCGAGCTGTGATTTAGGCTAAAGATAGGTGAGACAGAGTTGACAATGGATCGAGTTCATCCAACGCCTAAGAAAACACTTGTTTTTTAATGTACAGTACATAGGCAAGTTTTAATAGGTAGAGTTGCTTGGGGTATTGACCCCAAGTGATTGCACTAGAAGGTAGATTCTATGGGCTCAATTCTAGATCCACAGGCTTTAACTAAAATGAAAATTTATCTGTCACTTTCTAAATAATACAATTTTAAAAGAACAGGCGATTTTTACTGTATGGTTTTACACTTTGTCCGCTAGATTTTGACGCGCTTCTGCACGTTTCCCCAGTATTTCTGTCAATTTTATCCGCCATATCACATAACGGCGGATAAAAATGACAGATAATGCATAAAACCACCGACTTTAAATCAAAAACCGGAGAGAATAGATCTCCTGTCCTTTTTCATTGTTTTTAGTCTGAAAGTGACAAATAGATTTTAATTTAAGTTTTAGCCAGCAAATCGAGAATCGAGCCCAGAATCATCCAAAAATACTACATCATAAATATAATAGTCCTCCCACCAATTTTCGGTGATGGCGGCCAATCGCCCAGATATAGGTCAACTGCGCAGGACAAGTTTTTAGTGCCCAAGTGTTTGCGCTACACACAGGTGCACTCTCTATTCCTTCAATCTCTTATTCTGATGGGACAGATTGAATGACACGACCAGAGAGAAATCATAAATATAAACCTAGATCATTACTATCCAATCGACTTAACCATGGATTACATAAAACACCCATGTAAAGGATTCGTTGATGAGAAACTAATGGTTTTTTCAAAGGCCTTGGCCTATGAATTCTTAGAGGACTTACTAATTACTTTGACATGAATTAACAAAGCGACATACAAAAGAAACAGTAGGAACAGAAGACGTTATGTACCAGGCAGTCAGAAGTTAGAAGATAATGGGTTGTCGCTGACCGTTCATCACTTGTTTTGTGAACGGCCGTCTGGCAAGGTGCGCGCGCGCAAGATTGATCGCTCACGACCGTAGAGTTTAAAAGTTATAGTATTGTCAGCCGAAACAAATCATACCCTTTCGATTCCGTTCTTATCAGTATATTCACTCGTAGTTTTGAATCTTAGAACACAAGAATCTTAATCTTCTGCTTCTTCTTAGCGAGTGGCTTTAAGAGTCCAACAACGACCCGAATAACCCTGGTGTCAGAGTTGTCAAACCACCTAGTAGGACAGCTATTAGGCCTCTGACATGGTTCAAGTAAGGAAAGATAGCGACCGAGACCGACGGCTTAACGTGCCCTCGAAAGCACGGAATCATTTTAATTCTCGGAATAAGCAAACTGGGAACAACCTCGACAAAGTGATAAACAAATCTTAATAAACTCTCTTCATGAATAAAAATAAAATCAGAATATTATGCGCACAAAGTTATGAAACATTAACAAAATCTATTATAATTTATAAGTAACTGCAAAATTTAAAAATGTTATTAAATTCCTTTCTCTAATAACATACGAGCATTTGACCAGGAGTCACAAGTAATAAACAGCTTTTTATTATCATAAAACCCCCATAAAATGGAAATTATAATCCCTGTCTATACTTCTCTTAGCACCTCTTACGTCTGTAGGAAGTGCATCGGTCACAGTGAAGGTTGTATTATGTGAGTGTTATGCGGTATAGTAAACGGCTAGTGTTGCCTGTCGTTAGGCTTATATCGATAGAGATATCGATTATGGAGGAAATTGTAATAGTATAGGACTATCAATAGTATCGATACTAACGATAGAATCATAAATACAATAGTCAGAAATAATACTACTGATAGTATTTCACATATCAATACATACATATAATCATGCTTTTATCTCTAATGGGGTAGGCAGAGCGTAATCGACCTATACAAAGATCGTTCCGCCACGTCTGACAAAGTTTTGAGGGTTCATTAAAAAATCTATCGTAGGTATATTGCTGTTGTGACAGGTTGTCAGCCTTAATTAGATGGTTTTTACAGCATGCCCAAGAGGAAATGCAGTTAGCACATTCTTTGTTTTTCTCTCGCTCCCAGTCCAGCATGGAAGTAGCCACATATCAATAGGTACCACCAATAATTACTATTATTGCGCTGCGCTGATATTTGCGTCAATACCATCGACAGTGTATACTATCTGAGATCAATACTGTTAATAACATATTATATCACATACTGTTATTTCTTGCATACCTACCATTTCTGTTATTTTGTATCAACAAAAAGTACTATTACTATTTTCAATGTCCAACTATCGATAATTTGGCAACACTACGACCGGCTTCGATTCCTGACCGCGCATCATCGCTTCGACTTGAGCGTTTTTCAAGCAGCTTTCTTTGACGTCTTGTGTATTCATTGCGTTTGTATCATTGTTTCCTATTCCTTGTGAGATGTGAATTGTTTCTGACATTATAAGACCAAAATTACTTCCATTATTCTTATGGCTTTTTAATGATGGTAACACTGTGTTTAAATTTAGTATAGTGAAAAGTATAATAGTCAAGAATTTTTTGAAAATTAATGTTAATGTTTCCTGGTTTTAATTGTCTATTTGATAGACAAATTTGTATTTGGCTCTAATAAAAATTGACCTGAATGACCTATTGGAACTACCTAGGAATTGCCTAAGAATAGTAGGTCAGCAGTCAAACCCTTTCATTCTCATCATGATCTGTTCAGAACAGACAGACTGACAGAAGATTATTGCTACCTATATCAGATGCAGTCTCAATTTTCTTCCGGATTACAATTTCGCATTGTTGTATTTATTATACACCATAAAGATTTTTGCTTTGCTATTAATGCTCTATTGAATGTTCGTATGATATAACTTAATGTTTCAATAAGCTAAAGTTCTAGCTCCTGCTTCTCAATTAGCACTGGTATCTATATTGCCTCAATCAAAATTGGTTCCCGATTACAAATAAAGGTCTACTATAGCAATTTCTAGGTCGTGGCCGGTGTTTGTGACTTTTGTTTACAGAACAATTTCTGAAACTTTACATGTAGCTATCATTATTTAGATTTGTGGCCCTTCATATTATGGCCATAGTTTGGTTTGGTTCTTTGATTCACTTGTAAAACATTGTTAGAACAATAATGCTTGATATCCAGAAACTTGTTATAAGGTATAATTTATGCCCGTTCAAAGTGTTAATCTAAAAGTTTATAATCTCAGGCTATTGTTAGATAGTAATGAAATTTCTCCTGTGTAGGAAATGACCTTTAATAGACGCCGTAATAATTCAATGAATGGAAAACTTCCACGGTAATTTCTTTTGCGGTTGTAGTTGGTTCTACATTATGTCCATGACTTTGCAATGGCGCATAAAGAGAACTTTTTCAAGGCTTTTGTTACTTCATCTTTGTTTATTTTCTTGTTATTTTTTGTTTCGTTGGAGATGCACTATTATATCATTTTATATGTGTTATCTAACATTATAAAATCAGCATTAATGTCGACTATCAGATTAATCTTAATTGCAAAATGTTTTGTTAGTATTTTGTGTATCATGTTCAATTTTTCATCATCATCATCAGTATTGAGAAACTATTTGCCAACTTGCTTCGATTTGTTTCCCATCTAGTGTTTAATGGCATTCCGATGTAGTTGTAAAATTTCTTCTCAAGTAATATTGGACAGAGCAACGCGTGAAATAAGATGGGACCGGTTAGTCGTTTGCCCATTTACCTCTATTAAACGTAAGCCCTGATTGCGTAACTGAGTCATGCTGGGCAAGTGTTTGTGATGTAACTATGTACCACTTTATGGTCATCTGTTTCAAAAGTTTTGCTTGTACTGTTTAATTGGTAATTAGTTTTATGTCGGATCATTAGCATTTACATGGATAAAATACTATTACCTACAATTTGTACCTATATTTTTTAACATTTTCATTATTTTTAAATTTATTTCAGCTAAACTTGAATACAACCTCTGTAGTTTAAACTTTGATAAATAGAATGTGTAGATGCTAAGATGTTTCTATTCGCAAAAACAATAGCAAAGCAGTGTCTTTAGATTTAATTTTTTAATCTATCAAAATAAAGTTAAGAGCTGTGCCATAATTAATGTTATTCCCATTTGAAACATATTTGCGTCATTCATAAAATTTATGCCCACTAGTTCTCAAAGTCGCTCACATGACTTCACCTTGAAGAAGATCATCAACTTGACCAGTTCCAATCAGGTATTCATGAGGTCAAGTCAAACAGACTCCCCATTAGATTGATTTATTACATCTTTCTTCATCCGCTGGTTCATCTTTTCGCTATTCGCTACGGTGGTTAACATTGTAATTTATGTAAATTTTTGTTTTTACGCATATAGTGTTGCAGTTAGAACCTTTTTATAAGACACATTAAACTCATTTACACAAAGTTCGGGCATTGCTTCTTATCTTCTACGATAGTTTATATTGTGGAGTTTTTAGAATGTATGTTCTTATGTTTGTATTTATAATCAGTGTCAACCAGTATTCTCACATGGGCACCGAACCCTTATTATTGATACATCCAAAATCTTGATTTTATAGTTAGCATAAATCGTATTGTGTTCCAGTAAAATATCAGAATATGTTAGGAGCAAACTCTTAAATATGAAACTAAAAAACAAATATACTTAATAAAAAGTCCCACAAACTGTTACGTTGTTTACCAAATTAGCCAGACAGCATACCAGTCACTGCCTTATTAATGCACTCACTTGTAAGATAGACGCCTTACCTGCAACGGTGTCAGAGGTTAAGCTAGTGACCAGTTACTTGTTGGACTACATAACGCCAAAGTAGACGAAGCCGGTAGAGCTAGATAAAATAACTAGTACTACAAAGCTAAAGAAAGTAGCATTATGAAATATTAGATTTATGGCCTTAGTAGTTCAGACGAAATCGACGATATTAGTAAAATTGCTACCCATGACAATCTCGATAGCGTAAGAAATATAAAAAACAGGGAAAAGGGTTAAATGGATAGTGATACTGTAGTTGGCTAATATGGTAAAGACAATAAAGATTTATAGGTTGTTAAATTCACAGAAATATGGGAAGTATTACGTAAATAGGCACTCTTACTTATTTGTGTGAGCTAATACTGGAAGTTAAGTTTGATGATATATTATGATAGAATTGTCTTTTGAGACAATGCAACCAACCTTTAAACTAGACACGCCTTTTGAAATTGAAATAAAGTATGCAAAGTATGTACCTATACATCTGTTCGTAATAACGATACAAGAAATATTAGCAATCCATCGCTCACCCCATTTGCGAAATTAAAACCTCTCACCAAAAGTCTTGTAGTCATTATCGTCTTAAATTCTGTGAATACCGAACGGTAATGTATTCAAAAACATAATTGAAACTTTACGAGTATGGGATACTTAATGAATGTTTTTTTGTTGTTATTGCTGGTATTACTTGCACTCCCTTCATCAATAACTGAGTCGTCGATTACAAAAAATGCTGATGAGACAACGACGGCGTAAAAGTATGTAAACTTGTTTTAAAGTTCAGTTGCTTTTTCCTTTGTAAGACTAATTAATTCTTCAATTTTGCAATCGATCGTAAGATCAATATCTAATTATGTATCAGGTGTATCATTGAGTTCAGTATTAGCTAATTCAGGTATCAATAGTCATTACATATGAATCGAATTATAATATTTAAATTTGAGACGCCACCATTGCATAAGGTGTCTACATTTTTAGAAAATCTAGCCCAGATTTATCTAGAATATCAAAAATCCATAGTTAGGTTATATACTCTTTCTTCAGTTACTGAGACAATATGACATTGGTTTACGTTTTTTGTCATTAATATTGGATAAAATAAGGTTTATTAATGTAATTATTTTAAAAACAATTTATATTTTATATCAGCCACATTATTTTGTTCAGAAAGTACCCCCTTCCAATTTTGACCTTCATCCTTTTACCAAAATGATCAAGGCTACTCAACACACTTGATACATTTCACATCTATTATACAATATCGTATGTCGATCTTAAATTAAGCAAAAGTAGCCTTACCACAATCTAGTAATCATGTTGAAATGTTGATTACTCTGACTACTTTTCGATAAGATTAAAATTTTGTGATTATTAATGGGTATAATGTGTCAGTGGCCAAATTTTGTGGTGCAATTATTATATCAAATGAAAATGCAAGTTTCAAGTGGGAAATTAATTATAATTGAAGCTTGCTATTGTCGTCAATATTGATTTTGCCATTTGATGGGATTCCAAATCCGTAAGTTTTAGTGCGTGGGTGTACTTTACCTTCACTCAATAAATTCAAATCATCGTGCGTGACTTTTTACGTAAAGTGTGTTTACTATAAAATGGATTTCTGTTACTGTTAACAAACTGTTAAAAAAACAGCAAGTCACCTTTACAAATATTATCTTTCGCTCACGAAACCACCTCACCACTTTCTGTCTCAGTACCCGTGATTGAGGATGCTATAACAATGAATGTATACAACTCTATTACAAAACCAGTTGTTTCTTCCTTGGTGACGGAAACTGGCCCTAAACCAGGGGGACACAAGATAGCCATCGCCCCTTGCATACGAGGCGCATAACTTGACCGCCTATATTATTATGCGCTTGCGCAACTGATATTCGGAGTGCAGAGAAAGTGCACCAGGATTATCTGCGAGAGAAAATATTCGCTAATTTTGCAAAATCGAGATTACACAACTTGAGACAAGTGGGTGGTATTTTTGAGAACGTAATGCAAGATTAACAACTTGCTCTAGAAAACGAGATGAAATTAGATACGTTCATGGTATTAGCAAAATTGGATGATGGATTGTCTTAATTTGTGTTATTTTAAGTATTATGTTAAATTAAAGTTATTTTAATTCCATGACCAAAATTCCATACGAATTTTTCAAAAATTTATATCATTTTCTTGTTTCAAAAATAAATTGGTACATCTATTATGTAAGGCTAATATTTTTTGCTCGAGTGGGTGGTCAACTTTGAACGATGATTATCTATGATGATTTCATTTCTGTACGGTATGAATAAATTGTCTAATCTGTCTGTGTCAAACAACTCTTGTCTGATTGAAAGTAAAAGTGACTTGACCGGTTAAGACAAAAGTGTAGTAGAATCCTAGTAATTATCACTATTCCCATCAATTGTGGTATCTTACGTCACTGCACCTTCACTGCAATAAAATCGATCGCATCACTTTCGTTTTCGATCGATATGACTTGATTCCATTCGAAATAATATATCGTTTATAGCATTACGATTGTACACGTAATCCCACTTATAGCGACGGTGAAAGTGACGTAAGACACATGAAAAAAAATCCTTGAAGTGCTCATTAAGTCAACAACTTATCAAACATAGTTTTTTTTATTTACAGAAACTTAAATATATCAACAGTATAATACATTTACGTCTAGGATGCGATCACATGAGTTTATAATAATTAATGAGATGAGTGACTATGACTTTTTTTCAGGTTTTTAATGGTGGTGGGGAGCTCCGTATGAGGATGAGGGGGATGGGACTCCGTAGGATCCAGCGGGAGCGCCGATGGTAGCGTAAGAGATGGAAGGAGCAGAGTAGGAGACGGAAGGAGCGGAATAAGACAGGGAAGCACCGCTGGAGAATCCGTGACTAGATCCGCCGCTGGAGTAACCTCCTTGACCGCCGCTGGAGTAACCTCCGTGACCGCCGCTGGAGTAACCACCGGAAGAGTAACCGCTGGCGTAACCTCCGTGACCTTCCTCAGCCTGGTGGTACTGGGCAACCTGGATACCCTGCTGGACGTGGTCGAGCTCAATGCCGACGATTCTGTCGTGGGGCACGCCGTAAACGGGGGCGGGGGGACCGTAGTGGGAAGACACGCCGTGGTGTCCGTGGGAAGACGAAGACTGCTGGATAGCTTGGTTCTGGATCTCGTCCTTCAGGATAATATGCTTGATCTTCTCCAATAGATGGGGGTCGACATGGTAGCCCTCTGAGCTCTGGTGTCCGATCGGGACGGCGGTGTAGTGGCCACCACTGCTGAGGCCTGAGGAGTAGCCTCCGGAAGAGTAGCCTCCCGAGCTGTGGCCGCCGGAGTAACCACCACCACCACCTCCAGAGCTATGACCAGATGAGACGTAGATGATGGGCTGTGGGGCTGAGTAGCTGTAGCCCGAGGGAGGCTCAGCGACGGCGCAGCCGATGAGGGCGAGGGCGACCTGCAGAAAAAAACACTCGTTAGCAAATTATTTCACTCTCTCGTTGAATTCTTTTGAATGTCGAAACTATGTAACAGAGCATGTCAAATTTCTTGGATCATTATAACGCAATCTTTTGAATATTTAATCCACTTATGTCTGATAGTGAATCACTGTTATAATTTGCTAATTTCGGATTGTTGCAGTTACCGATATATTAATAAGGCTATTAAATATTATAATTTTGTGTATCTGATTGAATTTTGCTAATTTAATTTTGAAAATTAAGGACACGTTGAATTCAAAAACCAAATTAACATTTTCGATTTTGAACAACACTTTATCTGGAGCACGTCCCGAAAAATTTTGGGCACTCCATTATCCGAAATTGGCCCGCAAAAATCCGCACAGATCCACAAAATTGTTCACAACACAAGCACTGGCACTGCACTCCTTTTTCGAAACTTACAATACTCCACTTGGCCATTTTGATACGGTCGCTACAGACGTCTGAGGTTGTGTGATGTAGACTCCGTTTGACCAGACGCTTATATAGCGGGGCTTCTCCACTAAAGTAAAAGTGACTTTAGCCCATCTGATGCGAGGACGAATACTGGTAATAAATGAACTATTTTTTTTTTATTTGACGCACTGATATTGAGTGATCTAAGTGTGAATTTAAGTAGGCTATTGATTTAGTTTAATTAACTCTCAAGATCAACTGCAGCTACTGGTTACTTGTCTGCGTAAGATGAAAAGTTAGTATGTTTTTGCATTGGAAATATATTTTTTAGAAGGTTGACGTTTTTGTTTGCCAGCATTTTTTTAATTTCTTATCTATGGTTACAAGAGCGAAGAATGTTATAAAAAAAAATATTATTTGATAATTTGAATTTATTTGTTTATGATACTCTTGCACAAACAAACATTTGAAATTATCCCTAAAATACATAGATATTCTATTTTTTTATTATATATTAGGAAAATAAATTAACTACGTGCAAAAAGGTAATATACTGGGTTCGAAAAGTTAGGTTATCGTAAAATTAATAGGATACTAAAACTAATAAGTAGGTACGTATAATAATTTTGCATAAATCCTGCCTGCATTTAGATAATCCAGTTATTAATTACCAGTTTTACTGCAAATTCGATACTTGCCTAAATTATTCATAATTAAACTTTACCATAAAATTAAATTTTGTAATAAACATTATTTAACACATAATAATTATTACGCATTAATGACTTGCAACGAACACTGCTTATTACCAGAGATGAAAGCCTTTTGACTACACACTTCATAATTTATTTAAAAAACGTGTCAAGGATCTATCCATGCCCATATTTTCAGTTTTTTTATGCGTTTGACCTGGTAGAGATTGCTAATTGATACTTCCGCTTTTTAGCTGCGCGAGCGCAAGGCTGATGCGTTTTGAAGATTTTTTTACGAGGAAGTATTGTGTTCGCTCTATAATTTATGCTACAAGATGATCTTTTCTTAAACACACTTCTTTACATGCTGAAAGAATAATGATATCTACTCACACTCCTAACGCGCTAGTAAAGTTGAGTAAAATAAAATTGGATACCAGAAATGCGTTGCCAGGGAGGTAAATCTTATTATAGACGGTCACATACCCGTATACAGCTAATTTCACCTGATAATTTGCCTTTCCAACCGGAACAACAGCGCAGAAATTGCTGTGTTGTGGTAAATACCAGCAAGTCTGGGTTCCATATTCACATGACCCTTGAACTCTAGACAGGCACACTTACTAAAACAACAAACTGTGAACTGATTGTGCTGGCTCTGAATTTTTAATATTACTTTCAATGAATATTCCAATCTTAGTAGTTTCATTATTTCTGTTTTTAATATGTTAAACTTCGTAACTGGCTGATATTAGTATATAAACTTTTTTTTTTTAAACATGTCATATTTATTTTCAGTCATTACAAACTTTAAAAAAAAGTTTATAAACTTTGTATTGTAATTTAAGAATATGTGCTGTAAAGTGTAGAATAAAGATAAATTAAATTATCGATATTGAATCATACGACATTTAAAAATCGTTTGGTATTGTGCGGATGAAACAAGATCTTGCTTAAGCTTCAGCGATCGCATTCGCACCTTACAGTAGGTCAGGTCAGGTCACTATTATTCAAATTTATATTTTAACTTCCATGCTGGCCTGGGAGCGAGAGAAAAACATAGAATGTGCCAGTTGCATTTTCTCGCGGGCATGCTGTAAAAACCAGCTAAGGGATCCGAGGGTTTTAGTCCATTGCAATTTAGGCGATAGGCTGACAGCCTGTCACTACAGCAATATACATACAAATCTATCTTAAATAACCCACAAAACTTTGTCAGACGTGGCGGAAGGACCTTTGTTTAGGTAGCTTACGCTCTGCCTACCCCATTAGGGATAAAAGTGTGACTATATGTATGTATATTTTAAACATCCTGTACATTTCTTGTAAGAACAAGTGCAGAGGTTAAGCGAAACATAAGGTGAGTGGTCACGGTCGGGCTAATAGACTTACAAGTTACAAGTGACTATCTTAAGGCGGTGCTCACTGCATTGTACTAACTTGTAATGTGTACTTGTGGGCGTGTGATGAGGCTGGGAGTTTTGTAGTTTTGACAAGCATTTGAATATGTTTGGTATTTAAAACTATTATTTAATTTTAGATTAGAAGAGAGATTGATGGTGTAGTGGATTAGGCTGCTGCCTCCTGACGTGGTTTGAATCCCACCATGTACCAATGTGTTCTTCAGTTTTCAATTTTTATATGAACATTTAGACGGCGCTTTTTCCATGCTTCTAAAGGCACGTTAAACCGTTGGTCCCTGTTGATATCGTTTGATACCGTAGTAGATATTAGTAATTGAGCTATTCCCTTCCGGGTTACGGAGGCCAGATGGCAGTCGCTCTGTGTAAAATCCCCTGTTAATTCCTCTAGATTAGGTAGCTGACCCGTGCGATACGGGATAAGGCTAGGTTAGTGTATATTTAATTTTAGATTGCGATGGTTTCTTTTGGCACTACTGTAGTAAAAGGTCGTCCACACGCTGTAGCTATTTCCAGTTTTAACTTACAAAATAACAACTTAAGAACCGATGAAAATGATTTTATATTATATAAAAATATTTTTATTTTGTTTATTGCTATTCGGTTTTAAACCGTGCTTTATTTGTCTACGTCAAATAACTTCGATGACATAAAAATAAAAATCCGCAATTTATTTAGTTGTAAGAGCGTTTTGTGGCACGCTATGGTTACAAATTTAAGTTTTACGCGTCATTTTTTTTTACCGTGTTTAGTATGTTCAATATTTGGCATTGGCGTGTTTTATTTTTGTTGCAGTAAGTCTCATTCAATATTAGATCTGTATTGCAAAACACGGAGCTTTTAATTTAAAGTTTCATATTGTTTAAAAATATATGGACTGCCAAAAAAAGCAAGTGAACCATCTTGCGGGTATGTAATAATGACTCTGGCTCGTATTTATGAAGCGATATCAAACTTGAGAGCAATATTAAGTATGAATTTGACAGGCCAGATTGTACTGAAAAGACATTTCTGATACGAACTCGCTGTCACTCATGAGAGCTGATAATAAATACGGCCCTACGTATACTTCAAAAGAAAATAATGATCAACTGTCAAAAATAAATCTCATACTTTCATCCCATTTTTCTGTCTCAATAAAACGCCTTTATTTCTTGCCAAATAAATAAAGAACACCCGAATTCTTGCCATAATTTAAACGACCAAGCAATTATACAGGGATATGACTCTACGGTCTGCCCGTGGTCATTAAGCCTTTTAAGGCCCTAGTAGGATTTTTATTTAACTTGTTACCCGATTGCGTAAAAAGTTAATCAGAATCGTTATTTTCTTAAATGATAATCTATGCTCGACTGGGAGCGAAAGAAAAACATAGAATGTGCAAGCTGAATTTCTTCACGGGCGTGCTATAGAAACCAGCTAAGGGATCTGAGGGTTTCAGTATATTGTTATTTAAGCGATGGGCTGACAACCTGTCACTACACCAATATACCTACAAATCAATCTTAAATATCCCTTAAAACTTTGACAGACGTGGCGGAACCACCTTTGTTTAGGTCGTTTACGCTCTACCTACCCCATTAGGGATAAAAGCGTTATAATATTTATGTATGATAATGCAAGATTTAATCTTCCTATATAATGATACCAGACTTCGGCTCCATTTTTTTTATATTTTTCTTCAATGCTGGACTGGGAGAGATAGAAAAACATATAATGTTCCAGCTGCCCTTCCTCCCGGGCATGCTGTAGAAGTCAGCGAAAGGAACTCGAGGGTTACAGTGTATTGTAATTTAGGCGATGGGCTGACAACCTGTCACTATAGCAATACATATTACAATCTAAAGTTGACCTCAATTTTTGTCAGACGTGGCGAAAGCGGCTTTTACGAGGCGTTTAAGGCTCTGCCTACCTCGTAAGGGATAAAGGCGTAATTTTAGGTATGTATGTATGCTGTAAAAACCAGCTAGGCGATGGGCTGACAACCTATCACTACAGCAATATACCCACACATTTATCCTAAATAACCCTCAATACTTTGCCAGACGTGGCGGAACGACCTTTGTGTAGGTTGTTTACTCTCTGCCTATAAAAAAACAAACATACACGTACATACATATGTACATAGATAGGCTGGTAAAGCCAGGGCTCTTTTTCGTTCCGCGTGGTCGGGTAAAAAAGCACCTTATTGGATTCAAGTTATGTCTCCCAATTGACACGTTCACCCTTAGGGCAGACTGGAAACTGCATTCAAGGTGACGGACATCCGAAATTATAGGTCTCTTGTAACCATAAAGGAAGCTTTCGTGTGGTATGGATAGGTATGTAATTTTCTCTGCGTATTCCATATCAATACAGTCGAATCTTATCCATATGTTTTACACAAACAAACATACATACATATAATCACGCCGTTATCCCTAATTGGGGTAGGCAGAGCGCATACAAATATTTATGTTAAATTTGTTAGTATATTGCTGTAGTACAAGGTTGTTGTCAGCCCAGCGCCTAAATTGCAATATACTGAAACCCTCGGACCCCTTAGCTTCAGCATGCCCGGGAGGAAATGCAGCTTGCATATCAATGTTTTTCTCTCGCTCCCAGTCCAGCATGGAAGTTTGCACAAACACGCATAAAATCATGCCCGCATAACGCGGGCACACAAATCTTTCTTACTATAATCTGACATGACAGTTTGAATTTTTAGTAAATGAAACCTTTGGGTACTTTTACTCACTATTACAAAGCACCTGAGGATGCAAACAGCTGGTGTATTCTATGTAATTCAATGTGTAAATAAATAACAGCTTCTAAATTGTGAGAAAGGAGTTATCTTATCTTATCATTGTCAATTATTACATCATCGAGATTGACGCGAGATATTTTTTTTTACATCCGAATAAAACAATGCATCGAAAGTTTCAGCCGAGAATCATTTGGGCTGGGAACTTCGATTCTTTGAAGACGAATGTGGCACAAAAGTGTTGTGCTGATTTAAATATGGCGTCTCTTGAATGTCGAAATCAGGGCAAAGGTTGCTAACCACATGCTAACCTTCTTAAACTACGCATTATCAAGGTCGAAAACCTGAACGAGTTTTGGGCTGCAAGGTGCTAAAAGGTATAGTCAAATTTTGTAAATATATAGGCAATATGGAAGTATAGCGTAACAGTAACAAAATGAGGTATGTAGTAGTGATATTAAAATTTAGGGATAAGGGCGTGTGTTTCGTCCATGCTGGACTGGGAGAGATAGAAAAACATAGAATGTTCCAGATGTCCTTCCTCCCGGGCATGCTGTAGAAGTCAGCAAAAGGGATTCGAGGGTTACAGTGTATTGTAATTTAGGCGATGGGCTGACAACCTGTCACTACAGCAATACAAATCATCACAATCTAAAATTTGCCCTCAATTTTTGTCAGACGTGGCGAAAGCGCCTGTTACGAGGCGTTACACGCTCTGCCTACCCCGTAAGGGATAAAGGCGTGATTTTATGTATGTATGTATAGATAAAGGCGTGATTATATGTATGTATGTATAATAAAAGTCGCCTTTGAATGTGGACTCAAATACTAGATCAATAACATTACGACATAAAAGACATAATAAATAATCATTATGATACTTCCAGGCTGGTCTGGGAGCGAGAGAAAAGCATAGAATGTGCCAGCTGCATTTCCTCCCGGGCATGCTGTAGAATCCAGCTAAGGGATCCGAGGGTTTCAGTATATTGTAATTTAGGCGATGGGCTGACAACCTGTCACTACAGCAATATACCTAGAATTCTATCTTAAATTACCCTCAAAACTTTGTCAGACGTGGCGGGACACCTTTGTTTGGGTCGTTTGCGCTCTGCCTACCCCATTAGGGATACAGGCGTGAATATATGTATGTATGTATGTATAAATAATCATGAATAATCTCTACCATAATAATTGCATGTTAATGAGAATATCTTTTTTAAATACCTACCATCAGACCTTTACCATGTAGGCCTGAGAGCGAGAGAAAATAAATAAATGTGCCAGCTGCATTTCCTCCCGGGCATGCTGTAAAAACCATCAAATGGATCCGAGGGTTTCAGTATATTGTAATTGCGGTTATGGGCTGACAACCTGTCACTACAGCAATATACCTACAAATCTATCTTCAATAATCCTCAAAACTTTGTCAGTTGTGGCGAAACGACCTTTACGACCCAGTAGGGAGAAAGGCGTGATTGATTATATGTGTGTATCAAACCTATAATTTTATTAGTGTGGCGGGAGATGCACTATTGATGTAAATTTGTAAATATCACTTGCAAACGCAACGGTTATTGACAACATACATACATACATACATATAATCACGCCTTTATCCCTAATGGGGTAGGCAGAGCGTAAACGATCTAAACAAAGGTCGTTTCGCCACGTCTGACAAAGTTTCAAGGGTTTTTTAAGATAGACTTGTACGTATATTGCTGTAGTGATAGGTTGTCAGCCCATCGCCTAAATTACAATATACTAAAACCCTCAAATCCCGTAGCTGGATTTTACAGCTTGCTCGGGAGGAAATGCAGCTGGCACATTCTATGTTTTTCTCTCACTCCCAGGCCAGCATGGAAGCTATTGACAAACATGCGTTAAGAGAGCAGGAATGTAAAGAATTTACGACTGAATAGCTTATGGTAGGTATTTAAATAAGGCACATTCTACACTAGATAATGGGCTCGATTCTAGATACCACCGGCTAAAATTAAAATGAAAATATATCTGTCAAAATAATACTAAAATAATAATGCTGGCCTGGGAGCGAGAGAAAAACATAGAATGTGCCAGCCGAATTTCCTCCCGGGCATGCTGTATAAACCAGCTAAGGGAATCGAGGGTTTCAGTTTATTGCAATTTAAGCGATGGGCTGACAACCTGTCACTATAGCAATATACCTATAAATCTATCTTAAATAACCCTCAAAACTTTGTCAGACGTGGCGAAACGACCTTTGTTTAGGTCGTTTATGCTCTGCCTACCCCATTAGGGATAAAGGCGTGATTATATGTATGTATGTATGCAAAATAATAAAATTTAATAAGGACAGGTGATTATATACCCTTTAGTTTTACACTTTATCCCCTAGATTCTTCTTCTTAGCGAGTGGATTCTCGAGTGAAATAACGCAACAGACGCAATTTTAACTACATTTTTTTGTTTGGTATCTGTTCAATATACTGGGTGTAAGGGACAGCGTCCCGCAAACTGATAGGGGTTGCTCAGTCAACGAAACTTAACAACAATTACCAAAAAAAGGGAAAGTTGTATGAATAAGCAATTTTTTTTACACTTTCTGAAAAAAACCCTGGTGAAGGTTGTTGACTGACCCCTATCAGTCTGCAGGACGTTGTCCCTTCCACCACGTATATTTGGTATCAGTTCTATATATTATGTTCATCAAAGAAGTACGTTAAATATCGTCTTTAATGCTGTCAGGCGAATAATGTTGCCACTCAAATATCTTACTGAGTGTAATACGTGCCTTAATAAGGTATGTACGTAACACACGTCAGATAAGCGACCATTTTGCTCTCCATACGGAATATAAAACGACCTTAAGCAATGCAATGGTCATAAGTTACAAGAGGTCGACGCGTGGGATAGTATGGATGCTGTTTTAAAACAAATTTGATGGTTGTTTTTACTCCCACTGGTAATTGCTTGAACCATACATACATATAATCACGCCTTTATCCGTAATGGGGTCAGCAGAGCGTAAACGACCTAAACAAAGGTCGTTGCGCCACGTCTGACAAAGTTTTGAGGGTTATTTAAGATAGATTTGTAGATATTTTGCTGTAGTGACAGGTTGTCAGCCCATCGCCTAATTTGAAATATACTGAAACCCTCGAATCCCTTAGCTGGTTTTTACAGCATGCCCGGGGGGAAATGCAGCTGGAACATTCTATGTTTTTCTCTCGCTCCCAGTCCAGCATGCTTGAAGCTTTCACGTTGGATTATCGAAAGATGTACAAAAGATGTTCTTCCATGCTGGCCTGGGAGCGAGAGAAAAACATAGAATGTGCCAGCTGCATTTCCTCCCTGGTATGCTGTAAAAACCAGCTAAGGGATCCGAGGGTTTCAGTATATTGTAATTTAGGCGATGGGCTGACAACCTGTCACTACAGCAATATACTTACAAATCTATCTTAAATAACCCTCAAAACTTTGTCAGACGTGGCGGAACGACCTTTGTTTGGGTCGTTTACGCTCTGCCTACCCCATTAGGGATAAAGGCGTGATTATATGTATGTATGTTTGTATGTATGTACAAAATAGCGTCAGAATAACAGTTTATATAAAACCATTTTTTATAGAGGTTGGTAGAATAGTTAGTAAAGTAGCTTAGGAGCTTCCATGCGGGACTGGCAGCGAAAGAAAATCATAGATGTGCCTGTTGCATTTCCTCCCGCGCATGCTGTAAAAATCAGGTAAGCGACCCGAGAGTTTCAGTACGTATATTAAAATTTAGGCGATGGCCTGACAACCTGTCAATACAGCAATATACCTACAAATCTATCTTAACTAACAATATAACCTCAAAATTTTGTCAGACTTGGCATAACGACCTTTGTTTAGGTCGTTTAAACTCGGCCTTCCCCATTAGGGGTAAAGGCGTTACTAGATGTATGTATAGTAAATTAAATGACAATACAGGTCTTAGCTAGAATGTGCAAGAGCCTCGTTCTGACTGTATGTGCTGGTGGTTGCCGGTAACCCGGTAAGCTAGATAAAAAAACATTGTAGGCTGAAGAAGAACACACATCGATTCTAATGATCATAAAAAGGAATAAGTAGTAAAAGATGTAAGCTTTACGCTGGAAATATAAAAATGTTGGGGAAAAGAAAAAGAAGAAATAATTAAAAATAAATAAAATAATATTTAACAATTTATTTTTTAATTATTTTAGAATTAAATGTATTTATTAAATAATAATTTATAATGTAACCCAATGAAAAAGCTTTTAAGAAATAAATAAATAAAAAGCTATAAGCAAATTTTCCGTTAAACAATATATCATCATTACAACCATAAACATCTAAATGAGCCCAATAAAGGTAAGCTGACAAATTACCAGAGTTGATCAGCTGTGAAATCAGCTGTTCGCGACGAGATCGTGACAACTTGCGCGCGCGCCGCAGAATAATCCGTGACAAATCCGCCATCTTGGCTGTCAGTGTCAAAAGGTCAGTGACATTGCAATGTGTATATGCGATTTGGAACATCTGATAAACCATTTTTGTGGTATTTATGGAAATAACATGACTAAGATGGGGACTAGATAGACGGTTTATTTTTTAACTGGTTTTTGGCTAAGGTTGTGCTAATTTTGAACAGGTAAAGAATCCTTAAAATTTGAAATAAATGTGGGTACCAAAATAACCTCGCTCATCTCATAAGATATTATTGACTTGTTAAAATAAAATTAATATTGCTTAGTGAATATCACTACGAAAATAGTAGGTATGATTGTACTATTCTTTAAAACATTTATTCAAGATTTTCAAAAGTAACTAAGACACGATTTAAAAATGATTGATGATGGTGATTTAAGCTGATAGGTTAAAATAATTCTTGCAGTTCCGCTATTTTGAAAGTAAAATGAGTCATCATATCCAGATAAAAATCTTAATTGTTCATTGTTGAAAAATTGGTCAAAGAAAACAATGTAACCACATAAACGGTGTTAAACAAACAATTTCATAAAGATGTTTTATAAATTGTTTTCTGTAGATTCAATAGATATTTTTTATTAGTTACTAGGGACCGTATTTATAATCAGCTCTTATGAGTGACAGCGAGTTTGAGTTCGTATCAGAAATGTCATTTTCACTGGCCTGTCAAATCCATACCTAATATTGCTCTCAAATTTAATATCGCTTCATAAATACGAGACTTAATAATACTTAACCATTTTTTTCTTTTGGATTTGAAGATACAAAATGTTTACAATGTAAATTAATAGGTGGTTAGGCTATAAAACCATTGACATTCTTTGATCTTAGACTGCGCAACGTTTGATAAAATACAGACATCCATATAATCACACCTTTATCTCTAATAGGGTAGACAGAGCGTAAACGACCTAAACAAAGTCATTCCGCCACGTCTGACAAAGATTTGAGGGTTGTTTAAGATAGATTTGTAGGTATATTGCTGTAATGACAGGTTGTCAGCCCATCGCCTAAAATGCAATATACAGAAACCCTCAAATCCCTTAGCTGGTTTTTACAGCATGCCCGGGAGGAAATGCAGCTGGCACATTCTATGGTTTTAATGATAAAATACATACATACATAAATCATGCCTTTATCCCTAATGGGGTAGGCAGAGCGTAAACGACCTAAAGTAAGGTCTTTCCGCCACGTCTAACAAGTTTTGAGGGTTGTTTAAGATAGATTTCTATATTGCTATAGTGACAGGTGTCAGCTCATCGCCCAAATTACAATATGCAGCTGGCAATTTCTATGTTTTTCTATCGCTCCCTGTCAAGGATGGCAGTTCAAACATAGATAATTTTTAATCAATGAAATATTTTTCTTAGCAACTAAATACACGTTAACAAGTACTCTAGTAAATTCAAAAGGATGTGCAGATAAAAAGACAATGTAAGTGACGGTGGACATTGGGCCATATCACTATTGTCATCTTTAATCTTAAAATACGCAATGTTTCATAAAATATGTATGTCAAATATGTAATAAAACTATAAAAGTATTCGCAATCATCTGATTTACAACGATAAAAATTGCATTCACTGCTATAGTTATACCATTAATCTTAGAGACAGGATGTTGGTCTAGACCTCTGACATCATATAGCAATTACCACACCCACATCCTTCTTAGGGTTCCGTACCCAAATGGTGAAATACCGGGTCGCAGGACCCTATTACTGAGATTTCGCTGTTTGTCCGTCTGTCCGCCCGTCTGTCACCAGGCTGTATTTCATGAACCGTGATTACAAATTATACATTCCTGTTGCTGCTATAACAACAAATACTAAAAACAAAAAATAAATAATTATTGAACGGGGGCTCCCATACAATAAACGTGGTTTGGGTAGTTCTCCTGATTGACGGAAATGACACGAGTACGATCCGCTATAAAACATTACATTAGAATAATTTTACAGCTACAAGCTTTTAAATGTGAACAATATATAGCGTTTTGAATGTGGGTCACTTAATTATGTTTGTAAAAAATAAACAGTTTTTATGTAATAGTGATAATATATTGCGTCAAATCATTTCCGTCAAGGAGAACTACACATTTTGTCTGTCACCACAGGACCTCTGTCTGTCTGGTCTTGGACCGTGATACCTAGACAGTTGATATTTGCAAAAATTATGCATATTTTTTATTGCTGCTATAATTATAGATACTAAAACAGAATAAAATAAATTTAAGGGGTCAACGTGATTTTCTGTCTTACATTCTGGGTTCCTTTTTTTGTATGGGTTTTTTAAATGTTTTGATACCTATCGTGTGTAAAAAATATACCCGGTGTAAGGGACAGCGTCCCGCAAACTGATAGGGGTTGCTCAGTGAATGACACTGAAAAACTTTCACTAGGATTTTTTTCAGGAAGTAAACAAAATATTGGATTTTCCATACAAATTGTCCAAATTGTCTTGGTAATCCAGGCTGTATCCTTTGAACTGTCATCTGACAGCTAGAGAGTTGAAATTTTCGCAAATTATGTCTTTTTTATTGTCGCCATAACAACAAATACAAAAAACAGAAATATTTATAATAAATATTTATGGGGGGCTCTAATACAAAAAAGTGATTTCTTTGCCGATTTTTTGGTGTATGTTAATTAATACGTTACTGTATATATTGGTAACAAATGGTTAAAATAAAGTGTCTAAATATTGCATAGAATGAATATTGCATAGATTATATATATTAAATAGAATAAATATTGCATAGAGGCGTTAAACGCTCTGCCTACCCCGTAAGGGATAAAGGCGTGATTTATGTATGTATGTATGTAAATATTGCATAGATGGTACAGGACCCTTCGTGCTCCAGTCCGACTCGCACTTGGCCGGTTTTTAATACTAAATACTACTTTCATTCAAAAGATATGTAATATTATAACCAAGTAGCTTAATCTAGCTGTCAAATTTTAAATAAGTAGCTACTCTTTAAGTCCATTTTGTGAAGAGGTCGTGGTGTAATAATATGCTGCATAGTGAATGCAATAATAGGTATAAGTAGTGCGTTACAAACATAATTTAAAATTGTTGTATGTAAGCGCAAGTGTTTGAACACCTGTTTAATTAATATTGAATACTAGATATTTTACAAAAGAAATCATCTTCTTAGCGAGTGGATTCTCGAGTCGAAAAACGACCTACAGAACCCTGGTGTCAGCGTTAGCAAACCGCCTAGTAGCACAGCTATTAGGCCTCTGACATGGTTTGAATAACGACTACTATCAAAGACAGCGCCTGGTACCGACGGCTTAGCGTGCCTTCCGAGGCACGGAACAAAGAAAATGTGTCTACGAAAGTTATCATCAAATATTAAAGGCTCATAAAAACTAGACAACTTTCCAAAAAAGCCAAAAAAATAACAGAAATCAGGGCAAAAAAATAGGGTCACATTCGAACCATTTAGTATAGGACAAGTACTAGATACTAGATATTATTTTCCTCCTACTAACTTAACATAACGCTCATAACATAATATGACCATTGAACCTTTTATTTGGTTTATACAAAAATAAAGTCTAGCTACAACATAATAAAATGCCAAAATTTAGCTCGATTTGCTTTTATTTCCGTACATTTTTTTACATTCCAATTGGTCATTAAGTCATGCCTTTCAATTACTAAACTTACTCATACATAATACAATTCTAAGTGAATGTATACCGGCCAGACACTCAAAATGTTGGCAAGATCATCTCCAGTCATCTCTCTCTGGGGAAAGGCTTCAAGATTCTCACTACGATTTGTTCGAGACAGGTTGGTGTGTGTTTCCATTGCCATACGATCAGTGTACCTTTCCTTGATTCTTTGTATTTTATAGCACATTTATATTTTAACATTATACCAAGTGTAACAGAGTCCCGTAAAAAAAATTGCTTTTCCATACAAATTGTCTGATCGAGGTCAAACATTTTTTTATGCAAAAAACCATTCTTATTGGTCACTTCCTGAACAAAAATCCTGGTTTTAGTTGTTCAGTGTCGTTGACTGAGCAACCCCTATCAGTTTGCGCGACGCAGTCCCTTACACCGGTATATACGTACAATTAAGTAATTTCCAGTGACTGCATAGCGATAAAAATAATAAATTAATTGACTCTACATTATTTTAGCTTTGATAACCTCGGATTTGGTTTGGTTCGCCGTAATGCATTGCGAAGGTTAGATACAAATCTATAAGTACAAATAATTTATATTTATTACATTGCAATTTTTGATCAATTTACTGTTTTTTTTTTAAATAGCTTTCCGTATAGCAGTCGTAGCACGCTGCTAAAGAGCTATTAAGACTAGGTTTGTTAATAAGTACATGCAGTAGATAAACCTGTAATCTTTTACGTGAGAATCTTGTGAGTATTTTTTAATTTATTCCAGTTAGAGTCGAGGATATGTAGGATTTACTAAAAATAATACCAACACAATTGACAATTATATATAATTTTGATAACAAATCAACCGGAACAAGCAATGGAGACGCGCCGTACTTCAAATACCGTGTTGACCTGCGTACGCGCATCCGTTCTCCAATCACCCACATTACATAATAAAAAAAACGGTTTTTTGTACCTTTTGCTCTTGAATGTCTAAGTGATTGCTATCATTATGGATGTATGATATAATTCTAGTATTAACCGATACGTAAGGTAAGGTAAGAATGACAGGTGCTCATAATGTCTAAGGCCCGTATTGTGTTACGTAATGTTTTCTTATAAATAAAATATAAATATTATCAGCTGGAGTCGAAGCGGCCGACAACGTTCAGGTCGTTCGTGATCCGCGTCTCCAAGATCCAAGAGAGCGTGCTCCTGAACACAGCATTCTGGACGATAGGGGTCGCATTTCGACGCTACAGACCTCCTGCCGTCGTCCATACGTCGAAGCAGTATTTAAGTATTTATAAATATGTATGTCAGTCTGTAAGGTATATATTCTATGGGCCTCTGTGGATATTATTCAACATCTACTAATATAAATATTGCCTGAAATAAAATGATTTATTATTATTATTAAGGTTCTTTTTGGCTTTACTAGATCTGGCCAAATATGCAGAGCCTGAGGCAATGATAATGCAAGATTCCTTTGCACCTAACAACACTGGCATTTCTAGTCTTCTTGTTATCAAGAGGGTTTTCAAGCAGATGTACGTATTAGATGAACTATGGTATTATGAGTATGGTAATATGGTATCAGGATTTGAATCGTATTTAATGTAATTTTATCTACATTTTAAATAAAATTGTACACGCCTTATCTGCCTCACTTGTGCACTCTCACTACCGTAGGTCAGCTGGAAGAGATTTCTTTTTAGATATACTGTACCTGTTGTGCTATTGTTTTTGATGGTTGTGTCCTCTGTATGATCATGTGTGCAATAAACTGTTAAAAAGCACTGTTTTTTATTCCCCCTAAACCGATGGAATATCGCAACAAACTGGACTTCAATGGAAAAGTAGTCGCAAGTCAGACGAAACTTAGCGAAACCTATATTACCCGACTTACTTAGGTGCCTTCTTCCTATCGAGTCAAAAGCAATCAAAAACTGCGCCCAAAAGATGGCCACATCAATAGCCTTTTAGTTGGCGCTGTAAAGGTCCTGC
Organism: Scrobipalpa costella; assembly: GCA_949820665.1. Lineage (NCBI taxonomy): Eukaryota > Metazoa > Arthropoda > Insecta > Lepidoptera > Gelechiidae > Scrobipalpa > Scrobipalpa costella. The sequence continues at coordinate 1,963,496 of OX463306.1, forward strand.
TATCTGCATGGCTGGGACCTTTCAGCTGGATTTGCCTCGGCTGGACCTCTAGCAGTTAGATTTCATTCCACGCTAAATACCGGTTGTAAGGGACAGCGTCCCGCAAACTGATAGGGGTCGCTCAGTAAACGACACTGTACAACTTACACTAGGAAATTCTTTCAGGAAGTGAATATAAAATATGGCTATTCCATTCCAAAAGTCTGATCGAGGTGGACATTTTGTACGAAAAAGCCAATTTTCTGGTGGAAGTTTCTCAGTGTCGTTGACTGAGCAACCCCTATCAGTTTGCGGGACGCTGTCCCTTACACCCCGTATATGGAAAGTAAGTATCTTATACTTCCATGCTGGACTGGGAGAGATAGAAAAATATAGAATGTTCAAGCTGCCCTTTCTTCCGGGCATGCTGCAGAAGTCAGCAACAGGGACTCGAGGGTTACAGTGTATTGTAATTTAGGCGATGGGCTGACAACCTGTCACTATAGCAATACATATTACAATCTAAAATTGCCCTCAAATTTTGTCAGACGTAGCGAAAGCGCCTTTTACGAGGCGTTTAACGCTCTGCCTACCCTGTAAGGGATAAAGGCGTGATTTATGTATCGTAAATATTTCATGTCTGAGTCAGTCCGTCATAAACAGCCACCGGCTATATTAACCAGTGGTAAAATGAGGCAATAAGTAAATGAAATGGAGTGATTTGAACGCCTGCTTTATTTCACCATTCATCCTTGTGGTAATTAAAGACAGATCTACAATCGCCCAGTTACTGCAACCGATGCAACTTAATACGTCATGCACATTACTCCTGAGATTGTATTTTTGTATCTTTAACACTTACCAAAGATTTGATTTTATATTTTAATTTATTAAATGTTTTTACATATGATGATGATCATGATGATGTCCTTATGCTTATGCTAGCCTGGGACCTTGAATGGGCACGAGCGTGACTAATCCCTAATGGGGTAGGTAGAGCGTAAACTACCTAAACAAAGGTCGTGCCGCCACGTCTGACAACGTTTGAGGGTTTTTTTAAATAGATTTGTAGGTAAATTGCTATATTGACAGTTTGTCAGCCCATCGAATAAATTGCAATATCTTGAAACCCTCGAATCCTTTAGCTGGTTTTTACAGCATGACCGTAACGAAAGCAGCTGGCACATTCTATGTTTTTCTTTCGCTCCTAGTCCAGCATGGAAAAATATTTTTTATTATAATTCTTATTTTAATTTGACTGTTTTGTTATGTGACAATAATTTCATTCTAACTTATTTATATAATTGTAACCTCAATTTGTTTTTAATTCATTCAATTTTATTTCACTTATATTTTATCTAACTAAACTTATGTAGCAATATCATAAAATATTAACTCAAATTTTAATTAAACTGTTTTTAATTAAACTGACTTATTTGCCAATAATTTAATTCTATTTATATGATTGTAACCTCAATTTATTTCTAATGAAATCTTTTTTTCTTCCATGCTGGACTGGGAGCGAAAGAAAAACACAGAATGTGCCAGCTGCATTTCCTCCCGGGCATGCTGTAAGAACCAGTTTTTCATTAGTTGACTTATACGACAACTCAAGAACAACCGTACAACCAAGAACGTAGGAGTTGAACATAAAATTGTACTCAGAGCTGAAGGTTCAAACCACTAAACCACAGAAGCAGTCAGCGATATTACAGGTATTGAGGTAACAAGATGTACATGTCGAAAAAATGTGTCTTACGCCTTTTATTTGCAATCATCTAGTGTGAAATCATTAAGATTAGTTAACAACCGTCAAATCTAGAGCATCTGCGGTTATAGTGTTAGTTAAAAAAGTTGCCATATTGCTTAGGTATTTCAAGTTAATTCCACGCAACTAGATTTCGAGATTTGACAACTAGTTTCTTCCATACTGGCCTGGGAACGAGAGAAAACATAGAATGAGCCAGCTGCATTTCTTCCTGGGCATGCTGTAAACATCAGCTAAGGGATTTGAGGGTTTGATAACCTGTCTCTACAACAATATACATACTAATCTATCTTAAAATAACCCTCAAAACTTTGTCAGACGTTGCGGAACGACCTTTGTTTGGGTCGTTTATGCTCTGCCTACCCCATTAGGATAAAGGCCTGATTATATGTATGTATGTATATAAGTTAATTGTAAAAAGGATAATAAATAAATACAATACAATACAATTGTCCCCCGCCGGGAATCGAACCTGAGCTCCGGGTCGAGAGCCACTGGCTCAGACCGCTAGACCACGAAGGCAATCCAAGTAGATGTATATACGTACGCTTACTACGTATTTCCCCTCGTGTAACCTTTCAGTCTACAGTCCAACACAATGTAACTAACATTCCATGTAGTTTTTATCGTGTTGCGAAAGTCCGTTTTCTCACACGAGTTAGGAAATACGGATTTGTTGTTTTAAACTTGCTATATTTACTGATTACCGATATTTACCGACACTATTTAAAAACAAAACTAAATGCTATAAGTAAGTAGGTTATATGTAATGATAATTAATTTTGCTTTACAAATTTTACGGTGAACAAATTATTTTTAAAAAAAGCATGACTAACTCAAAATCTGAAGTTATAAATTACGCAATCGCAATTTTTATACCGGATGTAAGAGAAAGTGTACGGAAATTAAGAGGGGTTGTTGAAATGAAACTGAACAACTATATGGAGGAAATTATTTCAGAACAAAAACCTTTTTGTACAAATTGACCATCTTTATCAGACAATTTGTAAAGAGAAGCAAAAAGGAAACACCTAAAAGAATTTCCTCACAAAAGTTGTTCAGTGCTGGTGACTGAGCAACACCTATCAGCTTTTGGGATGCTGTCCCTTACACCCGGTATTTGGAAGCTTCAAATTGTGAGCTACATTTGGCGAATCTGTTTATCTGCAATCTCAATGAAACTACGTATTACAGACTGGACTATGATGGATGGCCGGTGAGACGTAAATTTGTATGTTATTTGTCATTCTATGATTATGAACACCACTTTGGAAGACTACTTTCAAATAATCTTCCATGCTGGACTGGGAGCAAGAGAAAAACATAGAATGTGCCAGCTGCATTTCCTCCCGGGCATGCTGTAAAAACCAGCTAAAGGATCCGAGGGTTTCAGTATATTGTAATTTCAGTGATGTGGTAACAACTAGTCACTACAGCAATGTACCTACAAATTCTTAACTAACCCTCAAAACTGTGTCAAACGTGGCAGAACGACCTTTGTTTAGGTCGTTTACGCTCTGCCTACCCCATTAGGGATAAAGGCGTGATTATATGTATGTATGTATGATTATGAACACGACTTTGGAAGACTACTTTCAAATAATCTTCCATGCTGGACTGGGAGCAAGAGAAAAACATAGAATGTGACAGCTGCATTTCCTCCCGGGCATGCTGTAAAAACCAGCTAAAGGATCCGAGGGTTTCAGTATATTGAAATTTCAGTGATGTGGTAACAACTAGTCACTACAGCAATGTACCTACAAATTCTTAACTAACCCTCAAAACTGTGTCAAACGTGGCAGAACGACCTTTGTTCGGGATGAAGGCGTGATTATATGTATTTATGTATTAAGTTTTGGTTAAAATTAATTTCACAAATTGTAAAAAAGAAATATTAATAAATTTAGTATATTTAAAAATGAACATTGCTTAGTCAAAAACAAACTAATAATTTACGTAATGTCTAGCTTCATATTTGGACGCTACATTTGGCGAGTCTGTTTATCTTCAATGTCAATCAAGCTAGGTATTACAGACTGGACTATGATGAATGGTCCGTCAGATGTAAATGTGCATGTTATTTGTCATTCTATGATTATGAACACCAATTTGGAAGACTGCTTTCATGTCTTCTTCCATGCTGGCCTGGGAGTGAAAGAAAAATATAATATGTCCCAGCTGCATTTCCTCTCGTGTATGCTGTAAAAACCAGTTAAGTGATCCGAGGGCTTCAGTATATTGCAATTTAGGCGATGGGCTGACTACCTGTCCCTGCAGCAATATACGTACAAATCTATCTTAAATAACCCTCAAAACTTTGTCAGACGTAGCGAAACGACGGTTAAGGTCTAAATATAATTGTAATAAATCTACTTTCAACCGTATTCTTTCATGCTTGACTGGGAGTAGGAGAAAAACAAAGAATATGCCAGTTTTAACAATAGGACGACATGGTATGTCCTGGAAACGCGAGAAATTGAAACGTTCACGAAGATAGTTGGAAGAGCAAGGGTTTGAAAGAATGTTAAAGAGTAAACAGAGAATATGAGTGTTCCGGAAGAAGCGAATTGGTAGCCACTTGAGCTGTTACCACTTCATATTTTTTTGTACTTATAATCTGTTTTGTACTAGTAATGCTGGACTGGGAGAGATAGAAAAACATAGAATGTTCCAGCTGCCCTTCCTCCCGGGCATGCTGTTGAAGTCAGCAAAAGGGACTCGAGGGTTACAGTGTATTGTAATTTAGGCGATGGGCTGACAACCTGTCACTATAGCAATACATATTACAATCTCAAATTGCCCTCAATTTTTGTCAGACGTGGCGAAAGCGTTTTTTTACGAGGCGTTAAACGCTCTGCCTACCCCGTAAGGGATAAAGGCGTGATTTATGTATGTATGTATGTAATTCTGAATCATCATCTCCCTAGCCTTATCCCGTATCTTACGGGGTCGGCTACCTAATCTAGGGGATTGAACGAGAGTACTGGTTTTTACACAGAGCGACTGCCATCTGACCTCTGCAACCCAGAAGGGAAACCAGACCCAATCCTAGATTAGGTCAGAGTTTTCAAGCCGCCAATGGCCTCTGAAATGGCTTAACGACTAATATCTACGGTATTAAACGATATTAACCGGGACCAACGGCTTAACGTGCCTTCCGAAGCACGGAAAAAGCGCCGAATAAACGTACATATGAAAATCGAAAACCGAAAAACACAGTGGTACGTGGTGGGATTCGAACCACGACCTCCCGCTCAGGAGGCAGCGGCCCTATCCACTACACCATCGGGATCTTTTACTACTAGTAATTCTGAATATAACATAATATCTGCATTGTTTGGCCAAAATAGCCCCCAAATCCAAAAATAAGATAGATTGCCAGTGCCATAACAGGCATCATCTAGGTGAGCTCGCTCCATCGTCGACTCTGTCACGGTCATCCCTGACCTAGTGGCTAGAGTCAAGAGAAAACCCATTTCGAATAAAAAAAGGGCCTTAAAAATAATAAATTTTATGTGACTCTACGTTGCATCTAATTTATATAAAGTGATGAACCAATGAAAACAAAAAGAGGTCAATAGCTGCCAGATGCTCATTGCAATAACACGTAACTAAACGCAATGCCGATATAATCGACATTACTACCTAGGAAGGGCACCTACAGAATAAACCTCTCCAATGATATAACACAGCCTTGGGCTAACAGATTGACTGCATTTCCAATGGTACGGCTTAGCTTGCTGCTTTTCTTTGACGAGTGAGCTACAGATTTGGATTTCAAGCAGCAAAGTGTTGCAAATAGTAATAGTAGCACAAGTTGAAGCGTGACAGTGATGCTATTTTCTTCTTAGCGAGTGGATTCTCGAGTCGAACGAACAGATGAACCCTGGTGTCAGAGTTTTCAAACCACCTGGTATCACAGCTAATAGGCCTCTGACATGGTTTGTATAACGACCACTATCAAAGACATCGACCGGGACCGACGGCTTAACATACCTTTCGAAACACGGAATCTTTTATTTTTTCGGACTATAAGGTGATTCAGCCTGCAATGTCCTAACCAAACTAGACAAAACCTCACAAAGTGATAAATTGATAAATATCAACTTCATGTTCCCCCCTTGGGAATCGAAACCAGGACCTCCGAATCGTTAGCCCATGGCTCTGACCACTAGACCACAGAGGCAGTGATGCTATTGAAATGGATGCGTTAATAATATAGTCTAGTGATGTAGTGATGCAATAATTACGTATTGTTTTCAAATAGTATGGGCTTGCAAAAACCATTGCCCTACTTGCAATAAAAATGGTAAATTTACAGTTATAAAATGCGTATATTGGTAAAGTGTTACTTGTGAATTATTTAAATAAATAGTAATGGATGACTAATGAAAAGTCGATGAACTGAATTCAATTTTATTTTGTGGTTTTTAATAAATGTAATTGAAAATATTATTTTTATTTTCGTAGGCAAATATATTAACATACGTTTATTTAAGATATTTACGAAAATAAAAATAATAGTTTAAAAAACATTTATAGAAGAAGGAAATTTCATAAAAATGTATATGATAAATGTAATTAAAAATGTTGTTTTTATTTATTTACCTATGAAAATAATCATAATAATTATTACTATTGTAAACAATTATTTATTATAATTTTTTTTATGAAATTTCCTTCTTCTATAAAATAGATAAGATAAGACATCAGCTGTAGTTTTACATAATTGAATCAAAGAAATACTTGAACAAATAAATAAATTGATCCAATTCTCACTGCACCGCCCCCATTTTCGTCTAAAGTGTACGTTTATAAGTAGGAGGAGGCTTTACAATCGAACTACTAAATTAACCTCCTTTTCACCTTTAAAAGGTTCTTTTATCCATTAGATGGTAATCGAAGTATGACTGCAAAAGGAGGTCTTAAACAATGGCTCTTCCACCCAAAACTTGTTATAATAAATGTAATATATAATATTTCATTTATTATATATTTTTTATGAAATTTCCTTTTTCAACAAAATAAGATAAGATAAGACATTAGCTGTAGTTCAAACATAATTGAATCAAACAAATACTTGAACAAATAAATAAATTGACGCAATTCTTATTGCACCGCCCCCATTTTCGTCTAAAGTGCCCGTTTATAAGTAGGAGTCTTTACACAATCGAACTACTACTAAATTAACCTCAATTTCACCTTTAAAAGGTTCTATTATCCATTAGATGGTCATCAAACTATAACTACAAAAGGAGGTCTAAAACAATAGCTCTTCCACCCATATTAGTTTTATAGAACTGGGTCGAAATGGTCTATTATGTCAATATTGGTACTAATCTTAAGTGCAACTGTTAAATCTATGTCGTAATACGTAGATACGTTTATGCATACGATTTTATTGTTAATGCATTCTTGCTTAAGAGTATTGTTTAGTGGTCAATGTTATACACTTTGCCATTTAAACTTGATTGACTTTACTTATACTTGTTAAACTAAAAATATTGACTTAAAAATAAGTATCCATAATACTGTGAGATATTTCCTGAAAGGTGTTTAGGATTTAATTCTGCATACATACATATGATCACGCCTTTATCCCTAATGGGGAAAGCAGAGCGTAAACGACCTAAGCAAAGGTCGTTCCGCCACGGCTGACAAAGTTTTGAGGGTTATTTAAGTTAGATTTTTAGGTACGTTTATTGCTGTAGTGACAGGTTGTCAGCCGATCGCCTAAATTGCAATGTACTTAAACCCTCGGATCCCTGAGCAGGTTTTAACAGCATGCCCGGGAGGAAATGCAGCTGGCACATTCTACGATTTTCTTTCGCTCCCAGTCCAGCATGGATTTAATTTTTGATGGAAAAGATACAAATACGCATGATTTTTAAAAACTAGGTATGCAAAATAAAGTTCATCATCATCTCCCTAGCCTTATTCCGTATGTCACGGGGTCGGCTACCTAATCTAGGTGACTGAACGAGGGTACTGGTTTTTACGCAGAGCGACTGCCATCTGACCTCCGCAACCCAGAAGGGAAACCAGACCCAATCCTAGATTAGGCCAGAGTTTTTAAGCCGCCAATGCTTAGCACTGGCCTCTGATATGGCTTAACGACTAATATCATACATACATACATACATAAAATCACGCCTTTATCCCTTACGGGGTAGGCAGAGCGTTAAACGCCTCGTAAAAGGCGCTTTCGCCGCGTGTGACAAAAATTGAGGGCAATTTTAGATTGTAATGTGTATTGGTAATGTGTAGTGACAGGTTGTCAGCCCATCGCCTAAATTACAATACACTGTAACCCTTCGAGTACATTTTGCTGTCTTCTACAGCATGCCCGGGAGGAAGGGCAGCTGGAACATTCTATGTTTTTCTATCTCTCCCAGTCCAACGACTAATATCTATGGTGTTAAACTATATTAACCGGGACCAACGGCTTAACGTGCCTTCCGAAGCACGGATGGAAAATAAAGTTCATCATGATTAAAACAAACATGCGTACTATAAAGTCTTCTTATCTTATTTAGCCTACATCATCCCACTGCTGGGCAAAGGCCTCCTTCTTCTCCGATTAGATTACAAAATATTAATTTTATTAGGTACGCAAGGTACGAAACCTAGGGATGAAATGCGAAGCCCTAAAACGCGCTATCGAAGTTTTCCCGCCGACTTGTATAAGTACAACTCCCGCCACCCTAACGCAGGGGAGGGCCGCTCTTACACGGACAGTCGGTCATTGGCCTAGCCGGTCTTATTAAGCCACTGCTTGAACTGCCTCCGTGGTCTAGTGGTCAGAGCCATGGATTTGCGATCCGGAGGTCTTGGGTTCGATTCCCAGGGGGGGTTCGATTTTATGAGGTTTTCCTTACTTTGTTTAGGACTAACTCACTATAACAAAATTGGTTAAATTGATCAAGGAACTTGTTTACATACGAGCACATCAAGTAATAAGATTGCGACAATAAAGTTAATACACACACATACACATAATCACGCCTTTATCCCTAATGGGGTAGACAGTATACAACCGAATTAAAACTCGTTCTGCCACGTCTGGCAAAGTTTTGAGGGTTATGTAAGATAGATTTGCAGGTTTACTGTTGTAGTGACAGGTTGTCAGTCCATCGCCTAAATTGCAATATACTGAAACCCTCGGACCCCTTAGCTGATTTTTACAGCATGCCCGGGAGGAAATGCAGCTGGCACATTCTATGTTTTTCTCTAGCTCCCAGTCCAGCATAGAAGTAAAATAAATTGAATGTTAATATTAATAATATTCTATCCGAATTCTACAATAATGTAATAGAACTCAATAAGCATAGATTCTTTCTATTCAATACTACATTAATTACTTTAAAGAGTTGAAATGTATGTACGCAGCTACGCAGTACACAGAGAATTTCATCAAAACCCAGCAATGAACTGCAAAGCTCTGAAACGCGGTATCGATGTTTTCCCGCCAACTTGCATAAATATAGCTGCCGCTACCCTACAGTGGGGTGCCTAGCCGGTCTTACTAGGCCAGCCGTTCAGATGACTGTTGCTCTCATTGGCAGCAGTAGTATAAAAACATGGAACTAAGCATAATTCCGAAAATTTCGGAATTAATCCCACCGTGTATGGAATTTGCCCACTATGTTTATAAAAAAAATTATAATATCAAAATTAACTAATTATTAGGTTTGATTAGAGACATCTTTTAGCAACCTCATAAACATATTCTAAATATACTATTAATATTAATAGTATACTATGGAGTTCCATCAAGAAATAACAACACACAGTGTAACATATACGAAATTCTCGCACTACGCAACAAAACGCTCTGATATCCAGCAATGAACAGCGAAGCTCTAAAACGCGGTATCGAAGTTTTCCCGGCGATTGGTATAAGTACAGCTCCCGCCGCTCGTCTGTAGGGGTGGGCCCGACTTTACGCGGAAAGCCGGTCTGTGGCCTAGCCGGTCTATATAGGTCACCCATTCAGATGACTTATCAAAGTATCTACAAAAAAAATGGAAAATTGTTTGTGGAAATCCCAAACATACTTTGCCGTGTATGGAATTTGCCCGCCCCTTTTTGACTAATGTACTGAAAATTTCATACATCAATTTTATCAATTTGATAAGGATGTCGATATACGGAGTGTAAGAGACAGCGTCCCGCAAACTAATCGGGGTTGCTCAGTCAACAGAACTGAACAACTATTAGCAGGTTTTTTTTCTGAAAGTGAAAAACATTTTAATTTTCCATACAAATTGTCTGATCAAGGTGGTCATTTTGTACGGAAAGTTCATCTTGTGAGCAAATCGAAATCACGACATTTTTGTTCGCATGCTGTGTCGTTCATGCTAAAGTGTTAGTTGTGAAATTAATATCTAAGACAGTTGAGTATGCAAAATAACTAGTATATGTCTTAAAAACATGATTACTTCAACTTTTCTTGATAGAAAAAAATCACGAAGTTGCCTCCTTCTCTTGATTCTCGTGACGATATTCGCCTATTATGGCAAGAATACACAGTTTTTAAGTAAAAAAATATATGTATTAACTACCTCGAGGTTTTATATGACTTATTTTATTTTTTAAATTGTGAATTTTAAACAAAAATACATTATTTACTCCGATTTTCGCACGTCACGCCGTAGCGCGCGCTAATATAAACGTTATTTCAAGCGCATTTCGGTCGATATTCGTATACCTTAAAATGAATGTGCTGATCTGTTGCTCGGCGCAGGCTGAACTAGAATATGGCGTTCTCATAATATTAAAATTGCAGGTTTATTTTTTAGATAAATCGTGTCGTATGCAATTGGTCATTTTGTACGGGAAGTCTATTTTTTTGTCTATCTCCTGAAAGAAATTCCTGGTGACAGTTGTTTAGTTTCGTTGACGGAGCAACCCCAATCAGTTTGCGGGACGCTGTCCCTTACACCTAGTTTAATACACATTGCATAAGTTTCATTACATCGTACTTGATCTGCGACTGGAGATAGTGTAAATGACTATTGTTACTAATAAGCTACCCCATTATGGACGAAGGCGTGATTATATGTATGTAAGCTGTACTCCAATCTGATTGCTGATAAATTGATAACAATTAATTATCTCAATTTGATATTGCCAAATACATCAAGGCGTATATTTATAATCAGCTCTCTAGAGTCACAGCGAGCTTAGGTTCGTATCAGAAATGAAATTTCAGTATATAACGACTTAACAAATCCATACTTAATATTGGTCTCAATCTTGATATCGCTTTATAAATACGAGCCCTGGGATTTGTATTTAATTTGATGGTTCCTTTCTAAGTAAAATAATTATTAAATTAAATAAATAGTAAAATACTCACTTAATTTTTTATTTTACTTATTTCACTAAACTTTGAAATTCAACAAAAGTAATTCAAATTACTTTGATTAAAACTTATTTACTTTTTGTTCTGTGATTTTATATAGAAGTAAAGAAAGCTGATTTAACTGTAGGGTGCATCCTTCCCATGAAACTGAACAACTTTCCCCAAGGAACATAATTCAAAATGGTCTAGACATGGAAAAAAAACGAACATACAATAAAAAAAATTGAAACTGTATGCAATAGTTGCAAAAACCTCTATGAGATCCGCAAGATCAATTTCAGTACTGCAATGTCAACTCAATAAAAAACAGTGTTTACTTAAATGTTAAAAATTGCAAAATTTAAAAAATATAAAACCGCTAAATAATTAATTGCACTCTCAACGCAAAACGTTTCTTAACTTAAGGTCAGGAGAGTTCAAAACCATTACCCTCTTTTTACACTTAGGTTAATTGTATTATGTAATGTCAGCTGTCTGTCTGTCACCTTGTATATATATTTAACTAGATCAGCTGTTTAAGGGGCTTCCCTGGGCTAAGTGGCGCCCTCATTAGTCAAAAAAACATAATTCACTGGAAACACAATTATTCGAAAATCCGGTGGATCAGATTGAAGTTAAAGCAACGATGGTGATTTAGAACCTTATAAAGATGCAACTTATAGTTCGTTGTAGTTAAAGATAGAAAATTTGCGAAAATCAGCCACTTTTAGCACTTTTGCTATATGTAACTGCAGTGGACACTGAATTATTAATTTGTAATGCTTCATATAAACTTCAAGACCTATACTTCAATCTGATCTACCGGATATTCGATTAATTGCGTTCTAATACAGTAACGATTTTTTAATTGATGAGGGCGCTGGCGTGCACTGGGGATCCTCTTAGTACTTCAGTATTGTCGAAATTCACTTTAATTTTTCCTAATTTTGGGTTCACGGGGTCATTCTCTAACTTGACAGCCTACTAGATTCTATAACTGCCTCCGTGGTCTAGTGGCTAGTGCCATGGACTCCTGATCCGGAAGTCCTGGGTTCGATTCCTAGGGGGGAAACACAAAGTTGATATTTGAGAATTTATCACTTTGTGATTTTTTCCCCAGTTTGGTTAGGACATTGCAGGCTAAATCCGCTGATTGTCTGAAAAAGAAAAAGATTTCGTGCTTCGGAGGGCACGTTAAGCCGTCGGTCCCGGTCGCTGTCTTTGATAGTGGTCGTTACTCAAACCATGTCAGAGGCCTGATAGTTGTGCTACTAGGCGGTTTAAAAACTCTGACACCACGGTTCATCGGGTCGATAGACTCGATACCCACTCGACAGAAGAAGAAGACTAGATTCTATAGATCGTTAGAAAATGGTAGGGTATAGTTAAGGTGATTCCTGACGGCAAATGGTTGTTTTTAAAATACATCTAAGAAATAGGTTCATGGCCTGCAATTGCAACATTTTAACATATTCTAGTCTATAAATAAGTATGCTAAAAAAAACTGGAAGTGAAGCTGTTTTTATCAGTAAATTTGATATTCCTTCTAAAGTATTAGGCGTGCTTTCACGGTTCCTTCGGGAATATAACTATCCGTATTATGATTAATATGATTACCTTAAATCGCAACATATATTTTTAAAATCCTACTTGTTCTTCCATGCTGGACTGGGAGAGATAGAAAAACATAGAATGTTCCAGCTGCCCATCCTCTTGGGCATGCTGTAGAAGACAGCAAAAAGGACTCGAGGGTTACAGTGTATTGTAATTTAGGCGATGGGCTGACAACCTGTCACTACACATTAGCAATACACATTACAATCTAAAATTGCCCTCAATTTTTGTCAGATACGGCGAAAGCGCCTTTTACGAGGCGTTTAACGCTCTGCCTACCCCGTAAGGGATAAAGGCGTGATTTTATGTATGTATGTATGTATGTACTTGTAGTTTTTATGGAATTAGCTTTTTTGTGCGTTTTTCGCTCATATTTGGTGCGCTGATTTGAACAATATTCTAAGGCATGACGGGCGATGGTTGCATATATTGAAATCAAGCTGCTCACCTACACCTTAAGTATATAACGTCTAATAGAAATGGTATATGCACCCGCAAGGATAGGAACCAGCCCATGACATTGAACAACTTTCCCAAGGAACATAGATCGAGTACGTTAAATCACTACATAGTATAAAACAAAGTCGCTTTCTCTGTCCCTATATCCCTATGTATGCATAAATCTTTAAAACTACGCAACGGATTTTGATACGGTTTCTTTTACTGGATAGTGATTCAAGAGGAAGGTTTATATGTATAATACATGCATAATATAGTAGAGAAACACTGATAATTTCCGTGCGAAGCCGGGGCGGGTAGCTAGTACGAAATAAAATAAGTACAAAAAAAAATCTCATACCATACGCGCTATCAGCTGATACATTTTGTATAAGTAAGGTCTTTTTTTCGTATTTTTACCTATGTCCTTTTGAGAAAGATGTTCAGTTTAATGGGCTGATTCATGTCCTTTCGGGTGCATATACAGTACAGATTTTTGCTATTAAAACATAGGCATAAAACAATAGCAAAACACTTGCAAAGCAACTGTAATGCGGACACTTCCGCATCTGATGAGTCTTTTTTTTTTTTTTTTTTTTTTTATTTGATAGGCAATCATTTGTCCGCCATCTCACGTGATGGTAAGTGATGATGTAGACTATGATGGAGCATGATTGCCTAGAAAATGCCTGTTCACTCTCGCCTTGAAAAGGCCCAGGTTATAACGTTCCGGAAATAGATCCGCAGTCGAAATGAAGACGAAACAGTGGTCAACAAACGACGAACTGGAGCCGTATTATTGAACCGCTCGAAATCTAATGCGCATACGAAAGAGTAACTATTGCATGCGATTTTCATACTATTTGGCATACACTATCGTATGCGAATTCGATTCGAGCGGTCCAACAATGTGGCTTCTGATGCGTTTCGTTTTCTCTAACAGTCATCACGAAGGCCAAAATGCCTTTACACTAATACATAGATACTTTAATGTTTCGTAACAAATTACCATCAAATGATACGATTGTTACAGCTGTGAAATTGATATGACAGTGAAGTCTTAAAATTAAGTTTAATCAAAGAGTACACCCATTTAAAATGCATAATTTAATTAATCATTTATGTCGAAAGTTATTTAGGCCCATATTTATAAATAGCACTTGAGACTGACAGATAGTCTGAGTTCGTATCAGAAATGCCATTCCAGTATAAAACGACCTGTCAAATCCATACATATTACTGCTCTCAATCTTTAAATGGCTTTATAAATACGAGCCTTAATGATTCATATTATTAACTCGATTATTTTTACTTTTTAAAATTTATTATTAATTGTGTCATATAAGAATTAAAGATGCCACTAAGCCATGCTGGACTGGGAGCGAGAGAAAAACATAGAATGTGTCGACTGCAATTCCTCCCGGGCATACTGTAAAAACCAGCTAAGGGCGATTTCGCTCCCAGTCCAGCATGGCATAGTGGCATCTTTAATTCTAAAATGATACAATTTACACATTCTATATTTTATAGTGATACTAGCGACCCGACCCGGCTTCGCGCGGAAATTATCAGTGTTTCTCTACTATGAATCACTCTATCCATTAAAAGAAACCGCATCAAAATCCGTTGCGTAGTTTTAAAGATTTATGCATACATAGGGATATAGGGACAGAGAAAGCGACTTTGTTTTATACTATGTAGTGATACCTACAAATCTATCTTAAATAACACTCAAAACTTTGTCAGACGTGGCGGATTGACTTTTGATCAGGTCGTTTACGCTCTCCCTACCCCATTAGGGATAAAGGCGAGATTATATGTATGTATGTATTTTTTATTTTATTTTGTTATTAATTGTATCGTATTAGAATTAAAGACAAGCCACTATTACAATTACTTAACAATTACGCTCCAAATTCAAACAGAATTGTAGCACACATTCACCCATAAGAGCTGCACCCATCATTGCTTAACATGCAAGATCGATCGTACTCATGACCGAACTTACTCAATGTACAAGTGCGTAGTCTGTCACCGTACGAGCTAACTAGTTCATTTATGTTATGTCATCTGATTTTAATATTTTTACCGTTAAAGTAAGGTTTGAGGTATAAGAGATAGCGTGTAAAGCTTCCATGCTGGCCTGGGAGTGGGAGAAAAACATAGAATGTGCCAGCTGCATTTCCTCCCGAGCATGCTGTAAAAACCAGCTACGGCATCTGAGGGTTTTAGTATATTGTAATTTAGGCGATGGGCTGACAACCTATCACTACATTAATATACGTACAAATATATCTTAAAAAACCCTTTAAACTTTGTCAGACGTGGCGAAACGACCTTTGTTTAGGTCGTTTACGCTCTGCCTACCCCATTAGGGATAAAGGCGTGATTATATGTATGTATGTATGTGTAAAACTGCTGCAGTCCTATCTAGTGCAGATCCTTTCCTTGCTCTAGGTAAAACATTTTTACAAAATTAAATGTATCCTAAAATAAATGCTATGATAACAATTATATAAGATACCGTCACATAAAATTCATACAATATTTTTAACTTTAATCACATACCTACATCTTTTGAAAAAGATATTCTGCCATCTAGGGTTTCAATCTTTTTTAAAGAAGAATTGTCTAATATTGTCTATAGCGATCAAAGGTTGTCTGAAACTAACCGCAAAATATATTTTTTTGTTTCTGATGTCAAAAAAGGAAAGTCAACAGCAACTATTATACATACATACATTAGTCACGCCTTTATCCCTAACGGGGTAAACAGAGCGTCAACGACCCAAATAAAGGTCGTTCCGCCACGTCTGACAAGTCTGTTTTGAGGGTTATTTAAGATAGATTTAAAGGTATATTGCTGTAGTGACAGGTTGTCAGCCTCTCGCCTAAATTACAATATACTGAAACCCTTGGGTCCCTTAGCTGGTTTTTACAGCTTGCCCCGCAGAAAATGCAGCTGGCACATTCTATGTTTTTCTCTCGCTTCCAGTCCAGCATGGAAGTTTATTAATATTATTAGTTTACAGCTATTATAACTGCATTAATTTTGGTACACTCATAATTATTTTTTTTCACTTACTTATTCAACGCTTCTGCTTTCCCCTTGCTCCATAGAAACTCACTCCAAAACGCACATGGGGTTTTTTATTCAACGCTTCTGCTTTCCCCTTGCTCCATACAAACTCACTCCAAAACGCACATGGGGGTTTTCTGTACACACTTTTTTTACAAGGCCCATGCCATTGACCGACATAACAGTAGGTTAGTGGTCTGTTTGGTGTTTAACGTGATTTTTTTTTTGTGTCTGATGTCAAAAAAGGAAAGTCAAAAATAAATACTACAACTATTATTACTGCATTAACTTTGGTGCACTCATAGAATATTGTATTATTTTTTATTCAACGCTTCTGCTTTCCCCTTGCTCCATGCAAACTCACTCCAAAACGCACATGGGGGTTTTCTGTACACACTTTTTTTCCAAAGCCCATGCCATTGACCGACATAACAGTAGGTTAGTGGTCTGTTTGGTGTTTAACGTGAATTTTAATAGTGAATTAATGCTAAAGGCTGTTCTATTGTGATACAAACGTTTGTTACGTCTTGTTAGGTGTAAAATGACTTGATTACTTTGATGTTTGAGCATATGACATTTGATTTCAAGTAGGAAACGCCTTAAATTAGATGCTGTTTGAATTTGTTCTAAAATGGCTCTATCAAATTAGTTGATAGTTGATAGAGCCATTTTAACTATCTCTTTCAAATTAGTTGATAGTTGATAGAGCCATTTTAACTTTCTCTATCAAATTAAAATGGCTTAAAATGGCTCTATCAACTATCAACTAATTTGATAGAGCCATTTTAGAACAAATTCAAACAGCATCTAATTTAAGGCGTTTCCTATTAGATGTTGTTTTAATTTGTTTTAAAATGGCTCTATCAACTATCAACTAATTTGATAGAGCAATTTTAGAAGAAATTCAAACAACATCAAATTTAAGGGGTTTTAAAATGTCTTCCATGCTGGACTGGGAGCGAGAGATAAACTTAGAATGTGCCAGCTGCATTTCCTCCCGGGCATGCTGTAAAAACCAGCTAAGGGATCCGAAGGCAGTATGTTGCAATTTAGGCGATAGGCTGACAACCTGCCACTACAGCAATATACCTATAATATCTTAAATAACCCTCAAAACTTTGTCAGACGTGGCGAAACGACCTATATTTAGGTTGTTTACGCTCTGCCTACCCCATTAGGGATAAAGGCGTGATTATATGTATGTATGTAAAATGTCGTATGCTAGAACATCAAAGTAATAAAGTAACATCTAAATGTTACTTTAAGATTTTTTTTATGTTTTACTGGGAGCGACAGAAAATATAGATGATTTTCTTGCTTGGCATATAGTTAAAAGCCAATAAAATCTGCTGTTATTATAATTCTTCCATGCTGGAATGGGAGAGAGATAAAAAAATTGAATGTGCCAGCTGCATTTCCTCCTGGGCATGCTCTAAGGGGTCCGAGGGATTCTGTATATTTACAATGTTGGCGATGGGCTGATAACCTGTCGCTACAGCAATGTACCTGTACCTACAAATCTATCTTAAATAACCCTCAAAACTTTATCATACGTGGAGGAACGACCCTTGTTTAGGTTGTTCACGCTCTGCCTACCACATTAGGGATAAATGCGTGATTATAAATGTATGTTATCCTCCTCCTATTATCCTCGGACATTATTATCATTGTAATATAATCATGAAATTGATAGTATGAAAAAAAACTAAAGCTTTACATACATACATATAATCACGCCTTTATCCCTAATGGGGTAGGCAGAGCCTAAACGACCTAAAGGTCGTTCCGCCACGTCTGACAAAGTTTTGAGGGTTATTTAAGATAGATTCCTACGTATATCGCTGTAGCGACAGGTTGTCAGCCCATCGCCTACATAACAGTGTACTGAAACCCTCGGATCCCTTAGCTGGTTTTTACAGCATACCCGGGAGGGAAAGCAGCTGGCACATTCTATGTTGTTCTCACGCTTCCAGGCCAGCATGGAAGTAACTACAGCTTTTGTGATCTCTAATACTTCGCCAACTTTATCTGTCTCTGTTTACTCTGCCTTCTTCTTTTTATCCAGTGGGATTTACGAGTTGACGATTGACCCGATGAATCCTGGTGCCAGAGTTTTTAAAACGCCGAATGGCATAGCTAATAGGCCTCTGACAAGGATTGTATAACGAACACTATCAAAGACAGCAACCGGGAACGACGGTTTCATGTGTCCTCCGATGCACGGAATCTTGTTTCTTTCAAACAATCAGGTGATTAGGCATTCAAACCAAACTGGAGGAAATCTCTTATCTTTTTATTTTATTTTTATTTTATTTTATTACAAATATCTTATCTTATATAGCCGTTAAGAGTCCCACTGCTGGGCAAAGGAATCTCTCCGTTCCCTCCATGACTCCCTATCTTGGGCTTGCTCCGGCTATGCCTTACTGAAGAAAATCTCATAACTGATAAATTGCAAATATCATATTTGTGTTTGATTTCGCTGGGAATCGAACCCAGGACCTCCAGATCGTGAGCCATGGCTCTGGCTACTAGACTACGGAGGCATTTACTAGAACACGCTTACACTGCTTCCAAATCTGTGTATTTCTGTAGTGAAATCACCAACAGATCAACATCGCAAAATAATTGGACGCCTAAAAATCTAAATAACTACCTATGGACAAACAGAATCAGCTTTCACTTATCACCATCGCTAATCTCATCTGAAAATGATCTAACATCGAAATCATCGAAGCGAGCTTGCACCTTCATAATGGTCTATCGCATTTGATTTCGAAATTAATCTCTTTCAAAACAATGGACAGATAGATACGTATTAGATTAGATTACCTACAAGAATTTCGACAACAGAACTTTTTAGATTCAACTTTTTATTAAGTGATGTGGACCTCGGTCGGAAGCCTAAAAATAGTATTTCTGTTAGATGAATCAACCAACACACATCACTACATAGTATAAAACAAAGTCGCTTTCTCTGTCCCTATATCCCTATGTATGTTTAGATCTTTAAAACTACGCAACGGATTTTGATGCGGTTTCTTTTAATGGATACAGTAATTCAAGAGGAAGGTTTATATGTATAAAACATGTATAATATGGAAGAGAAACACTGATGATTTCCGTGCGAAGCCGGGGCGGGTCGCTAGTAACATATAAACAAAAGTCGTTCCGTCCACGTCTGACAAAGTTTTCAGGGTTATTTAAAATAATTTTGTAGGTAAATTGCTGTAGTGACAGGTTGTCAGCCCATCGCCTAAATTGCAATATACAGAAACCCTCGGATCCCTTAGCATACATCAACTGTAATTAAATACGTAGAAGGGTTGAGATTGAGACTGAAAATCGTGTCATTTTAGGACGTTAAAGGCTAATAGCTTCACTTAATTTTAAAAAGTTTTAAAATTTATTAATTTATCGTTTAGGACGTATTTTGAAATTAATCAATTACCTAATTTTTAAAATCAATCAATTACCTATTTTGAGCGTTAGTTTTGAAATAGTTTTAAATTGTAAAGAATTTTCAAAAATGTTATTTTTTACAGATGATTTTATAATAAAGCCATAATTACGTTAAAATTAGGCCCCGAGTAAAATAACATGTTCAGTTTCGGCAACAAAATGTGTGGCTGAGGTGTCCGAGTGGTTAAGGAGTTGGACTTGAAATCCAATGGGTTCTACCCGCGCAGGTTCGAATCCTGTCCTCAGCGAAAATAGTCAACACTTGTTTTATTCAATAATATATTAATGAAAAATTTTGTCATATATTTTCTTTTGTTATTCTCAAAACTAAGTTTGAAATTCACCAAAAAAGAAAATATTTCGCTGAGGACAGGATTCGAACCTGCGCGGGTAGAACCCATTGGATTTCAAGTCCAACTCCTTAACCACTCGGACACCTCAGCCACAAGATCATAGGTTAAAATATAAATGAACTATAAAACTAAAATTATTGATACAGGTGTTTAATTTGAAAGGTAAACATGAGCAAGAACAAAGACAAACAATTAGGATTCATTTCTTTTATACTATGTGTAATATCTCGTCATATTAATTTTATCGAGGAGTTATTTGTCAAATCGAATCAAAATTATTGTACGTCACTAATATTTTTGTATATAAAAATATTCATATTAAAATTCATATTTGTTTATTGCATTCATATGGTAGATATAGTTGTTATTCTTAGCATAGATAGAACAGCACATGATACCCTTTATTTGTGAGATACGAGGGCATATCAATGTAAGCGTTAAAAAATCTTGAAAATTTTAAAGTTCATAAAAAACCCTTTTTTTAATTAGCAATGGGTTTGCTCTTGAATTTAGAAACTAGAACAAAATCAACGCTCACCCAGAAGATAACTGTCATGGCGCTGGAAATCTCACGCACCAACAGAACATAGCATACTGTTTGGCGCCAGACTCCGGTGACAGGATTAAGTCGTATCTGTAACTAGTTGAAAAAAAGTACAAGTCTGTTTCAAAGTGTGTACATGTACGTATATACAGCTGCATTGATAAACCCAATAACTACACCAATCACGTATACACCTATCGATTGCTTCTCCCATACAGCGCACGACATAATCGTACCATTAAATCAAATCCCTTAGGCCTCCACACGAGATCCCGACAAAGATACGACTCGGTAAACACTTGTGTTCGGTACCTGATCCCGAATTCACATACAAAGTTATGGAATTAGTCATAAAATGGATGCGTGACTCAAATATCTAACCTATGCAATGTGTTACCTTTACAACCTCAAATCAAACTTCTATTCATTCGAGAATCGTCTTTACCTTTCCCACTTAGAGTTGGAAACCAAAAAGCGTGTAAGAGCATTTAGGACGTTTTTGATAAAAACGTTTCAGACGTAGAAAGTTGACATTCGATAGAGGGCGTCGTGTGACGTCATTAAATCAGTAAAGAAACAAAATTTAGGGCTTAAAGGAGGGTATGATAGGGCTCTGATGGTACTGAAGAAAAATGGCAGAAACGCTTAAAAGTAAGCTTCAATTTAAAGGCAAACTGCGTTGAACAAGTGAGTCGGTAAAGAATTGCAAAGGTTCACTTTGTGTTTAAAATTTGTTATGTGAATTTTTAACATTTATTAATTGGAATTCACCTCAAGTTTCTAAATAAACATACATACATATAATCACGCCTTTATCTCTAATGGGGTAGGCAGAGCGTACACGACCTAAACAAAGGTCGTTCCGCCAAGTCTGACAAAGTTTAAAGGGTGATTTGTATGTATTTTGCTGTAGTGACAGGTTTGACAACCTTTCGCCTAAATTGTAATGTAGAGAAACCCTCGGATCCCTTAGCTGGTTTTTACAGCGTGCCCGGGAGGAAATGCAGCTAGCACATTCTATGTTTTTCTCTCGCTTCTATTCCAGCATGGAAAATAAGTTTCTAAATAAAAACTGCTTGAAACAGAAGCTAAACATATTTCTAAATTATAACAACCTGTATTCTCCATCTGATTAATCTCTATTTCAAAGAGAAGTAAAATAAAGCATAATACCTTATAGCAAGGCAACTTGATCGAATCGGTACACATAGTCACAGTGTATAACAAGCAGCAGTAAAACATAATCATACATATAATCACGCCCTTATCCCCAACGGGGCAGGCAGAACGCAAACGAGCCAAACAAAGCTCGTTCTGCCACGTCTGACAAAGTTTTGAGGATTACTTAAGATAGATTTGTAGGTATATTGCTGTTGTGACAGGTTGTCAGCCCATCGACTAAATAAATTTCAATATACTGAAACCCTCAGATCACTTAGCTGTTTTTTATAGCATGCCCGGGAGGAAATGCAGTTGGCACATTCTATGTTTTTCTCTCGCTCCCAGTCCAGTATGTAAGGCATACTCGGATAACCGACTGAAAACGGAGTTGTACAGATCTGTTTGTTCCTGTCGAGAACTAAGATTTAATCTTAGTTCTCTTCTTACCGATTCTAAAATCAATTAAATTTCCAGTAAGGTAACAAGCAGTATGTACATAATTGTAATAAGTCTACTTTCAACCGTATTCTTCCATGCTGGACTGGGAGCGAGCGAAAAACAAAGATTATGCCAGCTGCATTCCTCCCGGGCATGCTGTAAAAACCAGCTAAGGGATCCGAGGGTGTCTGTATATTACAATTTAGGCGATAGGCTGACAACCTGTCTGTTCAGCAAGATACCTATAAATCTATCTTAAAAAACCCTCAAAACTATGTCAGACTTTGCGGAACGATTTTGGTCGTTTACGCTCTGCCTACCCCATAAGGGATAGGGGCGTGATTATAATTATGTATGTCAACCGTAGGTATGAAAAAGAGCATTGCTCCTATCAGTGGAATATATTATACAAACGTTAGCTCACTACATTCAGCTTCTTTCCTGACTTCTTTGAATGACATGACTAAGTGTGTTACTGCTGCTACCTATTTATACTGTGGCACGGTACTGATAGACACATTTTTCGCTCAAAAAGGAAGCATTGCTAATTTGATTACCAGTTCAAAGAACGTCAACCACAACGCTCCTTTGATCGGCAAAAATACAGATGTGTGCCGGAGTACACCGTGTGCGACGATACAAGTTGTAAGAGAAAGCGGAAAGTTATAAGAACAGCAATTATTAAAAAAAAAACAAGCCAACTTCGTTAAGTCGAATGGTCTCTTAATATGAGGGTTATTAAAAAAAACACAAGCCAGGTTCACTTGGTCGAAAGGTCTCATCATATGATTGCAACTGACTAATTTCATACAATATGTATTATATGTATTTCGGCCATTTTACATAAAGGTACCTAAGCTAACTTGATATTTCGTATTCGTGTAGTAAAAAGTGTGTTCGTAAAAAAAACTATCGCGCATCAACATTTCTACAAATAGTTTGCCGTTGCTTGTTGCATTATTATACCAAATGTAAGGGATAGTGTCCCGCAAACTGATAGGGGTTGCTCAGTCAATGACACTGAACAACTATCAGCTGGATTCTTATTTTCAGGAAGTGAAGAAAATTTGGCTTTTCCATACAAATTGTCTGATCGAGGTGAACATTTTGTATGGAAAGGCCATTTTTTCTATTCACTTCCTGAAAAAAAAACTTTTAGTTGTTTAGTGTCGTCGACTGAGCAACTTCTATCAGTATGCGGGACTATGTCCTTTACACCTGGTATCGTATGTCATTACATCAGCTGATATAAGTACTCAAAATTGGCTTGTAGTCATTTTTGTCATTACTGTACAATTTCTTTCGATATAAAACAATGTAGATAGGTAAACTTTCGCAAAAAACATCAAAGATGTTATGAGTTATACCAAACCCAATAGTGCCTGAGGCTCACCTCTCTTGCTAAGCTAATGAGATGTCAGTACAATCATTTGTGCTTTAACCTTACACGGATAAGGTTTTTGGCCCAACATTTTACCCGCCCTAAAATTATGATATAATTAATGAGTACGTAGACTTTGCTATGATTAGTTATCGATTTTTTTGTCCACGTGGAAGGTATTATTCTAATCACTACATAGTATAAAATAAAGTCGCTTTCTCTGTCCCTATATCCCTATGTATGCTTAGATCTTTAAAACTACGCAACGCATTTTGATGCGGTTTTTTTTAATGGATAGAGTGATTCAAGAGGAAGGATTGTATGTATAATACATGTATAATATAGTAGAGCAACACTGATGATTTCCGTGCGAAGCTGGGTTGGGTCGCTGGTTTCCTTATATTTTTCGTTGCAATTGTTTCGTAATACATCGTTTGTTTCTTTATTGCAATGTACAGATCTATATGGAAATACCCTCAAAACTTGTCAAACGTGGTGGAACGACATCATTTATGCTATGCCTACCCCATAAGGGATAAAGGCGTGATTATATGTATGTGCAAGTTTCTTTATTAAAACTTTATTATTATAACACGAGGATTTATTTATTTAACAGTTTATTTTACACAATAAAATACAAAGAACATATATATATAAAACAAAAACACAACAGGCACTTCTAAACACAGGTATTTCTAAAAAGAAATCTCTTCCAGCAGACCTAGGCTAGTGAAATAGCATTCTGAGAGGCAGATACGACGTGCACAATCAAAAATATTGAAAACAATAAATTATAATTTACTTATCACTAAAAAAATAAACCAAACACAATTACTTGAAAAATATGCTAAATATTTCTACTAATAAATATTAATTATATATACTTATGAAATAAATAAACAATATACTGCTATATAGATTAAATACATACATATAATATATAAATATATACATATACTGATTAATTGGAAAGTGAAAGATAATGCTCTTTTACTCGCTTTTTGAACACAGAGATAGATGGACTGTCACGAACTGTGTGCGGTAGTGCGTTCCGCAGCCTGGCCGCGTGTACAGTAAAAGTGTAGCTATAGAAGTCAGATTTATGGCTGGGAATTGAAAGAATCGACCTAATATGAGAGCGGCAAGGTTTATCATGGGGTCGTGAAAAATTTAAGCACTCTTTAAGGTAGGAAGGAGAAGAGGGACTGTGAAGTACATTAAAAAGACAGAACAATACATGAGTATTCCTGCGAAGTCACATCGGGAGCCACTTGAGACGTGGTCGTATTTCCATAGACCGAAGATGAATCTGTCGCACAGATTCTGTCTCAACAGCTCCTCAGTGGCATCAAGGTAGCAGAAATCGGCATAATCAAACAGAGGGAAAAGAAGAGTTTGAGCAAGGTTGATTTTAGTTTTCAAGGATTAATGCCACTCAACAAATTAAAACTCATAACAATTAAAATCAGATAGGAAATTGTTTCATATACGCTTAGAACATCAAATTGAAAACGGCAACTCAATTCTATATATTGACCAACGAATAAGGAATAATTATTCGTAGATATTGACACCTAACTATAATCAATCAAGGCCCGTAACTATAATCAACTCTCAAAACTGGCAGCGAGTTTGAGTTTGTATCAGTGTCATTTCAGTTTAAAACATTCTGTCAGATCCAAACTTAATAGTGCTCTCAATCTTGAGATGGATTTATAAATACGAGCCTAAGATTGACACTTGTAATAGTAACACATATATTTAGAGCACAATGCTGACTCTGCGGAAACTTTAATTCGTAACTCAATTATGACAATTCAGTTGGCTTTTTAATACATACATATAGTCACGCTTTTATCCCTAATGGGGTAGGCAGAGCGTAAACGACCTCAACAAAGGTCGTTCCGCCACGTCTGACAAATGTTTTGAGGATTATTTACGATAGATTTGTAGGTATATTGCTGTAGTGACAGTTTGTCAGCCCATCGCCTAAATTACAATATACTGATTTCTCGGATCCCGTAGCTGGTTTTTACAGCATGCCCGGGAGGATATGCAGCTGGCACATTCTATGTTTTTCTTTTGCTCCCAGTTCAGCGTAAAAAAAAAACATTAGTTGACCTGTTTCAATTTAAATTAATTTTAAGAAGCATCAAGTGCACCCACGCGTTCTCAGAACAAAGATATCAAACAGCAAATTCAATTTAACATTATACGCGGTACGTTTTAACGTTTCAAAGGAAATGTCCGTATCACAAACCTAGACGTTCCTATTCGCATAATATGACTAATTGAATAAAAAACAAATCTTTTTATTACAAAGCTTTATCCGGTAGCCCCAGGTAAGCAGGATAATTATTTTACTTTGTATATCTCTGCTTGTTAGAATACTCTCTGTTTCTTTTGTGCCTCCATTATGTTATTGTCTTTAGCATAAATTCTAATCGTCATTTTGGATGTGAAGGTTGGGGTCTTTGAGATATCATCGGCTGAAATGTGTGTGGATATTCGAAGTATAAATTAAATTACCTTTTGTCAAAGGTTTCCTGGGAATATGTTTATGACATTATGTACCCTTATATTTTTGGTGTTTCTATCCAGAATTGTTACTAACCCCTCCCTAGCCTAGCCTAAATTCCATATTTGACGGGGTTGGCTACCAAATCTAGGGGATTGAACTTGGGTACTGGTTTTTAGACAAAGCTACTGCCGTCTGACCTCCGCAACCCAGAAGGGAAACCAGACCCAATCCTAGATTAAGCTAACTGTTATTAACATGAAGAAATAATAGTCAAAAGCTAATTGGGAAAATATTACATATATACAATCACGCCCGAAAAATAAATAAAATATAGATAGAAATTTAATAAAAAGTATAAGCTATTTATTTTCGCTGAGGACAGGATTCGAACCTGCGCGGGTAGAACCCATTGGATTTCAAGTCCAACTCCTTAACCACTCGGACACCTCAGCCACACTAACTGATTTCGAAATTATTCGGGTGATTGTACAAGGCTAATTTTAATCAAGAGTTTATTATTTTTCTGTTCACTAAAACGGCTTTTTATTTAAACAATATATTCCAGGTGTTGGTATTATAACAAAGGCTTATTTATTATTAGGCCTCCAGTTTAATAACATGTTCAATTTTGGCATCAGTTTGTGTGGCTGAGGTGTCCGAGTGGTTAAGGAGTTGGACTTGAAATCCAATGGGTTCTACCCGCGCAGGTTCGAATCCTGTCCTCAGCGATTTTTTTTAATGTGTCAAATGTCAAATCAGAATATTTTTTGAAGTATCTCAATAATTAGTAATGTTGTTTTTTTTAAAGAGTTTATTCAAGAAACTTTTAGTTACATTGTTTATACTTAAAATAAGATGCTTAAATCTAAAACCTAAGTAAGGTGCTCGCCACATTATACATTGATTTATGAATAAGTAAATAAGAGGCAAAAGAAACAGAATTTGTTCAGAATATAGTAGCGTTTACGTACTTTGTTACGTTATTTTTAACTTTTTTGGAACCTCAGGTTTAAGTTTTTTGCACCACTTTTTTATCTCGCAACTATGTTATAAAACGTTGTATGACATACGTGCGCTTTGATAAATTACAGCCTCTGCTTTCTTGTAGTAATATCGCCTCGGCTGTTAATTATCAACTTAGCGCACTCATATCATAATGTACTATTATCAACCCAATTTCATTTATTGCGACTGCTGTGCACGCCCTTTTGTTATCCTTCTATAGGTAAAAAAAACATTGCATATGCCCTGGAGGTACATGGAACTATTGACATGGGGTGGAAGCTCGGTGGATGTTTCCTTTCAACATGATTGTCACGTGCCTAAATAATACGCCTAGGGGTGAATTGGGGTGAAGATGGGGGTTGATATATTTTATTGTATTTTGGGATGATAATTACTTACGATTATGAATTGATTTTAATGCATACTAAACAGGTAACAGTAAAGGTCGTATTTGTAATCAGCTCTAATGATTGACAGCGAGTTTGAGTTCGTATCAGAAATGTCATTTCAGTACTGTCAAATCCATACTTTATTGCTCTCAAGTTTGTTATCGCTTCATAAATACGACCCTTAAAGTTCGTAAAAAGGATATTTTTCAATTTATCACTTTGTAAGGTTTTCCCCAGTTTGGTTAGGACAGTGCAGGCTGAATCACCTGATTTTCCGAAAAGTTAAAGGATTCCGTGCTTCGGAGGGCAGATTAAGCCGTCGGTCCCGGTCGCTGTCATTGATAGTGGTCGTTACTAAAACCACTTCGGAGGCCTAATACTAGGCGGTTTGAAAACTCTGACACAAAGATTCATCGGGTCCACTCGCTAAGAAGAAGAATCACCCTATTCTGCCTGCATGGTTGAAGGATTAAATCCACGACAGCTGACTAAGAACTCAAGGCTCAAAGCACTAGCCCACTGTAAAAGTCTCATTATAAAATGTAACCAAGCTTCGCGCAATCAGGTAAAAATAACCTCCCACGACAAACTCCAGATTTACAGATCCTTAGCGACCCGTATCATGTATCCGAGATACCTGGTCATCTCCAAAGTGCTGTGTCGTCGCAAATCCGGCCCGACTTAATTTACTGACCAGTAATTAAGCCCCCCACCCCTTGGGGGGTCACGGGGGTCTCGGGGGGTCAGCATGTGCTGAGACGTATTTTTGTCTAACAACTTTGGGGGTGATCTTGTTTAGACTAGGTTATTGTTGGATCGTTTAGGAAATGCTGTGTTACGTGAAATTTGCTCTAGATTAAAATATATTGGTTCAAAATTAAAATCTGTGCGAGATCTGTGCCTAAAAGGTGCCTAAATATGTATTCAATAGCTTTATCTATACCTAGCTATCTACTTATCAATAAATCATATTGAATTGTTTTAAAACCAAAAAGGAATGCTTCTACCCGTGAAACTGTGTAACATATTTTACATATATTTATATATAATGACGCCTTTATCCCTAATGCGGTAGGCAGAGCGTCAACCACCGAAACAAAGGTCGTTCCGCCACCTCTGACAAAGTTTTGAGGCTTATTTAAGATAGATTTGTAGGTATATTGCTGTAGTGACGGGTTGTCAGTCCAGCGCCTAAATTGCAATATACTGAAACCCTCGAACCCTTAGCTGGTTTTTACAGCATGCCCTGGAGGAGATGCAGCTGGCAAATTTTATGTTTAATTTTTGCTCTCAGACCAGCATGGTAGCTTGTAGAAATATCTATTGAAGAAAATTTGTAAAAATAAAATTATTAAAAATTAGGACTATTTCCCTTACAAAGGAAGGATCAGCCATTGATGTGTTTGTATGAAGGTTTCAAAGTTCGTATCACCGATATATTTTATTTGAAAAGATTATTTAGTCGGTAGGTATTCCAAATCAATGATATTTTAAGAAAGATACGTTACGTTCATACTGCACGCACATTTTAATTGTTCCGCGACACATATACATACATATTTATAACATTGCATATCTAAACAAACGCTGAGTGCGACACAAAATAGGCAAAGCGTAAGAATGAAACAGATAGCTATTTGTAATCTGTGCAGCCTTGAATATAATTTAACTTCTTTTCTCACTTCGCCCGTAGACTCGATACCCACTCGACAGAAGAAGAAGGTCGCAGCTCGACTGCCTAAAATGGTCACAATTATGACCTTTTGACGGCACGAGTTTCGCGCGTTGGTAACGTATCTACCTATATATAATATCATTGATTCCAAATCGTCAGAATTTTAGCAACAAAAAGCGCTGTCAGATATATTTTTGCTTGTCACAACCGTCGCTCGCTGCAATCGCACCGAATGACAGTTTCGAACGTTATGCACTCCAATTGACAGTTTTGACAACTATCGCCGTTGTCAACTTTTTGTTGCCTCCGCTTGCATTTCAGCCATGAAACACTGCCATGTTGGTGTGACACGAAAAATGTTTCATTTTGATGCTATTTGTAGGCATATTCTAAAATGTCTGCTGAAAGTTGGGTAAATGGAAATATTTTTGAATATTTGAATAGGTTTTGCTGGATGATGTCAATTATAGAAATGCAAAATCGTACCTTACTTCGTATCCATCTTCCATGCAGGTCTGGACATAGAATGTGCCAGTTGCATTTCCTCTCGGGCATGCTGTAAAAACCAGCTGAGGGATCCGAGAGTTTCAGTATATTGTAATTTAGGCGATGGGCTGAAAACCTGTCACTACAGCAATCTATCTTAAATGACCTTCAAAAAATGTTCAGTCGTTTCAGGACGCCCTTTCTTTGGGTAGTTGACGCTCTGCCTACCCCACTAGGGATATAGGCGTGATAATATGTATGTACGTATATAAGTACCTATTCACTGCCTGTTATTTTTTTTTTCAAAAAAGTGCTTTTTTTTTCGCTAAGGACAGGATTCGAACCTGCGCGGGTAGAACCCATTGGATTTCAAGTCCAACTCCTTAACCACTCGGACACCTCAGCCACACGTGATAATATTCAAATCTGGATCTTCTTGTATTGTTAGTAGGTACACTTTACTTTTGTATTGTTAGTAGGTACACTTGTGTAAATAATCATTAGGGCTTCATTATTTCAACGACAAAAATACTGTTCTCAAAATTTATACAAGTGATTTTTGATCATTGCCACAATTGGTATCATAATTCACAATATTTGTAAAAAATCTGGACTGGAAGTGAAAAAAATAATAGAATTGATCAGCTGCTTTCTTTCCCGGGTGTACTAAGAAAACAGTAGAGAGAGCTGAGGATGGTTTCAAAACATTTTATTTAAAAAAATGGAAGCAATTTTAATTTTCATGATTTAAAAAATTGGCTTCAGAAACACCGAAACTAATTTAAAAAAAAATTTGAGTGCAAATCTTCGAAAAACACCAACAAAATTTCTTTGAATCACCCGCTTTTGTCTGCATCCTCATCACTATTATACAGAAAAACAAAATATACCAGCGAACATACTAATTTCGCTCAAAACTAGCAGACGCTAGTGAAAGGCTTTCTTACCAATGTTGCCAGCTAATCTTAGGACAAAGGGCTTATTACGGGCTGCCCGCGGGTGTGGGACGAATGTTGCTATTGTTTATTTTAATTTTTCGCCTGGCAACTCAGTCTGCTCCAAGGAGTGTGCATGGCTACTGAGAATTTGCAAGCTTGCAATTTTCCAGTCGTACTTGCGGAAAACAGTGGATAAGCTCCCGTTTTCATGTTTGTGCTTGAGATAATGAGAAGCGCTTATATTTTTTTATGTGTTTGCTTATATTTTCTGTAAACCTAAGGTGTAGTCTAGTATTTTACATATATATAATCACGTCTGTATCCCTAATGGGATAGGCAGAGGATACGGATACCTAAACAAAGGTCGTTCCGCCACGTCTGACAAAGTTTTGAGGGTTATTTAAGATAGATTTGTACGTATATTGCTGTAGTGACAGGTTGTCAGTCCAGTGCCTAAATTGCAATATACTGAAACCCTTATATCCTATCTGGAATAACCCTCAAAACATTGTCAGACACAGCGATACGACTTTTGTTTAGGTCGTTTACGCTTTGCCTACCCGTCGTGGCATAAAGGTGTTATCATATTTTTTTCTAACTGCGTCCGTGGTCTAGCGGTCTGAGCCATGGGCTCTCGACCCGGAGGTCCCGGGTGCGATTCCCGGCGGGGGACAATTACTTTGTGTTATTGTTTCTAGTTTGGTTAGGACATTGCAGGCTGATCACCTGTCCGAAAAGTAAGATGATCCATGCTGTCGGATGGACATGTCAATAGTCGGTCCTGCGCCTGATTTCTCTGGTCGTTTCAGTCAATCTGTCCCATCAGAATAAGAGATTGAAGGAATAGAGTGTGCACTCGTGTGTAGCGCAAACACTTGGGCACTAAAAACAAGTTCTGCGCAGTTTGCTGATCTTCGGGAGATTAGCCGCCATCACCGAAAATCGGTGGGAGGATTATTATTACAGCTATTTTTATCTGGGCCTTACAAGATGTTCCATTTTTTTTTTCTGCGGTACTAAACAAAATATTAATTAAATTATTTCTAGACAGACATCAAAAGGTACATAAAAATAACAAAAAGTAGGTACTAGGTACATAATACATTTATAAAGTAAAAGAAAAATGTAGTCATCAGAACATTAATTTAGATTTTTCGTTCAAAGATATCAACATTTGCCTCGCCAGTCTGCTCGTGACCATGTCGCATGTAACTGCGATGAAATATAAAAATAACAATAAATGTAATCGTAGTAGTAACCCCGTGCAAAAAAAATATATTTTTAAACTAAGTCTACCGAATAGTTCAATGAGTACATTCAACACCAAAAATGATTTGGTGATCCATGATAATTTTATTCACAAAAAGAATATGAAGATAATTTTAGAATGAAGGAAGAAAAGAAAGAAAGTAGAATTTCTTGAAAAAACTGGCGCAAAAGGACTAGAGCCGTAAAACAAGATCATCATCATCTCCCTAGCCTTATCCCGTACCTCACGGGGTCGGCTACCTAATCTAGGGGATTGAACGAGGGTACTGGTTTTTACACAGAGCGACTGCCATCTGACCTCAGCAACCCAGAAGGGAAACCAGACCCAATCCTAGATTAGGTCAGAGTTTTCAAGCCGCCAATGCTTAGCACTGGCCTCTGATATGGCTTAACGACTAATATCTACGGTATTAAACGATATTAACCGGGACCAACGGCTTAACGTGCCTTCCAAAGCACGGAAAAAGCACCGAATAAACGTACATCATCATCATCTCCCTAGCCTTATCCCGTAGCTCACGGGGTTGGCTTCCTAATCTAGGTGATTGAACGAGGGTACTGGTGTTTACACAGAGCGACTGCCATCTGACCTCCGCAACCCATAAGGGAAACCAGACCCAATCCTAGATTAGGTCAGAGTTTTCTCTGATATGGCTTAACGACTAATATCTACGGTATTAAACGATATTAACCGGGACCAACGGCTTAACGTGCCTTCCGAAGCACGGAAAAAGCGCCGAATAAACGTACATATGAAATTCGAAAACCGAAAAACACATTGGTACGTGGTGGGATTCGAACCACGACCTCCAGCTCAGGAGGCAGCGGCCCTATCCACTACACCATCGGGCTTTTTCCGCCGTAAAACAAGATATCTAAAAAAAATAACACGCGTGTCAAACGTCGCCATCACGTCGCGCATCACTTTGACGCACGCAACGAAGAGGAAATTAGCCTTCGTTCCATTCGCATTTTTCCATTTGTGTCACACTGACAATGACGTCAGCATTCAGCGGTGGACAATCAGGTGACGAGAGAAAAACTGCGGGGAATTAATTTGTTGCATTTCAGGTGTCGGGTTAAAAAAAAATACGTTCTTAACCGGATTTCTTCCATGCTTGACTGGGAGCGAGAAAGAACATGGAATGTGCCAGCTGCATTTCCTCCAGGGCATGCTCTAAAAATCAGCCAATGGATCCGACGGTTACAGTATATTGCAATTTTGGCGATTGGCTGACAACAATAATTTTATATAGTCCTCAAACCTTTGTCAGACTTGGAGGAACGGAACGGCCATTTTTTAGGCCGTCCCCATTCTTCCTACCCCATTAGAGATAAAAGCGTGATAATATGTATGCATGTATGTTTACCGGATACGCTGTGTATCTGAGAGTATAGTTTTTTGGACAGGCATTTTAAATCATCGGTCCAGTCGTTGCCTTGAATAGTGGCCACTGAAACTTCTCAAAGTATGATAATAGATCTGCAAACTGTAGATAGGGTACCTAGACCTAGATAGAATTTGGGGAAATTTCATATCCAAACGAATTCAATTATTAAAAGTCTACAAAAATGCGGTAAACTAGTCTAATCCAACTCTACGTACGTACGTTACCTTGAGTCAACGTCAAAACGTTTAAAAATTGATTTTGAGTGTTTCTTTAGCTTAACCTATAGCTAAGCCTAGTGACATTTAAGTTTGAAAAGTCATTTAACTAATTATTCAAAGGTCCCTTTTATAAACAAAAATCACGTCTCCCAGGCTCGTATTTATGAAGCGATCTCAAAATTGAGACCAATATTAAGTATGGATGTGACAGGATAGTTTGTACTGAAATGACATTTCTGATACAAACTCAAACTCGCTGTCACTCTTGAGAGCTGATTAAAAATATGGCCCTTACTTGACTTTATGTATGAGCTCGCATTCATCACGCACGGTGAGTTAGTTAGCA
Organism: Scrobipalpa costella; assembly: GCA_949820665.1. Lineage (NCBI taxonomy): Eukaryota > Metazoa > Arthropoda > Insecta > Lepidoptera > Gelechiidae > Scrobipalpa > Scrobipalpa costella. Next base: position 1,997,297 of record OX463306.1, read on the forward strand.
CGATGCGGCTGTCAAAACAAACGCAACAGTGAAAGATAGGCGTTTAGTACGTAACTGTACGCGGCGTAATAATGTCATTAAATATTAGAAATTTTTGGGCGGTCTAGGTATTTTCCCGCCATGCCATTAACTGTGACTTCCATGCTGGCTTGGAAGCGAGAGAAAAACATAGAATGTGCCGGCTGCATCTCCTCCCGGGCATGCTGTAAAATCCAGCTAAGGGATCCGAGGGTTTCAGTATATTGTAATTTAGGCGATGGGCTGACAACCTGTCACTACTGCATTAAACCTACAAATGTATCTTAAATAACCATCTAAATTTGTCAGACGTAGCGCAACGTCCTTTGTTAGGTTGTTTACGCTCTGCGTAGGCAGCCTATTAGGGATAAAGGCGTGATTATATGTATGTATGTATGCCATCAAAATATCTAATGTGTCTCTTAGCTCTAGTTCTAGCTAGCTTAGCTCGTAGCGGAGTAAGTACAATAATGGGTGTAAGAGACAGCGTCCCCGCAAACTGATAGGGGTCAGTCCATGATACTGAACAACATTCACCAGGACATTCTTTCAGGAGATGAAAAAGAAAAACTTTCCCACACAAAATGACCACCTCGATCAGAGAGTTTGTATGGAAAAGCATGTTTTTTTTTAAAGAATTTCCTAGTGATAGTTGTTTAGTTTCGTTGACTGAGTAACCCCTATCTGTTTGCGGGACGCTGTCCCTTACACCCCGTATTTACTAACAATACGTGCCGATTCTCGAAAATTAAAGGCACAGGTTCAAAATCAATCAGCTTCATGATTTCTTTCAACTATCTATATCTCCAATATTAAATCCCGAACCGTAACAATTTCCGTTCTCAACCCCGTTGACTAGTTTACATTGATATCATAAAGTACGGCTTATAAAATGCAGAAGTGTTTACTCCCCGCGTCCAGAATGAGTGAATTATAATAACTATACGTCAAGGCTTAAACTGAACTATTTACTTCCATGCTAGCCTGTGAGCGAGAGAAAAACATACAATATGCCAGCTGCATCTCCTTCCGGGCATGCTGTAAAAATCAGCTAAGCAATCCGAGGGTTTCAGTATATTGTAATTTAGGCGATGGGTTGACAACCTGTCACTAAGCAATATACCTACAAATGTATCTTAAATAACAGCTTTGTCAGACGTGGCGGAACGACCTTTGTTTACGTCGTTTACGCTCTGCCTACCCCATTAGGAATAAAGGCGTGATTTTATGTATATCTGTATATAAATTGACACATGGGCGAGAGCGCTGCTTGTTGGGAGAACTGTCTTCATCTTATCGTGTGGACTTCGAATCGATCAACTCGATGAACCCTGGTGTATTTTTAAACCACCCAATAACATAGCTATCACCGGGTGTAAGAGACAGCGTCCCGCAAACTGATAAGGGAGGCTCAATCAGCGATACTGACCAACTTCCACCAGGAAATTCAGTCAGGAAGTGGAAATAATAATTGGCTTTTCCTAGAAAAAGCATTATTTCACTTCCTTAAGGTATTACCAGGACTGATGATGGCTTAACGTGCTTTCGAAGCGTGCTTTAAGTTTTTTCGGGAAATCTGGCGATTCCGTCTGAATTGTCCTAACAAAACTAAGAAAAATCTCACAAAGTGATAAATTGGCAAATATCAACTTTGTGTTCATCGCTGGGAATCGAACCCAGGAACACCAGATTGGAAGTCCATGGCTCAGACCACGGAGGCAGTTAATAGTAAACAGCAAAAAAATAATAATTATTCAAAATGGCAAAAATAGTTACTTTTTTTTACATTTTCATTTAAACCGTAGACGTGCTGTGGAATTAATTCCGGCCTGTCTGTATGTTTGTTTGCCGGTTTTTGATCGATTTTAAAGTATATGGGGCAACACTTTAGTGGTTTATGACTTGTTTATGTTGTTATTAGGAATATACATACATACATATAATTTCGCCTTTATCCCTTATGAGGTAGGCAGAGCGTGAACGACCTAAACATAGGTCGTTTCGCCACGTCTGACAAAAGTTTTGAACGTTATTTAAGATTTATAGGTACATTGCTGTAGTGACAGGTTGTTACCCCATCGCCTAAATTACAATAAACTGAAACCCTCGGATCGCTTAGCTGGTTTTTACAGCATGCCCGGTAGGAAATGCAGCTAGCACATTCTATATTTTTCTCTCGTTCCCAGGCCACAGTTTAAGATGCTAGTAGAGTTCTTTCTATGTTTTGTTTCGAGTGAAATATTTAACATGTTTTCTTTAAGTATGTTTTATCAAAGTAATGGTAATTATAATAAATATTGTAGATAATGTTTATGATTATGGACTCGATTCTATAAAACTAAAATTAAAATCTATTTGGCACTTTCAAACTTATAACATTGGAAAATGGTTTTATGCGTTATCTGTCATTTTTATTCACCGTCATATGATATGGCGGATAAAATAGACAGAAATACTGGGGAAAAGTGCAAAAGCGCGTCATAATCCAGGGGACAAAGTGTGAAACCGTGGACTATAAATCAACTGTCCTTTTTAAATTTTATTGTTCTGAAAGTGACAGATAGATTTTAATTTTAGTTTTAGACGGTTGAATCTAGAATCGAGCCCATTGTAGATTGCAGTATTTATATTCTTTCGAGAAACTTCTATTTAATTGTCAGAATCACCCCCTTCTGTTTTCAAGGGAATGAGATTTTGCCTTGCACTAATGATTAGAAATTCCGTTTTATTTTACCTACTACTATCTTATCTTGAATATCTCTAAAACCGCACAGACATTCAAGTTTCAAATGCTAATGGCTACAAATATCAAAGGAACCAGCACCTACTTATCGAATATTTCATCTGGTTTCAAAGGCGGTTGCAGAGAGCATACATTGGTGCCGATTCGGTTGTAGACACAGCTTAACTTATTTACATACATGTAATCACGCTTTTATCCCTAATGGGGTAGGCAGAGCGTAAACGACCCAAACAAAGGTGGTCGCTCCGCCACGTCTGACAAAGCTTTGAGGGCTATTTAAGATAGATTTGTAGGTAAATTGCTGTAGTGACAGGTTGTCAGCCCATCGCCTAAATATCAATATAATTCTACCCTCGGATCCCTTAGCTGACTTTTACAGCGTGCCCGGGAGGAAATACAGCTGGCACATTGTATGTTTTTCTCTCGCTCCCAGTCCAGCATTAACTTATTTAGCTGGTTTTATTTATTATTTATTTACAGTTTATTGCACACATGATCATACAGAGGACACAAACATAAAAAATACAATAGCACTGAAGATACAATTTATCTCTAAGAAGAAATCTCTTCCAGCTGACCTATGGTAGTGACAGCGCATAAGTGAGGCAGATAAGGCGTGTACATTTTAAAGAAATGGTAAAATTACATTAAATACGATTCAAACCCTAATATCATAAAATACAATAAATACATATACCTACATAAATAATTAATAAATACATATACTTATAAATAAATAATGTTTAATGCTAATATAATAATACATAAATAGCACATTAATAGTAAACTTATAAAAATATACTACTACTACTTCCATGCTGGACTGGGAGAGATAGAAAAACATAGAATGTTCCAGCTGCCCTTCCTCCCGGGCATGCTGTTGAAGTCAGCAAAAGGGACTCGAGGGTTACAGTGTATTGTAATTTAGGCGATGGGCTGACAACCTGTCACTATAGCAATACATATTACAATATAAAATTGCCCTCAATTTTTGTCAGACGTGGCGAAAGCGCTTTTTACGAGGCGTTAAACGCTCTGCCTACCCCGTAAGGGATAAATGCGTGATTTATGTATGTATGTATGTTATAAAAATATGACTATAAAGAATTCATTTGGAAGAGAAAGAGTACTCTTTTACTCGTGTTTTGAACACTGTGATATAAGGACCATCACGCACCGTGTGTGGTCTTGTTTCTTTCCTAAATTTAAATAAAAATGGAAACAGAAATACGTAGTGTATCTTGATTATAATCTTGTCAAAGTAAAGTGCTTAAAATAAAACTACACGATGGTGTAGCATGCTATCTAATTTTAAGCGTGTAATGTCACTTTGACAGGATTATAATCAACTATCAACTGATGATTATCATGATTATTATCAACTGTTGTATTTTTATTTCATATAATATGAAAGAAAAAAAAAACATTTCAGGCAGGACTCGAACCTGCGTCTCTGGAATGCTGGTTCATCACTCTACCAACTAAGCTACAGAAACGGTAGCGGAAGTGACGAATTTAAGAAATTTAAAGAGATGCAGGTTTGTGTCTTGCCAGAAACGAATTTATTATTTTCTTTCCTGCATATATGTCGTAATTTTGTCTCTTATTTAATTCTAATTAAGTTTTAAGCTCAAGTTAATTTGTATCTACGGTCGAATCAGCACTATTGCTGAGCGCATAAGGTATTGCACAGTCAAAGTGCGGGGAGACGACTTAACACCTAACTTAAGCAGCAATGCATGTTTAATAGCGGTCACTTTGTGAAGACACACGTCCTTCCCGGAGGAGGGTTTTCGAAAACTGAAGGTGGGTTTCCATTGTTGCCCGAAGGTCTGACGACATCGTCAAACTAACGGGATCAAATTGGAAGAGACTGGTACAGGACCGTAAGGATTGGCGTAACACAGTAGAAGGTCTATCCAGCAGGGGACTGAAAATGTCGTGTTTGTGTTATTTTTATCATGAAAAACAAAGGAAAAATAAATCATTGACTTAGAAATGCCACCAGTCGACGGAAGTAACCAATCCATTACCAAAGCAACTACCAAAACTAGTTACAAAATAGAAAAAAGGAAAATTAAGAAAACGTGTCATAGGACTACTGTGACAACATGCGACAATTAAAAAAAAACAAAATAAATATCAAAAAAGTGTTTTTGTTTCGCTGAGGACAGGATTCGAACCTGCGCGGGTAGAACCCATTGGATTTCAAGTCCAACTCCTTAACCACTCGGACACCTCAGCCACATGTGTTATCTTACAAACTTCTCTGTACTTGACTGTTATATTGTACATACACTTGCGTAAATAAACTGTACGCTATTTCAACAACAACAACTATTGTTCTTAAAATGAAAAAAAAAACAAGTGGTTTTCTGTTATATTAGTACCGAAACTGCTATCATAACCATGTTAAACTGGGAGGTCTTATTTTGTACCTGAGCTGCTTAGTTCACGTAAATTGTTATCGTACCGGAGCAGCCAATGGGAACACGCCACTACACCTGCATACATGTCTTGCCTTTCTTCTTTGTGCATATTGCGACCGCGACCGCAGCCGGCACTATCTCCCTTTTGCTAGTAGCTTAGCCTTCTATAGGGGCACTGGTAAAAGGGAGTAACTCAGAAAAATGAATATTTTATAAGTGAATGTAAATTTTCCAGTTTAAGTTAATTTGCTGTAACTATAGAGTGCTGGCCTGGGAGCGAGAGAAAAATAGAATGTGCCAGCTGTATATCCTCCCGGGCATGCTGTAAAAACCAGTTCAGATTTCAGTATATTGTAATTTAGACAATGGGCTGACAACCTGTAGCACTGTCACTACAGCAATATACCAACTAATCTATCTTAAATAACCCTCAAAACTTTATCAGACGTGGCAAAACAACCTTTGTTTAGGTCGTATACGCTCTGCCTACCATTAGGGATAAAGGCGTGATTATATGTATGTATAGCATCGAAGCAAACTTAAACCTAAAAAATCTTTCACAGGTTGCTACTAAAATTGAAGATTACTCTAATCGTACTGATTCAAAAAACAGAGATATAGTAATCTTCTTTTCTGAAAAACAAAACCACATTTTATATTAAGTATACACAATGTTTTCTTTTTATGTCTCTAGTTTTGTTTTCTATACCTAGCCCTCAAAATAAATCAAATTTGAGATATGTAACTTTACTTCTTGTCCGGCTGCACTTGAAATATTACTAGCTTCGGTGACCAGATGAGTGCATTCACGTGCGATGTCGGTTTGATAGCTTCTGGCCGCGTCCATAGGGACGATATCTTTAACGGGTAGTCTAAATCCTTAAATCACTGGCGTCTGATGACTTGCATAGCGTAGTTGGTGATATATCTACTTTTTGGATAGAATATACATACATACAATCACGCCTTTATCCCTAATGGGGTAGGCACAGCATAAACGATAGAATATACATTTCATATTTTGATTTCTAGTACCGAAATATATATTTTATTCTATTCTATTTGCAAACTCTAACGGTTATCAACATTATAATGATTAAAAATGGGAAATTTACGGACCGACCGTGATCATAACGCAAACTGCTTTGAAATATAATATAACGGTAAATTTCCCGTTTTTAATCATTATCATATTATTTATTAAAATTAAATTGTTTCGCAAAAAAAACCCGCTATTTTATCTAGAAAAACTACTTTTTACCTACTTTGTAAAATATTGTAAAACTCCCACAAAAATACCCCGTCTTGGGATTCCAGTCTGAAATAAGTTGCTAGTTTACCTACCTAAATATCGGCTAACAATTTTGACTAGAATTTTAAAATACTTTTAAAGAAGACGTAGGCCACTCACAACACAATTCCAATATGGCAGCCGATATAAAGAAGGCAAATATCCACGTCTGATCCGTAGTGACCCGATCGATGCCGTTTGACCCCTCACCTGCCCCCGTCCGTCTTCAGATCCGTTGCAACTGAGTTAAGGAGAAGCTTTGTAAAGACGCTACAATTTGAGCAACGAAGAAAGTAAGAAAAAAAAGAAAAAATAAAGAAGGAAAGAAAAAGAGATAGATAGAAAAGAAACATCCGTCTGTAGTCGAGTATGATCCGTAGTGACCCGATCGATGCCGTTTGACCCCTCACCTGCCCCCGTCCGTCTTCAGATCCGCTGCAACTGCATTAAGGGATAGCTTTGTAAAGACGCTACAATTTAAGCTATAAAGAAGGTTAAAAAGAAGGAAAGAAAAAGAGATAGATAGAAAAGAAACATCCGTCTGTAGTCGAGTATGATCCGTAGTGACCCGATCGATGCCGTTTGACCCCTCACCTGCCCCCGTCCGTCTTCAGATCCGCTGCAACTGCATTAAGGGATAGCTTTGTAAAGACGCTACAATTTAAGCTATAAAGAAGGTTAAAAAGAAGGAAAGAAAAAGAGATAGATAGAAAAGAAACATCCGTCTGTAGTCGAGTATGATCCGTAGTGACCCGATCGATGCCGTTTGACCCCTCACCTGCCCCCGTCCGTCTTCAGATCCGCTGCAACTGCATTAAGGGATAGCTTTGTAAAGACGCTACAATTTAAGCTATAAAGAAGGTTAAAAAGAAGGAAAGAAAAAGAGATAGATAGAAAAGAAACATCCGTCTGTAGTCGAGTATGATCCGTAGTGACCCGATCGATGCCGTTTGACCCCTCACCTGCCCCCGTCCGTCTTCAGATCCGCTGCAACTGCATTAAGGGATAGCTTTGTAAAGACGCTACAATTTAAGCTATAAAGAAGGTTAAAAAGAAGGAAAGAAAAAGAGATAGATAGAAAAGAAACATCCGTCTGTAGTCGAGTATGATCCGTAGTGACCCGATCGATGCCGTTTGACCCCTCACCTGCCCCCGTCCGTCTTCAGATCCGCTGCAACTGCATTAAGGGATAGCTTTGTAAAGACGCTACAATTTAAGCTATAAAGAAGGTTAAAAAGAAGGAAAGAAAAAGAGATAGATAGAAAAGAAACATCCGTCTGTAGTCGAGTATGATTCGTAGTGACCCGATCGAAGCCGTTTGACCCCTCACCTGCCCCCGTCCGTCTTCAGATCCGCTGCAACTGCGTTAAGGAGAAGCTTTGTAAAGACGCTACAATTAAAAAAAATAAGAAATAAGGAAATGAGAAAGGAAAAAAAAGAAAAGAAACATCCGTCTGTAGTCGAGTATGATCCGTAGTGACCCGATCAATGCCGATTGACCCCTCACCTGCCCCCGTCCGTCTTCAGATCCGCTGCAACTGCGGTAAGAAGAAGCTTTGTAAAGACGCTACAATTTAAGCAACGAAGAAAGTAAGAATAAAGGAAAAAAAGTAAAGAAGGAAAGAAATAAAAGGAAGAGAGATAGGAAGAAAGAAAAATCAATTTCTGTTACAAAAGTTCATATTTGAGACTTTATCACTTTGTGAATTTTTCCCCGGTTTGGTTAGCACATTGCAGGCTGAATCACCTGATTGTCCGAAAAAGAAAAAGATTTCGTGCTTCGGAGGGCACGTTAAGCCGTCGGTGCCGGTCGCTGTCTTTTATAGTGGTCGTTACTCAAACCATCTCAGAGGCCTGATAGTTGTGCTACTAGGCGGTTTAAAAACTCTGACACCAGGGTTCATCGGATCCATAGACTCGATACCCACTCGACAGAAGAAGAATCAATTTCTGTAGTCGAGTATGATCCGTAGTGACCTGCCCATGTCCGTCTGCCACAATATATTTTTCAACATACATACATACATACATAAAATCACGCCTTTATCCCTTACGGGGTAGGCAGAGCGATAAACGCCTCGTAAAAGGCGCTTTCGCCACGTCTGACAAAAATTGAGGGGAATTTTAGATCGAAAAGTGTAATGCTATAGTGACAGGTTATCAGCCCATCGCCTAAATTACAATACACTGTAACCCTCGAGTCCCTTTTGCTGACTTCTACAGCATGCCCGGGAGGAAGGGCAGCTGGAACATGCTATGTTTTTCTATCTCTCCCAGTCCAGCATGGAAGGATTATTATATTTTTCAAGTAGATCGAAAAAATTAGAGATAATAATAAAAAAATATTTTTTGTTTCGCTGAGGACAGGATTCGAACCTGCGCGGGTAGAACCCATTGGATTTCAAGTCCAACTCCTTAACCACTCGGACACCTCAGCCACACTATCTGGTACCAAAATTGTACCTACATGTTATTGTAATGGGGCCTTCATTAAAGCTGTATTAAAATAACACCTGTATTAACAATGAATGTCTTCTATGCTCCATGTGCGACAGAAAAACGGAATGTGCCAGTTGCATTTCTTCCCGGGCTTTCTGTAAAAACCAGCTAAGGGATCCGAGGGTTTCTCTATATTTCGATTTAGGCGATAGGCTGACAACCGCAATGGGTCACTACAGCAATATAACTAAAAATCTATCTTAAATAACCCTGAAAACTTTGTCAGACGTGGCAGAACGACCTTTGTTTAAATCATTTACGATCTGCCTACCCCATTAGGTATAAAGGCGTGATTGTATGTATGTATGTATGTATCAACAATGAAAATTACGTGTAAAATAAAATGCGCCTACCCTGTGGGCCTAACGAAACTCATATGTAAGAAATAGGGCAAAAAGCATAGGTAGTTGCCAAAATTTCGACTGAACTAATATTATAAGCCCATACCTGTCATTTTCAACCGTGAGAGAACGGAAAGGGACGGCAATAATTTTCGTCACGATTTAGTTAAGTCGTGCCATCCACGCTCCTAACTTATCGTCAACTTTTACGAACTCCATAGACTGTGATGCACCAAAACTACAGGCTTCATAAAATTATACTCAGATATAGTCCCCTGTGATTTGAATTCGTTGCCGTTTGGCCTCTCAACCGCACCAGTCAATATTTTAAAGAAACTTTTTAACACTGTTATTTTATATTTAGTAGCTTCTCCTTAAGCGGGTGGGGGCTGCAATCTGCCACCTTTTTGTCCGTCTCACGTCACCCTGCGCTTCAGGCTTCTTCACTCAATATCGGACTTGGCTTCACTGTACAGACATCACATAGGTACAATCTATAACAGCTAGATAACTTGAAGCTTGTCGCAACTTACTCAAGTCAGTTGATGAGGTGGGTCGTTCAACCTGCATTGTGCTAAACTAATTTGAGAATAAGATCTTTCAAAATAATTGCTACGTAAATAATTAAAAAATATCAAGGTATTGGGCTTGACTGAATTACGACTACATACATACATAATACATAAAAATCACACCTTTATCCCTTACGGGGTAGGCAGAGCGTTAAACGCCTTGAAAAAGGCGCTTTCGCCACGTCTGACAAAAATTGAGGGTAATATTAGATTGTAATGTGTATTGCCATAGTGACAGGTTGTCAGCTCATCGCCTAAATTACAATACACTGTAACCCTCGAGTCGCTTTTGCTGACTTCAACAGCATACCCGGGAGGAAGGGCAGCTGGAACGTTCTATGTTTTTCTATCTCTCCCAGTCCAGCATGGAAGTAATTACGACTATTAGGCTCGTAATTATAAAATGATCTCAAGTTTAAGAGCAATATTAAGTATGGATTTGACAGGCCACATTGTACCGAAATGACATTTCTGATACGAACTCAAACTAGGTGTCTCAAGTGCGGTTTACCAATACGGGCCTTAGAAATACCTCGATGAAAAATACTATCAAACTTTTCATGTGACTTGGTGATACAGCGAAGAACGCGGTTGCATGTCAGCTTTTACAATATCAAAAGAAATAGGGTGAAGATTTAATTTGAAAATAATACATGTATCTCTATGATAGGCACTTAAGTTAGAATCCATTCCATCTCACCAATCTCCAAGCTCAAACAAACGGCGTTGCCGTATCGAGAGCGCCATCAATCCAGCCCCTTCCAACAAACTTCGCCCCAAATCCACGTACAGAATTAACTCTCGGAAAAAAGGAGCCGGCAAGACGGGATGGCTGTAACCTTACTGTAACACATTTTCGTCGCAAAGGCTAACGATTCCGAAGCGAGCTGTCCCATAAATCGTTGGGGCCTGATTGATACATGGCGCTGCGTTGACGCCCATCCAGTAATTTAGTGCCTTCGCCGCCCACCAAGCATCCAGATACCAGCACTTTTGTTTTGCATTAATTCCTTTTAGCTGCTCCTTCCTTCGTATCGGCCTCGAGCAAATTTATTTTTAAAAGGTTCGTAATGGGATGGGATTGTTACCTGTTTTGTTATTTCGGCGGTGTTTTGGATTTTGGATTTTGTAGGAAGGCTCCTGAGATTAGAATTTTAGTGATAAGTAGTAATAAAATAAGGCAGTTTCTTGAAATGTTGGCCTAGGAGTGCGAGAAAAACATAGAATGTACCAGCTGCATTTCCTCCCAAGCATGCTGTAAAAACCAGCTAAGGGATCTGAGGGTTTCAGTATATTGTAATTTAGGCGACGGGCTGACACTACAGAAACATACGTACAAATCTTTCTTTGACGGCCCTCAAGACTTTGTCAGACGTGGCGGAACGGACTTTGTTTAGGTCGTTTACGCTCTGCCCACCCCTTTAGGGATAAAGTCGTGATTATTTGTATGTATGTTTCTGTAAAAGAAAATAAAATTACATGTAGGTACCTATTTTGTTTATTTGTTATGTAGCTATAACATCCAAAACAAAAAAAACTATTAATTGAACTAAAATTTATTTATTTCCTATTTATTGACCGAAAATATGTCATTCCTTCTTTTCATTTATAAGGAAACTATTCACTATGATTATGAAATGAAAAATTGGGATACTCTTATTATGCAGTGGTTGAAACAGTGCAGCAGAAAACTATACAATGAAATCTAATTTTAAAATTAGTATTTTAATCCAACAATGGGCTCGATTATAGATTTGCCGATTAATACTAAAAATAAAATCAATTTGTCACTTTCAGACTAAATACATTGGAAAAGGACAGGAGACCTACACTCTCCTGTTTTTGATTTATAGTCGGTGGTTTTATGCGATATCTGTCATTTTTATCCGCCGACTTATGATACGGCGGATGAAATTGACAGCAATACTGGGAAAACGTACAAAAGCGCCTCAAAATCTAACGGACAAAGTGTAAATCTATTGAGCATTGTCCTTTTTAAATTTTATTATATTGATAGTGACAGATAGATTCAAATTTTAGATTTAGCCGGTGGTATCTAGAATCGACCCCATTTTAATACAAATCGGAATAAAGACAGGTTCCCAAGTATATTACAGTATAATAAATAAATAATTACTTAGTTCCCACGATGCTATCTTAAACACATCTGTGTTGTTCGAACAATTTGATGAAATACAGAACAATAGCTACTAATGATTGTATTCAACTAGACACTGTAGTTATGTTTTTGAAAATTTCGACATGTCGTAATCGTAAGTAATACAATAACAAATATGTTGTATTAATATTATGTGAAATCTTATTTTCGCTTTGGTTTCTTATGTCCTAAATCTTCTTTCATTTCGAGAATAGTTCCTCAAAAATAATTGTGGAATTTAATTGCTAACCAATGGGGGAATGTTGCCAGCCTATTGGTCAGTTTACCTCATGGATCTCCATAGAGCGTTGGAGGGTCTTTTTATTAGTTTTTTTTTTTTAGATATTAAGGATGTTTAAGATTTTGTGAATTGTATTATAATTTTGTAAAAAAAAAAAACTAAAAATTTATAGTTAATTTCATTAATACCGTGATATATTCCGCTTCAGAAGGAATATTTGCCGTGACATGTAATAATTACATTTATATCTTCAAATCATTGCAAATTTGATTAGTTTTTTATTTTTGTTAGTTAATGTAGTTATTTAAGTTACTTCCATGTTGGTCTGGGAGCGAAAGAAAAACATAGAATGTGCCAGCTGCGTTTCCTCCCGGGTATGCTGTAAAAACCAGCTAAGGGATCCGAGGGTTTCAGTATATTGTAATTTAGGCGATGGGCTGACAACCTGTCACTACAGCAATATACTTACAAATCTATCTTAAATAACCCTCAAAACTTTGTCAGACGTGGCGGAACGACCTTTGTTTGGGTCGTTTACGCTCTGCCTACCCCATTAGGGATAAAGGCGTGATTATATGTATGTATGTATGTATGTATGTAGTTATTTAAGTTACATACATACATACATACATAAATCACGCCTTTATCCCTTACGGGGTAGGCAGAGCGTTTAACGCCTCGTAAAAGGCGCTTTCGCCACGTCTGACAAAAATTAAGGGGACTATTTTAGATTGTAATATGTATTGTATTGTATTTAAGTTACCTATTGTTATTTTGCAAATCCCTCTCTAACCTCATTGTTTTGTCAATGATAAACTCCAATGCCAACCTAGCGAACAGTTGAATGTGAGAAACAAAAACAATAATTATGGTATGGTTACTTCCATGCTGGACTGGGAGAGATAGAAAAACATAGAATGTTCCAGCTGCCCTTCCTCCCGGGCATGCTGTAGAAGACAGCAAAAGGGACTCGAGGGTTACAGTGTATTGTAATTTAGGCGATGGGCTGACAACCTGTCACTATGGCAATACACATTACAATCTAAAATTACCCTCAATTATTGTCAGACGCGGCGAAAGCGCCTTTTACGAGGCGTTTAACGCTCTGCCTACCCCGTAAGGGATAAAGGCGTGATTTATGTATGTATGTATGTATGGTATGGTTCCAGTGATTTTACGACAATATTGGCTTAGGCCCGTATTTATAGATTGAGAGAAATATTAAGTATGGATTTGACAGGCCGTTTTGTACTGAAATGATATTTCTGATACGAACTCAAACTCGCTGTCAGTCTCAAGAGCCGATTATACGAGCCATAGACATTGATAATTAATAAGGCCCGTAATTATAAACAGCACTTGAGACTGATAGCTAGATTGAGTCCGTATCAGAAAAGTAATTTCAGTAGAAAAAGACCTGTCAAATCCGTACTTAATATTGCTCTCAATCTTGAGATTGCCTTATAAATACGAGCCTAAGAGAGATTTAATGTATGTTTTGCAGATACAGGGTGAAAAAGGTTCACAATAATCCTGTATTTTATGTTTTACATTATGTTGTTGCAGTGCCTACCACAATTTTTCAAACTCAAAACCGACTATTGTTCGCATTCAGTCAGTCTGGCATATCACGAAGACAGACCAATTCCCAGTCCTGCGTGCATACTCTGTCACCATATTTTTATCCTAAAAGGACAAATTAAAAGAATCATGAAGTAGGTTAAAACTGAAACATTTTAATCAAATATATTTTTTCTTCCATGCTGGACTGGGAGAGATAGAAAAACTAGAATTTTCCAGCTGCCCGGGCATGCTGTAGAAGTCAGCAAAAGGGACTCGAGGGTTACAGTGTATTGTAATTTAGGCGATGGGCTGACAACCTGTCACTATAGCAATACACATTACAATCTAAAATTGCCCTCAATATTTGTCAGACGTGGCGAAAGCGCCTTTTACGAGGAGTTTGACGCTCTGCCTACCCCGTAAGGGATAGAGACGTGATTTTATGTATGTATGTATGTATTTTTTATTTCAACCCAAAATATTTAAGCTAAAAGCATAAACTATAATCTACACTTATAATTGTATACTTACAGACAAAATATAGTTACGTACTTTTGATTGTAATCATTATTATAGTTCAATTTGTACAGAAAATTTTGACACAGAAATATTATTTCTAGGATATTGTTTCTACATGAAAGTCGCAAGTAAAATCGCGGCCAATTAATCAATAAAACTAGAATAAATCATCACACGTAAAATCATTACATACATACATATAATCACGCCTTTATCCGAAATAGGATAGGCAGAGCTTAAACGACCTAAACAAAGGTCGTTCCGCCTCGTCTGACAAATTTTTAGAAGGTTATTTAAGATATATTTGTAGGTATATTCCTGTCGAAGTTTTGAGGGTTAATTAAGATAGATTTGAAGGTATATTGCTATAGTGACAGGTTGTCAGCCCTTCGCCTAAACTATGATATACTGAAACCCTCGGATCCCTTAGCTGGTTTTTACAGCATGTCGGAGGAAATGCAGCTGGCATATTCTATGTTTTTCCTTCACAGGCCAGCATGAAAGAAAATCAATTTCATTTTAAATACATTTCCCTTATCAATATAAATGGAAACCAATATAATTAGCCCACCCATAACCCGAAGCGATGTGCACCAGACGAGTTGGATCAATGTTGCACAATCCAGGCGATAGAATTTTACGGGACCCGACCGAAGCGGTAAGCAGCGGTAGTAAATAGTCGCGCAAAGAATCAAGTGACTGGAAGAGATAGCTTACAATATGATCCTAGAGGAATTAAGCTAAAATATGACGTTGACGTCCTAAATCCTCGGCTAGAATTCAGGATACTTTGAGCAGTAGACGAGTTGGATCAACGTTGCACCATCCGGGTGATAGAATTTTACGGGACACGACTGAAGCGGTAAGCAGCGGTAGTAAATAGTCGGGCAAAGAATCAAGTGACTGGAAGAGATAGCTTACAATATGATCCTAGAGGAATTAAGCTAAAAGATGACGTTGACGTCCTAAATCCTCGGCTAGAATTCAGGATACTTTGAGCAGTAGACGAGTTGGATCAATGACCCGACTAAAGCGGTAAGCAGCGGTTGTAAATAGTCGCGCAAAGAATCAAGTGACTGGAAGAGATAGCTTACTTTACGAATAGGATTTTTATAAGACCTATTTCAGATGTCAAAGGAAATCCGGCCTAGTCAGGATCCTTAAGGTCAGTTAAGGACACAATTCCTGTTTGAGAATACTTTGGAACCTCTATGTGCAGCAGACGAGTTGGATCAATGTTGCACAATTCAGGCAGCAATAGTAAATAGTCACGCAAAGAATCAAATGACTGGAAGAGATATTGTTTACCGTGTCAAAACAACGCTGTACAGTTTCTTTTGCCTTACCTTATACAGCAGGTTGACATCTAGGATATAATTTCTGAATCTAATCTAAGACAACAGGATCAGTTTTCTCCAAGCTAGTTAGTAAGACGGGATTTTCAGAGCGTTACTATTGAATACATACATACATAAAATCACGCCTTTATCCCTTACGCCTACCCAGGCAGAACGTAAAACGTCTCCTAAAAGGCGCTTTCGCCACGTCTGACATAAATTGAGGGCAATTTTAGATTTTATTGAAATCCTGCTAAATTGAGCTTTTTATCCACCGAACGCCTCCAGGAATGTATTGACTGTCCACGTCTTCTCTGACTGCCGGTTAGTTTGCTAATTTTTTAATGGCAACCGGATAGACAGACGTAGTAGACGTTGGGTCATTATTGCTAAAAGTAAGTTGTTTACATAGTAGATATAAATAAAAGCCACATCCAGAACTCTACATCCCCGTTCGGACATTAATGCAGTGCGCTGTATGTAACTATTACGCGTTGAGTTGTGGATTTGTTTTGCCGGTCCGAACCCCCGAGCTATGAAAATGAGTTGGACTCCTTACAGGAAATAGGTGACGGGGGGTGGGGGGTGACATAGTTTTAAATCGCTTTCGAGCTGGGGTTTCAACGGCTTCAAGCTAGAGCAAATCCGGTCATATCTTAGAATGACGTGAACGTGACTAATATCGACTTTTTATTTTTTCAAAGTATTTTCTGTAGCATGATTAAATGCGATTGATGATATTTATTTTTTTATTAGTAAACAAACACAGCTGATTGATTGGTTTTAGAGTTGTTTCGCCTGTGCTTTTTTTAAGAAATTATTGAAGTGTTACGATTAACCCACAGAAAACTAAGCAAAACGGTGGAAAGCAAATTTTGGTAATATTATTTGTTTAGGCGAAACTTACACAGTATGCAAACTGATATCAGTAAACAAGACTCTACCATTGTGTTTCTAACAACCTGCCGGGTAAATTCTAACACTCAGCCAAATAAGACTTCAGATATTAGTTACTAGGCGCACAGCATTGCAACGGAGGCTGCCAAATCGAAAACTGAGCGAAACTCATAAGTTGCTACTATCTGTGCTATTGGCCAACTTTTCTTCCCTCTATGGGCCTCATTTGCAAACATATGGTGCGTGATATTGAGAAGGTTTTCAATTAAATTTGGTCCAGTTACTAAAACGACATAATTTTAGCAGCTTTTGATTTATCCATTGTTAAATTAAGGGCAGAAAACTAACATACGTGGGACACTCAGAAAGTTTTGCGACACTAAAAAAAAATGTTCTACAGGCACATATAATTTTATTAAATCATTTCAAAGAACTCTCCACCAGCCTCTATACAAAGATTCATGCGTCTGAACCAGTTTTCAAAACACTTTTTCCAGTCCGCCGTAGACACCTCGTTTACAGCCTGCTCGAACGCAGCCAGCGCATCTTCCGGCGACGAAAATTGTATCCCCTTGAGCTGATTTTTTATTTTTGGAAATAAAAAGAAGTCACACGGTGCTAGATCAAGGCTGTAAGGAGGGTGACCCAGGAGTTTGACTGGTGTGCTGTCCAGGAAGTTCTTCGTTTTGAGCGCGGTGTGTGCAGGCGCATTGTCGTGGTGGAGCAGTAGTCCGCGGAGCCCTGTGTTTGGTCGCTTGTTGCTCACAACAGAAAAAACTTCTGGTAAACATTTGGTAGTATACCATTCGGCGTTAATGCTTCTTTGATCTCGTAAGGGAATTGAGGCCAAGTGGCCAGTCAAATTAAAAAAGCTGGCGATCAAAATCTTCCCCCCGCTTCGAGATCGCTTCACTTTGATAGGCGTTGGTTCATTTTGAAACACCCAAACTGTCGACTTGCGCTTGGTTTCTGGATCGTATTGATAAATCCAGGACTCATCACCTGTTACGATGTCGTAAACACGCCGAGACGAGCCTGCTTCAAATTTGTTCAGCATATCACGGCACCATTCCACCCGGGCCTGCTTCTGAGCGTCGGTGAGGTAGTGCGGCACCCAGCGCGATACTATCCTCCTCACGCGAAGATGCCCATGTAGAATCTCGTGAACGCTTCCCGATCCAATCTTTAATATGTGCTGAATCTCCTGATATGTAATTCGCCTATTATCTTGGATTAAATTTTTCACTGCTAGCACATTTCGTTCCGTAATAGCCGTCAAAGGGCGACCGCTTCTTTCTTCATCCCCCAAGGTTGGTCGACCGCGCCTAAATTCGTTATACCAACGATACACGGTTGCCTTGGAGGGGCTTTCATCCATAAATGCCATTTGAAGTCTATCGAACGATTCATCCGGTTTCAGGCGACACTTGAAATCGTAAAAAATCATAGCTCTAAAATGTTCCCGGCGCAAATCCATTTTTCAGTAAGACACGATACTTTGAATTGGCTCGCAAAAAATGTGGAGGGAAATTTTGAAAATGGAACACACATATTTTTACTTACAAGTAATCATATTTTCAAAAAAGATTCTAACCGGCCAGTCTGCCATATATAAAAACTATTTATCGCAATACTTTCTGAGTGGCCTGGTATTTACGAATTTCAAAATGACACAACTGGCGCCATCTCTTGCTCTCATGTAGGCGAAAATTCTGATAAAAATATTTTGATTTAAAATAATTTGAACTTATTTAGCTTAAACCTCAGCATATTAAGTAGTGAAATATCCTTTTTTTTTTACATATTTTTGACACTGTTGTTTTATTTTACTTTCCATTATCATCACATTTATCAGTCGTAGAAAAGACACTTATTCTGCCCTGGTACGGTCAGCAGCGGCAGGTAAACAAAGCGGCACATTAAGAGGGTAGATTAAGAGCGCGCGTGAAATACGGCGACGTCAGTAAATTTTCTTGCGCCACCCCTCTGTCTGACGCGCGCCACCATCGACACTCAGTGCTGACGTGTGGAGCGTCAGCAAAAGCAGATACTTCGTTTAATGGTTAAGAAGTAAATTTACAATTTTTGGCAGCTATTGAACAATTTTTTTTACATACATACATATAATCACGCCTTTATTATTATTGGGGTAGGCAGTCTGACAAAGTTTTGAGTGTTATTTAAGATAGATTTGTACGTATATTGCTGTAGTGTCAGGTTGTCAGCCCATTGCCTACATTACAATATAGAGAAACCCTCGGATCCCTTAGCTGGTTTTTACAGCTTGCCCGGGAGGAATTGCAGCAAATTATTTTATTTGCAGCTAACCTTCCCAATAATTAAGTTCAAGTATCATTTAACATAGTAAAAGCTCATACTTTCATTTTCTATTATATTTTTTGTTAGTAAAAGCACATACATACATACATACATAAAATCACGCCTTTATCCCTTACGAGGTAGGCAGAGCGATAAACGCCTCTTAAAAGGCGCTTTCGCCACGTCTGACAAAAATTGAGGGCAATTTTAGATTGAAAAGTGTATTGCTATAGTGACAGGTTGTCAGCCCATCGCCTAAATTACAATACACTGTAACCCTCGAGTCCCTTTTGCTGACTTCTACAGCATGCCCGGGAGGAAGGGCAGCTGGAACATTCTATGTTTTTCTATCTCTCCCAGTCCAGCATGGAAGGAGCAAGTAAAAGCACGTAACTCATTATAGTGTTGAAGGGGTTAATAATAATAATGGCACGCTAATACCGTCCACATCATGCCAATCGTACTATCCTCAACTGGAATCATTCCCAAAACTCTTACCAATAGCCTTAAAACTCTTAACATCTCTACAAATCTGATATACACTTTACAGAAAGCTACAATGGTTAACACATGCCGCATCACAAGAAAGTTTTTAACTTCATCGACTATTACCTCAGAACCTTCTGCCATACTTGGTTAAATCCCGTATGGTAGAGTATTACCTTCTTTAAAAAGAAGAGAAAAACAAAAGAAGAAATAAATAATTATAAAGATTTTTACATACATACATACATACAATCACGCCTTTATCCCTAATGGGGTAGGCAGAGCGTAAACGATCCAAACACAGGTCATTTCGCCAAATCTGACAAAGCTTTGAGGGCTTTTTAAGATTTTATAGGTATATTGCTATAGTGACAGGTTGTCAGCGAATCGCCTAAATTGTAATATACTGGCCTCGGATCCCTTAGCTGGTTTTTACAGCATGCCCGGGAGGAAATGCAGCTGACACATTCTATGTTTTCCTCTCGCTTCCAGGCTAGCATGGAAGATAAAGATTTTTATTTACCTGTTAATGGCTTAACAGTTTTAATAATCAACATCTTCCAATCTGATTGCAAAAATCTCTATATTTTATTCACATTAAATCTTTATACATATTAAACACGCATATACACTCACCAACACTCCTTAATTTCAGTCCCTATTTCATAATTTGAATAATAAATGGCAATTATTATTGTAAAGCGGTAATAAGTTTAGCTGTAAGATCAAGGCATCTCCATTAAAATTGTCTTCGACTACTTATGAGGGCCTTATCGTATGTAGATGTAAGATTTATGCAATAAATTATTTTTCATTTATTTCATTTCTTTACAAAGGATTACATACGATTAACTTAAGACTAAATAAAACAATATATATATATATATATATATATATATGTAAATTTAAACCATGGAAAAAAATATATATATTTATTTATTTACTGTTTATTGTACACAAGTGACATGAGAAAGACAATAACGACACAACAGGTACAGCTTATTTCTGCTAAGAAATATCTTCCAGCGGATCTACGGAAGTGAGACTTAGTAATAATAGATAATGGAAGTTTGAGTTGTTACTAACAACCCTTTTCCCCAATTTATTAGAATTTGACAGTCTTTAATGCATTTTCCCCACTCGTCAATAGGCCTGGCAATTTATATCAGCAAACTTGTGACTGTAATATTATAATGATTAAAAACGGGAAATTTACCGTGATTTTCCAGTTTTGTATGAGTATCCAATATTTCAACGCAGTTTCATGCGTTATGATCACGGATCGACTGAAGAACTTGCGAGAGGTGTGGTGGCTGAGGAGATCGGTTTACCCTTTTTCGTTTTTAATCATTATAATGTTGATAACCGTGAGAGTTTGAAAATAACTGTAATTTCTCGCACAAACACTTCGTCTTTCTAACGGCTTTCTAATAAAACAGATACGCCTTTTCTGCTGACGCTACACCCGTCTCCCGATCCGTCCCGAAAATTTCCGTTCGAGCCGTTCCTAAAGCTCGCCTTTTTTAATCTCTATAAATCAAATTTATGACTTGTGTAAGCTTCTGTTTTATTTACCCCGTTTATAATTTCGCTCCGTGCACCTATAGATTAGGCAAGGGTTTCGAAGATAGGGCCCAGTGTGTATGCTTTTTATTGCCTAAATATAATTAAGGGGTGAAATGATTTGGATGCGCTTTGGGAGATGGAAAGCTCTATGCTTTATGGGTTTGGGCGCCATGTTGAAATAATTTGTTTATTTGTTTGGGGGTTTTAAATGCTTGCTATGCTAATGTTGATAGATGACGGCAGAACTATGTAAGTACCCATACCTAGATCTCGGAAAAATGATTTTGTATCCAAGCATCTAGGGCTTCCATGCTGGACTGGGAGCGAGAGAAAAACATAGGAGGTGCCAGCTGTATTTCCTCCCGAGCATGTTGTAATGTGTATAAAGTTTTGAACTTTGTCAGACGTGGCGGAACGACCTTAGTTTAGGTCGTTTACGCTCTGCCTACCCCATTAGAAATAAAGGCGGCACTATATGTATATTATGTATGTATCTAGGGCCCGTAATTATAAACCGCACTTGAGACTGACAGTTAGTTTGAGTCAATATCAGAAATGTCATTCCAGTTCAAAAGGACCTGTCAAATCCATACTTAATATTACTCTCAATCTTGAGATCGCTTTATAAATACGAGCCTTAAACATGACATCCAATTACTTACATCATTGCTTACAACCCATACATAAATCCCCATCCCAACCCTAGCAGAGGTTTTTGCCGTTTCGTTTCTCATGTTCATCTGCAATCGTTTTGGGCGTAAAATAATTAATTTCGCCATTGTTCGCTCCGTGTCGCGCAGAAATTATTGCTTTGTCTTTGTAAAGAAATGACGTATAACGGAACGCCCTAACGGGGGACGTGGAAAAATATGGCCGCTGAAGTTTTCAGGTGGTTAAAGGATTAATTGTTTTTTTACCTATATTCTGTAATAGGATTAATCATCATCATCATTCTATTTTATTTCAGGCAATATGTACATTAGTAGATGTTAAATAATGTAAACAGATACCCATAGAATATATACCTTACAGACTAACAAACAAATTTATAAATACTTAAATACTACTTCGAAGTATGGACGATGATTAATGATGGGTTTGATTTTGATTAGGTCTTGCTTCTTTTCTAAGTTAGTACATACATACATACATACATATAATCACGCCTTTATCCCTAATGGGGTAGGCAGAGCGTAAACAACCTATACAAAGGTCGTTCCGCCACGTCTGACAACGTTTTGAGGGTTATTTTAAGATAGATTTGTAGGTACATTGCTGTAGTGACAAGTTGTTAGCCCATCGCCTAAATTGCAATATACAGAAACCCTCGGATCCCTTAGCTGGTTTTTACAGCATGCCCGGGAGGAAATGCAGCTGGCACATTGTACGTTTTTCTCTCGCTCCCAGTCCAGCATGGAAAGACTTCTAAGTTAGTAGTGACCAAAATAGACTCAAAGATGGAGTAAGCTCATCCAAGCCTAAAACCTTTACACCAAGTTGAAGCATTAATAGCCTTTGATTGCTGAAGAGCTTCTATGCTGGACTAGGAGCAAGAGAAAAACATAGAATGTGACAGTTGCATTTCCTCCCGAGCATGCTGTAAAAACCAGCTAAGGGATCAAAGGGTTTCAGTATATCGCAATTTAGGCGATTGGCTGACAACCTGACATTACAGCAATATACGTATATGCAAATCTATCTTAAACAACCCTCAAAACTTTGTCAGACGTGGTGGAACGAACTTTGTTTAGGTCATATACGCTCTGTCTACCCCATTAGGGATAAAGGCGTGATGATGTATGACTGAAGATAAAATTATGAAATACAAATAAGGAGATCATTTATTAAGGATGATCATTTTATGTGGATCCTATATATGTTATTTTTTTTCCTAAGTAAACCCAGCTTTTGTTTAATTGAATCGCTGAAATCATTTCGCACTGCTTCCGTTTTTATAGATCGCCACATCTTCAACTCTCACAATCATGGATCATTCTTATATGTCCCAGCTAGCAGTTAGTCCTAGAACCATCTTCAGTCCGCCATGCTGGAAATACATATACGTAAAACATCGGGCGTCAACATTGAAATAATAAATCTGACAACGCGTGAGCGAGAGATGTGGATGCAGCATAAAGCGCTTGAATTTATTAGAAAAGATAAAGTCTCATCGAATTAAGAAAGAAATAGACCAAGTAGAGAGATAGAGATAGAGATAAATTTGTTAATAATTGTAAATCACAAGTAAAAAATTAGAAGCACTTAAGTATAGCACATTAATAATCAGTATAGTCGAAAGATATCTTTAAAACTTTTAAAACAGTAATAAATAAGTTTATGTATGCAATTTTCATCGATAAATAGGAAAGGCTATGTTTATATCAGTTTATAGCTTATAAAATGACGTACCAAATTAGAAGCAAGTCCTACGAAAACTTTGATTCTGATGATAATGATGTCGTTTAGGTTAATAATGTTAAACATGTGACGAAATTAACTGCTAAGAAAAACCCGGGCAGAGTAACCAGTACGTCAAATTGAAAAAAACAGATTCAAAACTTGCAACAATAAAATCCACAGCTCAAATCTCAAGCGCCACATCCGCTTGAAACCCCTTCTCCACGTCCGAGGGTTCCCCCTCTCCCCTCCCCCACTCAAAACCCCAAGGAGGTTCTTCGCTGTCACGTGATGATGGACGGCCAGCATAAAACTGACGAGAGCGACTACCCCGCGTCGGAATGGCTCTACGGAGCCCAGTATATCACTTTTATTACATGCCATCTTCATTTTCATATTTCATATTTGCATTTCGCCCCCCTACCCCCTATTTAACCCCCCTTTTAAGCGTTTCGCGCGTTTTTCTATGTAATCGCCGAAGGCTTTGTGTTGTGGACGTAACGAGTGGCCGGCCTCGTCAAAGGAAATTTTATGTTGGTAAGGTGGTACGTGTGTGCTCCCGTTTTTAATTTAATGGTTCTGTACAAAGACATTGTCAAAGACATTGTACAAGACATTTTTAAAGGTTATTAGACCCTGTTTAGACATTATTTCTTATATCCAATCAGTCATCTCCATAGCCTTATCCCGTATCTTACCGAGTTGACTACCTAATCTAAGGGATTGAACGAGGGAACTGCTTTTTACACAGAGCGACTGCCATCTGAACTACGCAACCCAGAAGGAAAAACAGATAATCCTAGATAAGGTCAGAGTTTTCAAGTTTTATATCCAATATCGTAACAAACACACAAAATGATTTTTATATAATTGTCAAAATATTAGGAATATATCAACTATTTGTAATTTTGCTATCGGATAGAAAAACAATTGTAGTGTAGGTGTATGAGCTGAATGTTTTGAATTTAAATCTTAATTTAATGCTAACTTTTCAACATTTGAGATTGTTTACTATAAGTTTTATGTGGTAAGTCTTTTGTCGTTTTGACTCTGCCAGCAATAACATATCTCTAACACAATCCAAATAAACAAAGAGTTAAATGCCTACTTATCTTATTGGGCGAAAAAAGTTTGCCAAGGTGAATTTATTTTCCATACAATTTAATAAAGTTCTAAAATTGTGTCATATCTACCTACTGAATAAAACCCTTTCACTTGGGTCCCCTAAATAAAAAGGCGAGGCGAATATGTAACAAAGTTCAGCGCTTGTCGTGACGTGTTTACTAAGCAAATGCCTTTAGAGGCTAATTTTGTACCTTATGGCAGGGAAGTTAGAAAAAGAGTATAAAGCCAAGTCCAAAGAAAGAGTTGAAACCCTTTGAGAGTCAACGTCAATAACAGCGCATTTTATATTAAAACCGTGTTAGATTTTATGTCTGTGATATACCGAATATTGTGGCGCAAAGTGTGTTTATCTACAATCTTTGTCTAGACTTAATTAAAACTGTGGTAGCTAGATTTTTTAGGTGATGCCTTTATATCCTATCACTCGTGTTTTTAACAACTTATTAACATCATCCACACGTAATCTAAAATCATCAATTCATTTATATCGAGCACACAATTCCTTTTTTACATACATACATATAATCACGCCTTTATCCCTAATGGGGAAGGCAGAGCGTAAACGACCTAAACAAAGGTCTTACTGCCTGACAAAGTTTTAAGGGGTTATTTAAGATTGATTTGTTGGAATATTGCTATAGTTACAGGTTGTCAGCCCATCGCCTAAATTGCAATATACTGAAACCCTCGATCCCTTAGCTGGTTTTTACATCATGCCCGGGAGGAAATGCAGCTGGCGCATTCTATGTTTTTCTCTCGCTCCCAGGCCAGCATGAAAGAAAAATTCAATTCCTTTTTTGGTGTGCAAATACTATGTTTACATATCCCTACTCAGTAATTTACTTAAAATGATTAAGATTGTTCTTCCATGCTGGCCTGGGAGCGAGGGAAAAACATAGAATGTGCCAGCTGCATATCCACCATGCTGTAAAAAACAGAAAAGTGATCCGAGGGTTTCAGTATATTGTAATTTAGGCGATGGGCTGACAACCTGTCACTACAGCAATATACTTACAAATCTAACTTAAATAACCCGCAAAACATTGTCAGATGTAGCGGAATGACCTTTGTTTGGGTCGTTTACGCTCTGCCTACCCTATTGGGGATAATGTCGAGACTTGGAGGGTGATTTAAGATGGATTTGTAGGTATATTGCTTAGTGATAGGTTGTCAGCTTATCGCCTAAATTGCAATATCTGTATATTGCAATTTAGGCCCTATAATCCCTTAGCCTTGTTACAGCATGCCCAGGAGGAAATGCAGCTGGCACATTTTATGTTTTTCTTTCGTTCCCAGTCCAGCATGGAAGAAACTCTTTCCACTTGGGTTCAAATCATGGCTTAAGACACCAGTACCACCATCATTAACACTAAGCCCACACCTTCCCCAACAAAACAAGCAAAGTCCAGCATTATGCGGAATCTAAGCAGAATCACCTAAATTTCTAAACACTACACACGGCGGCAAAAACAGGGGGCTCACTGTGAATTTAATATCAGTTTAGTTGTTCCGCTAAACCTCTTATAATTCTGCCAGGACACTTGCACCGTAAAGAGCACACACTTACAGTTTTTGTCTAGTGAGCTTGTGGTCACCGCATTGTTAAGGCGAAGGCGCTTTTCATTAATGAGATATTTGGTTTTTAATTAGATGATTAGAATGTTTATTTTATCATTTTTTTATGCTGGACTGGGAGCGAGAGAAAAATCATAGAATGTGCCAGCTGCAATTCCTCCCGGGCATGCTGTAAACACCAGCTAAGGGATACGAGGGTTTCAGAATACTGCAATTTAGGCGATGGGCTGACAACCTGTTACTACAGCAAGGCACCTACAAATCTATCTTAAATAACCCTCAAAACTTTGTAAGACGTGGCGGAACGATCTTTTTTAGGTCGTTTACGCTCTACCTACCCTATTACGGATAAAGGCGTGACTATGTGATAAGATTGATAAAAATAAAAATACGGGATCATACCAATTTTGTATCTGTATTTGCCATACAGATCTAGGAATCTAATTCGTTGACACTCAATCCCAAGATCGTAAGTTTATTTCCCAAGATTAGCACACGAAACTTGTGTACAAGAGTTATCAGTTTGTGAGATTATTAACATTTTGGTTAGAAAAAAATATCTCTCTTCTGCTTAGCATTTTCCCGGCCTGATGCTGCGGTCCACTTTCCGGATTTTTCCTACTCCACTTTGCCCGATCTTCGGCATCCACTGGTGTGCGATCGTTCTCTTCCATAGTTTTTACGAAGGCAAGCGAGAGCTTCGTTGGTCTGCCGCGTAATCAAGGTTCTTGGACAGTGATGTCGAGGTATTTTTTTCCGACGTAGTCTGGCGGTCTGCGACTTAAATGCTCATACAATCGAAGACCACTTTCCAGCAGCTTATCTGCTACGTCGCGGTCCCCGCGGGCTTCCACGAATGCGATCTAATCTCGTAACATCCATCCATCCATCGCAACATCTTCATCTCCGCTAGGTTACGAAAAATGCTGATCACCTAAATTTCTCTACCAAGTGTGAGAAGCTGTTTGATGATGATTCTGTACTTCAAGTAGGTTTCCATTCGAATATCAGTAGATTGTCCTAGCCTGGCATGGCGCCCACCAAATATCGTGCTCTATGTGCCCTGCCACCTACACGAGAGAGCAATTAATGTATGCTACAGAAGAGGCGTGGATCCCCGTGTGGTGCCGGGTTATTTAATTTATTGACAGAAATGTTAGAATAGCATCACCCTATAACTTCCCGTGGGTGCCGTAAAAGGCGACTAAGGGATAAATCCAGGGAATGGGCAGCAGCGTTCCCTGTGAATGAAAAACATCTACTGCGCTCACAACCAAGCGTGGTGAGCATGGCATATACCCTAATTTTGGAGAGGCCCATGTCCAGCAGTGGACTGTTGTGGCTGATGTTGACAGAAGATGCGATGAGTGTTGCCGACTACTGGGCTAGAGAAATTTGAGATGGGGTTTGACTTGCCTTCGACTCGATATAAGAAGCAGATGGCATGGATATTTTTGATAAAGAAACACATTTACGTTAATTAAAATTTTCCCTACTACCCCTTAACAGTCTCGCAGGTATTTAGCCGAGTATTTATCGTGGTGTGTTTAAGAGACTGAGTTAGGTTCCCGATCTCAGTCCTGATATTATGCGAGTGTGAACACCGCATTAGCTTGCACTTTATAACGCCGCAAGTGTGCAGTCTTTTGTGCCCTGTATTGTATTAGAATAAAGTGGGGCTAGATTGGTTACTAAGTCTGAAACGGTGAATATTTTGTAGAAGACTAGTGGAAATTTATATCAGTAGTCTTGAAATAATTTTACATGCTGGACTGGGAGCGAGAGAATAACATAGAATGTTTCAGCTGCATTTCCACTCCGGCATGCTGTATAAACCAGCTAAGGGATTTGAGAAAACAATTATAATATTGTTATTTAGGCGTCATCCTGTCACTACAGCAGTATACCTACAAATCTATCTAAAATAACTCTCAAAACTTTGTTAGACGGTACAGAACGGTATTCTTTTGGGTATTTTTTCTACCTTTTTTTATAAGGTACAATACCTTACGAATTTTATTTCAACAAAATTATGTACGTGGTAAAAATCAAACCAATATCTAGTTTCTAATTACAAACAGAACAATATTTACCAAAACGTTTCCCATTCCTAGTACTAACAGTTTAACAGCTCGACAAAAAATTTAATTACCATAAAGCTGGTAAGGTACGGTCAGCAGGTTCAGCGGATGCAAACAGGATAATCGAGTGGTGTAACTCGCTGTAAGCGCATTGATATTCTCCGATACACCGTACGGTCAGAAAAATAATATAGTATTATTTTTTCAGACTTTAGTATACAGAAAGATAATGGACTGTTTTTATACAAGATCAGTTAGTTTTTCATAGAATATTAAAAAAAAGATTTTGTGAATTATTTTAACCTCTGCCTATGAATATTTATTTCTTCAGTCTGGCCTGGGAGCGAGAAAAAAAATATAGAATGTGCTAGCTGCATGCCCAGGCATGCTTTAAAAACCAGCCAAGGGATCCTAAGGTTTCAGTATTATTGCAATTTAAGCGATGGGCTGACAACCTGTCACTACAGCAATATACCTACAAATCTATCTTCAATAACCCTCAAAACTTTGTCAGGCGTGGAGGAGCGACCTTTGTTTACGTCTTTTACGCTCTGCGTACTTCATTAGGGATTCTAGCAAAAGTAAAATATAACTTACATTTTATTTTATTTGAAAACCATTCTTCTTCTTCTGTCGAGTCTATCGACCCGATGAACCCTGGTGTCAGAGTTTTTAAACCGCCTAGTAGCACAACTATCAGGCCTCTGACATGGTTTGAGTAACGACCACTATCAAAGACAGCGACCGGGACCGACGGCTTAACGTGCCCTCCGAAGCACGAAATCTTTTTCTTTTCCGGACAATCAGGTGATTCAGCCTGCAATGTCCTAACCAAACCGGGGAAAAATTCACAAAGAGATAAATTCTCAAATATCAACTTTGTGTTTCCCCCCTGGGAATCAAACCCAGGACCTCCGGATCAGGAGTCCATGGCACAAGCCGCTAGACCACGGAGGCAGTTAATTAGGGATAAAGGCGTGGATATATGTACGTACGAAAATTTTAAAAACTTTATCGATGAATCATAAATTATATTTATATACGGTTTATACGATACGTTATTAGTGTTTACTACGTGGTTTATCGGAATATGAACCTGTGTTCTTTGGAATGCCGTTCCATCACTCTACTCCCTAACCTGCCGTAGACCCGAAATATTCGACCTCTTATGTCAGTCGTTACATGAAAAGTATTTAGTTTTCTTTTTGTTCGCTGCAGTTATTTGCTGACCGTACATCACTACATAGTATGGTGCCCGATGGTGTAGTGGATAGGGCCGCTGCCTCCTGAGCGGGAGGTCGTGGTTCGAATCCCACCACGTACCACTGTGTTTTTCGGTTTTCGAATGACATATGTACGTTTATTCGGCGCTTTTTCTGTGCTTCGGAAGGCACGTTAAGCCGTTGGTCCCGGTTTATATCGTTTAATAGCGTATATATTAGTCGTTAAGCCATTTCAGAGCCCGGTGCTAAGCATTGGCGGCTTGAAAACTCTGACCTAATCTAGGATTGGGTCTGGTTTCCCTTCTGGGTTGCGGAGGTCAGATGGCAGTCGCTGTGTGTAAAAACTAGTAATCTCGTTCAATCCCCTAGATTAGGTAGCCGACCCCGTAAGATACGGGATAAGGCTAGGGAGATGATGACATCACTACATAGTATAAAACAAAGTCGCTTTCTCTGTCCCTATATCCCTATGTATGCTTAGATATTTAAAACTACGTATCGGATTTTGATGCCGTTTTTAAAAAAGGATAGAGTGATTCAAGAGGAGGGTTTATATGTATAATACATGCAGAATATAGTAGAGAAACACTGATGATTTCCGTGCAAAGCCGGGGCGGGTCGCTAGTTTTCAATATAGCACTACAGCAGGTAAACTTACTTTGGCCCGGTCGTGAATCTGGGTGACAATACTCTAACCAAACTTGGCTACTTTATGAGGTGTAAGGGACAGCGTTCCACAAACTAAAAGGGGTGGCTCAACGTAACTGAACAACTATTAACAGGAAATACTTATTAATAGTTGTTCAGTTACGTCGATAGTTATTACTTCCATGCTGGACATAGAAAAACATAGAATGTTCCAGCTGCCCTTCCTACCGGGCATGCTGTAGAAGACAGCAAAAGGGACTCGAGGGTTACAGTGTATTGTAATTTAGGCGATGGGCTGACAACCTGTCACTATGGCAATACACATTACAATCTAAAATTACCCTCAATTATTGTCAGACGCGGTGAAAGCGCCTTTTACGAGGCGTTTAACGCTCTGCCTACCCCGTAAGGGATAAAGGCGTGATTTTATGTATGTATGTATTAACATTAAATTCTTCTAGGAGATGAAAAGAAAATAACCACCTCGATCAGACAATTTGTATGGAATGGCAAATTTTTTTTTTCGATTTTCACCCCTATTAGTTTGTGGGACGCTGTCCCTTACACCCCGTATTAAACTTAAAGATCTGGCAAATCAAGTAATTAATGAATCTGATGTTCTTAGCGAGTAAATTCGCGAGTTGAACGACCCGATGAGCCCAATTGTCAGAGTTTTTAACCCACCTAGTATCACAGCTATTAGGACTCGGACACGGTTTGACTAACGACCACTATCGACCTTCCGAAGCACGGAATGAATCTGATGTAAATAGTTCATAGAACACACTGCGTAATTGGCAAGTAAGCATTGTGGTCTAACTGAAAATGTAGAGACCGCAGAGATCAGTGAATATAAATGACCGTCAACATACATACATACATATAATCACGCCTTTATCCCTAATGGGGTAGGCAGGGCGTAAACGAACGAAACAAAGGCCGTTCTGCTGCGTCTGACAAAGTCTTGAGGGCCATTCAAGAAAGATTTGTACATAACAATTTATTTATTTATTTGCTGTTGTGACAGGTTGTCAGCCAATTGCCTAAATTACAATATACTGAAACCCTCAGATCCCTTAGCTGGTTTTTACAGCATGCTCGGGAGGAAATGCAGCTGGCACATTCTTTGTTTTTCTCTCACTCCCAGTCCAGCATGGAAGATGACCGTCAAAGAGAACACCATTTTACGGCTGAAAGCTCGCGAGGCTTGGCAGAAACTTTACATAGAATGTTTTTGATTGAATATATATACACTTTTCAGTAGTCTTCTTCTTAGCGAGTGGATACTCGAGTGGAAAAACCCGATGAACCCTGGTGTCGGAGTTTTCAAACTGCCTAGTAACATAGCTATTTAGGCCCTCCGAAGCACAGAACCCTCTTTCCTTTCGGACAATCAGGTGATTACACATTATAATCTAAAATTGCCCTCAATTTTTGACAGACGTGGTGAAAGCGCCTTTTACGAGTCGTTTGACGCTCTGCCTACCCCGTAAGGGATAAAGGTGTGATTTTATGTATGTATGTATGCAATCAGGTGATTCACCCTAAACCAGTCAAACTCAAACCTCACACAGTGATAAATTGTCAAAAACCAACTTTGTGTTCCCACCCCGGGAATCAAATCCAGGACCTCCGGATCGTAAGCCCATGGCTCTGACCACTAGCCCACGGAGGCAGTTTTAAGTAGTTATTAATGCCTACAAGTTTGTTTAAACATCAGAATTCCATGTTAAATGTAAAAACACAAAAACAAAAGTCAGGAATTTATGGAATTTGAATATTTAACTATTTTCATGCTGCACTAGAAGAAACACAAAAACATAGAACGTATCAACTGCTACTTTTTTCAGGTATATCATTTCGTTTGTAATAAATCATTTACATCAGAGTTGACGTAGGTAAATATATATATATATATATATAGCATACGTATATGTCCATCGTATCCATGTAAAGAGTACCAAAAGTAAAGTAAATAGTTGTATTATTATAGTAAAACTGCCTCCGGGATCTAGCGAGCGTCTGAGCCATGAGCTCTCGATCCGGAGATCCTGGATTCAATTCCCAACGAGGGCCAATGTTTCTAGTTTGGTTAAGACATATTGGCTGATCACCTGATTGTCCGAAAATTAAGATGATCCATGCGGTCGGATGGGCATGTAAATAAATAGTCGGCCCTGTGCTTAATTTCTCTTCACATCTAGTGACAGTCAATCTGTCTCCCATAAGAATAAGATATTGAAGGAATAAAGAGTGCATCTGTGTGTAGCTGTCACTGAAAATCGGTGGGAGGACTATTATCATAGTAAAACAAAATACCACTTAGAAGATCGTCCATCATCCCCACCTTTTAAAACATAAATATTAGTTCTTTAAAAGCTATGGCAACAATGCTAAGATTCGGGCCGTTAGCTCGTATAAATCCGTCGGCTGGACGTGAAACAGTAGATATTTCTGTTTAGGGTTTAAATCAAGACCCGAGCGTGTGAGGTGCTGAGGTGACCAGAAAGTAAAAATAATTTGGACATTAGCAATTTGGTCATTAACTATAGCTCGTTGGAGGACCTGTGGAAAGCCACCGATGAAGCCGTGCTCGTGGCTTCGCACTAGTCCAAAACGGTTTAATATTTTATTTTTATTTCCATCGATACGCAAAGAAGAAGAAGCTATAGCTATAAGTTAGTTATGTTGGGTCAGTCAAACAAATGGTCAAAATTATAGTAACTTTCCTGGAATACTAATAAAATCATTTAATTGGGATTTACTCTTGCATTAAAAAGTAGTCTTACACATAAATATAAGAAAATTAAGTAATAATCTTCTTCTTCTGATGTTTAAGAGTGCTGGGCAATTGTCGGTGGAGTAATCGCCAATTTTCTCTGACTTCTGCCAACGATTTCACTTTCCGATACGACTTGACATTCACCTTCTCTTTAATTCGGTCGAATTAACTGCGTCTCGGTCTTCCCCTTCCTCTCTTGCCTTCTAATATCCCTTCTATGCCGATTTTTAAGAATTCGAAAAAGATGTAATAATCATATCAATTTATTACTTTCAGTTGAAATTGTCAGTGAAATGGGATAAAAGATGTTTAGTCTTGTTTATTGTTTGTCACCAAAATGTAACTACTCAGGAAATAAAAATCCTGATTTAGATACCGGTATTCTTTAAAATAGGTTTTTAAAGAAGAGGTTATTTAGCACCTATACTTAGCAAATTTCTAATCCCTCTTTTTTGGCCTAGTTTTTTTTATTAATTCGTGTCCCATTCTAACAATAATTTGTGGTAACCCTGCAGAAATACAGTGTTTACGTTCTCTCGGTGAGGGATCGCGCTCTGGCAATTCGTCATCAGTCAAATGAATCGCTCAACACCTCACTCCTTGTTTGATGTAGAGTCAGGAACGGTAAGAAGTTATTACAATTAGATGAAAATGTTTTATACGTCTTAAGGGGCGAACTATGGTGACACTAATATTAAATTAATAGTGTCTAAAATTCATTTTTTTTTCTTAAATATTTTTCGTTTCGCAAAAATTTTAAGTTATTCTTCATCTTATAACATATAATATTCATAATTCAAACTAAGTATGTAAACTTTGTATTACGAAATAATGTGCTAATAGTGGCCACTTTTGTAATACAAAGCTTAGATTTCAATTATAAAGTATGATATTATGTGTTATAATATATTATATGTTATGTTTCTGGGTTTCGTCTTCTTTCTTTTCTCAGGGACAGACTGTATATGCGCCTTCGGAATCCGGTTATTGGCTGAGCGCTGTACAGTTGTCCGCTACCGGCGGCAGGACTGTATTTGCGTTTGGGTTTTAGCCGCGTAAACAATACCTGGTCGATCACTAGAGATACTTACCGAGCACCGCCGTGATGACGATATCAGGGCGCACGGATAAACCTCTATACAGGTTTTTGTTACGTGCCTTATGTAATCGCTGTGTAGATTTTTTTAAAATGTAATAAATAAAATAAATAATAAAATAGAAAATTACTTGCGATTTCCGCTAAATATAAAATATTCATGAAAATGTTTGAATTTTAGACACAATTAATTTATTACTATTGAAGGCACCACCTATGCACTGTTTCCACTTTAATAGATATGAACAAATGGGTGTATACGAAGTTGTTAAACAAAACTCCCTGCGTCCTACAATTAAGTTGATAAAAATACTTATAGGTAAATTTCAGAAACTTACTTCCCTGGCTAGTTTTTAATACCTACCTATACTTGAAATTAGGTACTTATACGAAGTTCTCAACTGATATTTTGTCATGAATCTGGAGTAAAGGCAGAGTATAAATCATTTTATTCTTATTCATTTGAATACAGAACACGTATACACACACAAATAATACTGATAAATGTCTAAAAGTAAATAAATCTATTCTACACCCTCGTAACTCTACCAGATTCTATAGGAATTCCCAGCCACTCCCAGCACAGTTGAGCTCCGTCAATCTGCGCGCACGCACAGCTGAATAGACGGACGGGCAGATTGTTGTGATTGCGTATTATTAATTTTCTTCCATGCTGGACTGGAAGAAAAACAAATACTGTGCCAGCTTCATTTCCTCCCGGGCATGCTGTATTAACCAGCTAAGAGAGCCGAGGATTCTGTATATTGCAATTTAGGCGATGGGGTGATAACCTGCCACTACAGCAGTACAACTACAAATCTATCTTAAATAACCCTCAAAACTTTGTCAGGTTTGGCGGGACGACCATTGTTTAGGTAGTTTACGCTCTGCCTACCCCATTAGGGATAAAGGCGTGATTATATGTCTATATGTATTTATGTATGAGTTGACATAGTGACAGACAGGCGTGTAGAGTAGCTACAATAATAATGTCTGAAGAATCAAAATAGAGGGCACTTGGGAATTTGAAATGTTGCAGTAGTTGAAATTTTCCTGGCACCATACTCGTACATACATACATATAATCACGCCTTTATCCCTAATGGGGTAGGCAGAGCGTAAACGACCTAAACAAAGGCCGTTCCGCCACGTCTGACAAAGTTTTGAGGGTTATTTAAGATAACTTGTAGGTACATTGCTGTAGTGACAGGTTGTCAGTCCATCGCTTAAATTACAATATACTGGAACCCTCGGATCTCTTAGCTGGTTTTTACAGCATGCCCGAGAGGGAAAGCAGTTGGCAAATTCTATGTTTTTCTCTCGCTCCCATGCCAGCATGGAAGCATTCTGGCACCATCCTGCAAAATATTTACCAACTACTTATAGAATGAATTATAAAATTCGTCAGAAGAAATGAAAGAGGAATATTATATATTAGATACAATATGAAATCATGCTGTTAAAATCACGAACAAAATACTATTTAATTAATAAAATAAATTACGTACTGTCATAACCAAAAACAAATTCTCTACCACCGCGTCACAGCGAAATAATTAAAAATAATAATTACACGCGGGCACAAAACGTATTTACGACCGCAATCAAACACAGTTGCACATTAAACACGATTCATTATCAGCAAAAATGAGTGTATATTTATTTGTTTGCCTGACTGTACCGCAGACGTCAAAACAATGCAACGAGCGGATGGCGCGTCACCGCAAAAACTAGATAAAACGTTATAAAGGCATGCAATTTTGGGGATAAATAATATTGCGTAAGTTCTCAATGGTTTTGATTCTAGATTCCACCGGCTAAAACTAAAATTAAAATCTAAAAAATAATAAAAAAGTAAGGACAGGCGATTTATACTCTATAGTTTTACACTTTGTTCGCCTAGATTTTGACCCGCTTTTGCCCGTTTCCCCAGTATTTCTGTCAATTTTATCTAACATATTATATGACGGCGGATAAAAATGACAAATAACGCATAAAACTACCTACTAAGTATTAATGAAAAACCGGAGAGAATAGATTTTAATTTTAGTTTTAGCAGACATAACTAGAATCCAGCCCAGCCCAGTTTTAATATTTTTCTTGCTGGTTAGAGGCAGCAGAGTCTAAAAGGGCTGCTGCAACTAAATAAAGATATACTCACCAAAAAGTTAGTACATAAAATCAAACATTAAATCACGCCTTATCCCCTTACGGGGTAGGCAGAGCGTAAAACGCTTTGTAAAAAGCGCTTTCGCCACGGCTAACGAAAATTATATTATTGTAATGTGTATTGCTGTAGTGACAGGTTGTCAGCCCGTCGCCTAAATCATAATACACAGTAACCCTCGAATCTCTTTTGCTGACTTCTACAGCATGCTCGGGAGGAAGGGCAGCTGGAACATTCTATGTTTTTCTATCTCTCCCATTTCAGCATGGAAGAAAAGTTAGTAGCTGAAGAGTTATCATTGGCCAAATCCCGTCTTCTTGATTGGATTGTAGCGCACATAGATGGCGCCACATCAAGATACAACAATCCTAAAACGCGGTATCAAAGTTTGCTCGGCGATCTGCATATATACAACTTCCGAAATAATCCAGCCGGACTCCGGTCCCCTGGTCACAACACCCGACCAGATGGGTGATTACCCTTTTCCCATCCGTCATCACTCGGCCAACTGGCCTCTCAAGGAAATGCTCCTATAGGATTACCATGCACTAATTTTTCTAGAAGAACTACACTGCTGTATAATAAGAGTCCACTGTCATACATACATACATATAATCATACCTTTATGGGTCAGGCAGAGCGTAAACGACCTAAACATAGGTCGTTCCGCCAAATCTGACAAAGTTTTAGGGGTTATTTAAGATGGTTTTGTATGTATATTGCTGAAGTGATAGGTTGTCAGCTCATCGCCTAAATTGCAATATAATGAAACCCTCGGATCCCTTAGCTGGTTTTTACAGCATGCCCGGGAGGATATGCATTTTTTCTCGCTCCCAAGCCAGCATGGAAGTTTTTTTTTTGGGAATATTCCAGCCTATTTTACAATATGACTTATCTTTATTAATAAGTATGTGCCAATAACAAGCTACCACAATTAAAAGTATAATATGTATAATAAATAGTATTCGCCTGATAAGATACTATTTATATGATAAAAGATGTCTTGTCATGTCAATCGGACAATGATGAAACTTATTACATACAAATTTTTAACATTACAAAAATGTTTTAATTAGCTTTAAGCTTTATAAATGTCCTATCCTATTAGGCACGGCAATTTAGTATCGGAAACGGCTGAATAGAGTCCGAAATTCAAACACATCGGTCTTTTATTTTTCTAACCCAATCAGCATACCGGGTGTAAAATTAGCGCATTATTCCCGGTCGCACTATCAATTCCGATAATGAAAACACAAAGGGCGTTCAAAATGGCGGCAAAGCATCCATTATATTATCGGCACAATAAAATCGGTAGCGTTCTAAATTCCGCCAAATTTATTTATTTATTGCCTTTATAATACATCCGAGTATATATCACGGGCTGTCATACTGGTGGGCGATAATGCAAAATTTGTGGGTTTCGGGAGCCGTGGAGACGAATGTTATGATATATTCTATGAAATAGACGAAGTATTATAAAGGTATTTATTTACAAAAATGAAGTCAAATTAATTTCTCTTTCTTTGATACTAAGGCTCGTATTTATAAAGCGATCTCACACTTGAGAGCAATGTTAAGTATGGATTTGACAGGCTAGTTTGTACTGAAATGACATTTCTGATACGAATTCAAACTCGCTGGCACTAATGGGAGCTGATTTTAAATGCGACCCTTAGAACATCTCGATCCACCTTGGTATTTACTGTTAGTTTGCTCCCTTTATAGCAGTGAACTTACTTACTAGACAAAATCAGCAGAAATGGAGAGACATTGCCAAAAAACGGTTTCAAGCGGAGAACCTCAACTTAGTACGCCATCGAAGCAACCACAACCAGTCTGTCAAGAGTGTACGATTGAGAAGTACTTACTTACTGCGCTGGCTCAGTTACCTTCAGATGCAAGCTTGTGCAGTCGTTCCTGTATGGCGCCAATTAACCTCATTTTTTTTAAAAGTGTTTTGGTCTATGACGGCTTTGTCGCTTTACCGGCATCTGGGGTGTCTTCCAGGAGTTGTATTTTTGAACCGCTAGAAAGCTAACGCGCACACGAAAGTATGACATTCGCATGCGATTCCCATACAATTTGGCATGCGAAAGTTGCTCTTTCGATTCAAGTGATTCCAAAATACAGCTCCTGTAGGCTGCCTCAGGTACGTCCATGGACTAGATTCTCTAGGATCTGCGACTCCATACCTTTCCCTGTCCCACAACCGCCACCAGCGTCGAAGTGCGCTAGTAACGAGAGGCGTCACAATAATTCTCCTGCATGACAATGCTTTAATGTGTTTGATTCATTCCGCTCACAAAATGAGGTTATCATTCGCAGCGACGCCGCGTCCGCGAGTAATGAATTTCGCTGCTGGCCGTTTTGCGGGATTCGTTGTTGTTTATGCGATTTAACAGCGCATTATAGTCTCCGTAATGCTAATGATTATGTTGGGGATGGACGGTGTTTTACGGTGGTGGTGATTTTTGGTGGTGAATTGTTTCGCTGATGCATGGGTGATATCACTGTTTGTATCGGAAATTGTTCTCATAAAGAAGCGTCTCATAAAAATACTTACAGTATTTTCAACTCAGTTTCAGAATAAAGGTGAACAAAGTTTCATGTCTTTTTATCGAAGATCTTGTTTCTAAAATAAGTTTAAGCTATAACATAATGAAATAGTAGTTTTAGTAATTTAACTAATACGTATATTTTATTTTTGAAATGTGTTATTGAATAAAAAGACATGAAAGTTTGTTTACCTTCATACTAAAACTTAGTTGGAAATACTATAACAGCTTACATTACAACCACAAGTCATAAAAGGAGTTGTGTCATAGAAATTCTACAGTGTCATAATATGTAGTATCCAAAGAATTTGTCATTGTCTCGATGACGTTGCTCCGTCGTAGCAAATACTACGAGCTGTAATGCTACGCGAGCAGCGCGTGCTACGTGAGCTACGAAGCTACCTCTACAAAAATATAGATAAAGCATTAAACGATTAAGTTCTTCATCTAATACTAGCAAACCCTGACTGCCAATAGGTAGGTAACATATTTACCACCAAGACTTACGAAGTTTAACCCCACGCACCCACATTAAACCCATTACCATTATCAAGTCAAGACAAAAACGCCGCCATGCATCATACCGGCAAAACGCTGACGGCACCCAAACTTATCCTAAAACTTTTCACCCGGACACCTTGAGGCCATTAAGGCCTTAATGACTGCCTGTAAATTGGCCATAACTCAGGCCGGGCCGTAAATAACTGTTGGTCCGTGATAAGGGCCCTGCTGAGTTGTCGCGCGCGTCCGAACATGTCTATCTTAGTTTAGCATGTGGTAGATTTATAGAGGCAGTTGTCGAGCAACTGCGTGAGGGTTCATTTGCTAGTTTGAGATGGAGGCTGAAGAATTTATGGGCAAATTTTCAAGTGTTGGACGGCAGCAAAGTTGTGTGATGCAGTGTCAAATATATTTTATCTATTATTCATGACATAAAGAAAACAAATTACCATTTCTTTCCGGAGTTTTCCTAGAATCCCGATATTAATGGGTTTTTTTTAAGTTTACTAACCTGATTGGTCCCACTGATAGGCAAAGACCTCCTCATTTCCCTTCCACTGTTTCCGGTCTTGTGCGATTTCCCTCCAGTTTCCGGCGAAAGCATCAATTTATCCCAAAACAAATGTATATTTTTTCCAAAATATACAAGAACATTGTATAATCCTGAAGGACATAAGCATAAACCGTTCCGCCCACGCCGCCATCTTAGCAACAAAGCAGCCGAGGTGTTTCCATGGTCATTCAAAGTAATGAACTTCTTTATCTCCGTATATCAACGTGACGCTCTCTAGTTGATAAGGATGTAGGAATAGTTTGGAGAAGATATTTTACATACAAACATACATATAATCCCGCCTGTATCCTTAATGGGGTAGGCAGAGCGTAAACAACCTGAACAAAGGTCGTTCTGCCACGTCTGACAAAGTTTTGAGGGTTATTTAAGAGGGATTAGTTGGTAGGTTATTGCTGTAGTGACAGGTTGTCAGCCCAATATACTGAATCCCTCGGATGCCTTAGCTGATTTTTACAGCATGCCCGGGAGGAAATATAACTGACACATTCTATATTTTTCTCTCGCTCCCAGGCCAGAATGGAAGATAATTTTAGACGAAGAATAACATAACATAAAAATACTTTATTGCACTTAATAATACAACATACAACACAAAAGATAACAAAAAACAAGTACAACATAGGCGGCCTTATTGCTAAGGTAGCAATTTCTTCCAGGCAACCTTTGGGTGAAAGAAAAAAGTGTAGCGGTAAGCGGGATAGTGCAAACCTAGTCAAATAGGTATCCTAAATACATTACATAACATATAATACATAAATTAAGTACAAGCTACTATATAATCATTATGATACTCTTCTTATTGCAGAACACTTGGCTAGACGTGGTGACGGACGGTGTATCAAAGTAGTCACAGTGTTGTGGCCAAAGGGAGTGACAAGCACAGTAGGCCGACCACCGGCTTAATCAGACTAGCACAGAACCGTAAGGATTGGCTCCACAGATTGGCTCAAAAGAGAAGAGGCAGATACACTACAGTGGATGGATGTGGGTTAAAGATTATTATTATATTATTTAATCAGGCAGGCAGTTGTAGCAACTGATAATGCCTGTATCCCACTGTTCACGATTTGCTTGTCTTATTGAAGTTTTGTAGGTATTTGTCCATTTTTTTCCTAAAGAAATTTGTATTCTGTGCTGTCACTATATCTTTATCTCTGGTTCAGATAATAATGATGAGGCAAACTTAGACTGGTCTTCCAGAATTTGGGTTCAGTGAAGAAGTTTCTTCAATCGATCTGTTTTTATGACAAAAGAAGAAGAAGCAGGCATTACCAAAATAACAGCTAAAACCAAAATCTTATCATTACTTTTCCCAGATCTCAGGTTCAGTGACGAGGCAGCGAGGCCTGTTTCGATGTTTTGTTTAATCAATTGCAAAATAATTCCTGCAAGTAAAGTTTTCAAAATAACAACGCTTTGGAATACTTTGAGTGAAGGGAGAGCCAGATTTAAGCGCAGAATGCTTGCCACATCCAAGAACTATACCACAACAGCATATTCTTATATCTCAGGTTCAGTGACGAGGCAGTGAGGCCTGTTTCAAAGACTTGTTGAAATCAATTACAGAAAAATGTCTGTAAGTAAAGTTTACAACAAAACAAAGCTGACAAGAGAGCCAAATTTAAGCGCAGAATGCTTGCCACATCCAAGAACTTTATCACAACAGCAAATTCTTATATCTCAGATTTGGTAACAAGGCAGCGAGGAATGATTCCTGCAAGTTTACAACATAACAAAGCTGACAAGAAAGCCAGATTTAAGCGCAGAATGATTGCCACATCCAAGAACTTTACCACAACAGCCTATTCTTATATCTCAGGTTCAGTGACGAGGCAGCGCGGCCTGTTTCAACGTCTTGTTTAAATCAAGCGCAGAATGATGGCAATAACAGTTAGCGCGGAGTTACGGCGACTGAGATAATGGCGCGGTCTAGAAGATTTCAGCTAAGTAATTGCTAATTTAGCGGGTGCGAGGGTTACATAATTGTTTGTTTGCTTCTTCGCGAGGAGTGTTTTTGGACAGATTAAATAGAGTTTGGTGGAATTCGGCCGGTTATTGGGCGCTGACGGCTTTTGAATGGCCGTTGGAGGCGATTGAGGGGTGTTGAAGAAACATTCTTATCGATCGCATCTTGGATATCTGCCACAAAGGCACTTTAGAGATTCACTGACTTATAATCAAGAACTCGATATTTGTGAAGAAGGAAGCACTATTAAAATAATTTATTAATGGAAGATAACCGAGTTACAGAAAAAAAATATATATTGATGCAGATGTTACGGACACACTGACGATCTTGTTAATAATTTGAACAAGCAATTCAATTGTTTTACTGTGATTTTTTCATATACCAAAATATGATTGTTAATTTTCAATGAGTTTCAAAATTACCTTGTTTCCGAAGAAATCTTCATCGGAAAATGAAACCAACAATTTCCAAGACAAGACATAACAAAATACATTGTTTACCATCAAACGACATCAAAAGCCTCTAAAGGAGGTCACGCCGTCAAGACTCGGAAAGCACGGTAATTCTTCACTATAATCCCGGGATATTACCCTTTGACGAGCTAATCATGGCTTCTTTAGTAATGCCGAATACCGCAATGGGCGATGCTGAGCAAAGAGATAGGGCACTGGAAGGGACTGGATGGAAAGGGTCTGTTTTGTGGTCACGATGACTCTTCTAGTCTTAGCAAGAGGCGAAGGAGACACAGATATCTAGAAGTCATTTTCAAAAGATTTTTTTCGTCAGCTTACATACATAGACATAGGAAGAAGGAAATTAGGAAAGAAGGAAATAAAGTAAGACGGAAAGAAGGTAAGGCGGAAAGAATGAGATAGGGAAAAAGAAAAGAAGGAAAGAATAAAAGAAGGAAAGAAAAATCGAAAAATGAAATCTTCTGCCATATACTTTTTATACATCCTTTCTATTCCAGCATCCTTACTCTCTCAGCAAGTAATCTTGGCCAGTCACGGCGTTCAAGACACGGCGTGTAACGGTTAATGCCTTAATCTTGACGACCGGCGACAACGGTGAGATTACAGTGGGTGTGACGCGACCTTAAACTGGGAGGTGCTACGGCAAGGAAGAGCTTGCTACGGCGTAGCGGCTACGGGAGAGCGTAGCACGTTTGCGCTACGAGGTGTCAGTTTACTTTATTTTTTATGTTTTACTTAGTCTCTTTAGTCAGAAGGTCGAGGAGACGGGACTTGACAACGAGTTGAAATTGACATAAGTTAAAAAGAGATGCAGGATTATGCCTAGTCCACTCTTTTTAATTCGACATTAGATATTAAAAAGAAAAAAGTGTAGTTAAGTGACGCCTGTGTGTCGCTTTACCTTACATGTATTTATTTTATAGCTTGCTTTGTGAATGTAGTACTACTGCCAGCAAGACTTGAATCAAACCCAGTACAAATAAAAATATCTGTATAAACATTTTTTTTAGCTGACTGGTCACCTGATGGTAAATAATCACCGCTGCTCATGGACACCTGCAAATTCTATGATATTAATTAATTATGTTAAAGGCGAGATTATATGTATGTATAACTTAACTGCCTTCGTGGTCTAGTGGTGAGAGCCATGGGGTTACGATCCGGAGGTCCTTGGTTCGATTCCCAGGGGACACGAAGTTGATTTTTGACAAGTTATCACTCACTGTGTGCGGTTTTCCCCAGCTTGGTTAGGAAATTGCAGGCTGAATCACTGATTATAAAAAAAGAAAAAAGGATTCCGTGCTTCGGAGGGCACGTTAAGCCGTCGGTCCCGGTCGCTGTCTTTGATAGTTCGTTACTCAAACCATGCCGGAGGCCTAATCGCTGTGCTAATAGATGGTTTGGAAACACTGACACCAGGGTTCATCGGGTCGTTTGACTCGAGAATCCACTCGTTAAGAAAAAGACTTAGGTCGGTATTTATTATTAGCGCTCATGAGTGACAGCGAGTTTGAGTTCGTATCAGAATTGTCATTATAGTACAAACTGGCCTGTCAAATCCATACTTAATATTGCTCTCAAGTTTGAGATCGCTTTATAATTACGAGCCTTACTTATTTGATGTCATCCAACGACATGTTTCGGGACTATTCGATGTTTTTGCAATATTAACTATTTCACTGGAAGCAAATCCTAATTTCTTCATGTAATTAGAGTAATTTTTAGTTAACATTGCATTGTATTTGTCTTGTCCTTAAAATGTTTCTCATTCTCTCAACTGCCAGTGGGTTAGCTGGAAGAGATCTCTTCATAGAGATAAGTTCGCCCTTGCATACCTTTCTGTAAACTTCATTTCTTTTTTTTTAATGCAATAAAGAATATATATAAATCCTCTCAAATCCAACGTGCGACCACCATCACCTTGTAGGTGTCTCCCGTTATAATTCTTAACGGGCGTCGCTGAGGTATTATTATTATGCGAATAAATACTCCAAATGTCACGACTAAATGTCCTCTCCCCCTCCGTAATCCGGGACTTGAGGGGTTCAATTGAGAGGGGGGGATAGTTAAGATTGGAGAGGTTTGAGGGTTTTGAGTACGATTCAATGTTCATGGCTCAACTTAGCTCATTGTCACCACAAAATCATGTTCTTCTTGTTGTATGGGTTTTGATCTACATGTTTAAAAGATAATCATTAAACATTTTACATTTTCGCAATGCAATATTAATTTATAATGTTACTAGTGACCCACCCCGGCTTCGCACG
The DNA here is from genome assembly GCA_949820665.1 of Scrobipalpa costella. Lineage (NCBI taxonomy): Eukaryota > Metazoa > Arthropoda > Insecta > Lepidoptera > Gelechiidae > Scrobipalpa > Scrobipalpa costella. The sequence continues at coordinate 2,041,709 of OX463306.1, forward strand.
GAAATCATCAGTGTTTCTCTACTATATTATGCATGTATTATACATATAAACCTTCCTCTTGCATCACTCAATCCATTAAAAGAAACCGCATCAAAATACGTTGCGAAGTTTTAAAGATCTAAGCATACATAGGGATATAGGGACAGAGAAAGCGACTTTGTTTTATACCTATACTATGTAGTGATGAATAAAATATATATTTGACCATTTGTATGTCAAATTGGCTTATAATTTTGTTGTCCATGACAGTTTAACTTTTTCAAAATGACAAACAAATGTGACTCAAAATAAATTGTACAATTACATAACAATGTTAATTCTTATTGGTAGAGCACTAGTTTATGCACACATTTCAGTAGTTAAGGAGTCAGGTAGACACTGAAATGTGAACCCTTTGCCCTTGAGAGAAGACTTGTTATAAATTTAGTGTCGAAAAGTAAATAGTGTATTCCATGCTTGTCTGGGTGCGAAAGAAAAACATAGAATATGCCAGCTGCATTTCCTCCCAGGCATGCTGTAAAAACCAGCTAAGGGATCCAAGGGTTTTAGTATATTGTAATTTGCTCGATGGGCTGACAACCTGTCAGTACAGCAATGTACCTACAAATCTATCTTAAATAACCCTCAAAACTTTGTCAGACGTGGCGGAACGATCTTTGTCTAGGCCGTTTACGCCCTGCCTACCCCATTAGGGATTAAGAGGTGACTATATGTATGTATAAAACCTTCCTGAAAAATATCTGTCTGAATTAAACATTAAGAAATCAGACGAAACACACATCCAACCCATATTCAAAAAACTTAGGAAATCTCTCCGCTTTAGTCATAGAGGTTCCTATGCCAAGCTTTTTTCAATTTAGTGTCAAAAAATCTTCAGAAAATTCTATACAAGTTAACATTAACAGATCAGACGAAACACATATCCAACCCATATTCAGAAAAACTTGGGAAATCTCTCCGCTTTAGTCACAAAGGCTCTTATAATAGAGCGCAGAAGCCGAGTGGATATATTGCGGCGATAAAAACGTATCCATCCCGATATGCTAGCACTAAATCACCACTTAATAGTCGAGGAGGCCGTAAATATGTCAACACGCGCCAATATCTACAGATATACACGCCTGGAGATTTTTTCCCCAGTCTGTCTGGATTTGGGTGACGTTATGGCTGAGGAGTGAATGCTTTTTGGGATATTGAAGCCGGTTAGGAAAAACTTGTGAAAAAGTGATAATGTATATCTGCATACCAACAGAACTGGTAACTGTTATTATGGTTAAGAACCTTCTTTCTTAATCAGCTCTCATGAGTGAGAGCGAGTTTGAGTTCGTATCAGAAATGTAATTTCAGTACAAACTAGCCTATCAAATCCATACTTAATATTGGTATCCGAGCCTAAGTATGCACTCACAATGCTATTTTTATTTCATATAATATGAAAGTAAGAAAATAATAAAATCGTTTCTGGCACGATATAAGAAAGACTATGATAGATTCGTCACTCCCTCTACCGTTTCTGTAGCTCAGTTGGTAGAGTGATAGACCTACTATCTTAGTATAAATAACGCGAAAAGAGGCCATAAGAGATCATCTTCGTGACTGTTCCCATTTTATAATCATTTGCAGTATAATACTGTCCTCTTGTTATTTATTGGTCGGAACCTTTGGATCTTGTTCTCAATCTAGAGCTCGTCAATACAATTTCCGGCGAAGGATAATAACTTTTGAGTGGTTGCTAGTAATCTTATCTTATCTAGCCATAAGTGTTCCAGACTCTCTGTCCTGTGCCTGTTCCGGCCAGTTCTCTAGGAAGGTTTAGGAGCATTTTCTTAAGGCCAGTTGGCCGTGAGATGACGGATGGGAAAATGGTAATTACCCGCCTGGTCGGGTGTTGTGACCAGGGGACCGGAGTCCGACTGGATTAGTTCGGAAGTTGTATATATGCAGATCGCCGAGCAAACTTCGATACCGCGTTTTAGGACTGTCGATAGTTCGTCTCGCCACCGCCATCTGGGTCGGCAACGCCGCCGCTTGTCATTTCTGGGCATCCACTCGGTGGTAATTATGTCCCATAATTCGTCCGATCCAAAACAGGTATAGCGGATGTAACCCGTGCCTTAGCTAAGCTAAAGTGGGACTGGGCTGGTCAGGTATGGCAGTAATCTTACTAAATAAAATTATAAACTATTATACATACATACATAAATACATACATATCACGTCTTTATCCCTAATGGGGTAGGCAGGGCGTAAACGACCTAAACAAAGGTCGTTCCGCCACGTCTGACAAAGTTTTGAGTGTTATTTAAAATAGATTTGTAGGTACATTGCTGTAGTGACAGGTTGTCAGCCCATCGCCTAAATTGCAATATACTGAAACCCTCAGATCCCTTCACTGGTTTTTACAGCATGCCTGGGAGGAAATGCGGCTGGCACATGCTTTGTTTTTCTCTCGCTCCCAGTTCAGCATGGAAGAAAACTGTTATCTTATATATTTTTCAAGAACAAAGTGATTAACGAGATTAAGGTGGAGATGGGCAGGACAGCTGGCTAGACGGAATGACGGACGGCGGACCAAAGCAGTCACAGAGTGGTGGCCAAGGAAGCGATAAGGCCAGTGGGCAGAACACTAGCCCGATGGTCCGACGACAGCGTTAAATTCATAGGTGCAAATTGGATGAGAAAATATCACAGGCCCGTGAGGAATGGCGCAGTAGAGAAGAGGCCTATACCCTGCAGTGGGTAGATGTGGGCTGAAGATGATGATGATACATACATACATACATATAGTCACGCCTTTATCCCTAATGGGGTAGGCAGAGCGTAAACGACCTAAATAAAGGTAATAACGTCCCGCCACGTCTGACAAAGTTTTGAGGGTTGTTTAAGATAGATTTGTAGGTATATTGCTGTAGTGACAGGTTGTCAGCCTATCGCCTAAATTGCAATATACAGAAACCATTGGATCCCTTAGCTGGTTTTTACAGCATGCCCGGGAGGAAATGCAGCTGGCACATTCTATGTTTTTCTCTCACTCCCAGGCCAGCATGGAAAATGATGATGCTGGGCTTAAAATCAGCAATGCGCTGTGCCCACGCCATTTAACCACTTTGTTTTGTGTATTATAATAAGAGGTATTTCTTATGCGTATTATGTTTGTAAATGTACTGATTTTGTTTGTTTTTTGTTTTAAAAATTTGTAAATGTGTGTAATTAGTTTCTGTTTGTAAATGTGGATAATAAATGTATTTATATAAATTAAAATCTTAATAAAATATATTCTGCCGTCAGCCTCTTCAAATGCAGAGTGCTAATTAAATTAAAATTTAACGTTAAAAAAAGCGAATGACGTGAAATTGACCGTAAAATTGTTGAAAGAAAAACAATGGGCGCCGGCGATAACGGCTGGACTTAAATTAAATCGCACTCGTTTCGACAAACCCTTCAGTATGAGAATCACACGGGGATCTGTCACGTTTCTTGCCGCGATAGTTAAGAAAATTTGCTCTCAGCTCCAGTATTGTACAGAGGTGATTGAGATGAAGTCGATAATTAAAAAAAATAAATAAAAATAATGTGTACATACATACATCCATAAAATCACGCCTTTATCCCTTACGGGGTAGGCAGAGCGTTAAACGCCTCGTAAAAGGCGCTTTCGCCACGTCTGACAAAAATTAAGGGGATAATTTTAGATTGTAACGTGTATTGCAATAGTGACAGGTTGTCAGCCCATCGCCTAAATTACAATACACTGTAACCCTCGAGTCCCTTTTGCTGACTTCTACAACAAGCCCGGGAGGAAGGGCAACTGGAACATTCTATGTTTTTCTATCTCTCCCAGTCCAGCATGGAAGTCATATTTAATGTGTAGCTGTCTAATTTATAAGTATCATTTAAGTAAGTATATGTAGTGATATTCTATCTACCAATTTCTCTAATATATAATATACAGTATCCTATCTTATGTAGCATATATTATATATTAGTTTATCATAAGATATGTATCAGTATATTTTATTGAAATATATTTAATAGTGTGTAAATATTGTCTTAGTATTATATGTATTAATATGCACTATCCCGCTTTCTGCTTGCCAAGGTTGCTTGGTAGAAATTGCTGCATTAGCAATAAGGCCACCTATAGTGTACTGTCACGTTTGTTCCTTTTTATTTCTGTTGTATGTGTTACTTTGTGCAATAAAGATTTTTTGCATTGTATTGTATTCTATGCTTACAGAAACATGCGCAAGTAGTAAATTCCATTTTTTTCTGAGCGCAATATAAATTTATTGTTTTGAAAATGATTATCATTTATCTACATTGCATCAAAAACTCGCTAGACGCGCTGGTTTTTAATTTTCTTAAAACTGAAGTAAATTAACTTACAATATGTTTCCCACACTGGACTGGGAAAGAAAGAAAAACATAGAATGTGCCAGCTGCATTTCCTGTAAAAACCAGCTGAGGGACCTGAGGGTTTCAGTATATTGCAATTTAAGCGCTGGGCTGATAACCTGTCACTATAGCAATATACCTACAAATCTTAAATAACCCTCAAAATTTTGTCTTGTTTGGCGGAACGCCCTTTATTAGGTCGTTTACGCTCTGCTACCCCATTAGGGATAAAGGCGTGTTTATATGTATGTATGTTTTGAAAACTTCGCCGAGTATCTAATTCTTATGCGGTTCCTTAAAGAAAACTCCCCCGTATGTTCCACTCGCCAACCATCTGAGGGGTTAACTCTAAACTCGCGGAGGTATGAATATTTACGAAAGCATTAATTATTTTTTAACTTCCCCCGTCTTGAGATCTTGCGGGGTGGAGGCGGGTCTCAACGACTTTTTTATATACTCGTTTGTATAGTGTTTACTTTTAAGTTTCGGAGTATATCAAGGTATATATTTTGGGCTCGTATTTATAAAGCGAACTTAAGATTGAAAGCAATATTAAGTATGGATTTGATAGGTCAGTTTATATTGAAATTATATTTCTGATACAAACTCAAACTAGCTGTCAATCTCGAGTGTTGTTTATCAATACGGGCCTTAGAGTGTTAATTAGGTAGCCGTTGGATGCTGCAGGTATGCAGATGCTGTCCATAGAAAATAAGGATACGTGGAAAAAAATTGGGAACAGGGAGGGGCATGGTTGACACTGGTGATGATGAGAGTGAATACACTTTTGATGAGTGTATAATGGTTATTACAACAACTATTATGCCAATAAGGGGATAGTAAAAATCTGTTTTAGGGCTACAATTATTTCATTGGTAGGTGGAAAAAAAAAACAGTAACAAATGTCATTTAAATATAATAAAATGTAACATGGTTTACTGGAGACAAAAATAACAAATAACGCATAAAACCACCGAATACAAATAAAATACCGGAGATAACAGATCTCATGTCCTCTTCTAATATATTTAGTCTGAAAGTGACAAATAGATTTTAATTATAGTTTTAGCCGGCAAATCTAGAATTGAGAACAATATTGTACTTGTTGAAAATTATGTTTTACGTACGAACAATAGTTCCATATTATATTACATAGAATACTTAGTAGTTATTATGATTTAATAATGGCTAACATAATGAGATAGAAATCTCTTATTATATGAACTCAATGCTCATCCTGTATTGAATTTCAGCTGGCTGAATACAGGTATTGTGATTTATTTGCTAAATGCATTCTACATTTTACCTGGAAAATATTATTAGCAAATTAATCAGCTTTGTAATTTGTACCTCAAGTTTTGGTATATTATATAACATTTTTGATTTTATTTACATCTCTTTAGCAATATTTTATGACATACTCGTACATAGGTATGTTACTATATATGTTACTATTTATTACATGTTATTATATTTTACTATATATGTTACTATTTATTATATGTTATTATATGTTACTATATATCCCAGAGTTCTACAAAGGTACAGGATAGGCTGAGAGTCAGTGTGTAAGGCCCGTATTTATGATCACCTCTTGAGACTGGCAGCAAGTGGAGTTCGTATCAGAAATGTAATTTCAATACAAAACCTACTGTCAAATCCACACTTAAGATTGCTCTCAATCTTGAGATCATTTTATAAATATAGCCCTAACAATTTTTGACGCCATAGCTGAAAGCGAAACCGAACTACAAGAAATAGTTAACATAATAAATACCACCTTCAACGAAGTGGGAATGAAGATCAACTCCGCGAAAATGAAAATCCTAGTTGCTACTAAAACACTAGCCTCAGGCACAAAAATCAAATTGAATAATACAACCTTAGAACAAGTCAACAACTTCAAGTACCTTGGCAGCACTATCACTAATGACTCCAGATGCAACCCAGACGTCGTCGCAAGGATAGCCATGGCAAAACGGGCCTTCAACCAAAAGAAACATCTTCTCAAAGCCAAAATAGCAAGGCAGACTAGGAAATGACTTATAAAAACATACATCTGGAGCATTGCACTCTACGGTAGTGAAACTTGGACCTTAACAAAGAAAGAAAGACAGAAACTCGAAGCATTTGAAATGTGGTGCTGGAGAAGAACGATGAAAATAAGCTGGATAGAAATGAAGTCCAACGATGAAGTACTAAATGTGGTTGGAGAGAAGCGGAATTTACTGAAGACCATAGAAAACAGAAGAGGGAAAATGATAGGTCACCAGATGCGACACGACAACTTCCATAAGACCATCTTGGAAGGAAAGATAGAGGGAAAGAGAGGACGAGGAAGACCGAGACGAACTTACATGGACCAAATAAAAGAAAAAGCTGAGGTCGTGTCGTACCAGGATGTCAAGAAACTTACACAAAATCGATCCGAATGGCGATTACTTCACGGACAAGAGCCCTGCTCTCAAATTTAAAGAGAATCTTTGACGGACATTTCAGACACTATTTTGTATTGCTTTATATTGATTCGTCAACCCATCGCTTTAATTAATGTACCTTAAAACTCCTGGTTCAGTTTACAGAGTATAATTAAATATAATTTGTTCAAATTGTGGCAAAATATTTGTCAAAACAGCTGACCAAAAATATAAATATAAAATATTTTTTTCAATTTACATGCACCTTCGTAAAAAAACAACAGAAAACGCGCAAATCTCCCCTGTTCCTTAAACTCTGATATTTCAAGTCCGCTAAATATTATTTAAGTTTATTTTTCTTATTACCGGCCAGCAGCCAAGGTGTTATCGTGCTTGGGAGGCCTGCGAGCGCAGTTAAAACGAATTTATACTTTCGATTACGGCGGTGGATGAATAAAAAACAAATGAGCCGGGAATTTGTTGGTGCTGGCTGTTGCAGGTTGGGTGTTGTGTGGATGTGACCATTAGAAAAGCATACATACATATAATCACGCCTTTATCCCTAATGGGGTAGGCAGAGCGTAAACGACCTAAACAAAGATCGTTATGCCACGTCTGACAAGTTTTTATTTAGAATAGATTTGTATGTATATTGCTGTAGTAGCAGGTTGTCAGCCCATCGCCTAAATTATAATACACTGAAACCGTCCATGCCTTAGCTGGTTTTTACAACATGCTCGGGAGGAAATGCAGCTGGCATATTCTATGTTTTTCTCTCGCTCCCGGTCCAGCATGAAAGTATGTGTTGATGTGACCATTGGAAAAAGCAGCATTTTTCTTATACCGTAAAATCTTCCATGCTGGACTGGGAACGAGAGAAAAACATAAAATGTGCTTGTTGCATCGCGTCTCGGACATGCTGTAAAAAATAGCTAGGGGTTTTTGATTCGAGGGTTTCTGTATAATGCCCTACCTTCTGTATATACCCTCGTTCAATTCCCTAGATTTGGTAGCCACCGCCGTGAGATACTGAATAAGGCTAGGGAGATTATGGTTTCTGTGTAATGCAATTTAGGGGATATGCTGGCAATCTATCACTACAGCAATGTACCTACAAATCTATCTTAAATAACCCTCAAAATTTTGCCAGACGTGGCGGAAGGACCTTTGTTTAAGTCGTTTACGCTCTGCTTTCTCCATAAGGGATAATGGCGTGATTATATCATCATCTGCCTAGCCTTATCCCGTATCTTACGGGGTCGGCTACCTAATCTAGGGGATTGAACGAGGGTACTGGTTTTGACACAGAGCGACTGCCATCTGACCTCCGCAACCCAGAAGGGAAACCAGACCCAATCCTAGATTAGGTCAGAGTTTTCAAGCCGCCAATGCTTAGCACTGGCCTCTGATATGGCTTAACGACTAATATCTACGGTATTAAACGATATTAACCAGAACCAACGGCTTATCGTGCCTTCCGAAGCACGGAAAAAGCGCCGAATAAACGTACATATGAAATTCGAAAATCGAAAAACACATTGGTACGTGGTGGGATTCGAACCACGACCTCCCGCTCAGGAGGCAGCGGACCTATCCACTACACCATCGGGCTCTTGGCGTGATTATATGTAGGTTTGTATGTAAAAGCTGGCTGAAAGATGTCACAGGTGATAGCTAGTGAATCCATTAAAACAACTTACAAAAAAATTTACATGGGAAATTTCAAAACAGTAATGCAATATGCTGTTTCTTTTTGAAGATTTAAAAAAATGCATTGTGATATTAAGGCGTATCCTCTCTAATCTTACGTCGTCATCTCAAGGCGGTGCAGACCTCGCTATTATATTTAATGTGTATGCTAGCTTGATTTGAACGTAGTATCAAACTTGCGCATTCCTTCTCTTACTTATTGCTAATTTGTCGTACATTGTTGTAACAATAAACAGAAATAAACAAGTAATATTAAATTTAATGCGCGTAGAACACTTTCTTATTACAAGCTACGAGAGGTAGAGGGTGCTACGGATTGTCTCCGAGCCTACGACTGCTACGAAATGAGTTTTGGATGGGATGAAAAATACTCCAGTAAATAATAGGTTTCTCTGTTTGTGTATTGTATTTATTTTGATTAATTGTAATTCTTTGAGAACTTACTTCAATTTTTGGCTAACTTGACGGTATTTTGTTGTTCGCTAGCTTGGTGAGTAATTCCAATAAAAAAATCACCTAAGTTATAAATTGATTTATCATTTAGCCATTTAGACAATTAGTTTTAAATGATTTAAAGTTAGCTTATGTCAATGGGTATTTTATTATAAAGTCTAACACGCATATACAAACAATTCTTGTTAGTAATTTGCAAGAAAGGGGCCTCCTCGAACACTAGTCTATCGAGGTTTCTAGGATTTCTAGCACCTGATGTCAAGAATAGCTCAGGATATATTTTTAACAAATACACACTTCATGGAAATACATAGCTGAGAGTATTGTTTAGTCGCTTCCAATTATGCATGGAAACAAAGTAAGTGCATGCTAATTGGATGCCCATTCAATTCCGTAATTAACAGTACATAGTGTAACATACGATAGGCCCCATAGGCTAGGCTATAAAGCGGGACAAATTCGGCCCTAGTCAGATGTAACCCCAGTTTATGAGTATCGGCTGACGGACACTGTATCGCTGTATGGCGTATCGGCGGGTCACACTCCACCCCCTAAGTATTGCCAGATGTGCTATGCAGAAGTTTTTTTTTAATTTTGATCACTAGATTTCATTAGATGCCAAACCACGTCGTAAAAAGATTCCTCGATCTCACTGTCCAAGAACCAAGATCACGCGGCAGACCTAAGAAAACCTTATTGTATTGTATTGAAGCGTGGGTTAGACATCGTAAAAGCGGTCATAGACGAGAACAATACCGAATGATAGCCGAAGACCAGGCAAAGTAGAGTAGAAAAAGCCGGAAAGCGGACCTCAGAATCAGGCCTGGAAAAAGCTAGGCAGAAGAAGAAGATTGAACGCAATATACATCGTTCGAGCATCAGGAGAAGACAGTTATCCATCAGCTTTGCATCAGATGATGGTCGGGCGCAGAAACGCTTAAATCTAATCAATGCAGGGCTGACCTTGTGGACTGTCGGGACGGACGAAACTGCGCACACTGTTTGTCTACAATCTACCTACACATCCTAAGGAAACTTTTAAGAAGAGTTGCCCTGGTGGGTACACTTGGAGGGAGAGCAAGCAGCAGGTTAGGTTATTTCTTCTTCTGTCGAGTGGGTATCGAGAATATCGACCCGATGAACCCTGTTGTCAGAGTTTTTAAACCACCTAGTAGCACAACTATCAGACCTCTGACTCGGTTTGAGTAACGACCACTATCAAAGATAGCGACCGGGACCGACGGCTTAACGTACCCACCGAAGCACGAAATCTTTTTTTCTTTTCGGACAATCAGGTGATTCCGCCTGCAATGTCCTAACCAAACTGGGGAAAAATTCACAAAGTGATAAATTCTCAAATATCAACTTTGTGTTTCCCCCCTGGGAATCGAACCCTAGACCTGCAGATCGTGAGTCCATGGCACTAGCCACTAGACCACGGAGGCAGTTACTATACAACGGTTACTAGTATAAGGGCATTTAAGGTGGCGATAGGGACTTAGTGGCACCCCCCTCATTAAAAAAAGTATAATTCACTAAAAACTAATTGAAACGATTCATAGTTTGTTGTAGTAACAGGAAGAAAAATTGCCGTTGGTGGCCGTTTATCGCAATTTTTCTTCCTGCTATTACAACGAACTATGAATCTCTGATTTATAAGGTTTTAAATTATCTTTATAACTTTTACTTGAGTCTGTTGGACCGGATTTTTGATAAGTTGTGTTTTTAGCGAATTATGATTTTTTTACTGATGAGGGTGCCACCTTAAAGGTTTGTGATACGAAAGTTTGAATTCTAAGTATGAAAAAAGCATGTACGCCGGTGGCAACCGGAATGAAAATACAAATGTAGTCAAAATATACGTTGGTAAAATGATAGTGAATTTTTAAAAACATGCGTTTTTTATACCGACCAGATAAATGGTAACTAGCGATGCAAAATTACATAATTTTACCGAATACAGCGGTAAAATACGGGAAATTTACGGTCCTTTATATAGATTACGGTAAAATTACCAGCAAGAAATTTTATGAATTTGAAAACTCGATTACTAAGAGAAAATGGTTCAGGGTTCAGAAAAGTTGTTCAGTTTTAAGATTAGGTGTTCATATTTGACAAAAGTTGTTCGGTTTTAAGATAAGTAAAATATTTGCTGTTGCCATAATTTACAAGTAGTCCTTTAATACGTTTTTTACTGAATCTTACCGTATGTTATGGTAAAATATATTATTTACGGTAAATTACGTTTTTCACCGGATTTTACCTGGGGTAATTTTACCGATTTATATCTCTAAGCGTAATACGAACAAGCACCCAAAATGAGTTACATTTGCTTGGAATGTCTGGCAACATTTTCTCTCAGCGTCGTGTCGTTAGGACTTGTTTATGATTCACTCGATGTCGGATAAATTTGATCGGGTTATATCATGGGATATCGATATTATACGGGTGACATCGTCCCCTTTATAGGGGAGTTTAATTTTCATAGTTCAAGTTTTAGTTTTATTACGCAAATACTCTACATACCTACCTTACAATTTTGGACAAGATCTCCCACCATTACTTGTTTCTATGCTGGACTGGGAGTGAGAGAAAAGCATAGAATGTGCCAGCTGTATTTCCTCCTGGGCATTCTATAAAAACCAGCTAAGGAATCCAAAGGTTTCTGTATATTGTAATTTAGGCTATGGGCTGACAACCTATCAATACAGCAATATACCTACAAATCTATTTTATGTAACCCTCAAAACTTTGTCATATCTACGTGGCGGAACGACCTTTGTTTAGGTCGTTTACGCTCTGCCTAACCCATTAAGTATAAAGGCGTGATTATATATATGTATTTCAAGGTCCGTTTAACAATATAGCAGCTAAATCAAACGTAATTTTGTCACCAACGCTGAAAAAGACAAAACAATGAAAATACTACAAAACAATGATGTCATAATACGTAATATTTTACAATGGCAAACTCGTTAAGTTTCGCTAATTACTGGCAATGAGAAGAAAGACCCATTAATGGCTGAAAAATTGTTATTTACGACTTTTATGGACAAATGATGGGATTAGATGTACCTTGTTATATTTATGCTAATTGCTTTTTCGCAGGCGCTTTTTCATTACAAAGTTAGTTTGCGACAAAAGAACGAAATAAGCAAAATTTTATCAATTCTTTTTCATATTTTGAGGATTTTTAGCACTCACATTTTTAAACGAATTTATTATTTTCTTACTTCCATGCTGGCCTGGGAGCGAGAGAAAAACATAGAATGTGCCAGCTGCATTTCCTCATTGTCCTGTTCCTTCCTGTAAAAACCAGCTAATGGATCCGATTCTTCTTCTGTCGAGTGGGTATCGAGTCTATCGACCCGATGAACCCTGGTGTCAGAGTTTTAAAAACCGCCTAGTAGCACAACTATCTTTATGCATACAAAATTCAGCCAATTTACTTAGTTCTTAAGCTCACTGTTTGTAACCTTTCTTTTGGCTTTGCAAAAAGAAAATATTATTATTATTTATTATTATTATTATCAGGCCTCTGACATGGTTTGAGTAACGACCACTATCAAAGACAGCGACCGGGACCGACGGCTTAACGTGCCCTCCGAAGCACGAAATCTTTTTTCTTTTCGTACAATCAGGTGATTCCGCCTACAATGTCCTAACCAAACTGGGGAAATATTCACAAAGGGATGTAATTCTCAAATATTAACTTTTGAGTTTTCTCCCTGGGAATCGAACCCAAGACCTCCGGATCGGGAGTCTATGACACTAGCCACTAGACCACGGAGGCAGTGAGCAGGATCCGATTGATTCAGTATATTGTAATGTAGGCGATGGGCTGACAACTTGTCACTACAGAAATATACCTACAAATCTATCTTAAATAACCCTTAACACTATATCAGACGTGGCGGAACGACCTTTATTTAGGTAGTTTACGCTCTGCGTATCCCGTTATAGATAAAGGCGTGATTGTATGTATGTATTTCGTTCATATTATAATTATTTTTTACTCGAAAGAGTTGTTTACTTCACCTACGATCCGATAAACTTTGTTATCAAATATGTTTTAGGTCCCCTGACATTGGTTTGTGTAAGGCAGCAATTGGGACCGTCCAATATAGGTATTTGATCAATGTTCTTGGACAAACATACAGCCACACCTAAATTCTTTTATTTTGTTTAACAGTATTTTAAATTTTGTATACAGCATATTTTAAACGACAAAAGATCTACTATACAAGACTAGAGAATAATAAATCAAATTCTAATATTGTCAACATAACATATGCTATTTATTTCTGTTAGAAACATACTAGTGTCATTTCCCTGCATCCCAAATTTCGGTGAACATTGAATCGTGCCACAGTTAAAACAATTCCCATTATTATCCGGCCAGAGTGAATAGTGTACGTAATTACGGTTAAATGTGCGCATGTTTATGTATTTTTAATTCCACAGCATAATGCGCGCGATGGGCCGATAAACGCGCAATACGCCGTGATTCGAAATTCGAAAACTGCCGCGAAATAAACTTGCCGTAATGTCTGCAGTGATAGTGCGGCGGTACTATTTGTTGCTTTTGGAGGGAAAATAAAGATTTTTTTTTTAGGAATTAACAAAAATATTATCCGTATCTGAACTTATTTTCAAAATTATAATAGCAACAGTGAAAACGGAAATTAAAATGATCAAAAATTCACCGAAATTACAATAATAAATCCAGTCTATCTATCTCGAAACGACATTTAATATGAAAGTAGTATGTGACGTCATATGACAGTTCGGATCTCTCTTTTTAACCAACGGCTTTAAAGCATTATAACTCGTAATGCGTATTTTGTTTTTTTTTCACATTTATATGGTGAGAACAATGCTTACTGATAATTATGAAAATGTCATGCATATACCTTACTTATTAGTAAGGTAGGTTTTTTGACAACGTAGAAAACTCATAAATTGTCCATCACGCGTTGATGTCTTTTCCTCCTCAGATTGATGCTTCCTTGCAATAAATTACCCATTAGATGATCTTAAAACATAAGTGATCCTAATTAAATACCAGCTGTACCATAGCTTCTATGTTTCTAGCACTAGTCAACCTGGATTAAAATTAATTATACGATAAATTTTACAATGTTATTATACCTATCAATCGGATTGGACAAGTAATAAAATCTAGTTACACGGATCAAGACATTACCTTCAAAAAGTTTTGGGTTTATAGCGCGATAATGATATCAGAAATCTATAGTAATATAGGTCAATCAAATTATTGACGTTAGCTAGATACAGCGCGCTTTGCCTCCTCATCAACTATAACTGGAGTCAACAGTCGACCCGATTAACCTACTGTCTGTATCGAGAGGCCATGGTAGTATATACAGAAATTTGACAGCACAATAAAAAAATATAAAAAGTCTACTTCGCTGAGGACAGGATTCGAACCTGCGCGGGTATAACCCATTGGATTTCAAGTCCAACTCCTTAACCACTCGGACACCTCAGCCACATGTGATAACAGCCAAATTTAGATCTACTACAATGCTTATCAAGTAATACCTACCTACACACTTGTGTAAATAGTTATTAGGGTTCCATTGTTCCAGGTATTGTTCAACTGGAATCAACAGTTGACCCGATGAACCCATTGTCAGTATCGAGAGTCCAGGGTAGTATCCACGGTAAAGTTTATGAGCGTAGCGGTCGCGAGCACCATAAACCAGTGGAACGATCAAATCATTGACGTTAACTAGATTCAGCGCGCTTTGCCTCAACTATAACTGGAGTTAACAGGCGACCCGATGAACCCACTGTCAGTATCGAGAGTCTATGCTAGTATTTACGGTCATGTTTACGAGCGCGCCATAACCCAGTGGAACGATCAAATTATTGCCGTTAACTAGATTCAGCGCGCTTTGCCTCAACTATAACTGGAGTCAGCAGTCGACCCGATGAACCCACTGTCAGTATCGAGAGTCCATGGTAGTATCTACAGTCTAGTTTACGAGCAGTGACCGCGAGCGCCATAAACCAGTGGAACGATCAAATTATTGACGCTAACTATTACTGGAGTCAGCAGTCGACCCGATGAACCCACTAACAGTATCGAGAGTCCATGGTAGGATCTACGGTCTAGTTTACGAGCGGTGACCGCGAGCGCCATAAACCAGCGAAACGATCAAATTATTGACGTTAACTAGATTCAGCGCGCTTTGCTTCCTCATCAACTATAACTGGAGTCTACAGTCGACCCGATGAACCCACTAACAGTATCGAGAGTCCATGGTAGTATCTACGGTCTAGTTTACGAGCGGTGCCCGCGAGCGCCATAAACCAGCGAAACGATCAAATTATTGACGTTAACTAGATTCAGCGCACTTTGCTTCCTCATCAACTATAACTGGAGTCTACAGTCGACCCGATGAACCCACTGACAGTGTCGAGAGTCCATGGTAGTATCCAAGTTTACGAGCGCGGTGGCCGCGAGCACCATAAACCAGCGAAACGATCAAATTATTGACGTTAACTAGATTCAGCGCGCTTTGCCTCCTCATTAACTGTAACTGGACGTTTTTGTCAAAAGCTAGCAATGATGAGTTGATATATGAATGATAATTCTAAGTTCTCCTCTTTTTCTGTCGAGGTGGATGTCGAGGCGACGTAGAAGCAGCAGTTTTGTGAGAGCTACAGGGAGCATTAAACACAAGCGAATCAAGTGATTTTTTTTGTTTCTATGAGACGTATTTAAAATCAGCTCTCATGAGTGACAGCGAGTTTGAGTTCATATCAAAAATGTTATTTCAGACAAACAGGTCCGTCAAATCCATACTTAATATTGCTCTCAAGTTTGAGATCGCTTCACGAATACGAGCCTATATTTACCTACCAATATATCTACAAATATATCTTAATAAACCCTGAATCTTTGCCAGACGTGGCGGAACGACCTTTGAAATTACTACAATGTTTGATGCAATTAAAAATATTCTATTCTATTCTTTTTGTTTGGGTCGTTTATGCTCTGCCTACCCCATTAGGGATAAAGGCGTGATTATATGTAAAATTGTAAAATTGACTCCTCAATAAATTGTATAGAATTTGACAACGCAAAATCGAAGTCTTTTCCCAACCGTGCCACTAATTTCCGTCGTTCCGTTCTAATTACCGATAATAACAGTAACTACAGCCAGCAGTACTAGTGCAGTTTTATATAGACAGTTTGTGCAGTACGGCTAAATGCGACTACATACATACATATAATCACGCCTTTATCCCTAATGGGGTAGGCAGAGCGTAAACGAACAAACAAATTTGGAGGGTTATTTGAGATAGATTTGTAGGTATATTTCTGTAGTGACAGGTTGTCAGCCCATCGCCTAAATTACATTATACTGATACCCTCGGATCCCTAAATGCGACTAATCAGTGTAAATGACCAAAAAACCATAAATTCAAATTCAAAACATCTTTATTACTCACACACTTAAAACAAAACACATTAAATAACAATCACAATAGCACGGTTTGAGAGTATAAGGTGAGGGTCTCAGTATTTTGCTACCATGTTACTCAAAGCAACAGTGGTAGCACTGATTTTCAGCCCTTACCCTTTTCATACACCATTTAAAAACATCAGAGCAGAGGGCATATAGAAATATGATAAGATTAAACATTAAAAAGTAAAAGTCAAAATATAACATGCATCAAGAAAACATTTATTGGAAATAAACCTGTTTAGAAAAATTTAATAAAAAAAACATACATACATACATACATAAATCACGCCTTTATCCCTTACGGGGTAGGCAGAGCGTTTAACGCCTCGTAAAAGGCGCTTTCGCCACGTCTGACAAAAATTGAGGGCAATTTTAGATTGTAATATGTATTGCAATCTAAAATAAAAACAAACATAATAATAGTAGTAAAATAAACATAAAAATAAAGTCTTCACAATTTCTTGTCTTATTCTCCGTACATTAACCTGATTAGTCTGGAGTCAGAGGCATTCTATCTAACCTTCAATAAAGGATGGAGACCCAGACTTTTGCACTTTTCGAAGTACAGATTCCTCCAGATGTTAATAAACCGTTTATCTATCAATGTTTCTTCCGCACTGGAATAGAAACGAGGGAAAACCATAGAATGTGCCAGCTGAATTTCCGTCAAAAACAGCTAAGGGATCTGAGGGTTTCCATATATTTCAATTTAGCCGATAGGCTGAGAACCTGTTACTACAGTAATATACGTACAAATCTATCTAAAATAGCCCTCAAAACTTTGTAAGACGTGGCCTTTGCTTAGGTCGTTTACGCTCTGCCTACCCCATTAGGGATAAAGGCGTGATTATATGTGTATATGTATGTACGTATTTGTAACATAAACAGTTAATAAACACAAACAATTAATTTCACCATTTTGCAATGAAATGTATAAAGAAAGATACAGAAAAGCAAACGTTTTGCGGAGTAAATCCCAGACATACAGGATGCTCTGTGTCCAGGAAGCTTCATATTGGAGCCGCCGCTATAAAGTGGTGCTGGGCTGCAGTCCGCACGCAGTTGCGACCCGTAACTTTGACCAGTGCGGTTTGGAGGAACTGTCTAGAGCTGATAGCACTAGAAATATAATTATTTTTGTAGTTCTTCAAGTGTCTTGCAGATGGCGCTTTAAATAAAAACTTCTTATTTAATAAAACATAGATTTCAATATTTTCCTTGCAGCAGATTTAAATAAGAATATGACCACAAATGAGGAAGGCACACTGAAATTCGACAGCACGATAAAAAATATAAAAGTCAACTTCGCTGAGGACAGGATTCGAACCTGCGCGGGTAGAACCCATTGGATTTCAAGTCCAACTCCTTAACCACTCGGACACCTCAGCCACATGTGATAACAGCCAAATTTAGATCTACTACAATGCTTATCAAGTAATACCTACCTACACATTTGTGTAAATAGTTATTAGGGTTCCATTGTTCCAGCTATTGTTCAGAATCAAAATCATTCGCAGAAATACTGCACGTGGCTGCAAAATGCCTAGTCTAAATTTATGTCAATTCAATTAATAAAGATTTGTTTAACTAACTTTCGTCTATTTAAAAAGGTGGTGTATGTCATAGAATCGAATAATAAAAACAACTACAATATATATTTTTAATTTAAAAATAAAATTTATTTAAAATTGAATACAGCTATTTTTCACTACTGCTAGCGGCTATTACTTGTGGTTTTATGTACAACGCAGCCTTGTGTGTTTAACTACAGATAACCTAAATCTTTTGTTTCCATGTTTGTATGTTGTTTTAATATACGTGCGAGAGATAATGATTTTTTTTTTTTATTATTATTATCAGCTCTATAGAGTATCCCAGTAACCCAGGCAATTAAAACAAGGCAAGTCTTGGTCGGCCATCTTAAATCTGGGCGGCGTGTATTGGCAATATCCGCGCACCTATTGCAGCTGTATTTAGTACCAGCTGGAAGCCGTATGTGGATTTAGGAGCAGCTGGGAGGCAATATATGGAGGGAGGTGTCATGTTACATGTGCTGTACATAAGGATGACGCAGAAGCGTTTCTATCTTAGCATACAATGAACATTCATATTTGAATTATATTCTTTCATGTTGGACTAGGAGCAAGAGAAAAACATAGAATGTGTCTTCTGCATTTCCTCCCGGGTATGATGCAAAAACCAGCCTGGGGATCCAAGGATTTCAGTATCTTGCAATTTAGGCGATAGGCTGACAACCTGTCACTACAGCAATATACCTACAAATCAATCTAAAACAACCCTCAAGACTGTCAATAGTGGCGGAACGACTGTTTACGCTCTGCCTACCCTATTAGGGATAAACACGTGATTATATGTATGTATGTAAATTGTTTGTTTTCTAACATCGACTTGTCTTTTTTTATTTACCTCTAATCTTGCCCAGAAGTAACCGAATTATCCAAAACCATAAAGGCTCCGGCATTTCCACAAAAAAAAAACGGTTTGATTAGTACAATGCAGGCTAAATTATTAACTAGTCATAATGTTTTCGACTGTCCCCGTACTCTAGCGGTCAGGGCCATGGGCTTACGATCCGGAGGTCCTGGGTTCGATTCCCATGGTTGACACAAAGTTGTTATTTGTATATTTATCACTTAGGGAGGTTTTCCTCAGTTTAGTTAGGACTTTGCAGGCTGAATCACTTGATTGTCCAAAAAGAAAAAAGATTCCATGCTTCGGAGGGCACGTTAAACCGTCGGCTCCGTTAGCTGTCTTTGATAGTGGTTGTTACTCAAACCACGTCAGAGGCCTAATAGCTGTGCTACTAGATGGTTTGAAAACTGACACCAGGGTTCATCGGTTTAATTCGAGAATCCACTTACTAAAAGAAGAAGAATGTTTATTGGCTTCATAAATACACACATATAATCACGCCTTTATCCCTAATGGGGTAGGCAGAGCGTAAACGACCTAAACAAAGGTCGTTCCGCACGTCTGACAAAGTTTTGAGGGTTATTTAAGATAGATTTTCATGTATATTGCTATAGTGACAGGTTGTCAGCCCATCGCCTAAATTGCAATATATAGAAACCCTCGGATCCCTTAGTTGGTTTTTACAGCATGCCCGGGAGGAAATGCAGCTGGCACATTCAATGTTTTCCTCTCGCTCCCAGTCCAACTTAGAAGTTGGCTTCGGGAGTTGTAACTACCAATCCATGTCAGATTCGAGGACAGTCGCTCCAAATCTCGTACATTTTTCTATGATAATATTTAATAACCTAATCCTAACCGTCATTCGCAGCCAGCTATAACTCACTCGTTATATCGGTGCGTCGTTTACTGATTATCCCTAAATCATATTTACCGCAGTCATTATCGCGCACCGATATTATTGAGTGCGCGACTATAAATAACGTGCACTCTAATTTCACGAGCGGGTTTTAGGATTGGCTGCTTTTGATGTATAGTCTGTTTAGAGAATACAGAAAATTTATGATTTATGAAATCGGGCTTTAGTTTGTAGGTTAATTTTGGGGATCTGATTATGGGTAATGAGCTTAGAATTATAACATCAGTGACGATTCGGACGACAATATTCTGATTTCAAATGAGTACTGTGACAAAAAAAGAGAATTCGAATAACTGACTTAACGGTTACTAAAGTGTTGCATAATATATTAAGCATTGCTGGATAAATGCTTCCATGCTGGCCTGGGAGTGAGAGAAAAAATAGAATTTTCCAGCTGCATTTTCTCCCGGGCATGCTGTAGAAACCAGCGAAGGGATCAGAGGGTTTTGGTATATTGTAATTTAGGCGATGGTCTGACAATTTGTCACTACAGCAGTTTACCTACAAATCTATCTTAAATAACCCTCAAAAGTTTGTCAGACGTGGCGAAACGATCTTTGTTTAGGTGATTATATGTATGTATAGATAAAAAGCGCAAAGGTGTTGAAGGGGCACGATGCTAGGTCTTTCATATCCATACAATTTGTAGTATGCTGCAAATAGGTCTATTAAAAAAAAATGTTTTGTTTCAACGTTTCCTGGAAAAATAAAATCTCGCATTGCGCTTGCCAATCCGCTTGCTAAGAGTGGTATATTGTTATATGTCTAGTTCTAACGGTTCAAACTTTTTTAATATTTTCAACGATAAGGTTGACTAGAAAATCATCTTTTATAACCAACTCGTAACAACAAGGTGCGATCATTAAAATGACAAAACATCATCAGCGCGCTCAGAACCGTTGCGAAATTAGCATTAATGTGGCCGTTAGCCCGTCATCATGGCGCGATAGACCGTGTGATTCGACTGCATTGCCCGCGTTCAGCCCGATTTATGCCGCACCCTGGTTTAGCGAGCGGGTTATAGATATTGTTATTGTTTTGGTAAATTATTTTTTGTTAGAAACTATGCGTGAAAAAACTTTAATATAAACTAAAACTTAGAATGAAAAGCCAAGATTGAGAGCGATATTAAGTAAGGATTTGACAGGCCATATTTTTGTACCGAAAAGAAATTTCTGATACGAACTAAAACTCGCTCTCACTCTCAAGTGCTGATTGAAATACGGGCCTTAAAATATTAAAAGGACTCAGTAATTTTTAAAATAAATCTACTGTGTCCATTTTCTAAGGAAATAATATCTTATCGGTTGTGTGGGTATCGATACTATCGACCCGATGAACCCTGGTGTCAGAGTTTTAAACCGTTTAATAGCATAGCTAATAGGCCTCTGACATGGTTTGTGTAACGACCACCGAAGCACGAAATCTTTTTTCTTCCAGACAATCAGGTGATTCAGCCTCCATGGTCCTAACCAACCTGGGGAAAATTTCACAAAGGGACAAATTACCAAATATCAACTTTGTGTTCCCTCCCTGGAAATCGAACCCAGGACCTCCGGATCGCGACAGCCCATGGCTCTGACCACCAAACCACGGAGGCAGTTAAATAATTAATATAATTTATATTATTTTTACCCGTAAGGGATAAAGGCGTGATTTTATGTATGTATGTATGTATATTATTTTTTAGCCCTGCATGCCCCTACAACAGCTGCACGCAAGGAAGACTTTATGACAGTGGCTGATAATTCTGTCAAAGTAGCTAAATTCTCGGATCCAACAGCTTAAAATGAGTACCATCGCTGCGCTGACTGCATTTGCTGCTGCTGAGAAAAAGAAGAAAATAACACTGGGGCGGCGGCGGCTACATGACATTATTATTTACATACATATAATCACGCCTTTATCCCTAATGGGGTAGGCAGGTGCTCTAAAAACCAGCTAAGGGGACTGAGGGTATTAGTATATAGCAATGTAGGCAATGGGCTGTCAACCTGTCACTACATCAATATACCTACAAATATATCTTAAACAACCCTCAAAACTTTGTCAGACGTTGCGAAACGACCGTTGTTTAGATCATTTACGCTCTGCCGACCCCATTGGGGATAAAGGCGTCATTATGTTAGTGTATGCCTATGGAAAAAAGAAAAAAAAACATTTTTATTAAATAAAATATAACTTCCATGCTGGCCTGGGAGCGAGAGAAAAACTTAGAATGTGCCAGCTGCATTTCCTCCCGGGCATGTTGTAAAAGTCAGCTAAGGGATCCGAGGTTTTCAGTATATTGCAATGTAGGCGATGAGCTGACAACCTGTCACTACAGCAATATACGTACAAATCCATCTTGAATAACCCTCAAACCTTGTCAGACGTGGCGGAACGACCGTTGTGTAGGTCGTTTATGCTCTGCCTACCCCATTAGGGATAAAGGCGTGATTATATGTATGTATGTAAAATATGAAAATGCTCCATGACAAACGGTCACTATGGGACAGGCCGTCGGCTCTGCTCGTAATGAGCCGGCGATGTCGCGCCTTTGATTTAATGACTCCAAATAATAGCAATCAGGGTGAGAGTCATATTTTAAGCACTCTGTATGAAGCTACAGGGTGTTTAAAAACTCTGATACCAGTGTTCATAGGGTCGTTTGTCGGCTTTGCTTCGAATGAGCCGGCGTTGTCACTCCTTTGATTTGACAATCAGGACGCGAGTTATATTTCAAGCACTCTGTATGAAGCTATAGAGTATTAAAATACGCGGCTTAAAAACTCTGACATCAGGGCTCATCTGGTGGTCCGTTGGCTCTGCTCGTAACGAGCCGGCGTTATCACTCCTTTGATTTAATGACTACAAATAATAACCATTAGAGTTTGAGTCATATTTCAAGCACTCGTATGTGGGTACAGAGTGCTTGGAATATCACATGCCAACATGTTAAGGCTCGTAATTATTAAGCGATCTCAAACTTGAGAGCAATATTAAGTATAGATTTGACAGGCCAGTTCGTACTGAAATGACATTTGTGATACGAACTCAAACTATCTGTCAGTCTCGAGATCTGACTGACGGGCTAAAAAAAAAGGGCTTACCTATTTGAAGACATTACAAGGCCACCGATTTGCAAAAAAGACACGAAGGGCCATAGTTCAATTCAATTCATTCCTTTTGAATAAAGCTTTTATTATGATTCCAACAGTGTCAAGAGTATGTATGACATGTCATATTTTTCTTTTCAAACTTCTACTATACACTGAAACTTGTTGGCCATTTCAGTAAGCCCGGAAAGAAATGCAGCTCCAGTTTTCTTACCTATTATTTCATGTAATTCTTCCAGGCTGGCCTGGGAGCGAGAGAAAAACATAGAATACCAACTGCAATTCGTGCCCGGCATGTTGTAAAAACTAGCTAAAGAATCCGAGGGTTTCAGTGTATGGTAATTTAGGCGATGGATTGACAACCTGTCACTACAGCAATATACTTACAAATCTATCTGAAATAACCCTCAAAACTTTGTCAGACGTAGCGGAACGACCTTTATTAAGGTCGTCTAAGCTCTGCCTATCCCATTAGGGATAAAGACATGATTATATGTATGTATTTTATGTATTTCTTTAACAATGCCAAATCTTAGAAATAACATTATCGTATTTCTATGACACACAAATAGTTGGATATAAGAAGTTTGTCTCAAAGCTTGTATTAAGCTATATTAAATAGGAATTATAATACATACTGCATATATATTTTATACAAACTATTTTATAGTTACAAATTATAAAATAGAATGTATTTATACAGATAAACAAAATATATTGACACTAATAGTTCACATATTAAATTCAAATAACAATAGTTCCCTGTGTGGTGCCGAGTCCCCGTGAGGTGCCGGGTTAGAATAGCATCACCCCATAACTTCCCGTGCGTGTCGTAAAAGGCCACTTAGGGATAAATCCAGGGAATGGAAAGCAGCGTTCCCTGTGAATGTAAAACTTCTACTGCGCTCACCAACCCGCCTGCCAAGCGTGGTGAGTATGGCTTATACCCCCAATTATCGGGAGGCCCATGTCCAGCAGTGGACAGTTGTGGCTGATGTTGAATAGTTCATAATTTTCAATAAAATAAATAAAATAAAAACCCACCTACCTAGGTACTTTTTATCGAATATCTGCTCCTCAACGGAATAGTATTTATTATTCTCTGTATTATTATAATTCAGTATAAATAATTTCTTCCATGCTGGACTGGGAGAGATAGAAAAACATAGATGTTCCAGCTGCCCTTCCTCCCGGGCATGCTGTAGAAGACAGTAAAAGGGACTCGAGGGTTACAGTGTATGTATTGTAATTTAGGCGATGGGCTGACAACCTGTCACTACACATTAGCAATACACATTACAATCTAAAATTGCCCTCAATTTTTGTCAGACGCGGCGAAAGCGCCTTTTACGAGGCGTTTAACGCTCTGCCTACCCCGTAAGGGATAAAGGCGTGATTTTATGTATGTATGTATTCTCTGTAATAATTAAGAAAAAACATTACAAACACACCCTGTATGTCTGTCAGGGCGGTAATGGTAGCGCATTATTCCCCTAATTAATTTATGATAATGACCCGATAAAGGATGCGACTCGTAAATCCTTGGAAATATGAATGCGAATGGCAAATTGAAAAGTGCACTTGAATTAGAGTTTTACTGTAATTAATGAAGTGTTCATTAATGACAACGGGATCATTTTTGGATTCCACTTTCTAAAACTATACTGCGAAAATAAGGAGACTAATCTTACAAAGGCAATACTAATGTCAAAGCTTTAACCCTCGTTCATTTAAAACCATGTCCTGCTGTAACTCCGTCCTGGCTTTTTCAGGTTCTATTTTCTAAGTGATGCCCTGATCTTCCATGCTGGACTGGGAGCGAGAGAAAAACGTAGAATGTGCCAGCTGCATCTTCTCCCGGGCATGCTGTATAAACCAGCTAAGGTATCTGAAGGTTTCTGTATATTTAGGTCGTTTACCCTCTACCTACCCCATTAGGGATAAAGGCGTAATTTTTTATACGTCTGTATATGCCCTGATGGGCTAGGTATAAATTTAGCCCAATGACAATCAAAACATAGTCAATAGTCGTAAGCTCATCTGGAACCTTCAAAGATCTTAAGGCACCGGAAAACTTCTTTGAAACTGGAAGTGAGATTTAGTGGTATGATTATACAACAAGGTATTTACAATAACTTAATAAAATAGAAAATTATAAATTTAAAACAAGAGGGATAGGTCACTCAAATAACCCGCCCCGTGTCGCCCCCGTCACAAAGGTGCCCATCATACTCGCCGCGATTCCGCGTTGAATTGCGATGGACAGCCTTTGGGCCAGAAGTGACCCGGAGCGGGGGTCTTGACTTCTGCAGGATTGAATGGCTTGTGCGCTCATTGGTCAAGATTTCTGCCAAGAACTATACCTGGTACTGCCACACTGGACAAGCTAGATGCGATGGTGGTCGCAAGCTTAGGCTTGTATTTTTATAGCAATCTCCAGATTGAGAGCATTTTGTACTGAAAATCTAATCCCTAAAAATAATACCTAATAATCTATCTTTAATAACCCTCAAAACTTTGTCAGACGTGGCGGAACCACCTTTGTTTAGGTCGTATACGCTCTGCCTACCCCATTAGGGATAAAAGCGTGGTGTACGTATGTATTTTTTACAGAAATTACATTTCTGATACGAACTCAAATTCGCTGTCAGTCTCATGTGTTGCTTGTTAATACAAGCCTCAGTGACCCAACGCGTAACCTTTCCCATTATTATAGAAAGTTCCTGAGATTGTAAAAATTCAACAAACCACATGCCAATCGTAAAAACTATGGTTATTTCCGGAAGTCCGGAAGTGGAGTGTTGCGGCTGATGAAGTTGGTACCTTTTTTCATAGAAGTAAATAAATACTGTGCATTGCGCACTATATCACCACAATATCTCTTGCGAAATAAAAACCCGAACTTCCAGTCACACACATACCTTAATCTTATTATTTATCGTATCGCGCTCGCTAAGCGTCCGGGGCAATTAAACGCATCCAGTGTTGCCATGCATCACGGCTAGTAATCCCGGACGGAATCATAATAACAAAAAACAATAAAAATAACGAATTACCCCGCGTGAACTCCGGGAGAATCGGCGGAGGATGGGAACTGGGGAAACTGTGGAGACGACATTCTACGCGGATGCAATGTAATATGCTAAAACAGAGAACGTTGCTTGTTAACAGCCTTGGCAAAAGAAGAAGTCCCAGCAACACAGGCTACAGAACAGGCGGGAGGATATTTTGTGATAACGAAGTTTTGAGACTACTAAATCAGGTACTACTAACTATGCAGTACAAATCCTACTTGCCATACTCGAAACGCTTGGCAGGTAGATAAAAGGGTGCAGAACAATAAAAAAAAGAGAACACCGGCTGTCCGTTTTGTTAACTATTATGACAGCCTCGGGAAGAAAAGGGTGGTACTATTCTGACTCAGCAACACACATATCCAATAATCTGTGAGGTTGGAAACTGGAGGAGATGTGAAGATGACGTTTGATCTTGATTAATGTTATTGTGGTAATACATACATGTGTACGAGATAGTGTTCGGCGTAACCAAACGTGCCTACCTCAATGTACACGAAATAAAACTATACTATAAATAGACTGTATATTTATTGACGAAAAACTACTAACAAAACTATATACGCAAATACTAACATATACAAAACTAATTACGGAACTGTTTGTCGATAACTATTTACGAACTGTCACGGAATCACTGTCACTGTTACTATATACTGTTCACTGTTCACTTCACTATTTCTTCCCACTATTCGATCACTGATTCGAAACTGAATCTGAAAACTGTAAGCTTGATGCGGCTCATGCAGCCGTTTATATACCCCAATCTCGGTAGTAAAGAATCTTCGGGAAACAGCTGGCAACTCTTTTCTCGAAATGACAAGTGTCTTCTGTTATGTTCGATCGAGATAGCTAAATACAAACTGTCACTGGTAAGAAAGGGATGGCGTCATATCGATTCTCGAATATTCTTGATCATACGTCAAACAAGACAAGAATAGAATACTATTGCTATCTCGTTCTATCACTCGCTCTGATTGGAGATTTGAATTTGCCTCTTATTTTAGGAATGACAGCTCTCAATTGTGGCCATCCTAAAAAATACTCCTTATTTCTATGGGAATAAAAAATACAAAAATTAAATACATTTGCGCCGTCGCGAACAACATGCATACATAAAATCACGCCTTTATTCCTAATGGGGTAGGCAGAGCGTAATTAACCTAAACAAAAGTCGTTCCGATACATCTGACAAAGTTTTGAAGGTTACATAAGATAGATTTGTAGGTATATTGCTGTAGTGACAGGCTGTTAGCCCATCGCCTAAATTAAAATATACTGGGAACCCTTTGATCACTCATATGGTGTTTACAGCATGCCCGGGAGAAAATGCAGCTAGCACATGGTTTCCTGGGGGCCAATCGCGGTATTTTTCAAAGGTTTTACCATTCAACGTAACGTTTCTGATTCGCATTTGGTTTGTATTTGGTAAATGTCAAAAATGCTATCGCGCTATTATTAAATCGTTGACGTTACCCAAACGTTACCAAAGTAAAACCAAACTTGAAACGTTTAGAGCTTGCAATGAGTATCTTAAAATACTAGGTGTTACTTGCTTGGTCGATGATCGATTGTGCGTTTCGAGTAGCGCGCAGCACTATTATAAAAAGTCAAATAGTGTCAATTTCAACATTTGAAGCCACTGAAGCGGCGGAAGAATCAAATTATAAGTTTAGTTTAATAAAGTTGAAGTTGAAAACAATTTTTCTTCGTAGTACGAACCTGAGATACGAAGGTAAATACATTTATTGGATAATCTGTAAGTACGTACTTAATACTTTCTGTTCCATGCTGGTCTGGGAGCGAGAGAAAAACATAGAATGTGCCAGCTGCATATCCTCCCGGGCATGCTGTAAGAACCAGCTAAGGGATCCGAGGGTTTCAGTATATTGTAATTTAGGCGATGGGCTGACAACCTGTCACTACAGCAATATACCTACAAATCTATCTTCAATAATCCTCAAAACTTTGTCAGACGTGGCGGAACGACCTTTGTTTGGGTCGTTTACGCTCTGCCTATCCCATTAGGGATAAAGGCGTGATTATATGTATGTATGTATGTACGTACTTAATAGAATACATAAATAAACAACGTTACATATTCAGATCAGACGCTAACTATTGATTCAATGGTTAGTGAATTTAGTTGTAAGTGCACGATGTGTTTTTATCAATGACGAAGGTTTTTACAGGGACCAAAATATGGATGGACGACGCCACACATCCGTGCGGCAATTGGAAATTTTGGTGGAGTTTGCCGACAGTCACCGTGACTTGGCGCTCGGCAGACTCCGCTCCAAAGAGGCACGGGCCCTTGCAAAGCGGCTTTGGATGGAGTGCGCGGAGATGCTGAATTGCGAGGGCCCAGCAAGGTCGCCGCAAGAATGGACCAAAGTTAGTATACACATACCAAACCTAAATACATCATCAGTGTATTCCTCCATATCCACTGACTCATTGATGTATTCTTTTTCAGGTGTGGAATGATATGAAGAGCAGGGTGAGGGCAGCCTCGGCGGCAACAACAAACGCAGCGGAACTCGCGCACAAGAGTTTCAACGCACAAAGTAAGTAAAAAAAAACCTGCACGGTGCGGGAGCGAACAAATAATATTTGCGAAATTAACTGGCACCAACAGCTTAACGTGCCTTCCGAAGCACGGAAACGCTCGTGTTGTTATACCACTATCGGTCACCCATCCATGACCTGACCACGACTATGGTTGCTTAACATTCATTACCGGAATGAATAAGCTCGAACCACTTGACCAATGAGTGCTTTCTTTTTTTAGACACCAATAATGATAATTTTAAACTTATACTTTTTATAAACATTTTTTTTATTATTTTGCCGACAGCAAGTCGAACCGCTCTAGATGAGAGCCGAGCAATGGTCATGCGCATAGAGGAGCTGCGCGCCCGGACTGACAACATGGTGGCCCAGGCTGCGCTAAACCAGTCCCAGGCAGCAAAAGCGCAGTCTGAGGCTGCCCTCATGCAGGCCCAAGCTGTATCAAGCCTGTGCCAGGCAGTCGCCAGCTTGGTGCCTGCAATGGAGCTTTATTTGAAGAGGGAAGCGAGGAAAAGGATACGAAGGGTACGTTTTTTTGGATTTTAAGATGTAAATCACTTTTGTGTACAGATAGAAAATGATGAATTTCGTAAACCTACAGATAGAATATGGTCTAAAATAGACTACATCTTACCGCGGGAAAATATTTCATTTGCACATTTACCTACTTACTTACACTATTATTATTTTGTTTCAGGTATCATCATCTGACAAAGATTAGATTTAAATAAAAAATAAATGTAGTTATTATAATATATATTTCTTTTATTAAAATCAAAATTATAGCTTATGCCAACCTGCTAGGATAAAAAACGTTTCTTTTATTTACATACAATAAATGAATACATATATTTATACATAGATTCCATGGAATACTTATTGAATGTCATAATCTACACAAAGTCGAAATAATAATCTAAGTCTATTCACTATCACTAGAAGAAGATGCGGCGCAAGAAGCTCGCACACTGGAGCACGCCCTGCGTTTAGAATTATTTTTCTTCAATAGTCTTTCTTCTTTAAAATAGAGTTTATGTCGTGTGTGTGTTTCTTGCGCTGCACTAGAAATATCAGAGTTCCATGCCTCTTTGTCATTTAAATAATCGTTGAGCTTATAATAAGCTTTGTTACATAAAGTAACTTTAACATAGCCTTTAAATACAAAATATCCTACCACTCCCCCCAACTAGGCAGGAAAAATATTTCTCTTTCCCAGACTTTGCTGTCGTGGTTCGATCCAGGGTAACTGGCGTCCTCATGCATTATATTTAAATCGCTGTCGCACATCTAGAAAAACAAAAACATAATATTTTATATTCATATATTAAATAAACTAATGGCAACAACCAGTCCACTGCTGGACATGGTCCTTCCTCGATTGGGGGGTATTTGCCATACTTGCCACGCTTGGTATTACCTTAGGTGGATTGGCAAGTGCAGTGCAAAATATTGTATTCACAGGGAACCCTCCCTCCTGACTATTCCCTGGATCACCCACAGGTAGAAATTGGGTGATGCTAATCTAAGCCAACACCACAGGGCATGACACTATATGATGCTATTTGTAAATAATACTTAGGTACTATTAAAACATTCAGGGAATGGTATCCCTTCCTGTTTACATATCGTTCCTCATGATCTCCAGGTGTAACGATGGCAACATGGGTACCATCGATACATCCCAGTACACCTGGCAGTTTTGAAGTTGCATAGAATCTGAAATAATATTGTAAATTTTTAGAGGAATTATGTTTGGTCTTATGAAGGCAGCATTATGCAGATAGGTACTTTAACATATTTTCTCACCGTCTTTTTATTTTATCTCTGTCATCCCTTCTGAAAGGGAATGCGACATGGGCATTTAAAACTTCTGACCTGTTGAGGGCATTCGTCACTTCATTGATTGCCTTACTGACACTGGATTGGGAGACAGGATGGTATTTACTGCCCCCAACCGGCGTCTGGTATGATCCAGAAGCGTAGAATGCCAATGTGATAAGAATCTGAAACATAATATTTATATATATTTCTTACATTTCATTTTATTGTTGTTAAATTAATTTATGTCTCTCTATATGTGGTAGCTCGTCGGCTTGCATGTGTACATTAAGCTATAGGCCAGTAATTTTTTGTTGCATTAAAACACTTACCTTGCTCTCAATATCCAGGCTGTCTGATCGACGAGGCGTAGGCATAAAAGGCGTCAATTCCTCCACCAACCCAAAAAACAAGTCAGTGGAGAGCCGATATCTTTTCCGAAAACCGGCTTCTGATAGACAGATCAATTCTCGCCTTATAAACGTATTCTGCCTCCGGGTCGAGGCCCTCTCTGAAGAGACTGATGCCACGTCCACCTCATGGGCACTCTCGAGGGTGTGCAGGTACAGCCCGAGCATTATTTTCGATTTATTTATTTCTTTTATCTGAACGGATGGTTCTAACGTATCACCAATGACGCGGCAAAAGTTGATCGCGACGAACTACAACAAAAACGTTCATTTGACAGCGTCTGAGCCGTACCCAACGGAACGTTTTTGGTTTAAAACGCTGTCAAAAAATAGCGCGATACGAAATGCACACCAAAAGTTCGAACGTTCGCCACACAGCGTAACTTCCAAACAAAAGCCAAAACGCTTACGTTCAGACAATTAGCGCGATACGAAAAGTGCGTAACATAACGTTTGTGGTTTTGGTTTTGTTTTAGTAAATACGTTAAAATTAGCGCGATTGGCCCCCTGGTCAGTATGGAAGTAGTATTTCTAATTTTACTGATGGATGCAGGTTCACTGTGCAATACAGTAGCAATGGTCATTATTATTATTATAAGCCTATGCTGTCCCACTGCTGGGCAAAGGCCTCCCCATCCTTCTTCCACCTCTCTCGATCTTTAGCAACCTCCCATCAATTCTTGCGATATGCGTCCAGGTCGTCTCGCCATCTTTTCCGAGGTCTACCCCGTCGACGTTGTCCGTCAGGGGGGACCCATTGGGTGACGACATTTGACCATCGCTCCGGGTGCATACGGCTGACGTGTCCGGCCCAGTCCCATTTCAATTTGGCTGTCTTTGCACCGACATCTGTTATGCCAGTTTTGGAACGCAGTGTGGTATTCCTAACTCGGTCTATCCGTTTGAAGCCTAGTATGCTGCGCTCCATTGCTCTCTGGCAAACCTTGAGTCTGAATTTTTGACACTCTGTGAGAGACCAAGTTTGTGCACCGTAGGTTAGGATGGGCAGGATGCACGTTAGGACGGGTAGCAATGGTCATACACCATATCAAAAGTTTTATAAAACTAGCGTCTCCATTCCTTCCCTGTGTTCCAAATCCACATTCTGTTTGTGCTCATTCTTAATATGGGCCAAAACTGTTGGAAGAACAACAGTTTTTGTTGTATATTTTATGTTCTGTGACGTCATAACTCAGAACAGTGACGCGTCGCCCTGAGCCTCAATGATATACTAGTACTCGAGAATACGAGTACTAGCTGTTATTTATAACAGTTATTTATATCCGGGCAGTTACTTTTATTTATATTCTTTGTTTATTGGTTTACTGTGTCACGGATTGTTGGTTTTCGTTAAGTGGCTGTTATATGTGTATGGTACTATATGATACATCGTTCAGTTATTGCCTTAGTTATTACAAGTATGTAGGCAGTTTGTTTCTGGTGAAGGAAGATATTGCGTCTTCCGGCGATTTTTCGTAATTTATTTACGCGTTTATTTAGATCTGGCGATTTATGCGACGAATATGCAGTCAAGTGCCACTTAAAGGCACTTGTGTTTAT
The DNA here is from genome assembly GCA_949820665.1 of Scrobipalpa costella. NCBI lineage: Eukaryota > Metazoa > Arthropoda > Insecta > Lepidoptera > Gelechiidae > Scrobipalpa > Scrobipalpa costella. The sequence goes on from OX463306.1 coordinate 2,074,066, forward strand.
GCTATGTATCAAAATGTCATATATTTGATAAAAACCTTCCGAACAAGGCACACAAACCTAACTAGACATAGACAAGCATAAGTACTATTGGTTAAAAACACTTTGATATTTATTTTGATAAAATATATTTAACTAATGCATGAGGCATCTGTACTTACGTAAATAAATAAAATAAGTAAATAACTAATTAGCAAATTAACCCTATTCTTTTCAATCATCTTGTATGTTAGTCATTTGATTTAATACTTTTTATAGCACGTTTGCATTGATCCTATCATCGGGTTTTCAACGTAGATAAATATGAACCTTAAAGTTGCATTTATTATGAAAGCAATTTCATTTAATTATCAGCTAAAATACTCTCGCTACGAATACAAAATGACACAATAATTTAAATTAAATACACCAATGTTCATTTATGAAATGATAATTAGAAAGAGCCGGTCGTTGGACGCAAAAGGTGCGTTATTTATTCCGATGTGTGTAACGCTAAACAACGAGCACCCTATTTGCGCTGCTAATTTTGTTGGCGTGTGTACTCATATCTTGTTTTAAAATATTTCGTTTTGTAAAATTAAATTAAAAAGTCTTTAACTATGTAAAGAGAAAGAAATACATAAATACATACATATAATCACGCCTTTATCCCTAATGGGGTAGGCAGAGCGTAAACGACCTAAGCAAAGATTGTTCCTCCACGTCTGAAAAAGTTTTGAGGGTTATTTAAGATAGATTTGTAGGTAGGTTGTCAGTCCATCGCCTAAATTACAATACTGAAACCCTCGTATCCCTTAGCTGGTTTTCACAGCATGCCCGGAAAGAAATGCAGCTGGCACATTCTATGTTTATGTTTCGCTCCCAGTCCAGCATGGAAAAAGTATTGAAAGTAAAGACAAGTAAATACATTATAAAATCACGCCTTTATCTTTTACGGTGTCAACGAGCCGATGATATACGTAGTAAATTCTGGTTAAGAAAATACATACATTCATATAATTACGCCTTTATCCCTAATGGGGTGGGCAGACCATAAACGACCTAAACAAAGGTCGTTCCGCCACGACTGACTTAGGGTTATTTAAGATAGATTTGTGGGTTTATTGCTGTAGTGACAGGTTGTCAGCCCATCGCCTAAATTAAAATATACTGAAACCCTCGAAACCCATAGCTGGTTTTTACAGCATGCCCGGGAGGAAATGCAGCTACGCACATTCTATGTTTTTCTCTCACTCCCAGGCCAGCATGGAAGAAAAAGATTAAGAAAATAATATTTCATGAATGTTTTGCACTATAGTTAAAGTATTTAATTTGACTAATGAAGGTAAGTAATTGATTTATACAGTACTTAATTATTCTTTGATAAATCTTTTGTTTGTTTATTAGTACGGTAATTAAGATTAGTTATTAGTATTGATAACAAGAGATACTTAAAAATAACAGAAACCCTTTTCCCCTCATTAGCTAAACACTCTCATCAAATCAAATCGAACGAAATATCGATACGCATTAACAACTTGTAAGATAAAGACAGCCATATTGAATTACCTGCATGAGATTAATTTAAAAACCATACGCGTCAACGCATCACCAGTCTGACAGTTGCGCTTGCACCGAAAACATACCTGCGTTTGGTTTTGCGTTACAATGAGTTCTCAATTGATCGACGCGGATTTGATCCTTTCCCTCAACGAGCAATGGATGAAGCTGGACCAGGATTGGAAGGCAGTGGACCTGGAAACTGAAGATGAACCAGCAAAACTATCCCCAGTCTTCAGTACTTTAGATCTGAGGAAAAGTACCTTCGATTCTTCGTTTCTAATGAAAAAAGTCCGCAAGAAGGTTGGAAGGAAAATATCGCAAGCTTCGAAGAAGTCGGTGGCGTCATCAGACTTGGACTACAAGGAGTTTCTCCACGACCTCGAAGATGAAAAAACCAAGGATTTACCCTTAAAGCAGTTCTACTTTATCAGCGGGCAGATTCTCTCAGCGTTGTCAGTGGAAGAAATCTGTGACAAAATTGATGATATCTTCAAATCCGTGGAGAGGTTATGTTCGGCCACCAGCACTATTCGGAAACCTAAGCAGAAGCCCATTCTACCAGATTTAGTGCAATGCAGTATATCAGCAACTGACCTTTCCTTTGATGACACAGCTGACTCAGAAAAGGAAAAATGTGATGAAGATGACGTCGACAGATACATAGATGAAGCATTTGATCATCTTAATTCAACTATAGCAAGTTTGGCTGCAGCTCAGAGCATGGATCAACTTGATGAGTCGACAAAAGTGACTGTGACGACATTGGTGAAGAAGTTTAGTAATATTTTGAAAAGTCCTGTGGTTCATTGTAGTCCTAGGAAAGATAGAAATCGTTTTCGCAGTGAAAGGTTTAGGGAATTAGCAGAATTTTGGAATAGGAAGGCTATGAAAGGTAATTAACAAATTACTGAGTGTAATAAATTACTTATTTATGAGGGTAGGTACTTGAGTACTTTGTTTTTTTTTTGATTTAATAATTTTAAATCACGTTTTATTTAAATGAAAGTAATTTATAAAATTACTTTCATTTAAATAATTGATTGTGATAAATGAATATGTAAATAAATTATAAGAATATTAAAGCTAAATGATGTAAAGGTAATATTTAAATAAAATTATGTAGTTAGGTAAGTTAAAGACTATTATTGTAAGTCAAGAATTACAGTGTTTTAATTTTAATAAATGATTTTAAGAACTTATTTTTTGTGTTTTCATTAATGGTATACTTAATTAATTCATTTGTTATCATTGTTATTCACACAACTTGCAAACTTAATTTATTGCTATCAAAGAAAGTATAAAAAAAATCTAAATTTCTCAGAATATACTTGTTTACTACACAATACACAAACAAAACACCTATTAGTTAATTACCTGGAGCACAACGAATAGAAATTCATGGTTCATTAGCCAAGCAGCCGTGAGTTCCGTAGGTCCTCGCAAGTTAGACTCTAAATCACGGCCTCTCTGGACCTTACGCTGAAAACACACGGGAGGATAGTTGGTAAGGGCCCGCTGCGTCTATCAGCCAAGCACCCGTGAGTTCCGTAGGTCCTCGTAAGTTAGACTCTAAATCACGGCCTCTCTGGACCTTACGCTGAAAACACACGGGAGGATAGTTGGTAAGGGCCCGCTGCGTCTATAAGCCAAGCAGCCGTGAGTTCCGTAGGTCCTCGCAAGTTAGACTCTAAATCACGGCCTCTCTGGACCTTATGCTGAAAACACTCGGGAGGATAGTTGGTAAGGGCCCGCTGCGTCTATCAGCCAAGCACCCGTGAGTTCCGTAGGTCCTCGTAAGTTAGACTCTAAATCACGGCCTCTCTGGACCTTACGCTGAAAACACACGGGAGGATAGTTGGTACGGGCCTGCTGCGTCTATCAGCCAAGCAGCCGTGAGTTCCGTAGGTCCTCGCAAGTTAGACTCTAAATCACGGCCTCTCTGGACCTTACGCTGAAAACACACGGGAGGATAGTTGGGACGGGCCCTCTGCGTCTATCAGCCAAGCAGCCGTGAGTACCGTAGGTCCTCGTAAGTTAGACTCAAAATCACGGCCTCTGTGGACCTTACGCTGAAAACACACGGGAGGATAGTTGGTACGGGCCCGCTGCGTCTATAAGCCAAGCAGCCGTAAGTTCCGTAGGTCCTCGCAAGTTAGACTCTAAATCACGGCCTCTCTTGACCTTACGCTGAATACACACGGGAGGATAGTTGGTACGGGCTCGCCGCGTCTATCAGCCAAGCAGCCGTGAGTTCCGTAGGTCCTCGCAAGTTAGACTCTAAATCACGGTCTCTCTGGACCTTACTCTGAAAACACACGGGAGGATAGTTTCAACGGGCCTGCCGCTGTGAGTTCCGTAGGTCCTCGCAAGTTAGACTCTAAATCATGGCCTCTCTGGACCTTACGTTGGAAACAAACGGGATGATAGTGTAAAAGGGCCCGCCGCGGCTATTACGAGTTCAGTAGGTCTTCGTAAAATATACTCTAAATCACGGCTTTTCTAGACCTTACGTTGAAAACACACGGGATGATACTGGGTAAAGGCCCGCTGCGGCTATTAGTCAAGCAGCCGTGAGTTTTGAAAGTCCTCGCCAATAAGATTCTAAATCACGGCCTCTCTGGACCTTAAATTTGAAACACACGTAAATATATATGCTATACGTACGTATACTAAGAAAGGGCCCGTCTATTTTGGAATCTAGACGACGTAAGAATCAGTGTCACAACACCTCTGGCTAGATTATAATTTAAAAATAGACCAATTCTGGCTTTCGGGCTCCTCATCCAGAAGTCGTGAGATCGGTTCGAATTAAGGACTCATATAGTTGATATTACACCTGTATGAATTTTAAATAATAAGTTAAAATTAATTTCAGTTATTCTAGCGTCAGTTTCGTCAGGCTTACTAACCCAATCAATTGGCAAGTTAGTTGCCCCCAAGTGGTTCAATTTTATACAAAACATACACATTAAATTACAAAAATTTGGTCTATTTCAAAGAAGAAATTAAGATAGTAATAATAATTTTTAAAAGACAATTCAATGCAAGCAAAGTTCATCTATCAGAAGAAAAGGACGGTCTTGTACAACATTTCCTCCCGTATACAGAGCCACCACTATACAGAACTATTTAGAAACTGACTCCCTATCTGATGCTTTGTCAAGTGCTGTTAACACGATGCAGAAGACGGTTCCGTACAAAATTTCCTCTCGTATGCCCCCACTACACCGCGCACTGACCGGAAGCAGCAACTTATTCCGCCTCGTTCATGCGAGTTGGACAGTTTGTCAATTTATGTGTCCCGACTACAGACTACTCCTGACTACTCCCAAACTCCCGACTAGTGCGATGGCCTAATTAAAACGTGACGTCATAAGCTACGCTGGACCTGGGAGCATGGATAGGTGGAAAATTACAGCATCCTACGAAAGCAGCTGATAGTCTTCCCAGTTAGACTACATATTCTAATAGCCAAGGATAGGAAACGGTGTGTTGCAATTGGTTTGGCAAGGTTTGGACTGACAAAATATAAAGTATATAAAGAAACAGCTGTTTTTGAATGCTTGACTCTGGTCTGTACAGGATATAGACATGAATTTACATACATACATATAATCACGCCTTTATCCCTAATAGAGTAGGCAGAGCGTAAATGATCTAAACAAAGGTCGTTCCCCCATAACTGATAATGTTTTGAGGGTTATAGATCTATTGACATGAATATATACATTTATTACAAAATTTTACTTTCCATAAACTGATTTTCCTAAAATTATGTGCTGTCTGCTGTGGAGCTTCCTCTCTGTGGAGATTTCAAAATACAATAACCAATACTATGTAACATTTTCATCCAACGGTCACTTGCGAATTCCAAGCTAGCATGCAGAAGTCTAAAATTTCCTTCTGGCTGCGTAAATTCAGACAGAATCACTACACCAGCCTTGCGAGTTTAATTAGGTGTTCCAATATGAACAGTCGTTGTACAGCACACCGCACTACAAGAGCTGGACTAAGCTCTGTTACACTAGGCGGAAATGTTAAAGGGACATGTTATACGGGGTGTAGCGTCCCGCAAAGTGGCTAGAAAAATAAATCAAAATTTTGGTTTTTCATATAAATTGTCTGATCGAGTTGTTCATTTTGTATGGGAAGGTAATTTTTTTTCATCTCTCCTAAAAGAGAAAAAGAGAAAGATTTCCCGGTGAAAGTAGTTCAGTTTCGTTGACAAAGCAACCCCTATCATCAGTTTACGGGAAGCCGGCCCCTTACATCCGGTATAGCGAGAATTTTTAAAAGACTTGCCGACATTGAAAATATTTAAAAAAATCAGTTTATAATTAATGAAAACCTAAGTATTTCAACAATAATAATTATAGTAGTTACCTGAATTCAGAAAGATTTTTTGTGTAAGTAAATCTACCTGTTTAGAAGCAAGTCAAAGACAGTGCAGTGAATTATCACGGCAGTTACGCCCCAGACCATTTCATTGTTGGGAAAATTCACGTGGTATGGAAAGAAAGCAATTTATAGGTTTTGTTTTAGTTCTTCTATTGTTTTGTCATTTGCATCGCCCGACGTTTTCAACAAAGCAAATTATTTCGTCTCCCAATGTCACCATATCAAAAAACCATTAGTAATGAATGAGGTTTAAAGTTTGACTTGGGTGATACTAAACCTCACGCCTTTTGATTTGACACACTCTAACCAAAATGAGTCACCGAGTCTTCTACCTACTTCTGTCATGTCCCACAATTTCTTCCGCTGTGTGTACACTCTGTGGTCAGCTGTAAAGTGTGTGTATTGTGGAGACGACACTATGAGCTGCGGACTGCCGCCGCTATGGGACTTGTTTGTTTGTTGCGCAAACCCAGCCGTTTTGGATTGTTTAGCTATTTATGATGCGTTTACCTGACGCTGCAAATTAAAGCGGGATAGAAAAGACTACAGATACAAATTTAAGCGTGATTTATCAAAGACATCAATTTGAAAGCCATCTTGTCTTTTGTAATTGTTCTGTGTGTGTTTCTGTGTACAATAAACTGTTCAATAAATAAATATCTTATAATTAAGTTAAAAGTTATACTTTCTGAAACTGTACTGTACCCCTCAATATTATAATTATTTTCTTTAAAAATTAAATATACAGTTTAATTAATATTTTTTATAATTTAATTAGAAAAATATAGGATTATTGTAATAATACACATATTAAAATACTATAATAAACTAATACATATAAATATATTTATATGATATATAAATATTTACCAGACATAGCGAAAACTGCATTATGATTCTTATTTTAGATATTTAATATATTAAAAGTAATAAAGGGTGTCCGAAAAACTACTTTAATTTAAAAATTTAATAAAAAGTATATAAAATATTTGATCATATATTGAATCAGTTATGTTTCATAGTTTTAGGAAGGTTTTATGTATAATCATAAAAGATATCAACGCAGCCATGTTATGTTAATAAAGTACCAACACATTTTTTAATGGATGCTTTTAAAACTTTTCTCAACCTGTGAATAATTCATAAACGTCACAACAGTTACTATTATTGACATCCACTCTGTCCCCTATCGAGAAAAAAATGGATTAACCTATCAACTAACGAAGTTTAAAAAAAATAAAAATAAAAAAATGGCGCTGTCGCTCCATTAGCAACGTCATAGCACACGGGCCCGCTCTCAATCAATTTGGTCAAAATCGGCGGCGTGAAGTGTTTTTAATTAATTTTATAAATCGCACAGGAACGCTGTGGAGTCGCTGTTTGAGATAGTTAGGGTCGTATTTACTATCAGCTCTCATGAGTGACAGCGAGTTTGAGTTCGTATCAGAAATGTCATTTCAGTACAAACTGGCCTATCAAATCCATACTTAATATAGCTCTCAAGTTTGAGATCGCTTAATAAATACGACCTTAGTTTAAAAAACGCTCCAGAGAGAATACGGCACTGCCTTCTATGGTGTTTGATTTTAGAATTATAGGTGTTTGATCTAAGTATTGCAGTTTTTATCTTATTTTTAAGTATCTAGTGCATCAATATATCATTTAATCTTACAAGTATTTGTATAAAGTTGAAAAAGATTTCTAGTCGAGTAAAATACCCTAAATTAACAGCTAGTAATACTACATTTGTAATCAATTTGATTTTTTTATTTATAATTGTTATTTATTGTACTAAATAATAACAAACTAGCATTAAGATTTTACGAACAAATATGAATCTATGTTTATTTATTTATTTAACAATATTATTATTATGTTATTTGAATTAAATAAATTAATAATAATTGGGATATCCAGGAACTTGGCTCCCCCTATTGAGTATTTTGCATACATAAAGTTTGGCAGGCAAATCAGTGAGCGCATTGCAAGTTGTTGTGTTCACAGGTAACACTGATGCTCATACATAGCTCCAGGATTTCTTCCTGATTCTTCTGTTGTGTGCATGGGTTTCGTGTCGATCGACCCGATGAACCCTGGTATCAGAGTTTTAGATGGCGACTAATACATACCTACATATAATCACGCTTTTAAGATTGATTTGTAGGTATATTGCTGTAGTGATAGGTTGTCAGCCCATCGCCTAAATTACAATATACTGAAACCCTTAGAACCCTTAGCTGGTTTTTACAGCATTCCCGGGAAGAAATGCAGCTGGCATATTCTATGTTTTCTCTCGCTTCAGACAAACATGGATTTTTATCCTTCGTTCTGATCCAGGTCTCCACGCCACCCTTGTTCCCGCGACACCGGCGTCGTCCACGCACTAATTCAATATGGCCGACGTAAGCCATTTGCGTGCGCGCTTGACGCATCGCCCGTGAAAAAATCAATTATGATTTTTTGATAGCTGCGCGGTGACCGCTAGGTTAGGGTGGACACGGTTTTAATCCGTACTATATAAAAAAACTGCGATGGCGCCATCTTAATTTTTTTCCGCATCCACATTCATGTTGTGGTATAGTGTGATGTGTAAGAAAAAATGACTTTGTCATACAAAAGATCTACCTTGATTAACGAGATCTGTATGAGGAATCGAAAAGATTTAGAGCTAAAATTGTTGTACTTTGAAAAAGTTGATCGTTATCATTTTGTAGAACATGTGTGGTTTTCAAACAACACAGTACTTTTTTCACATTTTGTATAGGTGTCTAATAATAACAAAATAAATGAGTCCGAGAAAAATGTTTATTAGGTCTTTTAACTGTATAATATTATTTGAATTTTTAATTTATATTTTTGAGTATGTTAATTTGATTTGTAATATTTTCGTCATGACTTTTTACATATATACATATAATCACGCCTTTATCCCTAATGTAGAGGTAGAGCGTAAACGACCTAAACAAAGATCGTTCCGCCACATCTGACAAAGTTTTGAGGGATATTTAAATTTGTAGGCATATTGCTGTAGTGACAGATTGTCAGCCCATCGCCTAAATTACAATATACTGAAACCCTTAGATCCCTTGGCTGGTTTTTACAGCATGCCCGGGAGGAAAAGCAGCTGGCACATTCTATGTTTTTTCTCTCGCTCCCAGGCCAGCATGGAAGTAAAACTGAATGACTTTTTAATTTTATGACAATTTAAGTGTGACTTCTCCTATTATTATTATTTAACAACTTATTGCACACAAAAACATACATAGTACACAAATATAAAAAAAAACAATAGCACGACAGGAACAGCTTATCTCTAAAAAGAAATCTCTTCCAGCTGACCTACTACGGTAGTGAAAGTGCATAAGTGAGGCAGATAAGGCATGTACAATTATAATATAGGTAAAATTACATTAAATAAAATTCAAAGCCTAAATGTACATAATAATACATATACCTACAATCTACATAAATACATACAAATAGTAATAAATAAATAATCTAAAATACTAGTATAATAATACATAATAATTCTCTTTATAATTATAATATTTTTGTTTAGAAATATCCAACACGATGTATATTGTTTAAGGATTAATAAACTTGAAACTTGAACAACAAAATATTGGCTAAACACAGCATTGCCGACTCCACACTAGGCCAACACTCGTCTACCCATTGAATATTTTCAATGAAACTACTTTGTCACACAGCTGAATTGACAACTCAATCTGTACCGCTTTACAGATACATTGCAGTTTTATCAATGCAGAAAGCCATTTAGTTACGTTGAAAACCTATCCATTTTTATTACTTAGGACCTGTGAAATTCTATAAAAAAGTTATCCATTTCATAAAACGATTTAATTAGTGTTAACTTGCGGTTTTAACCAATATTTCTTCATAATTAATACTCTTTAAATTGGAAGGTTCACTATAGAAAACCAGCAGTTAAATCAGGAGTTGAACTGTATGTAACAAAGGAAGAATCGTACCAACATACATACATACATACAAGCACGCATTTATCCCTAATGGGGTAGGTAGTGCGTGAACAGCCTAAACAAAGGTCATTCCGCCACGTCTGACAAGGTTTTGAGCGTTATTTATGATAGATTTGTAGGTATATTGCTATAGTGACAGGTTGTCAGCCAATCCAGCCTAAATTACAATACACTGAAACCCTCGAATCCCTTAGCTGGTTTTTACAGCATACCCGGGAGGAAATGCAGATGGCATATTCTATGTTTTTCTATCCGCTCCCAGTCCAGCGTAGAACATAATCGTTTCTTCCTATTAATTAAAAAAAATATAGTGTCTTCTTTACTTTAAATTACTATACTAGAAACGTATCCGACAGTACCTGGTACATCACATCTCGTTGGCTATCCAACGAGAGAACGCTGCCAATGTGATGGGTACTTTCCCACCAGGAACGATTCGGGGTAGTCTGTTTGACTGAATAGGCTTTAGTTTTAAGTTTGACGTTGTAATTGACATGTTTATAAAGCATACATAAGGTATATAGTGAATGAATATACTGAATGTACTGAAACCCTCGGACCTACGTATCTTAAACAACCTTCAAAACTTTGTCACACGTGCGGCGGAACGATCTTTGAATATGCTGTTTACGCTCTGCCTACTACATTAAGGATAAAGGCGTGAGTATATGTATGTATGTTTAAATTAATCAATACAATTTTATACTTAACTTTCAATTTCATATCCACTCTGTGCAGTCTTAGTCCACCCTATGCATTAGCAACTCCGTTTAGACTTGGTAGAACAAGCGACACATAACAGTTTGTCAATAGCGGCCATTGCAAATATCCATCTGGGCCATAAATCAGTCGCAGGTGCCGGTAATGCGCGCGCGCAAGATACACGGGGACCGAGCGATTACGTCATACATACAATCACGCCTTTATGCCTTAAGGAGTTAGGTAGAGCGTCAACGACCTAAACAAATGTCGTTCCGCCACGCCATGGCTAGTTTTTTGTTTTGTAATTTAGGCGATAGGCTGACTACCTGTCACTGTTGTGGAAATGGATTAAGTAAGCCATTGATGCTCTGCCTACCCCAAAACTGAGAGCTCTACCGTGGCGACATTAAAGCATAGACGGCAGGCTTGTATAATTCGCGGCCGTGTTCACGCCGGGCCGCGTCAGCAGATATTGATGGGGACTGACTGCATAGATTTGCTAGAAGTGTCTTTCAACTGTCGATGGGTCCCTACATTCCCAGCTTCAAGTAAAGGCAGCAAGTATGCAAAAACCTGCTTCGTTTTCATTATCTCGTATGGGTATAATAAAATACACAATTTCAAGAAACTACTCGTACTTGTGTTCCGATGGGTGTTTGTTTTGAAAGCCAACTTTATTATGATGATTGTAATCACAGGTGGAGCAGTAGATAAAAAAAATTGGGTACTTCCACCGACTTAAGGCGTATGCCCAGAAATAAAAAGTTGTTAGTATATTCTATGTATGGCTTAGTCCTAACCTATTCGCAACTTCGTTACTTAGGTGTGCATCGTCTGGAGTGTATTTGTAGCTGCTTCCGTGGTCTAGCGGTCTGAGCCATGGGCACTCGACCCGGAGGCCCGAGTTCGATTCCAGGCGGGGGACAATGACTTTGTGTTGTTGTTTCTAATTTGGTTAAGATATTGCACGATGATCACCTAATTGTCCGAAAAGTAAGATTATCCACCCTGTCAGATGGGCATGTACCTAAATAGTCGGTCCTGCGCCCGATTTCTCTGTGGTCGTATCAGACAATCGGTCTCATCAGAATATGAGATTGAAGGAACAGAGAGTGCATCTAGTGTGTAGCGCAAACACTTGGGCACTAAAAACTAGTCCTGTGCAGTTGGTCCTGTGAAAGTCAGTGAGAGGACTATTATTATTATTAATTGTAGTTGACTGTAGTTGACTATTCTTTATTGGGCTTTCCTGTCTCTTTAATTTCCTCTATCTCTTGTTTGAGAAATAGCGATCCGGGGCTGGTCCAGGTGATGGCTCCGTTAACCAGAGCTAACTGGATTAATCTGCGGGTTAGCCCCGTCTAGATTGAGTGGCGCAACCCGCCCTGCGAAGGTTAAACACTCGTAGCATTTATATAAATGGCTCGTTTTACGAAGGACCCAAAAGACCATAGTGTACTGTTTTTTTTAAGCTTCTGCCAATAGTACGTCCAACACTACTGATATGGTTTGTGTAACTAATAGTCACAATCATACATACACACATCATCATCTCCCTAGCCTTATCCCATATCTCACAGGGTCGGCTACATAATCCAGGGGATTGAACGAGGGTACTGGTTTTTACACAGAGCGACTGCTATCTGACCTCCGCAACCTAGAAGGGAAACCAGATCCAATCCTAGATTGGGTCAGAGTTTTCAAGCCGCCAATGCTTAGCACTGGCCTCTGATATGCCTTAACGACTAATATCTACGGTATTAAACGATCCCAGTTAATACTGGGACCAACGGCTTAACGTGCCTTCCGAAGGACGGAAAAAGCGCCGAATAAACGTACATACGAAATTCGAAAACCGAAAAACACATTGGTACGTGGTGGGACTCGAACCACCACCTACCGCTCAGGAGGCAGCGGCCCTATCCACTACACCATCGGGCTCTTTTTCACAATCATACATACACTCATATAATCACGCTTTTATCCTAATAATAAAAGGGGTAGGCAGAGCGTAAACGACCTAAACAAAGGTTATTCCGCCACGTCTGACAAAGTTTGGAGCAATATTAAACATAGATTCGTAGTTATAATACTGTAGTGACAGGTTGTCAGGCCATCGCCTAAATTGCAATATAGGTAAAGAGACCCTGGGATCCTTCAGCTGATTTTTGCAGCATACCCGGGAGGAAATGCAGCTGGCACATTCTATGTTTTATCTCGCTCCCAGTCCAGCATGGAATGAAATTGACAATCATTTGTAGTTCTTATTTTTTTGTATTGAGGGCCTGTTATATTCCTTCTACAAGGTTAGTATTTATGTCTCTTCAATTTCCTCTATCTCTTATTTGAGAAATAGCGATCCGGGGCTGGTCCAGGTGATGGCCCCGTTAACCAGAGCTAACCGGATTAATCTGCGGGTTAGCCCCGTCTAGATTGAGTGGTGCAACCCGCCCTGCGAAGGTTAAGCACTCATGGCATAATTTAGACGAACGGTTGTTAAGCGGCTGTTTTGGTGACTAATTGTTTGGCCATTATTATTTAGTTGATAACACAGGGAGGTATCTAGGCATATTTTGTAAGCTACTTTCTTCCATGATGGACTGGGAGCGAAATAAAAGCATAGAATGTGTCAGCTGCATTTACAAACCAGCTAAGGGATCCGAGGGTTTCTGTATATGCAATTTAGGCGATGGGCTGACAACCTGTCTCTACAGCAATATACCTACAAATCTATCTTAAATAATACTAAAAACTTTGTCAGGCGTGGCGGAACGACCTTTGTTTAGGTCGTTTGCGCTTTGTCTATGCCATTGGGGATAGAGACGTGATCATATGTTTGTATGTATGTACTAAAGAAGATTATTAACCGCTTGAAAGAGCATTATATCTGTAACTTTTTACTTAGGATTGGAAATTAAAATTGATCTGATCGAAGCACTCAATCATTTTCTCGTTAAATAATCAGTCAATCCAGCCTGTATGTAGCCTAAACAAACTGAAAACCTCTCACTCAAAAGACAACCAACTCTGCGTGTCTTACATCCTACATAGTAATCGAACCCACAACCTTCGAGCAAAAAGCCCAAGTTTCAAACCACTAGACTAACGAGACAGTTTCTAATTTAGACAAACAGCTCTTAAACGGCTGTTCGGTGGGGTAATTTGATTTAAGGGTGGGTCAATAGAAGTTGTTGACAATTTCGAGAGGTGGGGTAGCTGATTGATTTCATTAGTTATACAAATAATGGTAAGTGACGTGTTTGGGAAGGAAATAATCTTCAGACACCTAGCACGAATAGCGGTTTGATGTTTTTCATAGATTTAATTGTATTATTATTTCTTCCATGCTGGACTGGGAACGACAGAAAAATATTGAATGTGCCAGATGCATTTCCTTCCGGGCATGCTGTAATTATCAGCTAAGAGATCCGCTGGTTTCAGTATATTGCAATTTATCCGATGGGCTGACAACCTGTCACTACAGCAATATACATACAAATCTATCTTAAATAACCCTCAAACTTTGCCAGGCGGAACGATCTTTGTTTAGGTCGTTTACGCTCTCCCTACACCATTAGGGATAAAGGCGTGACTGATGATTGTATTATTTATTCTAATAATCATGCATAGTTAATTTTATGTCAGTTCTAGCTAGCATTCAGTACTTGTATGAACATACTTTTACTAATTTTGAACTCTGTAAAATACCAAATTTCACATTGAAGATACCATTTTTGCTAAATAGTTTTTTTACTGTGTAAATGAGCTACGTGCGTAGCATGGCTACGGCAAGTCGTAGCACCTGTAGCAGTTCCTTATTCACAAAAGAATGCTACGAATAATTTATCACATTTTAAAAACTGTGAGCGTGCCCAGACGTAATCTGTAGTCTGTAATGACTAGCAGAAAATTTTCTGTAAGTTTTGATAGTTTAAATTAACATGATGACAATGCGTTGCCAAAATTGCAATATGTGAAACCCTTGTTCTCTCCCCACTGATTCATACAGACACCCAAGAAAGGTAGTTAAAATTTGGAACATTTTAATTTTGTCATCGCTTTGAAATAGTTCTATCAATAATATTATTATACTCTTAGTTAGCGGTGTTCTAGTAGCCATCGGTTATCTGGCGCGATTCAGAGAACGTACGACGCACCTGGGACATAATTAGTGGCGACATATTTACGATGTGCAGCGGATACCGAAGTATAACGCTGAAGAATAGCCCGCCTGATGGTGAAATAATATGCTGGACCGGGAGCGATAAAAAACAAAAAAGAATGCCACTGTTTCTATTTCTGTTTCTATTCCCGGCATACTATAGACAGAAGGACTCACAGGTTAAATTATATGGGTAAGTAAAAACTGTGTTCTTGCTGGACCGGGAGCGATAAAAAACAAAAGAGAATGCCACTGTTTCTATTTCTGTTTCTATTCCCGGCATACTATAGACAGAAGGACTCACAGAGGAAGGATGGACTGACAATTCGTTATTACAGTAACATAAGATTTAATAAGAAATGTTCCTCAAAATTTGTCAAACATAGTGAAATGGTATTTCTTTGAGGACGTTGGCGCTCTGCCTATACCGTAAGGTAAAAGCTTGAAGGCGTGATTGAAGATATGAACGCACTTGGAACATAATTAGTAGCGTTATTTACGATGTGCAGCGGATAACGAAGTATAACGCTGAAGAATAGTCCGACTGATGGTAAAATAATATGGGTAAGTAAAAACTGCGTTCATGCTGGACCGGAAGCGATAAAAAACAAAAAAGAATGTCACTGTTTCTATTTCTGGGCATACTGCTAAGGCCAAAAAAAGAATTAAAAAAATTCACATTATTGCTCATCTGGTGATGGACTGACAATTCGTTATTACAGTAACATAAGATTCAATAAGAAATGTTCCTCAAAACTTGTCAAACATGATGAAATGGTATTTCTTTGAGGACGTTAGCGCTCTGCCTATACCGTAAGGGCTAAAGGCGTGATTGATTGTATGGATGCACCTGAGACATAATAAGTGGCGACATATTTACGATGTGCAGCGGATACCGAAGTATAACGCTGAAGAATAGCCCGGCTGATGGTAAAATAATATGGGTAAGTAAAACCTTGGTAGAAAACAGTTTCCCTGCGCTGGACGGGAATAGAAAACATCAGCTTCTTTCTACCCGGAATAGATCTAATAATAGACAGAAGGACTCCACTGGTTTCAGTTACTAGGCGATGAGCTGACAACATACTATTTTATCAGAACAGATACCGTATGTACCTCAAAGTATGAGTGTTGATTACGTAGGCGATCAGTCTCTCCCATAAGAGATGAAAGCGTGATTGAAGGTATGGACGCATCTCGAACATAATTTGTGGCGACATATTTACGAAGTATAACGCTGAAAAATATCCCTGCTGATGGTAGAATAATATAGGTAAGTAAAAAACTGTGTTCATGCTGGACTAGAGTAAAAAAAAATGAAGTGTACTACCTATTTTCCTTCCCGTGCTCACTATAAAGCCAGAGGGACTCCACAGGTTTTAGCGTAAAGCATATTGGGCGATGGGCTGACAACCCTTCACTTCCGGAACATACGATTCTATCACAACAGTTCCAACTAAAATGGTCGAATAGGGTAAAAACTCATTGTACAAACGACGTCTCCTAGGATAACCTTAATTTAGTACCCAAGTGTTTCTTGTAGAATGTTCTAGAATGCACCAAGTTGTGCGTCCGAGCAATTAACATCGGCCAGTAAATCATCGTCCTAGCTTATCAATTTATGGTTGCCTGGTATCGAGGGAACTTACGCCTCCGCACGACAAACTGCACAAGTTTGATAATAAATTCAAATACCACATACATTAGAGCTGCATTGTTGCATGTGGAAGTTATTGAGGGATTCAATTTTGTAATTTAATGGGACAAGCTGCCTTTAAATACATACATATAATCACGCCTTTATCCCTGATGGGGCAGAGCGTAAACGACCTAAACAAAAGTCGTTCCGCCGCGTCTAACAAAGTTATGAAGGTTATTTAATATAGATTTGTAAGTAAATTGCTGTAGTGACAGGTAGTCTGCCCATCTCATAAATTTCAATATACTGAAACCCTCGGATCCCTTAGCTAGTTTTTATAGCAGCTAGATGGATGGACCAACTCAAGGAGGTGACTGGAAGTCAGATACAGGGAGCGGTACATCTGGCACAGAACCGGACCTAATGGAGAAGATTGACATACAGTCACGATCCTCGGCATTGAGGGAACGACCAGAAAGAAGACAACTCTTTCAGTCCCAATAGAGCTGTCTCTCCAGCCGATTTTTTTTGTCCCTGTAAATTTATTTAATGCTGGCTTGGCAGCGAGAGAAAAATATAGAGTGTGCCAGCTGCATTTCAAAATCAAATTCAAAATTTATTTATTACTCTCACACTTAAAACAGAACACATTAAATAACAACCACAATAGAACGGTTTGAAAGTAAAAGGTGAGGGTCTCAGTATTTTGCTACCAAAGCAACAGTGGTAGCACAGATTTCCACCACCCTTTTGATACACCAATTAAAAACATCAGAGTAGAGGGCATTTCCTCCTTGGCATGCTGTAAAATCCAGCTAAGGGATCCGAGGGCTTCTGTATATTGCAATTTAAGCGATAGGCTGATAACCTGTCACTACAGCAATATACGTACAAATCTGTTTTAGGTAACGATCAAAACTTTGTCAGACGTGGCGGAACGATCTTTGCTTAGTCGTTTACGCTCTGCCTACCCCATTAGGGATAAAGGCGTGATTATATGTATGTATTTAAAAGAATCAACAGGGGTGACCCTTGATTAATGGTAGCTTCGAGTGACAACTACATTGCGATAACGGTGACTTAATAGTCGTGAGATAGTCCACACATTTGTCACCATGAGGGGAAGAGAGACAAATATGTTTTAGTTTTTACTATAGATGTACCAACTGTCTAAGACTTGGTCGTATTTATGTTCGTATGTATTGGTATTTGTGATCCGCACTTGAGAGCCCGATGGTGTAGTGGATAGGGCCGCTGCCTCCTGAGCGGGAGGTCGTGGTTCAAATCCCACCGCGTACCAATGTGTTTTTCGGTTTTCTAATTTCATATGTACGTTTATTCGGCGCTTCTTCCGTGCTTCGGAAGGCACGTTAAGCCGTTGGTCCCGGTTAATATCGTTTAATACCGTAGATATTAGTCGTTAAGCCATATCAGAGGCCAGTGCTAAGCATTGGCGGCTTGAAAACTCTGACCTAATCTAGGATTGGGTCTGGTTTCCCTTCTGGGTTGCGGAGGTCAGATGGCAGTCGCTCTGTGTAAAAACTAGTACCCTCGTTCAATCCCCTGGATTAGGTAGCCAACCCCGTGAGATATGGGATAAGACTAGGGAGATGATGACTTGAGATTTTCAGCCAGTTTGAGTTCCTATCTGAAATGTCATTTTAGTACAAAATGGCGTGTCAGATCTATACTTAATATTGCTCTCAATCTTGAGATAGCTTTACAAATACGAGTCTTAGAAGTGATCTTAAGATTGAGAGCAATATTAAGTTTGGATTTGACAGGCTGTTTTGTACTGAAATGATATTTCTGATACCATCCTCAAACCCGCTGTCACACTTGAGAGTTGATTATTATTACGGGCCTAAGAAGCTAAAGGTAAAAGGCTGTGCTTTTCCAAATCAATGAAATATGATATCCTAAATTATAACGGTTATAATTTTAAAACTTTTTAAGCACTCGCGATTCTTTTCACTCATTTTACTATTTTCCAACTCAAATCGCGATACGTATTTAGGTAAAACATAGGAATTACCTTTTATTCTTGGGTTAACCCGCAACCACGACAATTGAAACATTGTCGAAACGTCGGGATGAAAGGTAATTGTTATGTTTTACCTAAATACATATCGCGAGTTGCCCCTTGAAAATAGTAAAATTGGTGGTAATTTAATTTTTAACTAAAACCTAGGATCTAAAATGCAAATATTTAAAATCCTCAGAATTTTAAAATGTAAACAAACAAACTCCTTAAATATTTCAACTTCCATCAACCTCAATTAGTCATCGACACTTTTCTACAACCCCATTACATACGAATACCCGAACCTCTGACTTACTAGCTGAGTGCAAGAAAGGTGACCATTAATCACTTTATTGTTAGGCTAGGGTGACAACGAGTCACGGTGTATTGTGGATTCGCTGACAGGGATCAAGCCGCGTCGACAGGCGACTTATTCTGAGTGAGGGCCGTTTTGTTGGTTATTTTATTTGTGAGTGATGTGGGGTTGGATAAAAATAACAATGTGAAGTAAATGAGAATACTTTGAAAATCACGTGCATTGCGGACTAATTGTATAGTACTTACTTTGAGAAAAAATAGGTACTTACTTCCAATAAATTACTTATAAGGTATATAGTAAAGTTAAGTTATATAAATTATTTTTATACTTTTAGTTTTTATTACTGATTGTTGGGCTTTTCAATTTATAAACAGATATTCATGCAGATAAATAACTTAGATGTCAGTTATTAATAAATATCTTGGCATTAGAAATACTGGTTCTATTTTTAATTACAAAAATCGCTAACTGTTGATTTTCTACACCATAAAGAACACAAACAATGATAAAACAGCTTCACCTAAATCAATACAAATTACTGAAATAATTTGTTGCTTAGTTTTAAAACTAAAACTCTCCACCCAGAATAAGTCTCCGCCTCACTCAATGTACTGAACAATCGCAAATGAATGGCCGCGAGACAAAGGGCCTCCTCCTTTGTCCTAATGAAGAATGGTCACCCTACTGTTGTGTTAGTGTTAGGCGTAGATTAATTTTCGTCCAGTCAGTATCAATGCGAAGGTTTGATTTGGAGTGAAGGTCAGTTTGGATACTCAATTTAATAAAGAATTTTGGAAATTATTGAGAGCAGTCTATTTAAACTAATCGCTTCGTATGTAAAAAATAATGACATACATATAAATCGCGCCTTAATCCCTAATGGGGTAGGCAGAGCAAAATCGGCCTAAACAAAGGTCGTTCCGCCACGTCTGACAAAGTTTTGAGGGTTATTTAAGATAGATTTATAGGTATTTTGCTTTAGTGACAGGTTGTCAGCCTATCACCTAAATTGCAATATACTAAAACCCTCGGATCCATTAGCTGGTTTTTACAGCATGCCTTTATTGTTTTTCTTATGTTCGCAGTCCAGCATGGAAGACAATATTTTTCTGCATGTACTTATGCTAAATTTAATGAAGAATTTTTGAGAGCAATCTATTCAAACAAATCGCATCTTACTTAAAAAAGAATTATGATAAAAAATTATCTTTTTTGTTTGTTCAAATAAAACGAAAAACAAGATATTACTAAATGCATGAGAGTGACCCGCTCTTTTGCATTGAAATCCACTTTTGGAGAAATATTAACCAAAATGATGTAATTTTATGGTTTCTTACCTTGTACATAAATGGCTTTACGATCATAAAAACCAGAGTCTTATCTTGTCACGAGCTGTTAAAACGTTGACTCCTGTCAGGGCCGGATTACGTGGTCCGTCCCTTAGTCCATCCCATGTCCAACGACCCCCCCCCCCACTTGACGTGTCAAGAGTGTCAAGTTGGACACTTCTGACACTTTATCGTGCACTAGAAGATCCGCTTTGAACCTTCTTCATTTTGCTTTTCGTACGAGTCACGTAGGTATAATGTAGACATCGTGTCATACAAATTATAAAGAATAATTTAAAGAATTGTTTCTTTTTGCTTTCATGCTGGACTGGGAGTGAGAGAATAACATAGAATATGCCAGCCGCATTTCCTCCCGGGCCTGCTGTAAAAACCAGCTAAGGGATCCGAGGGCTTCAGTGCATTGTAATTTAAGCGATGGGCTGCCAACCTGTCACTACAGTAGGTATGCCTGTAAATATATTTTAAATAACACTCAAAACTTTGTCAGACGTGGCAGAACAACCTTTGCTTAGATCGATCGTTTATGCTCTGCATACCCCATTAGGGATAAAGGCGTGATTAAATGTATGTTTGTATGTATTTTCAGGAAGTTTTGATAGTGTATTGATTCAGTTTAATGTGTCAAATAAGAAATAGATTAATATATCTCTTATTTTTATATTAAGTGACTAGTAAACGCGACAATCGGTCTAAGGCAGTAACACCTTTCCTTTGACCAAATTAAAGAGAAGTCGTATCACGAGGTGAAATCGATGGCAGAAGACAGAGAAAGTTGGCGATTACTCCACCGATAAGTGTCTAGCACTTAAATTTAAGGAGAAGGCAGCAACACACATGCGTCACTTACTGAGCGCAAGGTTGCGCTCAACACGCCGTCAACGCTTCTTGCATTGCCTACAGTACACATGCGTCACTTTACGCACTACGCGCGCGTACTGGCAGAGGGTTGCGCTGACGTTGAGTTCCTCGCTACGGGAGCGTAGTGCGTAATTTGAGTTGGGCATGTGTGTTGTATGCAATGCAAAAAGCATTGACGGCGTGTCGAGCACAACTTTGCGTGCAGTAAGGACCGTATTTATAATCAGCACTTGAGAATGACAGCTTCAATCAGAAATGTCATTTCAGTACAAAATGACCTGTCAAATCCATACTTAATATTGCTGTCAATCTTGAGATAGCTTTTTAAATACGGCCCTATGTGACGTATGTGTGTTCCTGCACTAGCTTTGTTCGCTGTCTTAAATAACATTTAGGGTCGTAATTATGAAGCGATCTCAAACTTAGAGCAATATTAAGTATGGATTTGACAGGCCAGCTTGTAATGAAATGACATTTCTAATACAATCTCAAACTCGCTGTCACTCATGAGCGCCCTTAAATGCGGCCCTTAAATGCTTTAAAATTGATCACTTTAACATCCGGCTAAATTCTAAACTTAGAAAGACTGATTAATTGACTGGCAACCGACACCTCTAACTACACACAAATTCCCCCTAACTAGTCAAACTGAGCGTAAGTGACAAAACAAACTCGGTATACCGGAATTAACCGGAATACGCCGGATCAAACCGCGTTTAGCTGGTTTATTCTAGTATGAAGCGGATCTGCGTGTAGTTTGGTTTAGGCAAATTGATTCTACACTGCGCCTTGCAGATGTTTTTAAACACAAAAAATAGTATTGTTTATTTGGCGTGTTTCCTCTAGACGGAACGGCAACGGCACGGCGACGGTGCTGTCACGATGCCGTGGCTCTGTTTTTCCACTAGACGTCCCGATTACATCCACCTAGTTCCAACTTGACCACACACTCGCACGCGCGTGCTTCGTGCGCATACAAAACACATGCAGTTAGGCAGACCGGCGACGATACCGGTGGGAATCAATGCGTATAGTTCCATTGATTTTCATAGATTATCTCTTTCACGTACTGTCAACGATGCCGTGCCGCCACCGTGTCGTCAAGTCAAAATACTCCCAATATTTCCTTTCTCTGATTTTCAATAGATTGTAAAGTTCAAGCCTAATTTGTTGTGTGAACGACTTGGTATTCATACATACATACAAACATACATAAATCACGCCTTTATCCCTTACGGGGTAGGCAGAGCGTTTAACGCCTCGTAAAAAGCGCTTTCGAAAATTTGTCAAACATCACTATGTTTGAAATACCATTTCACTAAATGGTATTTCTTTGAGGACGTTGGCGCTCTGCCTATACCGTAAGGTAAAAGCTTGAAGGCGTAATTGAAGATATGAACGCACTTGGGACAGAATTAGTAGCGTTATTTACGATGTGCAGCGGATAACGAAGTATAACGCTGAAGAATAGCCCGACTGATGGTAAAATAATATGGGTAAGTAAAAACTGCGTTCATGCTGGACCGGAAGCGATAAAAAACAAAAAAGAATGTCACTGTTTCTATTTCTGGGCATACTGCTAAGGTCAAAAAAAGAATTTAAAAAAATCACATTATTGCTCATCTGGTGATGGACTGACAATTCGTTATTACAGTAACATAAGATTCAATAAGAAATGTTCCTCAAAACTTGCCAAACATGATGAAATAGTATTTCTTTGAGGACGTTAGCGCTCTGCCTATACCGTAAGGGTTAAAGGCGTGATTGATTGTATGGATGCACCTGAGACATAATAAGTGGCGACATATTTACGATGTGCAGCGGATACCGAAGTATAACGCTGAAGAATAGCCCGGCTGATGGTAAAATAATATGGGTAAGTAAAACCTTGGTAGAAAACAGTTTCCCTGCGCTGGACGGGAATAGAAAACATCAGCTTCTTTCTACCCGGAATAGATCTAATAATAGACAGAAGGACTCCACTGGTTTCAGTTACTAGGCGATGAGCTGACAACATACTATTTTATCAGAACAGATACCGTATGTACCTCAAAGTATGAGTGTTGATTACGTAGGCGATCAGTCTATCCCATAAGAGATGAAAGCGTGATTGAAGGTATGGACGCATCTCGAACATAATTTGTGGCGACATATTTACGAAGTATAACGCTGAAGAATATCCCTGCTGATGGTAGAATAATATAGGTAAGTAAAAAACTGTGTTCATGCTGGACTAGAGTAAAAAAAAATGAAGTGTACTACCTATTTTCCTTCCCGTGCTCACTATACAGCCAGAGGGACTCCACAGGTTTTAGCGTAAAGCATATTGGGCGATGGGCTGACAACCCTTCACTTCCGGAACATACGATTCTATCACAACAGTTCCAACTAAAATGGTCGAATAGGGTAAAAACTCATTGTACAAACGACGTCTCCTAGGATAACCTTAATTTAGTACCCAAGTGTTTCTCGTAGAATGTTCTAGAATGCACCAAGTTGTGCGTCCGAGCAATTAACATCGGCCAGTAAATCATCGTCCTAGCTTATCAATTTATGGTTGCCTGGTATCGAGGGAACTTACGCCTCCGCACGACAAACTGCACAAGTTTGATAATAAATTCAAATGCCACATACATTAGAGCTGCATTGTTGCATGTGGAAGTTATTGAGGGATTCAATTTTGTAATTTAATGGGACAAGCTGCCTTTAAATACATACATATAATCACGCTTTTATCCCTGATGGGGTAGGCAGAGCGTAAACAACCTAAACAAAAGTCGTTCCGCCGCGTCTAACAAAGTTATGAAGGTTATTTTTAATATAGATTTGTAAGTAAATTGTTGTAGTGACATGTAGTCTGCCCATCTCATAAATTTCAATATACTGAAACCCTCGGATCCCTTAGCTAGTTTTTATAGCAGGTAGATGGATGGACCAACTCAAGGAGGTGACTGGAAGCCAGATACAGGGTGCGGTACATCAGGCACAGAACCGGACCTAATGGAGAAGATTGACATACAGTCACGATCCTCGGCATTGAGGGAACGACCAGAAAGAAGACAACTCTTTCAGTCCCAATAGCTGTCTCTCCAGCCGATTTTTTTTGTCCCTGTAAATTTCTTTAATGCTGGCCTGGCAGCGAGAGAAAAATATAGAGTGTGCCAGCTGCATTTCAAATTCAAATTCAAAATATATTTATTACTCTCACACTTAAAACAGAACACATAAAATAACAACCACAATAGAACGGTTTGAAAGTAAAAGGTGAGGGTCTCAGTATTTTGCTACCAAAGCAACAGTGGTAGCACAGATTTTCAGCTCTTACCATTTTGATACACCATTTAAAAACATCAGAGTAGACGGCATTTCCTCCCTGGCATGCTGTAAAATCCAGTTAAGGGATCCGAGGGCTTCTGTATATTGCAATTTAAGCGATAGGCTGACAACCTGTCACTACAGCAATATACGTACAAATCTGTTTTAGGTAACGATCAAAACTTTGTTAGACGTGGCGGAACGATCTTTGCTTAGGTCGTTTACGCTCTGCCTACCCCATTAGGGATAAAGGTGTGATTATACGTATGAATTTAAAAGAATCAACAGGGGTGACCCTTGATTAATGGTAGCTTCGAGTGACAACTACATTGCGATAACGGTGACTTAATAGTCGTGAGATAGTCCACACATTTGTCACCATGAGGGGAAGAGAGACAAATATGTTTTAGTATTTACCTTAGAAGTACCAACTGTCTAAGGCTCGTTCGTATTTATGGCCCGTATTTATGATCCGCACTTGAGATTTACAGCCAGTTTGAGTTCGTATCAGAAATGTCATTTCAGTACTAAATGGCTTGTCAGATCTATACTTAATATAATATTACTCTCAACGTTGAGATGGCTTAACAAATACGAGTCTTAAAAGTGATCTAAAGATTGAGAGTAATATTAAGTTTGGATTTGACAGGCTGGTTTGTACTGAAATGACATTTCTGATACCAACCTCAAACCGGCTGTGACTCTTGAGAGTTGATTATAATTACGGGCCTAAGAAGCTAAAGGTAAAAAGGCTGTGCTTTTCCAAATCAATGAAATCTGATATCCTAAATTATAACGGTTGTAATTTAAAAACTTTTTAAGCAGTCGCGATTACATCAGTATACATCTCCCTAGCCTTATCCCGTATCTCACGGGTCGGCTTCCTAATCTAAGCAGTCGCGATTCTTTTTACTAATTTTACTATTTTCACGGGTCAACTCGCGATACTTAGTTAGGTAAAACATAGAAATTACCTTTAATTCTTGGGTTCCCCCGCAACCACGACAATTGAAACATTGTCGAAACGTCGGGATAAAAAAGGTAATTGTTATGTTTTACCTAATTACATATCGCGAGTTTACCCTTGAAAGTAGTAAAATTGGTGGTAATTTAATTTTTAACTAAAACCTAGGATCTGAAATGCATTTCTTTTTAATCCTCAGAATTTTACAATGTAAACAAACAAACTCCTTAAATATTTCAACTTCCATCAACCTCAATTAGTCATCGACACTTTTCTACAACCCCATTACATACGAATACCCGAACCTCTGACTTACTAGCTGAGTGCAAGAAAGGTGACCATTAATCACTTTATTGTTAGGCTAGGGTGACAACGAGTCACGGTGTATTGTGGATTCGCTGACAGGGATCAAGCCGCGTCGACAGGCGACTTATTCTGAGTGAGGGCCGTTTTGTTGGTTATTTTATTTGTGAGTGATGTGGGGTTGGATAAAAATAACAATGTGAAGTAAATGAGAATACTTTGAAAATCACGTGCATTGCGGACTAGTTGTATAGTACTTACTTTGAGAAAAAATAGGTACTTACTTCCAATTAATTACTTATAAGGTATATAGTAAAGTTAAGTTACATAAATTATTTTTATATTTTTGTTTTTATTACTGATTGTTGGGCTTTTCAATTTATAAACAGATAAATAACTTAGATGCAGATAAATAACTTAGATGCAGATAAATAACTTAGATGCAGATAAATAACTTAGATGTCAGTTATTGATAAATATCTTGGCATTAGAAATACTGGTTCTATTTTTAATTACAAAAATAGCTAACTGTTGATTTTCTACACCATAAAGAACACAAACAATGATAAAACAGCTTCACCTAAATCAATACAAATTACTGAAATAATTTGTTGCTTAGTTTTAAAACTAAAACTCTCCACCCAGAATAAGTCTCCGCCTCACTCAATGTACTGAACAATCGCAAATGAATGGCCGCGAGACAAAGGGCCTCCTCCTTTGTCCTAATGAAGAATGGTCACCCTACTGTTGTGTTAGTGTTAGGCGTAGATTAATTTTCGTCCAGTCAGTATCAATGCGAAGGTTTGATTTGGAGTGAAGGTCAGTTTGGATACTCAATTTAATAAAGAATTTTGGAAATTATTGAGAGCAGTCTATTTAAACTAATCGCTTCGTATGTAAAAAATAATGACATACATATAAATCGCGCCTTAATCCCTAATGGGGTAGGCAGAGCAAAAACGGCCTAAACAAAGGTCGTTCCGCCACGTCTGACAAAGTTTTGAGGGTTATTTAAGATAGATTTATAGGTATTTTGCTTTAGTGACAGGTTGTCAGCCTATCACCTAAATTGCAATATACTAAAACCCTCGGATCCATTAGCTGGTTTTTACAGCATGCCTTTATTGTTTTTCTTATGTTCGCAGTCCAGCATGGAAGACAATATTTATCTTGATGTACTTATGCTAAATTTAATGAAGAATTTTTGAGAGCAATCTATTCAAACAAATCGCATCTTACTTAAAAAAGAATTATGATAAAAAATTATCTTTTTTGTTTGTTCAAATGAAACGAAAAACAAGATATTACTAAATGCATGAGAGTGACCCGAAATATTAACCAAAATGATGTAATTTTATGGTTTCTTACCTTGTACATAAATGGCTTTACGATCATAAAAACCAGAGTCTTATCTTGTCACGAGCTGTTAAAACGTTGACTCCTGTCAGGGCCGGATTACGTGGTCCGTCCCTTAGTCCATCCCATGTCCAACGCCCCCCCCCCCCCCCACTTGACGTGTCAAGAGTGTCAAGTTGGACACTTCTGACACTTTATCGTGCACTAAAAGATCCGCTTTGAACCTCCTTCATTTTGCTTTTCGTACGAGTCACGTAGGTATAATGTAGGCATCGTATCATTCAAATTATAAGAATAATTTATAGGATTGTTTTTTTGGGAGCTAGAGAAAAACATAATATAATGTGCCAGCTGCATTTCCTCCCGGGCCTGCTGTAATAACCAGCTAAGGGATCCGAGGGCTTCAGTGTATTGTAATTTAAGCGATGGGCTGCCAACCTGTCACTACAGCAGGTATGCCTGCAAATATATTTTAAATAACACTCAAAACTTTGTCAGACGTGGCAGAACAACCTTTGCTTAGATCGATCGTTTACGCTCTGCATACCCCATTAGGGATAAAGGCGTGATTATATGTATGTATGTATGTATTTAAAGGAGGTTTTGATAGTGTATTGATTCAGTTTAATGTGTCAAATAAGAAATAGATGAATGTATCTCTTATTTTTACATTAAGTGACTAGTAGATGCGACAATCAACAAAAAAAATAATCGGTCTTAGGCAGCAACACCTTTCCTTTGATTTGGTTAAAGAGAAGTCGGATGACGAGGTGAAATCGATGGCAGAAGACAGAGAAAGTTGGCGATTACTCCACCGATAAGTGTCTAGCACTTAAATTTAAGAAGGAGAAGGCAGCAACACACATGCGTCAGTTACTGAGCGCAAGGTTGCGCTCAACACGCCGTCAACGCTTCTTGCATTGCCTACAGTACACACGCGTCACTTTACGCTCTACGCGCGCGTACTTGCAGAGGGATGCGCTGACGTTGAGTTCCTCGCTACGGGAGCGTAGTGCGTAATTTGAGTTGGGCATGTGTGTTGTATGCAATGCAAAAAGCATTGACGGCGTATCGAGCACAGCTTTGCGTGCAGTAAGGACCGTATTTATAATCAGCACTTGAGAATGACAGCTTCAATCAGAAATGTAATTTCAGTTCAAAATGACCTGTCAAATCCATACTTAATATTGCTGTCAATCTTGAGATAGCTTTTTAAATACGGCCCTATGTGACGTCTGTGTGTTCCTGCACTAACTTTGTTCGCTGTCTTAAATAACATTTAGGGTCGTAATTATGAAGCGATCTCAAACTTAGAGCAATATTAAGTATGGATTTGACAGGCCAGCTTGTAATGAAATGACATTTCTAATACATTCTCAAACTCGCTGTCACTCATGAGCGCTGATTATAAATGCGGCCCTTAAATGCTTTAAAATTGATCACTTTAACATCCAGCTAAATTCTAAACTTAGAAAGACTGATTAATTGACTGGCAACCGACACCTCTAACTACACACAAATTCCCCCTAACTAGTCAAACTGAGCGTAAGTGACAAAACAAACTCGGTATACCGGAATTAACCGGAATACGCCGGATCAAACCGCGTTTAGCTGGTTTATTCTAGTATGAAGCGGATCTGCGTGTAGTTTGGTTTAGGCAAATTGATTCTACACTGCGCCTTGCAGATGTTTTTAAACACAAAAAATAGTATTGTTTATTTGGCGTGTTTCCTCTAGACGGAACGGCAACGGCACGGCGACGGTGCTGTCACGATGCCGTGGCTCTGTTTTTCCACTAGACGTCCCGATTACATCCACCTAGTTCCAACTTGACCACACACTCGCACGCGCGTGCTTCGTGCGCATACAAAACACATGCAGTTAGGCAGACCGGCGACGATACCGGTGGGAATCAATGCGTGTAGTTCCATTGATTTTCATAGATTATCTCTTTCACGTACTGTCAACGATGCCGTGCCGCCACCGTGTCGTCAAGTCAAAATACTCCCAATATTTCCTTTCTCTGATTTTCAATAGATTGTAAAGTTCAAGCCTAATTTGTTGTGTGAACGACTTGGTATTCATACATACATACAAACATACATAAATCACGCCTTTATCCCTTACGGGGTAGGCAGAGCGTTTAACGCCTCGTAAAAAGCGCTTTCGCCACGTCTGACATAAATTGAAGGGCAATTTTAGATTGTAATATGTATTGCTATATACTTGGTATTCAAAGAAATATAATCATATATCTACAAGTTTGTTAGTTTTGCCAGTTTGTTTTGTTAGTTGTACGTAGTATTATAGGTACTCTGTGGTTCTGCACATGTTGGTTCGCAAGCGGGTTCCATCATCAATATCTTGAGTTAACGCAATATTCTCCAAAATGATCACACCCTTGACACAGTAAAAAAATAGAGCAGTAAAACATTTAAATCCGAATTGAGTGGAGATGATGGGACGGTCTTCTCTTCTTCTTCGAATCAAGGTCCAAAATAATAATATTATGATAAAATAAAATCGTCCCTTGCTTGTATTTGGCGACGGCTATTTCATTATCAGTCGCTAGGTTCAGGTCCTCCCTACTGCCTGTGATGGGCAACAGAGGACAGGTGATTAGGTGTGGCATTGATTGTGATTTCTTCCATGCTGGACTGGGAGCGAAATTCTTCCATGCTGGACTGGGAGCGAAAGAAAAACATAGAATGTGCCAGCTGCAGTTCCTCCCAGGCATGCTGTAAAAATCAGCTAAGGGATCCGAGGGTTAGTATATTGGAATTTAAGCGATGGGCTGACAACCTGTCACTACAGCAATATACCTACAAACAACTTTGTCAGAGGTGGCGGAACGACCTTTGTTTAGGTGGTTTACGCTCTGCATGCCCCATTAGGGATAAAGGCGTGATTATATGTATGTATGTATGTATTGATTGTGATGGCGCTTCACAGTCGCAGTTTATTTTTGTTTGTTATCGATGAAGCCCCATTTTTCCATATTAACCTTACAGCGGCCAACCTGTGTGCGTAGTCTGTTGAGTGATTTCCATGTTGCCCACTGTAGGTTGTGTCCCTGTGGCAATGACTCTGATGAAGATATAAAACCAGATGGAGTTGGCCAACGAGTTTGCCACAGGAATGAACGGTAAATAGACGCATTGTAGGTAGGCTTCCTAAGTGAGCCGACAACCTGGTGAAGGTTGCGGGAAGTTGCTGAATTCAGGAGCCGCTGGAACGATCATAGTGGAAATCCTTGAGGAAGGCCTACCTGTGTCCTGCAGTGGACGTCTATTGGCTGGGACGATGACGACGTCATCAGCTGCACGCAACAGTTCACTGCTTAAGTACATACAAACATATAATCACGCCTTTATGCCTAATGGGGTAAGCACAGCGTAAATGACCTAAACTCGTTCCGTCACGTCTGACAAAGTTTTGAGGATTATTCAAGATTGATTTGTGCGTATATTGCTGTAGTTACAGGTTGATAGCCCATCGCCTAAATTGCAATATACTGAAACCCTCGGACCCCTTAGCTGGTTTTTACAGCTTGCCCGGAAGGAAATGCAGCTGGTACATTCTATGATTTCTACTCACTCCCAGTCCAGCATGGAATTAACGAACATAGGCATCTATTCTTCCATCAGTGTCATTTTGGTTTTTAAATTTCATTATCCACCACACCACAATATCTCACAAATCTCGCTAGTGCGAAGACGTAATACTTTCTCCTCTATGTCCTAGATTTCAGCTAGATGCCCTAAACGTCTCCAGGCTGCCACCGCCAACAAATCAAGCAGGACATCACACCATTTACACGGCACCAAATTGCCGTCGCAGTGTCTTAGGAACACGGCCCGTAAATTGCTCGTCTCAATTTGCCAGGCGCCCATCAGTGCTGCCATCTCCGATATTGAAATCCTAGCTTTCACCGTTTGGAGAAGGTAATAGTACTGAAAATATCAATACCTTTAAAAAAATACATTTAAATTAAAAATACTTAACAAACACTGACAAAAGGGTATAATAATAATGTATTCTGAAAAAATCGGCACAGAACATGTAAAGTTAATTAATTTTCAATTGCAAAGGTGACTATCAAATACTTTTTGAATCAGAATCAAATAAATTATGCCTATTTTTCTTTCAATTTCTTAAAAACTGCGATATTTTTAAAATGTCACTAAAATCTGGCAGAAATCAAAATAATCAACCAAAATCAAAAGTGCTAAAATGGTAGAATTCTACTACACATGGCAACACTGCGTCTATAGCGGGTCTTATTGATAGGCCGTTGTCGCCTTGAGATATGGCCCCGCAATTTGTACTAGAGGGCTGAATTAGTGATAATCAATTAGATGGGACCCGTTTTAGAAGAAAAATGGACGACACGGCCGCTATGCAAACTGTAATTGAAAACGTACTTGTCAGGGGGAATTGGTATTTAAGAGAGTTTATTTTGAAGCAAAAGTAAACCCCGAACAGATGGGACGAGGAAGTGGATGCATCCTAAGTAAATAAAAAATTAGTTCAATAACTAAAACCCGACTACTGAAAAGTATGAAACAAGAAAATATTGTTATCTGAATTGATAGTTAATACATTTCTTTTTAAAAGGGCTCACAGAATACCAGCGTCGCGGTCTTACAAGATCGCGGCATAAGCTGAGTGGGTCTTTTTATTGTGACGTCGCGACACGCACATTCCGGTAGCATTAACAGTTTATTTTTAGGTACCTTTATCACAGATTAGATAATAGTTACTCTTTATATAATTATTTTATTTCACTTTCGTTTGTTCTGTTTTTGTTTAAAAATGTATTTACTATATTGTGTTTGTGACGTCATGAATAATAAATGTTTTCTATTCTATTCTATTCTACATTATAGTTATGTTCAGAGGCTAACCGTGGTCGTATGCCACCTATCGTCTAAACGTAAAGTAGCATGATCGCTTACCGCTGTTAAAGTCTATTTTGTGGGTAGAATACATTGTTTACTTAGGATAGATGGCATACGACCACGGCTATCCTCTGAACAAAAAAAACTAGACACTGCGGAACACTTTTTACTTCATATTGCCCTAAGATGTCAGTATACTCAAACTAAGGTACCTTAGCTAGATCTAATTCCAACTTAGAATTCCTACTTTCACTCAGTTTGGATTCCTCGTTGCTGCACGTCACAGCAAACTTCCGAAGATCCCGTCTGCATGTGGAGTTGCACAAAGACAATAATTCCAATAGGTAAGCGCGGAGATCCACCTGAATAACTGCCTAACTGCTAAGCGGTTCGAACCTCGCGCTTCTGCTAAACAGCTTTGTCACAGGGCTGGATTCAGTAAACGGTAGGGTAGGCTATTAATTTTCATAAATGATAGATAGATAAAGCGCTTTATTCATATGTCTACAAAACACATGTTCATTTCGCTAAATGCTATTTTTGTGGCAGAGATGACAGGGTGGCAGAGCATGGCAGAGATTATAGAGTGACAGAAATAACAGTATCAAATGTGACAAGTGCCCGCACGTCACAGCTCAGTAAAGTTTCGATTACAGCTTTGTCAAAGGGCTGAATTCTAGCAAACGAGGACGGAAACGATGCTATTGGTGGATCGTATATTTTGTTATTTCTCCTTAAAAAGCTAATAGTAATTAAAATATATTGACATGCCACAATTCTTCACTCTAATGGAAAAATAATACACATGAATAAGTTTGTTTTCTCCATTGCCTGTCAAGTGTTAATACCGGTTTGTATGGACACGGAACTTATTTGAATGAATTAGACTATTCCAACCAAACAAAACAGCAAAATTAATAACACATTTACAGTGCTTACTTCTATGTTCAGGTGCCAATATTTGGAAGTACTGGGCTAGGTTACACTGACAATGACTGAAAACATTACAGCTTTAGTGGCGATATGACAGCTGAATAAATTCCGGTCGCACTGAACTCACCAATGACAGCCATGACCTCCCAGCTAACCTCCTGAATACGTCCCCACAGGTTTAATCCGGTTGAAACCAGCAGAATCCGGTTCACAAACTTTGCTGTGTCACGCTTGCTTTGCGGTTCGCGCTCTGCCACTTACCTTCTCTAAACAATTTCGTAACTAAGAATTTTGAAACAGAGCCATGCGTACGAGTAGTATTGGATCAGGTTTTTTACTAAATTACGTAATAACTAGTTCACATAAAGGCTATTTATTTAGTCTTTGAGATATAATATTTAGATATGATAACAGTTTTGTATAAAAAGTTACTATCAGATATTAACTGAATGTGATCATAATTTCCCAATCAAACCGTTGCATATATTACCCCATAGAATCAGCCCATACGCCAGTCATATGCAGAGCATCTATCGCTTCGCTTCTATCCAGACCCTCAAGACAACAACACACCTTGAACCATAACCTGCTGCCTCGTCCATCCATGTAAACAGGACACAAGCAATCCTGGCAAGCCCTGCCAATTCTGGCATTAAATCAATAGGTCTTTGTCCAGGTACGTGCGAGAAGTGCCATCTAGCTTGATTTAATATAATGGCCATATGTGCACATTAGACGATCAATTGGCTATCAATTGTTGGGTTAATTTGCAGTTAATACGCCGTAATCCGGCTGAGGGGATTTGACGAGCTTGTATTGATGGCCGCAGGTTGTGTCGCGTGTGATCGCATTATAACGATAGATTTATAAATTCACTTAAAATCATACATACATACATATGTACACGCTTTTATCCCTAAATTGGTAGGCAGATCGTAAACGACCGTAACAAAGGTAGTTCCGCCACGTCGAATAAAGTCTTGAGGGTTTTTTAAGATATATTTGTAGGTATATTGCTGTAGTGACAGGTTGTCAGCCTATCGCCTAAATTGAAATGTTCAGAAACACTCGGATCCCTTGTCTGGTTTTTACAACATGCCCAGGAGGAAATGCAGCTGGCACATTCTAAGTTTAGTTCAGTCTAGCATGGAAGTAGAATCAAACATAGTTGTTCCAAAAATAAGTTAGATATATGGCCAGTCCAACGTCTACCGTAAAGTTCTATATTTTTATCGTTCTAAGTCCAGCATAAAAGAAATCGATTACCATACAAAATATCTATAGCTATATTTTTTGTTCAACTAAGCAATTAAATATCATTCATAAAAAAACATCATTCCTGTTTTAATTAATATTCTTGAGATGCATTCCCTAAAAGATATGTGTATGAAAATTTCAACCTTCAATGTATACCATTAGCGACCCGCCCCTGCTTCGCACGGAAATCGTCAGTGTTTCTCTACTATATTATGCATGTATTTTCCCATATAAACCTTCCTCTTGAATCACTCTATCCATTAAAAGAAACCGCATCAAAATCTGTTGCGTAGTTTTAAAGATCTAAGCATACAAAGGGATATAGGGACAGAGAAAGCGACTTTGTTTTATACTATGTAGTGATAAATATAAATACTTATATAATAGATACATACACATAACTATCCTCCACAGAGACACAGTCAAAACAAATCGTTTAAAGAAAAAGTCCCACCAGTCAGTGTCCCTTAAGTTTCTTACCCTTTTAGCAAAATGCCAACATCGTAGAAATGCAATAATCGCGAAATGTCTCAAATAAAGACTCTGCCCAATGCACCGTGACACAGGTAGATTCGGACCATTGTATTCGGGATATCTTTGTGGCGTTTGTCCTTCACATTTTATTAGGTGATGGAAAAGGTGAGAAATATTATTGTGAAATAGACGTTCTGAAAACTGAAAGGGGTTGCTCAGTCAATGACTCCGAACAACTCATAGCCTTATCCCGTATCTTACGGGGCCGGCTACCGAACCAGGGTCCAGTACCCTTTTTTACACAGAGCGACTGCCATCTGACCTCCGCAACCCAGAAGGGAAACCAGACCCAATCCTAGATTAGGTCAGAGTTTTCAAGCCGCCAATGCTTAGCACTGGCCTCTGATTTGGATTAACGACTAATATCTCTGTATTAAATGACGATATTAACCGGGACCAACGGCTTAACGTGCCTTCCAAAGTATGGAAAAAGCGCCGAATAATCGTACATATGAAATTGGAAAACCGAAAAACATATTGGTACGTGGTCGGATTCGAACCACGACCTCCCGTTTAGGAGGCAGCGGCCCTTTCCACACACCATCGGGCTCTATTACACAACTCTGAACAACAATAATTTGTACGGGATAGCTATGGTTCAATAAATTTTCTTATTAATGTCCCTGAATTTGTCAAAATTACCATTATTTTTTAAAGAATTCACTAAGACACATAGTCACATAGCCACTTTTAATTTTTCAACCACTTAAACCTTAATTTCTATCAAACCCAACAATATTTTCTTTGTTTCCCACCAACTCTGTTATCAGCAATCAGGGCAGCACACAGCCCAGTCCCTTGCCTCATTACCCATTACGACGAAACAACAAAAGCCATAATTATTTACAACTACCGACGCGTTTTAAAACTACCGTCGTTTGATAGTGCGCGCTGTGAGAAGCCTTGTTTATTGAACACGTCAACCTTTTCTGCTAGTACACAGTCGGCTACCAATTCTTCTTCTTTCTTTATTAAGTTGAAGAACGACCCGTTTAACTCTGCTTTCACAGTATATAAGCATTTTAAACCATGATCAAAGATAGCGACTGGAAATCGTATGATGTGGAAATGAAAAACTTAGTGACTAATAACTTAAAATGCGTTAGTAGCTTCCAGCTATTTATACACCGATAGAATACCATAAGAAGCTACTAGGCGCTGGATTCTAGTGGAAGAGTGTTGTCAAACCCGGAGGCCCCTTGCGCTGTATAGCACCTTGGATTTCTTGGTAAGTACACCATTTTACTTTTCAATAAACTAATATCAGAAAGTTTGTATTACTTCCATACTGGACTGGGAGAGAAAGAAAAACATAGAATGTTCCAGTTGCCCTTCCTCCCGGGCATGCTGTATAAGTCAGCAAAAGGGATTCGAGGGTTGCAGTGTATTGTAATTTGGGCGATGGGCTGACAACCTGGCACTACAGCAATACACATTACAATCTAAAATTGCCCTCAATTTATGTCAGACGTGGCGAAATCGCCTTTTAGGAGGCGTTTTACGCTCTGCCTACCCCGTAAGGGATAAAGGCGTGATTTTATGTTTGTATGTATTGTATTATGTGTGTCGAAAACCTAATGATTAGTATAGGTCTCGATAGTCGACACACATAATACAACTTGACGAAAATCTTTCTTATTTTTAGAAAATGATAAATAAATTCACTCTATTCACGTAAGTATGTATGTGCACAAAGGCACTATAGTTAAAGCACCCATGGATTGCCAAAGTACTCAACTCTGAACACGGCGGTAGGGCTATACATATATCCGCAGATAAGGCCTTTTGTATCTCAAAATAAATAAAATAGCTTAAATATGTCCGGTTTGGGACGCAAATATGGCAGCCGTGTGCGTAAAATCGTCCGGCGGGCGGTAAAAGGTACGCCTACCCGATAGTAGCCTGATATGCGTAATTGTACCGAAATGTACCAAATTGTACCCATTTGGGTTCATGTTTTAGTTGTGAAAGTTTTGTAAGATATCGTTGGGTCGTGTTGGCCATTTAATTTACACACAAAATGTAATTAAAATATTTTTAATTTTGCCTTAATGTTACATGGGCATATAACCTATTAAATTGTTAAAACACGTTGCTGCGTGTACCATCGACAGGCGGGAATTCTTTGCTTCTGGATAAACTCTCTTTATCCTCGACTATATCTCAGTCATCATCATTTCCCTAGACTAGAGTCAATACTAATAAACTCTCTTTCATCCCATTACCTGTACTGAAATCCATCATAATAAACATCCCCAAACCGTCCACTGAGACTCCAAATATCTGATTTACAATGCCTTCCCCACACTAAACCACGATCTAATCGAAACAGATCCCCCGGAAAACTTCAATCAAACTTCCTACACCTAAATCTAGTATCTCAGAGGACAGTTTCATACTCTCCCGATCCAACCCATAACATAAACATAGCGGTACACTATTAAAAGTTGGAGTCGTTTTGTAAGCCAAAATATTATTCGGACTACCTTCCCTCTATCTACGGCGGTATCGGACTAGGGCTGCCAAAAACATTAGCATTTTTATTTTATTTTATTACGGGCGTTCGGTTCGCAATCCTGTTTTTAAAGTTTGTGCATGGACGTTGTATATGTTTGTGTTTGTTCCGAGTTTTGTCAGATAGAGGTTGGAAAGTAAGTTAGGTTATGGCGGTCATTGTGTCATGTGTTTGTTGGTAGGTAAGATTGGAAGTTTCTGAATTGAAAAATAATGGAATTAGGATTCAAGTTTGAGTTATCTTTGGACAAAAAACTTTATCAAGCGGAGGATATTCAATGGAATAAATTAGTAGTTGGCGCCCAGCATAGAACTATTTTGATACAGTAATCAGTTTGAAATCAAAAATATAGAACTAGTTATTCGCGATCCAGTCCGTAGATGTCATCAGATGATGAATTTCTGAAAATATAATGGTAAGAAGTCTATAAGTTATTTCAAACTTTTGGCGCCCAACATACATACAAACTATCACGCCTGTGTCTCTAATGGGGTAGGCAGAGCGTAAACAACGCAAACAAAGTTCGTTCCGCTACGTCTCACAAGTTTTGAGGGTTGTTTAAGTTAGATATGTATATTGCTTTAGTGCCAAGTTGTCATCCCATCGCCTTAATTACTATACTGAAACCCCCGAATCCCTTAGCTGGTTTTGACAGCATCCCTAAGAGGAGATGCAGCTGGCACACTCTATGTTTTTCTGTCACTCCCAGTGCAGCATGGCGCCCAACATGGGACCACCACAAAATCAAATCATTCTAAATTCAAACTCGCCCCAACCCTAGTGGGGAGATAGAGTCCGGCCGGACTCCGGCTGTCTCATAAACATGCTCCGGTATCAGCGCGTAATCTGCCGGATTTGTCGATCAGGCCGGCTATCCACTGCCCAGATTTGTACCCGGCTTTGCCGCCGATACGGCACATACGTTTTGCTTTTCTTGTCCGCTGTTTATGGCCGCGCGGCCAGGTGGAACGGCCACGGAATTTGTTTATTGGACGTGTTTGATTGGGCCGTTTTTGGTTGAGCAGATAAAGCGTAGTGGTTTAAGGTGGTATAGGATTGGAATCGACAGGCAGATTTGAATGTTTTGTGCCTATTATTATGTCGTAGCATTTTATTATGTTTAGATAAGATACATTACGGATAATACATAATACACTTTAATCTAATTTATGATATCCTAGAATATTGATTATTGTGTGCCTCTGACTCTAGTCAGAGTCGAGCACACTAACATACATGCTAATTAAAATATCCTTATAATTTAGTCGAATTAAAATAAAATTAAGATGCCATTGAATTTAATTGAAAGAAGGATAGCATACAATTGCAATAAATCCTACTTCAACGTAACTAAGGCGGGTATTAATAAAGCGATCTCAAGATTGAGAGCAGTAAAGATTTGACAGGCCATGTTGTACTGAAATGACATTTACCTGTCAATCTTAAGTGCTGTTTATGAATACGGGCCTAGGTATAACATCGACTGATTGGGAGTTTGCCATACCTACTTGTCATACGCTTGGCAAGATCATTGACAAACGCAGTTCAAGACGTTGAATTTATAATCGAATTATGGGCTGAATTCTAAATTCCACCGAATAAAACTAAAAGTAAAATCTATCTGTCACTTTCAAAATAATAAAATGGAAAAAGGACGGGCAATTTATAATTTTACACTTTGTCCGCTAGATTTTGACGCGCTTTTGCACGTTTCTCCAGAATTTCTCTCAATTTATCCGCCATATCATATGAAGGCTAATAAAAATGACAGATAAAAAAACCACCGACTATAAATCAAAAACTGAAGAGAATAGATCTCCTAATTTTCCAATGTTTTGTAATCTGAAAGTGACAGATATATTTTAATTTTAGTTATACCCGGCAAATTTAGAATCGAGCCCGCGTAGGATCTGCCAATCATAATATTCAAACCACGTCTTCTCTACTTAAGGCGATGCCTTCAGTCGTCGATCTGATTAAGTTCACGCGACTGCACTGACTGACTGATGTAAATATTCAATATTAAAATGTGCTAAATATTCATGCTGACTAACTGGGCCAGTGGGGCGTCTTGTATTTTTGGAGCAACAAAAGTGGGTTCAGAAGTGTGATTTAATTTGGGCTACAGATCTGGTTTTACTACACAAATAATTTTATAAAAACTATAACTTAAATGTGACAGATGAACGTTATAATTTACGACACAGAGAACTTATTTTGAGATCTTTTCAAGGTTTCAATTAGGTTTTAGATTTAGAGGATTCGGTCATATACCTATCGAAATTTGAGTACATACTGATTCCTTAATCTACTAAATACTTATTTGTAGAGTTCTGAAGTCGAACAGGAGTCTTAATATTTATTTCAATGTCTTATATCTCTTGAATTTCTTGTCCAGCAATCTTTTAAAAGTAAGTATTGAATGCTCCCAGAAATTTAACTTCATTATAATTATTAAATTAATTATCTTCGATGCTGGCCTGGGAGCGAGAGAAAAACATAGAATGTGCCAGCTGCATTTCCACCCGGGCATGTTGTTAAAACCAGCTGAGCGATCAGAGGGTTTTGGTATATTGTAATTTTTGGCGATGGACTGACAACCTGTCAATACCTACAAATCTATCCTAAATAAATCTCAAAACTTTGTCAGACGTGGCGGAACAACCTTTGCTTAGGTCGTTTACGCTCTGCCTATCCCATTGGGGATAAAGTCGTGATTATATGTATGTATAATTAATAAAAACGGGAAATTTTGCGTGGTTTTCAATTTTTGTATGAGTGTCCGATATTTCAACGCAGTTTCATGCGTTTTGATCACGGAGTGACTCAATTTTTAATCATCATAATGTAGATAACTGTGAGAGTTTGAAAAAGACTATTTAACTTCATGTTATTTTGGGATGTACCGTTTTATAAAAGACTCCTACCGCAATTACTAAACAACGAATGAAACAGTCATTCGTAAGCGTTCTCCGACTCTTTAATTCCAAACGCTGGCATATTTCCCTCCCTTATCCTAATACAATTTACACAGAAACAATATCTCGAAACAGTCCCACTTTCAATCCCAATTACTTCCCCCCTTCCCCCCCTTAAGGCAGTAACAATAACAATAAAAAAACTTTAATAAACAATGGAACGCGACCCGCGTGTAAATTCGCCAAAAACTGCCTGCGCGGCGATTACTTCCCCTTAACTGGTGTAATTACGGTCATTTGGTGTCATCTTACCCTTAACGAGATCATCAACATGGCGCAAGCTTTGTGCTGGATGGAGGTAGGAAGAAGTGTGAGACCTATCATGTAAGATTGTAGATATTTCGAACAAACTATCTTCCATGCTTGACTGGGAGCGAGAGAAAAACATGGAATGTGACTGCTGCATTTCTACCAGAGCATACTGTAAAAACCAGCTAAGGGATCTGAGTGTTTTTGTATATTGTAATTTAAGCGATGGGCTGACAACCTGTCACTACAGCAATATACCTACAAATTTATCTTAAATAACCCTCAAAACTTTGTCAGCGTGGCGGAACGACCTTTGTACTCGTATGTAAGTATGTATGTAACTATCTAGGATCCACTTAAAGAGAGCTTCGTAGTGCAATCCATGCTACACTTGACATCTTGCCCGGCGTGCCCCTACACCTGCACGTCAGCGGATTTAATGGACGGCAGCTTATCCACAATACAATTCGCTGAATTCTGGGCCCCTATGATGTAACTTCTCGTGTTCCATCGACACGCTAAGAAGAAGAAGAAGAAGACAATTTTCACAATGCTATTTTATATCTGAAAAAAAAATAGAAATTATAAATTAAAAATTCGACCACTGAAGGGATTTGAACCCGCGTCTTTGAAAAACCGGGGTTCAAATTCCGTCCGCGGTTGAATATTTGATTTATTATTTCTAATATTTTCAGAAAAAGAAGATGTATGAGTTGTCTAAGCCGATATAAATTGTTTTGCTAAAAATCGGAAATGTTCTTAAAAAAACTCGTGCAGGTTTTCGTTGTGAGTGTGACAAAGTCAGTGTTGGTGCAGGAATATCTCAAACTAGTTAGTCTCATTTTGAAGATGTTGCTAGAATGCATTCAAAAATACAGTCGCAGGCTATTTATGTATGAGTTTTCAAGTCATCTCGCCAAAATTCCTATACTTCAAAACTATCGGTCTCTTCTACAGGTTTTTAATGTATGTCTTGTAAGAGAAGCACCTGGTACAAATTTAACCTACTTCCAAAAAAAAGGAGAATGTTTTCAATTCGTAGTGAAGTTTTTTTATTATTTTTGTTGTCTTTTTATGCTCACCGATTACTCAAAAACGGC
Source organism: Scrobipalpa costella (assembly GCA_949820665.1). Classification (NCBI taxonomy): domain Eukaryota; kingdom Metazoa; phylum Arthropoda; class Insecta; order Lepidoptera; family Gelechiidae; genus Scrobipalpa; species Scrobipalpa costella. The sequence goes on from OX463306.1 coordinate 2,115,461, forward strand.
TGGTTTTTTTAATCACTTACAAATGTCAAATAAGTAGGTTACAGGTGTAAAGACACGTAGCATTGTGCTACGTCGTAGCAAGTTGTAGAAATCGTAGCAAACGCTACGATCATTTTGCCAAAAAGTCATATCTTATCCAATATTTCGCACATCCCCGAAAATAAGGCCGAAAACAATAAATAATATTTTAAATTAATGCTAATGCCTACAGTAAATGTGGGGCGGTAGTTATAACTCAGCCGAGTGACGCGTGCCCCTTGCTTAATGTTCGAGTAAGATTCGAGTATGCTCCTTTATTTATTATCATTATAGCGGATAAAGGTGATAGATAAGGTGGTCGGTGGAATTGCCTCGCGGTTTGATAGATATGTTGACCTTACTGGGCTTGGTAACTGCTGAATGAAAATTAATATTTTGTATTTTGATATTGGCTATAATATTTTGGTGCACGTAATCACGTACTATGATTTATATTTTTACTTCCATGCTGGACGGGGAGAGATAGAAAAACATAGAATGTTCCAGCTGCCCTTCCTCCCGGGCATGCTGTAGAAGACAGCAAAAGGGACTCGAGGGTTACAGTGTATTGTAATTTAGGCGATGGGCTGACAACCTGTCACTATGGCAATACACATTACAATCTAAAATTACCCTTAATTATTGTCAGACGCGGCGAAAGCGCCTTTTACGAGGCGTTTAACGCTCTGCCTACCCCGTAAGGGATAAAGGCGTGATTTTATGTATGTATGTATGTATGATTTATATATCAACATGAAAATAAACAAGCTAAAAGTTACACTTGGGCTACAAGTTCACTGGATGGGTCAGTGGTTAGAGCATCGGCACGTTACGCCTTAGACGGTGGGTTTGAATCCCGCTCAAGTGTAAGTTTTAGCTTGTTTACTATCATGTTTATAAAGTAAAGTTAAGTTTAAGTCTCCAATTTTCCAATAAAATATTGATGATTTTTTTATGTCATACATACATACATACATAAAATCACGCCTTTATCCGTTACGGGGTAGGCAGAGCGTAAAACGCCTCCTAAAAAGGCGCTTTCGCCACGTCTGACATAAATGGAGGGCAATTTTAGATTGTAATGTGTATTTCTGTAGTGACAGTTTGTCAGCCCATTGCCTAAATTACAATACACTGTAACCCTCGATTCCCTTTTGCTGACTTCTACAGCATGCCCAGGAGGAAGGGCAACTGGAACATTCTATGTTTTTCTTTCTCTCCCAGTCCAGTATGGAAGTGATATATATGTTACGGGCAATGTGATTAACCGGGCATTATTAATAAGGACCGGCCATTATTAATACGGCCCAAGAGCGTCGGGCAAAGTGATAAATTTATCACTTTGACCGGTCATTATTAATAATGCCCGACGCCCCGCGGTCCATGTGATAAATCAGTCTTTGAAATAGCTTGAATTTATCACTTGGACCGGGCCGTATTAATAATTCCCTACTTGTTGCCGGGCAATGTGATAAATTGCTAACTAAAAACTTTTTAATTAATAACTTTCTTGCAAAGTCCTTAATTATTAGACATTTCAGTTGATTTTTCTCAGTTTACTAATTTTTAAACTATTGTTCTTAAGAATTATGTTTATCATAATAAAAGTAGGTAACTACTGACTGAAGTTATTTCATTTTTAAATAATAACTATTTATTTAATAACTTTCTTGCACTGTCCTAAATATTTCAGTTGATTTTCTCCGTCTAATATTTTTTATCAAAATAAAAGTAGGTAACTACTGATGTTATTACATTTTTAACTGTTTACTTTTTAACTACTACATTCAATAGATTATTTTTTGTTAACATTTCATGACAATTATGTAAATTTCATTTTATTTAATAAACAAGTACACTACAGTTTACCTATTTATTACTTTGCCCAAGATAGGGCGGGCATTATTAATAATGGCCGGGCAAAGTGATTAATATTGCTGTTTTTATCACATTGCCCGAAAGGGTCGGGCATTATTAATACAGACTGGCCATTATTAATAGTGCCCGGATATATCAAATGGCCCGTAACATATATATATATATAGTGAAGTCTATGTCATAGATATCGGATAACAAATGTGATTTAATACATGTGACAGACAATGCGATATACCATATGTCAATGTCAACTATTTATTTTGAAACATAAATTAGCTGCCATACAGATCCATAGTGGTGTGGGTATAACAGTACTTGAAATTAATCCAACGTTTATTCTTTTAAGTTTAGATTTAATTAAATGATAAAGGAAATGAAATTAAAATATTCTGAGAATTTTAATCTGATCTATCACGATACATATGCTCATACGTATGTATTTATCCCTGATTGGGGAAGCAGAGCGTAAACGACCTACACGAAGGTTATTCCGCCACGTCTCACATTTTTTGAGAATTATTGGAGATAGATTTGTACGTATATTGCTGTAGTAACATGTTGTCAGCCCATCGCGTAAATTGCAATATACTGAAACCCTCCGATCACTTAGCTGGTTTTTACAGCATGCCCGGGAGAAAATGCAGCTGGCACATTCTGTGTTTATCTCTTACTCCCGGGCCAGCATGTAAGAATCATATCAACATCATAGAACAATACAACACCAAGAAACAAAACTTTAATAACGAAACTCTAATCAATAACAGCACTATCTTGAAGACAATGCTTAGAATAACTGTTACTGTGTCACAGTGCAAAATGTATGTGTAGTTCAACAATAGCTCGTTTGCGTAGTAAGTAGCGAGTAGTGTAAGTTAAGGAACATGAGTTATAGGCCAACTTGTTCTTCATATTGTTTACCTTGTCCCGGCCCAATACCAATGCTAAGTGATTAAGAATACTCTAGCATGGACAGGGGATGTGTGGAGTAGCGATTATTTGAAGTCTGGTCAGCCAGATAAAAGATATGTGAAAAATATAACAGCCTAGAATTTCTTTCTCGGCTCTCACATGCCATTATCTCACGTGGCCTAAAATAAGCATACAAGTTCATTACGCCTGGTACCACCGGTAGGAAAGTATAGATAAATCAGCACTGCCTCTTCTTCTGTCGAGTGGGTATCGAGTCTATCGACCCGATGAACCCTGGTGTCAGAGTTTTTAAACCGCCTAGTAGCACAACTATCATGGTTTGAGTAACGACCACTATCAAAGACAGCGACCGGGACCGACGGCTTAACGTGCCCTCCGAAGCAAGAAATCTTTTTCTTTTCGGACAATCAGGGTATTCAGCCTGCAATGTCTTAACCAAACTGGGGAAAAAATCACAAAGTGATAAATTCTCAAACATCAACGTTGTGTTTCCCCCTGGGAATCGAACCCAGGACCTCCGGATCGGGAGTCCATGGCACTAGCCACTAGACCACGGAGGCAGTCATCAGCACTACTGTGAACGATAAATGATGAACGAACGAACTATGAAGTTTTTTATTTTCTTACTGCCAACTATCTGAAACTGCATTTGGCAGATAGTTATTTTTGGTGTTTCATTTCGAATTTTGTTCTTTTGGAAAAGTTTTTCGCCGCTGCCTCCTGAGCGGGAGGTCGTGGTTCGAATCCCACCACGTACCAATGTGTTTTTCGGTTTTCGAATTTCATATGTACGTTTATTCGGCGCTTTTTCCTTGCTTCGGAAGGCACGTTAAGCCGTTGGCCCCGGTTAATATCGTTTAATACCATAGATATTAGTCGTTAAGCCATGACAGAGGCCAATGCTAAGCATTGGCGGCTTGAAAAACTCTGATCTAATCTAGGATTGGGTCTGGTTTCCCTTCTAGGTTGCGGAGGTCAGATGGCAGTCGCTCTTTGTAAAAACCAGTACCCTCGTTCAATCCCCTAGATAAGGAAGCCGACCCCGTGAAATACGGAATTAGGCTAGGGAGATGATGATGATGGAAAAGTTTTTCAATTTCATACAAAGAACCTAAATCATTACGAAATAATTTATTGCTACCAAATGTCCAGTACTTATTTTAAGCGGCATAGATCACAAGTTTAGTACTTGTATGATAAATTCTGAAAAAGTTTGACGGTTTAATTTAACAAGTCCACTGCTGGAATGAATCTTATACCCGTATTTATAATCAGCACTTGAGACTGACAGCGAGTTTGAGTTAGACATGTCATTTCCGTACATTATGACCTATCAAATACATACTTAATACTGCTCTCAATCTTGAGATTGCTTTATAAATACGGGCCTTACCAATTGGAAAGATTCTTACTTATACCTAAATATGATATCTTATATTTTTAAATTTATATATCAATGTTCTATCTACTTACTTGTGAAATAAAAATTGGAAAAAACTTACATGTACTTAGCTTGTTTTTTTTTTATACTTTAAAGGACTCTCCACCGGCCTCTGTCCACAAGTTTACCACCAAACTACAAGATACAGTTCTCAGCTGAAATTCCAACTGGTCTCTAAGTCAAACTGAAATAACTTACGCGAATCGGGCGATCGCCTTTGTCGTCTAAGCTAGAAGGCAATTATCATTAATTATTATTAAATGTGACAGTTTGGTGATAAACGGGGGCCCGATAACTTGGCCAAATAATTCAGAGGGGGTTTGATTCGGTTATAGGTTCAGTTACGGTCAATTCACACTGGGAAGCGACGCAACGTAAAACGAAGCTGCTTGAAGATGCATCTCGTTGTATTGTTGCGTTGTACGGTTGTACTACGAAGTGACAGGCTGTACCGCACAGTACAACGCGGCACAGTGCGATTATTTTGAGTTCTGTCTTTAAAATCTCTATCTTTTTGCATAGTAAATAAAGTATGCATTTTTCAAGAGCGTCATCGATATTGTATTCCGCTCTTGAAATGTGCGTCCTGAGTCGCGTCGTGTCACTTTCCGGTGTAAGCTGACGGCTCGAGTTTCAGTTCAGGGCGTGATTTCGGAGTTTTGATTCGAACTGAGGCTTTTCGATGATTTAGATTCTTGTGATTGTGAAAGTCTGATTCGATGATTTAGATCTTCGTGTTTGTGGAAGCATGGAAATGAAAATCTTATTTCAGATGATTTATTAATAATTTTAGTGAAGAACTTTTTCTTACCTCTATTCCGATGCAGAGTACCAGAAACGCAATCGACCACCACAGATTTTTCTGGTCAATAGCGAATTTTTCATATTAAGCATTTGACCGGAAATGCAAATTACCGGAATTAAAATTCTGGCTTTGGGAATATTTTTTTTCAATCCAATTAATTGTTTTGGTTTTTATTATTTATTTTTTTTATTTTAAATATGACCTACCAGTGGCGAGGGGTGCAATTTTATCGAGGGTAAGCCAAAGCAAGAAAAATACATTCAAGTACTCTATAGTTTCGACGTAATTCCGGATTTGGTGGAGGTAGAATTCCTGAAAGGTAAGCCGACGGGAATCGGCTTGTATGGACCCTTCGCCACTGTTACCTAATTTTAGTAAAAAAGTACATACATACATATAATCAAATTATAATCAAAAAAAGTTTTCTTCCGTGCTGGCCTGGGAGCGAGAGAAAAACATAGAATGTGCCAGCTGCATTTCCTCCCGGGTATGCTGTAAAAACCAGCGAAGGGATCCGAGGGTTTCAGTATATTGTAACTTAGGCGATGGGCTGACAACCTGTCACTACAGCAATATACTTACAAATCTATCTTAAATAACCCTCAAAACTTTGTCAGACGTGGCGGAACGACCTTTGTTTGGGTCGTTTACGCTCTGCCTACCCCATTAGGGATAAAGGCGTTATTATATGTATGTATGTATGTAGTAAAAAAGTTTAGTACATAATTGTCTGAAAATGTTACGCTTAGCAATTTCCAGAAGTGGCAAAAACATTTGAATATAAGGGATAAGAACAGACGGGATTTAATTTTCTAGCAACAAAATAATTTTATAATTTGTTCTTACATCTCAACGTTACAAGAAAACCGGTACCATCACTACATAGTATAAAACAAAGTCGCTATCTCTGTCCCTATATCCCTATGTATGCATAAATACGTGGGACACTCAGAAAGTTTTGCGACACTAAAAAAAATTGTTCTACAGGTACATATATTTTTATTAAATCTTTTCAAAGTACTCTCCACCAGCCTCTATACAAAGATTCATGCGTCTGAACCAGTTTTCAAAACACTTTTTCCAGTCCGCCGTAGACACCTCGTTTACAGCCTGCTCGAACGCAGCCAGCGCATCTTCCGGCGACGAAAATTGTATCCCCTTGAGCTGATTTTTCATTTTTGGAAATAAAAAGAAGTCACACGGTGCTAGATCAGGGCTGTAAGGAGGGTGACCCAGGAGTTTGACTGGTGTGCTGTCCAGGAAGTCCCTCGTTTTGAGCGCGGTGTGTGCAGGCGCATTGTCGTGGTGGAGCAGTAGTCCGCGGAGCCCTGTGTTTGGTCGCTTGTTGCTCACAACAGAAAAAAACTTCTGGTAAACATTTGGTAGTATACCATTTGGCGTTAATGCTTCTTTGATCTCGTAAGGGAATTGAGGCCAAGTGGCCAGTCAAATTAAAAAAGCTGGCGATCAAAATCTTTCCCCCGCTTCGAGATCGCTTCACTTTGGTAGGCGTTGGTTCATTTTGAAACACCCAAACTGTCGACTGGCGCTTGGTTTCTGGATCGTATTGATAAATCCAGGACTCATCACCTGTTACGATGTCGTAAACACGCCGAGACGAGCCTGCTTCAAATTTGTTCAGCATATCACGGCACCATTCCACCCGGGCCTGCTTCTGAGCGTCGGTGAGGTAGTGCGGCACCCAGCGCGATACTATCCTCCTCACGCGAAGATGCCCATGTAGAATCTCGTGAACGCTTCCCGATCCAATCTTTAATATGTGCTGAATCTCCTGATATGTAATTCGCCTATTATCTTGGATTAAATTTTTCACTGCTAGCAAGTTTTCTTCCGTAATAGCCGTCAAAGGGCGACCGCTTCTTTCTTCATCCCCCAAGGTTGGTAGACCGCGCCTAAATTCGTTATACCAACGATACACGGTTGCCTTGGAGGGGCTTTCATCCATAAATGCCATTTGAAGTCTATCGAACGATTCATCCGGTTTCAGGCGACACTTGAAATCGTAAAAAATCATAGCTCTAAAATGTTCCCGGCGCAGATCCATTTTTCAGTAAGACACGATACTTTGAATTGGCTCGCAAAAAATGTGGAGGGAAATTTTGAAAATGGAACACACATATTTTTACTTACAAGTAATCATATTTTCAAAAAAGATTCTAACCGGCCAGTCTGCCATATATAAAAACTATTTATCGCAATACTTTCTGAGTGGCCTGGTAAAATGGATTTTGAAGCGGTTTCATTTAATGGATAGAGTGATTCAAGAGGAAGGTTTATATGTATAATACATGCAGAATATAGTAGAGAAACACTAATAATATTCGTGCGAAGCCGGGGTGGGTCGCTAGTTCACTATAAAAAGCAGTTCTTTAGACAGTAAGTGTTGTCGAGTTATTTAGTGCAGTCATTTCCTAAAACAATGAGCTTGCGGATGGTGTTCTGAGCTCTGACGCGAATTATGTCCTCAAAGACAATTTTCCTTTTCATTTTCTATCTTCCATGCTGGACTGGGAGCGAGAGACAAACATATAATGTGCCAGCTGCATTTCCTCCCGGGCAAGGATCCAAGGGTTTCCGTAAATTGTAATTTAGGCGATGGGCTGACAACCTGTCTCTACAGCAATATACCTACAAATCTATCTTAAATAACCCTCAACACTTTGTCAGACGTGGCGGAACAACCTTTGTTTAGGTTGTTTACGCTCTACCTACCCCATTAGGGATAAAGGCGTGATTATATGTATGTATGTAAGACAATTTTCATTGAAGTTTCGTAGAAACATAATAAACGACTAAGAACAGCGTGTTTTACTTTATTAAAATTTCATATTAATGGAATTCTTCCATGCTGGACTGGGAGAGATAGAAAAACTTAGAATGTTCCAGCTGCCCTTCCTACCGGGCATGCTGTTGAAGTCAGCAAAAGGGACTCGAGGGTTACAGTTATCGCCTAAATTACAGTGTATTGTAATTTAGGCGATGGGCTGACAACCTGTCACTATAGCAATACATATTACAATCTAAAATTGCCCTCAATTTTTGTCAGACATGGCGAAAGCGCCTTTTACGAGGCGTTAAACGCTCTGCCTACCCCGTAAGGGATAAAGGCGTGATTTATGTATGTATGTTTATTAATGGAAACAACATTTGTCATTTTTCTGCATATTCTTTAAATGCTTTTAACTCACACACATCAATACTTTTTCATCGTAAATAAACTCACTTGCAATTATTTTTCTTCTTATTTAGCCGTTAGTGTCCCATTGCTGGGCAAGGCCTCTCTTCGCAATATATAGCCTAAATTGTATACCAGCCCACTAGTTCAACTTATATTTTCCTGTACCCTAAGGTTGCCTGGAAATTGCTGCTTAGCAATAAGGCCGTCTATTTGTACTACTTCTTCCATGCTGGACTAGGAGAGATAGAAAAACATAGAATTTCTTCCATGCTGGACTGGGAGAGATAGAAAAACATAGAATGTTCCAGCTGCTCTTCCTCCCGGGCATGCTGTAGAAGTCAGCAAAAGGGACTCGAGGGTTACAGTGTATTGTAATTTAGGCGATGGGCTGACAACCTGTCACTATAGCAATACACATTACAATCTAAAATTGCCCTCAATTTTTGTCAGACGTGGCGAAAGCGCCTTTTACGAGGAGTTTGACGCTCTGCCTACCCCGTAAGGGATAAAGGCGTGATTTTATGTATGTATGTATGTATTTGTACTACTATTTGTTTCATTTTATTTTATTTTCTCTTGTGTCTTTTCTGTGCAATAAAGTATATTCTTATCTTATTAATTTAAAATTGTATCCAATTCCAATAGCTAATTAGACTATGAAAATCACATTAATAAATAATCTAAAGTATTTTTCAATTAAAAAACAAAAAGTCAAGTCATCTAGAAAAGTTCCCCTAAAATTAGGGACACTTCATTTAGAATTCATTCGACTGGTCGTAGTTAGGTGAAAGGGGTTAAAAAGTTTATAAAAAATTTAAAGGGTTCTTATTTTCTATGCAATCAAATTATACAGATTTAATTTTAAGATTGCACACCTGTATCGTTACGTTCTTATTTGAAAGCAATAGTAGATTTTACAACAAGTGTACAAAACAAGTCATTTCTGTCCGAGATTTGTAACAGCCCCAGCATGCGAGCGAAGGCTGATATTAAGCCAAGGACAAAAATGAATTTGTGCACGAGTTTGTTTGACTCTTATTTTCACTGTAAATGCAAGGAAAATTGAAAAAAAGACATGTCGTGTCTTTATTTATTTTCATCTCTTCTTTCTTTGTGTTTACCCTTTGTTTTATGTGTGATGTTTTTTATGCAATAAACCTTTTTATCTATCTATCATGTACAAACATATTGTTAAGTGTACAATATTCATTCCCCATTTATTTTTTTAAATATTTCGACATGAAATATTAGGCTTGGGCGGGAGACCTATACAGCCTACGAAATTAAACTAATTTTGTAATAATAAATCAAATACACTATTGTACTTTTCGTATCGTACTTTAATTTAAATTTGGATATAGTTTTATGTTTAAAAAAAAAACAAAAATCAAATAATATGAAGTAAATATTTTTAAATAACAAGTTTTATCTATGAACTTCTTATTGTGTTTGGCTGTATGGCCTAATTTTATTTGCCTTAGAAGAGATGCATTTGTAAGTAGATACGCTTTTGCCCTTGTGCGCAAAATTCAATTTTGATCATGAGTAGTGAAAAATGTATTTGCTAATCACGTATTTCTTTTTTATTTATTTAACAGGTACAGCTTTTTTTTAAACTCTTTCAATAGACCCAGGCTAGAGAATAAGCATTCAGTAAGGCAGAAGTACCATGGATGTATTTAACTTTTGTTTTATAATGTGACAAAAAGAAAAATTGAATAAAATTAATGAAAAGAATGTGCTAGCTGCATTTCCTCCCGGTAATGCTGCAAAGAACAGCTAAGGGTGATCCGAGGGTTTCAGTATAATAATAATTCCAAGCCGCTTTTGGCTACAGCGACTGCTGGACGGACTCAGCAGCAAGCGTCTCACTGCTCTGCGCGGTCGTGTGCTTGCATATGGCTGCTGTAGCCAATTTTGGATTTTTAAAGGTTCTTGAGCACTTCGGGCAGGTGAGTACGCCTCCGCTACAATTATAAATTAAAGCCGTTGGTTGTCTATTTCAATTTAGGCGATGGGCTGACAACCTGTCACTACAGCAATATACGTACATATCTATCTTAAATAACCCTCAAAACTTTGTCAGATGTGGCGGAAAAACATTTGGGATAAAGGCGTGTATGTATGTATGTAAAAAGAAGCTTTTTTTTTATTCATTCTGAATTTCTCTAACAAAATTCAAACGCCCGACACCACCAAATTATCCATGTTTATTTTTTTTTAAACAGGCTGTTTCCTTCTATACAAGCTTCCGGTTCCGGCATGCAAAGTAGGTAGTACTTTGCTCTCTCCATTCGTTGTTTAATTAAACAAATTAAACACGAATTAGCATCGGCGATTAACTGTAGACGTGTAAAATGGTGTTTCACCCGATGAACTAGCTTGATCAACTAGATTTGCTTGGGTTTTAAAAAACAAATGTCTCTATTGGCTATTTTTTGTTATGGCTAAGTTGACTGAAGATTTGCATTGGAACTTACATTTTTGAGGCAATAAATACTACACACTACTAATACATTTTCACAGCTTGTTCCTACCTACTTAATGTCTTTAATATCTAAATAATTTGATCACAAGTTTGAGAACAATATAAAGTAAAGACTCGACAGTCCGTTTTGTACTGAAATTATACATGCTGATTAATACGGGTCAGATAAAAATTTTGTTTAGAATAAGTAATATGTCATGTATCAGAAAAATGCTGGACTGGGAGAGATAGAAAAACATAGCATGTTCCAGCTGCCCTTCCTCCCGGGCATGCTGTAGAAGTCAGCAAAAGGGACTCGAGGGTTACAGTGTATTGTAATTTAGGCGATGGGCTGACAACCTGTCACTATAGCAATACACTTTTCAATCTAAAATTGCCCTCAAATTTTGTCAGACGTGGTGAAAGCGCCTTTTACGAGGCGTTTATCGCTCTGCCTACCCCGTAAGGGATAGGGGCGTGATTTTATGTATGTATGTATGTATCAGAAAAAAGTGAAATTGGGAAAAAATACATTGCTTTTTTTGGCAATAGTATATCGATTTTTAAATTGTATCTAAATCATGCAGATTTTTAACCACATTTTTTTCGCAGACAAACTAACATACACATCTCCTCTCATAGTATATATCAGTATAATACACAGCGTTCGCTCCGACAAATGAGCTGATCGCGCCCTCTTACAAATTGGCCGCATTAATATAGACAAGGGGTTACCCGAACGCTGAAATAAGGTGCGATTTAACAAATACGATTACCAAAACCTACTTGCAATATTTAGTCTTTTTCAAACTCTTACGGTTATTGCATTAAATCTTCCATGCTGGACTGGGAGAGATAGAAAAACGTAGAATGTTCCAGCTGCCCTTCGTCCCGGGCATGCTGTAGAAGTCAGCAAAAGGGACTCGAGGGTTACAGTGTATTGTAATTTAGGCGATGGGCTGACAACCTGTCACTAAAGCAGTACATATTACAATCTAAAATTGCCCTCAATTTTTGTCAGATGTGGCGAAAGCGCCTTTTACGAGGCGTTAAACGCTCTGCCTACCCCGTAAGGGATAAAGGCGTGATTTATGTATGTATGTATGTATGTATGGTTATTGCTCGTTAATTATTCTTGCTAATGCATTGGAAAACGCAACCGAAATAGGGTAGACCGATATTTCTGCCCTTAGCCACTACACTGCTCGCAAGTTTCTCAGTCGCTCCGTGATTATAACGCATGTAATTATATAAAAATGGAAAACCACTGTAAATTTCCCGTTTAATAAATATTAAGACCTATTTCCCATATTTATGATCGTCAAATTTCTTGTATCAAATTTATTTTTATGTTAGTAACTTTCAATTGTAACATTACAAATAAATTTTACGGCTAAAGAAACATGTCAGTATTGAATGGTCTCTGTATTTTTGGCCTTATTTTCATAATCATTTGATACAGCCACAATGGCACAGGTAACTTCTAAGGATTTCCATCAAGGCCCATTAAAACTATTAATTGACAGCATTTTACGCCGCAGTTTCACTCACGGTTTACATAATGAGTTTTCCCGTGGCAGTCAGATATTTTCCCGCGGCAAAAACTAGCTTGTGTTACTCAGGGTAAACGGAGTTTTCTAATGTTGAATTAATTTTTTTAATCGATTTAGAAGTTTTTGAGTTTGTTCGTTACAAACATACGCACAAACATCTTTATAATATTCATACATAAAGAAGCACAAAAATCTTTATATATCAGTGTAGATAAACCTATTTCATGGACAGATACATACATACATATAATCACGCCTATATCCCTAATGGGGTAGGCAGAGCGTAAGTGACCTAAACAAAGGTCTTTTCGACAAAACCTACAAACTACTTTACCTAAACAAAGTACATTGCTGTAATGACAGATTGTCAGCCCATCACCTAAATTACAATATACCGAACCCTCGGATCCCTTAGCTGGTTTTTACAGCATGCCCAGGAGGAAATGCAGCTGGCACATTCTATGTTTTCCTCTCGCTCCCAGACCAGCATGGAAGGTAATCAATATCAGACATCAACAGATATCGCACCTCTATTACTCGATGTGATTGTAGCAGTGAATGCCTGGATGCCGGCGTCGATTCGGTAACAGGCGCTGTCGAATGTTCGTCTCTCGCTCACCGGGGACTTCCAAACTAGTGTTGTAGTTGATATCTTTCTGTAAAATATAAATAAGCTTGTTTTTTTATTTCGTTTTATGGAGCAAATGATTAGAGAAATTAAAAACTCCAGCTAATGAGCGTGCTCGCCGTTCCTTTAAACTAGGTACTTATGGTGACTCTCACGGAAAAGCCTAAGGATGTAGGTAATTTGTACAGATCTGTTACATACTTGCTGCTAATTTAGTACGAAATTATCTTTTTATTATAGTATAGATAGATAGTATTTAAATAGTAACGAAGTAGAAACGAAGTTAAAAAACATTTCTCGTACTAATGCTACGGCTCGTAGCACAATTGCTACGAATGTGGCATTTTTCTCTTAGATAGGTAATCTTTGCAGTTTTTTACAAGAAATATATCAAATACTACCCTTTTTCCTCGGCTCTTGTAAAATGCCTCTGTCACGGTTTTCTAACTCATTCACCTAAGAGACTATGATTAGAAATATAAACGACGACTTAAACTAACAAAATTATCTTCCTTTCCAAAAAAAAAATGATGATTCATCCTGCATTGTCCTCAATAAATCTTGTCCTTTTATAAGAAAATCCGTTGGCTTTCCCGTCCCTAGTTCCTCAGCCGACTGTCAATAAGTGCCGAAGTGATACCGGTTAAACTGTGTCTTGACGGAGACGGAGGTACTGGAATGTTAATTAAACAGACAGACTGATCGAGAGATATCTGTACTTCGTTACTTCGGGATTTTACTTACAGGTGTTTTCTTGGCGAATTTCTTGATAGGTTAAGGAGTAACTGAAACAAAACTAAATTAATTATTTACTTAGCTTTATTCTTCCATGCTGGACTGGGAGCGAGAGAAACACATGGAATGCGCCAGCTGCATTTTCTTCCGGGCATGCTGTAAAAACCAGCTAAGGGTTCTGAGGTTTCAGTATATTCTAATTTAGGCGATGGGCTGACAACCTGTCACTACAGAAATATTCCTTCAAATATGTCTTAAATGTCCCTCAAAACGTTGTCCGACGTGGCGGAACGACCTTTGTTTAGGTCGTTTAAGTTCTGCCTACCCCATTAGGAATAAAGGCGTGATTATTTGTATGTTTGAATGTTAAAAAGTAAATTAATATACAGTGGGTTATCTTGACGAATGCTTTTTAAATTAATATACTGACATAGTTTGTTCTTGAGCCTCTGGAGCGAGAGTAAAACAAAGAATGTGCTAGCTGCGTTTCCACCCGGGCATGCTGTAAAAACCAGCTTAGGGATCTGAGATTTCAGTATATTGTGATTTAGGCACCTGTCACTACAGCCAAATACCTACAAATCTGTCTTAAATGTCCCTCAAAACGTTGTCAGATGTGGCGGAACGACCTTTGTTTAGGTCGTTTAAGTTCTGCCTACCCCATTAGGAATAAAGGCGTGACTATTTGTATGTATGTATGTTAAAAAGTAAATGTAATAGAAGTTAATTATATATTTACTTAGCTTCATTTTCTATCCAGTGGGTTATCCAGACGAATGCTTATATTAAATTTGACTGACATAGTTTGTGTAACGGCCACTACCAAAGAATTCAAATAACAAAAGACTGATTCCGCAGTGATCCACAATTTAAAAGTTCAATTAAAATTCAAGAAGAGTTTATTTCTTATATGAGGGAGGAAATATTAATATACAGTAAATTTCGCGTTACTTTGAAACTAAGGCCCTTATTTATAATCCCCACTTGAGATTGTCAGCCAGTTTGAGTTCGTATCAGAAATATCATGTGAGTACGAAATGGCTTGTCAAATCCATACTTAATATTGTTCTCAATCTTGAGATAGCTTTGCAAATATGAGCCTTAATAATACTTGATTTGTTTTTTTTTCCTATTACAAAAGAGCAATTTACACAAAATATTCGATTTGTTTTGATGACCTCCCAAAAGGCTTCTTCAAGCTGCTCCTTTCAAACTTTTAAACCAATTTCTCCAGAAACCCTTTACGAATCCCTTAGACAAACATCTATTCTCGCCCAGTAATCGAACTCTGATCTATCAGTGAAGATAACGGCATCTAGTTAGCTGAGTGTTGGGTATTGTTACAAGTTTGTACATCTATTCGAATTTGTTTCTGAACTCTTGGAGTTAATGGGATGTAAGAATGAGGCGGAGATCACGATTTGGGTGAAGGTGGCATCTAGCTGTATGTTTTCAAGATATTACATTCATAAAATCACGCCTTTATCCCTATTGGGGTAAGGAGAGCGTACACGACCTAAACAAAGATCGTTCCGCCACGTATCATAAAGCTTGGAGGGTTATTTAAGACAGATTTGTAGGTATATTGCTGTAGTGACAGGTTGTCAGCCCATCGCCTAAATTGCAATATACTGAAACCCTCGAATCCCTCAGCTAGTTTCTACAGCATGCCCGGGAGCAAATGCAGCTGGCACTTTCTATGCTTTTCTTTCGCTCCCAGTCCAGCATGGAAGGCAGTTTCTATACGAATTTGAAAATATTTCCCTCATGTTGAAGATTACAACACCCTAGGGTGATCGTCTGACATCCTGTCACTACTCGTACAAAACTTATAATCATATTTTATATTTTTTTATCTAATTCGACGAAAACAGCTTTTGGTTTTGCTTTTGCCATTTTACTAAACGTGTAAATTATATATGAATTTAATTAATGTATTTTATGTCGATTTGATATTCTTAAGTTGTTATAATTATAATCACACAAATTTGACATAAATTTGAATTTAAAAAAGTCTTTGATACATTCTAGGATGATTGACTTGTTCAAGTATGTTCAAAGTGTATGTGTAATGTCATGGTGGTTTTTACATAATCACGGTGTACAACTATTTCTAATTATTCTTACCCTTACATTGGTACATAGATTTTCAACTACCTCCTCCTCTTTCGTCCTGATTATGCCTCCTATCCCAATAAGGGTGTCACTCGCCTCGGACTGTATCTGAGATCTCTTTGTTGCGCTCTCATAACGGCTTGGATTAACTGGAACTCCCACCTGCTAATATAAGGCAGGTAAGTATAGAGTTCTGCTAGATGTGGCTGTGTCTAGAAAATATCTAAGTCTTAAAAATTCCGTGCAGATTTGGAATAATCTATAACTATAAGACATTTTACGGGTTTCTTACCGCGATTTAAATTATTTGATGAGTTCCCGATATTTCGGCGCTGTTCCAAACGCCCTGATCACGGGTAAACTGGAGAAAACTGCGGGTGGGTTTAGGGACAGACATATCTGTCTACCCTCACTCTTCTTCGTTTTTGCGGTACACTATTCACAACACTGTTATTGTCACCACTGGAACTCCAGACTACTCCAGTTTACCCGTGATCAGGGCGTTTGGAACAGCGCCGAAATATC
Organism: Scrobipalpa costella; assembly: GCA_949820665.1. Taxonomy (NCBI): domain Eukaryota; kingdom Metazoa; phylum Arthropoda; class Insecta; order Lepidoptera; family Gelechiidae; genus Scrobipalpa; species Scrobipalpa costella. The sequence continues at coordinate 2,131,755 of OX463306.1, forward strand.
GGGAACTCATCAAATATTTTAAATCGCGGTAAGAAACCCGTAAAATGTCTTATAGTTATAGTGAAAACAACCGCGAAAGTTTAAAATTAAGTGTTACATATTGGAATAATCTGTCTGTTATTTGGCTCCATCTTCAGATGTTGCCTTCCACTGTACTTATAACTACAACCATAACTACAACTGCAACCATAGCTCCAACTCTTAAATCATTGAAAAGATATTCGTATTGAAAGTTCTATACAGAATATTGCGTAGAAGAGTTTTGACACTCCATAGAGTATTGAATTGCTTCCATGCTGGACTGGGAGAGATAGAAAAACATAGAATGTTCCAGCTGCCCTTCCTCCCGGGCATGCTGTTGAAGTCAGCAAAAGGGACTTGAGGGTTACAGTGTATTGTAATTTAGGCGATGGGCTGACAATCTGTCACTATAGCAATACATATTACAATCTAAAATTGCCCTCAATTCTTGTCAGACGTGGCGAAAGCGCCTTTTACGAGGCGTTAAACGCTCTGCCTACCCCGTAAGGGATAAAGGCGTGATTTGTGTGTGTGTGTAGAGTATTGAAACATATTTCAATTTGGTAAAAACTACACCTTTATTTTTCTATTTTATACATACATACATATAATCACGCCTTTACCGCTAATGGAGTAGGCAGAGCGTAAACGACCTAGATAAAGGTCGTTCCGTCACTTCTGAGAAAGTTTTGAGGGTTATTTAAGACAGATTTGTAGGTGCTTTAGATCTAAAGTACCTACAAATCTGTCTACCAAGGTTGTTGTTGCAAGGTTACCTGTAACCTATCAAGGTTGTCAGCCCATCGCCTAAATTACAATATACTGAAACCATCGGATTCCATAGCTTAATTTTACAGCATGCCCGGGAGGAAATGCATCTGGCACATTCCATATTTTTCTCTAGCTCTCAGTCCAGCACAGAGGAAAAAATATATATTATGTTATTCAGATTGTCTTTAAAACAATAGCCTACATAAATCTAGACTAGTCTCTATCCAATCCATTTGCTCTATCTCACTGTTGTATTGGCTTTTGGGCCTTTTAATATGAGACGGCTGGCATTTAGATGTTATCAGCCAGTTTGTATTGAGGTGGATAAATGAGTTTCTCTGTATTCTAATTCAAAGTTAGCTGTATCAGAAATCGCTTTGTCTTGAATCTGGGAAGGTCGTCGGAAAGTTCCATGGCTCAGATTTGTTCAGTTTAGATAGATGCATAATGAGCCCGATGGTGTAGTCGACAGGGCCGCTGCCTCCTGATCGGAGGGTCGTGGTTCGAATTCCACCTTTTCCCGTGCTTTTGAGAGATACGTCAAACTGTTGGTACCGGTTAATATCGTAGATATTAGTCGTTAAGCCATGTCAGAGGCCAGTGCTAAGCATTGGCGGCTTAAAAACTCTGACCCAATCTAGGATAGGGTTTTTTTTTTAATCTTTATGCGGAGATCAGATGGCAGTCACTCTGTGTAAAAACCAGTATTCTATCCCCTAGATTAGGTAGCCGACCACGTGAGATACAGGATAATACTAGGGAGATGATGAGGGACATGATGGATAGATGCATAAAGTTACATAAGTACAGCAACACACAGGCGTCAGTTGCTGCGCGTAAGATTGCGCTCAACGCGCTATTAATGCACCTAACGCACTACGCGCGCATAGCAAAGAACTCTACGTCGGCGCATCCCTCTGCCATAAGGTGACGCATGTGTATTGTAGGCAATGCAAAAAACATTGACAGCGTGTTGAGCGCAGCTTACGCGCAGTAATGTGTGTTTCTTCACTTAGATTTGTATTTTCAATAGTCTCAATAGCAATACCTAAAGCATATAATTATAATATTAATAATAATTTATTTATTTCAGAAAACAATGATCCAATTTTGTTAGTAACAATCAAAATACTTATAACTATGTTAGTAAGTAAATTTACGTAAAGACATTGTAAATATGTGGCTAAAAAATAATTGGTATAAAATTAAATCTGTAGCACACATAGATGGCGCCACATCAAGATACAACAGTCCTGAAACGCGGTATCGAAGTTTGCTCGGCGATCTGCATATATACAACTTCCGAACTAATCCAGTCGGACTCCGTCACAACACCTGACCAGGTGGATGATTACCCTTTTCCCATCCGTCATCACTCGGCCAACAGGCCTTTCAAGGAAATGCTCCTAAAACTCAAAAGTCCGAAACAAAGTGTTTCCCTTTTGTTTATATTTCAGTAGTGGTTTGGTTATAATTGGCACAATATCATAACATACACATTATGCGTGGAAAGGTTAGTAGTAGGTAATTGTACTTTACAGTTAAAATATTATTTTAAACGGGATTTTTCTTTGCCTAAAGAATAAACCTAGCCAATATGAGAGGCAATCCTGCCAGCCTCCTGGGAACCTTGCCTCGATGTGACGTCTTGGATGAAATTTTCAATTTCTTAAACGTGAATTGTATTGACCCTTTTGTAATTGTTGTCGACAGTAAAGTACTATGATACTTGAACGTTGAAAAATACCACATTGCTATCGATTCGTAGAGTAAACAACTTAACTAAGTCTTGACTTAAATTATTGACGTCCCTTTCTGTCCTCTCATGAGAGAGTATTACAGGAATAGACTTATATTAGTTAAGTCGTAATTTTTGCAACTACGAATTGGTACCAATATGCGAGACGGAACTAATAGCCTGTACCTAGAGTACAATATACTCTACGAACAAAGAGTATTTAGAAAAGAGAAACAGTAGTCATCCCAACAATAGCGACTAATTACAATCGCTATCACCATACGGAGACGATGGCAAAAAGGCGCTAATTTCCCGAAATCAAAAAGTGTAATGGTTATACGTTGCAGCCAAAGCGTATGTCCATATTAGCCTGGAGCATGGAAGAACCAGCTAGTACATTCTATGTTTTTCTCTCGCTCCCAGGCCAGCATGGAAGAAGAATACATACATACATATAATCACACCTCTATCCCCAATGGAGTAGGCAGAGCGTAAATGGAAAAAGTATCTGGCACATTATAATATGTTTTTCTCTCGCTCCCAGGCCAGAATGGAAGAAGTAGCTGGCATATTCTGTTAGACCTGCATGGGAGAAGTATGCTTCTTCCCTTACCTTAAAAATCTTTTAAAAAATGGGTAGGTACTTTAAAAAATACCACAATATTCAAGACGGAACTAACATCCTCTACCTAGGGCACAATATAGAGTCTACGAACAAAGAGCATTTAGAAAAGAAACAGCAGCCATCGCAGCAATAGCGACAAATTACAATCGCTATCACCATACGGAGACGATGGCAAAAAGGCGCTAATTTCGCGAAACCAAAAAGTGTAATGGTTATGCGTTGCAGCCAACGCGTTTGTCTCGCGATAACGCGCGCTTACAATTAGCTGCGACGGTGTTATGCAAGTAAAGAACCAAGAATTTAAAATAAATAATAAAATAAAAGGTATGTACTTAATGCTGTGACAAGCTTCTGGTCGCCTGAAGAAACATATGTGTTAAATTAAATTCTGTAAACATACATACATACATATAATCACGCCTTTATCCCTAATAAGGTAGGCAGAGCGTAAACGACCCAAACAAAGGTCATTCCGCCACGTCTGACAAAGTTTTGAGGGTTATTTAAGATAGATTTGTAAGTAAGTAAGTAAAAACACTTTATTGTACACAAAAAACAAGAAATACAAAAATAAACTTAAATTAATGTGCACAAAGGCGGTCTTATCGCTGGAAGCGATCTCTTCCAGACAACCTTTGGGTAGAGGAGAATGTAAAGAGAAGAGAGTAGTGCTGAAATATAGGAAATATTTAAATACTTTAAATACAACAAAAAGTAAGTAGTATATTGCTGTAGTGACAGGTTGTCAGCCCATCGCCTAAATTACAATATACTGAAACCCTCGGATCCCTTAGCTGGTTTTTACAGCATGCCCGGGAGGAAATGCAGCTGGCACACTCTATGTTTTTCTCTTGCTCCCAGCCAGCATGGAAGAATCTCGCTCCCAGGCCAGCATGGAAGAAAACATATGCCTAATTAATAGCCTAACATAATTTAAATATATTTTTTTTATGTTTTAATGGGCAATGAGACAAAATCTGCTGAAGACTAAAATAGGCACAACATTGAACTTTCAATTTTAAATGATAGTGCAACACGCAAGAAAACATCGGAACGTAAAATAAACGTGTACATTTCTATGCAATAAATTTAAAACCTGCAAAAAGGACAATCTTAACTAAAATTATTGCTGTCTCTTTCTATTCTCTCATGTCATAATAGAAAATTACAGGTATTGACTTGGAAACCGTGATTTTGCATTCACTGCAGAGAATATTGTGGGTCTGAAAAAACGTTATGTTCTATTTTGCATAAACCCATTCCCCAGCTGCAATTAGACGTGACTTGGCGACTATAATCGTTAATGTTTAGCACCGTCCACATATTTCTATACCTTGCGCGAATGCACCCTCCGTCTACAACACGTGTGTCTGCTAGCCAATCAGAACGCTCCTTTATTGCAAACCGTTATGGCGAAGATGAGTTCTTTTTGCGAATTTGAATTTGGAAGCCCGTAAAAACGGCGCGGTTCGGCGCTGCTAATGAACAATGTCGTTTGGTGTTGTTCTTTTGTTTTTTCTATAGAGATAGTGTATCCTCTATAAAAAATAATAATAAGAGAAACACTGCTATCCTGGCAACCTATTCATACATAACTAAAATAGGTACCATTAGTAAATTAGTTGACTTATATGAGTCAAAGTAACTTCCATGCTGGCTTGGGAGCGAGAGGAAAACAGCTGCAATTCTTCCTGGGCATAATGTTAAAATCAGCTAAGGAATCCAAGGTTTCAGTATACTGTAATTTAGACGATGGGCTGACAACCATTTACTACAGCAATATACGAACAAATATATCTTTAATAACCCTCAAAATTTTGTCACTCGTGGCGGAACAACCTTTGTTTAAGCCGATTACGCTCTGCCTACCCCATCATTGATAAAAGCGTGATTATATATATGTATGAGTCAAACCTATATTATTCGTCTCCTCTTATGAAGAGAACCAAATCAACCTCACATTTACTCAAAGAAGTAAGTACAAAATTTTCACCCCCCGTCTGCCACAAGTAATTCCACGGTATGCACTTTCAATTACACTTCCATTAGGCCGGTTCCGTACAAGTAAAATAAGCAATATTTACAGTGGCGTTGGCGCGGCTCATTAACCGAGCACATATCGCCGGCGCTGATTTCTCCAGGGCGTCTCTCCGTTTGATGGCGACGTGGGGCGCTTTTATTAGGTACGGCTCAGAGAACAGAGGATCCTGCTCCTGCTCACAGTTCTAGGCAATAAAACTGTGAAATGTTGCATTTTCGTTCATTTAATAAGGTCTGTTAATACATAGGTATATACAATCACGCCTTTATCCCTAATCGGGTAGGTAAACCTAAACCTAAACAAAGGTCGTTCCGCCACGTCTGACAAAGTTTTGAGGGTTATTTAAGATAGATTTGTAGGTATATTGCTGTAGTGACAGGTTGTAAGCGCATCGCCTAAATTACAATATACTGAAACCCTCAGATCCATTAGCTGGTCTGTTAATACAAGGATTAATCAGATTTGCTATTTGGCGTCCAACATGGGGCCATTGATAATATTTCAGAGTTTTAGAGACTTTCCTTTCATTGACGTGGGGTGTTTTTTATTAGGTACGGAGAACAGAGGATCCTGCTCCTACTCGTACGGTTCTAGGCAATAATACTGTGAAATGTAGCGTTTTCGTTCATTTATTAAGGTCTGTTAATACATACATGCAATCACTCCTTTATCCCTAATCGGGTAGGTAAACCTAAACGTAAACAAAGGTCGTTCCGCCACGTCTGACAAAGTTTTGAGGTTTATTTAAGACAGATTTGTAGGTATATTGCTGTAGTGACAGGTTGTAAGCCCATCGCCTAAATTACAATATATACTGAAACCATCAGATCCCTTAGCTGCTCTGTTAATACAAGAATTAATCAGATTTGCTATTTGGCGCCCAACATGGGACCATTGATATTATTTCATAGTTGTAGAGACTTTTCTTTCTTTCTAGGTACAGAGGATCCTGCTTCTGCTCATACGGTTCTAGGCAATAATACCGTGAAATGTAGCATTTTATTCATTTAATAAGGTCTGTTTATACAACGATTAATCAGGTTTGCTATTTGGCACCCAATATGGGACCATTGATAATATTTTTGCGTTTAAGAGACTTTTCTTACTTTGAGGTGGGGTGTTTTCATTAGGTTCGGCTCAGAGAATAGAAGATCCTGCTCCTGTTCGCAGTTATAGGCAATAATACTGTGAAATGTAGCGTTATCATTCATTTAATAAAATTTCCTAATAAAAGGATTAATCAGATTTGCTATTTGGCGCCAAACATGGGACCATTGATAACATTTCAGTGTTTAAGAGGTTTTTCTTACATTGACGTGGGGTGTTTCTATTATGTACGACAATAATACTGTGAAATGTAGCAGTTCATTCATTTAATAGGATCTGTTAATACAAGGATTAATCAGATTTGTTATTTTGCGCCCAACATGGGACCATTGATAATATTTTTGCGTTTAAGAAACTTTTCTTATTTTGAAGTGGAGTGTTGTGTGTTATAATACTGTAAAATGTAGCAGTTCATTAATTGAATAAGGTCTGTTAATACAACGATTAATCAGGTTTGCTATTTGGCGCTCAACATGGGACCATTGATAACATTTTTGCGTTTAAGAAACTTTTCTTATTTTGAAGTGGAGTGTTGTGTGTTATAATACTGTAAAATGTAGCAGTTCATTAATTGAATAAGGTCTGTTAATACAACGATTAATCAGGTTTGCTATTTGGCGCTCAACATGGGACCATTGATAATATTTTTGCGTTTAAGAAACTTTTCTTATTTTGAAGTGGAGTGTTGTGTGTTATAATACTGTAAAATGTAGCAGTTCATTAATTGAATAAGGTCTGTTAATACAACGATTAATCAGGTTTGCTATTTGGCGCTCAACATGGGACCATTGATAATATTTTTGCGTTTATGAAACTTTTCTTATTTTGAAGTGGAGTGTTGTGTGTTATAATACTGTAAAATGTAGCAGTTCATTAATTGAATAAGGTCTGTTAATACAACGATTAATCAGGTTTGCTATTTGGCGCTCAACATGGGACTATTGATAATATTTTTGTGTTTAAGAAACTTTTCTTACTTTGAGGTGGGGTGTTTTATTAGTTACATCTCAGAAAACAGAGGAGAGAATAAATATCTAGGAAATGATTCCGTGAAATTTACCCACTTAATTCCTAATTATTATAAAATTTAATAAGGTTCGCTATTTGGGGCTATCGATAATTTGTAATTGTGCTTATAAAATGTTGACGAAAAGTATGAGAAGGTCGTGGTGAATTGCAGATCTAGGCAATAATACTGTGAAATTTATAGTTTCATTTCATAAAATTTATCTGGTTTTCCATTTGGCGCTCAACACGGGACTAAATATTATAAGAACAGTTTTTGTACCGGTTAAATTCATTCAATCAAGTTTAACAAATCTCACCGAATTCGGTTCATTATTTGATGCCCAACATGGCACTACTGATTTTCTAACACTTTTCTAATTTGTAAAGATTCAAAACGCTCTTTCTAAGATTTTGAGGCCCATCACTGATATCTAGTTCAATGATCCAAGTCATGACTTATAGAACTTTGATCATTGGACATGTAGCATGTCTGATCTAGACCCATATGTTTTTGTTTTAGATCTTATTAATCTCTTGAACTGGAATTAGTTAGTAAAAGTAGGTGCAGTCTACCACAAAAACACTTGAAGGAAGATTATAATCATAATCAACAACAGTGGAGGGAATTGGAAAAGACCTACATTCAACATTGGGTGACTTCTGGTCGAAGGATAAGAAGGAGAAAAAGAGAATAAGCATGGTACCTACATAAAAGAGATGATCAGATAAAAGTTAAAGTCCTCTTCGTTAGCCATTACAAATAGTATGCAAATTCATATTATGAGGAATCTCTTTCTTCGTAATTTGTTCCTCAAAAAATATTTTCTTCCAAAATAAACTTTAGAAAAAAATTGTCTTCACAGATAAATTAAATCAGTCACCCATCCGAGTCTTTATTTAACTAAATTGTGGAAAGTTCTGGATCTGCTAAATGGGAGTAGTAGTTGGAACGACCGGCGCCGGGGAGAGCTTGAGGCGAACTGACAAACTTTTAATTTCTTCACCGCAGACATCGACGTGACGTCGCGATTGGCGGGAAACTTGCATTGCATAGATAACCCCAGTTTGAAATTCGAACGGGGTCGATGGATCTTCTAGATTATTTTGTTTTAGTTTGAACTGCAATGCATTGTAAAGCTACTCTGTGAACTTTTTTCAGTTGGTAGTCATTTAAGATCTGCAGGAATGTACAGGACAGTATGTAGATGATTTCTTGACGTCAGAAAGATACGAAATTTGAAAAAGAATTTTTGTTATTAAAATAAATAGATTATCTAACATAAGCACCTCCATAAAAATCCTTAATCCCTTACCGCCCATTCACACACAAAGCCTAATTTGTAATCAAGAAAAAAACCTCGTCGTTACCGAGTCAGCATTCCGTTAATGACGCGTGTTGGACACCTAAACAATGTTTTAATGTCACGACTCCCTTACTCAGATGGCCGGTGTATTTGTTTAGGACAAGCTAACTGCCGACCGTTTAGCGAGGGCTGACTTGTGTGGTATGAAGTATAAGCTATAGCGGGAAACGGAGTTAGTCAATATTAAAATATCTAAGAAAAGTTATCAAGAACTAGCGGCTTCGCACGGAAATTATCAGTGTTTCTGTACTAAATTATGCATGTATTATACATAAAAACCTTTTTCTTAAATTACTCTACCCAAAAAATGAAAACGCATCAAAATCAGTTGCGTAGTTTCAAAGATCTAAGCATACATAGAGACAGATGGACATCCACACACGGGAAGCGACTTTGTTTTAGCCCATCTATAAATGGTGCTTCTTAGCCCATCTATAAATGGTCTTCGTAAACTACTTTCAATCTGTGAAGCCTATGCTGGGAGGCATGGTTTGAAATATAATGTTGCGAAGACAGAAATGCTCGTCTTTCGAACAGGTAAAGGTCGGGAAAATCTACCACCGGTGTGGCTGTATGACTCGCCGATTCGAGTAGTCACCAAATTTAAATACCTTGGTCACGTGCTCGATGAAGATCTTAACAACGAGGAGGACATGGAGAGGGAGCGCAGGGCGCTGGCGGTGCGCTGCACCATGCTGGCTAGGCGCTTCGCTAAGTGTTCGGAAGGTGTAAAGATTACTCTCTTTAAGGCCTATTGCCAAACATTTTGCACTGGACAACTTTGGGTGAAATATACCAAAAAGTTTTTAATGTACTTAGGGTACAATATAACGAGGCCTTCCGTATATTGATGAAGCTGCCCCGCTATTGCAGTGCTAAAGAAATGTTTTCTAAAGCAGAAGTGGTCGACTCTTTTGCCATCCTCTGCCAGCGCTCTGCATTCTTCTGGAATATACTCCAGGAAGGCCGGAACTCCATCCTTCGCAATGTTGTCGAAGATTTTGATAACATCTTTTGTCGACATTGGTCTAAAATTCATTTGGTGTCGAACGACAAGTTAAGATAGGACAAGTAATGTATATTAATTAATTATGATGACTTTTTATTATTATTATTTATTACTTTTTTATATTTTAATTTAAATTTAATTTTGTATGGGTAACTGCCTGAAATAAAGATATTATTATTATTATTTACTGCCTATGCCTGAGAAGGATAGTTACTTACTACTGTGGTTCACGGACCCAAAGCTTTGCTTGGTTGCTTGTCCCGTTTATTTGGTAAGGTTGGTTTCTTCAAACCGCCCATCTCTTCCACCTCACACCAAGGCGATATACAGCATGATACAGGTGCGAGATTAAATGGCGGCCGTGTATTCAGGGTGTTCATTACGATATTGCTGCGCGCACAGCGAATATTGCTACTCGTTTTTATTAGGGCCGTCATAACCCTACCTTTTTTGATGAGAATTGAAAATGTTGTTTGATCTGGACGCACCCTGTGGTGTGATTGTTTATCGTCGTCGTTAGAATTTGGTTTGTCGATGGGCTCGATTCTAGGTTCCATCGGCTAAAACTAAAATTAAAATATAATTGTCACTTTCAAAATAAAATCGAAAAATGACAGGCAATTTATACTCTATGGTTTTACACTTTGTCCGCTAGATTTTGACGCGCTTTTGCACGTTTCCCCAGTAATTCTGTCAATTTTATCCGCCATATTATAGAGCGGCGGATAACAATTATAGAAAATGTATAAAGCCACCGACTATAAATCAAAACCCGGAGAGAATAGATCTCCTGTCCTTTTCCAATGTTTTAAGTCTGAAAGTGACAAATAGATTTTAGTTTTAACCGGCAAATATTGAATCGAGCCTAATTTTTGAGTTTCATTTTATATTTAAAGATTTTTGTATGGGTTGAAGAAAGAAGAAGGAAATCAAACTTATTGCTATAAATAAACTTTTTAATGGCCGACCCGCACTGGCCTACCGTATGACGTCACGCTCGCGCTCTGTCAGTCGGAAGGCCAGTGCGGGTCGGCCATTTCAATTGGTGTTTACGTTTTCTTAGTAAACCTACGAAAAAATGTATAAAAGGATAACCTAACCATAAATTAAGATAAGGTAACAAACTAACAATTAACTTTTGATATTAACCTTTATGATTAGTACACTTATTAAGAGCGTGCGTGCCATGCTGGCCTGGGAGCAAGAGAAAAACATTAATGTGCCAGCTGCATTTCCTCCCGAGGATGCTGTAAAAACTAGCTAAGGGATCCGAGGGTTTCAGTATATTGTAATTTAGGCGATGTACTGACAACCTGTCACTACAGCAATATACTTACAAATCTATCTTAAATAACCCTCGAAACTTTGTCAGCAGTGGCGGAATAGGTCGTTTACGCTCTGCCTCTGATTATATGTGTGTGTGTGTGTGTTAAAAGCATTGGCAATGTATTCATAACTTTATATTACTGAAATCATTTATATCTAAAGAAAGTGAATAAAAAATTTGCTATGCAAAATTTACAGACGGCCATAAAGTACGCGAGCAACAAAACCGTAACTTGAGTTACGTTGTTTCGGCGCGCCCTGTAAATATAACAGTAACTCAACAACGCCGTTCTCTCCACCTGTTACGTAATCGATGCCCCATACACATTATCAGGCCTTCCGTGCACTTTACACAAACACACTATGACAAAAGAACGATGGATTATAATATAAGGTAGCTGAAGATGAGGTAGGGTAGTTTACACAGTTTATATAAGTTTAGCAGAAGTCTGTTTGTGTAAGTTCAGAAATGGTTGAATTTGTTAATGTCAAATTGAGGAATACCTTAGAGCAGCAACACACAGGCGTCACTTACTGCGCGCAAAGTTGCACTCAACACGGTGTCAAAGCATTTTTGCTTTACCTACAACACACTTACGCTCTACGCGCGCGTTGCGATGAACTCTATGTCGGCGCATCGCTCTGTCAGTACGCGCGCGTAGCGCGTATGGTGACGCATGTGTGTTTTAAGCAATACAAAAAGCATTGACAGCGTGTTGAGGGCAACCTTGCGCGCAGTATGTGATGCTTGTGCTTCTTGAGTGCCAACGTGGTAGAAAAATATCAATCGAATTAATTGAAAGTAGACAAATCAAATAGTTCGTTAATTCCTATTCCTTTTTTACAGAGTAAATAACACAAAACAAAACACAGTCACACTCACAGCCCACACTATTATTCCTTGTATCGGGGTGCCATGGACATACACAGAAACAACCACAAAGAACACCCAGACCCAGAAACAGACATTTAAACTTATCATACAAATGTGTGCCATCGCCTAAATTACAAGTCGAATAGCTCGTTAATTCTTACTCTTTATAACAGAGTAAAAACATTCTTCTTCTTCTTCTTAGCGAGTGGATTCTCGAGTCGAATAAATACAATTAATAAAATCTTGGTTCATCAACTTTACATAAAATCACTAAAAAAACACATAAACTGCCTCCGTGGTCTAGTGGCTAGTGCCATGGACTCCCGATCCGGAGGTCCTGGGTTCGATTCCCAGGGGGGAAACACAAAGTTGATATTTGAGAATTTATTTATCACTTTGTGTATTTTTCCCCAGTTTGGTTAGGACATTGCAGGCTGAATCACCTGATTGTCCGAAAAGAAAAAAAAAATTCGTGCTACGGAGGGCACGTTAAGCCGTCGGTCCCGGTCGCTGTCTTTGATAGTGGTCGTTACTCAAACCATGTCAGAGGCCTGATAGTTGTGCTACTAGGCGGTTTAAAAACTCAGACACCAGGGTTCATCGGGTCGATAGACTCGATACCCACTCGAAAGAAGAAGAACATAAAATCAAACATTCCAATGTAACAAACATAAGTCTCGTTCACAGTTGAACACACGACACTCACATAAGCTAACAAGTACACAGAAATCAGGACTTAACTAACAATATAGTGGGTAAGACATGACAAATACATCATACTTATAACCAACTTAGACAGAGAGTTCAGACTCGCGCCGTTTTCAAGCCATTGTTTGTTTTGGCTCTTAGACGCCTCAGCTTTGAATTTATTAGCTTGTATTTAGGAGTAAGCAGTGATACAGCGTCTAAAGCCTGTAGGAGACCTATTTGTAGTGTATTCGACTGGGAGTACCTATTTAGGGCTGTATTTATAATCAGCTCTCGTGAGGGACAGCGAGTTCGTATCAGAAATGTCATTTCAGTACAAAATGGCATGTCAAATCCATACTTGATACTGCTCTCAATCTTAAGATCGCATAAATACGAGCCCTTGTGATCTGATGAGAAAAGACTATTGCCGAGTACTATAAAAAACAATTTGAAAAAAGTTAATTAATCTAACTTGTTTAATCATTCTGTCTCGATCGCTGCCTGCTTTCTCGACGAGCAGTGCTAGGCTGGCTGCAAATGACTCCACTTCTATCCAAGAAGCTCCCATAATTGACAATGAGAAGATCCTAGCGGCTGGTGAAAAGAAACATTTGTCTAGAATGGAAGGTGTCTCTATCTCTGTCCCTACGAAGGTAGACCTGTCTCCAATAACAAGTGTACCGGAAGAGCATGTAGTCACCCGCCGTGTACGCATCTACCAGCCACCAAAGAACGCCATGCAAAGTGGCACCAGCAACACCCACCATTGAGAAATGGAGTTTGACAACTGCCAGCGCTGGGAGAACCCGCTCATGGGTGGGACTTCCACCGGAGACCCATTGTCCAACATGAAAGTACAATTTTCGTCACCTGAGGAAGCAATTGAGCATTGAGAAAAGAACGGCTGGCAATGGTTCTTAGACAAGCCGATCAGACCGAAGAGCTACGGAGTCAACTTCTCATTGAATCGCCGCACCAGGGGCTCAACCAAGTAGAGAGTTAGTGCATTGTTTTATTTAAATCTATTTTAGAAGATATAGCAATATCAAATTTGACTTGCAAAAGGATTATTCTTTTTTCTGAAATTATTGTTATTAAAGATTCTGTTTTGCATTCTTGTTTAATTTTTAAAATCTGAAACGATCATAGCTTCTACGCATTTTTATATTTACATGATTAGAATTTTATCAAACAAAGATATATTTTTTTGACAAGTGTATCATATAGTTCAAGACAATAATTAAATATTGTAGCAAATCCTATACAACGCAATTTACATGAACACACTCGAGACGCATTCTTTTTCTCTATCTTTACAAATATAAAGTACCTATTTCGATGAATAATAAATACAAATTGAAATATTTCCCATCAACCCGACCCAACACGTTACCTACACGACAATAAATACCATTTGGGTCAACCCTTTCACGACACTTGTACGAACGGTCACACTAAAATTTTAATTAAATATATCGAAATAAAATCATAAATACGAGGAGACGTAAATTCGTACCTTTATTAAAGCCATTAAGAGGGTCGCTCCGTCGTGTATCATCCGTTTATTGTTCCTCATACGTAGTGATGAGTAATAGCTGTTACTATGTATCTTGTTGTATTAGCTACTTTAAAGTAACACTTTACTGCGCTAGGATACTTTAATGCTATCTTCTTATTCTGTCGAGTGGGTATCGAGTCTATCGACCCGATGAACCCTGGTGTCAGAGTTTTTAAACCGCCTAGTAGCACAACTATCAGGCTTCTGACATGGTTTTTGAGTAACGACCACTATCAAAGACAGCGACGGGGACCGAGGGCTTAACGTGCCCTCCGAAGCACGAAATCTTTTTCTTTCTTTTTTCGGATAATCAGGTGATTCAGCCTGCAATGTCCTAACCAAACTGGGAAAAAATCACAAAATGATCAATTCTCAAATATCTACTTTGTGTTTCCCCCTTGGGATTCGAACCCAGGACCTCCGGATCAGGAGTCCATGGCAGTTAACAGTTTTACTGCTATAGGATGTAAGTAGGTAAGATACTTGCAGTATTTGATTCCTGACTGCATAAAGAAAATGGTTATCTACCTTCGGTCCATCATTTTCTATTTCAGCAATAAAATGCATTTTGAAGTATTGGCACAGCCCGGACACTCCTAACTATCATGCAATTTTCGTCACACATCGACAGACGCCATGTTGCACTTACCCTGCGTTTGTGTGCGTGTTATAAGGGTTGGCAAATTTTGTTATACCGGTCATAATCACCACTTGATTAATCTGGTTCCTTAACTCGTAATTGATTGGTAAGCACTTACCTAATTAACATTAAGTGACGGAAATTATATTATTCGATCATAGTCACGAACAAAATCCTTTGTCAATTTGAACGAAAACGCCACACACTAACCTATTATTTTACTAGAATAGACACACACACATATATTTAGCTAATTTGTCATCACTGCACATCATTTTAATGGTCCAAAAGTCATAAAAAACAATAAAAATCCAATACATTTAAAATTGAATAAGTTGATACCGATGTAATGACCGCAGTGCACACGTCAAACTGTCAAAACAATCAAAAAATGGCGGGCGCCCGGCCGGCGCTACGCGCGCCACGAAGCACGGATAGTGGACGTAACCTTGTAACTGCGTGCAAAATATTTGTTAATTATTTCGATTATGATCTTTGGAAAGATGTTCAGATTTTTGTAAAGTAGGTACTGCTAACATAGATTATTAGAAGCAAATAATTAATAAATACATACATATGCTTTTTTATTCATGGTTCAAGTATTATTACTTCCATGCTGGACTGGGAGCGAGAGAAAAACATAGTTTTTAGCAAACATGTGCCAGCTGCATTTCCTCCCGGGCATGCTGTAAAAACCATCTAAGGGATCCGAGGGTTTCTGTATATTGCAATTTAGGCGACAGGCTGACAACCTGTCACTACAGAAATATACCTACAAATCTATCTTAAACAACCCTCAAAACTTTGTCAGACGTGGCGGAGCGACCTTTGTTTAGGTCGTGTACGCTCTGCCTACCCCATTAGGGATAAAGGCGTGATTATATGTATGTATGTTCAAGTATTACTGTTGTGTGTTACCCACAAATCTATCCTAAATACCCTTCAAAACTTTGTCAGATGTGGTGGAACGACCTTTGTTTAGGTCGTTTACGCTCTGCCTACCCCATTAGGAATAAAGGCGTCATTATATATATGTATGTATGTATCTTTTTAATAATTTACATAAGTTATTTAGCTCTTCCTTCCTCCTTAAGGAATAAAGGCGTGATTTTATGTATGTATGTACCTAACTTAGCACATGCAAAGAATATTATAGTCAAATATTTTCATTAATAATAAATTATTCCCCATTGACGCTTTTAAAAAGTCACTGCGTACGTTTGGACTGTGTGCGGCAGGAACATGCACGATTGAATTTTTTCTCGTACATTGTTTGGAACAATAATCTGTCATTCTGATTAATAATAAACTGATTACAATTATATAACTATGCTTAGGTTATACGGTGTCAACTTTTTACAACACAACTGAAAACAATAAGCACGTCGTAATGTCATATTCACGTGGAATCGTGGAGTTAAAAAAGGATACCTAAGCAACACCTAATTTCACTGATCACATAAATATATAAATTATAATGTCCATTGTCCTTACTTCACACAATTCCAAAGATTGTTACCTCTAAACAAAGTTTGAAATACTATAGTTAAAATACTATGGTTGTATATTTTGTATGAAGTTTCTTACCGTCTCTCATCGCATGGGAATCTAAAAACGTTCCTATTGGAGCAATATCTTGCGGTAGAAAGACATTCGTACACGGAACAGTACCTAACCATCTTTGGAACACAAAATTTTATTATTTCCGATACACTGGGAAACATACGCGCGCCATACCCGCTAAGCGTACGCCCAATGTGACACATAATCCGGCGCGGAGTGTGACGTATATCGGACTGGGGAGGGGAGGTGAATGACCATTCTGTATGTAGTACTATTATATATTCTGTGGTATTGGGCTTGATTCTAGATACCACCGGCTTAAATTAAAATTAAAATCAATCTGTCACTTTCAAAATAATAAAATTGAAAAAGGACAGACGTTTTATACTCTATGGTTTTACACTTTGTCCGCTAGATTTTGACGCGATTTTGCACGTTTCCCCAGTATTTCTGTCAGTTTTATCCGCCATATCATATAATGATGGCGGATAAAAATGACAGGTAACGCAATTAACCACCGACTATAAATACAAAACCGGAGAGAATAGATCTCCTGTCCTTTTCCAATGTTTTTAGTCTGAAAGTGACAAATAGATTTTAATTTTAATTTTAGCCGCAAATCTAGAATCGAGCTCACTTTACGCTAGTAGGTACTATAATCTATTCTGTGTGCATACGGCAGATGTATGTAGGATAGCATAAAAACAATGGTTTCCTACCTTCAGTCCATAATTTTCTATTTCAACATAAAGGACATTTTGAAGTATTAAGTGCCTACGCCGTAGCCTATTCCGTAGCATTCGTAGTAATTTGCTACGACCTGAATCGTAGGCACAATTTTTAAAGGAGCATGCTCATCAACCGCCACAGTTCATTATGATTGATAAAAGCTTTCAGTAATCTCTATACTGTAACATTCTGTGTACCATAAGATTTACCTAGTGATATGACATTGTCATATTTTTTTATTATTTTTTATATCTATATATGTTTAAGTAGGTACATGAAAGATCACAGACTCATGGGCATCCCTTCTAAACAGAAAGTCGACCACCTCACCCTAATTCGGGGGTCGGTCAATACAATTAAGGTCGCGCAAGATTTCATACGAACCATTTGAATTTTAAACAATAGTTTGTCATATAAATTTAATTTTATGTCCCCGTGTTACGTGACAGGGTGTCCCTTTGTTCGAGTGGATTTACCTGCTTGTTGGGGGCTATCCTACCGACTGCGCCAGGTAGCATGTTAGATAAAGGGTCAGTTCACACCGAGAAGCGAAGTGAAGCAGCTTGAAGAACTCTTTGTATCAAGAAGTGACAGGCTGCGCGTCGCGTTACTTACCGACGTAGCAAGTTTAAGGCATCATAATTTTTAAATTTTATTTATTTAATTATAAATGGGTACTAAATAATATTTTGTATAAACTGTAATTCATTATTATTTTTAAACTAATAAGTTAATGTTGAAAGCTTTTTTTTTATTTTTATTTAAATAAAACTTCAAATGTATGATAATTTTTTGTTTACAATTTGTTTTTTTTTTTGTTTTTGAAGTATTTTGGGTTGTACGTACTACTACGTAATGTGATTCTCAAAAAATAGATAAAACATGTACTTGCTTGTAATATGTCAATAATTATTTTACCTACTCACATCCTGTATACAAAATTCTAACAGTATTCAAAATAAATGTCATTTGGAACTATCCGAATGGACAAGGGTCGTCGTAATTAACTTGCGCCATAAAGAATAACACCCTGTAATAATAGGCCCACGTCACAAATTGCTCCAACTGTATTAACTTTTCATAGTTAAAACGGGGCTACATGAACGGCAGTTACAAAATATTGCCCTTAAAGTTGTGTAATTTGAAATGTTTTAGTAAAATGTTGACGAACTCGTGAACAGTTGGTTGTTGACTACAAAAGTTTATTGAAATAGTTCAAATGTAACTGATGTATTCTGATGCCACAAAGGTAGATGAATGAATTTAACGATTTGCTTAAGGAGATAATTTTATTATCTCAGTCACAATTTTTAGCTAAATGTACCTATTGACTACACCACTAGTGGTAAATTGCATTGTACTTATATTCATATTAACCACCTACTAAACATGTAATTATGGCTAAATAAATGATTTTATTTGAAATATTTTGGTTTAGACAAGAAAAGAAACGTAATTTTGTAAAATGTACTTTCTGTCTCCGAAGGTCGGAGGGTAATGGGGTAGGCAGAGCGTAAACGACCTAAACAAAGGTCATTCCGCCAGGTCTGACACAGTTTTGATTATGATTTAAGATAGATTTGTAGGTATATATCCTATCTTCCATTAGTTTATGTATTTGTTTATTATATATTATGTTTTAGTTTATTTTACAAAAATCTATGTAGTAGCTTGTACTTAGTTTATGTATTATATGTAATGTAATGTATTGCATTTAAGATACTTATTTGAATAGATTTGCACTTTCCCGCTTACCACTACACATTTTTCTTTCACCTAAAGGTTGCCTGGAAGAAATTTCTACCTTAGCAATAAGGCCGCCTATGTTGTACTTGTCTTTTGTTGTTATCTGTTGTAATCTTACGTGCTATAAAGTATTTTAATGTTATGTTATGTATATTGCTGTAGAGACAGGTTGTCAACCCATTGCCTAAATTGCAATTTACTTCTTCTTCTGTCGAGTGGGTATCGAGTCTATCGACCCGATGAACCCTTACTGAAATCCTCGGATCCCTTATCTGGTTTTTACAGCATGCCCGGGAGATAATGCAGCTGGAACATTCTATGTTTTTCTTTCGCTCCCAGTCCAGCATGGAAGAAAAGGTGTTTCCAAGAAATAACAGAAATTATGTCTTTGAAGAAACTGGCAACCGTTTTCTATCTGTTAGATCTATTTTTAATGTAAATTTTTACTTTATATTTTAATTTAAATAAAAATAACAGACCCAGAACCTTTTTGTCAGTTATTGAATATGTATCTGGTAATTAAAAAAAATATTATTTTTATTAACAGCCTGAGGTGTCCCACTGCAGGGCAAAGGCTTCCCTCCCCCTTTTCCATTTCTCCCTGTCTTGAGCCTCTCTTCTAACCAGTTTCGGGCGTGTGCGACTAAAATAAAAATAGAATGAAATAGGAAAGAAAAACAGCTTCCATGCTAAAACAAGCGAGACCACAGTATTTTGCTTGTTACAACCCCAAAACAATAAAATCTGATAACCTGTATGTTTATCCATCAACAAATTCAAATTAAACTTAACCAGTTACCGAAAGGCCGGTGTAGCAGTTACCAGTACCGCTTTATCGTAGGTCGCATAGAATAGTGCTGTGCAGAAGTCGATTGATTTGGATATCGATATGTATGGCAAAAAACAATATTCGAGAAGAAATTCCCCACACGATATGCAAAGGTGATATGAAACAGAAAGGGTCCAATCAATCCAAATATCAATAAAATGATCCTCATAATTGTATTAATCAACCTTTTAAACTACTTTTTTCTATCAGTGGGCTGTCAATTTAAAGCACAAGGTGAATCTTGGTGTAATTATTTTATACATACAATGTATGTTTATATGTATGTTATATAAACATGCCTTTATCCCTAATGGGGTAGGCAGAGCGTAAATAATTATTTTATGCGCCATCAGTTTTAAATTTTTTTTTTTTTTTTTTTTTTTTTTTCTAAGTATTATACATTTATTTTTAATAAGTCATACAGTCATTATTACATAAAATCATAAAACAAGGAGATCATCCAGCGCGTCTCCACGAGACATGGTCCCCAGCATACTGGCAGCATTTCCTCTTTGAATGGCCAAGCTGATTCGCTGGGCGAGGAAAGCGCCAGCTCTGCGATCGCCAGTGGTCTCGTTGAGACGCGCCGAAAGATCTGCAATAATCATTTTGGCTTCAGGGCCCCAAGGGCCCATCGTCTCAAACCCTATTGGAGCGAATATGTAACCACCGGAAATCTCTTCGTACTTTCGTACCTTTAATACTTCGGCCCCCGCGGCCGCGGCACCCGCCTGCGCACATGTAGATCTCAGTTTTAAATTAATTGTAAAAACATTTTCATAAATATACTACGTTTCGCGAGAATTGCAACTAATTTTTCATTTTATCATCCATAATTTAATCAATCATGTTGTGTCACATTTTTAATACAAAGCTTATTTATGCTATGTGTGATTAATTGTATTCTGAATTATAAAATGGAGAATCACCTGAAATTCACGCAAAATGTAAAAAAAATATTAAAAAAGGAGTGAGAGGCACAATTCATTTAAAATTGATGTTACCGCCGTCACGCCACTATTCGCCCCGCAACCCATGCCTAGATTTGAAACCTAACTTTATCTATGTTATTTTCACCACACAACAGTTAATTAAAGTGGGTTCTCTGACAAAGAAAAATACATATCAATGTAATTTGCAAAGCCAGATGCAAAATTAACCACTATTTGTGCTATTTAAAGTCTAAACTTTTTTTCCTATAACGAAAGCAGTCTATCGATAAAGAAACATTGACAACACTACCAAGAGTACCCAGTCACGCCACGATATACTAATTTTACCGAAATTCGCCTTTATAACAGTATAACTTTTCTAATTACTGCAAATGTGATGGCCTGATGTTCCTTTTCGGCTATTGCAATTTTGACAAAACGTAACTGGGTTTGGTTTCTGTTACGATTGTTTTTCAGTTTGCTTTTGCCCCTTTTGGTACAAACAAATTTAATATTCATTCATTTCTGGATTTGTCATCAATATTACGAGAAGGTTCGTTTTATGATGATTCTGCCATACTGGCCTGGGAGCGACAGAAAAACATAGAACGTGCATGCTGTAAAAACCAGCTAAGGGATCCGACGGTGTCAGTAAAATGTAATTTAGGTGATGGGCTGACAACCTGTGCCTACAGCAATATACCTACAAAGCTATCTTAAATAATCTTCAAAACTTTGTCACAAAAGTTTAAACGACTAAGACGATTATTTTCCAAAAAACTTTTAACCTCGATTATTATTATTATTTGGGATAAAGGCGTGATTATATGTATGTATGTTTTATAATTTTGTCACGCTAGGAGATAATAACGAAATCCTGACTGACCATAACATCATAAAATGATTGACCTTGATCACAAGACCAAAGGCAATACCATATTTTATAAAAGTGTTAAAATATGTAAATATGTAATTTTGCAAATATTTTATATTTAAGTTAAGTCTGCCTATACTGCTTATAAGTAATAATTAGTGGAAACTGTTTTGGTTCTACTATTATTTAGACGTACATTTAACTTAACACTGTACTGTATGTTTCCCATAAAAAACAATAAACAAATATTCGGAAAGTTTTGAAAAACGTTATAAGTTAATGTCTGTAAACATAACCTTCTGAAACCTTGAAGAATCGAATATTGCCAAATGCTAGAAGTTTAAACAAAAGTACGATTAAAGTTTATAGATGAAAAGTAACGTCTTTCCCTCTTTAATCTAGCAAATCACCGAAATCCTGACAATCCCCATAACATTTTCACCAGAATCGCGCTTTTAACGTTATATTAACGTTATCCAACGTTACGTTAACGTTATGACGGAATTAAGTGCATGCGCGTCCACGCCACGAACAATTAGACGTATAAATAAATTCGCAGCGTTCGCGACAGATGGCGCGAGTTGCGCGGCAGCCATCTTGGAAAATTCATAGGTGAATTAGGTGATCTAATTATAATTACAATGTTCACTGTTTATTTTTGATAATTACTGAGGGGAATTATTTGGTACGTTTTAATGTCATACTGCTCATTAAATATATAATTTTGTGTGTTGATGCATTTTAACAATCGCTTGTTTTAATTAACAAGGGATCATTTCCACTCTACATCACTACAGCTAAAACCTACACATATATAATTAACTTTTCCTAAACATGCGCGAAAATATTGTCTTTATTTTTGTCATATTTACGTAGACTGAAAAATCAAAATCACTTTCCGGCGCGTTTTTTGAATTTGGAACGAAGAGCGCGCCTGCAATGTTGTATGAAACGGCGTGCTGTTTGAATTTAGAACTCTTTTATCTATCGTACACATTGCGTTCTCGTGGCTGTATAGCCACAGATGCGTTTACCTTTCGGACCAAACTGTAAAATAAAAAAATAAATTGGCGGTAAAGCGGAGTTTGTTGTAAATTATTTTGTTAATAAACATAAATTAAAATGAGTTCCGATGATTCTGAAAGTGAAAATGAAATGGACATTGACTGCACTCCACCAGATTTAAGATCAGAAGCTAAATTAGCGATGGAAAACCTGCTTCCAGCGAAATCAAAAGAAAAATATATAAAAGTATATGAAAATTTCATGTTCTGGAAAAACGAGAAAAATGCAAAATTATTTTTTTATTTCCCTGCATTTTTTTAAGAAAAGCACTATATATGCCTCGGCCGAAATGGCAATTGCCTGTCTCGTATCATTGAAGTCCTCGCCTGCGGCTCGGCCTTCAAACTTATACTCGACCTGCAATTGCCTATTTCGCTGCCTTTGCAATAATGTACTATTGAAAACAGTATTCATCTAAAACCTTTAATTTTAATGTAAACAAACAAACAAACTAGCTAGTAGCTAAAATACTATTTTATTTTTATTTCACCTAAATTAAAAGGCACATTTCTTTGCAAACTGCATTCCAATTTCACAGCTACCGTCAATTGTTTGCACAAATTAAAAGTAAAACGAAACAAAATGTAAATCGGGGTACGAAATAACAATCGGCATTAACTAACGCTACACATTCTGCTTCTAATCTGCAATTAGCAAGCAGGTAGCGTAAAAAGACGCCATTAGAGACAGCTCTCCCGCCAAAAGGTCGGCGGCCATCTTGCTGGTAGAGCGTGGCTTCAGATAGCCCATTTCAGGAAATAATTCTAGAGCAAAAATATTTATCAAAAATGTATCCCTTGGGTGATAAACACGGGAATTGGATGCACTGGAAATTCTTCCGCTATGATTTTAGATTTACTTTAAAGCAGGTATTTAATTACAAGTATCAATATTCTTAAAATTATATCAAGTTCTATCACACTTTAGAAAGGTTAGGTACATGTTTTATTCAAATGGAAAACAACATTCATTTTATATTTTTTTGATTAAGGTAATTTTTGAGAAAGTTCATTGGATCACATGGTCCAGTCAAATTTCAGTTAGATCACATTTTTACTTTGAATTCTTACAGTACCTACCAATAGATTTTTATTTGAGACTCGCCAACAAACTGTTTCAGTTTGGCGAGATATTTGTGTATGTTTATGTATGTACCTTTATGTTCAAATAAAAAAAATAAAAACAAAGTATCCGTTTTTTGCCTAAACAAGCTGAAGTCGTGTACACATTCACCGGCCGATATGTCCGGATACGCGCGTGTGAATTATTTTCTATGGCTGCATATGTGATGTTGTTCATAAAATTTATTTCAAAATGGACTGTCCTCTGCTATTTCAACTTTATAGAAACATATTTCTTTTTCTAGAGAAACTGAAGTGTTGCACACAAATACCAACTGATACGTTCGGATACGCGCGTGCGAATTATCGTCTGCATAGTATGTGACGTTGTTTATAGAATTTATTTCAAAATGGACTGTCCTCTGCTATCCCAACATTAAAGAAACACATTTATTTTTCTAGACAAGCTGAAGTCGTGCACACATTCGCCAGCCGATACGTTCGGATACGCGCGTGCGAATTATCGTCTATGGCTGCATATGTGATGTTGTTTATGGAATTAATTTCGGTCATTGTGCTTCTGCCGTTTTCTGCTTTGTTTATTGCTTGCAATTTCCCCTGTTGTCTTTCTTCCAGAGTCCTTTTTGGTAATTTCGGTGCTGATAATTAAGTCTGGGATATTATTTGCACTGTCTTTATTAGGAACATGTTGTAAAAGCAATTGAGTCATTGGAAACATTACACTGCGTATTTGTTTCAGCTAAAAGAACCAACCATGGATGCATTTTGTTAACAATTCCAGTTTTATATAATTCATCAAATTACACATGATAACGTCATCTTTCAACAAATTTAGCAAAGGTTTGAAAATTTGTACCTACCTACTTAATTTACAAAATAAAATAAAAAAATTACGTTTACGCTCTGCCTACCCCATTAGGGATAAAGGCGTGATTATATGTGTGTGTGTGTGTTATTTACTTAGAAAATACATAATTATAAATACATAATTTGTACACAAATATGAAAAAATCCAAATATTTGTATTCGAAAAAACAAGTTCCATGACTTTCGTTTTGGCATCAGTAATAATAATACAAAAAATACAGTTCATAGTAAATTAATAAGGAAATTCGAAAAACCCTGTATCTTAGAACTTTTGAACCTCCCCATCGGGCTCCATAATTTTGTTTTTTGATTAATGGATCCATATTTTTACTAAGCTTCCATGCTGGACTGGGAGCGACAGAAGAACGTAGAATGTGCCAGTGCATCTCCTCCCGGGCATGCTGTAAAAACCAGCTAAGGGATTCGAGGGTATATTGTAATTTAGGCGATGGGCTGACAACCTGTCACTACAGCCATATCCAATTCTATCTTAAACAACCCTCAAAACTTGTCAGACGTGGCGAAACGACCTTTATTTGGGTTGTTCACGCTCTGCCTAACGCATTAGGGAGACAGGCGTGATATTATGTATGAATGTATGTAATTTTACTATACAGTAAAATGTATCAGTCTATCTAAACTACAATCCTAAGTACAGAACTTTGTCTTACCCCCCGCCACTTTTTCGTTAACGCATTAAAAGCATAAAAATAAATCATATCCCCATCAAACTGCTAAACCACCACGTGTGCATTGCACCGTAAAGAAAACGCACAACCAAATAGCCATTACTTTGTGGTTGTGTCGTAAAGTACGCGTAATATGCATTAAAAACATTAGAAGCTGAATCGATAGATTGCTACACCAGCTAACACGCCAGGCAAAGCAATGGATTGCTAACTCCAACATCGATTTTTTAAGTCGCATTTTTGGAAACGCCATATGATGATGATGATGATAGATTGATGCTAGTGTGGACTTAGAAGTGGTAACTTGATTTTAGTCTTCGATCATAGGCATTTTTGAGATAGCTCTGCTTTTGACTGTAGTCAAGGTAAGTAAGTAGTGACCGAGATTAGACAGAGTTGACGATGAAAGCTGCATACCAAGAAACCTAAAAGATAACATACATATAATCACGCCTTTATTCCTAACGGGATAGGCAGAGTGTAAACGATCTAAATAAAGGTCGTTCTGCCACGTCTGACAATGTTTTGAGGGTTATTTAAGATAGATTTTTAGGTACATTGCTGAAGTGACAGACAGGTTGTCAGTCGATCGCCTAAATTGCAATATACAAAACCTTCAGATCCCTTATTTGATATTTACAGCATGCCCGGGAGGAAATGCAACTGACATATTGCAAATTTTTCTCTCACTCCCAGTGCAGCATGGAAGAAAAATAAAAATAAATCATGTCCCCATCAAAGTACACCTACCTACTGCTACTGCTACACCACCACATGTGCATTGCACCCTAAAGAAAACGCACAACCAAGAAGCCATTATTTCGTGGTTGTGTCGTAAAGTACGCGTAATATGCATTAAAAACATTAGAAGCTGCATCGATAGATTGCTACTAGTGTGAACTGGGAAGTGGTAACTGATTTTTGTTTAATATTTTTAATACTTTTGACTCTAGGCTAGGAGTGATTATCGTTTTATTGTTATATTTCTCGTTTTATAATTATTTGAACTTGATTAAGGCATAGACGTAAAGAGAATACACAAAATGGTGCGGTTGGTTAAATTCAAATATATTTTTTATAAATTGAGTAGTTTAGCTTGAAAAACGAATGTAAATAGTATGGGATCTAAATTATTTCATGCTGGACTGGGACCGAGAGAAAAACATAGAATATGCCAGCTGCATTTCCTCCCGGGCATGCTGTAAAAACCAGCTAAGGGATCCGAGGGTTTCAGTAATTTAGGCGATAGGCTGACAGCAATATTCCTACAAATCTATCTTAACCCTCAAAACTTTCTCAGACGTGACGAAAGACCTTTTAGGTCTTTTACGCTTTGCCTACCTCATCAGGCGTGATTGTATGTATGTATGCAAATAGAAACCACTAGAAATAAGTTACAAAGTTCTCAAAGTCACCAAGAAAGTGCCATAAATCGCGACCATAACGCAACCACGTGACGAGTTACACTTTTTATTGTCTGTGTCTAGTCATTACAAGGGGTGCACCCCCCTAGTTGGGGGGTCACTGGGGGGTCATAGGGGGTCGCCTGGGGGGTCCGGCCATCTATCAACACAATATCGCTGTTTATTTGTTTTTATATCTCGGATAATATTTCCCGAAGAACATGGCCCGTATTGTAATGGGCCATGATTCATCCTATAATAAAATTGATAGTCTTATGCTAGTTTGGAAAGTTTTATTTAATTAAGACCGAGTCGCGTATTGTTCCATTCGCTTTTTTTTATTTTTGTGTACCTCCGTGCTATGTCGGACTGGGAGCAAAAAAATAATCTAAGAATTTCAATGTATGTAATTTTTGCGTAAAATCTTACACATCTTTAAATAAATACACAGCTTCGTATCGTACCTGATATATTTAGTACAATATAAGTTACTGATGTTTACTTTTACATATATACACATAATAACGCCTTTATCCCTAATGGGGTAGGCAGAGCGTTAACAATCTAAACAAAGGTCGATCCGCCACGTCTGACAAAGTTTTGAAGGTTATTTAAGATAGATTTGTAGGTATATTGTTGTACTGACAGCCCATCGACTATATTACAATATACTGAAACCCTCAAATCCCTTAGTTGATTTTTACAGCATGCTCGGGAGGAAATGCAGCTGGCACATTCTATGTTTTTCTCTCGCTCCTAGGCCAGCATGGAAAAAAAAACATTTCTAGGTAATTCAAATTTATTGTAATAAGCTGGACTTACAAGTGCATGATGATTATCACCAGTTCCTATAATACAGGTCCATTCCTAGCTTAGGAACTGTCTGATGGTCTGACAGATCTCAATGGCTTCTGTACATAAAAATAATTATGAAAACATTATACCTACATACATACATAAAATCACGCCTTTATCCCTTACGGGGTAGGCAGAGCGTTAAACGCCTCGTAAAAGGCGCTTTCGCCGCGTCTGACAATAATTGAGGGTCATTTTAGATTGTAATGTGTATTGCCATAGTGACAGGTTGTCAGCCCATCGCCTAAATTACAATACACTGTAACCCTCGAGTCCCTTTTGCTGTCTTCTACAGCATGCCCGGGAGGAAGGGCAGCTGGAACATTCTATGTTTTTCTATCTCTCCCAGTCCAGCATGAAAGTATAAGTATATTATACCTATAATGTTTGATAAACAAAGATCTTTGTAAAATTGATTATTGTACTTCAACAAAAATGTTATTATTATAACTAATATTTTCTGTAGGGTATTGTAAATTTGCTCTGTCTACGAGTAACCGTAGAGCTTTGATACGCAATTATCTGTAAACCTATAGAAGGAACAATCCATCACCAAAATATCTTTACTTATTAAGCCCAGTCTTAACACTTTAATTCCAAAGCAATCCCATCAAAACCAAACCGTTGTTTAGTGCAAATTAAACGCGATTCAACCCTCAAAAAGCATTCGACATTCCACAACAAATTTTGTACCAAATTGGCGGCAGATCCAAAGTATCAGAGCGCGGGAGACTTGGCATGTTTATTCTGAGGGGCGTTGGGTAAAGTAACCTATTTGAATGCATGCTTGTCCGTCAGTCAGGATGGTATCGGCGGAGCGAGAGCGGCGCGCGTGTTACTACCTCGCCGGCGAGGGGTGACCTGTGACTTTGGGACAACCTGAGACCTAACTTACGTAATAGTAGTCTTTTTCATTTTAGGTGGGTTTCGAGTCAATCAATCCGATGAACCCTGGTGTCAGAGATTATAAAACGAGCAATAGCACCTCCTATAGGCCTCTGAAATGGTTTGTGTAAAGACCACTGTCAAAGACAGCGACCGGGTAGGATTAACGTGCCCTCCAAAGCACGGAATCTTAATAGTAGAGTAAGATATGAACAGGCTTTGCTGTCTTACTAGTCTAGTAAAAAAGACCTTGGCATTTTTATTCTGAGGGGCGTTGGGTAAAGTAACCTATTTGAATGCATGCTTGTCCGTCAGTCAGGACGGTATCGGCGGAGCGAGAGCGACGCGCGTGTTACTACCTCGCCGGCGAGGGGTGACCTGTGACTTTGGAGAACCTGAGACCTAACTTACGTAATAGTAGTCTTTTTCTTTTTAGGTAGGTCCTGAGTCAATCAATCCGATGAACCCTGGTGTCAGAGATTAAAAAACGAGCAATACACATCTTTTAGGTCTCTGACATGGTTTGTGTAAAGACCACTATCAAAGACAGCGACCGGGGCGGCTTAACGTGCTCTCTGAAGCACGGAATCTTAATAGTATGAACAGGCTATGCTGTCTTAGTAAGACCCAGGCTTGGCATGTGTATCCTGAGGGGTGATGGGTAAAGTAACCTATTTGAATGCATACTTATCTGTTTGTCAGGACGGTATTGGCGGAGCGGGAGAGGCGCGCGCGCCGGGAGGGGTAACCTTTGACGTCACACAACCTGAGATCCGAAATCTTTCTTAAGAATTAAGAGTTGCTTTGCTGTTTAACTACTTAGAAAATACCTAATGGGAATAACCTTGTCCCCCTTGTGGAAACCTCTTTTACTTGTGGATTTGTTCGCTTTATTATCGACTCTATCTCGGTCAACTGAAGCCTTGAACATTTCGTCAAGAGAAAACTCATCATCATGTCAATAAATTCCTCTTATGCTACAAGAACCTTCTTCTAAATTCCAAGTAAAGCAAAAGCTACTATTGTTACTAACTTTTGTTACTGATGTTATTATAAATATAAAATCATTCGCCTGATTTAATCAGATCTCCTTTTTCTAACTATATATATATATATATATATCTTCAGGTGTTATAAAACGTCAGAGCTCAAGATACACTGGCCAGGGAATCGAACGAGCCAACTTGTCACATACGCGATTAAACCTGATTGTGATGTAGGCTCCGGGATAACTGTTGATTTGATTTTATGTTACGCCCAAACGTCTGTTTGCGCGTTTATTGCTTATAAACTCTCGTTTCCAGCCAACTGTATCGACAAATAAAATTGCCTGCTAAATGGTTATGATTGCGAGTGGATTTTCGGTATTGAAACCCGATTATTTTGAGCGGTCGTTCGTTCCTTTTATGCATAATAAGCGTATTACAATGTTGTTATAGGAACGCAAATGTGGTGTTTGAAAGCTGTTGGTTTTATGGCTAAAGCTTTGGTTCATTCGCATAATTGACTTCTTTTTCTTCAGCTTTTGTAGTCTAGTGGACTTAGCATTGGCTCTTTGAACCTGATGTCATAGGTTTGATTTCCAGCCAATAAAGAAACGACTACGAAAAAATCCTTGTGAAAATGTGATATTTCCACGGTACGGGATAACTCACTCAAACATAGAGCGACGTTAATTAACTTCATCTACCTTTGAAGAAACGTAAATGTGCAATTATATATACGTGAAATTCATAACTGGGTAGTTCTTCTTGACGGTAATGATTTGACGGAATTTATTATCACTATTACATAAAAACTCTTATTTTTTTAGAAATATAATGACATCCATAATATATAGATATTATTCACATTTAAAAGCTTATATTTGTGAAATTATTCTAATATAATGATTTATCGCGGAACATACTCGTGTCATTCATAATTAGAACTACCCAACTATGAGTAATTTTGAATGATTTTAGAACTAGTTTTATCAAACATTTTATTTAAAGACTTAGACATAACACTTTTAAGACCTACCTTCAGCGGTTCCAAAACTTCTCAGCCGTCTTTTCCATCAACTTGAACAAATCGAATCAACACCGTTACCCCGAGAGGTACCATCAACGCAACACATTCCATTCCAGAACTTTTGTACGAACTTGCCCCCTCAAACGTGCAATAAATAAGGGGGGCAAGGGGGGGGGCGCACAACAAAAACTCAGAAGCATCACCTCGCCATCACCCTGCTCAGATTTCATTACCATAAAGAACTGGAGGCCTTAAAACCCCCCAGCAGTGTAAAAGGTGACGTATACCGACCAGTTCGGCAAGACCTGAAGTGTTTCTACAGTTGCGAGGGTGTTGGTAAAGGGTGGGAGGGCTTAGGTTTCTGGTCGCGTCGAATCCCTAAGCGGGCCGGTCCCCGCGTCGAAATGTGCCGTAAATCGTCATAAAACTGTCTGGATCCATGATGTGACGCTGCCCGGGGGTAATTAAAGGACAATTTATAGTTTTGCGGAGTCTCCCCCTTAGCTCACGACGACGGATGTCGAAGGTTTTTGTTTATGCGTTTTATTATGGGTTTCTTAGTGCAATTTGAGTTTTTTGGTAAATTAAAAATGTGTAGCTTGATTAATACCTACTTACTAGCTTCAGAATACTAATGTTCGCATTTATAAAGCGATCTTATGATTGAGAGCAATATTAATTATGGATGTGAAAGGTCATATTGTACTGAAATGACATTTCTGATACCAACTCAAACTCACTGTCACTCATGAGCGCTGATTATAAATACGGCCCTTAGGGCCATAATTATAAACAGCACTTGAGACTGACAGCTGGTTTGAATTTTCATCAGAAACGCCATTTCAGTACAACGTGGCCTGTCAAATCCATACTTAATATTGCTCTAAATCTTGAAATTGCTTTATAAATACAAACCATAGTTACACTACGAAAGACTTTACGGCCCGTAATTGTAAACAGTACTTGAGACTGACACCTAGTCTGAGTTTGTATCAGAAATGTCATTTTAGTACAATGTAGCTTGTCGAATCAATACTTAATATTGCTTTCAATATTGAGATCGCTTTATAAATGCGAGCCTAAGTGTTTTCTTAAACGTTTGTCTAGTTAAATTTTCGCAGTGAACTATGAACACAGCTCAACTCGTTTTTCCTACAAACAATGGCTGATCGGTTTCCGTCTTTCCGCGACAGAGCTATCTACAATTGCATATTGTTTACTCTTTTACTTATGGTTTAGTTTTAGGTCTGTCACTATAAAATAGATACATACGTATAATCACGTAAGTCAGCAAAAGGGACTCGAGGGTTACAGTGTATTGTAATTTAGGCGATGGGCTGACAACCTGTCACTATGGCAATACACATTACAATCTAAAATTATCCTCAATTATTATTAGACGCGGCGAAAGCGCCTTTTACGAGGCGTTTAACGCTCTGCCTACCCCGTAAGGGATAAAGGCGTGATTTTATGTATGTATGTATGTAATCACGTATACATACGTATTATCCTTAATGGGGTAGACAGAGCGTAAACGACCTAAACGAAGATCGTTCCGCCACGTCTGACAAAGTTTTGAGGGTTGGTTAAAATACATTTGTATGTATATTGCTGTAGTGACAGGTTGTCAGCACATCGCCTAAATAACAATATACTGAAACCCTCGGATCCCTTAGCTGGTTTTTACAGCGTGCCCGGGTGGACATGCAGTTAGTAAATTCTATGTTTTTTCTCGCTGAGCCAGCTCGAAAATTAAAAAATTGTGTACATTATCAAAACATATCATAACATTACAAGATATCATCATAAACATCGCTTAACATATAAACCTTGTTCATCCGTCCCTGTTCAAAAAGATAACATAAGATATCCTACTTATCATGCTTCATCATTTAAATTAGACTAGATAATGCGGCCTTAATTTAGCAAAATGGCCGCCATTCGTCGACCCACGGAAGAAGTGACGTCACGTAATCCGTCCACACATTTTTCCAGCACCCAAACGCTAATTAAACTTAACGCGGACTCGGATTTGCAAGCACTAAATCTGGGCCCCTTGAGGTGCGTTCAAACCAAGACAGTGCCATCTCTACCAGCTTCATACATACATACATATAATCACGCCTTTATCCCTAATGGGGTAGGCAGAGCGTAAACGACCCAAACAAAGGTCGTTCCGCCACGTCTGACAAAGTTTTGAGGGTTGTTTTTAAGATAGATTTGTAGGTATATTGCTGTAGTGACAGGTTGTCAGCCCATCGCCTAAATTACAATATACTGCAACCCTCGGATCCCTTAGCTGACTTTTACAGCATGCCCGGGAGGAAATGCAGCTGGCTTATTCTATGTTTTTCTCTCGCTCCCAGTCCAGCATGGAAGTACCAGCTTCATTAGTCCACTAAGTGTGAACATTTATTTTTCCCACATTTGTCATACCACCACCACGTTTAGCAGGCGGATTGGATAATGCAATGCAAGATTTTACAGTCACAGAGAACGCTCTATGCCAGCTGTAAGAGACAGCGTCCCGCAAATAGGGGTGATAGGGGTTGCTCAGTCAACGACACTGAACCATTATTTTTCAGAAAGTGAATAATAAATATGGCTTTTCTATACAAAATTATTACCTCGTTCAAACAATTTGTATGGAAAAGCCATTTTTTTTACTGAGCAACCCCTTTCAGTTTGCTGGAGGCTATCCCTTACTCCTGGTATAGCCATTTTCCATTCGTTAGCTTTTACATTATGCCACCTGTAAAAAGATTATGCCATTTTGGCGTACCCACCGCATGGGCAAGGAAATCTTACAGACAGTCAGATATAGCGTTGCAATGCATAAGCGAAACAATTAAAAGTATTAAGTGTTTCCACTAAATTCACATTTATTTTCTACATCTACAAAAAAAACATTTACATGACAGTAAACACACGTAGGTACATTCACAAAATATAATATGCCAGAAGTATATTACAATGAAAACAAAATATAATTTAATTGCTGATTTTTAAGTTTTTAGCCCTCCCACTAGAGTTTACCAAACCATGACTTGTCCTTTCCAGTCACCTGTATCATCTAAACGCCCCTCGACTTACTCAACGACGTATGAGCGTATTTCTTTTAAAAGAATGACCGTTTAAACCTCAGCTTTTGAAGGAGATGAGTCTGTTTGTTAATTACGTAAATGGAAGACGTATAATTAGGTTTTTTTACGGTGCTAAGTCCGTCTCTCCACCGCGAAAAGATTAATGCTTCTCCTTGAATTTTGAAACGCCTTTGTGAGACTTTGACAGCTTTTAAAGTAAATTAAAAAAAATCTATTTTATGCTGGAATGAAAACACTACAATTTAAAAATTCATGCTATTCTACGAATATTATTCATCAAAGATATGATGTCATGTTAGATTGGATGCAAGAACTTTGAGAAATTGAACTTCGTGGTAAGCAAATTTTTAATAATTTTCCCTTTTTTTTGGCTGGTAAAGCAATGTCTTCGTAGGCATCAAAATTATGTTTTTTTTATTTCATTGGCCAAAGAGGAATTAACTGCTTCCGCGGTCTAGCGTTGTGAGTCCTGGGCTCTCGATCCAGAGGTCCCGGGTTCGATTCCCGGCGGGGGACAATGACTTGTATTGTTGTTTCTAGTTTGGTTAGGACATCGCAGGCTGATCACCTGATTGTCCGAAAAGTAAGATGAACCATGATGTTAGATGGGCTTGTAAATATTCGATCCTGCGCCTGATTTATCTTTTGTCGTGTCAGTCAATCTGTCCCATCAGAATAAGAAATTGAGGGAATAGAGGTGCACCTGTGTATAGCGCTAACACTTGGGCACTAAAAACTTGTCCTGCGCAGTTGGCCGATCTCTGGGAGATTGGCCGCCATCGCCGAAAATCGGTGGGAGGACTGTTATTAAAGAGGAATTTAGATTTCCATGCTACGCAAGAACTCCACCCATCGTAGCCGTAGCAAAACGTCACGCGTAGCAAACCTCTACGCGCTACGAACTTTATCCCTCTAACCAAAAACAAAACATTTTAATATCTCCAAAATAACATGAGATCCTTATTTATAATAGCAATAACGTCGTTCAATAATGACGAGCCTGAATTCCCGACCAGCATACTATTGACCCCTGTCTAAACACTAGTAGTTTGGGTATATGGGTCAGGTTACGGTGGCTGTTTGCAACGATGTTAGCGATTTATCGTCTGAGTTAGGTTCGGTTCCCAGATCACGTATGGAGGGACGGGTGTCCGTCACGACCCCCATGTGATAGGATGATTTGGACGTGTGACGTGTATTGGTGTATGGGACACGGTAAGGAAAAGTCAGTCTAGACAAAAATACGGAGAGTCTGTAGTATTATCGCAGTTTTGGATAAAAATATAATCTAAGATTGACGATTTTGTTTGTTTGTTTATATATATATATATATACTTAGGTTTATTAGAAATCAATAATTCAATTCAATATTTAGGTTGAAATATCTTTGAGTTAAATTAGTTTGAAGGCTTTTAAGCACTGCGAGAATGACAGTTAACGACCCAAGAAAGAAAATTACTTGAAGGGTAGCTATTGATAGTAGATAGATAAATAAAGTTTATACTTGCGATTGTCGGCACTTTGTGAAACTCCATATTTATAATGTTGTTATTAAAAACACTTGTACTTGTTTCACTTAATATAATTTAATCCTACCGGTTTCGCTAACTTATTAAATTATATTAAGTGAAACAAGTACAAGTGTTTTTAATAACAACATTATAGATAGATAAAGGTTTATTGCAAAAAATCATCACACACGTAACAAAAAAACAAGTAAGAGACATAAACATGAAAAACTTAAACTACATACATACATATATTCACGCCTGCATCCCTAATGGGGTAGGCAGAGCGTAAACGACCTAAACAAAGGTCGTCCCGCCACGTCTGACAAAGTTTTGAGGGTTATTTAAGATATAATTCTAGGTAGGTATATTGCTGTAGTGACAGGTTGTCAGCCCATCGCCTAAATTACAATATACTGAAACCCTCGGATCCCTTAGCTGGATTTTACAGCATGCCCGGGAGGAAATGCAGCTGGCACAATCTATGTTTTTCTCTCGCTCCCAGATCAGCATGGAAGTAAAACTTAAACTAACACACACTTTATACATTCTGTTACATACGTAACGTAGTACAAAGTACGTAAAATTTACTCAGTTCTATGTAAGATATTTCTTTATATAAACATAAAGCTGTACCACATTGATTAGGTTGGGCGATTTCATTTAAGTAAGTATATTCGTACAGAATACGAACATCACTCGGGACATGGCTGCTGTAGCTTAGTGAACGAGTTTCCAAAGACGTGGGTTCAAATGTCGTCAGCGGTAAAATTTTTGGTTTGTCATTTCTAATATTTTTATAATACGAACGTCTAGAATAGAAAAGGTTTCTTGTAAAAATAAACTAAATGCAAAATATTGTCTATGATTGTATAATTTCTTGTAACTTACACCGCAGCAAATAGTTTTTGTTCCAATACGAGTTAGACATTTAATGTTATTGAAACAAATAAATTGAACCGAATATGATTGAAACCACAAAAATACACAATTTAGACCTAAAGGGGGATATGTGGTAGAGACCCCAAACAGATAACTATAACATATAAAATCTCGGTTTTACTTTAAAAAGTACATCAAAGATATATTGTAGGTTTATCAAACACAAGCGATGTGGGAAATGTGTCCTTTCCCGCGGTAAAAAGTAACCTATGTTACTGAGGGTGAAATTAGCTTTCTAGTGATGAAAGAATTTTCGAAATCGGACTAGTAGTTTTTGAGTTTATTCGTAACTAGCGACCCGCCCCGGCTTCGCACGGAAATTATCGGTATTTCTCTTCTATATTATGCAATTATTATACATATAAACCTTCCTCTTGAATCACTCTATCCATTAAAAGAAACCGCATTAAAATCCGTTGCGTAGTTTTAACGATTTATGCATACATAGGGATATAGGGACAGAGAAAGCGACTTTGTTTTATACTATGTAGTGATAAACATACATACACACACACACACAAATTCAAATCTTTCCTGTATATAATATTAGTGTAGATGTAGATAATAATTAATGAAACATACATACATACAATAAGCCTTTTTCAATAATCGGGTAGGCACAGCGAAAACGACCTAAACAAAGGTCGTTCTGCCACGTCTGTCAATGTTTTTGAGGGTTATTTAACATAGATTTGTAGGTATATTGCTGTAGTGACAGGCTGCCAGCCCATCGCCTAAATTGCAATATCATAAACCCACAGATCTCTTAGCTAGTTTTTGTAGCATGCCCGGGAAGAATTGCAGCTGGCACATTCTATGTTTTCCTCCCGCTCTTAGAAATGATTCATGCAACCTGAGTAAAAGTTGGATTTATATTCATCTTTCATATTGTATCAAATGGCGACTATGTTTGTAGTAATTGATATAGTTAAGTATGTAAAATTAATATATTGTGGAATTAAGAGAAAACTCTTCCAGAAAAAACTTAAATTTACTTTT
Source organism: Scrobipalpa costella (assembly GCA_949820665.1). NCBI lineage: Eukaryota > Metazoa > Arthropoda > Insecta > Lepidoptera > Gelechiidae > Scrobipalpa > Scrobipalpa costella. Next base: position 2,168,612 of record OX463306.1, read on the forward strand.
TGTTAGTGCCATTCAAAATCGACTTCATCGTCTCAATATATTTACTTAAAACCATAATTTAACCCCACTCAGTCACACCCGAAAAGATACTGGTAATAAAACGGCCATTAATATGAAACTGAGCAAATCAAATGACTGGAGTTTGAACCCTGATCTATAAGTTATAATTTACAACTTACGAGTGATATTTCATCGAAATCGGAGAAGTTGAAAACGGTTAATTTTTGGCATAACATTATATCATGCGGCCATCCGTGGCAGTGAAAGAGTTGAGAGCATGGAATTAGTTATGTCGATGAGCTGGAAGTGTTATCATATCCTATCCGTAGTTTATTTTTAGTTTCCTCTGTACGTATACACCAGGTGTAAGGGACAGCGTCCCGCAAACTGATAGGGGTTGCTCAGTCAACGACACTAAAAAAACTATCAGCAGGTGTTTTTTTCAGGAAGGGAATAAAAAAATGGTTTTCCATACAAATTGTCTGATTGAGGTGAACATTTTGTATGGAAAAGCCATTTTTTCTTCACTTTCTGCAAAAATATCCTGCTGATAGATGTTCAGTGTTGACTTGAATTGTCTGAGCAACCTCTATCAGATTTCGGGACGCTGTCCCTTACACCTATTGCTGAAAATATCCGATTAACTGCATCGATTTTAACTCAAATTTTTGTATGGAACAGACAAGGCGAAAAGTTTAACCCACTGAAAAAGTTCAGTATGATTTTCCTGAGAAGTCTGTTGATTTTAGTCAAATTCACTCTTATTAGTATGATCTAGGCAAGATCTAGGTATTTGTTGTACGTAGTATATTGGTAGTACTTAGGTAGATCATTATCGGAGCATATTAGCCTCGAAACTACCTAATTAGGTACTAAACCGTAAGTATTATAGAGGAAACAGAAAATTACGACCACGGCCGAACGTAATAAAACAAAAAAAAATAGTTGGAATAAAAAACAATTCAAGGTACTTAAAAACCACTAACGTAACTGCAACTTAAGACTCACTTAAGTAGCCACTTCCAAGAAATGTTTGAATAAGTTGCTGATATAAGTCATTATCTTAACCCAGACTCTAATTGCACCCGAAGGCAGCTTAAAATGCGCTAGTCCGTTACAGATAACTTAAGGTGATAAGTTATGCCTAAGAATATTGATCAGGGGTAAAAAACATTTGGAATTATATTTATTATAACCATTATCTAGCCAAACATGGTCTGCATCATAACTTTTCATCAGGTGATATGGCGGACAAATGGTTGCCTATTAGTAAAAAAAAAAAGATTCACGTGGTCGGTCATGCTCGTTATCCATTGAGAGGTGCCAAGACAAAATCATGTCAAATGAGTAAAATTAATATTTAAAGTAATTAAAAATTACATCGCGGTATGCTTTGAATCAGGTGAGATTTATCCTTTGCAGCTATCAGTAGATATTACTTGGTATCTATCACAAGAAAGTTAGCTTCAACTATGTTATTAAAGAATGTGTACTTGGGTGTATTATGTTTGTTTGAGCGTTGCAATTTTAGTAAACTGGATACAGTTAATATAACTTGATATTGTTATATTCAATATAGATCATAGAGACAACAAGACTTTTTTTTAAATGGAATAAAAATTATTAGGAGCTTATTAAAATTATTATTAAACAAATCTTTTGAATCAGAACCAAAGGTTTTCAACTCCACGAAAATAAGATAGGACTTTGAAAACTTTTATACAACCGGCAAAGGCCAACTGTAATTATAATAATTCAGCCAAAATAACGAACTAAGAACTTAAAGAGCTCTTTGAAACAATTCCAAATATTTGTGACCACGTATCTTGCAGTATCTTGGTTGGAAGCTTAATAGTTTAATTTTTAAACGGGGATCATAGTCAATATTCATTTAACATAATAAATAGATTGCTATTGATGGATTCGGTAAAATTCGGTAGTTTTATTAATCGTATTGGTGAAAAAATAGTAATGCCACTAGATGGCAGTGTAACTCGCCACAGATTCAAAATAAAAAGTTATTAAACATTTATAGAGTTATCAAATTGAGATTACGGATAAATACAGCGCTATCTAGTTACATACATACATACATCATCATCATCATCTCCCTAGCCTTATCCCGTATCTCACGGGGTCGGCTTCCATACATACATACACACAATCACGCTTTTATTCCTAATGGGATAGGCAGAGCGTAAACGACCTAAACAAAGGTCGTTCCGCCACGTCTGACAAAGTTTTGAGGGGCATTTAAGATATATTTGTAGGTATATTTCTGTAGTGACAGGTTGTCAGCCCATCGCCTAAATTGCAATATACTGAAACCCTCGGATCCCTTAGCTGGTTTTTACAGCATGCCCGGGAGGAAATGCAGCTGGCACATTCTATGTTTTCTTTCGCCTCCAGTCCAGCATGGAGCTATCAGCCATCTAGTTACTACTTTGTAAAACGCTTGTCAAAGTTGCACTTTTAACAAAAAAAATATATATTTTAAGCTGGTTTTGAGTAGGTACAACCTGGTAAACTAGCCATCAACTTGTGTGTTTAGAGCACGCATTGTGAACACGTCCATAGAGGCAGTAACTGACAGGACGCTACGCAACTCGACACCGTCGACACAAGCCATCAACGCAGCTGTATTACCATAATGTTGCATGGTTTTGATAATAAAGATACCCTGTTTGTGGAGGCTAGTGAAATGTCTGGCTGTAAAATTAGTATGTTTCAGATGATTTCGCTGAACAATGCAAATTTAGATGACAAAATATCAAGTATGATGATTGATTTTAAGAGTGATTCTATGAGATTTTTAGGGGTTACGATATAATGTTTATTTTAGTAAATTAAATTGAAGCACAATCAAAAGCAGGTATTTTCTTCTATGCTGGACTGGGAGTGAAGCAAAAACATAGAATGCGCCACCTGCATTTCCTCCCGGGCATGCTGTAAAAACAAGCTAAGGGATCCGAGGGTTTCAGTATATTGCAATTTAGGCGATGGGCTGACAACCTGTCAAAACTTTGTCAGGCGTGGCGGAACGACCTTTGTTTAGGTCGTTGACGCTCTGCCTACCGTATTAGGGATAAAGGCGTGACTATATGTATGTATGTGTGTATGTATTTACCGAAATTTTAAAGTCAGTTTTTTATTTCGGATAAGTGAGAGGACCTTGCTGCGACTTAGTCTACTTTTGTAAACAGTTAAAATTGTTACAGCTCTCTCTCCTGGCTAGTAATTTTGCCTTGCAATTGAATTCAGATCCAACCAATTGCCACAACCTCTGCATAAATACGTAGAACACACGCATAACGTAATACGCACCGCAACTCGTAAACACGGTAGAATCTCGTCGTGTCGCTGCGAACACGAACATAATCGTAAACCAGCGCGCGACGAGATTCCGACGATTGACGACCGATTTAACGGACAATTGGGCTTATTTGGATTTAGAACGCTGCATGTGCTCGGTGTGCGGGAAGCCTTAATTATGACTGTACGGGATTAGTAATTTCGCGGTGAATTTGGTAGGTGTCTTGTTTATGAGAGCAGGGTATCTACAATACACCTGTTTGTCCTGTTTGTTCTTGATACCTTTTTTAGTCATTTGCCTCTAACACCGACAGGTTCATCCTATTTGACCTGTTTGTTCTTGATACCTTTTTTAGTCATTTGCCTCTAACACCGACAGGTTCATCATATTTGACCTGTTTGTTCTAGATACCTTTTTTAGTCATTTGCCTCTAACACCGACATGTTCATCCTATTTGACCTGTTTGTTCTTGAAACCTTTTTTAGTCATTTGCCTCTAACACCGACAGGTTCATCCTATTTGACCTGTTTGTTCTTGATGCTGTTTGACCTTTCTAAGTCGTTTGGCCTCTAACACTTAAAGGTTCATTCTGTTTGTTCTTGATACCTTCCTAAGTCATTTGGCCTCTAACACGTATAAGTTTATCCTGTTCATCCTGTTTGTTCTTGATACTTTTCTAAGTCATTTGGCCTCTAAAACCTAAAGGTTCATCCTGTTTGTTCTTGACACCTTTCTAAGTCGTTTGGCCTCTATCACCTAAAGGTTCATCATCACGCATCTAAGCGTTCATATCTAGCGGATGGGGTGTAGACAAATATCTAAGGTGATTGCTTATTCTTGAAATTATGTTTTCAGGTGCTTGACGCAAAGTTTGGCTATTTAAAAGATAAGACTATCATTGTCTTTTTCTCATTCTCAAGAAGTTATTCACCTAAATTTTATTTAATGTATATAATCTGACGATGAGAACACGTTTTTCAATCTCACTTCCTTGGTTTGACTTCTCCATGATTTAATTTCAAACGTAACAGCCGCTACGAATGTGTAAAGCTCCGTAAACATTATTTATTCTCTCATCCCAGAGCGCCAATACGACTCTTAACATTCATAATCTCCACACATTTCATTTCCACCATGCTGTTCACCCGCATTTTTCATTTGTTCAAGAAAAACAAATAAATTATGCAGAGTAAAAAGCGCGCCGCGAAACAAAAGAATTCCCAGTTTCCGCGATCTGAGTGACGTGCAACGCCATCTATCGCTTGTTGGCGTGACCAGAGTGCAAATTTTCTCCCCCCCGGCGCTAGATGTCGCTGGGCGACGGCGGCCGTCACTTGCGACATATTTATGGGCAAAAAACGGCATTTTCGCCAGAAACGGAATGGGTTTTAAATGACTGGGTGAATTTGCGCGCGATCTCACGAATTTGTATGCAGATTTAAGGAGAAAGATGTCTGTGAGGAGACAATGTGTTTTTCGCTCGTGCAGACAGTTTTGTTATTTATTTGCTGCGCGCTAGAGAGGTTACCTACTTTTATAAATCTCTCGACTTATCTCCCTCTTTCTAAAAAAGGAAAGCTTTAGGAAGAACCATAAAAATGTTGGCCTTGACAGGTCGGATGTCTTAATTCTTAAATAACAAATGCAACTTGATAAGTTTTTCTTTTATTCAGTTGGCAGAAAACGTACCTAAAAGGTAAATGAAAAACATTTTCAGTTCAAAGATAATTTAGTAAGTAGCGCTGTCAAATGTTTTTGTTACAACACTTTAACTATTCGGTAATTGTAATTGAGTAGGTATATTAGGTGTTTACGACGTTTTTTCTAATTATGATAGTAAATTATTAAGGAAAATAACATTAAAAAAAAGATCAGATTTGTAGAGATCAATTTATAGATACTTTAAATAAAACAGTTGAATTCAATCATTACCTTTGTTTACAAATCTAAGTAAGTATGCTATAACTTCGGGTACGGGTGCATGATAAACGCAAATTAATTTCGATTTTCCCCCTAATAGTTAATTGAAACTATCAACTTCAGTTAGCAAGTCAGACATACACATAAAACTTTAGCCTGACAGACTGGGGAGGCGAGTCCAGTCCCGTCGAGGGGGCCTTCATAAATATCGCCCGTCTGAGACATTGTCAACCGACCACCCTAATTTACTGCCAGTAATTAGGAGTTTGCACTTTGCCAAAGCGATTTGCATCGACCCCACCGATATTAGTTTTCTGTTTTGCATTCGTGAGAGATGTGATATTTTTTGTCATAAATAGTTTCATTGATGTAACCGAAGATGAATTTATTTAAACTTTGTTGTAATAAAAGAAGAATAAAGTTCAATAAATAAAGTTCGTTTAAGTTTGGAATTTCGAAATAATATTTCCCAAATATCCGTGTAGCGCCCTCTGTTGAACAAACTGTTGAACAATTAAAGAACTGGGACAATAGCACCTGTACCTGTACACACCACACCTCTCTCGCTGGAAGGTAGTACTCTGTAATCTTGTCTCGAAAGTTACGGAGTTAAACAGTAGGTGGCGCTATTAGTGAGTCAACTCTGTAAAAATGAGTCATAAACGAATCATTCGAAAGTGTGAACAGCGTTCACTGAACGCAGCTGAAAAGATTTTTAGCGCGGGCGGGATTTTTGACAATGACAGCAAACGTCAAAACAAGTGCCGGACCGGACCGAATTTGGCTTTTGTGTTTATTGTTATTTTTCATGTTTTTCGCAATAAAATCACACAAACGATTACTATTTAGGTAATTAAAATCATAAATTATGGATCCATACGAGATAGAGTTCATAGCCGAGAACAGAATCGTCAGTATTATTCCAAATTTTTCGTACGACAAGATCTACTTGATTTGTGGTGAATGTGGGCCCTACAGAGCTGGTTTGCCCATGAATGTGCCTTTATGGCTTGCAGTGATGTTGAAACAGAAGCAGAAGTGCAGAATAGTGCCTCCAGACTGGATGGATATCGATAATTTGGAGAATATTAAGGAGGAAGAGAAACGGTCCAGGTATGTGTTATTCACTGTAAATCTTGACTCAAACACTTAAAATAATCACTGAAAGTTACTCAATCATCTATAGAATAAAATAATTTTATGAATTTTGTTCCTGGTACACACTTTGTTCTAGGTTATTTTTAGGTTGTTTTCCAGGACCTGACCTATATGGGTTCTAATCTTCGTCCTGATACCCATTGAAGCGTAGTAGTGTAATAAACATCCAAATTTTCATTTATAATGGTAGAATAATTAATTACCAACCTCGCAATCTATTTACTAGGTTTCTAACAACGGTGTTACCTGCTGCTAAATATGTTTTCCCATGAGAATGATGTACTTTCCCGCAGTAAAAAGTGGCCTATGTTACTCAGGATGAAAGAAAGTATCTGTCCAATGGTGAAAGAAGTTTTTAAATTGGTCCAGTAGTTTTTGAGTTTATTTGTTACAAACATACACACTCAAAAATACAAATCTACCCTCTTTATAATATTATTTTAGATTTACCTGCAAAGTACCTCTGTTCATGAACTAATCAAACCAATTTCCTTCTCATTCCAGGTTCTTCACAAAAATGCCTAACGAACACTACATGATTGAAGCCAAACTAATCCTAGGCATCGCCGCAGAAGACGTCCCAAGAGCGGCAGAAATCAAAACCATTATCAAAGACATTTGGGACATCCGCATGTCCAAGTTACGGACTTCCATGGATGCATTGATGAAGGCTGGTGGAAGCTACGGTAGACTAGATCACTTGACCATGATGGAAATTAATTCTGTGAAGCCTTTGCTGCCAGCAGCTATGGATGAGCTTATTAGGATACAAATGGTACCTACTTTTTTCATGCATATATACGCCTTTATCCCTAATGGGGTAGGCAGAACGTAAACAACCTAAACAAAGGTTGTTCCTCCAAGTCTGACAAAGTATTGAGGGTTATTACAGATTTCTGGATATATTGCTGTAGTGACAGGTTGTCAGCAGGTCACATAAATTGCAATATACTGAAACCCTCCGATCCCTTAGCCAGTTTTTACAGCATGCCCGGGAGGAAATGCACCTGGCACATTCTATGTTTTACTCTCGCTTCCAGACCAGCATGGAAGAACTTACTTTTTAAAAATGTATATAACTCTTTTGTGATATCTGAAACTGGGGGTTATAGTGGTAAACTGTTATAGAATAGCAGAGGTACAGATCTATTCCTGATTTGGTAAGAAAGACCAACACAGGGAATACAGTTTCTTGCTCTTGTAATTAAAAATGGTTACTAACTACCACCACAGAATATATAATAGTAATATCCTGTTACTAGCCTTCCTGGGCACAAAGTAAAAAGTTATTGGGGAATGCATGGGTTTTGGTGTTTCAATTTTAAAAGTGGGCTGACAACCTACCACTATGTAATTTATACATACATACATATAATCACGCCTCTATCCGTAATGGGATAGGACAGATTTGCAGTCATATTGCTGTAGTGACAGGTTGTCATAGCCGAAATTGCAATATATAGAAATCGGATCCCTTAGCTGGTTTTTACAGCACGCCTGGGAGGAAATACAGCTGGCACATTTTATGTTTTGCTCTTGTTCAGCATGGAAAAATATTATGTAATTCATACCTGGAACAATTACTGTAGTTGTTAAATACTTCAATACTTCTTGTTAAAAAGTTTCTTTCTTCATCATTACTGTAGACATACATACATACATATAATCACGCCTTTATCCCTAATGGGGTAGGCAGAGCGTAAACGACCTAAACAAAGGTCGTTCAGCCACGTCTGACAAAGTTTTGAGGGTTATTCAAGATGGATTTGTACGTATATTGCTGTAGTGACAGGTTGTCAGCCCATCGCCTAAATTGCAATATACTGAAACCCTTAGATCCCTTAGCTGGTTTTTACAGCATGCCCGGGAGGATATGCAGCTGGCACATTCTATGTTTTTCTCTCGCTCCCAGTCCAGCATGGAAGAACATTACTGTAGAGCTTTACCTATTATCTAAAATGATTCGTTTTGGAAATTCCAGGAAACCAAAAAGAGTATACCAGCCAGCCTTAACAACTCAACATTCAGCCAATCAGCAATGCAGTCGTCCAACTCACAAAATGTTTAGATAAGTGTCAAGTGTTACTCTATAGTGCCTTTGTAAGTACAAATTTTTGTTAATATACTTCGTATTTTTGTACAAATTGATTTTTATTTACAAGCAGACATAGTCCCAGCAGTAATCCGGTAGTGTAGGATAGTAATTTATTTGTGTTCTTAAAACATTGATGGTACATACATACATACATACATATAATCACGCCTTTATCCCTAATGGGGTAGGCAGAACGTAAACAACCTAAACAAAGGTTGATCCGTCACGTCTGACAAAGTTATGAGGGTCATTTAAGATAGATCTGTAGTACATTGCTGTAGTGACAGGTTGTCAGCCCATCGCCTAAATTGCAATATACTGAAACCCTCGGATCTCTTAGCTGGTTTTTACAGCATGCCCGGGAGGAAATGCAGCTGGCACATTCTATGTTTTTCTCTCGCTCCCAGGCCAGCATGGAATAAACATTGATGGTACAGGTTCCATAGTCTTTTGCATGTCCCAATACCCAGTCCGCTATCACTACAATACAATAACCCGGTTCCTTTGCTTCCACTTTCCTCTATAGTCCTACACAACATACATACACACATATAATCACGCCTTTATCCCTAATGGGGTAGGCAGACCTTAAACGACCTAAACAAAGGTCGTTCTGCCATGTCTGACGAAGTTTTGAGGGTTATTTAAGATAGATTTGTAGGTATATTGCTGTAGTGACAGGTTGTCAGTCCATCGCTTAAATTACAATATACTGAAACCCTCCCGTAGCTGATTTTTACAGCATGCCCGGGAGGAAAACCAGCTGGCACATTCTATGTTTTTCTGTCGCTCCCAGGCCGGCATGGAAGTTACCTACACAACCCGGGGGTTATAAAATAAAATAAATAAATAAAATAAAATATGTTTATTTCAAGTAACAACAGACTCATAATTGGGTTAGTAAAAAGATAATGAACTTATGACGTAAGGGTTAGTACAAATCTTATTTTAACAATTTTAATGCCGTGTCATGCAAGTCACAGCAGTGCGTGATATATACACAATCAAACTAACTGCCTCCGTGGTCTAGTGGCTAGTGCCATAGACTCCCGATCCGGAGGTCCTGGGTTCGATTCCCAGGGGGGAAACACAAAGTTGATATTTCAGAATTTATCACTTTGTAAATTTTCCCCAGTTTGGTTTGGACATTGCAGGCTGAATCACCTGATTGTCCGAAAAGAAAAAGATTTCGTGCTTCGGAGGGCACGTTAAGCCGTCGGTCCCGGTCGCTGTGTTTGATAGTGGTCGTTACTTAAAACCATGTCAGAGGCCTGATAGTTGTGCTACTAGGCGGTTCAAAAACTCTGACACCAGGGTTCATCAAGTCGATAGACTCGATAACCCACTTGACAGAAGAAGAACACAATCAAATCTATCGGCTATCATGTTCAGGACGGTTATACTTGGGTATACTTCTATAGTGCATATAGGGATATAACCGGTGCCGGCTAGTTGTCACATTACCTAACATAAAAGTTGTTCAATAGGGCCTCTATGTGTTGGCTTCAACACACACCTTCCAAAAGACCGGGACTCTGTAGTCCCGAGATATAGTAAGACACACAATAATAATAATGTACAGTGGGCATTCATGTCATATTTTCACTTTCCCCTACTTTTTATAACTTAGCAATACAACACAAGTTCCTATGTATTTATTTTATAGATTTTATCATATTATTTTAATCCAAATTTGCTTGCATGCTGGCCTGGGAGCAGATGCTTCTATGCTGTACTGGGAGCGAGAGAAAATCATAGAATCGGCCAGCTGCATTTCTTCGCGGGCATGCTGTAAAAGCCAGCTAAGGGATCCGAGGGTTTCAGTATATTGTAATTTAGGCGATGGGCTGACTACCTGTCATTACGGCAATATACCTAGAAATCCATCTTAAAAAATAACCCTCAAAACTTTGTCAGATGTGGCGGAACAACTTTTGTTTAGGTCGTTTACGCTCTGCTTACCCCATTAGAGATAAAGGCGTGATTATATGTATGTTTGTAAAATTGCCTTTAATATTTGCACACATGGCAACTGACGAAAACTCTTTCGTTAATTTTTTGTAAGTGCTAGCAACCCGCCCCGGCTTCGCACGGAAATTACCAGTATTTCTCTTCTATATTATGCCTGTATTATACATATAAACCTGACTCTTGAATCACTCTATCCATTAAAAGAAACCGCATCAAAATCTGTTGCGTAGTTTTAAAGATTTATGCATACATAGGGATATAGGGACAGAGACAGCGACTTTGTTTTATACTATGTAGTGAAGTTATCATATTTCTATGCTACCTAGTTAACTGTGACCTAACCTAATTTAATATCCCTTTATCAACTAATTTCATTCTAAATTTCTAATTTACTCAGTAATCATTTTGTCCCACTATCATTTATCTTTCATTTTAATTTATTATGACTGTAATGTTATTGTTATCATAACAAATAATAATGTATTCAATTACTTTCTCGATTATGTTATCAAATTAGGTTTTAGGTCTCTAGTTAAATACTAGAATGCCCTTTGCCCTAGTATGCATAGTTCATATACTATTTAAGATACATGACTTGTAGTGTTGCATGTAAATTTGTGTTTTCATACATACATATAATCACGCCTTTATCCCTAATGGGGTAGGCGGAGCGTAAACGACCTAAACAAAGATCGTTCCGCCACGTCTGGCAAAGTTTTGAGGGTTGTTTAAGATAGATTTGTAGGTATATTGCTGTAGTGACAGGTTGTCAGCCCATCGAATAAATCACAATATACTGAAATTCTCGAATCCATTAGCTGGTTTTTACAGCATGCCCGGGAGGAAATGCAGCTGGCACATTCAATACAATACAATATTCTTTATTGCACAACAGAAATAAAAAGGAACAAACGTGACAGTACCATATAGGCGGCCTTATTGCTAAAGCAGCAACTTCTACCAGGCAACCTTTGGGTATAGAAATTGTAGAAGCATTTTATGTTTTTCTCTCGCTCCCAAGCCAGCATGGAAGGAATTGTGTTTTCCGTGCTTCAAAAGGCACGTGGCCCAGAGTGCTATGTCTGCTAGTAGTTTTATTGTATCATAAAGCCAACTCCTTTATTTAAAAACATTAAATAGTTATATTTTGTGGTAATCTGTAGTGTAAATTGATTTTTTTGTAATAGAATTCATTATTTTAAATAGAATTCATTTGTTTATATTATGTTGGGAATGAAACAAAATATTATAAAAAAGAAAATATATTTCCATCTTAAATACTAAATCATGTACATTGTCACCTTACATCTAAGAATGAAAACACTAAATCTAGCAATAATTAGTCTAGACTTAGGCTACTTTTTGTTAGTCTCATTGCAGTTATAAGGTACTTATTATAGCTACTTCAATGCCTAGGTAACCTAAATACTAGGTATTAGTTTTATTGAAGCTAGATTAGGGTCTTAGGAATCAACAAGAAGAATAAATCTCAACTGATGGTCTTATAAAACTTCTTTTTTTTATACCAACTTGTTCTGCTGCCCATACTGCTCCTTTTTCTTTACAGCTTCAAAGAGAGTCAACCGCAAAACACATGTTTGTAACAAGGTTAAAGTCTGCGGTTCAGTAATTTGAAGCTCTGTTAAGTTGCAAAGAAAAAGCTTTTCATGTGCCGCAAAACACGTTGGTATTGATAACTCATCGCTAAATAAACGAAGTGAGAATTTTTGTACGTGTGATATTATTCTACTTGCTTTTTCCAAGTCCTTCTTCAGTCTCAGTTGTTTTATATTAGTTACAAAATTACATTAAAAAAATGTTCTCTAACCGTTTACAATAGATTTAACTGGAATGTTACATTTCGGTTGAGATACACTTAATTCAAACTCTATTTAGATAGATATAGAGATCTAATTAGCATGGATTTATATTATTTGTAAAATATATAACGTTGGGATTATTCAAAGAAGCTATTTTAGAAAACACACAAAAGAGACCAAGTTGAAAAATATGCTTATACAATATAGAAATATATAATTACATACAGCTTTAGCCGTGTTATACATTTATGTTGATTACATTCGCTGAATTAAATGTACACTTTTTTTCGCTTTATAATGCAATGTAATCAAAACACTTTGGTCTAACTCCAGCCTTTAAACACACAGATATTGAAAGTCTTTTTTATTAGTACTTTTTTTAAATAAAAATATATTTACAAATGTTAAATCTTTTTTTTAGACCGCTTTTATGTACAATAAACAAATAGATTTCAACAAAAACTTTCGGGGATAAATTATATTGTAAAAAAACAGAAATATATACAAAGATCTGCCGATATAACGAAACCAAACATGCGTCAAAGACATATTTGTTATTTTTGGACGACTATTAATTTATCCAAATGGTTTTTGGTTTAGCCTTCGATGTTGTCTCCTAAAGGCCAATAAAAACGCGTTTTGGACTCAATGGGGATTCGACACACTATTTTTGCAGTTTCCTATAAAAACGTGTGCATAATACTTCAGTTGTTACGAGATTACATTATTTATGGCACGGAATACTTAAGAATTACTTTACCTCGAAAAAGCGTGAACACTCTTTGTTAACTTGGTCCTTTTTCATTTAAACAATCTCTGTTAACTTGGCGATATTTAAATAGCATTTGTTCTATAATAATGAAAGACAATCGACTATGGTGTGTAGCTTACCGACAGACTTCTTAAGGTAGTGGGGGAAAGTTTACGCATCTAAAATTCATACTTTTTAATTTTCGATGCCAAACCTATACCATTTTATGTCAAGTTATTTGCCGGGAACTATACTGTTGGTTGTTATATTTGAAAATTATTATGCTCAGTTTTTCGAGGCACAAAATTCCTGTGCTATGCTTACGTATCCTTTGAAACAATGCTTAGTTTGTTACGTTCTTCTGGCGGCATTGAAACTCAAGAGATCTTCAGTGAAAGGATAACAATGCTGCTTGCGCGCTTTTAGAACTACTTTATACACGGTGTAAGGGACAGCTTCCCGCAAACGTGTCGGAGGCGCGTTTCCTTAAAGAATTTCTCTGTCAAAGTTGATCAGTTGACTGAGCATGAGCAACCCATATCAGATTGCAGGAACCTGTCCCTTACATTTTTTTACCATCTAGTTGTCCGAAAACTAGCTTAAACTAAAAATGTACACTTAAGCTATGACTTTTAAATTACTTAACACTAGATAACAATGACTTGTTTTAGATTTTGTGCGCTGTTCTCAGCCTAACTGCATAAAGTACGTATATGCGAAGTATTGAAAAGAAATCTTCTTAGAAAAATCTAGAAGTGTTATGCTAAATATAAATACAAACCTAAACTTACACAGCTACGATTTTACTCGGATCAACTTTAACCCTTAGAAACATAACGTCATCTTTGACAAAGTTCCTTTTCTTGAGCATTTCGTGGGACACAAACCTTGGAAAACCAAAACCCAACGCATCGGGTTCCCTTGAAGGTCTTTGGAAGTTCTTCCAAGTGGGGTCTGGGACGAAGCTTTCCACGATATTGCAAGCTCGATCGGGGGTGGCGCTTTGGTCGAATAGCGTGAAGGATACGGTATGGGCAAATGGCCAGCGGAGTAGGGCGTCGTATTCGCCAGGTAGGATCTTTATGTAGACGGACATGTGTGTTGCTTCGCCTGCTCCGTTGCCGTTTAGGAAGAGTGATGCCTGGAATGAAAGAAATAGGTCTTTATTATTTCGAAAACATGAACGTTATTAGGAAGTGTTTTGAGCAGACGTTAGGACGAAAATCCGTTAGCATAGCAATCAGCAATATAATTAATTTATTTAGCGTTGCGTTATCGATACGAACTTGTTTTGCTGCCTATAAACTGCTTTTTCTTTACAACTTCTAAGAGAGTCAACCGCAAAACACATGTTTGTAACAAGGTTATTGTCTGCGGTTCCGGAATTTGAACCTCTGCTAAGATGCAAAGAAAAAGCTTTTTATTGACCGTAAAATACGTTGGTATTGATAACTCAATGTAATGTTAACGAAGTATACACACTCTATTCTATGATTCATCCTAAATCCATTTAAAAAATATCAGATGTCTAAAACGACTTTAATAAGCCGATAAATGTCTACTTAACCCGTAAGGATTATAGTCTTAATTTTATGTCATTTTGTAATAGTAAATTGCAAGACCTACTAAAATAATAATGGCGTATTTTTTCCAAGAATGTATCAATTTACTTATTTAATAAGTTACGAGCTGTTACAACTACACTGCAGCTATAATTTGGAGCAATTTAATTAACGACTGTCCATGTGGGACTGTGACTAAGCAATGCTAATTCCGTAGTTATTGTACAGGGTGTTTTTGAATTTTATCATACGGGGTGTAAGGGACAGCGTCCCGCAAACTGATAGGGGTTGCTCAGTCAACGACACTGAACAACTTCCACCAGGAATATATTTTTTGGAACAGAAAAAGAAAATTGGCTTTTCCATACATATTGTCTGATTGGTAATTTAGTACTAAGGGGATCATTTGGACGAATTATAATTTAACATACATACATACATACATACATATAATCACGCCTTTATCCCTAATGGGGTAGGCAGAGCGTACACGACCTAAACAAAGGTAGTTCCGCCACGTCTGACAAAGTTTTGAGGGTTGTTTAAGATAGATTTGTAGGTATATTGCTGTAGTGACAGATTGTCAGCCTGTCGCCTAAATTGCAATATACAGAAACCCTCGGATCCCTTAGCTGGTTTTTACAGCATGCCTGGGAGGAAATGCAGCTGGCACATTCTATGTTTTTCTCTCGCTCCCAGTCCAGCATGGAAGTACAATTTAACAGAGAAAAATATGACAGACATTCGATTTCAAAACGCCTATGAAAAAATATTTTGACTCCTTATAAATAGTGACCACTTTTTTAAAAGAAACAAAAACAATTTTATGGAATTTTGTATATCTGATAGACAGTAAACAATAAAAAAAAACATTATCAAATTTATAAACTCAGACAGCTTTAACATCAGCCTGTATATCCTTGTCTAAATCCGGTCTGCACTGCGCGTACGCAGGTTAGTCATCAGATATTATTCACCAGTTGGATGAAAATAAACACCCTTTGTTAGTAAACAAAAGGGTGGATTTGTCATAACTTTGTCATTACTTTCCAATTACAAGTGCCCACTTAGTTTGATGTAACTTTAGAAATATTTGTTTTAAAATGTTATAGCATTATCATCATATTTATCATATATTTTAACATACATACATACATAAATCACGCCTTTATCCCTTACGGGGTAGGCAGAGCGTTTAACGCCTCGTAAAAGGCGCTTTCGCCACGTCTGACAAAAATTGAGGGCAATTTTAGATTGTAATATGTATTGCTATAGTGACAGGTTGTCAGCCCATCGCCTAAATTACAATACACTGTAACCCTCGAGTCCCTTTTGCTGACTTCAACAGCATGCCCGGGAGGAAGGGCAGCTGGAACATTCTATGTTTTTCTATCTCTCCCAGTCCAGCATGGAAGTATCATATATTTTAAGTAGAAGAAGAATATATTTTGAATGGGACTGTTCTCTAAGAAGGCCCAAAATACATGCAAACATAGTCACGTCTTTATGCCTAATCGAACAGACAGAGCGTCAACCACATAATAAAATCGCGTTTAATTAAAAAAACTGGTGTAATTTCAAACGGAAATAGAAATATTTTCTATTTGTAAATCGGCTTGGAATCATTATTATTATTACTATTACTATCGCTATAGTGACAGGACAAGTCGCCTCTTCCTGAACTGCAGTACCAACCATCAAAGAAAACTAACCATCTGGTATGTTTTGTTATCAGCGTGAAAGTCCCAAAATGCTTTGACTTTTCTACGACCTTGTAATAAAAGTCCACTTGACATGCGAACTTGTTAATTGAAGAGTTGAAGACATGTGCAGATTTTTTTTTAAATGTTACTCGTATCTAGGCATGAATGAGCGTGTGTCGTTTACTAATGAGTTGTTAATGAGTTTCAAGAATCCGAAAGTGATTGATGAATTGGTCCGAGAATTTGTCAGTTTCAAGAATCAAGTCGAAAACAAGAGCTTTTTTCTCTTACTATCGAAATAACACTTGTATCTCTTTTCTCTCTCTCATCATCTCCCTAACCTTACCGCGTATCTCACGGTCAGACGATTGAACGAGAGTTCTGCTTTTACACAGAGCGACTACCATCTGACCTCCGCAACCCAGAAGGGAAACCAGACCCAATCCTAGATTAGGTCAGAGATTTCAAGCCGCCAATGCTTAGCACTGGTCTTTGACTTAACGACTAATATCTTCGGTGTTAAAGGATATTAATTGGGACCAACGGTTTAACGTGCACGGAAAAAGCGCCGAATAAACGTACATATAAAATTCATAAACAGAAAAACGCACTGGTACGTGGTGGGATTCGAACCACGAACGACCTCCCGCTCAGGAGGCAGCGGCCCTATCCACTACACCACCGGTAACCACACGAAGTAGCAATAAAACTAAATCTATTTTGAATCTCTCCAGGAGATATACGCAATAGTATTTGCAGTCATAAAGTGACTCATCCGGTGTTAATCTACTTTTAGACTCATTATAAAATTCTTGACCTAAATCAATTGTAAAACGTACAGAACGTATTTTTTGCGCTATAAAACGAGTGAGCAAGACAACGGTATAATTGCTTTGTCTGATTCAAATGCATCATACTCTCCGAGGATCCGAGGGTTTCTGTATATTTCAGGCGATGGGCTGACTGACCACCTGTCACTACAGCAATATACCTACAAATCTATCTCAAATAACCGTTAAAACTTTGTCAGACATGGCGGAACGACCTTTGTTTAGGTCGTTTACGCTCTGCCTACCCCATTAGAGATAAAGGCGTGATTATATGTATGTACATTCTTTAGTCTTATAAAACTGTTCAACTGTAATTTCAAGTTGCGTTCCACAAGGAAATCTTTTAGGTCCACTACATTTTATTACCTTCATAAATGACATCCTGCTGTCATATTATTCTCCATCATGCTTTATGCTATAATACGGTAGAACTCGCAAAAGTTTTCTTGTCCACCGATAACGTGTATTATACTAAAAGAAAGGGAATCTCACCTGTAACTTGTATCCATACTGGCTGGTATAAAACGCTGGCGACACCAACTCAACACCATCCTTGCACTTTGCCTCCGCCATCTTGGCTGCCCAGTCCGTGATCCTCCAGACTAAAGCCCCGGAACAGTTGACTGATAGCCTGGAGACGGCTGCTCTGAGGGTTTCCAGCTGTCTGGCTTGTCTGGTGGCTAGTGCGGAGACGAGGGCGAGGTGTTGTTGGCAGGATTCTTCGGTGTGTCGCTCTAAGGCTTGTCTTGTTCCCTGTAAATAAGAAAAATGGTTTATAAACTTGATTTTAGCTTCGTAGTTCTTACATAACTTCACGTACCAGGGCATATGGTCAAATATTGATGTTTCTCTTTACACGGTCAGTCAATATTCATTACTAAGATAGTTTATTGTTTTGGATTGAAGATAAACACAGAAACGGACTATAAAATAGATTTTTTATGTTCCAGAATACAATGACACAGATAGATAGTAAATATTATGACCACTTACAACCGTGCTTGTATCCAAACATATAACATTTTCTATTAAATCTGATATATTTTCCTCTAACACTCTATCCCCATTAAAATCATAACGTAAAACAGCAAAGCCATAAATAATTTCTAACCCAGTTAAACGCACTTCTTGCAATAAAATCTACTTTGCAGTTTATAGCCATGTTATTACCACTTTGGGTTTATGACTTAGCCATAATCTGACATTTGGTAGTAGATTTCGTACGATTCGGAAATGTGTGGCAGTGGTGCGCCAAATCAGATAAATATTTCAGAAATATTGGTCAGGAAATTGGGCTACTGAAACTGTTTTATAGGCTCTAAACACGGCACTTCGCTGTTGATATCGTAAAAAGGTTTCATAATGAAGAAACCTTTTTACGAACCTTTTATTAGAAACAGCATTTTACTCTGTAACAGAGTATTTAGATGGTAATTTTTAATTCAAATTAAAGTATTAATTTATATGTATTTTGTAATAAAACTATTGACATGAATTTTTAATTTGTATAAATTATTACTGTTATTATTTTAGTTGAATTTACTATTTGACATATTAACTGAATTTAACCTATATTGTACAATTTTGTTTTGACGATCACTTTACGGAGAACATTATTCTATTTATTGTAATTTAATTTAATTGTGAAACCTGTATTGTGAAATAAATAAACTAAACTAAACTAAACTTTTGAAAGTTACATTAAACGGTAACTTATAGCCGAGATTTCAGGCATAGACCAGAAAAAATAGAAATAAATATATATAATACATTGAGACTAACCTTACGGCTAAAACTAATAATAGATACTTACTGTGCCGACCCCAAATGATGAGACAAGGGCAAGAGAATAATCAATGAAACTCACCTTAAATCTACACCCAGCATCTCTGAAAGCGCAAGCGACGCCGGCGGCAGTGCAGTGGTCACGCAAATGCGCGTCCAGCTCGTCACGCGGCACCGCAGCGGCTGCGCAGCGTTGCGGGCACGGGACAGGTGCGCGCGCGCAGGTCGCCCCATGGGCCGCCACTGTATCCTGCGGAGATACATAATTCATGAATGGAAAGGCCATATGGGCAACAGCTGGGACAATTACAGTGAAAGAGGTGGACTAAGGCCAGGTTTTCGGAAAGTTCTCGAAAAGTGAACAATTTGTGGATAAACGTAAACACGAAAATGCCAAAGGTGCAGGCCCGTATCGGAATTTAAACTTCTATAACACAGGAGACAGGGCCAGGAGGCAAGCATGTTGACAGATGTTATGGGTTAATTAGGGTTGCTATATACGGAACAAATTATTTTTTCCGAGCCTCGTACGGACAAATTTAAGATTTGGCTCTTGGAAGTGTTCAACGTGTTACGGTGTTTTATTTTCTGATAGACTATTCTGGGAGGCAATGTTTTTCAATGAATCTAGTTGGCTTTTATGGGTATAGCGATAGAGACGTTACGATTATGGCCTAAGTCACTTAAAGCTTTTTAAGTTCTAAAAAAAGCTAATGAGTTTAGATGTTTTCTAGATCATCTTTATTAGAAAGTTGCTTCTAGTTTCCAAAATGGTTATATCTTCATTTCCGATACAGGAACCTTCATTTCTCCTCAATTGTTTGTCATCAATATATTACCTGGGTGTATCTCTGACCGCAATGTCTGCATGGCACAAGCCGTTTACTGCAATGCTGTTGGATATGTTGTTGTGTGTGACGTCTTTGGACCTTAGCTCCACACTTGTTCTCGCAGTAAACAGGCTCGTGGCCGCAGTTTCCTTGATGTTCCTGGAATGACAATGACATATCAATCAGACACGTAATTGGGATTAGGAAAAATGGGATGTTTGAAGGGCTATTGGCATTCTATTGCCTCGTTAAGGAGTTCTAGCAAATTTTTGGAGACAATAATTTGGTGTGTTAATTGTTTCTTAGCTCATTAGAATTGTTTATCTTAATGTGTTTAATTGTATCCAGAATATCATCCTTCCAGAAAACAACTTAATAATGATCTTTATCTATTGTTTGAGCTTTCCAATATTACTACATAGATGATTTACTGATAGCGTTTGCTTGGCTATACGTGCGTTGAACGTACTTGACATTTTAAGAACATCTTATTGCTTCCTACAATACTTGAGTTTCTCAACTGCCTTTTGTTTAGTTTACTGTCTTATTCGTGAGGCTACGTTCATTATCTTATTAGAAGGCAAATTTATTAGTCACTGATACTAAATAAGCGTTACTAAATAATTCTTACGCAACTCTGTATAACATTTAGCATCTCTATAATTATGATTCTGCATTTCGTTAATTACTGCTAATAAATAAGCTTGTAATCTGTTAAGGGCGTTAGTCACGCTATCCGCATTTAAAATATAATCTATAGGCATTTAGGAGTTTCAATTGATTAAGTTTCCAAGGATGCCCTTTATTTTAGAAATGGGACTAGGCCAAACTGTTTTCGCAGTCATCAATAAATTTATTTTATCTCATACTGCGTACCTCAAGGATGAATTTTAGCCCGCTACTATTCTTTGTCTTCATCAATGACATGACATTAGTTTATTGTTCTTTTACGAATAACTGGCCTTTTACCTCAGATCATCATACGATTTAGATTAAAAGTATCCTTGTTCACTTAGAGCGTAGTTCCTGTGGAATTATCTTAGTGCGTTGCCGGTTCGTCCTGACTCCTTGCCATAAGGTCCTTTCAAAAAGAGAAAGTGACTAGGCTCACCTCAAGTGCACTCCCCGAGAACTCCTTGCCGCAATGCTCGCAGTTGGCGCGGCGGCGCGGGCAGGTGTAGCGCAGGTGGTCCTGCATCAGCACGCGCGGTATCATCGCGCCGCACTGCGCCGCGCAGAGCACCGCGTCGTGCTTGCACGTGTTGAGGTGCGCCTGCGCATGGTGATAGGGGATTTGAATTTTTGAACGTTTTTTTGGTAAAGGTATATAAAAGGAGAATATAAAATTTGTATTGGCACATATTACTTATCGGCCTGACCAAACAAATCAGTATACAAATATAGTAAACAAATCATGACAATACCTATAATTATTATTTTATTTAACTAAAATGCTAATGTAACTTCTTTAACTAGGTAATTAGTGAAGTACCTGTCTTATCTATTAATTATTGACGAAAAAAGTACGTGTTTACTTATTGTGACACAATTCATTGAATATTTTAAAGTCTTGAAATTATCAACAGTATAAACAACAAAACAAAAATCAGGTTGAACAAACGTATGACTGTTTACTTTCTTTTCTTAAAAGGGTCATAAAGTTAAGCCTTTCTTTTGGAATAAGATTGAAATGGTAGCCGAGCTAGTTCAAGACATTAGATAAATTAACGGGGACATGTTAAACACACGTATGGGAATATCTAAAATACTTTTACGTTACTAGTGTTCAAACATAGATAATGAAAATGGGTAATATATGGAGTGTAAGGGACAGCGTCCCACGGACTGATAGAGGTTGCTCAGTCAAGGAAACAGCAACTTTCATCAGGACTTTTTTTCAGGAAGAAAAAAGTGACTTTTCCATACAAAATGTCCATCTCGATCTGACAATATGTACGGAAAAGCAAAAAAGAAACTTCCTAAAATAATTTCCTGGTGAAAGTTGTTCAGTGTCGTTGACTGTGCTATCAGTTTGTGGGACGCTGTCCCTTACACCCGGTATGACTCTAGATTAGAACAAACAATATGTCCTGAGTGTACTATATTATTATCCAAGACGAATTTCAATTATCTTACCTTGAGTTTGCGTAGTTCGTCGGACCATTGGCATCCTTCTTTATGATGGATACAATACACCACAGATCCCATTATAGCCTTTTCAGACTCCGGGTCTGGATATATCTGAAACAAAACAAAAACAACATTGAAAAACAATTCAAGTTACACAAAAACGTGGAACGGAATTTTTCACACCTTTCTTAGCTTTGCTAGGAGCTTTTTAAACATTTTTGAAAGTGAAAATTCTTCAACAGAAAACACGACGTCAGAAGCAACGACTGCTGCTAAGACTGATTGGGCGCTGGCCACGCTGGCATAACGGATTAAATAGGACAACGCGATTAAAAATAAACCAACTCAAAAAGAGAATATCAAACCAGCCAGCGTGAGCTGCTCATACGTACCGTGCGCTCGAATATGGAACACATCGTTCGGAAATATGCAAAATGGCTGCCGTTTGTTTTTCGCGCGTAATAAATTCTAAATTCAAAGCAGGAGTGTTCACCGCAAGGGCCTGATACGAAATGAATGCGTTCCCGTCCGTTTGTACTTTTACGTTATCTTTATGGGTGCAACGAACAGATGGCTGACTCTGTGGACCACCGTTCCCTTGTGTTTGCGCCGAGATAAGCGTGATTTTTCACTTCCCAAACCAGCTGGGTAATGGAATGAGCAAATAAACTCGTTAGATTCCTTTGAACAAGTTTCTTTCACATGCCCAAGCTATTTTTTCTCAGAATCTTGTGAGCCTTAATGAGATAATATAGTGTAGGTTCGTATTTGTCGCTCCGACTGTTCAAATAAATAAAATCAACGAAAGTTATACGTAGTCTTGTTTGTAAACAACTCGCTGAGTTACGATTTGAAGCATCCCAAGCGGGTTTTACTAGGTGCAGAGATGTCACTGTGAGCACACATGTCTTCAGATCCCTGTCAATGTTTATCTACTACATGCCACTTTAACCTGTGCTTCTAAATCCATCGAATCATTACTACACATGCCCGCAGTGACTCGAACCAACAAACGAGCATTGGAAGTGACACACCTCGACAGTGTGAAAGATCAAAACGGTCTCGTAGTACGAGATGTTCTATTTACAAACATTGAAGCATGTGGTCATCGGCATGGCTGCCGCATAACCGTAGCACCTTAGGATATATATTCTACACGGGCGAAACAAAGTACCTAATCTCAACTGTCAATGCGATCAACTATATTTCCTAAACCTTCGTCGTAAGGATGATAGTCCTGTGTTAAGTCGGAAAAGCGTAGATGCTCTCAAAGTTGGAGGCGTATAAATTTTCAAATATAGAATGTTATTTGTGTCGTATTCTAAAAAGATGGACCGCGATGTGTTGAACTCTCCCGCATCGCTCAATTATAGAACTCGTTGTATCGTAAACATTTCAGGATTAGAACGTCAAAGTTTCCAGAACTGCGCTGGCGCATACGTCCTTTTCAACTCAATGAATGTTCAACTGCAGCAAAAGGATAGACTGAAAATGAGGATGCCTCTCTGCCATTTGTTAGATATCATTCGTTCAGAACTGACATTAACCACTCTTAGTCCACAGATAAGATTAAAGGAGTCAGGCTTGAAAACATAAATCGTTAGGTTATACACCGTGACCAAATACGGACGCCATTAGAGTGTAATTTAGGGACTATTAATCAAAAGTAGACTTAATACATGCAAATGATAAGGCGGGAAGCTTACGAAATGCAATAAAGTAAACAAGAAGTCTATAATTGGCAATCGACACGCCTACACCTGTCTCAAGCCTGGGAATTGAATTAAAAGCCGTTTTGATTGGAACCGATTAATTAAAAAGACAAGGAATGTTTGCGAAGGCGTAAAATTAGAATTTAAATCTAGGAACAAACATCGAAAGTGGCGATAAAGTGCAAGATAAAATGGCGGCTAGCAACATAACAGCAATCGTAAAGAATGCATTTAATAATACCAAAAGGAACCAACATGCAACTATCGCGAAAGTGTTTCCTGTAAAAACAGATTAACACTATGATTATACTGTTAACATAGTTGACGTGCAAAAACATATGCTTTCGAGCGTTGGCATTTAAAGAAAGCAACAAGAATGATCAGCAAATAGTGAACTTGATGTTGAATGAGTCGATTAAGGAACCGAGTCGAAAGCAATTTTAATGCTTAGTTCAATCATTCATTGATTCAACTCAAGGTCTCATCAGCGAAGGTTATGAGTGCGTGGGTTAAGACGTGATGCAACTAAGTTATCGGGCATCCCGTGGGTGGTTACTAGGTATTTCTTGATTAGTTATTTTATTCCTTATTCGTATAACAACCTGTTTACTGCGTGCTCATTGCTTTTGTCTCAAGGTCTAAGTCTTTTGCTGCAGATCCAAATCCGCATGTTATGTCCGAACTTTTACTTATTACGTGTTGGTCTTTTGTGCATTCTATGCAGTACCATTTGACTTGTCAACAACAAAAGCTAAATTGTTACCATTTGTGGGTTACATAACACATGTGCGCAATAAGTCCATAGAAAAAGCAAGCTTTATGTCCTGCACGTTATTTTCGTCTGTACAATTGCCATGTTAAATTCATTGGACAAACGTGTCCGGTGCTCAGCGGGCGACAATTTTAGGTTGCTAATTTATTTTACAAGTAGATAAATTAATGTTTTAAAAAAATTGCATTAATTTCAAATGGTGATGCTCCATTAATTAGGCCTTCTGCAACAATGCAAAAAGTGCAATAATTTTCGTATTTATTTTCAAACCTAAAGTGGATAGTATTTAAACAGTGTTGTCCCCTTGTTTTCATCAGTTTCTTTGTCAGTTTACACTTTTTGTTGTGTTTACAGAGTGCTCCACCGATTGATTGACAACTGACGGCGCTCTACGTTACAAATTTGAAGTCTACCCTATAAATTCTGCCCTAATCTTTATTTCTATACAAACAAGGTAGAGTTTAGTAAAATTGACAGTAACGCAGATGAACGTAATCTATAGTATCGGTTGAGCTATCGACACACGTTGACGTGGGAATGTAAACAGAAGGCCGAAAATATCGGGATTATTTTCAAGAAAACCCTTGTGTAGTAAACGAAACTTGTTGCTAGCTTGCAATAGAACTTTAAAGAGCTTGTTTTTAGCCCTGTTACACTTAAGATTTTCTGAAAAGAGTCTCGCCAGCAATAAAATAATAGTCGTCGTTTAAAAAAAAGCTTTAGTCGTAAACAAGAAAATAGTACCTAACAGTTATAATACCAAACCGCAGTTGAGTAAGTAATTTAAACAAAAAATGTGATCTTTATCAACGCACATAACCCTTCTACATCTTTACAAACCACAGCCAATCTTTCATCTTTTTCTTCGCAACTGCAAAAGAAAAGGCCAGCAGTTGGTCAAACATAAACCAACTGTGATGGAATGAGTTCGATGCCCGGAACCTTACTGTGGAATATGTAATGTCTTGCCATTAAACACGCTATCGGTTTAAAAATAGAACAAGCACTTTTAGAATAAAACTTTTGCGACATCAAAAGTGGGATACGGAATGATGTTTATCTGGACGACTCTTTTGTTTTGGTGAATGTTATCTAATGCAATTATAGAAAAAGTCGCCTCAATCAAACAATAGACACCATACGAACACAATTATGATACAGGAAGTTTAAACAATAAATATACCTAAACAATGCCTAGTAATTTTATTGTTACCGAGCTTTCTTTCCGACAAAAAATCGACACCTATTAAAAGTGCGTTCAGAAATAATAACATGTGGGAGTGATTACGGTATTATCTCATTTCATTCACAAACTCAGAGATTCATTGAACAGGCTGTATATGATAAATCATCGTCCAATGCTAATGCATCTTTTGTTTTTGTTTATGCAACGTCAATCGGTGTCAGAGTTGATTATTAGTAAAATACTGGCACGAAACACGGTAAAATAAAAAAAAAAATTCGAACATTACTTCGAATTTGTTTTCCCGCGCAAAGGGGGTCGTTCTAAATAGAACACTTCATCAGAATGGGTATGGAACATGATATCAATTAGGTTGGCTGTCGACACGACATGCCAGTGTCGGGTTTCATTTGAGTTTTCAAATCAAGAATCCACCTGACAGCATTTGTTTTTGCTTTTTGTATAAACATGACCAAAATAATTAAATTAATAATAAGTTGGATATTTTGTTAAGCAAACCTAACCTGATGATAACTACCTATAACAAACGAAAGTGATGTAGTCAGTAAAAAGCCTCTTAAAACTCTTAACATAATCGAATAGATTATTCTAGCAAGTCAGCCTTTCCAACGATTGTGGCATTTCAAATTTCGAACGTCTTGTGACGCGAGTTCCCGCCAAACCGCAGGCTAACCAGCGCATGCGTTAGGTCATTTGATCACGTACTGTTATTCCGCGTGTGAAAACACTTCGCACGTCCTATAGTGGTGTTTTTAAGACCTACTTTTATAAAAACGTCCGTTCGAGATAAGATAGTGAAGATTCTTCGGAGATAAATGTCAGATTCGTCGTAAGTCTTTGTATTCTTCAGTAACAATAATTTCTCAACTAAGGATGTCCTTGAGCAACCTAAAAGCCTTCACATACGTGCATTGCACACATGAACGCCAGAGTCTAGTTTACAGCTCGCACAATGCCTATCTAAATGTCAATTTGCCCTTCCCTTCTCACATTCCTGTGGCAGTCCAAGTGGCGTCTCTACATTGACGATTTTATTTTAGGTATTAAATTAAGGGGACCGGCATTTTGATTCGCAAATGTACCTTGAATTGTTAGGTCGTCCAAGTAAACTGACCTAGACACAAACTTAGTAACCAGTTTCATGTGAATGTGAGTCGAAGCATTTACATCGCCGTTGTCGTTCTTTAAGAGACTAGAACACTCAATTTGAATCGCCAATGTATCTCGAAATCGTTATGTCGTCCAAGTATACTTGTATTACAGCTCCCTTCAATCACAGTCGACCTCAGCAAGTCGTACGACAAGAATATAAATGAATGTGGGTGGGGGCGCTGCAGTATAGAGAGTACTGTCAATTTCGCAAGATGGCGGCGTTAGTTCCATTTTCCCCACGTTCATTAAACCCTTGTCGTACATATGCTCACTAACCGTTTGCACGGATTGGATAATGGCGCGAGGGTATGCGTCCGCGCAGATTGATCGATCGCCGGAAACCGCCGCCATTTTGTTTTGTTATTATGCGAAATTGCCGGTTCCGTCTCTTGTGTCTGTTCGGGGACATTGGCCAGGTCCTTGATCTCATTTTGTTTGTTCGAATAATGGGTTTGATCTACTTTTGATGTAACTACCAATACTGCTGCTATATCAGCTACACACAGCTAATGTAACTGATAAATTAATAAGTACTCCGTCCTTTCATAAACGGAAAAACCAAATAGCAAATTTTCATGAGGAATAAATAAATCTCAAAGCACACAGTTATTAGGTCAATCATAAGAGTCACATTTGACGTAGGTATTAACTAATGAAATGATTCAATAATTCACAATTCTCAGATCGTTACTCATTCTAAATGTCACTGACCACTCACATTGATAAAATATGTGCACTGAACAAAACTACGTAAACAATTTCTATATTCATAATTTTGTAAGTATGTTGTGGTTTTTGCTGACGTAAAACAAATCGTAAATGATTGTTATTTCCTTGCCTACTTGTACGCATAGTATTCCCAGGTATTCTAGTTGTTTATTTTATGTCTAAACTTAAGTTAGAATTCGCCTGAGTGGTTATAGTCCATTAAAGTCACCCGCAGTAAAATGTTCGCTCTTTAAGATAATGTTCTACGCTTTTAATTGCCTGAAATAATTTTAGCTTTACTGCTGACTATACCGCGATAGGTATTTTACAGCCATGTAAACTACGAAATGAGTTATCCTACCCATAACAAGAGCATTAATTCTTTTAACGGTTACCCTTACGATCTTGTTAACTTTACACCACCAAGTTTTCGTCAAGGCACTCTCGCGCATCGTAACTTCATCATCAGCGCCATTTTGGTATCTTTATCTCCCTCTAACCTATTACAATGGACAAAGCGAGAGAACCCAAAAGCAGTAAAGATGTCTATTTACGTGATGTGTTCTCATGTGATCATTAAATTACTGAACAGTATGTGAAGTAAGGTGTTGTGTTTGAAGTGGTCTGGTAAAAATAGGTTTATGGTGGATTCCGGCGGTAAAGAAAACTAACATTGAACATGCGGGTTCAAAGGATTAAAAGAAAAATATTGATTTTTGAAACAACGAAAAGATCGTAGAAAATTAAAGTGTCTACTCGTGCATTGTAATTAAGTAATTTATCCAAAATGTATCCAAAATTGCGCAGACGAGCTGACAAATGACTCTAAGCACTGTGTTCCTTTCCAGTTCGTAAGGTAGGATTTCAAAGAAATGTTAACTCCAATTGTATTATTTACCAAGCAGAAAGAAACACCTTGCAATCATCTTGTCCTAAAACATCAAATTCTTGAAATCTGTTAAAAGGACAATAAGACCATAAACATTGAAGCATCCGCAATCCTCCTCATCATCATCACAACAACCAGAGTACCGGAGATACGTTCCGTTGTTTTTATAAAACGCGCATGTTGCAAAAAATGCGCGTGCGCTTATGCAATGTTAATTGACGCTGCGAGATGGAGAAGGTCATCTGATAGGTATGCAGATGGCGCTGAAGCTGCATATTTGTCATTAAAGTTGGAAGTAATAGTAATGAAAAAAAAACTATTGCAAATGTAATTAGTTAGGAGGTGGTTATTTACGATAAACCATAATTACTTGAATAAATAAAATAAGTATAAAATTATAAGTACATGAAATAATAATAACAATATTAGACCTAAAGGTAACACAAAGGCTGCTAACTTCTTAAAAACTTTAGATAAGCTAACCGTATACCACCACACCACCGTAGTAACCTAACTTACAGACAAGTTTAGCTGTAGACAAGTATCAATGTCGAAAGCTTCCAAAGATTTAATAAGTCTTCACTGATTATGTATCATAATTCAATAGACTACCGCATGTAAAACGACCACACCAAAACATAGGTACCTACAATAGAAAACCGTAAAAGAAATAAACCAATAAAGATACTAAAGCATCAATACATTGTGCAACATCATTACCGCGTTATCATCACAAGAGCCGATGCGCTTGCGCCGATAGCCACAACAAAAGGACGTAAATCAATCGTTGCACCGGAAACGGGTAAGGTCAGGAGTCAAACACCATCGAACGGTTTCGTAACTATGTTAATTGGCGGTGAATGGTTTGAAGAACACAATATAGAAAAAGACGAAAATAATTTTGGTGGTCTTGAAAACACTGAACAGAAAAAAATATATAGGTAAGGAAATAATTAGATGCCAATAACTTTACTAATCACGAATAGATTTGCTCATAGTTTTGCAAACAGCAAAAACAGAAAAATTAAGACTTCGTAGTCTTAATAGCAGAAGACATAATGGATCATAAAAAGGACAATAAGTGCTGATGGAAAAATTTAAGAACATAAAATGGTACACGAAATATCAAAAGTTTTAAAAGCATCACCCAGGCAGTCGTCAACACATCAAACTTTCAACCTAAATACTTCTTTTAACATGGGAAGCTACTCTAGATCAAAAACGCAAAGATATTTACTAACCGCTATTCAGGTGACAAAACTGTATCTGAATCTTTTAAAACCACAAGTAGAACATCTATAACATTGCTAGAGATTAGTTATTTAGTTTTATGTTGTAACATGATTTTATTTTACGTTACATTACGACTCTGTGGCCGCCATTTGCAATAGGTAATGGATGTAACAGAACACTGGTGTTGGCTTATCTGTTCATCTGTACAGTAGACCATAATAAAATTATATCTAGGTACTGCGCTGGATTACGCAGTTGGTACATATAGAAGCTGTCTTAGTTTTTTTTGTTACATGTAACAGTTTCCTCTTTTAGATAAACTTTTAAACAAACTAGAGTGGAAATTAAAGATCTAAGGTTACATCAAGAATAAAATGGTCTACGTTTCAGTAATGAAGCAGCCGGATTTTCTAACTTATAACGGAGAAAACTGTATCAATGTAAACCTAAAAACGTAACTCTCCCAAAACCTAGGGAAAAGCCACTTAACCAATCAAAACCATTACCAGTAGACTTAGATCAAATCAACATGACATTTCACAAGTTTCACATCACAGCCTCAACAAGTTCCCCACTGTCTGCAGTTCGATGCAACGAGGATGCGTGGGCGCAAGTCTAGATAAAGGCTGCTAATATGGCGCCAATCGGAGTTTGCTTGTCCGGCCGCTTCGTGGAATATGCAGTTGCACCGATAAAACTTTGTTTATGTTTGCTTAGGTTATTTGATACAGGAGTCGTGGTGAAGAAAAACCTTGTGATTGACAGTGTCAGTAGTATATCGCTATTTTTTTTATTTGCGAGGATCTCTAGTTGAAATGAATGTTTTTTTTTTTACAAGAATTAACTGCAAGTAAGATCAAATAATTTAGGCCTAGTAACTCTACTTTTTAAAGGGCAGGTTGATCTATGAAAACGCCATACAGTCACTGTCAACCGATGCAAAATTACGACCAGGTTGTATAAAGGTCTTACATAAACTATTTCCCTTTAAAGTTTCTCTACATTTAATCAGCACTTAAGTAACACAACTCTAAACGTCCTAACTTTAACTCTCATCTTTCCCACCGTTATCAGAACCAGTTAATCTGTTATGTAACATTATTGTTCTTGTGTTTTACTGTAGGTCTGTGGGTAGTTGGAAGTTGTAAGTGAATGAAGAAGAGATGGTGCTATGTTACTTACGATAGAGATTGAGAGATAGGTCGTTTCGGTAGCAGAGATTTCGTTGATAGAGATAAGATGGATTGTTGACTGTATTGTTTTCAAAGTAAGGATGTTTTAGATTGATGTCCGTATTTTTTGTATTCGAAATAAATCCTTTTAATATTTTGCGTATTGAAATATTTGAAGTAGTCTTGCTTTTTAGTGTCATTTTCTTAATCCTAATGAAGAAATTTATCTCGTTAACAAAATAAACGTTTAAAATATGACCCGTTTATGTATAGGCGTAGTATTTATAAGAAATATTTGCTTAGCAAGTTAGCAATATTTATTTCATATATACTAAATCAAATCTACTAACAAGATCTTGGACCGAACCAAATAAAAATTGGTCTTTCACACGATCACACCTAGATATGGGGCAATACCCTTCAAATTCCTATATAAACTGTCAAGCAACAGGTGAAACCGCTAAATGCGTATTTAGATTGCGAAATATCGTTCGATCTCAACTCTTGCGCAGGCCCTACATACTTTCGCTACAATTATGCCGCCCTAGTAGGGTTTGATATTACTTAATTAAGAAAATTGACTGGGAAGTAGGACCTAGCTAGATTCTAATTTTGAAAATTATTCTAGAAATTGTTGTAACGTAGTATAGTGCAAACATTTAATGTCATGCAAGTGTTTGTTGTAATAACTATCACACAGGCAGAGCAAATAGATAACGCAGCAAATACTACAGTTCTGATACCCTGTGCTTACTTATCCTACTTCAGACTATTTATTGTATGTTGCAAGAATTGTTATTAATAGGCCCATCAAAATCTACCCCGAAAAAAAGAAAGGTCTTTTATTGTTCCCTACCTCTTTAAAAGGGCGAACAAAAAGGACTCTACGTATGATTGCTACTATATAAATCTAGAACAAAAAATAGGCTTGGTTCATAGTAGAACATGTCAAAACTTGAATCAGTTAAATAGCTTCATCGCGACCAGAATACATAATGAAGCAACTTCCTTTTGAGGCAGTTATACGGTTTTACACTTGGTTATTATTTTATTTTATTCACTATTACCTTAAATAGATATATTCGATTGGGTAAAATTGTAATTTTATTTATGATGGCAAACATGATTATGTGTTTTTTTACACCTGTTAAAGATAAATTATAGGTATACTTATTCGTACTTATTACTTCCATGCTGGACTGGGAGCGAGAGAAAAACATAGAATGTGCCAGCTGCATTTCCTCCCGGGCGTGCTGTAAAAACCAGCTAAGGGATCCGAGGATTTCAGTATATTGCAATTTAGGCGATGGGCTGACAACCTGTCACTATAGCAATATACGTACATCATAATCTTTTGTAATAAAATAACCCTCATAACTTGTCAAACGTGGCGGAACGACCTTTGTTTAGGTTGTTTTCGCTCTGCCTACCCCATTAGGGATAAAGGCGTGATTTTATGTATGTATGTATGTATACTTATTCGTATACTTGATAAATTATTGTTAAAGATATACTTGAACAACTAATGCGTTAATTTTAACATTTAATTTAGAACATAGAATTCATGATTTTACGTTCAACTAGCTCAGTATCTAGTCTAAAATAACTTGACTTATTCTAATGTTTTTCCTCTAACCTCTAAAACCCTAAATACCGAATCAAATTTTTAGGTCCTCAATCTTTCAATTCTCCTTACACCGAAACAATAAAAGCTCCCAAATTTTAACATCTCCATAAGACATAATCAAGCTTATTTCTCACGCTTCTTAACTTAACTTAAACGTAACTTAACATGTTCCGAGAACACTTATCTTAATGTTGTCTTTTAAACTAATTGAGGAGAGACAACTTAGGTTACTCGACTTAAACTTGGAGCTGATTTCTACCATAACTCTTTCTGATAGAGTTGGGAATTGTTTGCATTTTCAGTTATTTGGTTTTACGCGTATAGTGATTCTTGCAATTAGTCAAATTGTCTACTTTTGTATTGTTGATGTGTCAATTTGTCAGTAAAGGTCCAATCTAAATAATTATTGGATTAAATAGTAAAAATATGAAAAATAAAATAGAAAAGAAGAAAGCAATACAAAAACCGGTTAGTATATAAGAAAAATAAACGCGTCACTTACCTCTAAAAGCTCATAAAGAAATTCAACGTAGCTCATCATATTCCACCACAAATTTAAAACAAAATATTCGAAAACAGAACTACATCTGACCAGCCAGTATCACAGCTGACTGCAGAATTGCCAGAATGAGTGTGTTTCCAAGTGTGTTTCTCTGCCACACCTCGACTCCTACGCATGCCACCAAATTAGGCAGCTAATCATCAAGTTACTTTTTAATTTTATTTTTAAATATTTTCTTAGTGGCCTGATACGTTCAAAGGTTGGGAAGGCAGTAATGACCAAGGAGGTTTTAACTTGAATTTAAACTGCTATAGGCCTACTTGTTTCAACATGTAGAGAACAGTCTTGCTAAGGTTCTTTATGCTCTGACCATGGTTAATGACCCATGACATGATATGATATCATATCCGCTAGGCAAGTCATCTTTAAAGCCTTATATGGTGCATTTGACGAGATACAACTTCGACAAAGTAAACTTGCTTTGGATTTTTTTCTAAAGAATACTAATTTTAAAAAGGCGGTAGTCAAATAAGTAACGTAATAGAATCATAACTAGATAGAGAAGAAGAAGCTAAATTTTTATATTAAAGTAGAGTAATAGACACAATAGACAGTGCATAGGAAATTCAAATAAAAATAAAAACCAAATTAGTTTGAGATAATATACTTGCAACTCAACTAAATACCTATTGATGAGTTCAGTATGTAACGTTTCCCAAGCTTTAGAACCACACATAAAAATACCAACTCAGTAACATCACAGTCTACAAAAGACATGTCGTCATTTCAAACCTCATCCAATACTGCTAACTTCTATTCCTTGAATAGCTGGTTCCATTCAAAACAAGCAATGAACGGAAATGTCAATGAAATCGTCGTGCTCGGTAGGCACATTGACATAAAACCGGTCTCTAAAGTAGGCTTGCAAAACCTCACAGTTAGTAATCAGGCGCAATGAGGTCTCAGGCAAAAAGCTAGGCTAAAGAAGATTCTGATGCAAGTAGAGTCAAATCAGCTAGTGGTAATGTCACTGCTTGATCTTTGGATAATGAAACGCCTACATCCAATAAAGAGGTATTAGATTTAAGAAGTTCAAGATACAAGACTGATAGATATTCAAAACATGAAAACAAAGATGGTAAGGAAGTACAACAAGAGGTAATATATGTAGAAATGAAGCCGTGTATTGCAACAGAACTGTATTATAAGTGAATCCGGTTTAAGACACGGGTCAACTTTTTTATTTTCCTTAAAAGAAACTCGTGTAAACAGACCGAAACCATAATGTCAGATAACCACAGTCAACAACTATAAAACAAATAAACAGCGTGTCACCAAAAAAGAAAACATCAACAGTAATTTCAAAAATGGAACAGAAATAGCCTCGGAGAAAAATAGTAGTAGTTAATCGGAACAGAAGACGAAGACGAACACCATATGGACAGGCAATTTAGAGATGTACTTCTAAATACAGATAATAAATCACACCACTTACACACGTCAAAAAGTGCTTACGCATCGGTAGAACCACAGATAATATACACTAATGATAGAGTGCCACTATCCCGGTAATCTTACGACTATCAAATGAAAGCACGAGTTTTATTTCTCTCTGCTCCTTTACGCCTGGGGCACGGATGCTATAAAAAGGTAAAAAGAAGAAAAAAAATAGTCGCGCTCGCGTGCACTGTGCGTGGGAACGACGAAACAATAAAAAGGATTTTAAGGGTGGCCAGTTATTTGCGAAAAGCTGCCAGTTATTTCGGTGATCGAAACGCCTGCGGCTACGCTTATTCTAATTTGAAATTTAGAAGTCAAGGGCGTATTCAACGGTTGTTGAACACAATGGCGATGCGAATGCGACAAGCTTTTTTTTGTTGTTTATCAAGAGAGATAGAGGAAAAAAACGACGGATGTAATTACCTAATACGAACCTAGGATTGTTTAGAATCGTGCTTTTGGCTACGGTTGCTATCGAAGGATGTCGTGATTTCACACTTAAACTTCTTGAAAGAATCTTGTAATTTGTGAACTTGTATTTTTTTACGGAGTAAAAAGGAGAACTTTACTAATTTAACTTAAGAACAAGAGTTATGGAATGCGCCTGTTAAACGGAATTCGGAAATACCTGTATTTCGGCTGCTAAAGAAAAAACTGTGCGATCGCTTTTGCATTGATAATTTAAATTCAAGAATTCCATAAGCATTTTGGTTCTCATAATGCACGTACTCGTAGACTTTAAAAAATAAACTTTTTAAATTGTGCAAGATAAGCTGCCAGTACTTTTGACATTTAATTCGAGACAGTAAAAAGATGCAACTTTTTGCGTTCCCAGGAATCGATGTACGATTTTTTCACTCGATTTAAATTCAAGCATCGAACGTAGAGGTCTAATAAATTAAGAAGCGGGGTGCGCGCGCACATTGTAAAAGGATGACTAAGACAAGTCTCGTGAACTCACAACCTGCTATAGAAGAATGAGTAACCGCTATGTAAGATTTGTCATGCACAATATTGAGTACGCTAGTGTTTAGTAAATAATTTCTGATGATTGCTTCTTCTAATATATTTTCTTTGCCATTTTAGATGGCGACATTATGTTTATGCGTGCATTTCTTCAAGGGTCTTCTTATTATCCTTCCATGCTGGACTGGGAGAGATAGAAAAACATAGCATGTTCCAGCTGCCCTTCCTCCCGGGCATGCTGTAGAAGTCAGCAAAAGGGACTCGAGGGTTACAGTGTATTGTAATTTAGGCGATGGGCTGACAACCTGTCACTATAGCAATACACTTTTCAATCTAAAATTGCCCTCAATTTTTGTCAGACGTGGCGAAAGCGCCTTTTACGAGGCGTTTATCGCTCTGCCTACCCCGTAAGGGATAAAGGCGTGATTTTATGTATGTATGTCTTCTTATTAAGGTATAATTTCCACTTGCTGCAATTTTTTCTTCGGGTAAGGTTAACCGTAACTTTTTTTGAGTGTTTTCTTTCTTAATGCCACTTGACCCGATTACTAAAGGTCACATCATAACCATTAGTCGCTCGTTTGTGGTCCACTAACCCATGAAATTGGATCTATTCTTACAAACCGGGAAAATTGCCTTGACAATGCGCTGCTAGACAACACGCGTTTATCAAAATCTAGTGGAAAATAACATACAATTACTTACAACAGTTCAGGAAAAAAGCTTTCTAATGAAAGATAAACTTTTTTATCATAACTCTGGAGTGGTAAAAATATGGAAGCCATCAATCACCAACCCGTTTTTTATCAGTTTCCGCTAGAAAGACAAAGTTGTAGTTCCTTTCAACTATTTTTTGCTACGCATAGGCTCCCAGTTTCCATCATACCTACCTATAAGTATGAGGGATATGTGAAACATGGATGATACTTAGATGGAAAATATAATTTCTTCCATGCTGGACTGGAAGTAAGAGAAAAACATAGAATGTGCCAGCTGCATTTCCTCCCGAGCATGCTGTAAAAACCAGCTATGGGATCTGAGGGTTGCAGTATATTGTAATTTATGCGATGGGCTGACAACATGTCACTACAGCAATATACGTACAAGTATATCTTAAATGACCTTCGAAACTTTGTCAGACGTGGCGGATCGACCTTTGTTTGAGTCGTTGACGCTCTGCCTTCCCCATTAGGGATAAAGACGTGATTATATGTATGTATGTATGAAAATATAATAGTAATAAATACTAAAGGCCAATTACGTGCAATTTGAAATGAATAAACCCCCTAAGTAGTATTAAGTATCTGTTCTTCTGACTACTAATCTAAATTATTGGAACCCTAAATCAAACGTTGAATAGAATTGGATAAAACCCTAATTTGTAAACTCCGTTCTGGTTCAAGTAATTCTCCCACGATTAAAAAACCGATTCATGGTACTGTCAACATCTTTTCTCATTGTAAAGCTATTTTAGCCCTTATTATTGAAGTAGCACAGTTTATTATTGTGGGTTCACTTGACAAGGCGAAGGACGCCGGAAGTCAAGTGCGATGGAATTATTCGAGTCGCGATTCCAAGTTCAAAAATAAAAAAGTTATGGCCGGCCATCCGGTCAATTGAGCGTCGATGTTACTAATTTATATTAAGCCTTCGTTGAAACATCAATGGGTATTATGTGCTTAAAAATATCGGTATCAAATTATAAAATGGGTATCAAAGTCTGAATCGTTTTGATATCTGACAAAATTATACGTTTCCCTTCAAACTTACGCTTCGATTTGATCCAAATACAAATTAAGAAACCCTTAAAATTAACGTGTTCAAAAACAATCCCTTTTGAAAATGTATAAAATGGTCGTTAAAAATACAGTAAATATCACAAAACGCATCAAATAACAAAAGGGTTTAAATTGATGAGTCTTTTTTGATGCGTCCATCAGTGATCCTAATTATAGTCCGGGCCTTTTTGGACAACGTATCATTTTTGACTTCCATCGTTTTGGACTATATCGAAATTGATGATAATTATACGGTTGATTTGATTATCGTATTGCTCACGATTGGTGTAACGGGTGTAGATTTAATGATTGATGATTAATCATAGTTTCAAAAATAGTAATGTTTCGTTTTATTCAGTTGTTTGTTATTGTTTTGAATTTATTATTAAAGTACTGAAGATGTTAAGGAAAAATATTACTTGAGGATGATTGAATGTTTATTTATTTAAAATGGCACTTATCTATATTTTTTTTATACCGGGTGTAAGGGACAAAGGCGTGATTATATGTATGTAAGAGACAGCGTCCCGCAAACTGCTATCAGTTAGGATGCTCAGTCAACGAAACAACGTTCACCAGGAAATTCTAACAGGAGATGAAAAAAAATTACCTTCCCATACAAAATGTTCACCTCGATCAGACAATTTGTATGGAAAAGCACATTTTTTTTTCACTTTCTGAATTAGAACTGGTGATAGTTGGTCAATTTCTTTGACTTAGCAAACCCTATCAGTTTGCGGTACGCTGTCCCTTACACCCCGTATATTTGTCGTTACCAAATTACTATATTACATACATACATACATAAAATCACGCCTTTATCCCTTACGGGGTAGGCAGAGCGTAAAACGCCTCCTAAAAGGCGCTTTCGCCACGTCTGACATAAATTGAGGGCAATTTTAGATTGTAATGTGTATTGCTGTAGTGAATTACTATATTGTCTCTACTATTTATTAAGTACAATATTGGTAACGGTAGTTCAACCAACTTATTTTGATAAGTAGTTAGGTATCTTAATACCTCCCACTTTCATAAAAAAACGCTTCAATTATACAATGCATCTGCATGCATGATCCTATAAGTAGGCAGTCAATTACTATAATAATATCTCTTTGCATTAGGTAATTATCAATATCATTATAGTCTTCCACAAAATTGACTGATGATTGTCAGTTGAAAAGATGACTGATTGATTACGATACGATTAACAAAATTACATAATTCACTGTTTAAATTAACCAGCCCTTTGACTGGTAAATCGTCGGTTAAGCTTATTTTTTAATAAATACATACATATAATCCCGCCTTTATCCCTAATGGGGTAGGGAGAGCGTAAACGACCTAAACCAAGGTTGTTCCGCCACGTCTGAAAAGGTTTTGAGGGTTATTTAAGATAGATTTGTATGTATATTGCTGTAGTGACAGGTTGTCAGCCCATATCTTAAATTGCAATATACTAAAACCCTCGGATCCCTTAGCTGGTTTTACAGCATACTCGGGAGGAAATTCAGTTGGTACATTCTATGTTTTTCTCCCACTCCCAGTCCAGCATGGAAGTATCCGATACATAATTAACTGTTTAAATTAACCAGCCCCTGACTGGTTAATCATTGGTTATGATTATTATCTAATCAAATTATCTATAACTTGAATAGATCGATACTCTTTACGCAGGATAATGAGGTACTTAGTGGGGATTGAGAAATGTACTTAGTGTTTTTTTTTTATTCGTAGTTCTACAGTAGCTATTTCTTTTTTATTGTGGAATAATTGGGCATTTCTTTGATCGTGGGAAGAAGTTTCAGATGGTCACACAATCTTTGGAAAGTTCTTTGGCGTCAATGAGGTGTTAGTCAGTAGCAACATCACAAGACAGCGATAATACGTTTTCTAATTTCACTAGAGACTAAAGTTGTTTTGTACTTTCATTACAGGCTATGTCAGAATAGATATTTTTTGCATCTGCCTTATCTTTTCCACATGGCCTAAGGTAGACTGGTAGATAATGCCTTTGGCGTTAAGTCTATGTAACATTTTTGTGCATAATATTAATTTAAAAAATATGTCAAAGATCTATGTTTCTTCCATGCCGGCCTGGGAGCAAGAGAAAAACATAGAATGTGCCGGCTGCATTTCCTCCCGAGCATGCTGTAAAAACCAGCTAAGGGATCCGAGGGTTTCGGTATATTGTGATTTAGGCGATGGGCTGACAACCTGTCACTACAGCAATATACCTACAAATCTATCTTGAATAACCCTCAAAACTTTGTCAGACGTGGCGGAATGACCTTAGTTTAGGTCGTTTGCGCTCTGCCTACCCCATTAGGGATAAAGGCGTGATTTTATGTATGTATGTATGTATGTCAAAGATATCACTTAGTACTGCGGTTTAACTTTATTATGTGTCATACACACACATGTCGACTCGAGAATCCACTCGCTAAGAAGATTGTATTCAACACTTTTACGTATATTTTTTTCTGTTTTTATTTTTCGTACAAACTGTACAACAGAGGGTAGTTTAAACTACCCACTATTACTATTAAAAAATGATTACTCCTCAACACGGAAGCTCTAATATTCCTAATTGGTATATCTTGATGGAAAAGTCTATAAAAAAGTTTCTGTGAACGCCCTAAGGCGCTAAGAATAAAGTTCTTTTTCCCATAAAAAATATACTCTAACTGTACGTCCAGACCCATATTTCTGGTTGCATGTCTGTTTTAATACAATTTACTTGAGTTTAGCTGCTTCTGTGCTGGTAATGCATTTTAACCAAATTGGGTGGGCTGGTCAGCAGTTTTATAGGGGGTTACACGATAACCTAATTCTAAAGACATTTTTTTTTTCATTATTATTATCAACCAAATCTACGGTCTCAGAGAAACGAAAAACTAAAAATTTTGGACTACTGTTTTTATTTTGAACACTGGTTTTCGTATATCCGTATTACATCGTATTATGACTTCGATAATATTCAAAAATGCAGTTATTAAAATTATTTGTTTTTTTTTTAATTAAAAGCTTTGTTTCCCCTCTATTTTACCGACACAATAATTTTTAATTTGGAACAGCAACAGTTCGTTTCAAGCACCTTTAAAAAATATACTTTCAATCTAACGACTGTATCAAGTGCACTTCAACAAAGCATAAAGTACATTATAGAGGGTGCTCCAAATAAGGAAACATGTCCCAGCGGACATGTACCAATAAACAGGGGGTTCAAGATACAAAACAGACGTTTCCTAAATAGAGCACCCTTTGTTTACTGCCCTTTGAGAAATAAATATTTTAAACAGTCTATTATGAAATGGTCTTTGAAGTACGTAAGAACGTTTTGTAAAAATACTTCTTAAACTAGAGAAAAGTTCTTATATTATAAAAGTTTGTTTGACATTAAAAACTATTAATTATAACTTAATGAGCATCATTCATCGTGATAAAACAGTAACAAGTAATTATTCTTATTAGATTTTAGAAATTGTAGAGTCTAGTGAGGTCAGTGGGTAAACATCTTCTTATACGGAAATACCGATATAATCATAAACACGATACAATCTAAAATAAGTATGGCTTAGAACGAAAAGCCGTTAAAACATCTGCTATCAGGTATACGTAGAACCGTATTATCCGAATTTCGAATCACAAAAAGTTGCCAGCAACTGCCGTTGACATCAGCTGATCGTCATAAGAAATCCTTCAAACGGCCGATTTTCCATAATTCGTCCTAAAACCAGGTAAATCTTTTTTGCCGGCAGCAGGGACAGGGAATAACAGCCTCCGTCAGCTGCTAGCTTTTATTAAAAAAAAAACTTTTAAGCGTACGCGTGCGTCGAGAAATCTCCCAAATTTTATGCTTTAACATTAACAAGAAAGGCCTTGCATTAATGCCATCGAACATCTGCTAGTGCAGGTGCCATTCTGGAATTTCGAACGCAGTTGTTCGAAAATTGAAATTATAGTTTACTGGCCAGGATGTTGTTGATTTCAACATTCTCTTTTCACTATTCGAAGATATTTTTGTCTCTAGCCAGCCAGTATATTTCTCCATAAATAGGTTACGCATGCCGGTTACCTATTTTTTATGCATTGGCGCCTAATGGTATTTACTGAAGATGACCCCAAATAACTGAGGCTTATCCGTCCGGAAATATCTTTTTATCAGTTCAGAAATCCTTTTTTTGCGCATATCCGTACCCTTCATATTCTGATATCCTCTGACGATGTCGTATCGCATAACATATCCGTTTGGGCTTCATTGATGTTATTTGATAGTGTAAAGTAATATTTTGCTGCGCGAAAGAAGGCATATCTTTCAATAATCGCTTAGTCACACTTATAAATAGATGAACGATTATAAAATTTATCCCCAAGACAAAGAAGATCTTCACATTACTACTGCTTCAAGATGAATTGAGCAGATTTACCGGGTTAAAAGATGTCTTACACCTATCATTTACAATTATAAGGTTATCAGTATAAGAATGTAAGCCTATCTTTGCAGGCGACCTTCAAACTTTGATCGAACGATGAGTCTGCGTTCCATGACGTGCCTTTCAAGCATTTTGTACATAAATATATGATTACTTTACGATAAAATATACGTAGGCATAAATAAGATAGGTTAGTAGGTATTAAATCGTTATAAGGAGATAAGACGCGTTAAGTTTGAATCCCGCTGTAAACGCAAATAAACTTGTTTTTCAAAATTAAATGTTTACTGGATTCGGTAGGTGGTGAAAAAACACAAGGATCGAATAGCATAAAGGAATGTTTCTTTCCGTTGAAATCTCTTTTGTATGTGACTGGTGTCGGGTTCCTCAACAGCTGACGGCTTAAAAAACCACCCTCTTCCTTTATCTATGCCAGCATTCATACGGCCACTTGTGCCTTAATAGAACCTTAGAAAAAAGTCCGCACTTATTTTTAAAACTTAACAAATTTTCGACTGACAGACAGCTGTTTGTCGCCTTTAGTTCTGAATTTGTTGACCTTAATAAAGATGTCCAAGCGAAATATTTCCATTTGAATTCATTCATTTTAACACTTTTACGGTGATATCACATAAAACTTGTGACTGCCAAAAAAGGATGATCATATCGTTTGAATATAAAAATGCCCGAAAAGAATCTAGAAAGCTTTATAATTCCAAGTTCAAACGCTTGAACCAACAGAGCACTATTCGAAATTCAAATGTTTTTTTTTAACTCATGTGTGCACGGTTCGCTTCCCACCAGCCAGTAGCTTGCACATGGCACGAAGGAATTTGACACGCAGATGTTCGGTCCGTCGACATTATAAAATACCTAATAAATATGGCCGCCGTGCACTTTCCAATTAATTATTTCTGATCCTCGATACGTAACTCGTATGTAACTCTATAAACTATTCATTACTTCACGTTTGCAGAATAAATTTAAGGAGCAATGTGTCGTTTGCGGTTAATTTCTTATGTTATATCACTGGACTTTACATTCCTAAATTATTATTTTTTATTACTACCTAAAAGGTCTAACACGTTAACCAGCGAGTTAAATTCAATCCCTCAAAAATAAATATTTACTAAAAACCCATAATTCTGTCAGCGTAACTATGTAAGTACCTACCACAGAGCAGAATAAATAAATTAAGTACCCACACACCTACTTACAGTCAACAAATGGAACATTAAGTTTTAATTGTAGATGTTTTAAAATAAGAACGAATCGTTTATCGAATTCGTGATCCAAGTCAATCTATGTGGCTATATGAATCACGCCAACGCCATTAGACCGATTAAAAAGTAAAAAGTAGGAGCAAAAGAAAGCTCGCAGCGACATCCATTAGCGCATGCGTGAGGCCAAAGTATGGAAATATCATCAAGACATTTTGATTTATCGCCTCTAAAATACTTTAAGACAAAGACCGTATAAGCATGAACATGTATGTCAGAAGTCAATGCCCCAAATTCACGAATAACATTTTTGTTACATATTACAACGATACTATTCTGCCACAGATTAGATAAAATACCCAAATAAATAAATCGATGATGCCCTAAATCTGTCTATCAGATTGAATGTAGAATTCGCGATAAGATAGTAAAATCAGCCTTAATCTACATTCTTTAAGTTGCCAAGAACACATAAATTAAATAATATTCACTTCAAGACCGTATACCGTCAACTTTCATTGCCCGAAGCCAATACAACATTGTATGTCACTGGCTGCAAGCAATCGAACGCAATTTGCATACCATAAAGTTCCATTTTCAAATTGCGAGGGAAGAATTTATCGCCAATAAATGACAGCTGTCACATGAACTTTTAGAGACCTACGTA
Organism: Scrobipalpa costella; assembly: GCA_949820665.1. Classification (NCBI taxonomy): domain Eukaryota; kingdom Metazoa; phylum Arthropoda; class Insecta; order Lepidoptera; family Gelechiidae; genus Scrobipalpa; species Scrobipalpa costella. Next base: position 2,212,015 of record OX463306.1, read on the forward strand.
GAAAAGTGCGTTGAAAATTTAAATAAAATACAATTCTATAAAAAAATACCTAATAAACACTGCATATTACAAGAAGCTATAAGAAAAATAATAACGTAATTTTTATTTCTCACAATGTGCGATTGGTACTTACTCTTTAACATTTTTTTTATTGGTCATTTAAACTTTTTAAGACTCGTCACAAAGAGATGCAACTCAATATAAATAAATCTAAAATGGCCATTTTGTATTGATGGCTTTCTTTAAAAGTTTATTGTACATTTCTTAATTTATAACCCATGAGGTCATGAAATGTGACATCTTGTTACATTTTTGCTCTTGACCAATGAGTTAAAAACGTTTTATAACTCTGTACGGACTTAAGTGTTGGTAAGAGCTTTTATAAGATGCGAGTATTTCAGCGTTGTGCAAGTTTTATGGGTTTTTGTTGATCATTTAAAATTTAATGATGAACTACCAAATATTGTATTCATTTTCGTCTTCTGTACAGTGCCTATCTTCGTATTAATTTTTGGTCAATGTTAATACCTGCCGGAAGAAAATTTAGAACTCCCTCTACCCAGTTTGTAACATTCAATGAAATCAAATCACCCGTGAAACGAGACATGTTTTAGTTCAGACTTCAGCATTTAGAAAGGCCTTTAAAAAGGTGAAAGTCATATGCTCTCATGCTTTGCAAAAACTCTCATCTTGGCGGCCTTGCCAAGGTGAGTGCAAGGGGGACATAACGGTTACTTGCGCGGGCGCACCGGCGTCTTCTACCGGCAAACTTGTTTCACCAACGAACTGTCGCTTTATCAAACAACCATCGATGACTCTCAGTCGAAAGCTTATTGGAACCACAGCACATAAAACGTAATGGATAACAACTCGTTAGAATGTTTTCGATGTTGGTTTATTTATGTGCTTTATATTACAGGACACGTTTCAATACTTCCTTTCAGTTATAATAAAAAAGTAATGTCGACTAAATAAGGTAACTAATAAACGTGCCTTAAATTTGATCAGCCGCAATCATGAGAAAGCAGTTAGGAATAACTGTGGCCATCCTTATAAGAATCAGGACGCCCTTATTGGTCTTATATTTGTAAACAAAGATCTATTTTGAAATACCTGTAACGATAAGCTTGGCCTACTTCAGATAATTTGGATTAGTATAGGAAATCGCTAAGAGTGATTTTCGAGAGCAGTTTTGTAATAAAAATATTTGTTACATGGTTGCTTAACGCGTTAACAATATTGTCAGAGTGGTGCAACTGTGCAATGTAAGTTGAAATTGGTACATGGGTGATCTTATTGTTTTCTGATCATACCAATTTTTGTATTGTTACAAGTGTCATAATTTGTATAGTTCCTAATACATGGCAAATATAAAAATAACGTATCTCTTTAAAGTTGTGGAAAGTTTAAAATAGCATTGTGTGAGTGCTAAAAATCCTCAAAAATCAATTCAAGACGAGTTAAAAAGCTCTACTCTGAGTACAACTTCGAATGAGAATTCACAAACTTGAAGCCCGTAGTTGTAAATTATCACAAAGATAATATCAACAATGTGAATAAAACACACGTTTTTTGTTAATAAGCTCACTGAACCATAAACGCCAACAGTTAGAAACACATAAAACTAAGTTTTTGTTAGGTAGGTAATGAAGCTCTTTGCATGCAGCAAACGTAAGCTGCAGTTGCGTTGCAACACTACCTTCGGATAAAATTCTCCTTTTTCTATGAAAGGCTAGTAGGGGCGTTGAAGTGTCCTTAAAAATTCAAGACTACTTACAATTTGACTGATCTCTGTGATCGGGATCGGCGAAACAGTTTTGTCCGACCCCTGAGGAAGCGACGAAGCGCTTGGGGTTGGCGAAACACCGGGAGAGCTTGGGTGTACATTGACGACGCTCTCCTTCGAAGTCCTGTTGGGAGACAACCTCGCTGGGAAGCTGAGGGTCTTCGTCCACTGTGATAGACTGCGCACCATGTTGGAACACTTCACTCACTGAACTAGCGGCACATCCGCTCCGCTCAACGGCCGGCGGACGAATGGCGCTCCGGGGCTACAAACAACGGGTGCATGTGGCAAGTTCCGACTTGTTGGGGTCCCCATAGTGTGTGTCTGTGACTCTGTAGTTGACGGCCGTGCATGTGTTCGACCACCTATAGGGAAGGTCCGCTTTTGTTTATCCGAGCGGCGACCTCTTGAAGTTGAAGCAAAAAATTTAAATGAACATTGAGATTCGGTTTGCAGAAATGTGTTTGACAAACGTTGGTTTCGATTTCATTTTAAGCAACAATTATTTCGTTTGAGAAATTTGTATTGTTTTTAAAAACAACACAATTTACAAATTCAGATTTAAGGTAAGCAGACGTATTATAGAATTGAGTAATTCAATTCACATCCCAATATGGACGAAACGACGAAAACCGCAGTGATTCGATTACATCAAATCTGAAAGCAAGGTCAGGGAGTTTACAAAGTTCATTGACTCTACATGCAGAGCGAAAATAGGAGCGACGCAAAAAATAAAAGTTTCTTTAGAACCTCAACCAGCTGCATAAAAAGTACCAACAATAACCAATAAAATATACATTTTGGTACAGAAATAATTCCCCTCTGCGACCCATATAGGTCTGGATTAGCAACGCTGCGCCTGCGCCCTTTGCAGAATAAGAGGGTGCCACCCTCCGGTATGTCGTGATGAATTTAAAAGTGCCAAAGATGTTGGTTTTTTGTACAGAGTGTTTTCTTTTTGGAGTAGGTACCGTTCGAAGATTTTAACATTGTCTTTGAAAATTTAAGGTGTTTTTTTTTATCTTCATCAGACTTTTTGTTGAATTCTTCGTTTTGTATTGTAGTTTTGACTTCAAACTTCATTTCCTTCTCCTTAGTAGCGGAAGGTATACAATTTTGCTGTTTATGTCATTTTTGTGGAATACCAACGCAGAATTGTTATTCTCAGGAATTTGGGTTCCTTAAACGATGCGTGACATCTAATTTCAAACCAAATCTTTGAAAATTGATTCCATTATCCTCCTACACGATTCTTGTTTTGAACAAAACTTCAAATCAAAACACCCCGTGTACCATTTTCAATTTACAAAACGCTAGCGATCTCAAGATCCCCCTTCAACCCACAACCCTACTCTCCCTAGCTATTTCCCTTCCTATCTTTGTTCCTCTTTCCCCATATCCAAGACAATTGCGCTTGCGTCGATGGCTTTCTTGACACGTGTGCTAAGCTTTGTGAAAGCGGGAGATCATTATTTTTCCTTTTGCAATAGCAGTTGATTAAATGGGATCACTATTGAATAGTTTGTGAGGGTTAGTTTTCATTTCATTATACATATTATTTAATGATTTTTTTCGTCGAGGTAATTTTTTTGTCGTTTTCAAAAATACTTATTTTAAGTAAATAAAGATTTTTCTCGATAAACAGTACTTTTAAATAATTAAGAAAGGAAACGATTGATGTCTGTGGAAGTTACAGACGATTAGCAGAGTACCTAACTCGTAAATGGGGATAATTAACAAAATTTAATTGTGAGGAAATGACTAATTAATATATACGGGTAGACAAGCGCACTATCTTCATTTAATTTTAATATTAATTAATACCAATTTATCGTAATTTATCTAGACAAACTCTAGAGTTAAGATTGGTAGCTCTCATTTCATAAGATGGTGTTTAGCTGGCCAAATAATTGCCCTTGTGCAGAAAAAGATAAAAAAAACTACTCATTCTATGTATAGTCTTGGATCCTTCAGTGAATGATACCTATTTATTCCTACATTCTACAGTCCTGCCTGTTTCCCTCCTGCGCCAAACGAAACGAAACAAAGCCAAACACGTGCGCGCGCAGCTGTCACCCGCAGCGCGTGCGCAGCGCAAGTTGAAGATTCGTGTTTCAGGAAGTTGCTCTTGAGATCTAAGTGGTGTTAGAAAATTTGAAAGGAAAGAACAAGGTGAAATTTCCTAATGGTAAAAAAAAGGTTAAAAATCTTTCGGTTTTAAAAGAAAAAAAAACAATCCGGAAACAAAAGAAGTTTGAAATTTTAGGCAAATAATAATATTATTGAACAAAAATAAAAACGTACGTTACTTTTTTATTCCGCTTCATATACCTACTACATTCAATATGTTCGTTCTATATTTTGCATTAATAACACAACTGCCTACATAAAGTACAATTATAGTGGTGCAGTGTTTGTTACCCGTCACTTACAATTTGGAACGACACCCATTCCCCTTTCACACGGATGCATGAGTTGAATAGATTCTTACAAATAGTACAACAGTGAGATACCTAATTAGAAGAACTAAAAATATAAGGAACATGGTTTCATATTTCTTTCTAAAGATTTTATGCAATTGGTATGCAACCGTGGGTCTATTTCAAACCCTGACAGCTACCACCACAGATGTCTTAAGTAAAGATTGCGATTAGAAATTAAAATATTTCTTATACAGTCGTGTGAATTACCAGTTCGATCAACCTTCGAACCCAGATTTCAAATGACTATTGAAACTTCTTTATTTCAATTAAAAGCACATCTCTTCATATCAAATGTAAATTTTTGTATTATGGGTCGTATAATTTCGTAAAATTGAAAGAATGTATTCATTTTGCTTTGTTTATCCACGAAAGAGAATTATAACTATGAGACCAATGTAAAATACGAAATTTCGAATTTTTCATCGAAGTTTCTCCTCTATCACTGGAACACTACTTACATAATCAATACAGTAAAGGTTAGACAAAATGTATGAACTGAAATTGCGGTGCCGTGAATCGCTTCAGTGCCGTTTCAGTGCGGTACATCTCTTAGATTTTCATACAAAGCTGCGTATTAGGACATAAGTGCGCTATAAAATTACAAAACTTCCAACAACCAGTAGTCGCGTGCCTCGTAATAATGTTATCAGCTTTACCAAAGTCTTCTCCTACTCTTTTATCAGTGGCTCATCAAGTCATCGACAAAAAAGGGTCTTTACCATCCTTTATATTCAGCTACGAGTTTACAACCGGGGGCAAGTTTGAACAGCCCTAGACAACTCTTTGTTCTAAACTATCCCTTCTTTCTTTCTACCTCTTTGTTTGAAACTGGCCCTTTTGTACTCAAAGGGATGAAGGGCTGATTGATTGCGTATTGTGATTAAAAAGTTTAAGTGGTTTGAAGTTCTATTGATATGGAGTTTTGAAAACTTGATAAGGATGAAATTAGAGAACTATGTTGATGATAGTGAAAATAATCATAAAAATCGTAAAAAATAGTCACTACTTATTATTTTGTGCGTTATTAAAATAAATAAAAGTCATTACGTAAATACCTATTTTATTTATTAATTACTACTTTTTTTTATTTAATCCGGATTGATTAGGTATTTAACTTAGGTATCTTGTTGGCAATAAAGTTTAAGCCTTTAACTTTTGACCGGTATACTACGATAGTAACCCAGAAAATCCAACTAAGTAACTCACTTTTTTAACCGACTTCTAATTCAAAAAGGAGGAGGTTCTCATTTCGGCTGTATGTTTTTAATAGCTACCATAATTTCTCTACGGTATTGTCATTGTCACCATCTATGAGGGGTGATTACTCAAAACCCTCGAAATTAGTTTCACGTCAATCTGTTGAGTTGTTCAGTTATTTTGGAACTCGTAAATTATCTCCCTGTACCGTAAAATGCCACCCTGTCGGTTTTGTTATGAGCTAATTACGGTGCTTTGTGTGTTGACTAAAATTAGACACTAAATGTACAACGGCTAAATGTGTTTTCATTAATATTGAGGGTAAATTAGAAAGAAGGTGCTTAAAGTGACGTGCGTTGTAAATTGGTGTAAAAAAGTTTAGCCCTGAAATAAGTATTGGAAGCTTACACGTACTTCAAATAACATTCAATATTGCAGTATGCGGAGTCTAAATTTAAAAAAAAATGCATCGTCTATGTACATAATTTTCTTCTTTGCATAAGTTACGCCAGACTGCGGGGGAGGGAGGCCAATGCCCAGCAGTGGGATCAAATAGCCTAAATATTATACATACATACATCACGTCTATATGCCTAATGGGGTAGGCAGTGCGTAAGTGTCCTAAACAAAAGTCGTTCCGCCACGTCTGACAAAGTTTTGAGGGTTGTTTAAGATAGATTTGAAGGTATATTGCTGTAGTGACAGGTTGTCAGCATATCGCCTAATTTGCAATATACAGAAACCCTCGGATCCCTTACCTGGTTTCTGCAGCATGCCCGGGAGGAAATGCAGCTAGAATTGTCCAGCATGAAAGAAAATATAATAAGTTACGCCACTTCATAAAATAAAATATACAACTATAATTTTAGTGGACAGTTTAATTTAGAAAATGATGCTTATATTGCTAAAACAATGCTTTATTGTTCTTTCATATCATTTTTAATTAAGCTTCCATGCTGGACTGGGAGCGATAGAATAACGTAGAATGTGCCAGCTGCATCTCCTCCCGGGCATGCTGTAAAAACCAGCTAAGGGATCCGAGGGTATTTGTAATTTAGGCGATGGGCTGACAACCTGTCACTACAGCAATATACAGTTCTATTTTAACCCTCAAAACTTGTCAGACGTGGCGGAACGACCACTGTTTGGGTCGTTAACGCTCTGCCTACCCCATTAGGGATACAGGCGTGATAGTATGTATGTATGCATATCATATATGATTGCTATAACATCCTTTCCCACATTTTGAGCCACACTCTTTCGAAAGAGGGTTAAAACGCATATCCGGTAAAACGAAACTTTTTTCAATTAACAGCAAATGGAGACTCGTTTATCTGCCAAAAACAATTAAAAAAGAAACAAGCAGAATAGACAAAAACAAAAAACAGCAATTAAGGGAGTTACGTTGTTTGCTTTGTACACGTGTGTATTTTATTATTTTTAGGGGATACTGTGTTTTGTGTGGTGGCAATAAATATTTGGGAACAATTATCTGTTTTATTTTATGTGGGAAAATTAAATACTAAATAAGCCCTTGTAAGATTTAGAAAGATAGAGGGATGTTTGAAAATTTATTATTGTTGTTTTTTTTTTTCAAATACGTACTATATCTCCCTAGCATTATCCCGTATCTCACGGGGTCGGCTACCTAATCTAGGGGATTGGACGAGGGTACTGGTTTTTACACAGAGCGACTGCCATCTGACCTCCGCAACCCAGAAGGGAAACCAGACCCAAGCCTAGATTAGGTCAGAGTTTTCAAGCCGCCAATGCTTAGCACTGGCCTCTGATTTGGCTTAACGACTAATATTTACGGTATTAAACGATATTAACCGGGACCAACGGCTTAACGTGCCTTCCGAAGCACGGAAAAAGCGCCGAATAAACGTACATATGAAATTCGAAAACCGAAAATCACATTGGTACGTGGTGGGATTCGAACCACGACCTCCCGCTCAGGAGGCAGCGGCCCTATCCACTATACCATCGGGCTCACAAATACGTACTGTGCCATTGTTCTTGCTACCTAAATTAAAGTAGTGGTAGTATAGCTGTTATACCGGGTGTAAGGGACAACTTAACAATTGATAGAGGTTGCTCAGTCAACGAAAATGAACACCTATCATCGACAAATCATACAAAATCATCTTCATCAGTATCAGTATTTTTTGGAATCGTGCTCCTTAAAAGTTAGTGATTCCAGTATAGATAAGATAGATAGATAGATAAAAATACTTTATTGCACGTAAGAAAACAGTTCAGGCGGCCTTATTGCTAAGGTAGCAATTTCTTACAGGCAACCTTTAAGAGTGTTTGACAGGACCGAAAAACATCGCGTGCAACATAAATACCCATAATGTAGCCACTATTCTGAAAAACTTAGAGAGGGGGCAGGTATGTGAACAACTGCATACCGTTATTTGATAAGTAATTTACATACATACATACATATACTCACGCTTTTATTCCTCATGGGGTAGGCAGAGCGTAAACGACCTTAAAAAAGGTCATTCCACCACGTCTCACAAAGTTTTGAGGGTTATTTAAGATAGATTTGCATTGCTATAGTGACAGGTTGTCAGCCCATCGCCTAAATAGCAATATGCAGAAACCCTCGGATCCCTTAGCTGGTTTTTACGGCATGCCCAGGAGGAAATGCAGCTGGCACATTCTACGTTTTTCTCTCGCTCCCAGTCTAGCATGGAAGAATAAATAATAAGTTATTTACTGACATTAATTCGATACACCTAAATTAATTAATAGAAAAACCCTAGACATTGAATGAACATCAATCATGCAAAAAATCTCCCTCCATATTATTCAACACATCAAAATTGATGATGATTTGCCAAATCCCAACCATTAGCAGGCCCATCTGCGACCATATGGTGCAAATAGTAATTTGACAGACCATAACCCGAACATGCGAAACTATAAAAAAATTAACACCATCTAACACCACGTGTGTCACGGACCGGCATTTAAAAAACAAAAATAGATTTGGCAAAGTAACCCAGAAACCATACGTTAGGGTGTGAATATCTTAAAGGAAGTGGAACATGTGGATAAATACATACCTAAAATCACGCCTTTATCCCTTTCGGGGTAGGCAGAACGTTAAACGCCTCGTAAAAGGCGCTTTCGCCACGTCTGACAATAATTAAGGGCAATTTTAGATTGAAATGTATATTGCTATAGTGACAGGTTGTCAGCCCATCGCCTAAATTACAATACACTGTAACCCTCGAGTCCCTTTTGCTGACTTCTACAGCATGTCCGGGAGGAAGGGAGCTGGAACATTGTATGTTTTTCTATCTCTCCCAGTCCAGCTTGGCAGAACGTGGATAAATACGTTTCTGCAAGTGCTACTATTATTTTTTGTGTGCTATGCCCTTGTATGTAGCCCTACAGCTTTAAAACGAGGAAAAAACTACATCCAGAAAAAAATATACTGGTACCTACCAATTCGTAGTTGCATAAATTATGACTTAAGTAATATAAGTCTATACCTGTCTTTTTCTATCGTGAAAGAATAGAAAGGGACGGCAACAATTTTAGTCAAGATTTAGTTAAGTTGTGTGCTCAAGGAATCGGTACCACTGGACGCTGTGGGCACCGTAGAGATGCTTAGAAAGGCTCTGACTTCGACACCCTAGAGATGCCCAGAAAGGCTCAGACTTAGACTTAGGTAGTTGTCTTAGATTTGAGTCGTCGGAGGATCTGTTTGTGCATTAAGGATCATTGTGATACTTTCAAGCTGGACTGAGAGCGAGAGAATTTTGTGAGGTTTTCCACAGTTGGGTTAGGACATTGCAGGCTGAATCATATAACTGTCTGAAAACAAAAGTGCCACGAAGAACACGTCAAGGCTCGGTCTCTGTCTTTGAAAGTGGTCGTTACTCAAACCACGTCGGAGGCCTAATAGCTGTGCTACTAGGCGGTTTAAAAACTCTGACACAAAGTCATAAATTAACAAATATCAACATTGTGTTCCCCCCTGGGAATCGAACCCCGGACCTCCGGATCATAAGCCCTTGACTCTGACAACTAGACCACGGAGGCAGTTAATTTAACCGCTGGAAATTTCCCAACCGCATCCTAGAAGATCACACTTCATATACCGCAGTCAATGCGTTGAATATAAAAACACAATTTGAAATTGTTTAACACTTGAAATTGAACAAATAAGTCACGTATCGAGAAGACGCGTGACCACGTCCACCATTATATCGGCGCGGGCGCAAGACAAGACAATCAAAAATAAAATGGCGTCAATGGGTTCACGCTAAACATACAGAGTGTTTTAATAATCACGTACTAAATAACCGTGTTTTGCTTCCAGCTTTTAACAGTTGGTAACTGGCAAAAACAGGTTTTTATTTAAGCAATTGGCTATTGGATAATATTGGTTACTTCCTGTATCAAAATAGCATTTTCTGCAAGGAATTGACGGCAGGTTAGCATAGCACAAGGTATCCAGGGAACCATAGCAGGGAACGAACAGTTTGTTCCCTGTGAATTGAATACCATGTGTGGTGCGAGAGAATATTAGTATGTAATGCTTAAATCATCTGACAAGATGACAAAGGCCTAATGACTGACTGATATATCTATGGTGGTGGGAGACTATTGGTAAACTCCATTCAATTTAGAGAGGACTGTACCCAGAACAGAAGAGAGCAGAACTGTTGGCGTGAGTGAGAAATTGTGTTGTGACAAACAGGAAAATATGTGACTGCAAAAGTTTTGACTCATTGTGGTTGCTTCTGTGTATGTCCCATGTAATACCCTGATACAGGGAATTCTATAGTGGCTGATTGTGAATAGGGCCGCTGCCTCCTGAGCGGGAGGTCGTGGTTCGAATCCCACTACGTACCAATGTGTTTTTCGGTTTTCGAATTTCATATACGTACGTTTATTCGGCGCTTTTTCAGTGCTTTGGAAGGCACGTTAAGTCAGAGGCTACTAAGCATTGGCTGCTTGAAATCTCTGACCTAGTCTAGGATTGGGTCTGGTTTCTCTTCCGTCAGATGGCATTCGCTCTGTGCAAAAACCAGTATCCTCGTACAATCACCTAGATTAGGTAGCCGACCCCGTGAGATACAGGATAAGGCTAGGGAGGTGATGACAGGGAATTCTATTATGAATATGTATATAAATGTTTATAATATTTGGATCTGTTCTTATTATAACAACAATGTAATGTATAAGTAGGTACATTACTAATAATCTTTGATTCTTCCATGCTGGACTGAGAGAGATAGAAAAACATAGAATGTTCCAGCTGCTCTTCCTGCCGGGCATGCTGTAGAAGTCAGCAAAAGGGACTCGAGGGTTACAGTGTGTTGTAATTTAGGCGATGGGCTGACAACCCGTCACTATAGCAATACAAATTACAATCTAAAATTGCCCTCAACTTTTGTCAGACGTGGCGGAAGCGCCTTCTACGAGGCGTTTAACGCTCTGCCTACCCCGTAAGGGATGAAGGCGTGACTATATGTATGTATTACTAATAATGTATATTATTCTACATGACAAAACATAATTATTATATAATTAATTAATTGGTTAATCAATTTAATTTTAACATTAAATTAAACTTTATTTAATTATATTTGGACAAATAATTTCTAACATGACTGTAATGTAATGAAATAATAAGTAATTTTGTAGTTTATGTTAGTCCGTAAGTAATAACTGTAAACAAATTTTAAGAAATAAATTTATTATTATTATTATAATGTACTATGTTCTGTTTTTTTTTTTATGAGCGTGAATTTCCAACACTCTCTGTATCACATTTGTTATTATTCCATTCCGAGCTCACGCGTGGCTCGTGCCCACGACTTTTCCGATTATGTAATTATTTAGTTGATAACTTATGAATAAAGTCACTGACCGTGAACGCAGTGTTCCATATGGGTGGAGCTTTCTACCAGGAACATAGGAAAACAGATGCATAAATAGGTTATATGTATGGAAATTATACTTATTAATTACTTCCATGCTGGACTGGGAGCGAGCGAAAAACATAGAATGTGCCAGCTGCATTTCCTCCCGGGCATGCTGTAGAAACCAGCTAAGGGATCCGAGGGTTTCTGTATATTCAATTATTGAGACAATCTGTCACTACAGCAATATACCTACAAATCTATCTTAAATAACCCTCACAACTTTGTCAGACGTGGTGGAACGACATTCGTTTATGTCGATTACGCTCTGTCTACCCCAATTGGGGATAAAGGCGTGATTATATGTTTGTATATGTATGTACATAGGAAAACAGATGCATAGATAGGTTATATGTATGGAAATTATACGTTACGTCCAGCATGAATTACTTCCATGCTGGACGGGGTGCAAGAAATAGTAGATTTTACGACAAGTGCACAAAACAAGTCAATTTTTCCGAGATTTGTATCTGCTCGAGTCCGCAGAGTGAGGCCTGATATTAAGTCGAGGACAAAAATGGTATTATGCACGAGTCATTCACTCTGTTTTTTCACTTCGATTGCGAGGAAAATTGAACAAAAATATTGTTAACTAACTAAATAAATCATTCTCGCTACATAACTTTTAAAAATTTTCGATATGAAATATTAGGCTTAGGTTGGACCTATTCCGCCTACTATTAAATCAATTTTGTAATAATAAATAACATACACTATCATACTTGAATTTCAAGAGGCAAATAATTTGAAGTTTATATTTTAAAATAACAAATTCTATATGTGAACTTCTTATCATGTTTGGCAATATGGCCTCATTTTCTTTGCCTTAGAAGAGATTCATTTTTGATACGTTTTTGCCCAAGTACACAAAATTCAATTTTGTGCAGCCTACACCCTGCACAAAATACGAGTAACACTTTGTGAGTATGAAAAGTGAAAACAGAATTTACTAGGCTGCCTCTCTTCTGGGGCAAACTGTCAGTAGAGAGAAATCAGGGTTTCATCTAGGGGACGGGCTGACAACCTATCACTGTTAGCAATACAAAGATAATTCTTTCCAAAAAATACTTTTATAACTCGCCCAACCTGGCGAAAACCATTTTATAAGGTTGTTGACACTCTGTCTACCCCACAAAGAATGCAGACGTGTATGTAGATATTATGTTAATTTGTATGCATGTTCCTCCGACGGATGAACGAGTAATTTATGGAAAGCATCGTAACCATTACAGAAAATCAAGTTTATCAAGTCTAATAACAAAAAAAACTGAAACAGTTATCCCTATCTTGATGGTACCATATGCCAAGAACCCAAGAACTGAACCATGAAGCATAAAGGAACTTTTTCCATACCTCTTTGACCTTTTCGTCTTCTAATCAGATTGTACAGCGTGCGATGTTTTTTTTTTTAAAAAAAAATCTTCCTGATTTATAGTTACGCCATTGGAAATATGTTTTTTTTATCAAATTGACCTAACCTTACTGAAAAGTGACCATTAAAAACCGTTATACTTTTTATTTTTAAAAAAAACGGCAAATACAAACGGTCCCAGCTCAGGAATTCGCCATAACCACTACCTCTCAAATTTCCTGATAAAAAATCGCTACCCAAACTTCACTACCGAACAGCTGATAGTTTGACATCATAGAATGCGCGTACGCATCTGCCCTATTGAATAGCAGTTTTTCTATAACCTTATGGGGTATTTACACGAGTCGATTTCTGCATGCTTATTATTTTAGTCGTCTAAATGACAAAGCGACTAGGCCGCTGGTGGCTAAAATCGGAAGCCTCAAAGTAGACAGTTTTGTCGCGAAACGAGAACGGCCTGATGACAAAAATCGACCGTAAAAATGCTCACGCAGGCGATTTTCTCAAGTATCGTGTTGTTGCAGACTCTTTTGTGTACCTCTATGGCTGCTAAGACTTAAATATGATATAAGAATAATAAACTAATAGAGTTTATGACAAATCACTTTTGATTTTAGTCAACCCGTGTTAATGGGATGGCGCAATGCGAGATGCGACTTTGTGTTGAGATTAGAGTCGTTCAAATACCCTACCAGGAATTTAAAATACCTGTCATAAAGGTACCAAAGAGAAGGTCTTATAGGAAATACATAAGTCCCTGTCTTATTCTGTCTCTATTTTTCTCAACGACGGCTATTTTTAATTCCTGGCAGGGCTATACATACAAATAATCACGCCTTTATCCCTAATGGGGTAGGCAGAGCGTAAACGACCTAAACAAAGGTCGACAAAGTTTTGTGGGCTGTTTAAGATAGATTTGTAGGTATATTGCTGTAGTGACAGGTTGTCAGCCCATCGCCTAACTTGGAATATACTGAAACCCTCGGATCCCTTAGCTGATTTTTACAGCATACCCGGCAGGAAATGCAACTGGCACGTTCTGTGTTTTTCTCTCGCTCCCAGTCCAGCAAGGAAGAAGGCCAGCAGAAATCGACCCGTGTAAATGCCCCATTATTGATGCAGCAGCTGACGTGGGCGTTCTTTTTGTGACGTTCCATGTTCAAATTCCGAAGGGATTAATGTATGAACGTTTTTGATTAAATTCTATGGAATTAGACGGTAGGAGGTCGTCGTATTGAAAAGAGCGAGTGAGTGTCATAGTTATTGTAGTTTTGTCCGTTTGAGTTTAAACCGAGCTGTCTATTGAGAGATTCCTACGAAATTAGAATGTATTTTATATAAGTAAATAGGACATAGTTTTTATTTAATAACATAAATGAAATCCATTGCTAGAAAAGTAAAGTCTACTGTTTGTTTTATGTCAAATTGTTTTCATCCAATATGACTGACCTAGTGTCTAGACTCAAGAGCAAACCCATTTCTTATGTAAAAAAATATATATTTGGGTTTGTAAAATAAATGAATTTTCTTAACAGTGTGCTAACTTTAAATTTATTTTAATTTGATATAAATACAGCAACAGAACTAATGTGCCTTACACCTTAGTATTTATTACGTGATATAATAGTAAATTCTGATAACCTTTTTACGACTTCCTGATAACTATATTTCTTGCGCTAACTTCCCCAATAATATAACCTAATAAATCGAGCCAATAACCTTATTATACAACTAATTTACCAAACCGGATATTGGATGCTGCGTCAACTTAACTACATCTTCCGTCCAGCAGTTAACCCATAGTTAAACCTTAGTTAAACCCTAATCAATTTTACTACTGCTTCTGAGTTACTCTTAAGGGCAATCAGGACATTGAATGGGAGATACTTATCTTAATAAGAGTTGGGATGTTTCAATTAGTTTTGAATATTGTATTAGATTTTGAATTGAATCCTTTGTGGATCAGTGATTGGGTCATATCTTGCACTCTTCTTTAAAACTCGATTCATACATACATACATTACATACGTACACATAATCACGCCTTGATCCCTAATGGGGTAGGTAGAGCGTTAACGACCTAAACAAAAGTCGTTGCTCCACGTCTGACAAAGTTTTGAGGGTGATTTAAGATAGAATAGAATAGAATTGTAGGTATATTGCTGTAGTAACAGGTTGTCAGTTCATCGCCTAATTTGCAATATACAGAAACCCTTTAATCCCTTAGCTGGTTTTTACAGCATGCCCAGAAGGAAATGCAGCTGTCACATTCTATATTTTTCTCTCGCTCCCAGTCTAGTAAGGAAGAAAAATATTTACATATTAGATTAAATATTGTACATTGAATTGTGGATCCTTTGTGGATCAGTGATTGGTTCCTGGTCCTGATCTAATGTTAAATCGATTCATATCTATTATTAAATCTTTTCTATAAATATTGCATAGGATTTATTTATTAATTTTCTTAAACTGTAAAAAACAATAGGTAGTGGCAAAGATTATTTTTTTAAATTTAGTATGAGTATGTGTCTTTTATAAAACATTAATTCTCTCAGATTGACAAAACGATAAATGTATAGATGTTATGAAAAGTTTGAATAGTTTGATTCATTTATTCAATAATTTTTTTACAAGTATTTTCTTGACAAAGTCGAAGAAACTTATGCTATCATATTCTAGATAATAACATTTCATCGGCCTTATTCTTATTAAACAATCGTGTTATTTAAATAAACACATAGCAGTAAATTACTCCGAGGCCGAAAAAAAAGGAATATATGGTCATGTAAATTTGGATTTCCAATGCAACGAGACCATATAGTGCTATTTCGGCTGAGAGAAATTTTGTACTCTTTTCTCATTTTTTTAAGGAAACAATGTGAATGAACAGAAATCCGAAAAGAGTGAATGTAGATTTAATTTTGTTTTTAAATAATGAAGCTTTTTCCGAGCAAACGGAAGAAAAAATGTTTTAATAGTAAATTGCGCCTAGTTTGATGTGCTCTGCACTATACAACGCATCCATTTATTATCTCTCTAGCTTCCAAAAATACAAACCAATCGATTGCCCTTCTCGCTTGTCAAACGAAATAATCCAATAATGGCTATTGACAAATCTCAGAAATTACTGAATAATTACTGTCACCATCTAAGTCGATAAAAGAAAAAAACCTAACCCCTTTCCCGCCATCGCATGTCATTGGAGGCGCCATGTTACGATTATGATTAGCCCTTAGTCACTGACAGGAGGAAATTAACCGTTACTTTTAGATTAGTAGAGTAAATTAATTTGTCTTCTTTTTCTCAACTCAATGAAGAAGTAGCTAAAAGTGCAAAAAAGAAATAAAGTTAACATTTAAAATAACATATTTCAAGTCATTTCAATAGCTCAAGAAAAAATATTCCTTCGTTATAAATTAGAAATACAATACTTACATAAATGGTGTTCTTTACTCGCACACAAACAATAAAAACAAATATATTTTCAATATGCAAAAACATAACGGTGCCATCCTAATTAAACTGAAATTTATTTCTCCATATAACTGATCATAAAACATGCCAAGAATTATTCTAAAGTAGAGTAGCAGAAGTAAAATTATGGTTCTGATATAAAAGTCCAAAGTAGCAGCAGTAGTTATTGTACTGATATAAAAATAATGGGTCACAAAGCTACAACTCGTCTGCGCCGGAGTGGATTCGATAGCCGCTTCGCCTGTCAAACGAATTACTCCGACTAATGCCTAAAACCACGTTGTCAGCGCTCGTAATTAGTCACTTAACTGACTAATAACACTTATAACGACTCTAGAAATAACGTTATTATGATTTATAGGGTTTTGGAGGTGGCATATCGTATTGTGACTTTTTAGGGCAGCATTTTATATTTACCTACTATTCTTTTGTAGGTATTATAAAGTAGGACCGTCGGAAAATCATTTTTTTTTTTAATTTTTCTAACGAAACAAAAGCACTGAATTCAGAATTTAGGAAATTGCCACTTGGTTTGATAACGATGATTTTTACAGGGGAATAAAATTTTATAATAATTGAGCAATGATCCTCATACAATATTGACCAGACTTGTTACTTTGTAATTTTTTAAGAAAACTGTTAACACTTGTCCTAACAGACCGTTAACGCATTAACTCTTAAGAGAAAAAAAATAGTACAACCAATTCTAAATACCTTAAAAACAGTAAGAAAGTCACCAGTAGCTTATCCTACTTACTTAAATCTTAAAACACTCGTTTGGCTTATCACAAATTAAAGTTGAAAACTTATGGGCTGTCAAATATAAGCACCACGAACTGACAGCAGCAATAAATGTGTCACTGGCTTTATTTTCTTTTATTTTTGTAGCTCTACCATCAATGTCACAGCACTATTCCATGATTTAAAAGTTCCCTGCCCTTTCTTTGTTTCGGAAATTTCAAATTGAGAACATTGTCTATGACGCAACGGTTTTGGCGTTCGGAAATGGAATGGGGATATGATTGGAGGAGACCTTATAGGAGACCGTTTTAATTTTCTTCTGATTAATTACCTTTCTATCATAAACGCTAAATATAATACTCGTATTAAAAAAAAACTTTTAATAACAAAATCCTGGTTTAAATTACCAATATTTTCCAAAAAAGATATAAGTACGAGTTTTTGAGAGGAACATACAATTTGAAATTTCACGGTTGTTTACCACATTTCAAATACATTTTTTATATAATTGCCAATTTATTATATCAAACTAAAGGAGGTAGGTACGTGTTGAATATGGTTTAAAAAATGACCTCATCTCAACCTCCACTGTTCATATATGATCTCTCCAACCAAATCCTTCACATTCTCCTTTAACAAATTTGAAAATAGAATGTTTACAAATCGGCTCGCTGAACAAAAGGGGGTAGTATTACAAATCGTCATAACGGTCGATAACGCGTTCGAAAGTGACAGCTGATTTATGAAATGACGCCATCTTGAATCCTGTTTTCATTATGCGTTCAGCCAGGAATTTCAAGCTGCTATTTATTGATGTCTATATTGGTTTGCTTGAGTATGCGTTTGGGTACACTAGAATTTTGTTGTTACTGTTATAAAATCCGTTAAATGAGCTCCATGGGAATGACATATTTTCCTGGGGTACCTAACTGTAACCTATGTCCGGTTTTAGGTATGATACCATCTTTGGTTTCCTAAATTTATCAAGATCTGTCCAGGCATGAAAACGTAGCAGACAGACAGCATTTTAGCGTTAATTAAAAATCGTGGAAAAATGTTTTTTATCGTCGGTTTATGAAAAAAGACGTTTATCTTATTCACACAACAAACTTAATCAAAACAAACTTAAAACTTATTCCTATTTATGCCATATTAGCATAACGATATTTCATTGTATCCCAACACAATAAAATACAATTTATTGTATTGCAATTAGGCGCCTAAAGAGGTGGGGCTGTCTGTCTGTCCGTCTAACTACGTGGGAGTGTCGCTATTGAGTTCAATCTGACTGACTTTTAGTCAAATTGTTGTTGTGAAAAATCTAGCAAGTTTCGTGCAAGAGACAGTAAACACTTTAACACAAAATTGATTGTTTTCTAAATAATAACGGCTTACCGAAACTTGCCAAAACATCATTAGAATTGCTTGTAATTTTTCTTTTACATTAAGTCAACTCCTTATTTTATTTATTACCTGAAACAAAAAAGAAAATCAAATTAGTTTTTCTATACAAAATATATCAAAATTTTAGTAGTTATTTGGCATTTTGAACAGGGAGCGATAAAGAAACAAATGAATGTACCAGTGATTTTTTTATTTTGGGCATATTATTGTGAATGTAAAAGGATGAGCTCGATGCCTTCCTCAAGATTTAGCCGGAAGAAAGACAGCATAAAGAATCGTAGAAAGACCGGAGGGAGGCATTTGACCAGCAGTGGAATACTACCGGCTAAGAAAAATAAAATATTACGAATGTCGATAGAGGAATTTGAGGGTTTTTCTTCTGATGTATTGTATATGTCATTTAAATAATACTTTAACAACCTGCACTGCAGCAATCGCACATCCTATGTGAAATCACCTTCAGCAAATTATGTCAGACATGCGTGGCCCAAGCGGTTTATTCTGTTTTAGTGCTAAAATTAGATGAGAACAGCTGAAGACCGAGTTGAGTGGTGTGCAATGGGAGAGGCCTATGTCCAGCAGTGGACTGATACAGGTGATAATTAGTGCTAAAATATGATTTTTATATCAAAATCAAGATAAACAACCAAGATACCTGCACTGCGATCTGCCATCTTCTTCTTAGCGAGTGGATTCTCAAGTCGAAAAACCCGATGAAACCTGGTCTCAGAGTTTTCAAACCGCCTAGTAGCACAGGTATTAGGCCTCTGACGTGGTTTAGGTAACGACACTATCAGCGACCGGGACCAACGACTTAACATGCCCTCCAAAGCACGGAATTCTTTTATTTTTCGGACAATCAGGTGATTCATCCTGCAATGTCCTAACCTAACTAGGGGAAAACCTTACAAAATCATAAATTGTCAAATATCAACTTTGTCCCCAGCCCTGGGAACCAAACCCAGGACCTCCGGATCGTAAGCCCATAGCTCTGACCACTAGACCACGGAGGCAGTCGATCCGCCATATTGGTCACCAAACAATACGCTCTTCTTGTGCGTTAACAATAGTTCTCACGTGATAACAATTACCTACTAAAGAACAGTTACTTAACGTTACTGGTTCGCTACAACGTTACTGCAAGTGCAATGGCCAGGAGTTTTTTATTTGATAGCTGATGGAATCTATTCTGATGGAAGAGGGTTTTGAAAAAACTGTTAGGTTAATGTATGTTATGTTTAAGGAAAACTTAAATTGCTGAATACATCAATTCAGAGGATCAGAAGATCAGAGGAATCATTTTATCAATTTGGAGTCAACTTCAACAATAAAATCTACCTAAACCAGATCAACATCTTACTCTATAATCGATAACAAACTATGTTCGATAAAGTAGACATTTTCATATTAACATTTTTATCTCAATCAATCTGTCAAATTGGTTTCAAAAAAGGAACATATTTGACGATAACCTTCAACATACAGCATCCTATAAATACGATCTATAACACCTTAGAGTAACCATAAGCTACCTTATTTTCTTGAAACTAATTTTAATTATGCTCTAGAAGGTACACTAGGATGTGTTGTGGGACTGTACTGTGAATGAAAGGAATGTGGATGTGTATGCACAATATCTGTTATGGAAAAAATGTGTATAGGAAGGTTGAGTACGTTAAGGGCAGTGGATTCGATACTAATATTAAGAATGTGAGGCTGGTGGGATATAGCAAGTGAAAGCTATGAGATGAAGAAAATCTTGTATGCATTAAGTATGTATTTCGTCCAATCGAAAATAAGAGATGAAAATTATGAACTACATGAAGTGGAATCTAAACGTCCTTAAAAGCTGTGCTTGAAGGCCAGAGTTCAGGATTTTTCACAATTTTTATACAAGTGAGATTGCAGATAACTAAACACTGGCTTAAAACTATCTTCTATGTCTATCCAGCAAAAAAGGCACATCCTAAAGCAACCTAATCCGAGGACTTGCTTTTAACCAGAAAGTTTTTAAAGGTTCGCAAGGCGAGGGACCCATATAATTATTAAGTAGAATCAAATACATACATACATATAATCACGCGTGTCTCCCTAATGGGGTAGGCAGAGCATAAACGATCTAAACAAAGGTCGTTCCGTCTGACAAAGTTTTGAGAGGTATTTAAGACAGATCGATTTGTAGGTATATTACTGTAGTGACAGGTTGTCAGCCCATCGCCTAAATTGCAATATACTGAAACCCTCGGATCCCTTAGTTGATTTTTACAGCATGCCCGGGAGGAAATGCAGCTGGCACATTCTATGTTTTTCTCTCGCTCCCAGTCCAGCATGGAAGTAAGAATAGAATCAAATACCCCGTCATTAACCCGACTCCCCAAGTCCCAACTGACCGAAACTCCCGCGCATGCATCCATCGGCGTGACACAACACAGCAACTGACATTTCTAATTGACGGGGGCCATACAAAGTGTTTCTGTTTATTTTTGGACTTACTCGCTTTCTGGACCACCCCGGCTCTATAAATAGGCATTAATTGGACCAGAGATTAAGTGGAGATAAGACGTGGTCGTAATGCGTTGTGATGTTGTTGACAAAGGCCCATAACGTAAGGTTTTTTGTTTTTTTTTATTCATATGTGTAATTTATGGAGCTAAAATGATGACTCATTTTAAGTTGCCGATATGTGGCTGTGAAGTCAATGTTTCTTGGAATTGCACAAGACTGGCCGAAATTTAATAGGATCAGTTTTAATGTCGCAATACTGATGATTTGTTTGAAACAACATTGCTGGCAATAAGTTTACCTAGAAAACAGGCTAGGTGTAGGATTCACTGCCTATCGATCCACTTTGTGTAACGGCATCATTAAAGCTTATTGCCTCTGTGGTCCAGTGGTCAGAGCCATGGGCTTACGATCCGGAGGTCCTAAGTTCGATTCTCAGAAGGGGAATATGTAGTTGATATCTGTCAACTTATCACTTTGTGAGTTTTTCCCCAGTTTGGTAAGGACATTACATGCAGAATCACCTGATTGTCCAGAAAGTAAAATAATTCCGTGCTTCGGGGGGTACGTTAAACCGTCGGTCCCGGTCGCTATCTTTGATAGTGGTCGTACTCCAAATCATGTCAGAGGCCTAATAGCTGCGCTACTAGGCGGTTTGAAAACTCTGACACCAGGGTCCATCGGGTCGTTGTTCGACTCGAGAATCCACTAAGAAGAATAGCTTACGGTACGTCAAGTTGAGCGATCTTAAGCTCCTACCGGAGTCCATATAGTTATCTAAGGAAAATACTCTAAACACTCTCAACGTGGTCCAGCTCCGAGCATAGCTTGCAATGTCCCACCGGTGGTGTGTGAGAATGCCAATGAAAAAGTTTAGATGTGGTCAATTAAAATATACCTAATAATTAAATATAAAATAACTTGTTACAGACAGTTTTTTTTAGCACGAACCGCATGTTTCACGCCTCAACGGACACGCCTTGTTTACATTTCGAATGTATCCACGTGTAAGTTTTTATACTGGACATCATAGAAAACTTGTATAGTCTCTTATACTTTCTATCTGTCGTGTGGGTCGATCGACCCGATGAACCGTGGTGTCAGAGTTTTTAAACCGCCTAATAACACAGCTAATAGGCCTCTGACATGGTTTTACAATTGCTTTCGCAATGAAAATAGCAACTTGTAGTACGCCTGACAAGCGTGTGGCCAGTATGCCAGTAATAACATACTTACATACATATAATCATGCCTTGGTCCCTAATGGGGTAGGCAGAAAGCAAACGATCTAAACAAAGATCGTTCCGTCACGTTTGACAACATTTTGAGGATTAATTAAATAGATTTATAGGTATTTTGCTCTAGTTGTCAGCCCATCCCCTAAATTACAATATACTGAAACTCGGATCACAGCTGGTTTTTACAGCATGATCGGGAGAAAAGCAGCTGGAACATTCTATGTTTTTGTCTCGCTCCCAGGCCAGCACGGAAGAAAAATAAACAACAAGTATGCAATAAAATTTTAAATGTTTTGAGGCAAAGCGCCGGCTGGACATTGTGAACGCAGATATTTTAAAGGAGAATGCGATTTCTTACTGTAAGGAAGAAAAGACGAATGAAAGAGGAAAGTAGAGAGGACTAAGCTGGAAACCAGGCCTCAACACAATGCTGGGAAACCACTAGGCAGTAGAAGAGAAGATAAGCGAGTGAAATTAAAACAATACCACAGGGCAGGCACTCCATACAAGCCGCTGATTTTCGTACTACATGCGCAATAACGTGTTCGTACAGGTTTGAAGTGGGTTTGTGTGAGTGCTGTCGCCTTGTCGAAGAGCTCGCATACCCTTTAGCGCGGGGAGACGAGGTGAGGTAACATTTCAGATCGAGGGGGTGTGCCTCTTGTTTAGCGTTAGCTAAAATTATATTTTCTTTGACAATACCGAAGTTCATAGATACAGTATAGGACATCACTTTACGCAAAATGAGTCAGCGGTATTTCTTAAAAGAAAGCACGAGAACGTTAAAGGGTGTGACGAACTTAGACATCATAATTTAACCGTGTTACTGTCAAAACAAGTTACTTTGCCTACTCGTTCGCGAATCCTTGTCTAGCCCCATAACCCCACCATATGATCGGAAAGGTCGTTCGCCGACCGGTATTTGTAACTACTTATTTATTTACTAAAAAACTACAAGTGTGTCTGTTTGTTGGTATTTATTCAAAGAATTGGGCACTCGTTTTTATTAAAATATGAAAATAATGATAACAAAACATTTTGAGTGAGATTTTGGAACCCAGGACCGCTAGTGTAAGTCAAAGTAAAATCATTTATTTCCAAATAGATTCCTAAGAACAGTTTTATAAAGTCACAAGTACCGTGCGTCAGCAATAATCTAATCATCGTGTGAGTTAGTTTGGTTCTATGTTTTAAATCACTTGGAGCTTTTTAAACATTGCCCGCTACGCTAAATCTCTAATGTTAGAGACAACCATAAAATAACCACTTTCTATCTATGAGATTCTGGTAAAATTCTAGTATGTACAAAAAAATAATATTCCAATATAGTATCCAAGCTCCAGGGCCTAGAGTTTGGATACTTTAATAGAGTCTAAGTCATTAAACATATCTTATTCCAGTATAACCCAAGCAAACCTGCACTACAACAAATAAGTTGTAGGAACTATTTATATAAAAAATAACGTCTGCGAGTCCGTTAAAAGAAACTGGTCCTCGAATCAGCTGTTGGCAGTAATACTGGTTTGGATGATGAATTCAAGACTCCATACATACCAACCATACTGACTTTCGAAGGTATACTTACCTACTATAATTAAGGTTGGACTTCCTTTATATCAAGAAGATCTTGTTTTACTGCCACAATCAAGTTAATCATCCGCAATCTAGATTAATATATCACTTGATCAAAACACAGTTTACCGAAACTTAATCGATAATCCAGTAGAAAGGTGTAAGTATAAATACGAACATTCAAGCATTTTTCAGTTCCCTGTAGTAGTTAAAAAAAAGCGAATAAATAAAACCATTTTGAGCACTGAAACAGAAAGAGCACATTAAACGACCCTTAAAAAATGGAGGAGGGTCTTCGTTTTATTTACTGTAATGTTTTTATTTCCTAGGGTACAAGAAAGCAATAAATTACAATAGAACAAATCATAATTGAGTTTGCCTAAAATACTGATATCTGTCCAAATATTATACCGACATAACTGAGAACCACTTAATTTTATTTTATGACAGTTTGTCTTGCAAACCGAAGGTGTGGTATTTGACTAGACTCCACAAATCACGAATTTATATATCCCTTTGAAATGCCTTTCTTCTCATTAGTTAAAAAAAAAACTTATGTGTCGGTATCCACACCAAAGAAATTATAAAATCACTTAGCGCCAACCTAAACCCACAAAAATTAACGTTCTATCACTGTTTAGGACTAATTTCAAAATTAGATAACAAAGGGTCAAAACGACCCCAAATATTCAATTTATTTGGACCTCACAAATTGAAGGAATTAATACGTTTCCTCTGAAATGCCGATAACGATGCGCCACACCTTTTTAACGATGACAAATTCCAGTTCTGATCACCATTGCTCGTTAAGACAGTAACTCATTTTCAAAGGATTTTAGTACTGCAGCAATGTGCATTAAACAGAAATCTAAAATGGCCGCCATCAAGCAAGGTAAAAGCACCAGTGATGGAACAGCTTTGAAGTTCGAAAGGCGGTGTCTTTATGACTCATTATGCGACTGGAATGTATCCAAATCGGTGTGCAAACAACACCGATACGTCGACCACCATAAATAGAAAAGTTTTTTTTTATTAGTGCCCATAAAATTAAGATGGATAAAGAGAGAGATATAATTTTATATTTTGTCAATATGTTTAGGTAAGGTATTCTCGGAGCTATTATGATCAGTGCTCTGGAGTGATATTATCTTTGTATGCATTTCGTTGATCGGGTAAAGATTAAAGCTTAATAGATAATTTATTTGTAATATTTAATTATTATTTTGACCTTGTCAAATTAAATTTAATTTAATTTTCTTTATTGTGAACCCAACAGCAATTACTTCACTATTACAAACAAGACAAGGTGGATAAACTTTAAAATGAATTAGATTATACCTTAATATTTTTGTAATATTTACACTAATACTATATTTTTTTACATTCTTCTTTTACTTACTTACTTCCATGCTGTTCTGGGAGCGAGAGAAAAACATAGAATGTGCCAGCTGCATTACCTCCCGGGCATGCTGTAAAACCAGCTAAGGGATCCGAATGTTTCAGTATATTGCAATTTAGGCGATGGGCTGACAACCTGTCACTGCAGCAATATACCTACAAAACTATCTTAAATAACCCTCAAAACTTTGTCAGACGTGGCGGAACGGCCTTTGTTTAGGTTGTTTACGCTCTGCCTACCCCATTAGGGATAAAGGCGTGATTATATGTATGTATGTATGTTCTTCTTTTAGCCACCCTAATTGCTTGCTTAATATTATTTTCGGTGAAATTGTTTGTGTCGTGTTTGTCCACCCTCATAAATTGTGTTGTCATCATTTCACTGATCCTATCGTTTTTGTGACGCCGATGTGACAACATTTGCGCGTTTACCCTATTTGCATTTCGTTCTTATTTCTTCATAATAAGAGTTATTTTGATAGTTTCGTTATTATTGTTGAAAGCCTTGGAGGTTCTACCGCGATCTGTATATCACAGCTTGACACCTTGTTTACAAATTATGTTCAGTCGAATTTGTACTAAAATACCTTCGCTTTAACTTGAGATTTACTTACAATTATCATTCTAGCACCTGTAATTCTGCTATTGAATTAAGCATTTTAGCGTTATAGTCATAAGGCTCAGATTTAGATAATCGTTCAGGTGATATAGGTGGGATATTTTGTGCCTTACCCAGCGGGAGACGAAGGCGGTATGATTGAGTGGCATCATTCGGCAACCATAAGCAATTCGGTATCTTTAGTAAAGTGTCCGGTTGTCATTTTGTTTATATCTTGTTCGGTAATACTATGGCTTTAGACAGACGGACTGCAATTTAACTGGAACTCGATTGCATAAATTGCAGTTAGCATGAATTTCAATGAAACGTAAATCGGCGTGGCACATTGGTAGCAATTTAGCGTTGTCAAAGACAAGACTTAACTAATAAATCAGGACCCTGTCCTCAGAGAAAGGGACATCAATCATTTAAGTTGATATTTAGCTAAGTCGTGTTACTACTAATTGACAGGCAGTTGGCGTACAGTTTGATGTCGTATCAACAGTCAACGTGCCGCTTTACTTCAGTCGAATCACTTGTATTCTATTGTAACTACATCAGAACTGCGATTTTGCAGTCCGTGTGTAGTCCGTCTGTCTACGAGCCTAAACGACAATGCAGGGAGGTCGATTCTTGGTAATGAAGACGCGGCAAACGTTTTAGTTTAGACTTTACTTCGACAGATAGTAAATTTATGTTTAGTGAGAAAAATACTCTTTGACACACCGATGTGTTTGTCGTACTTTTGCGAATTTGAGGCGATTGAAATAATTACGTTATATGTGTTTCTTTTTAAAGACCACTGTTGGCAACTGGCTGCAGCGAAACCTCTTTTTACCATTAAATTGTATTTTTTATTAAAAATGTATCTTTGAAAGGTTCTGTCAGTACACAAATAGTTGAACAAAAACCAAGTCGTATTTCTCTTTATAAATCCCAATTACAGTCCCAATACTCGCTATCTTTAACATTTTCGTCCTTCGAATCCTTAAATAATGGTTTTAACGAGAAGTACGGCGGAAAACAACCGTGTACTGGCCGCCGCCGAATCAGCCGACCCTCGGGAATCGGTAAGCGTCTCGGGCCCACCGGGGCAAGCCCCTAATACTACAGGCTCCGGCGGCGCTTCCGCACCACATCCCGGTGCTGATTCTGCGGCGGTAGGGACCTCTGGTCCCCCTGACCCATTGAACGTACCACCGCGGTCGGAGTTTGCTCCGCACTCTCCCCGTGGCGATGCTTCTTTGCAAGCACTGCCACGACCGGAGCAACCTCCTCGCCCCCCTCGCGATGGTACGTCCAACGGATCGCACTCCCACGTGAATCGTTCAATGCTTACGTGCTCAGGCGCTTCTGGCCGTCGATCAAACGGCACAACGGTCTCCGCCGCGACTTTACAAGCTCGCAAGCTTGCTTTGGAGGCGGAATTCCAGCGGAAACAGCTGGAACGAGAGCGCGTTCTAGCGGAGCAGGCACGAGTGGTGGAGGAGAAAGAGCTGCTCGCGGGACTAGCAGCCATCGAAGCAGGCGGCTCAGCTAGATCCCTCCACCGCCCCCGTAGCAATTGTAGCAAGTCTCTCGCCGACACCCAAGAGTGGGTCGAGTACTGCGCCGCGAGACACGCGCAACAACTCCAGAATGATCAGAATGTAGACCATGCGCTGTGGGTCGAGGATCCCGCCACAAGGCACGCGCTTCGAGCGCAGAACGCTCCGAACGTAGATCATGCGTGCCCTCTGGATCATCCTTCATTAGCTACGGCTTTGCACGCATTAGCCATGACCCACCGCAGCGGCAGATGTATAGAGCTGCCGCCATTTAGCGGAAAACCAAACGAATGGTTGATTTTTAAACGTACTTACGACGATACTAAACCATCTTATTCCCCCCTAGAGAACTTGGCCCGGCTACGCAACGCGATACGTGGTGAAGCTCGTGAAACGCTTTCCTCATACCTCTTCTCTGCAGAGTCGCCGGACGAGTTGGTCACTGCTCTCGAACTCCATTTCGCGCGTCCGGAACTCATCGTGCAGCAGGAGGTCGCCACGTTGCGAAGTCTGCCTAAGTTAAGTAACGACTCGAAAGATTTAAATAAATTCTCATGCAAAATTCGCAATAGTGTCGCGACTATAAAATCGCTCAAACAAAGGCAATATTTGGACTCTCCCGAATTGTTTTCAAGCGTTCTCTCTAAACTTAGCGCCTTACTCAAACCTCGCTGGTGCGACTACGCTAAAGAGCGCCACCAATCTATTAGTGACCAAAATATTTCAAAGCTAGAGCTTCTCGCACAGTTCTTATTGAGTGAAGCGGATGCACAAATCAAGTTTTGCTCGGAATCGGAAGCTGTGCCGCCCGCCCCGCCATCTCACCCACGGCAGCACGCGTTAGCGCACGGGTTCGTTAGACCACCAATAATAGTTAGGCGCGACACTGTGCATCTATCAACTGAGCATAGCCCGGCATGCATTTACTGTAAAGATAGCCATAACATAAAATCTTGTGGGCAGTTCAAAGCACTCTCGGTAGATGACAGATGGCGCTGGCTCCGTGAAGCGAAGTATTGTTACAGATGCTTGAAAAATAAACCCCACCAATGGAGCACGTGTTCTGGACGCGGCGCCTGTGGAATTCAGGGCTGCCGCGGTCGCCACCATTCACTCCTTCACGGACTCACGCGCCCGCAACCAATAGCACGTGAAGTCACGCTCAACACGGACTCCACCGGTGTTCTTGAGTCAACAGCCGACAGAGAATCCTTGTCGACAGAGAGCGCCTCTCACGGCGACACTATTAATGTCGCAGCCGCCACTGATTCTTCCAATAAAAACATTTCAGACCAATCGGCGAGCGAACGTGTACTGCTTAAAGTGGTGCCGGTGGTGGTGTCCGGTCCGGCGGGTGAATACGAGACGTACGCGCTGCTCGACGACGGCAGCACGGCATCGTTGATCGACGACGCCGTCGCCTCGCGTATCGGCGCTACCGGCCCAGAGCAGTCTTTGTCGATAAAAGGTATTGGCGGAATGTCCACAAACTCACGCGTAAAAATCGTAAACTTTTACATAAAAGGCCGTAATCTAAAAGAACGTTATCTTATTAAAGAAGCTAAGTCCATGAAGTCACTAGATTTATCTCCTCAAACAATTTATGAGAGTGATTTGAGGGACCTCCCTCACTTGAATGGCTTAGTGAGTCAGTTAACTCACGTCAATGTGACACCCACGGTTCTCATAGGCGCGAAAAACTGGTACGTGTCAAGGAGTAGAGAATGTCGTGAAGGTACAAAATCTCAACCCGTAGCGTCGCGAAGTTTGTTGGGCTGGTGTTTGCACGGCGGTATGTCAAGTCGATGTAAACCCGTAGAATTTATTAATCATGCGATTTGTCGGGGCTTCGATTCCCCGCATGCAAATGAAGATTTAACATCAATTATTAAAGAGCAATATAAGCTAGACGTGTTAGGAATAACCGCACGTGAACCGCATTTGTCGAAAGAAGAAGAGAGAGCTCTGGAAATTCTCGAGTCGACGACGCGACGGCTCCCTTCAGGCCGCTTCGAAGTGGGACTCCCGTGGCGCGATGTCGATAAAACGTCGCTCCCTGATAGCTACCCTCAAGCCTTAACCAGATTCTTGTCATTGGAGAAACAGATGGCAAAAAACCCCAAGTTCGCGACTGCTTATAAAGATTTTATTAACGGCATCATAAATAAAGGGTACGCGGAAGAATGCGCTCCTGAGACTTACCATCGGTTTGGCGACATGAAAAATGGTTTTAAGTGGTACCTCCCACACTTCGGTGTTTATCATCCACAGAAAAATAAGTTGCGCGGGGTTCACGACTCTGCCGCGGCAACGGATGGAGTCAGCCTTAATAGTTTACTCCTCGTGGGACCCGACCTTCTCTGCTCCCTCTTAGGGATCCTCTATCGGTTTCGGGAGGGGCAGGTCGCACTTACTGCTGACATAAGGGAGATGTTTCCGCAAATTAAAATTCGCGAGGAAGATCAAGACGCGCAGCGTTTTCTATGGCGCGACAACAGTACCGCCGCCATAAAGGAGTACCGCATGTCTTCAATGACCTTTGGAGCCGCTACGAGCCCCTGCACCGCTCTGTTTGTTAAAAATAAAAATGCCGAGGAGCATCGTCACCTGTATCCAGACGCGGTTCACGCGATCGTGCACGAGCATTACATGGACGATTATATCGGGAGCGTCTCTAACGTCTCAGATGCCGCTCGTATAGCCTCAGAGATCGTCACCGTTCACAAGGCTTGCTGCTTCGAGATGAGAGCTTGGATTTCCAATGATCAGAAAGCGCTTTCGCAAGTTCCAAAGGAATTGTGGGCTGAACCTGAAGCCGACGTTGACCTTCCACCAAACAAGGACGTAAGCGCTTTAGGCATCAAGTGGAACCCCTGCGCTGATACCTTAGGTTTTCGTATCGGCGCACGCGACGACAGCACCAGCATCAAGTTTACGAAGCGTTCGGTGCTCTCGGAAGTCATGCGTGTCTATGACCCGCTAGGTTTAATCTCGCCCGTATCTGTAAAGGGTCGTATTTTTATCCAACAGTTGTGGAGAGAACGTTTGGGGTGGGATGATGAAATTCCGCCGAAACACGCGGCATTCTGGCTCCAGTGGCGCAAGGAGTTGGAGGCTATAGCTGAGCTACGCATACCTCGTTGGTATTTGATTAGATCTGACCCGCTAGAAACGCAACTCCACGTCTTCGCTGACGCTAGCGAACAGGCATTCGTGGCGGTAGCGTATTGGAGGTTTCTTTACCCAAATGGAGACGTTAAGTTGTCGCTAATTGGTAGTAAGGCTCGCGTTAGTCCTTTGGCTCCTGTCTCAATCCCGCGTTTAGAACTCCAGGCTGCTCTTATTGCCGCGCGTCTAGCGTCAAAAATCACGGAAAGTCATCGGATCAAACCCAAATTGACCTTTTTCTGGACCGATTCCATGACGGTTATGAAATGGCTTCGCAGTGACGCGAAGCGTTTTAAGCCATTCGTCGCCAACAGGGTGGGAGAGATTTGCGAAACCACGGACATTGCCCAATGGCGTTGGCTCCCAAGTGCTCATAATGTTGCCGATGATGCAACGAGATCTAAGCCAATGTATGTGGACGCATCTGACAGGTGGTTCGCTGGCCCGCCTTTCTTGCTGAGTCCTCCTGAGGCGTGGCCTTCTGAACCGCCAAGTGACGATTCAGTTCCCGGTCTTGAAGAAATGAAGCCCACTGAGTTCGCAGCTGTTTACTACGTACCGATTTCGTTAGACCAGTTGCCGCCTGTGGCTAATGTGGCAAGATTCAGCTGCTGGCCACGCCTCACAAGGGCTACAGCCCGAATTATTCAAGCCGGCAGAAAGTTTCGATCTCTAGTTCGGACCCGTTTACCAAATTCAAATTTCACCATTAATCATGACCATTCTTTCCTCACAGCATCTGATATCGAAAAAGCAGAACGGAATATTTTTATCCGAATTCAAGCTGAAAGCTTTGCCGCAGAGATTGCGTGCCTAAGTTCCGCGGCCCCTATTCCTAAGGAAAGCCGTCTCGCGTCTTTTTCACTCCGACGAGCCGACGATGGACTTCTACTCATCGACTCTCGAATAACCCGCGCTCCTGGCATTTCGGAAGAGACAAAATCACCCATCGTCCTGGATGGTCAGCATCTAGCGGTCCGCCTTCTAATCCGGGACTACCACGTGAAAGCCGGTCACGCAAATTATAATCTGGTACTCAATGAGCTACGGCAGAGGTTCTGGATACTTCGCTGCAGGAACGCGTTAAAAACTATCACGCGCGACTGCCTATTCTGCAAAAGAGCGAGGGCGCGCCCCGAAGTGCCTCTTACAGGCGATATCCCTTTAGAAAGGCTGCAACATCACTCCCGCCCCTTCACCAACGTGGGCTTGGACTATTTCGGCCCCCTCAACGTCACAATTGGAAGAAGAAAAGAAAAAAGACATGTCGGCCTCTTCACGTGCCTTGTGACCAGAGCTGTGCACCTAGAAATGGTGAGCAATTTATCTGCGGATGCCGCAATCTTATGCTTACGTCGCTTCATCGCACGCCGCGGGTCCCCACGTAAATTATTCTCCGACAACGCCACCGCCTTCAGAGGGGCTGACGGCCTGCTTTCACCGCTTTTTGATTTTGCTTCTGAAAACAAGATCGAATGGAACTTCATTCCTCCAGCCGCGCCGTTCATGGGTGGTGCATGGGAACGACTCGTGCGCTGCGTAAAGACCGCTTTAAATGCGACGCTTCGAGAGCGTGCGCCTAAAGAAGAAGTATTCATCACACTTCTCTCAGAAGCTGAAGCAATAGTAAACTCAAGACCATTGACATATGTTTCACTAGCGGACCCCGACAGCCCTACGGCAATCACACCCTTTCATTTCCTCATTGGGACTTCGTCGAACCACGCTTGGCTCTCGGGGGAACTGGACGACGGTGACCTGATTCAGCGCTGCGACTGGAGGCGGACTCTGCGTCTCGCTGATTTCTTCTGGGCGCGATGGGTGCGCGAATATCTGCCCACGCTGATACCTCGCCCAACCTGCAGCTCCACGGCGAAATTGAAGATTGGTGACATCGTACTCATTGCGGACGGCTCTCTTCCGAGGGGAACCTGGCCATTGGGAAGGGTTTCGAAAGTTTATCCTGGCCAAGACGGCGTTGTTCGGGTGGCTGACGTTGTTACCAAGGGTGGAGTCCTTCGTCGGCCGACTAGGAAGTTGGTGCCGCTGCTAAGTGAGCCTCAGCCAGTAGCCAATTCCGACTGAGTGCTTGCACTGGGGCGGAGGATGTTGGCAACTGGCTGCAGCGAAACCTCTTTTTACCATTAAATTGTATTTTTTATTAAAAATGTATCTTTGAAAGGTTCTGTCAGTACACAAATAGTTGAACAAAAACCAAGTCGTATTTCTCTTTATAAATCCCAATTACAGTCCCAATACTCGCTATCTTTAACAACCACCTTTAAATTTCATGGTAGGTATGCAAGTCCTTTTGGTGTAAAGTTATAAATTTATGGAGGCAAAGAAAAGGAAACGCAGGAAAATGTCTCTCATGAGAAAATTTCAATAAGACAAGATAAATCTAAATTATAAAAATAAAATAACAAATCTATAATTCCTGTCAGCGGTTGAATTTTTGATTTGTTATTTTCAAATATTTTGCGTTAGTGCAGAAAATAAACTATTATAAAATCTGAAATGGCGGTAAGTAGGAATTACTACTTTTTACAAAAAGTTTCAAGCTAATTCAGTCAGGAAGATTTTAATAGATACGAGTATCACTACATAGTATAAAACAAAGTCGCTTTATCTGTCCCTATATATGCATAAATCTTCATAACTACGCAACGGATTTTGATGCGGTTTATTTTAATAGAAAGAGTGTTTCAAGTGGAAGGTTTATATACATAACACTAGCATAATACATACATACATACATATAATCACGCCTTTATCCCTAATGGGGTAGGCAGAGCGTAAACGACCGAAACAAAGGTCGTTTAGCCACGTCTGACAAAGTTTTGAGGGTTATTTAAGATAGATTTGTAGGTATATTGCTGTAGTGACAGGCTGTCAGCCCATCGCCTACATTGCAATATACTGAAACCCTCGGATCCCTTAGCTGATTTTTACAGCATGCCCGGGAGGAAGTGCAGGTGGCACATTCTATGTTTTTCTCTCGCTCCCAGTCCAGCATGGGAGAATATTGTGGAGAAACACTGATAATTTCCGTGCGAAGCCGGGGCGGGTCACTAGTTAAGTATATATTGGTGGAAGTATGTAGTGGACGCCTCTACTAAGAGTAAAAATATTCTGTTTTAAATCTTCTGCAACATTTCAGAGCACACTGCTGCTTTAAGTATCATTGATTTTGAAGCTACATTCTTTTGTTGTGGTTTCTGAATATTATTTTCATGATTTAGTGTCTGTGGTTGAACAGTAGCAGAAATATTTCATTTTAAGTGTTCTTTGTTACTATTTTCATATTCTTTTTCTGCTTTGTTGTTGTTATTGTCGAACGACCCGATGAACCCTGGTGTCAAAGTTTTCAAACCGCCTAGCAGCGCAGCTATTACGCCTCAGACTTTGTTTGAGTAACGACCAGTATCAAAGACAGCGACCGGGACTGATGACTTAATCCTTCCTTATTTCGGACAATTGGCAATTCAGCCTGCAACGTTCTAACCAAACTGCGGAAAACCTCACAAAGTGATAAATTGTCAAAATCAACTTTGTGTTCCCCCCTGGGAATCGAACCCAGTACCTCCGGATCGTAAGCCCATAGCCCGCTCTGACCACTAAACCACGGAGGCAGTCGTTCGTTGTTATGATTTGTAGCGAATGAAAATACAATCTTAGTTGGTCTTTTTTCCGTGACTTAGGTATAGCTAGCTATCTGTATCAACACCTAAACCAAAAAAATATATATCAAAATAATATTTAATGTCAAGATATTTTTTTATTTTCTTTACATACAAACAATCACGCCTGTAACCCGAACGGGGTAGGCAGAGCGGAAACGACCCAAACATTGGTCGCTCCGCCACGTCTGACAAAGTTATGAAGGTTTATTCAAGATAGATTAGTAGGTATATTGCTGTAGGGACAGGTTGTCAGCCCATCGCCTAAATTGCATATACTGAAACCCTCGGATCCTTTAGCTAGTTTTTACAGCATGCCCGGGACTAAATGCAGCTAGCACATTCTATGTTTTTCTCTCTCTCCCAGCATGAAAGTTTATAAGAAGTATTTTCTTTACACTTTTCGATTTCCCTTTCTATGATGGAAGATGAAAATATGTCTTTCATTATCTGATCTGATATCGAATCCCTACATGATAGACACTTACAATTCGTCTCCCTATATAAATCTAGCTTCATTCGCTAAAGTCTAAAGACCTCACAGAGTAAAACATTAGCCGTACCGTAACAAAACTGGCTCTTAACACCATTCGTCATACAACTCATACTATATACTTCGTTTATTTAACATTGAGTTATCAATACCAACTTGTTTTGCAGTCTATAAACTACTTTTTCTCTACAATTGTAAAGAAATTAAACCGTAAATCATATCCGTAAATCGTAACAAGGTTATAGTCTGCGGTTCCGAAGTTTGAACCTCTGCTAAGTTGCAAAGAAAAGGCTATTTACAGGCCTCAAAACACGTCGGTATCGATAACGGAACGTAAAAAAACTATAGGTATCAAGTTTTATAGAAACGAAGAAGTCTTATTAATTTTTTGCTCGATTTCCGATGACGATTGCATGTGAACATTTGAAGCCATTTCTATTTGAGCTCTGACAAATAGTAGACGTTTATCCTATAGGAAAATATACCATCTGGTTGCCTGATGGTAAACGGTAACTATGGGCTGTTATATTAACAAAAGTATCCTGCGCGTCAAGTATCTTCCATGCTGGACTGAAAGCGAAAGAAAAACATAGAATATGCCAGCTGCATTTCCTTCAGGGCACGCTGTAAAAACCAGCTAAGGTATCTGAGGGTTTCATTAATTGCAATTTAGGCGATGGGCTGACAACCTGTCACTACAGCAATATACCTACAAACCTATCTTAAATAACCCTCAAAACTTTGTCAGACGTGACGGAACGACCTTTGTTTAGGTCGTTTACGCTCTGCCTACCCTATTAAGGATAAAGGCGTGATTATATGTATGTAACCTCCTCATTTTTTTAGAAATGTATTTGCTCTTGATTAGAGACAGAAAGTCATGGACGAGGCAGAGTCGACGATGGAGCGAGCTCACTTAGAAGTTGAGTGCTATGGACACTCCCATTCGATAATAGAGTTAAATTCTAGTCAAAAATAAGGCAATCAATGGCATCTAGATTACTTTACTATGTTTGTTTCAAAATCGTTATAACCAGATTAAGCCAAAATGGCGATACAAGCTAGACACGCACGCCCGAAACTGGTTGGAAGAGGCTCAAGACAGGGAGAAATGGAAGTAGTGGGACACTTCAGGCTGTTAATAATAAATAAACCAAAATGGCAAGGCAAGACATAATTTCAGATACTAAGAAGTTCATTGCTGAACTGGGCCATAGCCTCAGGGAGAGCGGTCAAGACCCCCGCTCCGGGTCGCTTCTGGCCCAAAGGCTGTCCATCGCAATTCAACGCGGAAACGCGGAAACGAATGTGCCGGGGGCGACACGGGGCGGGTTATTTGAGTGACTTATCCCCTTAGTTTATTTGTTTTTTAATTTTATTATGTTATTGTAAATACCGCATTGTATACTCATACCAAATAAAAAAAAAATTTAGATATTATTTATTACCAGTGGCTAATACAGTGATCTAT
The DNA here is from genome assembly GCA_949820665.1 of Scrobipalpa costella. Classification (NCBI taxonomy): domain Eukaryota; kingdom Metazoa; phylum Arthropoda; class Insecta; order Lepidoptera; family Gelechiidae; genus Scrobipalpa; species Scrobipalpa costella. The sequence goes on from OX463306.1 coordinate 2,248,090, forward strand.
GACTTGCAAAGTCGGAACACTCCATTCTTGTTTTCCGTACATGACCGATGGTTCACTATTTTGCACTATAGTATTTCCAACTCAGTTTTAGAATGAAGGTAAACAAAGATTCATGTCTTTTAATTGAATATCTTGTTTCTGAAATAATTTTTAGCTATTTAATATGACATCATAAAATGGTAGTTTTACTAATTTCACTAATTTGCCAACACATGTCATTTATTTTCGAAATGTGCTTTTTAATAGAAAGACATGAAACTTTATTTACCTTTATTCTAAAATTGAGATGGGAAGATTATAGGCGCAAGTACATCTCTGACATTTAGGCTATATCTGAGCTTGCAAATGGCGCGAAGCCAATCCGGCTGTTTTGAGTAGGATTAAGATTGAACATCGAGTGCACCGCTATAAAACAGGTGATAGATTTGACTATAAACCTTGTACCAATAGCTGAATGGTGTTTTGCTTATTTTACTTAGGACTACCAACCGATGCCTGATAATTTATTTAATAATCCCCACTAATATAAACAACGTGTAACAGAAAGGGTATATGCACGGAAAGGATATGAACCAGCCCATGAAACTGAACAACTTTCCCAAAGCAACATAGCTCAAAATAAAAAAAATGTTTAACGTACAATACATTATGCATCAGCTTATAGCGCCTTTAGTATAGGCAGTCTACAATTTTTTTGTTTTTCAACCTATGTTCCTTTGGGAAAGTTGTTCAGTTTCATGGGCTGGTTCATATCCTTTCGGGTGCATATACCCTTTCTGTTACCCGTTGTATATACGCGAATGTGACCTCGCTGTTCTTCCTGTTTGTTACCTATATGTAACAAACCATACGTACATACATATAATCACGCCTTTATACCTAATGGGGTAGGCAGAGCGTAAACGACCATCACAAAGGTCGCTTTGCCACGTCTGTCAAAGTTTTGAGGGTTATTTAAGATAGATTTGTAATATTGCTGTAGTAACAGGTTGTCAGCCCATCGCCCAAATTGCAATATACTGAAACCCTCGGATCCCTTAGCTGGTTTTTACAGCATGCCAGGGAGGAAATACCGCTGGCACATTCTGTGTTTTTCTCTCGCTACCAGGCCAGCATGGAAGTAAGTAGCCAGCAGTGAAGTATTAATCTTTATCCCTCTACTAATTATTTAGTTTATGTGTCTCTATATCGTTTACGCTCTGCCTACCCCGTTAGGGAAAAAAGGCGTAATTATATGTATGTATGTATGTCTCTATATCTTCCACGCTGGACTGTGAGTGAGAGAAACACATAGACTGTGCCAGCTGCATCTCCTCCCGAGCAGGCTGTAAAATCCAGCTAAGGGATCTGAGGGTTTCAGTATATTGTAATTTAGGCGATGGGCTGACAACTACAGCATTATACGTACAAATCGATCTTTAGTAACTCTCAAAACTTTGTCAGACGTGGCGAAATGACCTTTGTTTAGGTCGTTTACGCTCTGCCTTCCCCATTAGGGATAAAGGCGTGATTATATGTATGTATGTTTGTCTCTATGGCGAAGATCTCAGTAAGTTGGTGGGTGCAAGGCGAACGGACGACCTTGTCGCGGCAGGTGAGGATTAGCGACCTGTGTAACTAAGATGAGGATTATATTGTAATCATTATGCTCGGCGCTTTAAGCTTAGCGACTATTTCTATATATTTCTCTCGATTCGTTGGTCAATCTATTTTATTGCATTTTTCTTCCATGACTAGTCTGGGAGCGAGAGAAAAGCATAGAATGTGCAAGCTGTATTTCTTCCCGGGCATGCTGTAAAAACCCGCTAAGGGATCTGAGGGTTTCAGTATATTGTAATTTAGGCGATGGGCTGACAACCTATCACTACAGCGATATACGATATATTTAAATAACCCTCCAAACTTTGTCAGACGTGGTGGAACGACCTTTGTTTAGGTCGTTTACGGTCTGCCTTCCCCATTAATAATAAAGGCGTGATTTTTGTGTATGTTATTATAGTTACCTTTTTTTCATATTTTTTATCTAGGGTATACTTAGGACATAACTTCTAGTTTTGTTGTCTGACATGCATGTAAGGTCGAATCAAATATCTAAGGGCCGTATTTATAATCAGCTTTCATGAGTGAGACATGATTTCGTATCATAAATGTCATTTGAGTACAAACTGGCCTGTCAAATCCATACTTAATATTGCTCTCAATCCTGATATCGCTTTTTAAATACGAGCCTTAAAAACGTTGCTGGGTGATCAAACAATTTGTCACTTTGACAATTTTCACGTCGTCCATTTTGCTTTCTTCAGCCCAGAAAACATTATTTACAATTTGTTTATACCAGGTGTGAGGGACAGCGTTCCGCAAACTGATATGGGTGGCACAATCAGTGATAAAAAAATGGCTTTTCCATACAAATTGTCCGATCGAGGTGAACATTTTGTATGGAAAGCGAATTTTTATTTCCATATCCTCAAAAAAAATCCTGCTGGAAGTTGTTCAGTGATATTTACTGAGCAACCCCTATCAGTTTGCGGGACGCTGTCCCTTACACCCCGATTTTTGTATTTAATTTGATAATCTTACAGAACAGGTAGAGCTGATGCGGAAAGTTCCTTTTAGTGCCAGAGAACACGTTTCTTCCATGCTGGACTGGAAGCGAGAGAAAAACATAGAATGTGCCAGTTGTATTTCCTCCTGGGCATGCTGTTAAAACCAGTCATGGGATTCGAGGGTTTCAGTATATTGCAATTAAGGCGATGGGCTGACAACCACTACAGCAATATACCTACAAATCTATCTGAAATAACCCTTAAAACTTTGTCAGACGTGGCGGAACGACCTTTGTTTAGGTCGTTTACACTCCGCCTACCCCATTAGGGATAAAGGTGTGATTATATGTATGTATGTATGGAGAAAACATTTGGAGAGTTCCCTGCAATGCAACTTTGAGCGTAGAGTTGGAGGAACAGGTGGTATTGGTACTTGAATAATAAATAACAAAAATATATGTTTCAGATTTGTCAACCTCTAAAAACAAAACAAGGAGCTAAATGTTGAAGACCACGACGAAGATATTAATTAATTATGGAAACCGCAAAAGATGGTTAAATAACAAAAGTTTCGACACCGCCTCGCAGCTTCGTGCCGGCAAAGACCTTGAGGTATTTTGCATACAAGTATCTTCACGCTTTTTGTAACAGAATATTAAATATAATAATAATAATTTAATAAAAAATTACATGCTGATAATGCTGCAATTAATACTTCCATGCTGACCTGGGAGTGAGAGAAAAACATAGTATGTGCCAGCTGTATTTCCTCCCAAGCATGCTGTACAAACCGTTTAAGGTATCCGAGGGTTTCAGTATACTGTAATTTAGGCGATGGGCTGACAACCTATCACAACAGCAATATACTTATAAATCTATCTTAAACAACCCTCAAAACTTTGTCAGATGGGCGGAACGACCTTTGTTTAGGTCGTTTACGCTCTGCCTACCCCATTAGGGATAAAGGCGTGATTATATAAACCCGCAAAATACCCGCAAGTGGGTGACAAATTACTGATGATGTGATGATAAAGCAGTTTGATGTTAGGTTTATTTGGTATAAACAGTAAAATAATTTTATTTCTATAAAATATTTACAAAAGATTATCTGTTACAATATTTGGTTTTACAAATGTAGGTCCAGAAAATTAGATGCATACAGATAAAACAGCGGATAAGCCTGTATCGCAGGGACCCGAGAACGAATAAACATTTTTAAGTTTGTTCGGACTAATCCAAAAAACTAGGTATAAACAAGAAACAATAAAGAATAAAGATATTTAATTAAACTAGAGCAACTAAACTGTTGCATTGCAGTCAAAAATTGCAGTCAATTATACTAAGCACAAGCTTGCCCTTTTATGATTTCATGATAAAATTTAGAGTTATTATTTTATGACAAAAAATTTATGGATGATTTTTTTGTCGCCTATAATGTCAGCAACATAGGTGATCTACCACCAGATTCTAGGATATTTTACGGACTTAATAGTTTGAAAAGTTCTTTGTATATCTTACTGTTTTGTATGTAATTCTGATCGTCTGGTATGGAAATCGAATCTACATCCTTTGTTTTATCAAATGGTGCCTAAGTATCAAGCATTGTTACGCCTTGAGAATTATGTTCGAATATTCTTCTGATCAAAGTCACAGTCACAGCATTTGTAAACAAACCGTGTACTAGGTTAGACGCAAAATGGTGGTCATATTTGTTGCAATTTTCCTGTTATTCCATTGTAATGTAAGTTTTTATCTATTGTCTAAGTTAAAAAATGAAGGAGTAATTATTACCTACTGTTAAAGATATTATAAATACCTCTTTAGCTTAATTGTACATACATACATATAATCACGCCTTTATCCCTAATGGGGTAGGCAGAGCATAAACGACCTACACAACGGTCGTTCCGGCACGTCTGACAAGGTTTGAGGGTTATTCAAGATGGATTTGTACGTATATTGCTGTAGTGACAGGTTGTCAGCCCATCGCCTACATTGCAATATACTGAAACCCTCGGATCCCTTAGCTGACTTTTACAACATGCCCGGGAGGAAATGCAGCTGGCACATTCTAAGTTTTTCTCTCGCTCCCAGGCCAGCATGGAAGTAGCTTAATTGTGTATCTGTTAAAGGGCAGTTAGCTTAGTTTTATACATTTTCTTGAACAAAATTTGATGCTGACTAAAATCCTAAATCCCTAAACGACGAAAAACATGTGAAAAGTGTTCTTTTAAATTTTGTTAACTATGAAAACATTGCATTTTACATCGAATGCTAATCTTTCTTATCAGTAACTGTTTAATAATTGTTTATTTTTTATTGCAGTCAGCAATGGCGGCCAACCAAGCGCCGACAAAACTACTAAATGATGGCAACAGGATTCCAATATTGGCTCTTGGAACTTATGGCTCGGTAAGTATAATCATACATACATACGCCTTTATCCCTAATGGGTAAACGACCTAGACAAAGGTTTGAGGGTTGTTTAAAATAGATCTGTATATTGCTGTAGTGACATGTTGTCAGCCAATCGCCTAAATTACAATATACCGAAACCCTCGGATCCCTTGGTTTTTACAGCATGCCCGGAAGGAAATGCAGCCCTGGCGAAACGACCCTTATTTGGGTCGTTGACGCTCTGCCTACGCCATTAGGGATACAGGCGTAATTGTATGTACGTATGTTAAAAAACTAATTTATCTTTTTTTTGCAGAAACAAGACATAGCCAAGATGCGTCAGACCATCAACTGGGCAGTAGAAGCAGGTTATAGACATATAGACACTGCAGCATTGTATAAGAATGAGGGCCAGATAGGCCAGGGCATCAAGGATGTCGTCAGCAAAGGGCTTGTGAAGAGATCAGACCTGTTTGTTACTACCAAGGTCAGTTCTTGAGGTATTTTTATTGGTTGATTGATCAAAGGCTCCTGGTCGTGACTGAACTGATTTTGTAAATGTATTTATTGGTATTTCTATGGATGACCAGTAAGGGGTCCGATGATGGTGAGTTCCAGGGGAAATTATGGGAACCCTTTAAAATTGGCTCACTTGAAGCGACTACCTAGTGCATTTGCTTTATATTTCGTTACTCTTGAATTATTTTCTTCCTAGGTGTCTGTATAATGTTAAGCCGATGTCGCTGTGCCAGCCCCCGTATGGACATAAGCGTGATTTAAGTACACACTTACATTTTTAGCTGGACAGCGATGCCCATCGCCAGGATCAAGTGGTACCAGCGCTTCGAGGGTCTCTGTCAAGACTTGGATTGGACTACGTAGACTTGTATCTGATTCATTCACCTCATTCAAGCCCGGCAAGTGATAATATTATGATATTTGCATTGTTTATAGTTATATATAGTTTCTTCCATGCTGGACTGGGAGGGATAGAAAAACATAGAATGTTCCAGCTGCCCTTCCTCCCGGGCATGCTGTTGAAGTCAGCAAAAGGGACTCGAGGGTTACAGTGTACTGTAATTTAGGCGATGGGCTGACAACCTGTCACTATAGCAATACATATTACAATCTAAAATTGCCCTCAATTTTTGTCAGACGTGGCGAAAGCGCCTTTTACGAGGCGTTAAACGTAAGGGATAAAGGCGTGATTTATGTATCTATGTATAGTTATATAGGAGATACGATCTTTAAATAACTTCCATGCTAGATTGGAAACGATAAAAAACATAAAATGAGTGAACTGCTTCTTCTCCTGGGCTATAAAAAAGGGATTCCAGGGTTCGCATATTGCAAGTTAGGGGATAACCTGACAACCTGTCAAACCAGACATGTACTTACAAAATAACTCTCAAAACTCGTCAGATGTAAAAGATGGAAAGGCGGGTAGAATATGCACACCTTGTTTAGGTCGTTGAGTTTCTGCCTACCCCATTAAGGATAAATACTTAATTCTATGTTTGTATTTTAATTCTTCACAGGCTAACATCGATATAGTAGAAACATGGCAAGGAATGGAAGAGGCAAAAAGACTTGGGCTGGCCAAATCCGTCGGTGTATCAAACTTCAACCAGATCCAACTGCAGAAAATCATGCGCTCCTCTTCTGTCGTGCCTGCTGTTAATCAAATTGAGGTGATTGTCTCTCCTATCTTTTTTGTCGGTAGTATCTAAGTCAGTTATTTACCATGCTGGACTGGCTAGAATGTGCCAGCTGCATTTCCTCCCGGGCATGCTGTAAAAACCAGCTAAGGGATTCGAGGGTATATTGTAATTTAGGCGATGGGCTGACAACCTGTCACTACAGCAATATCCAGTTCTATCTTAAACAACCCTCAAAACTTGTCTGACGTGGCGAAACGACCTTTGTTTGGGTTGTTCACGCTCTGCCTACCCCATTAGGGATACAGGCGTGATATGATGTTATTTGCCAGGGTCCATTGGGGCGTTGTTTGACTCGAAAACCCACTCGATAAGAAGAAAAAGTCAGTTATTAAACATTTTGGAATCGATAATCGACTTGTTTTATATTACTAAATAAAAATAATAAATCCTAAGGAAATTGCAATATAAAATACTTGAATATATATTATAATCTAGCTAGCATTTCGTAAGTATGTTGATTAAAATTTTAACTGCTAGGAAACATATTCCAAGCACAAAGACATTCTTTACGTAATTATATTTCAGGTCCACCCAGCTCACACCAGAGAATCTTTAGCGAAATTTTGCCAACAAAATGGCATAACAATAATGGCTTACAGTCCATTTGGTTATTTAGTTGATCGAAACACTCCAAACGCTCCACCGCCAAGAATCGATGACCCAGTCTTGATGAAGCTTGCCCAGAAATATGGGAAGAATACCACTCAGATCGTGTTGAGATATTTGGTAAGTCAGGTGATCTTTCTGTTACTTCCTTTATGTTTGCAAGGGGATAATTCCAGCTAAAGTAATATACTGAAACCATCGGATCCCTTATCTGGTTTTTACAGCACGCCCGGGAGGAAATGCACCTGGCACATTCTATGTTTTTCTCTCGCTCCCAGTCCAGCATGGAAGAAAAAGAAGTAGTTTATAAATCATCTTTACTTTTTTCCAGATTGACCGAGATCTGATCCCTATTCCGAAGTCCACAAACGAAGGTCGCCTCCGCCAGAATATAGACGTGTTTGACTTCAAACTGACTCCAGAAGAAGTTGCCAGTATTAATAAGTTTAATAAAAATAAAGCTATTTTCGGCTGGCAGTGAATTTTTAAAAAGAAATTTAATTTGAATAAATAATACTTGATATATTCCGCATTTTATTTCATACAAACAATTCATTTCATATTTTTTGTTCTGCCGTCAATTTCTAGTTTAACAACCGAAGATGAAGATGATAAATATGGTAAAGATGATGATGATGAAGATGTTATTCACGTGGAGACACACTTTCAGATGAAATTTATTTCTTTCGCGACCATACAATTTATGAAACTAAAGCTCTGTCGCATTAAAACTACATAATTTATGTGTTACGTAACTTTCGTACTCATAATAATTATTATGTTATTCTTAGTACATTATGTTATTATTATTATTATCGTTCGGCCATTTTAATAAGTTACAATTTCAAATTAAGGTTCTGTAGCCAGTCTACAGCCGCCGGGATAACTTGATCAACCGTTAAAAATCGATTCGGTTAACTTAGGCTCATATTTATAAGCAGCACTTGAGACTGACAGCTAGTTTGAGTTCGTATCAGAAATGTCATTTCAGTACAATGTAGCCTGTCACTTCCTTACTTAATATCGCTCTCAATCTTGAGATCCCTTTATGAATACGAGCCTTAGATTGTTTTACATTGTGGAATGTCATGTAAGAGGATCCAATTCCTGTTAGCAATACCAAAAATGATGTTTACAAATATCTGATACATTGCTTGAACAGTTATTGAAGTTCTTTTGTAGAGTTCAGTCGTTACTAATGTTGGTACTACTGACATTCTTTCTGTTGTTACTTTATTATGTAAGTTGATTCGGATTTTGCTATATTCTTCAATAATATTCACATTCTTCCTTGCTAGACTGGGGGCGAGAGAAAAACATAGAATGTGCCAGCTGCATTTCCTCCCGGGCATGCTGTAAAAACCAGCTAAGGGATCCGAGGATTTCAGTATATTGCAATTTAGGCGATGGGCTGACAACCTGTCACTACACCAATATACCTACAAATCTATCTTAAATAACCTTCAAAACTTTTTCAGACGTGGCGGAACGACCTTTGTTAGGTCGTTTACGCTCTGCCTACCCCATTAGGGATGAAGGCGTGATTATATGTATGTACGTATGTATATTCACATTCATTCTTAGCTTAAATACGTCTCCACCGATGGGCACGAGCCAGCCCTGAATTAGGGCGATCGGATTTAAATCAACCACGTAGGCCCAGTACGGATTGGTCGACCTCACACGCAACCTCACAAGGTTTTTCGTTCATGATGAAAACTGATCGGCTTACTTGTTTGTGTTGAAAGTAGGGTTAGCCCTCGACGTTTCGATCCTATACGAGTATCTTCATCAGGAGAGAAGGAAGGCACACTCCACCGCCCGCTAAGTGTAACCTTCGACAAGGAAGGTGAAACCTGCCTTCCATTATCGATAGTGTAGTGTTCATCATATTTTTATGTCGCTTAATATTTGCAGTCAGTAAGAGCACAAGTGCAAGTACCAAGAAAATTATTGAATGATGGTAACACGATACCGATATTGGCTCTTGGTACTTTTGTTGGGGTGAGTACATATAGTTATTTTCTTATTTAGAGGCTATATACTCCTTCTCCTTTGATATTATTTTCTGATTCTGTTTCAAAGGCACACATACATACATATAATCACGCCTTTATCCCTGATGGGGTAGGCACACTTTACCATCAAACCCCTGTTATACATCACGTCGCGTTATGAAGAAAGCCCTGACTTCACTATCGATTTCAACATCATCAACAGTTTCCTAACAAAGTTTTACCTTCTTCAATGGCACACTACCATCAAGCCCCTGTTAGACATCATCTCACTTGATGAAATAAGTCCTGACTTCACTTTCGATTTCAATATTATCAACAGCCTCCCAATCTTCCCAATCATATCGTACCAGCTTATTAAAGAAATCCAAATGCCATCTAACATTAACGTCTTCTGCACCTGTACCATCAGATAGATGATGTACCCCGAATACGCCAGACCATCAACTGGGCTGTGGAAGCCGGTTACAGGCATATTGACACTGCAGCCGTGTACATGAATGAAGCTCAGATAGGCCAGGGTATTAAAGATGTTATCAAGAAGGGGATAGTGAAGAGAGACGAATTATTCATAACTACAAAGGTAAGAAAAACATGGCTTGTTTATTTTGGCAAAAAACAACATACAGCATTGTGTTTTTAACAAAGTCCATCGCTTTTGGGAGCCAACCTTTCATTATTTTTAATTTGACATTTTACGTGTGAGCACCACAAAATATAGTGCCATTTTACGGTTTTGATACCCGCCCGTCATTTTCCTTGGTCAGTTATTGCATAGCATAAGTTCCTTATTGAACTCCACTAAATTTGGGGAAGTCAATTTCCTTCGCAGCTAAAATTCGACAGCCACTATCGGGATCTCGTGGTGCCTACACTGCGGGGTTCCCTTTCAAGACTCGGCTTGGAATATGTGGATTTATTTCTGATTCATACTCCTAAATCTCCGGTGAGTCAAACTTATTATTATTATTTGCAAAACCTCCAGTAGCTTCTTCTTTTTCTTCTTTAAGATGATTTGGTTTATGCAGACTAGAACTCCAGGATTTAAACCATATTTTTTTGTACCCTATAAATGTTTTCCCTATTTCAGCAAAACGTCGACATCTTAGAGACTTGGCAAGGAATGGAGCAAGCCCAAAGACTAGGTCTTACCAAGTCAATCGGAGTGTCAAACTTCAACATTGAGGAGCTAAACAGACTTGTGACCCATGGTAATGTCAGGCCTGCTGTCAATCAGATTGAAGTAAGTATTCTAGATTAACTGCATGTGATAGCATAGAGTCCACGAAAGACTGAAAAACACTGGCATACACACATCGCATAAGCTGCTTCTCGCTGGATTCCAGTGGGAAAATGATCGCAAGCTAGCCAGGAAGTCTCACTCAGGGAGCTTTTACGGAGTGTATTCTGCTTGAATAGATCAATTGGAATATATTCCAAAATAAAATACTTAGTTTAGTTTTTGGTAATAGTTATTTTCTTTCCAATGTCTAAATTCCGTAGGTCCATCCTGCAAGCTCCAGAGAAGCTCTAGTAGCCCACTGCCACAGTCTAGACATTGTAGTGATGGCGTACAGTCCATTCGGTTTCCTGGTTTACCGAGGACAGTCAGCCTACCCTCCAGCTCCACCGTACATGGACGATCCTACGCTGGTGGCGCTGGCGCATAAGTATGGGAAGAAGCAGACTCAAGTCGTACTGCGGTATTTGGTTAGTATCAAACTGGTAGACAATAAACTTATGAAGAAGGAAAGACAGAAAGAGATAGAGAGAGTAAGAAAGAGTAAGAAACTATTCCCAAGATATTTACTATTTTGTAGTACTTGTTCCTTGAGTCCGACATATTGTTTGACACCACAAATTAAGACACATCACACAAGACAATCAGGCGCAGAACTGACTTTATTGGAAAAGTGGTCCAGTTCATGGACAAAATCAGCATTTTTTTTACAGCCAATATGTTTTCAGATTGAGCGTGGTTTGATTCCAATCCCGAAATCAACCAATAAACATCGTATTCGAGAAAACATTGACATCTTTGACTTCAACCTCACGAAGGAGGAGGTGGAAATCATCAACAACTTCAACAGCAACAACGCTATATTTGGATGGCCTTGAAATGTTGGATAACTTTGTTGTAAGTGTTGAATAAAATATTTGTTTCCTGTTTGATACCCCTTTCGATTTAGCTAGTACCTGAACATAGTCATGAAACTACGGAACACCCAGAAATAGTTTCAGGTAAATCTAAAAGATTTGCATGACATATGACGAATAATGTCATGACGCATCATGATAGTATTTGAATACATTGAAAACTTTGGTCTTTAGACATTCACCGCTCACACTTTCGAGAACTAAACATTGAAAAAAGAATTCATAGGCAAACAAACACTATTCTATTATTACTTTGTTGGTTAAAAATAAAACCAACTGTGACTATATTGTTTGTCACAAAACAGTAAAAGTACAATCCGTTAGCAACTGCAATGGGAGCTATTGACAAAACTGAGTGCTATAGAAATAAGCTTTTGTTTAAAAAAATGCAGGTGAACAAAATTGAACCGTTAACACAATTTGAACAATGGCGACTTCTGTTCAAAAATTTGCCATAAACTGGCGTAACGAAAACGAAACTGGTGAAGACAATGTCAGAAATAGAGATGGGTCTGAGTGTGATGCAAATGAGTTTACTCAAATATGAGTGAGTGATGCTTGATAAACGGATGTGGTATGCACTATTTTGTTTTAGTATTATTTTTGCTTCATTATCAATTCTCATAGATAGTTCCAGAGTGACCGACTTAGCTTTCCCATTATGTTATTTATTTATAACACGGTGCAAAGCAAATTAGATTTTATAAAATAAAATATGAATCAGATTTGGCAGATTAGATTTTGTAAATTTCACCATGGCATCACTGATTTTAAATAGAGTGGTAGAGTCGTCTTCTTCTTTATATTGAGTAATCTTTTCTAGCCGACGAACTACCCGATGAACCCTGGTAGTGTAGCATTGTATAGAAACATAAGATCATCATCTCCCTAGCCTTATCCTATATCTTACGGGGTCGGCTACCTAATCTAGGGGATTGAACGAGGGTACTGATTTTTACACAGAGCGACTGCCATCTGACCTCCGCAACCCAGAAGGGAAACCAGACCCAATCCTAGATTAGGTCAGAGTTTTCAAGCCGCCAATGCTTAACATTGGCCTCTGATATGGCTTAACGACTAATATCTACGGTATTAAACGATATTAACCGGGACCAACGGCTTAACGTGCCTTCCGAAGCACGGAACATAAACATAAGATATAATCCTATATTTATATTTTCGATACTAATATTATAAAGATGAAAGTATTTATATTTGTAACGAACAAACTCGAAAACGACTAGACTAATTTTAAAAAATATTTTACCATTAGGAAGGTACGTTCGGTCACCTTGAGTAACATAGGCTACTTTTTACGGTGGGAAAATATGAGTGACACAGCTGACAGACGGCTAGTGTAAACATAAATTATAACCTACGAAATAATCTACGAATAAAGAGTAAATCACTTTGAACTGGTCCCAACCCTAGTCCCGTTGAAAAACTTATCTACCCAAATTGCGTTTTGCCAATAGATAGAGATAAAGGGAGTTCTGTTGAACTAAGGGTAGGTAGGGTAGGAAGGTGCGTAAATAATTGATTGAAAGGTGTGACGAAAGGTGATGAAGGCAGCTTATGGTGACTTTTATTGTAGAAAGGGCAGTTTTATCACCACTGTTGGTTGTCGATATGGTTAAATTTGCATCATGGGTGGTAATGAATAGTTTGGAAATTACATGGTTGAGGCTACACTGGTCGTTTGCCTCGATATCCACACGTCAGAAGAAGAATGGTTGAGCATTTAATGGTATTTATTTAAATAATGTAAATAGTAATGTAAACAAAGACTAGAAAGGAACTAATGTGAAAGCAATGTAGTGATGATCAGTTTGCGGGACGCTGTCCCTTACACCGTCCCTTACACCTGGTAGGTTTATTAACCACATATCATTTAGGTCATGTCTATTAACACTGGTAATTAAAATCAATACAACAAACAGTGAATATCTGGAAAACCCATAGGGGTTTATAGATAACTCAACACTTAAATATGCGATTTATTTCCGGAATCCGTTTGCCTAAATGTTCTATTGTATTTGTGGATCCTCACGAACTTTAAACACACGGATTAGCATTCATTCTCAAAACCAACGAGTTGATTGGTTTGGTACATACATAAAATCACGCCTCTATCACTTACGGGGTAGACAGAGTGTAAAACGCCTCGTAAAAAGGCGGTTTCGCCACGTTTGACAAAATTGAGGGCATTTTTAGATTATAATGATGTGTATTGCTGTAGTGACAGGTTATCAACCCATCGCCTAAATTAGGTGCTGTTTTCTACAGCATGCCCGGATGGAAGGGCAGCTGGAACATTCTATGTTTTTCTATCTCTCCCAGTCCAGCATGAAAGAAATTGGTTTGGTCCTTTGAATTTATCATGTTTAGACCTAAATTCACAAGTTCACAAGGGAAAGTTGTTTATTATTATTAAAGGACATCTTTTAGATATCACCGACCGACATCACCGTTTAAATTTTTGTGGAAAATACCTTTTATAATCAAATCAAATTTTGCCATTTGGTCATTGAAGTTTAATCAATCAATTTTACGTACTTACATTTCTATCAGATTTCTACCTTACTGGATCTCTCAATTTAAATTAAGATCGAACCAACAGCAAAGCAAATCAAATGTTTACGTCCAGCAAGTCCAATCGAATCCCAATCTCATAAAAAAAGAAGAGGGGTAAAAGCGCAAACAATACGTATTGGGAACAAGTCGTGACAAGTCGATGCTAAAGTCGCTCGCACTGGCTGCGACTCGGCCATACCTGTTTTTTTATCTGGGCGACCTTGCGCGACCTAGTGGGAACGCTGGTGTACAATCGATTATGTCTCCAGAAAAACAGGGACTCAAGTATCGACTTGATTCAAAGTATTTGATTATATCGTTAGCTCGACATATTGACTTGGATGAAATTGACGCAGTAATGTTTGAGCTCATATTCGACAAAATTAAGTGATATTAATATAACGTCAATCGATGGGCTGACAACATGTCACTATAGCAATACATATTACAATCTAAAATTGCCCTAAATTTTTGTCAGACGTGGCGAAAGCGCCTTTTACGAGGCGTTAAACGCTCTGCCTACCCCGTAAGGGATAAAGGCGTGATTTATGTATGTATGTATGTCAATCGAAATTGAGGTAATATTTTTTACCGAAGCATAATCATGACTAAATTCTACATAATTTGTACTGAAAGTCAGAAAACCTGAAATATCTACGCTTCTAACATACAACGGCACTTTTAACCGCCCTTATTAGAAATACCTTTGAGTATAGGAAAGTAGAGTTCCAATGTAAGTTACGTCAGTCCGTGACATTTTTTATGCACAGTCAAATTTTTAGGGTAAAAGCAAATCGTGACTAGTTCGGATAACTGGTGATAACTGGCGGCGACCTTGCACGACCTAGTCGCAACAGGATCGGTCAATGGTCGAAACGATTTAAACTATCTAAACGATTTATTGATGAAATTACGGTACCTAATTCATTTTGATACGGTTATAGAAATTTTAACCTATACGTGCTTAATCTGTGAAACTAGTCGTCTTCTTCCCTACATTATATAGTGTTCTTAGCTTGTAAGAATTACCTAATAGAAATTTCTTTACGTCGGCAAGTAGACAATCTGGATAGAACTTAGTTATTGTTGAAAATCGTGAGTAGAACTTTTTAAATAGGTAGACATTTATGCCTCGCCTGTTTTATTGATAATTGCTGAGATTCTTGATCTTGGTAAAATCTTTGTTAAATCTAAATAAAAATACTTTTAAAGTCGGGAATATCGATCGTTTAATACCGTAGATATTAGTCGTTAAGCCATGTCGGAGGCCAGTGCTGAACATTGGCGGCTTGAGAACTCTGACCTTATCTAGGATGGCAGTCGCTTCGTGTAAAAACCAGTACCCTCGTTGTAGATTAGGTAGCTGACCCGAGGATACGGGAAAAGGCTAGGGAGTACAGTCGCTGAACCTAGTTTACATTTCTACGCGCTTTAATATGCAAATTTTACTGATCTGTAGGTCATCCAACGTTCTATGATGTCTGCACATTTGTGACAAGTCATACTGAAAGATTTGATGCATTTTCAACTCTACTTTAGTTCAATGCCAAAATAAAGGAAACAATTTTCATTAGCGAAGTATTGGAATTAATTAATTTAGGTACATAAAATAAAATAAGCTTAAAAAGGTTTTCAAACGAATATTTATAATTAAAAGCTGAAGCATTTTACCTAATAATAACAGATCTTTTAAGCTTCTAACAGTTGAAATAGACAACTTAACATACGAAGTAATTTATTTTTCCAGGTCAAAGCCCCAATGACTTCTAGTAATATTATTCTTACGTAAGTCTATCATTGGGCTCGATTCTAGAATTGCCGGCTAAAAATATAATTAAAATCTATACGTCACTTTCAGACTAAAAACATTGGAAAAGGACAGGAGATCTATTCTCTTCGGTTTTTGATTTATAGTCGGTGCGTTATCTGTCATTTTTATCCGCCGTCATAAGATATGGCGGTAAAAATTGACAAAAATACTGGTGAAACGTGCAAAAGCGTGTACATAGTTTCATCTAGCGGACAAAGTGTAAAACCATAGAGTATAAATCGCCTCTCTTTTATAAATTTTATAATTTTGAAAGTGACAAATCGATTTTAATTTTAGAATTGAGCCCATTTACTAGTGGATACGTATTACAAGCTGCTAAGTAAATTCCACCCTAGATGCTAGTAGATGTCTGATAGTTTAGCAACACTAGAACCGGTCAGGAAAGTAGGAAGACTGCGCAGACGCAGGTACAATACCAGGTCTTACTCAATTTGTCTAGAAGTAAGTTAGGTAGATAGATGACGTAGAATTTAATTAGATAACATTTTACAACACTTTTTGAATAGTTTCCAAATAAAATAAAAGCTTATATTTTACTTTTGCTGGGGAAAAATATCTAGTTATTGCATATTGCGCCTGTGGTTCGAAATTCAAATCGTCGAATACCAATGCATAATATCTTACGAATACGAGAATTCGAATTGTATATTCAATCGTCGATATAGATAGGTAGGATAATCTAAAATTTTCATAGCACTTGGGTCTATATATTATACTTATTCAAGGAATGTAACTGCCTCTGTGGTTTAGTGGTTAGAGCCATGGGCTTACGATCCGGAGGTCCAGAGTTCGATTCCCAGGGGGAAACACAAAGTTGATATTTGTCAATTTATCACTTAGTGAGGTTTTCCTAAGTTTGGTTAGGACATTCAAGGCAGAATCACGTGATTGTCCGAAAAGAAAAAGGATTCCGTGCTTTGGAGGACACGCTAAGCCGTCTGTCCCGATCGCTGCCTTAGATACATGTCGTTACTTAAACCATGTCAGAGGCCTAATAGCTGTGCTACTAGGCGGTTTGAAAAGTCTGACACCAGGGTTCGTCGAATCGTTCGACTCGAGAATCCACTCGGTTAGAAGAAGTAGAATTTAAGAAATACAAAAAATCTTCTATTCTGTCATACACCCCTTATAGAGTTGCATGTCAGGCATCGTCGGAACGTGTGGTATGAACCGACATGTGTTAAGGTGATGTATTGGTGACGCAAAGGTGTGGTAAGTGTGGTTAAAACGTAAAAAAAAATAAGGGAAGGACTTTCAAAGGTTTTAGAAGGACTAAGGCTCGTATTTTTGAAGCGATCTCAACCTTGAGAGCAATATTAAGTATGGATTTGACAGGCCAGTTTGCACTGCAATAACATTCCCGATACGAACTCAAACTCGCTGTTAGTCTCAAGTGCTGATTATAAATATGGGCCTAAGGTTTGTATTTTTGAAGCGATCTCAAACTTGAGTGCAATATTAAGTATGGATTTGACAGGCCAGTTTGTACCGCAATGACATTTCTGATCTGAACTCAAACTCGCTGTCGTGTCGAGAATATCTATCAGCATGCGGGACGCTGTCCCTTACACCTGGTAGGTACTTCAGGTGTTCTTGAGAAATACAATCAATTGATTTTGTTCAGGATTTCCGTGCGCTCTTGAAAATAATAGCCTAGGAAAGAAGTTAGTGAGACAAAGTTAATGGAATGATCTAATCTAGATGCTATAGTAGAATTTGATTTTAAAGCTTTTGCCATCAGGGCGTTTCTTTCGGCATTGCCACATTCAGACACTCGCGTTTGTCCTGCATTTATCCACAGCGTTAGCTTGTGATTCTGCTGACTTAGAACGATATCGCATCGTATGCTAAATGTATTTTTTATCCGAATTATTGCATCCTTTAATAGTCCACAATACAGCCAGCCAATCATTACCATCAAGAGAAAGCCTCTCGTCAAAAATAAAACAAAGCTGCGCGGCCAAGCGCCCTCGGTCCACACGTGCGCGGGCAGCTGCGCAAGGTGCGCGCGCGCAGCTGTCGCCGTATGCTGCGCTACGTGGCTTGGTGAGAGTTGGGAAGTGTTCGTATATTTGGAGGTTTATACGATTTATCGAGATTTGTAATAATTCTTCAAACACAAGATATTGGAAGTAGCAATTAAATTTCGCAAAAAATCGCGTAGCTAGCAATTATCTTAGCGACCTGAAAGTTCTTTGCTAGCAATAAGAACACCATTAATACGAATTTTCCAAAATAGTTCCTCAAGGGTTTTTTAGGATTGCTTTATTACCTTCTAATATGTCACAGTGTGTTGTAGAATGGACAACAAAAACACTTAATAAATTAGCTAGCCAGTACCTATCTACCGACTTTGACCTGTATTTCGTAGTAAAATATTTTAAAATGACTTATATTTTCCAGAGTTTATACACCCTATTCAAGAACTACTAGAATAAATCTAAAATCTGCAAGTCAGCCAAATATATGAACGGGCACATCACTAGGAATGAGTTTAAAAATCTCACCGCGTCCAACGCAAGCGCACCTTTCGCTCCTCATGTCGAGGACTCTTCCTTTTTTGCCCACGATTTATGCCAGCTTACCTGAAAAAAAAATGAGTATATTAGTTTGATAGTCACTCTATTATTTATCTATCTTCCATGCTGGACTGGGAGCTAGAGAAAAACATAGAATGTGCCAGCTGCATTTCCTCCCGGGCATGCTGTAAAAACCTGCTAAGGGATCCGAGGGTTTAAAGATATTGCAATTTAGGCAATGGGCTGACAACCTGTCACTACAGCAATATACCTACAAATCTATCTTATATAACCCTCAAAACTTTGTCAGATGTGGCGGAACGACCTTTGTTTGGGTTGTTTACGCTCTGCCTGCCCCATTAGGGATAAGGGCGTGATTATATGTATGTATATAGTCACTCTATTATTTATATCGGTCGTTCGACTCGAGAATCCACTCGCTAAGAAGATCAGTTTTTTAATTGGCTATTATGTCACATGTTTTTTTTTAATTAAGTTAGTTAAGTTAATTTAAAAACTAGCTTTACAAAACGCATTTTACCTGCGGCTTTCTTGTGGGAAGACAGGGCACATCATTTGTTGGCGCTTCAAACGAACTGTCCCAATTCTTAAAAGTTAACTGTGACTCTCTAGCTGAGGATGTAGCCAATGAAGGAATAAATTTCCACTTCATTCCGGCATACTCTCCACATTTTGGCGGTCTTTGGGAGGCAGGCGTCAAGTCGACCAAATACCATTTGCAAAGAGTGTTGGGCAATTGTAATCTTACATACGAGGAATTTAATACTACCTTAGTTCAGATTGAGGGCATCCTGAACTCGAAGCCACTTACACCACTGACGTCGAACCCCAAAGATCTGACACCGCTCACACCCGGACACTTCCTTATCGGCCGACCATTTACTGCTCTGCCTACGAAAGATCTTCAGGACCGATCTTTCAACCACTTGACCCGTTTCCAGAGAGTGGAACAGCTCAGACAGCACTTTTGGAAGCGATGGAGCGTTGAATATGTCTCTGAGCTACAACTGAGGACGAAGTGGAGGACCAGTTACGAACCTCTGAAGCTCAACACCCTCGTCCTTCTCAAAGAAGACAATTTGCCTCCATTAAAGTGGAGGATGGGACGCATTGTTGCACTTGTTCCCGGTTCTGATGGTATCAGCAGAGTAGCTGATGTGAAGACTTCGACAGGAGTTGTTCGAAGATCGTTTGCCAAGATCTGCCCTTTGCCTATTGTTGCTGATCCTGGATCTTCATATTGAAACCTGAAGCTTTCAATGTCGGGGGGCATGTTCCGGATCTGCCTACAAGACTACTACAACATTTCTTCCATAGGAACTGTTTGCTATGCATCTAATCTTAGGCGTTTAGTATAAGATTTTTGTCCCCTTCACCCCCTCGCCCTTCTGCTTGTGAACTACGTACAATACACACGTACTTTACCTATTTATTGATTTTATTTGAAATCTCCTGAAAACCACAACTCATATTCACTAATAATACTATGAACAACCCGATGACCTCTGACTAGGGTTGCCAGATTTGCTAAGGTCGAATCCGGGACATAGTGATAAACAATTTTACATACATACATACATATAATCACGCCTTTATCCCTAATGGGGTAGGCAGAGCGTAAACGACCTATGCAAAGGTCGTTCCGCCACGTCTGACAAGTTTTGAGGGTTATTGCAGATGATCATGACCTATATTGCTATAGTGACAGGTTGTCAGCCCATCGCCTAAAATTGTATCCATTAGCTGGTTTTTACAGCATGCTCTGGAGGTGATGCAGCTGGCACATTCTATGTTTTTTTATCACTCCTAGTCCAGCATGGAAGAAAAAATTTTAAAGTCCTTTTTATTAAGCCTATATTTTAGCCGATCGATTCAGCCTTGGTTCTTTTCCTGTTTTGGTTTCCTTTTTTTCCACAGTTTAGGAAAATTGTAAAGATAAACTTTTACTAACTATTTTTGTAATAACATGATGCAGTTGTCAATAGAACGATGCGAGCGAAGCAAGCGGAATTTTAATACATTGCAAGCAGTATAAATACTCAAATGCTAATAACGCGAGCCTAGCGAGCGAGCGCCAAAGTTCAAGAAAAATATGAAAATTGGCCAAGTATTTACTATACGAATAGACTAGAAGCAATAACATGTCTTTATGTCGCACGCTTCGTGAGTGAAGTGAGTATGAATTGAATACCTATATTCGACCAAATATAGAGAAATTATAAAACAACATGTTAACAAACAACAGACAATAACAAACAATGTACGCGTACATACATACATATAATCACGCCTTTAACCCTAATGGGGTAGGCAGAGCGTAAAGGACCCAAACAAAAGTCGTTCCGCCGCGTCTGACAAAGTTTTGAGGGTTATTTAAGATAGATTTGTAAGTATATTGCTGTAGTGACAGGTTGTCAGCCCATCGCCTAAATTACAACATACTTAAACCCTCGGATCCCTTAGCTGGTTTTTACAGCATGCCCGGGAGGAAATGCAGCTGGCACATTCTATGTTTTTCTCTCGCTCCCAGGCCAGCATGGAAGCAAAATAAGCAATGTAAGCGTAGCGAGCTCAAAATTTCATGAAACGAATAGACATACATTAGTCTTACATGTACGTAGAATATTTCCTAAAACTATGTAGGTATCTATCTATCAACGTTCGTCAAGCTGCAAAATATGTTGGGTGAATTTATTGACATTATTATTCCTTCTATGCTGGCCTGGGAGAAAGAAAAACATAGAATGTGCCAGCTACAATTCCTACCGACCATGCTGAAAAAACCAGGTAAGGGATTCGAGGGTTTCAGTACATAGTAATCACTACAGCAATATACCTACAAATTTGTCTTTAATAACCCCTTAAAAGCAGACCGACCTTTGTTTAGGTTGTTAACGGTCTGCCTACCCCATTAGGGATAAAGGCATGATTATATGTGTGTATATATTTTTTAGATTCCTGGTCATTTTTCAAAATTCCGGGACCCGGGACACACCCGAATTTCGGGACAATCCCGGTGGGACTGAGTCACCTGGCAACCTTACCCCTGACGGATACTGACATGACACTACTGAAAGACATTTACAAATGGTTCTCGTAAAGAACTCAAAATTCAGATGCATTATTCATTGGTAGCCATGTAGCTACCATACAAAATTCATCAGTTCAAAGCTGTATGGTAATGAAAAATAATAAGAAGTTGACCTGGGTGACTTAGGCTCGTATCTTGGGCTCGTATTTATGAATCGATCGATCGATATCAAACTTGAGAGCAATATTAAGTACGGACTTGACAGGTCAGTTTGTACTGAAATGACATTTCTGATACGAGCTCAAACCAGCTGTCACTCATGAGAGCTGATTATAAATACGGCCCTTAAATATGGTATAGATAGACATCAGAAAAATATAAGTATTACGTACATTTATGACCCTCCTACTTACGCTGGACTGGTATCAAGATAAAACCTAGAATTTACCAGCTGCTTCTTTCTACACTTATTTCTTTCTTTATTACTACTATGGTCGAAAGTAACACTTGTGAAAAGTACCAGGTGTAAGGGACAACGTCCCGCAAAGTGATAGGGGTTGCTCAGTCAATGACACTGAACAACTATCAGCAGGTTTTTTCTTATTAAGAAAAAAACTAACCTTTTCCATACAAAATATTCACCTCGATCAGACAATTTGTATGGAAAAGCCATTTTTTTTTCATACATACATACATAAAATCACGCCTTTATCCCTTACGGGGTAGGCAGAGCGTTAAACGCCTCGTGAAAGGCGCTTTCGCCGCGTCTGACAAAAATTGAGGGCAATTTTAGATTGTAATGTGTATTGCTAATGTGTAGTGACAGGTTGTCAGCCCATCGCCTAAATTACAATACACTGGAACCCTCGAGTCCCTTTTGCTGTCTTCTACAGCATGCCCGGGAGGAAGGGCAGCTGGAACATTCTATGTTTTTCTATCTCTCCCAGTCCAGCATGGAAGAAACCACTTCACTTCCTAAAAAAACCTGCTGACTGAGCAACCCCTATCAGTTTGCGGGACGCTGTCCCTTACACCTGGTATAGTGTTACTATTATGGGCCATGATACCCACTTATTAATCTTCCATACTGGACTGGGAGAGAAAGAAAAACATAGAATGTTCCAGTTGCCCTTCCTCCCGGGCATGCTGTAGAAGTCAGCAAAAGGGATTCGATTACAGTGTATTGTAATTTAGGCGATGGGCTGACAACCTGTCACTACAGCAATACACATTACAATCTAAAATTGCCCCCAATTTATGTCAGACGTGGCAAAAGCGCCTTTTAGGAGGCGTTTTACGCCCTGCCTACCCCGTAAGGGATAAAGGCGTGATTTTATGTATGTATGTATGTATACCCACTTACCATCAAACAGATTGTGTGCTTGTTTGCCACTATCTTGTGTATAAGTTCATAAATCACGCCTTTATCCATAATGGTGTAGGCAGAGCATCAACTAACGACACAAAGGTCGTTGTGCTCTGTCTGTCCAGTTTTTGAGGGTTATTTCAGATAGATCTGTATATTTCTGTAGTGACAGGTTATCAGCCCAATTAAAATACACTGAAACCCCCAATCCTTGTGTATAAGTAATAAGTAACAAAATATGAATGTCGTTGACGCTCTGCCAACTCCATGGTAGATGAGTCTGTATGCATGAAACTATGTTTACCCTGTAAATAAACTAAGTGGACTTTATCTTCTACACTTAAAAAGGTGCAAAACTGCGAACTTGGTCATAAAGTCAGTAATTTGCGAAATTATCACATTTTGTCATTATAAGTGACTTTTAATAATAGCTTAATACATACATACATACATATAATCACGCCTTTATCCCTAATGGGGTAGGCAGAGCGTACACGACGTAAACAAAGGTCGTTCCGCCACGTCTGACAAAGTTTTGAGGGTTATTTAAGATAGATTTGTAGGTATATTGCTGTAGTGACGGGTTGTCAGCCTGTCGCCTAAATTGCAATATAAGGAAACCCTCGGATCCCTTAGCTGGTTTTTACAGCATGCCCGGGAGGAAATGCAGCTGGCACATTCTACGTTTTTCTCTCGTTCCCAGTCCAGCATGGAAGTAATAGCTTAAATACCAACTAACAGTAATTGTAAGTAAACTTTATAATAACTCGTCTGTCACTTGTCTAGTTAGTTAGCTACTCAATTACATTAGCCTAGCATGATCTTTAGCTTCCATGTGTTATTTGTTAAATTATAAACGTAATTTCAGTCGTCTTAAAAGGCATGTTATGACATTAAATTTCTTGCACGTGTCACAGTTATTGGAGTCATTAATTTTCGTATTCCGTGGTTTTTTATATTTTTTATTGATAACATGACAGCTATAAAAAAACATGCTTTTAAAAGTGAACCCGAGAGATGCTATAGTGGATAGGGCCGCTGCCTCCTGAGCGGAAGGTCGTGGTTCGAATCCCACTACGTACCAATGTGTTTTTTCGATTTTCGAATTTCATATGTACGTTTATTCGGCGCTTTTTCCGTGCTTCGGAAGGCACGTTAAGCCGTTGGTCCCGGTTAATATAATTTATTACCGTAGATATTAGTCGTTAAGCCATATCAGATGCCAGTGCTAAGCATTGAAAACTTTGACCTAATCTAGCATTGGGTCTGGTTTCCCTTCTGGATAGTAGAAGTCAGATGGCAGTCGCTCTGTGTAAAAACCAGTACCATCGTTCAATCACCTAGATTAGGTAACCGACCCCGTGAGATAGGATAAGGCTAGGGAGATTATGATGACAGCAAAATTTTGCGTTTTCGGGTGACTCTTTGATAGATTCCAGGGCTTTTTGACTCAACTTAAAAATCTATGAAAAATAAATAACTTTTCCAATCGAGTTATCTAATAGATAAATCTTATTTGAAACATAATCACTATGTTGAACTTCCCATGTATACCGGGTGTAAGGGACAGCGTCCCGCAAACTGATAGTGGTTGCTCATTCAATTCAATTCAATTCAATTTTTATTTCAAATAAGGAACTTAACTTAGATACAAATACCAGCGGACCTCGCACTAGGTCGAACCTGTATCGCGAGAGTCCAGATTGAGCGTTATAATAACAAATATTTATCACCGGTACGGAGTGTAGAAATACATGATTATAAAAAAGGAAAAATAAAATGAGATAAGACAACAAGTCAACAACACTGAACAACTTCCACCAGAAAATTCTTTCAGGAAGTGAAAAAAAATGTCTTTTCCATACAAATTGTCTGATTGAGGTTTGTATGGAAAAGCCAATTTTTATGTTCACTTCCTGAAAGAAATTCTCAAAGTTGTTCAGTGAGCAACTCCTCGGATTTGATGATCAGTTTGTGGGACGCTGTCCCTTACGCCCGGTAATGTCCAAAGTAAAACAGACTTAAGACTTACATTTTTCATTCTCTATAGTGTTATATTTTATTCTATTCAGTCATTTATAACCTGTGAAAGATATGTATCAGTAATATGTTGGTATGAAATGATTGACTACTTGTTTCTCACTTACTATATATCAGCAGCTGTATATATTCTTTTTTTACGAACGATTATAGAATGTATCACCTTAACCCTGTTTCACACTGATCTAAATCTTTGTGTGTATTGAAATCTCTTATTTTTAGTAGTATTTGTAAAGCGATCTCAAGATAGAGAGCAATATTAAGTATGGATTTGATACTCTATTTTGTACTGAAATTACATTTCTGATACGAACTCAAACTAGGTGTCAGTCCTTAATTTTTGATAAAATCCTGCAGATTAGTCTCTGAAATTTTCAAATACAGATCCGACGACGACGCAGGATTAACGAGTAACTAGGCTTAAATGGAGAATCATCATCTTCCTAGCCTTATCCCGTATCTCACGGGGTCAGCTACCTAATCTAGGGGATTGAATGAGGGTACTGGTTTTTACACAGAGCGACTGCCATCTGACCTCGGAAACCAGACCCAATCCTAGATTAGGTCAGAGTTTGGCATGCTTAACACTGGCCTATGACATAGCTTAACGACTAATATCTACGGTATTAAACGATATTAACCGGGACCAACGGCTTAACGTGCCATCCGGAGCACGGCAAAAGCGCCGAATATACGTACATATGAAATTCAAAGACCGAAAAACACATTGGGACGCGGTGGGATTTGAACCACGACCGCTCAGGAGGCAGCGGCCCTATCCACTACACCATCGGGCTCAACATGGAGAATATAAGAGAGAATGAGGTAAGTGTAGAAGTAAGTTGGAATCTTTATTATAAATGGATAATATATTATGATGGCCGGCACAGCCTAGTTGGCAGTGTATCTGCCAAGGCCGCGGGTTCGATTCCCGGCCGGAGCAGACATTCGAATAATGAATTTAAATGTCTGTGTCCAGGTTTTCATTGTAGTTGTTTCTGTGTATGTCCATGGCACTCCGATATAGGGAATCCTAGAGGGGGCTATGAGTATGATCAGGCTTTCTTTATATATATTACTAGCGACCCGCCCCGGCTTCGCACGGAAATTATCAGTGTTTTTCCACAATATTATGCAAGTATTATATATATATATAAACCTTCCTCTTCAAACACTATCCAATAAAAGAAACCGCATCAAAATCCGTTGCGTAGTTTCAAAGATTTATGCATACATAGGGATATAGGGACAGAAAAAGCGACTTTGTTTTATACTATGTAGTGATAAACTTTCTGTACATTGAGATTGCGTAAACATAACATACAGATAAATGAGGAAGTCAATATACACAACTCACTCGCTCATCTAAACATCACTCGCATCTCATGAGTAATTATTCCGTATCAATCACTTCAATCTCTTAATTCTTCTTCTGTCGAGTGGGTATCGAGTCTATGGACCCGATGAACCCTGGTGTTAGAGTTTTTTTTAAACCGCCTAGTAGCACAACTATCAGGCCTCTGACATAGTTTGAGCAACGACCACTATCAAAGACCGGGACCGACGGCTTAGCGTGCCCTCCGAAGCACGAAATCTTTTTTTTTTCGGACAATCAGGTGATTCAGCCTGGGTGACTCGAACCCAGGCCCTCCGGATCGGGAGTCCATGGCACTAGCCACTAGACCACGGAGGCAGTCAATCTCTTAATAAGATGAGTAAGTGTATACCGTACAGTAAGCGAGTACTGTTAAGTGAAATCATACTCTCAAGCTTGAACGACACGGCTCTTAATGAACATGAGAGATGGCGCTGCAGTATAAGGAGAACCGACAAATCTCAAGATGACGGCGTTAGTTTGTTTTTCCGCCACGTTCATTTAAAGCTTGGTCGTACTGCTTGTGGTATCAATTTGATTGCCGTCGATACGCGATCTGTTACTTGCACGGTTCTGTTACGGTTATCGGTAGTTTCGAAACGGTTATTTTCAATCGCACTTCGTTTACTTACTAACCAATATATGGTCCAGGTTTACATAGGTGCTTTACTAACCTCTAGGTATTATTAGCGAAAGTAAATAAATAAAAGATTATCACCATAATTTTTAACCAAAATTTACTCACCAACTATAAAAAAAAATTGGACGCAATACCTAATTACCTAAAATAATCTTTTTTTGGAAATTAAAGCACATGTACATACATACATATAGTCACGCTTTTAGATAGGCAGAGCGTAAACGACCTAAACAAAGGTCGTTCCGCTACGTCTGACAAAGTTTTGAGGGTTATTTAAGATAGATTTGTAGGTATATTGCTAAGCACATATACTAAGTACTAATTAAAAACATATCGGCAATAAAAAAAAATATCTGACTGTACTTTAGGGTGTGATTCTGCCCACGAATTTGATCAACTTTACCCAAGGAACATTTGGTCCTCCCATAAATTGGCTCACGCCCCTGACGCCATTTGTATGGAAAGACCATTATTTTTTTCGTATGTTGACCTACGTTCCTTGGGAAAAGTTGTTCAGTTTCATGGGTCAGAATCACACTCCAAAATATGATCAGCTATTTTTTGTTACTACCCGGTGAAAATAATTGTATTTAAATAGAGGTAAAATAAGCAATCCACTACTCAGTACAAAAGACATCAACGAGCTCAAACTCAATAAGAATCGTTATTCAAAGTAATTCCCTTTCAAATCATAGATCCAAATTAAATAAATACTTCACTGAATACACCGTACGATTCTATCATTAAAATAATACAAAAACGTCATATACTGGTCGTATATCAATCAAAATCAAACAATACATGTCACAAAAGGAACGAACGCACTATCTCGCTTTGAAAAACTCTTTAAAAGAATCTATCACATTGTCACAGTGCTTGTAGATAATATTTATAGACGTAATCATAATCTATCATACAATATTACCATACAAGTGTTCCACTACTTCAAATCACACTTAAGTAGTTTTCATATACATTGCTGCTCTAAAAAGATGTCTTGACAGACATAGCGTAAGGTAGAAAGTAGTGTAGTCAAAAGTGAGCGATTTTGAAGTGTAACGGTCGTTCTTAAGGTGATGGGTAAAAATGAGAGCGATGTTAAAGGTGACACACGTTCGGAGCTATCGGAAAGGTGATTAGGGTTATTCTGTACATCGGTACAAGGTTTGATAGAGTTTTGTTTATAGTATAAACTGATAATTGCAAAATATTATGATTGTAATATTTTGGCACAATGTTAATTTATATTAAGACTTGAATTTATACATACATATAATCACGCCTTTATCCCTAATGGGGTTTATGTTAGGTACTATCCTTGGCTATGCCAGTATTTATTAAACGAGTAAATTATTTATATCTAATCTTTTTATGCATTTAAAACCTAAAAATCATAAGCAAACGAGGCTAATAAGAAGGGGGTCAGTTATCTACACCGAAAGTTGACAATTTTAAAAAAACATTAACATTAAAATGTGTTTTACGGTTTTGATCGTAGAAACGCATATTACTTCTATCTATAAGTAGCCTTACAAAAAACAATGAAATTACGAAAAATGATTTTTATCGGAAGTGGTACAAAGCGGGCCAAAGAAAAGTCGTGTAGAAAGTGCTTTAGAATCGCCCTCCTCTGTTCTTTATCCGTAAGAGTTGGCCGTGTGACCTTATGATTCACAGTCGATATGACGCCTGTCCGGTCAACGCAAGACGCTTAGCCTCACGGAATGCACTGAAATCATATTATCATAGACTAACTAGTACGATAGATACAGATGGGACAAATGGTTCTGCATTGTACTTTATCCGTAAGAAGTGGACGTGTGACCTTATGATTCACAGTCGCTATTACGACACATGCTAAGCCGCACAGAATGCACTGAAATAATAAATTGTCATAGACTAACGACAAATAGAATTCAACGTTTCTTACCATATCTTACTTAAAAAGTTATTTGTATGGTTTTGTAAATATTAAAGTTATTACTTAGTTCTTATTTATTACTTACTTCCTTGCTGGCCTGGGAGCGAGAGAAAAACATAGAATGTGCTAGCTGCATTTCCTCCCGGGCATACTGTAAAACCAGCTAAGAGATCCAAGGGTTTCCATATATTGCAATTTAGGCAATAGGCTGACAACCTGTCACTACAGCAATATAAAAAATCTGTCTTAAACAACCCCTTAAAACTTTGTCAGACGTGGCGGAGCGACCTTTGTTTAGGTAATAATATGTATGTATGTTTGTATAAACATCCATAAAGTTACCATTCTAAACGATGTTATTTTTAAATCAAACCATTCAAAATTTTAGGTTAAGTTTTTTTTTTAAAGTGGGTAAATACATTTATTTTCAGTCATCACTAACTTGTACTAAAATTTAAAAAAATACATAATCAATTGGTGCTATCTTAAACACTAGTCAAAAAAACCTCCCCGAATTGTACCGGGCGCAAAAGTCCTCATTACACTTGCCGAGTTTCCTCGTTGTGTGGCAACGGACAACAGCTGTTGCGCCATGAACAACCCGGCACGAGGGTTCACTTCCATTGTCTCTTAAATCCATCTCACTTCCATTAGGGATAAAGGCGTTATTATATGTATGTATGTTTGTATAAAGTTTCATAAAGTTACTTTTTAGTTAGATGTTATTTTTTAAATCCAACCATTCAAAATTTTTAGTTACTTTGTTTTTAATAATTGACAATTTAACTTTTGTTTAGCCTTGAAAATTAGATTCATTTTTTTACATGATAGATGTTTCCAATATTTTTTATAATTTTATGACACTGAATAATCTATGTATTAACTAAATTATCAGCTATAAAAATTAAAATAAAATGAAGTACGCGATTTATATTCCAATTTTTTTTTTTATTTTTAATGGACCTGTTTGCAAAATACTACAAAGTGTATATAATGCGTCACCGGGCTAAGGCGGGGAGTTGCTACACGCAATCTACACCCTTAATGAAATGGCAACTGCCTAAGGGCGCCCACTAGGGCTCGAACCTCAGCTTATGGCGTTGCCTTGGGGACTCCTTATCGGAGAGAATCTGCTCGGTACGTGCCGGTAAACCCCAAAGTGGGGAGCAAAGGAGGGACCTCCGCGACCCCGCCGGCGGGGTGCGCGGTTGCTGGAAGAGCTTGTGCAGAGTGTGGCTCGACTAATATTGGCAGCATTAAACGCAAAGGTAATTTGGTCATCGCCGTCGGTAAGGACATGCCTAGGTCTTCGTTTGTAACGAGTCGCAGGTTGGGGAACGTAGTTAGAGGCGCTAACTACAAGAGGGTTAGGGTGGTGAGGGGCTTTGTCGAAGAAGCGTATGGCCGCTTGCTTCATGAACTCTTTGAGAGACGGAACATCGAGATCGATGTGAATGTCAGAATTGCGGAGGTACCAGGGGGCCCCGGTTGCCCTCCGCAAGAAGCTGTTTTGAACTACCTGGAGGGTGTTGAGATAAGTGGGGTAGGTGTGGCTGAAGGCCACACTGGCGTAGGTCATTATGGGTCGAAAGCATGTAGTGTAAAGCCTCACCTTATTTCTAAGGGAGAGTTTACTGCGTTTGCGTATGATTGGGGTGAGCCGGCCCATGACAAATTTGGCGCGGTTTCAGACTCTCCTGATGTGCTTCGCAAAGTTAAGCTGGGAGTCAAGAGTAACCCCCAAGTACTTGGCGTCTTTGGACCATGGCATGGGTCGACCGTACAGCTTTACAGCTGGGAGGGTACGACGTAATCTGGCACGATTATATTCCAAAGTGAGTACCTGTTATTAAATTTTATTTAGAATGTCTCACTTAAGTTTGATGGCTGTAAAAAAACATTTTTACTACTTCAAATATATATATTTTTTGTACATATAAAATAATTCATTTAAAAATATACCCTTTACATGTATAACATAATCTTTCTTCTTCGCGTCGGTCAGCACACAATAGTAACTTTCACCCTATATGCGTACGCGCATGACAAATAGAATTCCTAGTTCAAACGTGAGAAAGCTCGAGATAACGTAAATGACCGTTAATGTGGAGCTTTGAACAGAGCTTTTGTTGCAATGAACTTTTTATCTTTTATGTAAATTATTTTTAAGTAGAAAGATGAAAGATTGGAGGTAAGTTTGGAATAATGAGGTGTATTGAGCATATTCAGATCATACTTATGCCAATTTTTGTGTTCATGCGTAAAATATTTTCTGTGTGTGAACAACAAAACAAAATAAAATAAAAAAAATCGTTGTTACTACAACCTGACCGGGCTATACACTGGCTTGAAAGATGAACATAACATCCAAATATAATTATATTTCAAACATTTTTTATCCTGTGACATTTGTATATGAACACAAAGCATAACTCACTCATGTTCGTATTTAAGAAGCTGCGCCTGCGTTCCTACACGTCCATATCTATTGTTTACACCTATTTTACATTAAAATGTGCCCCTCAGATGTGCCCTTAGCACTGGAGTCCATTTCAACCCCATTCTAATAGTGTTATTTGTGATTTGTCATTATCTATACATTGCTTGCTTGTAGTAAACTATTATTGTATTCTGCGATTGTAATACTATTGATTATAGGGCATAAAATATGAAATTTCTTAAGCTTGCCTCTACAATTAGTTAACAAATACCTGATACCCTTAGTTTTTTTAAATCTTGATGTTTTTTGCCAATCTTAACCCGCAGTTTTTACAGGAAATATTGCTTTGATTTATCCTTTCGTAGATTTTTACGAAACCTGCGGAAAGAGATGCTATTTTTACCGACACCCAAGCCAACCCCACACTATAAAAGAATATACACACATACATTTAATCACGCCTTTATCCCTAATGGAGTAGGCAGAGCGTAAACGAC
Source organism: Scrobipalpa costella (assembly GCA_949820665.1). Classification (NCBI taxonomy): domain Eukaryota; kingdom Metazoa; phylum Arthropoda; class Insecta; order Lepidoptera; family Gelechiidae; genus Scrobipalpa; species Scrobipalpa costella. The sequence goes on from OX463306.1 coordinate 2,279,787, forward strand.
CTAAACAAAGGTCGTTCCGCCACGTCTGACAATGTGTTGAAGGATATTTAAGATAGATTTGTAGGTATATTGCTGTAATGACAGGTTGTCAGCCCATCGCCTAAATTACAATATACTGAAACCCTCAAATCCCTTAGCTGATTTTTACAGCATTCCCGGGAGGAAATGCAGCTGGAACAGTCTATGTTTTCTCTCGCTCCCAGGCCAGCATAAAATAATATCTAACAACTACAACTAACAAATGAGACCGCTACCAGAATCGTCCACCAGCTCAATATGTAAAAGACCCTAACAACATTATCCCACATGAATACACCCAAATTGGGTCTTTTCAGAGGTCATTCACTTATCTCAGTCTATCTCGGAGGGATTAATCTTTAATTTCAAAACGTTTGACAAAGAAACGGTCAGGCGCAGGGTCCACGTCTGAATGTGTATGCTTGATGGTAATAGATAGGATCTGGCTCGGTTGAGGTTGATCTAGTGATACCTGCTGACTTTGACATGTGTTTTGTGATCATCTGAAGAGCGTGTGAATGGTATTTCATAAATATTATCTCGCAGGCTGTGACAATATGGAGTTTGAATGGTCCCTCATAGTTTAATGAATAGTTTTGTTTTTTCATTAATACATTTTTTAGTTACTTCTATAATTTACCAGCTGTATATCCTTCCGGGCATGCTGTAAAAACCAGCTAAGAGATCTGAGGGTTTTAGTATATTGCAATTTAGGCGATGGGCTGACAATCTGTCACTACAGCAATATACCTACAAATCTTTCTTAAATAACCCTCAAAACTTTGTCAGACGTGGCCGAACGACCTTTGTTTGGAGACAAAACCGTGATTATGTGTATGTATGTATTTTTTTAGTTCTTCAACACGCTCCTTAAACAATACACAAAATTACAGACAGAGCATTTCTTCGAACTAGACAAAACGATTAAAAAATCTTGTTCCTACTCACTGAAAAGTTAGCTAACATTAATATCTAGGTATATGTCAAGTAGTCACAATTGCAAATTAACAAACTAACAAAAGTGGTACTTAACGTGAATGTACAAAACTCTGAAACCAGGGTTCATCGGGTCGATAGACTCGATACCCACACGACAGAAGAAGAAGATAATGCTAATAACTGTAAGAACAGTCACTTGCCACTTTGTTTTAATTTTGCATATACTTTCAAAGTACATGCGTTACTAAAAACAATAAAAACAAGAACACTGATACAGTGTAAATTACTGCAAATTACCTTTCGTTTGATTACTTGATTGTTTTTTAACGAGAGTTCAATGACAGAATCAAAGTGCAGACGCTTTTTGAGCACTTTGATGATTCACAATCAAAAAGGAAACTATTTTTTACACTGTAATTAAAAAATCATTTACTACATACATACATAGTCACGCCTTTATCCCTAATGGGGTAGGCAGAGCGTAAACAACCAAAACAAAGGTTGTCCCGCCACGTCTGACAAAGTTTTGAGGGTTATTTAAGTTAGATTTGTAGGTATATTGCTGTAGTGACAGGTTGTCAGCCCATCGCCTAAATTACAATATACCGAAACGCTCGGATCCCTTAGCTGATAAAGGTATATTAATTAATCGGAGTTTTTTAGGCTTTGTTTGGTCTAGATTAATTATAGTATAGTCTACGACGCCATGACTTAATTATTAAGATAGTAATATGTTATGTTAGAAACCTTTTTAATTTTGTAGGATAGGAGTCCTCTCAGTATTAGATAAGTATGTATGTATGTATGTAAGCTCTTTATTGTACCTTAAAAATCTTAAAACTAAAATACAAGAAGATTAAAACAATAGTGGCACAAAGGCGGACTTATCCCGTTAAGGGATCTCTTCCAGTCAACCTTTGATAAACCCAGAGGAGACAATTATGCTTGCAGGTAAACTAAGATAGGTACATGAAACGATTATATACCGTGACATAGACAAAATAATATACTTAATAACTCAAATTTGAACGCATAAATACTAGATATAAAGATATACAAAATAATGCTTAATATTATATATAATAAATATATATTTATAATATATAATAGATACCTATACACATCCTAAATAAATGTACATATATATCCGAAACATAAAATTATAAATAAATATCCTACGTATTGTCCAATTTTTCTAACCCTAAACCCCAGAGTTTCTTAATTTCACTCTTAAAAGAAGTGATATTTTTACTTTTCCGAATATCTGAAGGAAGTTTATTCCATAAACAGGCAGCATGAACAGTGAAAGACTGTGCGTACGATTGAGAAGAGCATGTAGGTACCCTGAGTGAGAGATCCCCACTAGATCGCAAATTTGCCCTCTCCACATTATGATGTTCAAATCTCTCTTTCAAGTAAACAGGGGTGCCAGGATTATTGAGAACATTGTATAGAAGCGATAAGATATGTAGGTCCCTGCGAAGGCGAATCGGTAGCCACTTCAACCGCTCCCTAAACTCGGAGACATGGTCGTATTTACGGAGCCCAAAAACGAAGCGTATGCACTGGTTTTGTAAGCGTTCCATCTTATTAAGCAGTTCTTCTGTAAGATCGAGATACGACACGTCACCATAATCCAGTAGCGGCAAGAGAAGGGCTTGGGCCAACATTATTTTGTTGTGAAGCGGCAGAAAGTTTTGTAGCCTCTTAAGAGAGTGCAGGGATGCGTATAATTTCCGACTAACCTCACTCACTTGCTTCGTCCAGGACAAGGTCTGATCCAAAACAATCCCAAGGTTTTTCACACTAGAAGAGTAGGGTATAGGTGTGGAATTGAGAATAACCTCGGGAATGGTAGTCTTAAGCAATTTGGCAATACGCTGATGACTGCCAATAGCGATTGCCTGCGACTTAGCAGCATTTAACAGGAGTCCATGCCTCTTCGCCCAACCATCTATAAAAGCTAGGTCGCGATTGATCCTATCAATTGCAAGCTCCAGCGTCTCAGGTGGTTCGGCAGCATATATCTGCAAGTCATCAGCGTAAAGGTGATAGGAAGATGCAAGTGCAGACGTTATGCCATCGATAAACACTGAAAACAGCAAAGGCGACAGTACTCCTCCCTGCGGTACACCAGCATCAACTCTACACCAACCAGATCGACTCTCATTAACTTTGACCAACTGATAGCGATCAGATAAGTATGAGCGAAACCATGAAGTGACTTCGGGGGCAAGATTAAGCTTACGAAGCACCGCAAGGAGGATTTCACTGTTTACAGTATTAAACGCGCTACTGAAATCAAGAAGAACGAGGATGGTAATTTTGCCCTCTTGAATATTAAACCTGATGTCGTCCGTGACCTGGACAAGCGCAGATACAGTGCTGTGCCCGGCTCGGAACCCAGACTGCAAACGGTTGAACAGCATATGACGGTTGAGATGCCGAGTTAGACGTTGGTGAACGCAGTGCTCTAAGACCTTAGAGAGAATGGGGAGAATAGAAATTGGTCGGAATTGAGAGAATGCAGTGGCGTTAGGCTTCTTAGGGAGAGGAATAACGTGCGCAAGTTTCCAAGCCTTAGGAAAGGTGCCGGTGGACAAGGAACAGTTAAGAATGTGTGTAATAGCTGGAGCTAGAACATGACAGAAAGGAATAATCATTTCTAAACTTACTCCATCCTCACCGACAGCTTTCGACTTGATGGATTTAAGGACCTTAACCACCTCACCCTCCACAACCCGGCCAAATTCTAGAGGTACAGGAGCGGCTAAGGGAGAATTTGCAAGCTCCGCAAGAGTGTTACTTTTCACGTCCATCGCAACACTAACCGGCGAAATGCCAAAGAATTTGTTTAGAGCATCGAGGTCCAGATTGAGAGACGTATCAGAGTGGGAACCACCAATACCAAGGGTCTTCAAATATTTCCACAGTTTGTGGGAAGGACATTCCTCGATAGAATTGTGAATATGCTTCCTTTTACTATTCCTACAGATTTTATTGCAGTGGTTGCGCAGTTCGTGATAAATTGATGTGTTCACCGGGCAATAAATAAATAAATAATAAATGATAATTTCTATGATGTAGGGTCACCACGTTCACACGGATATTAAAATTATGCGTAAAATTGAATATAAAACATCCCAAATAATAGAATAGAAACTAGACACTCAAAAAAAGAACTGGCCACCAAAAAAAATGTATAGAAAGGGAAATCAAAAACACTATTCACCCCTTTCAACCCCTTTAAAGTTCAAAGATGCGTAATTATTGTTGTTTATTAAAAAACTTGATCTCTTATCTGTCAACGGAGCATGAAAATGAGCCACAATAGAAGCAGGGATGGTTTGGAAAAAAAAAACTGTTTTATTAGTTTTGATTGATGCTACCTACTTGATGTGAATAAATTAAGAATAGACTGACGACCCACGTAAAGGAGGAGAAAGATACATATATACATATAATCACGCCATTATCCCTAATGGGGTAGGCAGAGCGTAAACGACCCAAAACAAAGGTGGTACCGCCATGTCTGACAAAGTTTTGAGGGTTATTTATGATAGATTTGTAGGTATACTGCTGTAGTGACAGGTTGTCAGCCCATCGCCTAAATTGCAATATAGTGAAACCCTCGGATCACTTAGCTGGTTTTTACAGCATGCCCGGGAGGAAATGCAGCTGGCACATTTGATGTTTTTCTTTCGCTCTCAGTCCATCATGGAAGAAAGATATTTTTTATTAATTGGATTCAAGAGTATCGGTTATTTTTATTTATGATGTCGTCAATAAATTAATAGACTGGTTTTAAAATTTTGGAAATTGGTTTAACATTTTGATTATAGTTATATCTTGGATCAAACATTATTCGGAGGCTAGTATAATACATCTTGGGTAATAAAGCGAGTAAACTTGTATAATTGAATATTAAACCATTACAAAATATTAAATCATTATGAGTATATATTTTAATACACAATCTACTCAACTAAATGGTCGATCTTGAACAACAAAATGAATTCCTTTGAATCGAACCTTCAATAGAATAAATACTCCATAAGCTTCATAATAAGATCAATTTGAGACCTCATTCAGTCATCATTTCATATTAAGAATGGTTGATGGTAAATCATGGTGTTTGAATGGTTTATTAGTTTTTGTAAGGCGACAGACTGATGCCCTGATGGGTAATCATCATCAATTGAACTTTTAGTTTGATGTTATTTTCATTCTTATACGTTGTTTTTTTATTTAATTACGTATCATGTAAGCAAGTTATAATGTCTCCTTCATATAATTAAAATTGTATAGTATTAATTGTTTAGTAAAATAGAAGGTGGCATAGTAAAAGGTAGGTAATCTGTGCACATCTGATAGAAAAACAGCATTTCCAACAAAGTTTGAAATATCACTACATAGTATAAAACAAACTCGCTTTCTCTGTCCCTATATCCCTATGTATGCATAAATCTTTAAAACTACGCAACGGATTTTGATACGGTTTCTTTTAATGGATAGAGTGTTTCAAGAGGAAGGTTTATATTTATAATACTTGCATAATATTGTGGAGAAACACTGATAATTTCCGTGCGAAGCCAGGGCGGGTCGCTAGTGTTTGATAAATGCTTTTCATATTGGATCCAGCAGCAGATCGTAATTTGTATAGCAAAGTGCAAACCAGCTAGCGGATCCCCATCCGAGGGTTTCAGTATATTGCAATTTAGACGATGGGCTGACAACCTGTCACTACAGCAATATTCTTAAAAATCTATCTTAGATAATCCTCAAAACTTTGACAGACGTGGCGGAATGGCCTTTTTTAGGTTGTTTATGCTCTGCCTATCCCATTAGGGAAGGCGTGATGATATGTATGTATGTAAGTGCATTTTCTTACATCTCAGCATATGTTTTTTGCTGTTTGTTATTAACTGCTCACGCATCATCATGAAATCATGATCAGTCTATTAAGTTGTTTACAATAGCACCAACATCAGATGTCTTCCGTTTGTTTCCTAACAGCCCTTTAAAGTCTTGTAAACAATAGGGATTGAATATCGGTTAACTTTGCCAGAAACTTGTCAGCTCTTTTTTAAAATTAAAAATGGGTTTGCTCTTGACTCTAGACACTCGATCAGGGATGACCGTGACAGAGTCGACGATGGAACGGGCTCACTCAGAAGATGGCTGTTATGGCACCGGCAATCTCACGCATCGACGGAACACAGCAAGCTGTTTGGCGCCGGACTCCGGGTGGTTGCAAGCCAGTCGGCCCCTTGAGGAGCCTACCACCGCTTTGTAGGGATCGTTCAGCCGGACTTATTCACAGGCAAGCCTGTGTTGCCGTTTCCCGTGGTGGACCACTAGCAGCTGGATTCCATCCCACCCCAAACTATTACAGATAAAAAGATGTTTTACAAATATTTGTCTCAAGATTACTTGTTCAATAGGTAGTTATGCTCTATTCGTGCATAATTACGTATTATAATGTTTTTTGCATCTATACTTCAACATTTAACACAATTATTTCAATAAAGATGGATAGAATCACGATAATGGCTCAATATTTTTTTCATGCATGCTTTTTATCTTAATCATAAATAATAGTTTTATTTGCTTTCGGTTTTTTTAACCGATATTGCCAGCAGTGATTTCTATCTAGGACAATGATCAACACACGTGATGGTAAGGTTGTAATGTATTGCAATAGGTAAACAGAAGCTTTAGGAACTTAGCGTGATTTAATTTAGTCCGTAAGTTTATAATACTCGGAGCATCCTTATGAATACCAATTTGATCTCTTTAAATACTGGTTCTTTAACCGATATTTCCAGCTCTATTTTGAGCTGCGCTTGCGCCTGCTGGTGTGTAACCTGATTTATTTCTAGGACAATGATCAACACACGTGATGGTAAGGTGTAATATGTTGCAATAGGTAAACGGAAGCTTCAGGCACTGCAGGGTGCATGCTACTATGAGAATACGGTAAACATTGAATTTTAAAGATTCTGGCCTGCATACTTGATTAGGCGATTAAAGTGTTAAATAGTCTCAGACGGCCTCCTAGCCACTGCTACTTAATTTTTATTTGGGCTTCTTCCCAGGCTTATTATTAACTAGCGACCCGCCCCGGCTTCGCACGTAAATTATCAGTATTTCTCCACAATATTATGCAAGTATTATATATAATAAACCTTCCTCTTGAAACACTCTATCCATTAAAGGAAACCGCATCAAAATCTGTTGCGTAGTTTATAGGGATATAGGGACAGAGAAAGCGACTTTGTTTTATACTATGTAGTGAAGCTAGTAGCTTTGCTAGCTAGGTTTTGATACTGGTATTATATTTTAGGGAGAACTAATAAGTCCGTGTTATTATACCAGATATATAGAGCAACTCAGAATATAAACATTTTTCTTTTTAGATGCGGTGCAAACTGTTATATAAGGCCATGGAAGTCTAACATTTCTTAAATTTTGTGTCATTTGTTTAAATTCCGTACATTATTTCCCTGTTGTCACATAAATCGTACAAACTCATTGTTTAACTTTTTTCAGTCCCCACTTTTTGTAATTTTACAAGTTTTACGGTCCTTTGCCGGGAAGCTTTATAGTGCAATAAAACTATAATCACCGACCATTTTGAACAATAGCCCAGAAAAAGCCAAGTTGGTCCGATTTCACGCTTAACTTGGACATGTGGTGAACACATTGACATACGCAATAAAATGCGAAGACCTGCCAAGTTAGCCTAAAATAACATAGCTAAGTTTTACTTCGAGACCTCCCAAGGAAATTTTAACCTACTAAACAAAATTAAAAAGAAATTCGGAAAAGAAGGCTTATTTATTAAAGAAATAATTGAAGGTAGAGCCTATATTTCTGACAAATACGATTGTGAAACTGTTAAAATTATGTATAGTCAACAAGTAATAGTAATACAATGGCACAAATTCGTAAGTGTAATAACCACGACCTGTCATTTTCTGTCATGAGAGAACAGAAAGGGACGCCACTAATTTTAGTCAAGATTAAGTTAAGTTGTGCGCTCTAGAATCGATAGCATACATACATATAATCACGCTTTTATCCCTAATGGGGTAGCCAGAGCGTAAACGACCTAAATAAAAGTCGTCCCGCCACGTCTTTCAAAGTTTTGAGGGTTATTTAAGATAGAATTCTAGGTATATTGCTGTAGTGCCAGGTTGTCAGCCCATCGCCTAAATTGCAATATACTGAAACAATCAGATCCCTTAACTGATGTTTACAGCATACCCGGTAGGAAATGCATCTGGCACATTCTATGTTTTTCTCTCGCTCCCAGACCAGCATGGAAGTAATAGCTATCGAATCGATAGCAATGGTCGCAATGTCGTAGTTGCAAAAATCACTACTTAACTAATTTAAGTCAATACCTGTCATTTTCTATCATGAGAGAACAGAAAGGGATGGCAATAATTTTAGTCAAGATTAGTTACGTTGTGGCCTCCACTAATTGATTGCAAATAACAACTTACTTGTCAATCACAGCTCACCGCGTAAAAAGCGAAGAAGAACCGCGTAAAATAAATACTTCATTCCCACATGAAAACGACCACTATCAAAGACAGTGACCGGGACCGACGGCTTAACGTGCCCTCCGAAGCACGGAATCCTTTTTCTTTTCGGACAATCAGGTGATTTAGCCTGCAATATCCTGACTAAACTGGGGAAAACCTCTCAAAATGATAAATAGACAAAAATCAACTTTGTGGGGAACACAAATCCCTGGGAATCGAACCTAGAATCTCCGGATCGTAAGGCCACGGAGCCGGTTAACTAAAGCTATTAAGGTATCGGATACTTTTATATTTTATTTTGTTCTTGGTAATACGTCAAACTCATACCCGCATGCAAGTTGTATGGACTTTCTTTGATAATAAAACGGCTTCATGGTCCACAAATAGAAGGCACGTCAAATAGTTTGATCGACGTGAAGTCCTTTGAAGTTCAGCCGCTTTTGTATTGTTTACCTGCGCGTGCGCATCGTTGAAAAGTATTTTATTGAGTTACATTGTTTTAGTGCTTTTGTATAGAAGGGACTGTTTCTTTCTATAAATCTAATTTAATAAAAACGTAAGGGAAATAAATACAATTTGAGAACCATGTCTAAAAAATCGCGAATATTTACGAAAAATATAAAAAAATATATTCATTCTATAAATCATACTTATTCTGTATGTATTAAAATTGGTTACGTATATTGCTAAAATTGAAGGGAAGCGAGGAAGAGGTAGACCGAGACGTAGTTATATCGATCAAGTAAAGGAAAAAGTAAATGCCGAGTCGTATCAAGATATCAAAGAACTGGCCAATGATAGACCAAAATGGAAGTTCCTCCACTGACAAGAGCCCAGCTTTTAAGTGAAAGAAGAAGATATTGCTAAATATACTGTAATTGTAAAAGAGTAAAAAAGACTTTTTCATTGTCAGTTATAGAACTCTACATGAAATCTCTACTAAAACTTTGAAACAATCTAACAGCGCCATCTACCTTTCACACTTTGAATCACGTGCAACCTGCTCTACGTTAAACCATAACAAAGACGTCAACAATCCTCACTGCAACTTGAAAGAGAGACAGCAACATTTACTAGCTACAAGCGGGAAAGAAACGGCAGTACCACCTCAAGACCGATCAGCATTGCAAGGTCGACTGCCGGGGTTAGTGACACCGGCTGCGTTTGCGCACATTGCGTGTTATACAGGGTGTTAATAAAAGTACTGCCTTTATTTACACCGAGTAAATTGTTTTGTGCTTTGGTAAAAGCTGTTTGGTATAATCAGTAAAACATGTGGTTTGAAGAAACACAGTAGCGGGGTGGGATGGGATCTTCCTCCTAGTGGTCCACCTTGGGCAACAGCAACACAGGCTTGCCTGTTAATAAGCTGGCTTGCGACCACCCTCTCACCGGAATCTGGCTCAGCATGCTGTGTTCCGTCGGTGCGTGAGATTGCTAGTGCCATAACAGGCATCATCTGGGTGAGCTCGCTCCATCGTCAACTATGTCACGGTCATACCCAGTGTCTCGAAACAAGAGCATACCCATTACTAATAAAATAAAATAAAAAGTAAGTACATTTTTGCACCCTCTATATTATTGTGACTTTGCGTGCTAAATCCTCATGTATCGGTTGCTAGGAACTAAACGACTATTGATTTTTAATGGACTGATGGGCAGATAATTGGTATTATTGCAAGGTGCGTAGGCAAAGGTGTAATCTAATGCAATTAGATCGTATTATACGTAATAGCGATTTAATGATAGTCCAATCAATCAATATACTTTTACTTCCAGCTCCGTCCAATGTAATAACTGCAAGCTTATTTTTTGACTTTCATTCGACGATTTTTGTTTTCCCGTGGTAATGAATATATTTTTCCGCAGTAAAAAGTAACTATTCGGTCACATTCGTGTGAAAATATGCAGTACTTTTGTACTTTTTAGTGCTTTTGCGTACAGGAATTCGCGCCAGAATTTTAACCGAATCACGGCTTTCAATCATAGATCCTAACGGATATTGCACATCTACCCGCACTGATTGAATTGGAGATAGCTCGTGTGAACTGCGCGCGCGCATGCCATAGCGATGCGGTTCCGATAGGCTATTTGTTTCAATTGGCATGTGATAGTTTGGCATGTGGGCAAGGGTAGAATAGAGTAGGTACCTAGTAACTTAGTAGCTGTTTGATTTCAAAACAAATAAAATTACAGAACAGACAACCTACATTTATTAAATTAATTTAACTAGGCAAGATAAATAAATTGATCCTGTAAGTGGGTGGCCTCTATCTAGGACGGAAGCTACGGCATTTAAAAGACACTTATATTTCAACCCTTTCAAAGAGCTACTAGTTTTACGAGACAATAAAACGATCTTCCTTTCGGCAAAGCACTTTGCGGTTGCCTCTCTTCACAACTGTTGTAAGCAGCGCCATCTAACGACAGCTGGCTGAATTTCTTTGTACCCGAGTGCGGAGCTTGGCCACCCGCGCACGCGCAGTCTACGGCGGAGGCCGTTTTGTTTACAGGGTACAGTCGCTTGGTGGAGTGAGGTGGGCTAGCCGTAAATATTTTTGGGATAACTTTCTGATTAGAACGTTTTGCAGATGGGAAATAAATAGCTGTTTCTTTAATAAATGAAAAAATACGATAGCTGTTTGCCATTAGTCATTAATGTGGGTAGAGTTTATAAATTAAGTTGTTATTTTTATATAAAGTATTTACGTAATTATTTTTATTTTACCTTTGCGTAGTCCACCGGAGATGCGTTCACCGGGCAAGTGAACAATCCCTCACTGAAACAAAATAAAATAAAATTAATACATTAGAAGATAATTAAATATAAAAAAAAACAAATTTAGAATACTATAGAAACGTAGTAGTATAAAAATATACTGTAGAGTGATTTTTAATTCACAAAATCTTTATTAATAAAAATTCTAAATATTTAAATAATTTTAAATATCCAATTAATTGGATCCAAGATATAAGTATTGCAATTTTTTATTTTTATGGATATAGAGTTCTTTCTTATGTTAATTTAGAGGACTAGTTACTTGAAAAACTAACTTATTTGAAAAATCATCACCTTCGCATTATAATATCAGCACATCAAATATTGTAATGTTTATTTATTTTAAGATAAATAATAATAAAGTCGTAAGGTAAGCAGAACAATAAAATTCGCACGCAGGCAGGATCGTTGTACCGCCGGCATAATAATAATTAGCCATTGTTTTATTTTATACAATGCTTGTTTTTTTATTAGTGTTTTAATGTGTCGTTGTTTTTCTTTGATAGCTAAATCTACTGGTTATTAAACGAGGAATTCATTTGTAATTTGAATTCACTTCCGTAAATCGTAAACATATATATACATTTTCATAATAGAAATATTTTGTTTACTCTATAATTAATTAAATATAGTCAATTTCCATAAGTTCTGATTTTATGTTATTATTTTCCACAAAAGATATCTCAGTTGTACAGTTTGGGTCTGTGGGGATTCTAGACCCAAAGAGACCTTTGGATCAACTCAGTTTATCGTCAAATCTGCCATTGTACTACTGGCCAAGACTAAAATACATACATACATACATAAAATCACGCCTTTATCCCATACGGGGTAGGCAGAGCGTAAAACGCCTCGTAAAAGACTTTCGCCACGTCTGACAAAAATTTAGGAAAATTTAAAATTGTTATGTGTATTGCTGTAGTGACAGGTTGTCAGCCCATCGCCTAAATTACAATACATTGTGACCCTCGAACCCCTTTTGCTGACTTCTACAGCATGCCCGGGAGGAAGGGCAGCTGGAACATTCTATGTTTTTCTATCTCTCCCAGTCCAGCATGGAAGAAAGACTAAAATAAGAAGTAGGTAATCCTTAATAAATAAAAAAGAAGCTCGATCACACTCACAGCCCCCACTAGGATTCCCTGTATCGGGGTGCCATGGACATACACAGAAACAACCACAAAGAACACCCAGACCCAGAAACACACATTTAAATTCATCATTTAAATATCCAGCCGGGAATAGAAACCCAGGACCCTCTGCAAAGCAGCAGATACACTGCCAACTAGGCTGTGCCGTCAAGCAACCTATACAAAATGAACCAAATACAAGTAAAAAGAAGAAAAGAAACATATCAGTGAATATCTCATGTTATTATAACAATCTTAACGAGGAAATATTTCTACAATAAAATTATACCATTTTAAAAATATTTCAGAATCTTCTAGATGGCACATTCCAATTTCTCTTCCAAAACTTCAAACCATTTTCCATCTGGATCCATTACAAATTTTAGTATGTGATGTCTCATTACGAAATAATTATAGTAGTGATGCGAACGATCGATAGTTTTCAATCGACACAGCTCAACTACGTTGCTTGATTACTTGAAAATTAATATCTAATCTAATCTAATCTAAAGGTTGTCAACCTGACAAATTGCCACAATAGTAAAAAAACGTTTCTTGCATGTAATATTTCCTGCTTGTGGTTTATTTTTATTTATCAAATAAAAATGTTATAGAAATCTAAAATAATGTTAATAACATATTCAAAGCTACTAAGAATCATTAGTGTATCCACAACTTGAAGCGTCATCACTGCATCCTGCTAGAATAGAACGTGATAGCCTAGCTGGGACCACATCATCTCATCACCGAAAATAAAGTGTTTAGTATCGTCAGTACCGATTTGTCACAAAACTATATATTTTTTTAAATGGACTTATTTGCACCATACTACAAAGGGGATATAATGATATACCCTTTGTAGTATGATGCAAATACGACGCATTGTCACCGGACTAAAGGCGGGGAAGTTGCTTCACGCAATCTACACCCTTAATCACAAAACTATCGATACTTACCTCTCATACCATCACTACTAATATATGTAAGTCATCCTCGCGGTCCGTCTGTCCGTCCGTTGCTCGTTCCGCTGTCGTGTGCGATAATTGCATCAATTGCATCCATAATCGCATTAATTGCATCCATAATCGCATTAATTGTTATCCGATGTGTGATGGACTGGTGTTAGCAGTTGGAGAGGAGAGATTAGCTGGGATTTTCCAGTGCGTGTTTCTGTAACTGTCTTGAATTGGCACAGTGATTCTATTATCTGGGCATGTAGGCCCGTATTTATAGTCAGCACTTGAGACTGACAGCGAGTTTGAGTTCGTATCAGAAATGTCATTTCAGTTCATATTGGCCTGTCAAATCCATCTCAATTTTGAGATCGCTTTATAAATACGAGCCTTAGTACGGTTTATAGTGCGACCGCGAATAGCGTTACCCCTCCCCTATAGCTGTTAAGAGCAACCGTAGCCAAATTTTAGTTCCAAATATCGTCACCTGAACAGATAAGTCAGTGGCACCACTCTTTAACACTTCTGAGAAAAAAATAGGGATAACTCTTGATCCACGATTGCTCTTCAGTCTAGGCGAAAGACTATCAAATAGAGTTGATGATTGAGCAAACACATCAAGAAGCTGAGAAACCACATGAATTCAATAATTTTGCGTGTTTTCGTAACATCACTTTTATTGTTTAAAATGCCTAGCGGTAGAATATGCCAGCTGCATTTCCTCCCGGGCATGCTGTAAAAACCGGCTAAGGGATCTGAGGATTTATGTATATTGCAATTTAGGCGATGAGCTAACCTTTCACTAGAGTAATCTACCTACAAATCTATCTTAAATAACCCTCATAACTTTGTCAGACATGGTGGAACGCTCTGCCTACCCCATTAGGGTTAAAGGTGTGATTATATGTATATATTTAGAAATTAAAATTTGGTCTTCGTCATATTTGGCACAAAAAATTAAAACTGCGCTTACGCATAAAACTCATTACAAAATGCTTTTACTTTTACCGCAAACACGATACCCCAATCATACAGCACACTACCGCAATCTTTCTCTCCATACCATTTAATTACTGATTAATTATTATGCGTAACACGGATCTAAAACTGTTATAAATTAGAAGAAAATAGGCTAATTAGTAATAATGTGTTTTTAATCTATAAAGCCGCATAGCTTCTTATACATTTCACATTACCATAGTTAATTGCTGACAACACTCTATCACAGTCACAGTATAGAAAACAAGGCAGTAAGCTACACTCTACTGTTTCTTTTTCTACTTAAGTAGTAGAGTGTGTCCTTCAAATAAACTATCTGCACTAATCTGCGTACTGTAAAAACCAGTATAGGAACCAGTTTTTTTTTATTTCAGGCGAGAATATGACAATCTAGCATTGCAGCACATTGTGACTAATTCTCTATTTTGTATACCTAGCGTGGCAAAAAAAAGATCATGATCTGCCTACCTAATAAGGGATTTAGACGTGATTTTATGTATGTCTGTGATCCTTTACGACTAGTACCGGTGTTAATTATTAATTTATAGAGGAGATTAATTTTCGGGAGGAGGGTCGCTTGCTTATATAAAGACGTATTACCGTAATTTATTTCTACTGTGACTCTGTAATCACTATAATGCTGCAGCAAACGCCTTTCTTCACGATATATCGATCTTCATTTCCGTTATTGTTCTTCTACACATGTAGTGGTTTGTTGTTTGTCTCATGATGATGTATTGGTTCTAAGATTTGATTTGGAGAAAGGAATAAAGAGGTAAGATTTGCTTAGAAATATCGATTCGTATCCTGGATGACAGTATTTGAATAAATTCTGTGTCTAGGGCTCGTATTTATGAAGCCAACTCCAACTTGAGAGCAATATTAAGTATGGATTTGACAGGCCAGTTTGTACTGAAATGACATTTCTGATACGAACTCAAACTCGCTGCCACTCATGAGTACTGTTTACAAATAGGGCCGTAGGTGTTGCAATATGTGTTTTTGGGTAGGGTAGGAATGTTAAATGAACGGCACCCAAATATAAGGGACCCTAGTTTTTGACAGAAGTATGACTAATTTAGAAATATTATTTCGGTATAAAATTATAATGATTAATGAATATTCCTTAACTTCATTGTTAGTTATCAAGTTTATTACAAAAGAAAATAAATCTTTACCTTAAATAATATTTTCTAATCTTCAATGGCGTGAAATCTAACCTTGCTTGACTAGACTCTAATTGTTTTGCAATTACTTAGTATTTATAACTTACCTGTAATACCTATTTATTTTTTACTTGGTGTTTTCAACACTTTATGTTACGTTCACTATAAAAACTTCCTTCAGTGATTTAACTATTAATTGGATCTAGGCATTAAACGATAAATTACATTTTCGCTCTTTCGTAATATGACTAAAGGTAAGATCGCACTAGGACGTAGCTGCAGCGGCGCAGCGCGACACTGCGCGACAAATGACTCTATGTATGAAAATGTATTAGAGGTACGGCACTGAAGCAGCACTGGAGCTGCAGCGGAGCGGCGCGGCGCTTCACGACACGAGCGCGGCAATGTCAGGTTCATGCGTTTTGACAGATTTTGTCGCGCAGTGTCGCGCTGCTGCAGTGCCGTGCCACTCCGCTGCAGCTACGCCATAGTGCAGTCTAACCTTAAGAGCCTATCGTAATAACAAAATCATCTTGTATTGATTATGTACATACTTACATATAATCACGCCTTAATCCTTAATGGGGTAGGCAGAGCGTAAACGAACTAAACGAAGGTCGTTTCGCCACTTCTGACAAAGTTTTGAGGGTTATTTAACATACATACATACATACTATCACGCCTGTATCCCTAATGGGTTAGGCAGAGCGTGAACAACCCAAACAAAGGTCGTTCCGCCAAGTCTGACAAGTTTTGAGGGTTGTTTAAGATAGAACTGGATATTGCTGCAGTGACAGGTTGTCAGTCCATCGCCTAAATTACAATATACCCTCGAATCCCTTAGCTGGTTTTTACAGCATGCCCGGGAGGAGATGCAGCTGGCACATTCTACGTTCTTCTGTCGCTCCCAGTCCAGCATGAGAGGGTTATTTAAGATAGCTTATATTGTTGCAGTGACAGGTTGTCAGCCCATCGCCTAAATTGCAATATACAGAAACCCTCAGATCCCTTAGCTGGTTTTTACAGCATGCCCGGGAGGAAATGCAGTTGGCACATTCTATGTTTTTCTCTTGCTCCCTTCCCAGTCCAGCATGGAAGACTTGAATATTGATTATCTAAACAGCATTATTTGTGTTTAGCTAAATACTTAACTCTAATCTAGGTCAGCTAGAGACAACCTTAGACAGAGTCGTAGAGTGAGCTCATCTCAAATCGTCGTCGTCATCTGGCATTTTTGAATACACTGACAGAATCTACATAGCCTGTGATGATATTGCCTCATGTAGACCGCTATGAGAAAGATCCTATAATATTGACACTTCCAAACCTCCCTAACTTAAATTCAGGGATGTGTTATAACAGCCACTGCAATCTACACTATTGGGCATAGGCCTCCCTAATTTTCCACAGGCTAGACAGAGATAGATGTTATTTTCACAGATAAAAACAAATATACCGATGATGCGGAAATTTCTTAAAACTATATATATACTTTACAACTTTCTTCCATGCTGACCTGGGAGCGAGATAAAAACATAGAATTTGCCAACTACATTTCCTCCCGGGTATGCTGTAAAACCAGCTAAGGGATCCGAGGGTTTCAATATATTGTAATTTAGGTGAAGAGCAACAGCAATATACCTACAAATCTATCTTAAAGAGCCCTCAAAACTTTTGTCAGACGTGGCGGAACGCCCCATGTTTAGGTCGTTTACGCTCTACCTACCCCATTAGGGATAATAAGTATTAATGTAACATATATACTACCTACCTTCAATTTAATTTATGTACCCATAGTCCATCACTATCAAAGCCGTGTATTTTTTAGCCCCTCCCACAATGTAGCGGTGCAACAAAAAGCGCGGTTTTTCTCGATCCGCCCGTAATTAGAAGATAATGTGAGGAAAAATATGGACCGCCTCCTGCGCGTGCGCACTATGGCGGTTTTTGTCGCGTCTCGTTTCCGGTACAGCGTTTTGCTGCTTTTAGGGGTCTGTGGTGAATATATTTTTGATCTGATTATGATGAATGATAATACTTATCAGGATTTGGATAAGAAGGGTTTTTGTAAAGTGACTCTTCTTCTTGGAAGAAATATTCAGATGAGAATCAATCATCTTTATTGTTAGAAAGACTAATATGCTTTCGTCAAATTTTGTGCTATGGTCAACTTTCTACACTACCTCTATAGTAACTTTACTTCTTCCTTATCTCTTCTTCTCAAATTTCACCAATTGTCTTTTTTACTAAATTATACAGGGGTTTATGAAATTTCAATTAAAAGAAAAAGAACGACTGGCTCATAAGAACTAGATTCCAGGACGTAAAAATCTATCCAAAAATATCGATTATATAGTCTATAGTCGATTTGCTACATGGACTTATTCACAAGTTATTACTATAACGGCCTTATTGCTACCTTAGCAATAAGGCCGCCTATGTTGTACTTGTTTTTGCAGTTATCTGTTGTATTATTACGTGCAATAAAGTATTTTTATGTTATGTTATAAGTCCAGGATTTGGTAAGACAAATGACAACAAGTTGTCATCAATGGATACAGATGTATTATGATTAAGTGAAGTTTTCACAGATGCAACTGGCATTGTACATGAGCCAACTCCATGTTTATGGGTAAAGCCGATGGCCAGCAGTAGACCTGGACATCTCTTACCGGAAATATCGATGATATCAATCTTCGTAAGATTCTTAAACGTACAGAACCCACAAGCCAGTATCAATCTCTATCTCACCACGTTGTCATAATAATCGGTATAATAGGATCAATGGATCGTGAAGTTTGGCGCAGATTTATAGAGTAGCATCAAGTAGCCACAGAGCCGCTACATGCCTATTATGAACATGAAGCTATCAATCTTACTGGTGCATACTAAGATGATCTACTGTTTGCCTTTCATCTTCCGCATCTTCTTTATCACTAATGGGGTAGGCAGAGCGTATACGACCTAAAAAAAAGGTCGTTCCGCTACGTCTGACAAAGTTTTAAAGGGTCATTTAAAATAGATTTGTCGTTATATTGCTGTAGTGACTGGTCAGCCCAGCCCATCGCCTAAATTGCAATACACAGAAACCCTTAGATCCCTTTGCTGGTTTTTACAGCATGCCCGGGAGGAAATGCAGCTGGCACATTCTACGATTTGCTCTCTCTCCCAGTTCAGCATGTCTGGGTTTTAAAACCGTCTAATCAGGCCCTGCTCTGGCATGGTTTCTGTAACAACCACTTACTAACGCAGCGGCCGGAACCATCGGCCATCATTTGAACTGATTCATGTTGCACTGTCCTTGGAGCCCTAGGATACACGAGACCACACGAAAGCAGTACCTAGCTAGGTAATAACAGCTAATAAGGAAATATCTGCTGTTACTAAACCATAATCAGCTTATTACAAGCTCAATATATGCACCCATCACTTCAAGAAGTCGAGCAAATACTATTATGCAGATAACGTTACGGCAACATGTAAATTGCATCAGCACGCATGCGCGCGGACATGCGCTTGCGCTGCGCGGAGCTGTCAGATGCGCATTGACATATCGGCCTGGTGGAAAAAGGTTGTAATTCAGATATTGTTAATTTTATATCAATGTTTTTGGTCTAGTTCATTTTGTACGGACTCCAGAGAAAAAATATACTAAAAATAAAAAATACTAATACGATAAAAGGAGCTGTTATATTTTATTAATGAATCGTCTTTTTCTTTTATCGAGTTGGTTTAGGAGTCGAAACATACATATCGACCCTGGTTTCCGAGTTAAACCGCCTAATAGCACATTTAATAGACACCAATAATTTGTTTGTGTAACGACCATTATCAAAAACAGAGTCCGGGACCGACAACGCAACGACAAAATGCGCTCTTGCTTATTTAGTACGTAAAAATGGAAATCTTCCATGCCGGACTGGGAGAGATAGAAAAACATAGAATGTTCCAGCTGCCCTTCCTCCCGGGCATGCTGTAGAAGTCAGCAAAAGGGACTCGAGGGTTACAGTGTATTGTAATTTAGGCGATGGGCTGACAACCTGTCACTATAGCAATACAAATTACAATCTAATATTGCCCTCAATTTTTGTCAGACGTGGCGGAAGCGCCTTTTACGAGGAGTTTAACGCTCTGCCTACCCCGTAAGGGATAAAGGCGTGATTTTATGTATGTATGTATGTAAAAATGAAATTGTATAAAATTATGTGATAGTTCGGTCTATACGTAAAAAATAATATTATTTACGACACTGATATTACAAAAATGCGAAAAATTAAATTATGTAAAGTAAACTAAAACGGTGTTAAGAATTTTATTATTATTACTATTTAATAATAGGCGAGCAGCCACAGGCTGGTGTGTATCAGTTCATGTTAGTTTTAGTCAATTCACTACACTTATTATCTCTCACTGTTTAACCACTTATCAAGTCTGTTCTTAAAACTATTCACTAATGGCGCATCGATCACTTCCTGTGGCAATTTATTGCACAGTGTTAAAACACGATTGTTGAGGATATGGTATCCAACGTTGGTGTTGGATCTCCAATGAGCTAACTGTCTATCATTGGCATGACGTGCACGATGAACAGCACTCGGTTTTTACTGTGAAAGACTGATATAATATGAAAGAAAGAAAATAATAAATTCGTTTCTGGCAGCAATCGAACCTGTGTCTCTGGAATATCACATAAAAATTGCATTGTGAGTGCTAAAAAATATTCTCAAAAATATGTGAAAAACTGAGTTATCCTCTTTTACGAACTGACCGGCGATTATAAGTTATATCGTGTGATGGTCTTGACACTCAACTAGACTTCCTTATTTTTCAACAGTTCATCAACCCTGTTAGTCATACATGATTAAATATTGACTTAATGTGAGTTTGTATGAACCAGTGAGATAATTATGTTGTAAGATTAATTACATACATACATATATACACGCCTTTATCTCTAGTGAGGTAGGCAGAGCGTAAACGACCTAAACTAAAGTCGTTCCGCCACGTCTGGCCAAGTTTTAAGGGTTATTTAAGATATATTTATAGATATATTGCTGTAGTGGCAGGTTGTCAGCCCATCGCCTAAATTACAATATACTGAAACCTCGGATCTCTTAGCTGGTTTTTTTAGCATGCTCGGAAGGAAATGCAGCTGGCACATTCTATGTTTTTGTCTCGCTCCCAGGCCAGCGTGGAAATATACAGTTTAATTAAACTAACATACAAGTTCTTTTCTTGAGCAGGTACTGAAGCCCACACCTTACAATAGAAAATATTACAATAAGAAAATCTTTCAGAGGAAACGATAATAAAGATAAGAAATTTTATTCTACTACTAAGAAGTAAATTATACAGATTTTAAGTATATCATGATTACATAATATTAGCTACTTAGATCAATGAACTCTATTTAAGATGTATATCTGTAATTAAATAGCTACATATTAGTCTTAATAGCATAGTTCAAGTACTAGATAAGGCTAGCTTCCTTCTGATCTAACCGGATAATTATCCAGTCTGATTAGCTAGTATTTATCTAAGAAATGTGTTACTTCCATGCTGGACTGGGAGCGAAAGAAAAACATAGAATGTGCCAGCTGCATTTCCTCCCGGGCATGCTATAAAAACCAGCTAAGGGATCCGAGGGTTTCTGTATATTGCAATTTAGGCGACAGGCTGACAACCTGTCACTACAGCGATATACCTACAAATCTATCTTAAATAACCCTCAAAACTTTGTCAGACGTGGCGGAACTACCTTTGTTTAGGTCGTGTACGCTCTGCCTACCCCATTAGGGATAAAGGCGTGATTATATGTATGTATGTAAATGTGTTAACACATTGGGTTAACGACTTGGAATTTTATCTGGGTAAGAATATTTAATGAGCATTCTTACAAATAAGTCAAAGTGCCGAACTGGGATGTACGAGTAGGTAAGTTTTATTTGATACTAGCGACCCGCCCCGGCTTCGCACGTAAATTATCAGTGTTTCTCTACTATATTATGCATGTATTATACATATAAACTTTCCTCTTAAATTACTCTATCCATTAAAATAAACCGCATCAAAATCCGTTGCCAAGTTTGGGACAGAGAAAGCGACTTTGTTTTATACTATGTAGTGATAGTGATAATACGGACAGAGGTTATGACCTTGACGTTTAAATTCTACGGAATTTTGTCAGGAGCACGAAAGTCAAACACATCAGCTGTGAACTTCAACGAATTATTAGTCAAAGAAGTGGAACCGTCAGCCAAATTTCGCAAGTTATTGCCGCTTTCATAAACCAATATTAATAACTCTGAAATATGGTGTCTTTACAATTAAAATAAACATTTAGCTATGTAAATTAAGGAATTTGCAACCATTAATCACATGTCTACTTATACTTAATAATAGGTTCATACTACTAATCATAATAGCTGCTTATATTACTTAACAGCTGATAATATTACGAACAAACTTACGTGCAGTTTGATAGACAAATAGTTTATTGCTGTAAAAAAGTGTGCGAAGCGTTTTAGCTACCGACACCTAATAATCGGTGGATTTCTTTCTTCAAAGAGAGTGATTTATGATATTATGTCATAGGAGTGTTACGTGAAAGGTAATTGGCATAATAATGTGGTAGATCGTATTCATTATCATAATCAGACTGTTTACAACCAGGCTGGACTGGGAGCGAGAGAAAAACATAGAATATGCCAGTTGCATTTCCTCCCGGGCATGCTGTAATAACCAGCTAAGGGATCCGAGGGATTTCTTTCTTCAAAGAGAGTTATTTATGATATTATGTCATAGGAGTGTTACGTGAAAGATAATTGGCATAATAATGGTGGTTGTGTAGTGCTCTAGTGCCATGGACTCCTGATCCGGAGGTCCTGGGTTCGATTCCCAGGGGGGAAACACAAAGTTGATATTTGAGAATTTACTACTTTGTGAATTTTTCCCCAATTTGGTTAGGACATTGCAGGCTGAATCGCCTGATTGCCCGAAAAGAAAAAGATTTCGTGCTTCGGAGGGCACGTTAAGCCGTCAGTCCCGGTCGCTGTCTTTGGTCGTTACTTAAATCCATGTCAGAGGCCTGATAGTTGTGCTACTATGCGGTTTAAAAACTCTGACACCAGGGTTTATCGGGTCGAGGGACTCGATAGCCACTCGACAGAAGAAGAAGATTATTATTATTCTGCATTTCCGTATTTAGCATAAGCTAGCTGTTCTGTAAGTTTATCAAATTAAATAAAAAATATTAAGAAAATGTTTTTTTTCGCACCAAGGCCAGCCTGGAAGTTCAGCAATATACCTACTAATCTATCTTAACTAACCCTCAAAACTTTGTCAGACGTGGCGGAACGCCGGAAAAAGTTTTGAGGGTTATTTAAGATAGATTTGTAGGTATCTACTTATCTCTTTTATATGCAAGGTTTAATTTTGTTTCTGTGACAATCAACTGTAGTCAGTAACCCAATAGTGCGGATACAAACAGAAATCGATGCGCTTACGCCGATCCACCTCCCCTGATCGATGGTCGGATCAATCGGTCGGGTTGGATGGTCGGTCGGTCGGCTGCGCGGGCGCATGCGGTTTCCCAGCGGTGTGGTTTACAGCTGGACTGAGCTGTTGTTTTGTTTTGTTTTGTTGTAATGTAAATGAAATCATGCCTTTGTCTGTTATGAGTTTGGTAGAGGTTTAATGTTAAAATAAATAGGAATATTAAATGGTATATTAAAGCCGCGATTTATCTGTCAACTTGTAAGGAGACTACGTTTGTTTTAATACCTAGTAATTAATTTAGGATCATATTCCTACAAACAAAATCAGTAAACCAAATCTATGTTATAAAATTAAATTAAGAAAATATTTTAAAAGATAGAAATATACGACGAATATTAAGAAGGTTCGACATTTGCAATTGCAATAGAAAATGTCAACATTTGCAACCAAAGTGGTTTTTCTGAGTAACTTTTAACGATTCAAGCAAGATACAAGTGACATTTTGATAACAATTATCAGAATACCTTGCAATTTACTCGTATGGCATATTTTATTATTCTCAGCTACGTCAAATTAAACAGCCTTTAGTATGATTCTTCGTAGAAGAGCCCGATGGTGTAGTGGATAGGGCCGCTGCCTCCTGAGCGGGAAGTCGTGGTTCGAACCCCACCACGTACCAATGTGTTTTTCTGTTTTCGAATTTCATAATGTACGTTTATTCGGTGCTTTTTCCGTGCTTCGGAAGGCACGTTAAGCCGTTGGTCCCGGTTAATATCGTTTAATACCGTAGATATTAGTCGTTAAGCCATATCCGAGGCCAGTGCTAAGCATTGGCGGCTTGAAAACTGTAACTATTTTTTTACTAAGCGATCTCAAGATTGAAAGCAATCGTAAGTGTGGATTTGACAGTTCGCTTTGAACTGAAATTACATTTCTGATACAAACTCAAACTTGCTATCAGTCTCAAGAGCGGATTATAAATGCAGGCCTTAGGGTGTGCACCTGCCATTAAACTGAACTACTTTACCAAGAAACATAAGGCAAAATATAAAAAACAAAATTTGGCCCTCCTTATAAAATGACTCGAATTCTTTCAAGAATTTTAAGTCCTGCAAAATCCTACCTATTTCATTCAAACTGTCCAAAGTACTGTCTGTATGCTAGGTTATCTTTAATCGATTCTATCTAGCACATTCTCTGTTGCCAGGTGAAAGAGAATGCAATGAGCAGTTAAAGTGTTAACAAGTCTGTGGCAGGTTCCCTAGGTTTTATGCATATTGTATGTGGCGTTAAGACACCCAAGACTAAACATAAATAATGCAACGTTTGCATATCATTGGCATAGTTGCACTTGCACCCACACGATTACAGTTTGTATGCAGTTTTACGCAGAAATTTTACGAGCTGCAGAGCTAATTTTGCCCTACCATTATGCAACTAAAAGTGTCAAAAGAGATATAACTACAATGTAATCAATAGTTAATGTCATGTAAACAATTATGCTTCATTTATTCTTGCAAGCTGGCCTGGGAGCGAGAGAAAAACATAGAATATGCCAGCTGTATTTCCTCCCGGGCATGCTGTAAAACCAGCTTAGGGATCCTAGGGTTTCTGTATATTGCAATTTAGGCGATAGGTTGACAAACTTTCACTACAGCAATATGCCTACAAATCCATCTTAAATAACCCTCAAAACCTTTATCAGACGTGCCGGAACGACTTATTTTTTAGAACGTTTAAGCTCTGCCTATCCCGTTAGTGATAAATGCGTGATGTATGTATGTAACAATTATGCGGATAAAAGTAGAAATAATAATCCAATACCTAAATTAAGGTGCCACAAACTTGTACATACTTTCTACTCTCTTGTGTCATCAACTCATTAGAATTTTCTAGAAACCTGCATTTTTCAATAGTGTGCTTATAATTGGGAATGAAACGTTCGCATATCATTGACATAGTTGCATTTGCGCCTATAGCACCCACGGTAACATTTTATATGCAGTTTTACGCAGATATTTAGGATTTGTGGGATATTTCGGAATATCATAGTGACTGTTGATATTTCGTGGGTGGTATGGTATGTGTATGAACTACGTTAATGCTTAAGTGGTGTGGTGCTTCATAATAAGCAAGAAAACTTATCAACTAAGCTTATTAGCTGAGCTTTTGTATCAAATAAGTTCTATGACTTCTTTCTTGTTCCTATAATTTGCTTTTATCCTGGACTGTATTTAAGTGATAAAAATAATGTAAGACTTAGGGCCTATTTATAATCATTTATTTATAATCAGCTCTCATAAGTGACAGCAACTGCCTCCGTGGTCTAGTGGCTAGTGCCATGGACTCCCGATCCGGAGGTCCTGGGTTCGATTCCCAGGGGAATACAAAACACAAAGTTAATATTTGAGAATTTATCAATTTTACCCAGTTTGGTTAAGACATTGCAGGCTGAATCACCTGATTGTCCGGAAAGAAAAATATTTCGTGCATCGGAGGGCACGTTAAGCCGTCGGTCCCGGGCATTGTCTTCGATAGTGCTCGTTATTTAAAACCATGTCAGGGGCTTGATACTTGTGCTACTAGGCGGTTTAAAAAATAAATAAATTCTGAGACCAGGATTCATCGGGTCGATAGCCTCGATACGTGGGTATATATATAAAAGAAGAAGAAGAAGGAGTGACAGCGTGTTTGAATTCATATCAGAAATATCATTTCAGTACAAACTGGCTTGTTAAATCCATTCTAAATATTGCTCTCAATTTTGATATCGCTTCATAAATACGAGCATAAGAATAACACATTCTAAACAACAGCTACCTTTACCTTGAGGGAATACTTATTCCCAATGGGAATTTTGTTTATTTTTTGTGAAACCTCGAATAGATAAAATATAAACTTTTTATAGGCACACAATTTAGACCTAGCAACAATAACATTCCTTCTAAGGCACAACTTAAAATCTTCACCCATTTTAAGAGAACAACATAGCGTAAATAATCTCCGTATCTAACCTGACAACAATTTAATAGATGCAATAACATTTTATTGGATAATTTTATATTTTATTATTCGTATCCGTATTGTTTTGAAGAAACTTCTCATCCTTTATTAAAAATATAGTAAATTTGAAGATTCATTTTCACAGCCTCATACCTACGTATTTAGTTTCTTTACGAAACATTTAAGCAGTTTGAAACTTTAAGATAAGAGTAATTAATTACTACTTCAAATTAAATTATCTTTAAACTAAAGAGGACAAATAAAATATATGTCATACCTGTTTTAATCGGTTAAGCATAATAAAGAAACCTAGCGATGCAAAATAGCCAACATAACATACATTATTAGATTGTATCAGCTAAACTAAATGAAACTTCTCAATATATCACTCCCACCCACGTAACAAATATGTAAATAACGCCTACATGACTAGGTACATAATATAAATTACAAATAGAAGATTTAATGTATCTCAATAGTCTTATCCAAAATTTGAGCTGTTATCAAACTTGTGTTGTGCCTACTTTCTACTCCCTTAATATGTCACCTCATTAGAGTCTTATAGGAACCTGCAATTGTCAATATCATCTCCCTAGCCTTATCCCGTATCTCACGGCTACCTAATCTAGTGGGATTGAACGAAGGTACTGGTTTTTACACAGAGCGACTGCCATCTAACTTCCGCAACCCAGAAGGGAAACCAGACCCAATCCTAGATTAGGTCAGAATTTTCAATCCGCTAATGCTTAACACTGACCTCTGACATGGCTTAACGACTAATATCTACGGTATAAAACAATATTAACCGAAGCATAATAAAATTCAAAACTGAGAGAAACACATTGGTATGTGGTGGGATTCGAATCACGACCTTCCGGTCAGGAGGCAGCGGCCCTATCCACTACACCATCGGGCTTTTACATCTACATAATATTAATTACAAATACAAGATGTATATATAGTATCATACATACAAGTATATTAAATAGTGCGTGTGAATACTCAACGGTACCTATTCGTGTCTGCGCCCGCGCATCTATGGTTTGTATTAGCTAAATGAAAACTGACTCGAAGCACTTTTTTCCTACAGTGAAAGATTTCTTTTAAATCAGCTAGTTATGTATCTCTTTCTGAAAGTAGCGTTTATAGTAGATAGCTTTAAGTTATTTTATAATTTTAAGCTCAGTTTTAGATATTTCACCAGTATAACTGATAAATCAGAATAATTATTACATACATACATACATATAATCACGCCTTTATCCCTAATGGGGTAGGCAGAGCGTAAACGACCTAAACAAAGATAGTTCCGCCACATCTGACAAAGTTTTGAGGGATATTTAAATTTGTAGGCATATTGCTGTAGTGACAGGTTGTCAGCCCTAAATTGCAATATACTGAAACCCCCGGATCCCTTAGCTGGTTTTTACAGCATGCCCGGGAGGAAAAGCAGCTGGCACATTCAATGTTTTTCTCTCACTCCCAGTCCAGCATGGAAGAATAATTATATTATGGGGTAATAATTACTTACTCCCATGCTGGCCTGGGAGTGAGAGAAAAAACATAAATATACCTACAAATCTATCTTAAATAACCCTAAAAACTTTGCCAGACGTGGCGGAACGTTAATTGTTTTATAATTCTTTTCTTATTTTAAATAATTGTAAACAGTAAATCTCTCTGTCTAACATTGCTATGTCCTGACGGGACGTCACAATTATCTTTAAAACCTTATACCTACTCGTAAGAATGTACTACTGATTGTGATACTGCAATAAATATTTGAATTTTAAATTTAAATTTGAACGACCTTTGTTCAAGTAGTTTACGCTCTACCTACCCCACTATTATATGTATGTGTTTATTTTATAATTTCAGGCTCATTTTTTAGACATTTCACCACTGAACTGATAAATCAGAATAATTATTACTACGTGTCTTCCTGAGAATGTCGTTAAACCTCAAGGCACGGGCTATTCAATGTAGGTAAGTACTTTCGAAATTTTCATACACAAGGAGATCTAAAGACACTATGGCCCTTAATTATAATCAGCATTAGAGACTGACAGCGAGTTTGAGTTCGTAACAGAAATATAATTTCAGTACATAATGTCCTGACAAATCTATACTTAATATTGTTCTAAATGTTAAGATCGCTTTATAAATACGACCCTATGAACTACCTCCGTAGTCTAGTGGTCAGAGCCATGGGCTTACTGTCCGGAGGTCCTGGGTTCGATTAGCAAGGGGGGGAACACAAAGTTGATATTTGTAAATTTATGACTGTAAGGTTTTTCCCCAGTTTGGTTGCAGGCTGAATCATCTGATTTTCCGAAAACAAACAAGATTCCGTGCTTCGGAGAGCACATTAAGCCGTCGGGCCCGGTCACTGTCTTTGATAGTGGTCGTTACTCAAACCACGTCATAGACCTAATAGCTGTGCTACTAGGCGGTTTGAAAACTCAGACACCAGCGTTCATCGGGTCGTTCGACTTGAAAATCTACTCGCTATGAATGCCACTATACTATTTCCGAATCATATATAAAAAAAGGTAAACAAAGTTTCATGTCTTTTAATCGAAGATCTGGTTTCTAAAATAAGTTTTAGCTATTAGATATGATAACATAATGAAGTAGTAGTTTTAGTCATCTAACTAATTTATCATTTATTTTTGAAATGTGTTTTAGGATAAAAAGACGTGAAAGTTTGTTTACCTTTATTCCAAATCTGATTTGGAAATAGTATAGAAAAAGAAGGAGAAAAGGAGAGGGCCTATGGTTTCAAGACAAACCTGACTATATAGGTTTTATAATACCATTTTATTAAATCACTGTAATGTTTGTGCATATTAATAATAATAAAAAAAAACATAAATAAAAAGATAACGCATTTTATGGTCACATTTATAATAGGCACTCTATCTATTTCAAATATAGACTGGCTGGTTACATCTAGGCTTATTATTAGTTCTCAGTAGTAAATCAGTGAGTAGAAAATAGTCTTATCTTCCATACTGGACTGGGAGAGAAAGAAAAACATAGAATGTTCCAGTTGCCCTTCCTCCCGGGCATGCTGTAGAAGTCAGCAAAAGGGATTCGAGGGTTACAGTGTATTGTAATTTAGGCGATGGGCTAACAACCTGTCACTACAGCAATACACATTACAATCTAAAATTGCCCTCAATTTATGTCAGACGTGGCGAAAGCGCCTTTTAGGAGGCGTTTTACGCTCTGCCTACCCCGTAAGGGATAAAGGCGTGATTTTATGTATGTATGTATGTAGAAAATAGTCGCGCATAACGGCTCGTCAGCTTGTACTCCATGAGTCCATGACTATTATTATTATACTATTATTTTCACATTATCAGTGTCTAAGGCTCGTATTTGTAAAGCTATCTCAAGATTGAGAGCAATATTAAGTATGGATTTGACAAGCCATTTTGTACTGAAATGATATTTCAGGCCCGTATTTGTAATCATCACTTAAGAATGACATCTAGTTTGAGTTCGAATCAGAAATGTAATTTCAGTACAAAATGACCTGTTAAATCAATACTTAATATTGCTCTCAATCATGAGATAGCTTTATTAATACGGCTCTTAGTGTTATTCTAGAAAGAAGTAACTACAAGTAACATATGACCCTTTATATGTCATAATATGGTCTGATGTTAACGGGTATGATGGATTATGCGAAGGTTTTTTCTACATATTTTTCTGATGTCATGATGTTAATGATAAAGGATTAATGAAACACCTCCTAGTATATGGTTTGCACTTAAGGTGCGAACATAGCAAAGGGGGTTTAATTGTTCGTAATAAATTAATTGTATCTTCTTCTTCTTCTTATTTAGCCCACATCCCGCGGCGTCGGTTCGTGGTGGGTGGCTTCCACTCGGTACTAACTTTCGCCCATAGTTCCTCTGGCATGCGGCAAACGTGGCCGGCCCAATCCCTCTTCAACTTAGCTGCTGTTTGAGCTACGTCAGCAATTTGCGTTTTAGAGCGCAGTATGGTATTTCTGACTCGGTCGGTCAGCTTGAGGTGGAGCATACTGCGCTCCATAGCTCCATAACTCGGAGAATGCACATGTCCATTAGCTTGCATTTAGGTGAAAGTGGCAGGTCACCCTTCATGTGCTCTTTCATAGACCAATAGCTCTTGTATCTTAAATACAAATAATTTTCATTCATATATTACGATTTGCCACAACATGAATTAATTCTTCATCTGTATTAATATATATAGTACATCCTTTGTCTCGAATACTCTATAATTTATTATTAATATCACGCAATATTTAACCCTACATGCAATTATATTTAGCAATACTGACATTTATTTACTGTAAACTCATAAAGTAATGATAAATGTTTATTTTGAGTTATCTTATTATTGTAATGAACATATAAATCGCGCTATATTCGCCATTAATCATTGCGTTCTATTTATAAACAGATAATGATGTTTAAGATTTACCTACTTTACTTTGCACGAGTATTCTAAAATTTAATTCCTATTTATATATGTAGTTACCTCATCATCTCCCTAGCCTTATCCCGTATCTCACGGGGTCGGCTACCTAATCTAGGGGATTGGACGAGGGTACTGGTTTTTACACAGAGCTACTGCCATCTGACCTCCGCAACCCAGAAGGAAAACCAGACCCAATCCTAGATTAGTTCAGAGTTTTTAAGCCGCCAATGCTTAGCACTGGCCTCTGATATGGCTTAACGACTAATATCTACGGTATTTAACGATATTAACCGGGACCAACGGCTTAACGTGCTTTCCGAAGCACGGAAAAAGCGCCGAATAAACGTACATATGAAATTCGAAAACCGAAAATCACATTGGTACGTGGTGGGATTCGAACCACGACCTCCCGCTTAGGAGGCAGCGGCCCTATCCACTACACCATCGGGCTCTATCTCTCTCTTTTGTTTGTTATGTAGTTACCTAAACAAACAAAAGAAACAATTGGATAATGTTCATAGGATAAAACCTTTTTGTTTATGACTTGTAAGCCTGTAAATAAATTATATTATCATACTTACTTTGGACAAGGATTATTTTAAGATAAGTATATATTTATTTGGAAGGGATAAGTGAAAGGAGAAGAGGGTGGCCTTTGCTCAGCAGTGGGATGATGTAGGCTAAATAAGAGAAGATAAGGTATATTTATTTCAAGATAAGTAAATAAGAAGATACGCGACCTCGAAGAAGACCCAATGCATGCTATTTTATAAATGTTTAAATGCTACCTATAATGATTTAAGTTAAGAATAAAATTATTGAATATGAAATTAATGAAATTAGCTAACGAAATATGAATTAACTGTTTTATTGAAGTACATGCCTGAAGATCATTGCCTATAATTATTGTATTTTATGAAATGTGGGAAATAAAGGTTATTTTATTTTTATTTATAATTTCGAAGATAGGCCTTTGCCCTGCAGTGCTCATAAATAAATAAGAAATAATTATAATTTTTATAATTAAGGTATTATAAGAAGAGATAAAAAAATTAATATCTTCACATAGTAAAATATGAATTGGGTAAATCACCAATAAATCCCATTTAAATAACGTCTATATAACTTTCTCACAATAAAAAACCAATGCTATCAGTCGACTTCCCGTCCGCTAATCGGCGCTTGCGCATATCAGGTTTATCCGTTAGGTCCCAGACACTTTACTTCTTCCTCTGCGACCAGTCGAGAATATACAAGGAATTATGAAAATTTCTTCCGTGCTGGACTGGGAGCGAAATAAAAACATAGAATATGCCAGCTGCAATGCCTCCCGGGCATGGTGTAAAAACCAGCTAAGGGATCCGAGGATTTCAGTATATCGCAATTTAGGCGATGGGCTGACAATCTGTCACTACAGCAATATACCTACAAATCGCTCTTACGACACTAAACAACATTC
This sequence comes from Scrobipalpa costella, assembly GCA_949820665.1. Taxonomy (NCBI): domain Eukaryota; kingdom Metazoa; phylum Arthropoda; class Insecta; order Lepidoptera; family Gelechiidae; genus Scrobipalpa; species Scrobipalpa costella. Next base: position 2,311,759 of record OX463306.1, read on the forward strand.
AACAGGAAAGTCATTCAGAAGATTTAAAAAATGTACTCTTTCATACAAAATGACCACCTCGATCAGTCAGTTTGTATGGAACAACTTTTTTCTTACATGTTAAAATTACCAGTGTGACACAATCTTCGCACTAACTAAATTAAAACGTTTAATTATTATTTAACTGCATCCGTGGTCTAGTGGCTAGTGCCATGGACTCCCGATCCGGAGGTCCTGGGTTCTATTCCCAGGGGGGAAACACAAAGTTGATACACACACACATAATCACGCCTTTATCCCGAATGGGGTAGGCAGAGCGTAAACGACCAAAGAAAAGATCGTTCCGCCACGTCTGACAAGTTTTGAGGGCTATTTTAGACTGAAATGTGTATCGCTATAGTGACAGGTTGTCAGCCCATCGCCTAAATTACAATATACTGAAACCCTCGGATCCCTTAGCTGATTTTTACAGCATGCCCGGGAGGAGATGCAGCTGGCACATTCTATGTTTTTCTCTTGCTCCCAGGCCAGCATGGAAGCTTGAATCACCTGATTGACCGAAAATAAAAAAGATTTCGTGCTTCGGAGGGCACGTTAAGCCGTCGGTCCCGGTCGCTGTCTTTGATAATGGTCGTTACTTAAACCGTGTCCGAGGCCTGATAATTGTGCTACTAGGCGGTATAAAAACTCTGACACCAGGGTTCATCGGGTCGATAGACTCGATACCCACTCGACAGAAGAAGAATTAAAACGTGTGCTGAAACTCAGCCTTAATCGCAATATGTCAATAACCTTTAATTTTAATTATAATCACCATATTAATATAACTGTGATTTGTAATGAGCCAACTCATTCAAGTCCCAAGACTTATTAAACTTAACTGGATCAAAGTTATTAAAACTTTTATAAAATCAATATCTAAAATATACCCCTTTACCTACTTATTAATTGCAATTATCAAGATAATTTTAATTATGACTCCATTTTCTGAACGAAGTTCATTAACCTGCTCTCTTTACAAAGTCCTATTTGAAATTAACTGATCAGCGATCATTTTTGACCTGATTTAGGCTCGTAATTATAAAGGGATCTCAACATTGAGAACTACCTAAGTATGGATTTAATTATATACTGAAGTGTCATTTCTGATACGAACTCAAACTCGCTGTCAGTCAGTCTCAAGTGCTGATTATAATTAGGGGCCTAAAATTACAAGTATTAAGTTATGTACAAAAGTTCTTAATGTACCCCCATTATTAAGTACAAATATTCCACTTTTCTTCATAACATTAGTATACATGTATCAAAATCAGTATTCATTTATCAGTGTAGTATCAGTATTTCGTATGCATGTATCAAAATTAAATAAAACGTTTACACACATCAAAGTAAATTAAAAATGTCATTTTCTTTAATCCTAGATCTTGAAGATAGAGTTTACGATAGGGAGAGCTTACATTCAGACTTGAACTTAACAACATACATACATATAATCACGCCTTTATCCCTAATGGGGTAGGCAGAGCGTAACGACCTAAATACAGATCGTTTCAACAAAGTTCTGACAAAGTTTTGAGGATTATTTAAGATTTTATAGGTATATTGCTATAGTGGCAGGTTGTCAGCCAATCGCCTAAATTGCAATATACTGCCCTCGGATCCTTTAGCTGGTTTGTACAGAATGCACGGAAGGAAATGCAGTTGGCACATTCTATGTTTTTCTCCCGCTCCCAGGCCAGCATGGAAGAAACAACAACTTAAGTAAAAGACAAAGAAAAAATTGTAATCAAAGAAACGTTACTAAAAGGAACTTGTTGTAAATATCAAGGTACAAAAATAAAAATTATAAAAGCAAGTAAAACTTAAGTATTTAAATGTCATTGTTAAAATTAACAAGAGCAAATGTTAAATGGCAGCCGTAAATTAAGTTCCTTTAAATCCAAAAATAAAAGCCAAAACTTAGAATTTACCAGCTGCCTTTCTTCGCAGAAACCAGTAGAGCTTGGTACCCGATGGTTTCGTATTTTAAAATGCTGGCAAGAGAATTAGGTTCAACAATTCAATATTTATTTACCAATAATTAATATGCAAATGAACTTAGAGTCAAAACAGAGTTACAATAGAGCTTCGGTACATGTATGGTATGCGCAAACGCATCCCTAACAACACCAGCTTGGGAAAGGACATGCTTGCATACAAATCGATATGTTACGGAGCAAGTCTGAAAGATGAACATTTTTAATTATGTCCAAAAATATTAATTTAAAAAATTCGGTTGCACGAATTGGTTTTTGAAGATAATATAAAAAAAAAAACTTTATTTCTTATAAGAAAACAAATTATACAACACCATAGATAACATTTAAAACAAGTATATTATATACGTCCGTATTGCTAAGGTAGCCATTTCTTCCAGGCAACCTCTGGGTGAAAGAAAAAGCTTAGTGATAAGCGGAAAATGCAAGCAAATCTACTCAAATAAAATAAACTACAGTAAGCTAAGTACATATAATTATTTAAACTAAGGCTATGAACTAAGGGCACGCTTCATGATCTACATCAACTATTAAAGAGAGATTTTTTTTTAATTTGTAGATATTTCCATTGCTTACATTATGCAGCCGTAAAAAACTTATTAGATTTTTTTTTGTCTTATTCTATTTAACTTTAAATTAACCGATCAAACTAATATTTGATGAGCTAATGCCCTACTAAAAACCGTAAGCTTATCTAAAAGTAACTGCAATTTATGTTCTTTACAATGTAATGAAAATAAATCTTTACAAGATTGAAACATTGAAGCTATAACGAGAATTGACCACATCCAAACTTGCTCCGCAACAGCACTTAGCAGGAGTCCGCTAACTCACCTGTTCACTTTGAACAAAAGTCCCACTGGGGTCATCTCCAACTCAATTGTCTTTCCAACACTTCACTTAATTATAAAAAAATAACAGTTCGATTTTACTCAAAAAGTCTATATTTATCTTTTGTAAGCTACAAAAGATTCGAATTTTAAATGTCACTTAAGAAAAATAAAACAGAGTTCCAATTTCAAATTAAGAACTTCAGTTTTTAATCGAAATGGCGCGTTCTATTTTTAAATTCAGGGCGCGTTCGTGTTCTCGCAATTTCGTTCTGGCTGTCAAGAGCGTATGATGTATCGACGCGTGGTGGTACGACGGCGGTCGCGACCGTTCTGCGACGGTAACTTGGTGGTGGACGGTGACAAACAGTCGCCAGACAATAGCCAGGTTAATTATACAGGTTTCTGTTCATTTGTACACGTAGCAGGTGGGAAGACCTTAACAATGTTAGGGTTTTGAACTTCGAGTGTACACGCGGCGAAATATGGGATAAGTAGAGATGAGGAGACTGATAGATAGATGCGTAAAATGTTTTTTTTTGTTTTTATTCATACATACATATAATCACGCCTTTATCCCTAATAGAGTAGGCAGAGCGTAAACAACCTAAACAAGGATCGTTCTGCCACGTCTGACAAAGTTTTGAGGGTTATTGAAGATAGATTTGTACATAGCGTGGCCCAAAGAGTGACGTCCAAAGGAATAATTTTGATTCCTTAGGTCAAGGGGTAGCCAAATCACCCCCATGTATGTTCAGCGATTTTTAGTAGTTTAGGAGTTATGAATTTTTTTGCTAATTTTCTAAGAAAATTGACCTCAGTGGATTAATTATTTTTTATTATTTTTTTGGATAACTTTTTTTTATTTTTTTTTATTTTTGTGACATCCTCTTAAATTGTTCTTTTAACCATAAAAGTTTCAGCTTCCTAGCTGTAATGTAAGTTAGTTATTTTTTTATCAAAAGTTCGAATTTTACGATCGAGCTAGTCTGCTCTGAATTTTCAACTTGAAATTAAAAATTGAAAAAGATAATCTCATGGTCCCTTATTAATTTTAAAAACTCCGCAAGGTTTCAAAATTACATAAAAATACAAATAAACTATTGCTTAATGGGGTATTATTTGCAGAAAACAGCCTTCAAAGGTACTTGGGTGGAAATTACCTAATTAGTAAATTGTTTCAGAAAGTTGAAAGATTCCTGTTATGTCATTACTAAGGACTAATTAAGTTAGAAAATGTATCAAATTAAAGGGAAAATAAAATTATTTACTAAAAACTGTTATTTAAGTTAAATTTTTGAATGAATATTCTTAGTAAAATGTTTTAGTGTGAGTTGTAAGATTTATGAGACAATTGTATTATTAATAATAAGTAAATAAACTCGGATAATTCTTTTACACATTTACTCACAATAAATTTTCAAAATGGCGACCTCCCACAGCAATACACAACCTACATCTACGCAAGAAATTTTCTTTAAGTCGCCTAAACGCTTCTCTGTTTCCTCTAACGACATTTCCGGCCTCTCCAATTCACTGTCTTAGCTCCTCTTCATTTAACGATTCTCGGGCGTAAGCTATGTCCTTGTAATAACCCCAAATAAAAAAATCAATCGGATTTAGGTCAGGCGATCGTGGAGGCCATCTGATTGGACCGTTTCGTCCGATCCACCTGTTGGGATACGTTTCATTCAAAGGATTACGCACTTGTGCTGCGTAGTGGAATGGTGCACCGTCATTTTGGAGTTGCTCAAGGCAACGGCCATGAAGCGGCAAGACTTTATCGGGAGCAACTTCAACGCCGTGGAGGACCGCAGCCTAATAGGTATCCCGACCATCGTGTTTTTATTAACACACACAACACTTTGATGGCAGGCCGCATTCCTGGTCGAGAAGGCAGGCGTGAAGGTATCCCAATAGTTGATCCGGGCCGTCGAAACCTCGTATTGGACGAAGTAGCTGAGCACCCTTCAACAAGTACAAGAATAATGGCTCGCAATTTGAACATCCCCAGAACATCAATCCAAAGAATATTGAAAGTCGAAGGGTACCATGCATATCACATTCAACGGGTTCAAGCTCTAATGCCTGCTGATTACCAACAGAGAGTTGATTTTTGCCAGACTATGTTAAGGATGGAGAGAGACGACCCGGGATTTTTCGAAAAAGTTTTGTGGACTGACGAGTCGCGTTTTGAGCGCACAGGAATATTTAATATTCATAACACCCACCACTGGGCAGTAGAGAATCCCCACTTGACCAGAGATACTAGGTTCCAGCATCGCTTTAGCGTCAACATGTGGTCAGGCATACTGAACGGAGAAATGATCGGGCCGTTCGAATTGCCGCCGAGGCTCAATGGCGAGACATACAAATTGTTTCTCGAAAATGATCTTCCCTTGTTATTGGAGGAAGTCAACCTCGATTTACGAAGACACATGGTTTTCCAAAATGACGGTGCACCATGCCACTACGCAGCACAAGTGCGTAATCATTTGAATGAAACGTATCCTAACAGGTGGATCGGACGAAACGGTCCAATCAGATGGCCTCCACGATCGCCTGACCTAAATCCGATTGTTTTTTTTATTTGGGGTTATTACAAGGACATAGCTTACGCCCGAGAATCGTTAAATGAAGAGGAGCCAAGACAGCGAATTGGAGAGGCCGGAAATGTCGTTAGAGGAAACAGAGAAGCGTGTAGGCGACTTAAAGAAAATTTCTTGCGTAGATGTAGGTTGTGTATTGCTGTGGGAGGTCGCCATTTTGAAAATTTATTGTGAGTAAATGTGTAAAAGAAATATCCGAGTTTATTTACTTATTATTAATAATACAATTGTCTCATAAATCTTACAACTCACACTAAAACATTTTACTAAGAATTTTCATTCAAAAATGTAACTTAAATAACATTTTTTAGTAAATAATTTTATTTTCCCTTTAATTTGATACATTTTCTAACTTAATTAGTCCTTAGTAATGACATAACAGGAATCTTTCAACTTTCTGAAACAATTTACTAATTAGGTAATTTCCACCCAAGTACCTTTGAAGGCTGTTTTCTGCAAATAATACCCCATTAAGCAATAGTTAATTTTTATTTTTATGTAATTTTGAAACCTTGCGGAGTTTTTAAAACTAATAAGGGACCATGAGATTATCTTTTTCAATTTTTAATTTCAAGTTGAAAATTCAGAGCAGACTAGCTCGATCGTAAAATTCGAATTTTCGATAAAAAAATAACTAACTTACATTACAGCTAGGAAGCTGAAACTTTTATGGTTAAAAGAACAATTTAAGGGGATGTCACAAAAATAAAAAAAAATAAAAAAAACTTATCCAAAAAAATAATAAAAAATAATTAATCCACTGAGGTCAATTTTCTTAGAAAATAAGCAAAAAAATTCATAACTCCTAAACTACTAAAAATCGCTGAACATACATGGGGGTGATTTGGCTACCCCTTGACCTATGGAATCAAAATTTTTCCTTTGGACGTCACTCTTTGGGCCACCCTATATTGCTGTAGTGACAGGTTGTCAACCTATAGCCTAAATTGCAATATACTGAAACCCTCGAATTCCTTAGCTAGTTATTACAGCATGCCCGGGAGGAAATGCAGCTGGCACGTTCTATGTTTTTCTTCCACTACCAGTCCAGCATGAAAGTTGCGAACGTGCTGAAGAAAAATGAAAGAAAAAACAAAAACAAAAAAATAAAATAAATAGGGATAAGAAATCAAATTAAAAAAACGCAGGTCTGGAGATCAAAAAGGATACAAAATTAAGAGACAGCTAGCAATTACCTCACGTAATCGTACAACGCTCCTAAAATTATGACACCTAACTAATAAATATAAAACATACCTTCCATGCTGAACCGGGAGCGTCAGAAAAACATAGAATGTGCCAGCTGCATTTCCATGCTGTAAAAACTAGCCCAGAGATCCGAGGGTTTCTGTATATTGCAATTTAGGCTATAGGCTGACAACGTGTCACTACACTACAATATACCTACAAATCTATCCTAAATAACTCTCAAAACTTTGCAAGACGTGGCGAAATGATCTTTGTTTAGGTCATTTACGCTCTGCCTACCCCATAAGGAAAAAAGGCGTGATTATATGTATGTAAAACATAGCTTATTTTTACTGACCAACACTTTTAGACTAAGTAGTCTGTATCCAAAAATCTAATGATGTTAAACCAGTAAAACTACATATGACGTAATTCAGAACTTACATCACGTCTAAATTCTACTCTATTTTTTCAATCCAACTGTACCATTTGACATAAACGTACATTTAGTTGACCGATTGACTAATGGGAAAGCTAATTCATTAAATTGAAGTTGAAGTCTCCTGTAGCTTTCTGACACCTATTTGTTATGAAGATTGCTCCATTCTTTACTTGTTCATTAACTTACATGGCTTAATTAGTGTCATTTCACTTCTCTTCTTCATCTTTCATCTTTGTCCGTCTGTTAAGGCATTTTAGTTTCTATCTCCCGGAAACACTGCCCACCAAACCGCAAAACTTTAGAAAACCTTTTTATTTTCTCATTACGTAGGCTATTGGTTTCTACGTTATGGTTTTTTTATTGAACCCCACATCCGCGCACGCGCTTCGCAGGATATACCACTAACCAATATATCCCTTGTAACTGTGTGATTCTTAATTTAAATGAAATAAGATATATTTTTCTCTAATAATTTTGTAGTTTTGGGTTTCAGTATAAAATGTAAAGTTTCTTTAAAATAGACACATACAAACATAAAATCATGTCTTTTTCCGTAATGGGGTGGACAGAGCATAGACGACCGAAACAAAGGTCGTTCCGCCACGTCTGACCAAGTTTTGAGGGATATTTGAGATAGATTTGTAGGTATACTGCTGTAGTGACAGGTTGTCAGCTTATAGCCTATATTACAATATACTGAAACCCTCGGATCCCTTAGCTGGTTGTTTCAGCATGCCCGGGAGAAAATGCAGATGGCACATTCTATGTTTCTCTTTCGCTCGCAGGCCAGCATGGAAGAATAAAGACAGTAAAAAAACCCTCATTTCCGACTGCACAAATCAATTGTTGGACCTATAGTAGCAAGTTAGTATTTATGAAGCCAACTCATACTTGAGAGCAACATTAAGTATGGATTTGACAGGCCAGTTTGTACTAAAATTACATTTCTGATACGAACTCAAACTCGCTGTCACTAATGAGAGCTGATTACAAATACGGCCCTAAATCACCTGTATTTTCTCTATTTCTAAAACATTAAGGTTCAGTTTAGATACTTCTAAGCGCATCTGCTGATGGTTTTCATCATCACCATCATCACCGTCATGGTTCTGATGCAATTCTTCCCTTGTCACAATTATTGGTTCTCTGAAAGCCGTAATAACATAAAGTCTTCAAATTGTTTTTTTGTGGCTAGGCTTTATACAAGAGCAATACATACATACATACATACATAAAATCACGCCTTTATCCCTTACGGGGAAGGCAGAGCGTTAAACGCCTCGTAAAAGGCGCTTTCGCCGCGTCTGACAATAATTGAGGGTAATTTTAGATTGTAATGTGTATTGCCATAGTGACAGGTTGTCAGCCCATCGCCTAAATTACAGTACACCCTCGAGTCCCTTTTACTGTCTTCTACAGCATGCCCGGGTGGAAGGGCAGCTGGAACATTCTATGTTTTTCTATCTCTCCCAGTCCAGCATAGAAGTAAAGTTAAGAGCAATAGGCACTACTATAGGACAATTTCCACGCCTAGTTTATAATTCTCATCAGATATTCGCTTTACTATAGTGTTTCCGATTCGGTTTTAGAATAAAGGTAAACAAAGTTTCGTGTCTTTTTATTCAAAAACACAATTAAAATATAAATAATACGTGTTGGCAAATTAGTTACGTCACTAAGAGCCGTAATTATAAAGCTGTCTCAATATTGAGAGCAATATTAAGTATGAATTTGACAGGTCCTTTTGTAATGAATTTACATTTCTGATTCGAACTCAAACTAGATGTCATTCTCAAGTGCTGATTATAAATACGAGCCTAAAACTACTATTTCATAAACAAGATCATTTATAAACAAGATCTTTGATTAAAAGACATAAAATTTTGTTTACCTTTTTTCTAAAACCGAGTGGAAATACTATAAATCCATCAAAGATCTTGAAACTGCAACAGCACAATAATATTCCTTGTTCATTAAGTAAATTAACGTATATTCCTCAACGTTGTTATAATCTGCATTCTACGAATTAAAAAAGGAATCGATCCCTTAAGTCCTTCAACAGCCTTGGATTATAGTCTCCAAGTTTTTGCAACACATTTTCAATGATACATTGAACGTGTCCAAACCCGTAACTAGTGCTGTTGGAATATCGATATACATACGTATAATCACGCCTCTAATCCTAATGGGGTAGGCAGAGCTTAAACCACCTAAACAAAGGTCGTTCCGCCACGTCTGACAAAGCTTGAGGGTTACTTAAGATAGATTTGTAGATATATTGCTGTAGTGACAGGTTGTCAGCCCATCGCTTAAATTGCAGTATACTGAAACCCTCGGATCCCTTAGCTGGTTTTTACAGCATGCCCGGGAGGAAATGCAGCTGACACATTCTACGTTTTTCTCTCGCTCCCAGTCTAGCATGGAGGGATATCGATATACTCGACGCTTTCAGAATCTACATGATGGATGGCGCACTACTTTAGTGTAATGGTCAGTAATAGCATCACTCCAAATAGTAAGAATTAGACAAAACGAAGGGAAGTGCAAAATGCGAGTTTCTCATGCTTCTTCTTCATTGTGATATATTTATCTCCAGAGGTAAAAATGAGGCATTATGACGACAGGACGCTCAGAAAGCGCATTCTTTCTCCTCTTCTTTTCTCAATATTTATAAACAACATCTTTAAAGTAATTTCTTCTCCCTACCACCTGTATGCAGATGATTTACAAATTTACAGTCATTTTTCTTTGACTAATGTTAGAGAGGCAGTTGATGCTGTCAATGCAGATCTTGCTGCTGTGCAGGAATGGGCAAGGAGTTTTGGGCTACTTGTAAATCCTACCAAATCTCAGGCAATGGTCGTCGGTAGCAGCAGGCTCAGTTGTAGGATTAAGGTTGCAGATCTACCTAAGATTTTTTATAACAACATATGCATTCCTTATACTGACAAAGTTAAGAATCTTGGGTTGATTTTGGACTGTGACTTGTCATGGTCGGCACAGGTGAATGAGGTTAGTAGACGTATGCATTATTCATTCCATTCTCTCAAACGACTCCAAAATTTCCTTCCTTTTCACACTAAAATTATGCTTGCACAAGCTCTTCTCCTTCCCATCCTCGATTATGCTGATGTCTGTTATCTGGATGCGACTGAGGAGCTGCTAAACAAACTTGAGCGCTTACAAAACCTAGCTATTAGGTTCATTTTTGGACCGCAAATTTGATCACGTCTCAGAATTTCGCGCTCAACTTAAATGGCTCCCTATCCGACTTCGTCGTGATGTGCACATCCTCACTGTCCTGTATAAAATCCTTAATGACCCTTCCTCTCCTGAATATCTCCGCTCCCGATTCCGATTATTACTTCCTGACCCTCGATCTAGGCGCGCCTGCATCACAAAGGTGTTGGAGGTTCCTGGATCGAACACCAAATTCTTTTTTAATTCTTTCACTGTAAGAGCCATACAACTTTGGAATAAATTACCAAAAACTTTACAAGAGAGTCCCTCGAGTTTCACCTTTAAGAAGAGACTGAAAGAGCATTTTATTATTTCTCTATGACATTTATATATTTAGATTCATTTTCAATATCTTTTATACCATTTAATTATATATCATATTGATATTGTTATGTATTAGTTTATTTTATTGAAATATATTAGTGTGTATTAGTATTACTATAATTATAAATGTTATTACGTTTATTATATCTGTTCCCGTGATTTTCCCTTCTTTCATCCTCATTAGGTTGGCTGGAAGAGATCTCTTATAGAGATAAGCTCGCCTTTTGTTTTAATTTTTAGGTTTACTTTTATGTTTATTTTTTTTTAAACAATAAAGAATTTAATAAAATAATATTAATAATAATACCCCCGGAGGAGCAGCTTGTGTGGCGAGCTGATGGTGCGTGGCGACATCCCGGACCCCCAGCTCCGAGGGCCCGTATTCATTTGGCCCTCACCTCCTGGCTTGCCTTCGTTGGCCGTCCAGGAGTGGAGTTCGCAAGAGCGGAACCTTTGCTCCAGGTTGGAAGTGTAAAATGTCATAACGCCGGGGGCCTGCTGACTGGAACACCACGATCTGGCGCCCGCAGTCTCACCTCTCGACAACCTTAGTCGCTCACACGATGTTGCCCTCTTGTCGTTCCTTGCGTTCGGCCGTTTTGGGGGGCCCATTATAGTGAGTTGGCGAGTCACCGTCTGCCGAGATTATCAAGATTGAGACATTTGATTTGGCAGGCGTCCCGTAGTCTCGATCAATATCCCAGCAACCGGTCCAGCTAAATCCCTTCCCATAGACCTAGGTATCTTACCATTATCTGCAATAGTCCTTGCATCAGGCGGGTGCTGGCTCTGGTTGTATTGCTATAGTGCAAGCAGAGCGAGTATCCGCGTGATGTACACATCACTATACATTATTTGGTATTAAAAGGCCTCTGCGCTGTTGGCTTTGGCCCCACGTATGCCTCAAAGGACCGGGTCCCTGTGGGCCCGTGATACTGGAAAGTATACCAACATAATAATACAATTTTTGTTTTATTTTGTGACATAGATATAATTTCCTTTGTAATAGACACGCTTGTGACTTTCTAAAAGTGTTCTTAGGAATCTATTTCGAAATAAGTTATTGACTTTGACTTTATAAAAGTAAGACACTGAGCTTGTTGCTGTGCCCTGCCGGGTCCATATGTGTTTCTTATTTTTCTTGTGAACATCTTTAATTTACCATATGGTTTGCAATAAACAATTTGACTTTGACTTTGACTTTAGCTTTCCTACCCTCTTGGTAATAGTGTGACAAGAAGATGTGGCTTCTTCTTCTTAGCGAGTGGATTCTCGAGTCAAACGATCCGATGAACCCCGATGTCAGAGTTTTCAAACCGCCAAGTAGCACAGCTATTAGGTCTCAGACATTTTCAGTAACTATCAAAGACAGCGACCGGGACCATACAAATTATCTGATCGAGGTGGTAATTTTGTATCGGAAGTTATTTATTTTTTTCATTTCCTGAAAGAATTTACTGGTGGTAGTTGTTCAGTTTCGTCGACTGAGCAACCCCTATCAGTTTGCGGGACGCTGTCCCTTACACCCGGTATAATACTACTCTTTGAAATAGCACTCGTATTCAGGACTCATATAATAAACACGTTTCTATCTTCGATACTCTATCGATAAAAGTGCTCTGACACTTATCGATACTCGCCCTATTTGACTGTCAACACTATTCATCTTCCAGCTGGCTAGCATACCACTACACTATACCACTAATCAGAGGAGCAGCTGTTGTTCCTTCGTTCTGGACTGGACCATGCAAAACTGGACAGTCTAGTGGCGAGTCTAGTGGTTATTTATAATCGCACCGGTAATCCGGTATCTGATGGATTGGCAGGGAAGATATTTTAAATTTGGATTTAGTCCTGTTGTTTATTTTATGATGTGCCCCTATTTTTGCGGCATACCTACCTAGCGTTTAACTTAAATAGTCTTTCCCAAAAGAAGCTTCAATTTCTTTGTGCTGTTTTTGTTCGGTGTCAACGATAGTTCTTGACCAAATTTGGAGCCAATTAGTAATCTCTTACAATTACAACTTACACATAGGTATGTAGTACTATTATATATTCTGTGACTTAGGTTCCATATTTTATTTATTAATCTTATTACAAAGACAATTGTTTAAAAAAAAACATAGTAAATATAACTATAACATAACTTTAACCTCCGCATTCCTTTTAAAAATTATGAGGTAAACGCACTCAGAACATGGTTGGTCTGCAGCACATTCAACCATGTGCTTAGTTTTATGATTTGGTTTGAAACCAAACCTTTACAGATCCTAGAGGTATTGTCTAGTGGTGTCTAGCCTATTTTCACAAGGACTGGGAGCGAGAGAAAAACATAGAATGTGCCAGCTGCATTTCCTCTCGAGCAAGCTGTAAAACCCAGCTAAGGAATCCGAGGGCTTCAGTGAATCCATGATCTCCGGTTCGAGAATCAAAAGCTAACATACATACATATAATCAAGCCTATATCCCTGATGGGGTAGGCAGAGTGTAAAGGACCTAAACAAAGGACGTTCCGCCACGTCTAACAAAATTTTGAGAGTTATTTAAGATATATTTGTAGGTAAAATTTAGTTGATTTAAATGCTAATGCTTTTTCTTGGACCCCATTCAAAAAGCACATGAAAAGACAAAAATATGGGTGTGGCTGACCGTATAGTTTAACTGCTGGTATGACTTATATCAACAACTAGCAGTACCTTTAACACAAGGTCGTGTGATTGCAACATTCGCAATGCAGAAAATCTTTCACTGGTCTAGTTGAGTGGCCTTTAGGTTCCGTTTAGGCAATGAATGTAGGCTAGTTGTAGGATATTACGATTATTTGATAATTCTGATACCTAAATATAGCCTCGACCGGAACAGTTGATGATTACCAATGAGCAGTTCCGATTTTAAAACTAAAGGTTAAACCGCACTATGGCGTAGCTGCAGCAGCGCGACACTGCGCGACAAAATCTGTCAAAATGTATGAACCTGACATTGCCGCGCTGTGTAGCGTCGTGAGCCGCTGTCCAGTGCGGTACCTCTCATACATTTTCATAGAAAGAATCATTTGTTAAGCAGTGTCGCAATACGCCATATAAGTGCGGTCTAACCTTAAGTCTGGCTTTGTTTCGAGTTATTTATAGAAAATGCAGTAACAGAAAAGTTGGATACTGTGTACGGATTCGTTCCCACCAATAATCTACTACATGAACTCCTCAAAAGTGCAACAAAAACAAAGGTTTTCTCAGTAAATCATTTTAAACGGCAACTATGCGCACACGCAACCTTACCGCAAGTTACGTGAACTCGGTAATAATCCGCATGGAAACAGCGGGTAAGTAAATTTACAATGTGGTGTGCGACGTACTGAGGTAGCTTTGAAAGTTTCGGGAAAAAATATTACATACATACATACATACATAAATCACGCCTTTATCCCTTACGGGGTAGGCAGAGCGTTTAACGCCTCGTAAAAGGCGCTTTCGCCACGTCTGACAAAAATTGAGGGCAATTTTAGATTGCAATATGTATTGCTATAGAGACAGGTTGTCAGCCCATCGCCTAAATTACAATACACTGTAACCCTCGAGAAAATATTATATTGTAGAAAAAACAACATAAGAGGGCAGGACATTCTTTCATGCTGGACTTCCCGGGCATGATGTAAAAACTAGCTAAGAGATCCGAAGGTTTCAGTATATTGTAATTTAGGCGATGGGCTGACAACCTGTCACTACAGCAATATACCTATAAAACTATCTTAAATAACCCTCAAAAACGTGGCGGAACCACGTATGGTTAGGTCGTTTACGCTCTGCATACCCCATTAGGGATAAAGGCGTGATTATATGTATGTATGTATGAGGACAGGCACTTTGCAAGGAGTGAAGACAGGAGATGAGGTACCTCAGAATTGCCAGAGTGAAGACTAACAAATAGAATACGCTCAGCAGGCAAACCAATAGCACTGTCATGGTCTGACAACTTGACTCTATTTCGAGGAAAATTGGATGCGTGATAGTAATAGCATAGAAAAAGAATAAGCTATACACAGCAGTCATCATCTCCCTAGCCTTATCCCGCATCTCACGGGGTCGGCTACCAAATCTAGATGATTGACCGAGGGTACTGGTTTTTACACAGAGCGACATTCATCTGACCTCCGCAACCCAGATTAGGCTTTTGCTGACATGACACAGCTGTATCTAGGTCAATATCTGGCAAGTAACTTGCTGTATGAATTTAAAGGCGAGGAAAATTATCCTGATTCGACTGGTCTAAAATCTGTCGCTAGCTGCGCTCCTCAGTTACCAGCCCAACTAAGTAAACATCAACTGACATTTCACCAAACCCACATAAACGTTCGAAGTTCAAACGCAGCCATTGTTCACTTAGTTTACCGTGTTGCCAGATGGTAAGAGTAATTTCATTATTTTAGAGGCAGGGAGCTCTTTGCCCTTCCGTGCGACATTTTGATTGTTAATGATAATATAATGGATCATTTAACTTTTCGAACCATCAGGTGATCAGCTTGCAATGTCCTAACTAAACTAGAAATAACAACACAAAGTCAACTCAGGGAATCAAACCCGGGACCTCCGGGTCGTGAGCCCATGGCTCAGACTACTACACCACGGAAGCAAGCACGTAACAAACTCTAAAGAGTGAATGGAAATGGCTATTGACTCTACCTAGACGAATAGGTTTATTCTAGAATCTGGCAACCCAGCATGCGCGTGCGCAGCTAAGGAATGCAAACAGGAACCGAGCGATAACAAACACGAGGTAACGGCTTCCCTGATTGTTGATGGGGATCATGTTACTACAGTATAATTGTGGAAACTCACAGCCTGTTTGTTACTTCATCTAAAGAGAAATAAGAGGTAATTTTCTTCAAGTACTAACTGTACTTGAATGTGTGAATATTTCAAAAAATCTTCTTACTTCCTGCTTATTCTTCTTCTGTCGAGTGTATCGACCCGATGAACCCTGGTGTCAGAGTTTTTAAACCGCCTAGTAGGACAACTATCAGGCTTCTGACATGGTTTTAAGTAACGACCACTATCAAAGACAGCGACCGGGACCGAGGGCTTAACGTGCCCTCCGAAGCACGAAATCTTTTTCTTTTCGGACAATCAGGTGATTCAG
Organism: Scrobipalpa costella; assembly: GCA_949820665.1. Taxonomy (NCBI): domain Eukaryota; kingdom Metazoa; phylum Arthropoda; class Insecta; order Lepidoptera; family Gelechiidae; genus Scrobipalpa; species Scrobipalpa costella. The sequence continues at coordinate 2,327,540 of OX463306.1, forward strand.
CCTGCAATGTCCTAACCAAACTGGGGAAAAATTCACCAAGTGATAAATTCTCAAATATCAACTTTGTGTTTCCCCCCTGGGAATCAAACCCAGGCCCTCCGGATCGGGAGTACATGGCACTATATAGCCACTAGATCACGGAGGCAGGTACTTCCTGCTGAACTGTTGCGATTAAACATAATTACGAAAAATTTATGAAAATCGCTGGTACCCCTTCAATCATTCTTCCATGCTGGACATAGAATGTGCCAGATGCATTTCCTCCCGGACATGCTGTTAAAACCAGCTAAGGTATCTGAGGGTTCTAGTATATTGCAATTTACGCGATGGGCTGATAACCCGAATAAGAATAGTTGTACAACAAAACCCTCGTCTCATATCAGGCCCCTTTATTCCGGCTTACGATTTTTTGTAGTTACTAAAGAAGATACTCATAGTTATTTAACCTAGTTGACCTCTGAAACCTTCCATGCTGGCCTGGGAGCGAGAGAAAAACATATAATGTGCCAGCTGCATTTCCTCCCGGGTATGCTGTAAAAGCCAGCTAAGGGATTCGAGGGTTTCAGTTTATTGTAATTTAGGCGATGGGCTGACAACCTGTCACTACAGCAATATACAAATCTACCTTAAATAACCCTGAAAACTTTGTCACACGTGGCGGAACGACCTTTGTTTAGGTCGTTTAAGCTCTGCCTACCCCATTAGGGATATAGACGTGATTGTGTGTATGTATGTATGTATGACCTCTGAAACTCTGCTCTACAATAAGAAATAACTGCCTCCGTGGTCTAGTGGCTAGTGCCATGGACTCCTGATCCGGAGGTCCTGGGTTCGATTCCCAGGGGGAAACACAAAGTTGATATTTGAGAATTTATCACTTTGTGAATTTTTCCCAGTTTGGTTAGGACATTGCAGGCTGAATCACCTGATTGTCCGAAAAAGAAAAAAGATTTCGTGCTTCGGAGGGCACGTTAAGCCGTCGGTCCCGGTCGCTGTCTTTGATAGTGGTCGTTACTCAAAACATGTCAGAGGCCTGATAGTTGTGCTACTAGGCGGTTTAAAAACTCTGACACCAGGGTTCATCGGGTCGATAGACTCGATACCCACTCGACAGAAGAAGAATAAGAAATTATGGTCTTGCTACCGTCAACTGCAGTAAGCAGAACAAATATCCAATCAAAGTTTATAAAAGCGCAATATTGCAGTGCAAAGTGCAACACAATAGCTGTATAACAGTGCGTTTCCCATGCACGCGAGTGGATCGCGCGCATTTTTGCACTATAACGGGTTTTGAGGTTAAAGTGCCCGCGATTTTCCGACTTTCCTCGGAAGAAGAAAAAGAATAAGACTTTGTTTGCAATTGCTTGATTGACAGTAATAAGCCAGTGCGTGGCTTTGTACGCTTTGATCTGCCGGGTGTAAGGGACAGACTAAATTTAACAATTTTCACAAAGAAATACTTGCAGGTAATAGACAAAAAAAATCACCACTTTGATCAGACAATATATATGTGGAAGCCAATCTTGTTTTTCATCTCCTAAAATAATTTCCATGTGATTTTTTTCAGTTGTTTTACCTGACTGCGCAACGCAAAGAAGGAAAATGTGTTTATCAGCCTATATATACGTATGTATATAAGTGTATATGTTTGATCCTCTGTGGCGGTCTAGACACCAAACGGGCGAGTCGGTTTTAATGATTCTTACGTCAATCGATTCGTCTTAACCATGCGAGTGTCACTGAAAACATGACTTTGTCCTTAAATTAATATGGCGACAATTGGACGCCATTTTGTGAGAAAGGAAAAAAAATGTCTACGAACTATGCCAAGTGAAGTATCATTGAATAGGAATTTGAAAATCAATATTGAATTTATTCACATATTTTTTTCGTTTAGAACAAACGTTTAAGATCTATAACGATTGAAATTATTAAGGCCCCGTTTGTATTTTACGCAATTGGGTTTTTCGAACTATTTAAACTACTTGGTGACGGAAATGGTTTGACGGAATTTATTATCTTTTTACATAAAAACTGTTTTCTTTTTACAAATATAATTAAGCCCCGTATTTATAAACAGCACTTGAGAGTGACAACGAGTTTGAGTTCATATCAGAAATGTCATTTAAGTATAAAATGACCTGTCAAATCCATACTTAATATCGCTCTCAGCCTTGAGATTGCTTTATAAATACGAGCATAAGTGACTCACATCCAAAAAGCTATGTATTATTCACATTTGAAAGCTTGTAGCTGTAAAATTATTCTAATGTAATGTTTTATCGCGGAACATACTCGTGTCATTTCCGTCAATCAGGAGAACTACCCAATCCCTTTCAGTTTCTGCGTCACCAAGAAAAAAATTTGCTCCGCTAACTTCAGTTTTGACAGTGCTCTATTCAATGCAGTGTCTGTTGAACTGCCCTGCATGTCCCGACAGTTGCACTGTGGAGGACCTCTATAACGCCACAGCCAACGCCGTCAGAGTGGCGGAGTTCTTGTCCTCAATAATTTAAATTGAGTTTGCCTCGTATCGAAAAGAAGAAGAATGCAGCGCTCCGCCCATGGTCGTGTAAGCTCAAGATTTCACTACATTTGCGTAGGGCAGATATTGTATGGTTTTATACATACATACATACATATGATCACGCCTTTATCCCTAATGGGGTAGGCAGAGCGCGAACAACCTAAACAAAGATTGTTCCGTCACGTTTGACAAGTTTTGAGGGCTATTTAAGATAGATTTGTAGGTATATTGCTGTAGTGACAGGTTATCAGTCCATCGCCTCAATAACAGTATACTGAAACCCTCGGATCCCTTAGATGGTGATGGTTTTACAGAATGCCCGGGAGGAAATGCAGCTGGCACATTCTATGTTTTTCTCTCGCTCCCAGTCCAGCATGGAAGCCATTAACGCTGCTTATTAAATTTTTGACAGTGCTCTATTTTGTCTTGGCACACTCGCATAAAGAAGGAATTATATGCATCATATGGGATTCATTGTTCAACAAAATGGAACCATAGATGAGAGACGCTCATTCTGGCAGATTCTGCTCGATATAATGTGAGAACTGCATTATTATTAGGCCCTATTGTAAAGGACCTGCCAGAATGATTCGATTTCAAGTCTGCATTTATTTGTAAATTCATCGAATATTGGGAATCAAACAAAAAAATAACTATACCGCATGTTTTAGAATACCACCACAGAGTAACTATAATACTACGTACAAATACCACATAATATGAACAGTGACATCTGGTGGTGGAAAGCTCAGCACAGACATACGGCGGGACACAGCTTTGAATGAAAGTGGGCGAGAGCGCTGCATACGTAGAGATCTGTGAAAAATGGCCATAGCCATAGCTTTAGTTCCTTGTTTCGCTACGATCATTTGAAGCTTAGTTCTTCCATGCTGGACTGAGAGCGAGAGTAATCACGCCTTTATCCCTAATGGGATAGGCAGAACATAAACGATCTGAATAAAGGTCGTTCCGCCACGTCTGACAAAGTTTTGATGCTTATTTAAGAGAGATTTATGTATTGGTATATTGCTGTAGTGACAGGTTGTCAGCCCATCGCCTAAATTGGAACATACCGAAACCCTCGAATCCCTTTGTTTTTACAGCTTGCCCGGGAAGAAATACAGCTGGCACATTGTATGTTTTTTATTCGCTCCCAGTACAGCATGGAAGAATAAATACTACTACGTACGTATAAACTAACTGCATAATATCCACGATTTCTTCAAATAAAAGCATCGGTAGTTCTTCCATGCTGGACTGGGAGCGAGAGAAAAACATAGAATGTGCCAGGTGCATTTCCATGCTGTAAAAACCAGCTAAGAGATCCGAGGATTTCTGTATATTGCAATTTAGGCAATGGGCTGACAATATACCTACAAATCTATCTTAAATACCCTCAAGACTGTGGCGGAACGACCTGTTTTTAGGTCGTTTACGCTCTGTCTACCCCATTAGGGATGGAGTCGTGATTATATGTATGTATGCATCGGTAGTAGAAACACTACTTATAAGCGCGGCTAGTAAAAGTATACAATTTTCCTCTTTGGCGCTTTCCCCCGCTAGATGTCGCTGTTCAGTTTCTAAAACGCGATGGTAACATTTTTTCCTCTATCATATATAGCTTTATTTATATCAGGGTATTATTGAATTATAGAATTTTTGAAAGGTCATTTAGAAAAGTGGCCTAATATTAAATAATACAAAGAATGCATTTTTCTTCTAAATAACCCCAAAGTTAATAACTAATAGTTTTTGTTGTGGATCGTAGCAAGAGACAAAATAATGTGCTCTGTAATAATATGTTAGATTTGATGAGAAACAGATAACATTTTCATAGCTTTCAAACTTTACTACGGGTAGATTTTAGTTTAATTATAGGTCAAGTGCTCATATCTTATTACTTCCATGCTGGACTGGGAGCGAAAGAAAAACATAGAATGTTCAAGCTGCATTTCCTCCCAGGCATGCTGTAAAAACCAGCTAAGGGATCCGAGGGTTTTAGTATATTGCAATTTAGGCGATAGGCTGACAACCTGTCACTACAGCAATGTACCTGCAAATCTATCTTGAATGGCCCTCAACACGTTGTCGGAAGTGGCGGAACGGCCTTTGTTTGGGTCGTTTACGCTCTGCCTACCCCATTAGGGATGAAGGCGTGATTATATGTATGTATGTATGCAAGTGCTCATATGTCATCCTTTTTATATTATCAACAAACATACTATCATTTACTCCTAACTGCCTCCGTGGTCTAGTGGCTAGTGCCATGGACTCCCGATCCAGAGGTCCTGGGTTCGATTCCCAGGGGGGAAACACAAAGTTGATATTTGAGAATTTATCACTTTGTGAATTTTTGCCCAGTTTGGTTAGGACATTGCAGGTTGAATCACCTGATTGTCCTAAAATAAATAGATTTCATGCTTCGGAGGGCACGTTAAGCCGTCGGTCCCGGTCGCTGTGTTTGATAGTGGTCGTTACTCAAATCATGTCACAGGCCTGATAGTTGTGCCACTAGGCGGTTTAAAAACTCTGACACCAGTGTTCATCGGGTCGATAGACTCAATACCCACTCGACAGAAGAAGAATTTATTCCATGCTGGCCTGAGAGCGAGAGAAAAACATAGAATGTACCAGCTGCATTTCCTCCCCGGCATGCTGTAAACGCCAGCTAAAGGATCCGAGGGTTTCATTATATTGTATTATATAGGGTTTCGTTTTTTTTTTGTAATTTCAATTATTTATGGACTGTAATCGTCTGAAATAAAATTAATATTATTATTGTAATTAAGGCTATGGGCTGACAACCTGTCACTACAGCACTATACCTACTAATGCTACCTACTAGTGCTGGTTTTTACACAGAGCGTCTGCCATCTGACCTCCTCAACCCACAAGGGAAACCACACCCAATACCAGATTAGGTCACAGTTTTCAAGCCGCCAATGCTAAGCACTGGCCTCTGACATGGCTTAACGACTACGTGACTTACGAAGCACGGAAAAAGCGCCGAATATACATATGAAATTCGGCTCCCTTGCAGTGATTCAGAAAAATAAAATAATTGCTATCTAGATCTCTACTTAGTTGACCTATTACCTTGAAAGCAGTAAGTAATTATATTTTTTTCCGTCGAGAGACAAAATAAAATAAGTGTGATATATTTCTTCCATGCTGGACTGGGAGACTTTATCCCAAATCGGGTAGGCTGACCATAAACGACCTAAAAAAAGGTCGTTCCGCCACGTTTTCAAAGTTTTGAGGGTTATTTAAGATAGATTAGAAGGTTTATTGTTGCAGCCCTTCGCCTAATTTGCAATATAGAGAAACCCTTAGCTGGTTTTTACAGCATGCCCGGGAGGAAATACAGCTGGCACATTTAATGTTTTTCTCTCGATACCAGTCCAGCATGGAAGATTTAATAATCAAACAATAGATAATAGGATTCTCAACAAAAGAATAGTACTGATCGAATCCACCACAATAACCTAGAAATCTTCGAGGCATGGCGCATAACATATTATTATCACATAAGTACACACTAAGTACACACTTCCTTCCATGCTGGACTGGGAGAGATAGAAAAACATAGAATGTTCCAGCTGCCCTTCCTCCCGGGCATGCTGTAGAAGTCAGCAAAAGGGACTCGAGAGTTACAGTGTATCGTAATTTAGGCGATGGGCTGACAACCTGTCACTATAGCAATACACTTTTCAATCTAAAATTGCCCTCAATTTTTGTCAGACGTGGCGAAACCGCCTTTTACGAGGCGTTTATCGCTCTGCCTACCCCGTAAGGGATAAAGGCGTGATTTTATGTATGTATGTATGTACACACTAAGTAGGCCTTATTTTCCTTGATGCCTAAGCTATGATGGCTACCGTTGGCCAGTTGTGGCCATCAGTGGCTATCAATTAAAACGTCCGGTTAGGGACAAAGCCTTGTCATTAATTAGAAGTAGAAACAGCAATGCTTTTATCTTGCTTGCCGTTTACTCGCCATTCAGGCAACTATTATTAAAGACCTTATCTGCCTCCGTGGTCTAGTGGTCTGAGCTCATGAGCTCTCGACCCGGAGGTCCCGGGTTCGATTCCTGGCGGGGGACAACGACTTTGTGTTGTTGTTTCTAGTTTGGTTAGGACATTGCAGGCTGATCACCAGATTGACCGAAAAGTAAGATGATCCATGGTGTCGGAAGGGCATGTAAATCGTCGGTCCTGCGCCTGATTTCTCTCTGGTCGTGTCAGTCAATCTGTCCCATCAGAATAAGAGTTTGAAGGAATAGAGAGTGCTCCTGTGTGTAGCGCAAACACTTGGGCTCTAAAAACAAGTCCTGCACAGTTGGCTGATCTCCGCGAGATTGGTTGCCATCACCGAAAATCGGTGGAAGGACTACTATTATTAAAGCCCTTCAGAAATGGTTGTTTGGAAGGCTATATAAAATATAAAAAAAATATCCTCTCTTTAGTTAATTTACTAGATCCGACTAGACCAATTTTGGCGTTTACATTATATACAGAATAATTATAGTAAGTTTATTCAAAGTTATCCTAAGTTTTATAATTGAATGGTCTTCAATATATAGTATTAGTACTACATGCCTAGTTCAGGTGTTAGCAAATAGCTCAGTGTTACCTCCCCTACAAAGAATAATAAATACTTGAGAGAGTCCATTCATTTTGAACTAATAAACGGTGTAATACCTTAAAGATATTATCGTAAAATCTACGAACGATAAGCTTATATCATGCGTACGCGCAGTTAGCACTTTGGTCTTTGTATAGAAGTTCCCACGCCCATTGTCTTAATTTTGCATTATGCTTGATAAATATCTAAAGGGGAAAAGAGGTTTAAATTTTAATTAAATATAAGGATCTAGAAACAACAGTGAAATACTTTGATAGGATTTTCCAAAGACGAATCACAAAATCGAGGTTGAAGGTCCAGTTCGCTTAAATATTTTTTTTGTCTAGGTTTTACTTTCAGCTTTCCTCCTAACTCAGATAATTTCGATCACAGTTTAGACCTATAATGAGAATAGAAAATTTGAACTATAATGAATTAATAATTTATTGAGAGAGTATGTTTGTTTTCCTCTTAGTAAATGAAGTAATTAAAGCAATAGAAGTATCTAAACAATATACATACCTACCTATATTATATTTTCAATAGTTTTAGTTTTATTTTATCCTAGATCTATAATATTTATTTAATTTGACGTAAGTATTTTTCAATAATGTAAAAGTTGGATAATCTTATTTTAATTATATTCTCCCAAAGTTTGTTAAAGATTAACGGGAGATCAGTTGCTCTGCGCAATACAACTTACTTATACTAAAACCTTAAGATAACACTCCTTAGACCTTACCTACGTTATTCAAAATGTAAATTTTTTTTTTTTTTACGTTAGACTGTCAAACACATCGTAGTCATTTTGTATTTCATAAATCCCTAAAAGATATTTGATAAACCTGCTTATTAAAAAAAAACACTAGGCACCTTTGTCAACCAGATAACTAACGACCTATAATTTCATCTACAACCATTCACCTCTTATAAAAAGCTTCACATAAACACAGACAAAAGAACCATTAGCATATAATTCCATACTATTTACTAGAAATCGATGACAAGACTCAATGCGGCGACAATGCATGGAATTCGTACAAGAGAAACCATGGGAAAGAGCTTGTAGAAGTAGCAATTTTCTATCGGCAGCGTATGTAGGTAGAAAGGTTCAATCGAACCATGACAATACACACAAGGTAATAAGGCCCGTATTGATAAACAGCACTTGATACTGTTAGCGAGTTACAAAACGACCTGTTAAATCCACACTTAATATTGCTCTCAATCTTGACATTACTACATAGTATAAAACAAAGTCGCTTTATCTGTCCCTATATCCCTTTGTATGCATAAATCTTTTAAACTACGCAACGGATTTTGATGCAGTTTCTTTTAATAGATAGAGTGATTCAAGAGGAAGGTTTATATGTATAATACATGCATAATATAGTAGAGAAACACTGATAATTTCCAAGCGAAGCGGGGCGGGTCGCTAGTCTGTTTATAAATTCGAGCCTGAGACAATGAAATATAAAGAAAAGTCTAAGGCCAATCCTAAAAACCCAATAGAAAAAAATGGTATAATTTGGGAATAAGCTAGGAAAGCACATAGTTCCCGAAACGTAAAATTTATAGGAAACTAGTTAAATAAATTGTAAACAAACATGTTTGCTGTATTTGTTTATTTACTACGAATGGGAAAAAGCTAGGCTACCATTTTTTTTTTTATTTTAAGCATGCATATATATGCTCTATACCTATAATAATAAAAAAATAATAAAAAAAAATCATTATACCTAAGTTAGTGTAAGTGACCAATTATCGTCCTTGGAAATTTGCAGTAGGTGTGGTGTAGTTAGCACTCACGCAATATTTACAGAAAATTCCTGACAATCTTATTAGTTAACTACGTACGGGAATTTAATCCATCATGCAGACTTTTACCATCAGTCTTATTAGACTGTATTATGCAAACATCACGCCTTTGTAATATTAGAGGGAAAGTAGAGCACCCGTTTGGGGAATATTTCAGAAGGGATTGTGTATTGCTGATCACAATCCCTTCTGCAGTTGTTAGATTTAAATTAAGTAACCGTCCAAAGAAAATAAAATGGATCACAAAAGGTTTAAAAAAGTCATGTAAAACTAAACGCGCACTGATAATTAAATACAAAATGGTAAAACATGATAAACGCAATAATAAATCTAAATACAAAAAATATAACATAATATTAAAAAAATGTATTAATCATGCTCAGAAAATTGTTAATGATAATTATATACGTAACAATAAAAATAAATGTAAAGCTACTTGGGACATGATAGCCGAAAATGGTTCAAATAATTCAAATATTAATGATATTACCGAAATTAAATTCAATAATAATATTTATACCAAACCTCTTGACATTTGCAATATGTTCAATAATTATTTTATAGATTTAACGAATAAAGCAAATACAACACAAAATCGTACATTGACAAACAGCAGTCAAATTATTAATAATGTAAAAACAATATTTTTAAGACCAGTGGCTGAAACAGAGGTATATAATACTATAATGTCTTTAAAAACAGTGGAGCCAGTGGAGCTGACGACGTAACAATGAAAATCTTAAAATTCTGTGCTTACTATATCTGTTTTCCACTATGCCATATTATTAATCTTTCTTTTGTAGAAGGAGCGTTTCCGGAAAAACGAAAGGTCAGTATAATAAAGCCTGTTTTCAAAAAGGGTGACCAAACAAATACGGAAAATTATAGACCCATCGCTCTAGTACCCACTCTATCTAAAGTTTTTGAAAGAGCCTTTCACATTAGGTTTCGCGAATTTCTGGAGAATGCAAAGCTCTTCGGCCTGAACAATATGGATTCCGAAAAGGGAGATCGACCACACATGCATGCTTCTTATCTTATACGCATGATTACAGAGAGTATTAATGCTGAAATTCCCGTTATGTCTATTTTCCTTGATATGAGTAAGGCCTTTGACTTTGTAGATCACCGGAAACTTATAACCAAGTTAGATTCTTACGGCATTCGCGGTAGAGCACTTGACTGGGTGGAAAGTTTCCTTAAAAATAGGACGCAATGTACGGAAATCACAAAAAAATTATGAATCAAAACGCATTTCAATAAAAAGAAAATTCCGCTCTGCGCTAAGAATTAATGATACTGGTGTGCCTCAAGGCAGTGTTCTTGGACCACTTTTATTTCTTATATACGTTAATGACTTACCAAATAGTATCCATAAACATTCATGTGTCCAATTTGCAGATGACACGACAATCTTGATAAGATATCAAAATGATGACATGACTTCTAATATAAATATAAAATAATGCTCTATCAGACGTAATAAATTGGTTGGAAAATAATGACTTAAAAAATTAATTTGAGTAAAACTAAGTGCATACAGGTGACATCGTATAATTCCAATCCAAAACAAACTAACATAAGCTACAGTAATGAAAAGGTGGATGAAGCATAACAATTTAAATTCCTCGGTATTATAATCGACAATCACCTTAATTGGAAAGATCATATAGAATCAGTTTGCAGTAGATTAAACCGTTTTGTGTTTGCACTAAAAAGATTAAAGCAAACAATATCAGTTGACGCAGCATTAATGGCTTATGGCTATGTATCATCTGTACTTAGTTACGGTTTAATACTGTGGGAAAATTCGGTTGATATTGATAGGGCTTTTAAGGTTCAAAAAAAGTGTGTCCGTGCTATCGCAAGTGCGTGGTTTGATGACAACTGAAAACCTATTTTTGAGAAACTTGATATACTACTCGTACCTCTACCTTGTATGTATATAAGGGATGTCTGCGTTTTTGTTTCCTCTCATCCTGAATACTGGCCAAAACGTGGCGAGGTAATTCAGAGGCAAACTAGAACTAGGATAATGAATCTGTTAAATCAACCACGATGTAATAAAGACATATACAAAAGAAATATTTTTAACATGAGCATATTATTATATAACAAACTTCCATCTAATATTAAGTTAGTTTCCATCTATTATTAAGTTAGAGAGTAACTTAATATTAGATGGAAGTTTGTTATATAATGTAATATTAGAGGGAAAGTAGAGCACCCGTTTGGGGAATATTTCAGAAGGGATTGTGTATTGCTGATCACAATCCCTTCTGCAGTTGTTAGATTTAAATTTCGTAACCGTCCAATGAAAATAAAATGGATCACAAAAGGTTTAAAAAAGTCATGTAAAACTAAACGCGCACTGATAATTAAATACAAAATGGTAAAACATGATAAACGCAATAATAAATCTAAATACAAAAAATATAACATAATATTAAATAAATGTATTAATCATGCTCAGAAAATTGTTAATGATAATTATATACGTAACAATAAAAATAAATGTAAAGCTACTTGGGACATGATAGCCGAAAATGGTACAAATAATTCAAATATTAATGACATTACCGAAATTAAATTCAATAATAATATTTATACCAAACCTCTTGACATTTGCAAAATATTCAATAATTATTTTATAGATTTAACGAATAAAACAAGTATAACACAAAATCGTACATTGACAAACAGCAGTCAAATTATTAATAATGTAAAAGCAATATTTTTAAGACCAGTGGCTGAAACAGAGGTATATAATACTATAATGTCTTTAAAAAACAGTGGAGCCAGTGGAGCTGACGACGTAACAATGAAAATCTTAAAATCCTGTGCTTACTATATCTGTTTTCCACTATGCCATATTATTAATCTTTCTTTTGTAGAAGGAGCGTTTCCGGAAAAACGAAAGGTCAGTATAATAAAGCCTGTTTTCAAAAAGGGTGACCAAACAAATACGGAAAATTATAGACCCATCGCTCTAGTACCCACTCTATCTAAAGTTTTTGAAAGAGCCTTTCACATTAGGTTTAGCGAATTTCTGGAGAAATGCAAAGTTCTTCGGCCTGAACAATATGGATTCCGAAAAGGGAGATCGACCACACATGCATGCTTCTTATCTTATACGCATGATTACAGAGAGTATTAATGCTGAAATTCCCGTTATGTCTATTTTCCTTGATATGAGTAAGGCCTTTGACATTGTAGATCACCGGAAACTTATAACCAAGTTAGATTCTTACGGCATTCGCGGTAGAGCACTTGACTGGGTGGAAAGTTTCCTTAAAAATCACAAAAAAATATGAATCAAAACGCATTTCAATAAAAAGAAAATTCCGCTCTGCGCTAAGAATTAATGACACTGGTGTGCCTCAAGGCAGTGTCCTTGGACCACTTTTATTTCTTATATACGTTAATGACTTACCAAATAGTATCCATAAACATTCATGTGTCCAATTTGCAGATGACACGACAATCTTGATTAGATATCAAAATGATGACATGACTTCTAATATAAATATAAAATAATGCTCTATCAGACGTAATAAATTGGTTGGAAAATAATGACTTCAAAATTAATTTGAGTAAAACTAAGTGTATACAGGTGACATCGTATAATTCCAATCCAAAACAAACTAACATAAGCTACAATAATGAAAAGGTGGATGAAGCATAACAATTTAAATTCCTCGGTATTATAATCGACAATCACCTTAATTGGAAAGATCATATAGAATCAGTTTGCAGTAGATTAAACCGTTTTGTGTTTGCACTGAAAAGATTAAAGCAAACAATATCAGTTGACGCAGCATTAATGGCTTATCACGGCTATGTATCATCTGTACTTAGTTACGGTTTAATACTGTGGGGAAATTCGGTTGATATTGATAGGGCTTTTAAGGTTAAAAAAAGTGTGTCCGTGCTATCGCAAGTGCGTAGTTTGATGACAACTGAAAACATATTTTTGAGAAACTTGATATACTACTCGTACCTCTACCTTGTATGTATATAAGGGATGTCTGCGTTTTTGTTTCCTCCCATCCTGAATACTGGCCAAAACGTGGCGAGGTAATTCAGAGGCAAACTAGAACTAGGATAATGAATCTGTTAAATCAACCACGATGTAATAAAGACATATACAAAAGAAATATTTTTAACATGAGCATATTATTATATAACAAACTTCCATCTAATATTAAGTTACTCTCTGGACATTCATTTAAATGTAATTTAACAAAGTGGCTCCTGAAACATTGATACTACAGTGTTCAGGAAAATCTGAATTTTAAAATTTAATCTGATTGACTTTATGAATTTAGTAATGGGTTGACTTTATGATTATTGCATATTATCTTCAATGACATCTTGTATTTGACATTAATTTTATATTGACTTAACTATTATGATGTTTATTTAAATTTTATTTATTTTTTTCTTTTTTAAAATTATCTAATCATAAATAAATAAATTGACTAAATTGTACAACGAGTCAATTTTGCATGCAGTTTGAATACATGGAACTCTGTAATATATTAAGATCTGGCATACTGTATTCTGGCAAATAAATATATTCTATTCTATTCAGATTTGAAGTAAGTGGCGTTTCGTCAGCCCATACTCCCGTCTTATACATAATAGAAATTCTCGATTTTTGTACTGACTTCCAAAAAAAGGTGTTTCTCATTTATTCGTCGAGAACTTTGTTCTATCAGCAATTTTACATAAAAGAAAAGCACGTTGTTCGTTTTCTTCTGTGCTGGACTGGGAGCGAGAGAAAAACATAGAAAGTGCCAGCTGCATTCAAATTCAAATTCTTTATTTTGCCTTCATGTACAATGATAAAAGTTCTTAAAAATAGGTCAGTGGAGGTACATGAACCCTGTTAGGGTATTGCAAATTGAGCGGAACGTATGTTACATTACAATATTTACTTCTAAGTACTAACTATAGCAATTTTAATAATAATAAACAGTACCTACATTTATAAAACTAAAAGTAATAAACTTAAAATCATTCATTACTAACAAAAATCAATTGTATCCCAAAATATTAAGTAATAGAACTATAACATAACATATACATACATAAATCACGCCTTTATCCCTTACGGGGTAGGCAGAGCGTAAACAACCTAAACAAAGGTTGTTCCGCCACGTCTGACAAAGTTTTGAGGATTGTTTAAGATAGATTCGTAGGTATATTGCTGTAGTGACAGGTTGTCAGCCTGTCGCCTAAATTGCAATATACAGAAACCCTCGGATCCCTTAGCTGGTTTTTACAGCCTGCCCGGGAGGAAATGCAGCTGGCACATTCTATGTTTTTCTCTCGCTCCCAGTCCAGCATGGAAGAAACGAATAGAACTATAATTCATTTTATTTAAAACCACTAATTCATTCATAGATAAATAATTCATCATTCATTAAATAAAACATAATATATTCAAAACATCCTAGTCAAAATAATAATTCATTGGGTGTATGTGTGTGTGTGTGTATGCCTGTGATTATTTCATTGTATTATTTATTTATAAGAAATATTGAATATAAAATTATAGCATTTAATTATTACATAACCTATCTTTCATTTAAAAAATCAATTACGGTGTAATATCCATTTTGTGCTAAAAAATCTTTTAATTTATTATGAAATATCTTTGGTTTAGTTTCCTCTCTTAAATGTTTTGGTAATGCATTATAAATATTTATTGCGCGGTAATACGGACTAGATTTATATATTTCCATCTTCGGAGCTGGGAGCTTTACACAATCCTTACGTCTTAGCCTCGTACAGAAGGTAAATTTGGGCAGGTTTTTCCTAACAAATATTGCAGTCTCGAAAATGTATATAGACGGGACAGTAAGAATTTTGTTTGCTATAAAGTTTTCTTTATTTTTATTCAAGCATTTCCTCCCAGGCATGCTGTAGAAACCAGCTAAGGGATCTGAGGGTTTCAGTATATAGATATTTAGGCGATAGGCTGACCCTGTCACTACAGCAATATACCTATCTATCTTAAAACTTTGTCAGACGTGGCGAAACGACCTTTGTTTAGGTTGTTTACGCTCTGCCTACCACATTAGGGATAAAGGCGTGATTATATGAATGTATCCGATTCCAGTACAACTAGGTATTATTAAGGTATTCATTGGTAGGTCATACTGTTCTAATTTATTATTACTCAAACAATATGTAAATGTGTCGCATTAATCTTTCTCCATAATTCATAGTTTTAAACTCTTTTTATAATGTTATTTTTTTAAAGAATTAAGATAGGTATTTGTTAACCATTACGTAACGAGTACCTTGCCCACAAACTGCTTTCGCAGTTTGGCGAGAATATAACATATATATTCTTTAACTACCTTTTTTGTGAAATAAAACTAAAAAAAACCGAGAAGTTCATTAAGATGGTGTTAGATACTCTAAGAAGGCACTAAAATACCCACACCTTCTGTTGAGTCACATGTCACATTCCTCGTGTGCACCAAACCATGAAGTCATATCTTTAACATTAAAGTGTGGGGTGATGCCTCTTGGCAGTGAATAATTGCACCTTAATTCGGTTAATTTGAAAATATATATTAATTTGTTGACCTACGAGGAATTTGGTACATAATTACATACATACATATAATCACGCCTTTATTCCCAATGGGTTAGGCAGAGCGTAAACGACCTAAACAAGGTTGGCCCGCCACGTCTGACAAAGATTTTTGAGGGTTATTTCATTTCATTTCATTTCATTTCATTTATTGCAAAGCCACAGGTTAAATAGTTGTTACAAATTAAGAAGAAGTACAAGTGACGCCCTGTAAGGGCACAGCAAACATCAGAGAGGCCACTGGTTGCCTTACTTAAATAATAATATTATTTAAATATTACAATTTTATACTATAAAAATGAATGAATGTCAGTATTGATTAGTAAACGTCAGGTTTTATTTTATGTTAGTGAAAAAAATATGATAATATAAAGTTATGGTCACTATTATTGCATTGTTATAGTATGTATATTTAATTCAGCATTTCAAATACAAGTAGGTAATACATATTTAAGAAAAATTATTTAGTTATTTATTTAACATGATTATATTGTATATCATTATATAGAAATAGATTAGTCATTGATTTTGTCATTAAAAAAATCTGAAATATTGTAATAACATTTGTCTATAAGGAACTTTTTTAGTTCATTAATAAATAAGGTAGGCTTTACAATGTTTTTCAGACTATTAGGTAAATGGTTAAATATTTTTATTAACATGTGGTGAGGGCTATTTGATACTAATGTCATATCTGTAAATGGTCTGTTTAATTTATTCATATTCCGGTTGTTTCTTTTATTGTTAGTCATCCAACTATATATTTCTGAATGTTTTTTAATGAATTTACAAGACTCTAATATGTAAATAGAATTGAGGGTTAATATTTTGTGTTTTATGAAGTAGGCTCTACATGATACGGTTTGTTTAATATTTGTTAATATTCGTATGCATTTTTTTTGTAGAATAAACACTTCGTCAGCCTCGCAGCAGTTCCCCCATATTATGATACCATAGGAGAGTCTTGAGTGCGCGTATGCGTAATATGCTGTCAAGGCAGAATTAAAGTCTGTAGCTCGTTTAAGTTGGTATAAATCATAGATAAAAGAAGACATTTTATTTTTTAGGCTTTGTACGTGTGCTTTCCATGTCATGTGTGTATCGAGCGTTATTCCTAACAATGTTGCCGTATTGACTGATTCTAAAGTTGTATTATTGTAATGATATGAAATTTCTAATGGTGATTTTTGGGTTGGTTTAAATTGAATTATTTTAGTCTTTTTCAGGTTCAGTTCTAGTTTGTGTAATTCCAGCCAGTGAGTTATTTGATCTAATGTACAGTTTAATTTGTTATTTAATTCATTGCTATCTGAGCAAGGTATTAGTACTGAAATATCGTCTGCGAAAACAACACACGTTTCATTTATTTTGCTTGGGAGATTGTTTATGTAGACGAGAAAGAGCACGCATCCGAGAACGCTACCTTGGGGAATAGAGCCAGTTGATGGGACTCTATCAGATCTTATGTGTTCGACTCTACCTGATTCAAAGTTTGTGTATTTTATTTCTACATATTGTGAGCGGTTCTGTAGATACGACTTGAACCATTGATGGGCTACTCCTCTTATTCCGGATGCATAGAGAGTGTCTAGTAATATAGAGTGGCTGACTCTATCATACGCCTTACTCATATCAAGCAGGAGCCCTACTGCGTACTTTTTGCTATTAATGGTTTCGTATATCTTTTGTACATATTTATAAATCGCTAAAGTAGTAGATCTATTTTTTCGGAAGGCATATTGATTTTCATGCAGAATATTATATTTTTCTAAAAACTTGTTTAAACGTTTTACCATGGCTGTTTCGAAAATTTTTGCTGATGTCGGCAAGAGTGCAATAGGCCGATAGTTGTTAAGGTCTGTAGCTGGGCCTTTTTTATGGATTGGCCTTATTAAAGATGTTTTTAATGCTTCAGGAAAAATGCCTTCAGTAAAAGATTGGTTAACTAATATGGTATAAGGTACAGTCAAAGTGTCGGCACATTTCTTGGTTAAATTTGGTGGTATTTCATCTATACCGTAAGAGTTCTTATTTTTTAGACTTTTTATTATAAGGTTTACTTCTTCGTATTCTACAGGGCTAAGAAAAAATGTGTTCATCACTGTATTTGTGAAATTAACATCCTTCCGTGGGTATTGGTTTTTGTTTGTGTTTCCGATTGATACAAAAAAATTATTGAATTCTTTGGCAATTAATATCGGGTCATCTGTAGTAGATTTTGCAATTTTTAATCTAATGTTTTTGGTCAGTTTATCCCTACTTTTATTAGTTTCGTTGTTTATAATATTCCAGGTACATTTCATTTTGTTTTCGGATGCTTTAAATCTACGCTTGTTGGAGATTTTTTTAGATATGCTAACAACTCTCTTTAGTATTTTACAATATTCTCGGTAGCTATTTCGCAATATTTTATTTTTTGTATGTAGTGTGAGTAATTTCAGGAGTCTTTTATTACGGCATGATATTTTGAGCCCCGGTGTCAAGTACGTTTTCTTTTGTTTAGTATTGTATTGCACAGGAAATTTTGGAATAAATTTATTAAGAGCATTTTGAATAATGTCATTGAATATATTGTAATTTTTATTGATGTCATTATTAGGATTAAATTTATTGGGCCAGTTAATTGAGGCGATTTCGTTTTTAAACAATTCTATATTATAATTATTATAAATTCTTTTATTAATTGTAATTTTTTTAATGTTTTTAGATTTAAATGGCGCTGAAAAAATTTAAGAATGGAAATATTTAAGATGGATTTGTAGGTATATTACTGTAGTGACAGGTTGTCAGCATAGGCTGACAACCTGTCACTAGGGATAGCCCTATCGCCTTAATTGCAATATACAGATACCTTCGGATCCCTTAGCTGTTTTTTTATAGCATGCCCGGGATGAAATGTAGCTGGCTCATTTTATGTTTTTCTCTCACTCCCAGTCTAGCATGGAACTTACCTGAAATGTTTTGTTTGAAAATCTTACATGTGTAAATTATATTGTCATTATACATTTAATCAATTAAATATGATAATAGAATCGTGCAATGCTGGGTGTGTTCACCTTAATATCTTAACTTAATAGGTATTGCTTTAATTTATATTTTGTCTCACGCCAATAAGGATGTAAATCCATATTTGTAACATCTTAAATAACATATTCTAAATAAGTGTTTAAAATAATACGGTTCTTATACATAAATGGATATATCAACTTTGGACAAAGAAACAACGGTAATCTTAATTTATTCGCTAAGATAAAATTAAGGTTAAATTACATGCTTTTAAAGTTTAAATAAATGATTCAAACTTCTGATGGTCAGATATACATATTTAATTATAATATAAAAACCTTCTTTGTTGTCTAGACAAATAAATTATAAATGCAGTAAATACCACAGGTAAATATAGATGCGTAAAAGTAAATGGTACAACTCTACATGTACATAAATAAAAGCTAGTAAGCCATTTTTTTTAGTTATTTACAAAGCTGAAGAAAAATAATTGAACTAACAAAAAATATTACTTTAATCTTTAAAATATAAGCATTGCAAAAATCACGATGTTAATTAATAAGCTTCCATATTAAGTATAAATTTTATTATAAATAAATTCATAACTACTTCAATTGCCTACTTACTTATCGGTTAAATTTATTGTAAATTAAGGCACGTATTTTTGAAGCGAACTCAAACTTGAGAGCAATATTAATAATGGATTTGACAGGCCACTTTGTATTGAAATGACAATTTCTGATTCGAACTCAAACTTGAGCTAAAACTCATAATGACCTGTCAAATCCATACTTAATTCTACTCTCAATCTTGTGATCGCTTTATAAAGTAGGTATTTCTCTGTTGAAAAACCAAATCCAGTATCCCGTCACAAATTGCCATTTACCTTTTACATCTAAAAACAAAGTCTTCTCACGACCCCAGTATAATATTGGTATAATTCATAATCATAAAACTTATCGATCGAAGTTTTACCAGCTCCTATATTTGGTTAGATCCTAATACGTTTACGTTCGCAAGATCTCAGTCTGCGCTGCGTGCGTGGGCGCAGGTTTTGGACAGACAGAGGAGTCCTGGATTCTTGAGAGGTATTAAAATGTTTTGATATGGTAAATTTCCGTTGAATGTGAAATTTAGTAAATTTAGTGGTGATTTAAGACTAATGATTATAAATTAAAATGACTTTTCTTGTTTTCTGTGAAATACAATCCTGTTAAAACATGTGTAAACGATCTAAACAAAGGTCGTTCCTATAGGGTTCATATTCCTATGATAATTTATTTAAATTATAGGTTGAGAGCTGTCAAATTAATATGCCTAGGTCTTGACTCTACTATAGTATTTCCAACTCAGTTTTAGAATAAAGATAAACCAAGTTTCATGTCTTTATATTTAAAATCACATTTCAAAAATAAATTATACGTGTTGGCAAATAAGTTATATTACTAAAACTAGTATTTCATTATATTGTCATATCTAATAGCTGAAACTTATTTTGGAAACAAGATCTTCTATTAAAAGACATGAAACTTTGTTTACCTTTATTCTAAAACTGAGTTGGAAATACTATAGGTATTGTAATGGACTTAGCTTCTGCTATTCAAAACTTAATCATTGTTTTAAAATACAAATAACGCCATCTATCAGATTGGTAGGAGAATCACTATAAACGAGAAACTAATGCCAATCTAGTGTTGATTGAGTGGAGAACTAATATTATAGCCAGATCGAACTGAAACTACTTCAATTTGAAGTAAGGACACGCGGTGCCATCTGGAGGAGAATGGGAGAACTATCAAGAGAAGTAGGGATGAAGGCTCTCGAAAACTCGAAAATGGGAGAGAAGAGGGAAGATAAAACAGTCGGGGGCTCGAGAGGGGGGATTGGGCTGGAAGATGGAGGACGAGGGCGACGGGGGAGATGAAGAAGGACGCCGTGGAAGAAAATAGCGGCTGGGACCGAGCAGGGAGAAGTTTAGTCGACCTGGAGTTTTAGTTTGAGTGGAAGTTTAGTTTTACTTGAAGTTTAGTTGACTTTTACCAGTGAAAGTGTACACATCAAAGAGGAGAGGAGAGTATGCAGCCGGGAGGCAACCATGAGGCCTACTTTGGTGGGATGTTGCTGCCATCAGTTGTTCCTGTGGAGGACGGAGGGCGGTGACCTGACGATCAGCTGTGCTTTTACATGGTGGAGTGGAGGATGCTGACAGTGGAGTCTTGCAGAGCTGGTGGAGTGCCACCTACAAGGATTCTAAAGGAATTTACATCGTGTTTTATTTACTTTACCATTTCTACATTTATTTAATTATCTTGTCCACTTCAGACTTTGTTTATTGACAAGGTTTTTCCCTGTTCAATTAACAATCCTTTTTTATGATATTTTATACTTGCCAAAGGCCGTTCTATTCATTTATATATATATATATAATTTCCAATATTTCTTATATGATAGGTACGGTTAATGAGATATATGTAGGATTGTAGGTCGGTTTAGCATGCAACTACATAATTTATACACAGCTAAGCGGTTAGGTAAATAGGCAGTTTAGGTACATTGTAGGAGTAGGTTAGGTAGGGGTAGGTTTAGATGGATAGGTTAACCTAGGTAATAATAAATAAGAATTAGAACAATATCTAGGAAAGTAGGTGGGGGTAGCTATTTGGGATCCTAGTTTGTGTTTAGGTAGGTAGTTCTCTCCCTTCCCTTTACCAAAATTCCTGCCTTACCTTCCCTTTAAGCAGAGAAGCATCATCCTAATGTTTCATGAGATGCCCAGCAGTGGAATGTATAAATTATTTTAATACATTCTATGTTTTTATAACTATATCTATGTATGAATTGTTCATACCTACCTATCCTGGCAGAGGAGACAAAATACTTACCTATTCTTCTCAAATAAACTACTGAACTGATTTATATTCACTTAACTGTGGATTTAGTACCTATGTATGAGTCATTCATACCTACATGCTTATTCTGGCAGTGGATACTGAATTGATTTTATATTCACTTTATTGTGAAATATGTCCATCGGACAATGTTTTGAAACATTTATTGGATTCATGATCCTATATGTATGTATGTTCTAGACTCTAGAACACCAGCTACAAACTTGGTGGGAACGTTCACCTCTGATACCTACTATGTAGGTTTTATACAATTGATGATCCTGTTCTACAGACTGACAAAGTTTATCTTTGATAATATACCTACTGATGTGTGGGTTTTATACTTGCAACTTATTGGGACTATGGTCCAACTACCTAATGGGAGTATTCATTATACTTACCAAACCAATACAACATGGAATGTGGGATGATGTTATCTGAATCCTACCTACAACCTCAAATTACCCTGGAACGGGTCTGGAATCAAAATTTATATTTATATTCACTATATGTGAATTTTATATGACTGATTTATGGTCGGTTGGCTTTGACAAGCCATTATACTACTGAAATACTACTTGACTTGATGTCAATTGAGCGACATGGTATCAGCCATGGTCAAACCTCCATCACATACTACATCTAAGCATTCGATATGTCTGTAACAGCGTTTAGATCACAGAAGCTTATTTTGCACTAAAGAAGTCTGACAATCAGTCACTACTTGCTCTTGCCTATCACTCCTACATCTACGGCGAAACTATGGCTTGCGGTGTGAATGATTGTTATATTATCTGGGACTAGCTTCGGCATCCCTATCTATTCTACTGACTCCTGGATGTGCATATCATAAGTGGAGATCGATGACTGGTGCAGTTTCATAGTCGATGCTTCCAGCATAGCTGGACGACAATTTATAAAACCTTTGTTGAGGCAATGTTTCTCAATTGGACATCACAACTTACTACAAATTACATCAGACATGACTTGCTCTGTCTTGGTTGGCTGACCAATAAATCAGCTCAAATTAATTATATTTTATATGATGTTTTTCATCAATCTGGACTCGTTCCAAAATTCCTAAGTGCGCTGTCACTTATCTCTGGCCTGAGGCTTGGCCAAAACAAAAACCAATTGGAGGGCACAGAAGTGCCTCCACTTTCCTTTTCTGGGGCTCGCATGATGGGTTTTGCATCAAGGACAAGTTCCTAGGCTATTTATTGTCTTTATTAGTGTCTGGGAATTGGTAATTGAAGTAAATCTCATTCGTTGATGGTTGGCGAGCACATAAATCCTCTACCAGCGAATGGTTGGAGCTGGAATCGGAGGTTCCCTTATCCCGCTGCGCACTGTCCCAATGTTGTCCCAAGAACCTAAGGAGAGCTAAGTTATGACATCCCACTACCACTTTAAAGGATTTGGGTTACTTTTATGAATTTTATTACACAACGTACGGTCCTAACTTTAACTAGACGATCACGATCACGAGCCATATTTGTAACCTTATTACTAGACATTCATGAGCCACTCTTCCCATTCACTCTGCCCATTCCTCTTCCCTTCCTCTCATCCTCTCCGCTCCACATTCCTACCTTCCTCTCACACTTCCTTTCGCATGTCAATTATATTAGGAAAGGTTAGGGGAGGGGGGGGGGTTGTTACAATTGGTGCCGTGACCAGGATCATAATTTGGTCCATTGCTCATTGAAACGGAGAGTGGTTTGCAAAGTGGGTTGTCTCTCTGATGTTCTCTTCTTGGGACTTCTTGGGTCGTGTGACGGCGGAAAATGTGTGCGTCAGCCATTTGCTGGTTAGGAACCTGTAGGATAGGGACACTAATACTTCAGTTTAGGGATTAGAATAGGTTGGATTTGCTCTGAAAAGAAAATAGATTGGGTTATCAACATTCAACATATGAAATGCAATGACATTAGAAAATCGGTGTTGCCAGTTTTCAATGTAGAAATCCCTTAGAATTACCTTTATAAATTATTTTGAAAAGTTACAAGTTAGGTTAAATTGATAAGTAAGAACAAAGTCGGGAAATTGTTATCTTAATATCTAGGTATTATTTATGTTAGTTTTAAATAGAATTAGGAAGTATAACTTATTATTCCTTGAGAAAAGACAATATCTATTTTATCACTTATTTAATCAAAAGCCTTTCAGAACAATGTTTTGATAATTCGGTAATTCATCTCAAATAACAAGTAACATAGCATTTTTGCACATAAATAAATATCAGTATCAATACATAGCTTCCATTTTAATTTTCGCTAGGTTTCATATAGTTTAACATTCTATCACAGTCAACTTATCACTTTTTTCAAGTAACTTGGTGATGGCATGATTAATTTCTTTATTGGGTCTTTTTCTAATATTGTAATAATATCATTATTCGATATCTTCGTTTAGCTTACACTTTATGAATTCCACACATACATACATACATATAGTCACGCCTTTGTCCCTGATGGGGTGGGCGGAGCGTGAACGGCCCGGACAGGGGTCGTTTCGCCGCCTCTGATGGGGCTTTGGGGGTTGTTTGAGATATATTTGAAGGTTTAGTGACGGGTTGTCGGCCCGTCGCCTGAATTTCGGTGTGCTGGGGCCCTCGGATCCCTTGGCTGGTTTTTGCAGCGTGCCCGGGGGGGGTTGCGGCTGGCGCATTCTGTGTTTTTCTCTCGTTCCCAGGCCAGCATGAATTCCACACAATTAGGGAAAATCCGCTTATTATGCCAACACTAATGTTGACACCTGGGGTGCGTTCAAAACCTATGCTCTACTACCAGATATTTATTTCATTAACGTAAAATTTTGACATTTTAAATAGTTTTGACTTAGTATATTTGTTTTCTATACAATACTTAAATATTTGATATAAATCATTTAGTTTGTTTCATTTTCTAATCTATTTTACGGGTAAAATATAATATAAACATGAAAATCTTGCGAATTAAATGTATTGTGAACATAGCTTTGCTGGACGTCAATCGATCTTCAATCGATTGGCAGATCGTTTCCGAAACGTCAAACACTAAAAACGTCAGAGAGAGATAGAAATACTGTGTTCCTAGTAGATTTGATTGCTTTATCCTTGTCTTTCATATAATTAATTACGTGAGGTTCAGGTAAACTGAGAAAGTTTTGACAGTTCTTTTGAAAATAATTTTACTCGGCTAGTTTAATTTCGTTGTTTTCAATAGTTTATGCTAGTTTTCGTAATATATGTAGTACATTTTGTACGCTAGAGTTGGTGAGCGTTCATTCCGAGTTAAACACCAAGTTTCCTAGTGTTTGTCGGGGACAACAAGTGAAAAATAATGTGCGATAAATTCATGTATGTTTGTGTGTTTATGTGCGGTGTTTAAATAGTGATAGTGCCAAGTCCCCGCAGGAAATCTTTCACGTAAGTCGCCTATAGCTAGGAGGCAAGTTTTTAAATACTTTACCTGTGTTTTGAGATATTTTCAGGTACTTTAGGACAGTCATTTTCCAACAAGTTCCTACTATATTTTTATTCAAAGACAACTAGGAGTATGTATTCTGCGTATGCAGTTCTATTTAATAGCATAGTATCTTCATTCTAGAACAAAAAGATAGAACATTTCTTTATAATTACGTCCTAAATTTGTTGGATAATGCATATTTCACTTTGGCTAACAGAATACTTGTTTAATTAATAGAATTTGTTTTGATTGTTTGATAGGACGGCTTTGGTAATATATCTGTGTAAATGGCGGCAATATTTTATTTTGATTTCAACAGCTTTTATATGATTTTGTGTTTCATTTGGGAACGGCCTTTGGGTAATATCATATTCCGGAACAAATAAGAAAGCTTCATCTTAAATTTAAACTGATTTTATTTACTACTACTTAGATTATTTGCGGAAGTATCATTGGTATGGGTTGGAATAATCTTATAGTATTTACCTTTTAAATTTCATTGGTATCAGAGTTTTAAATCATCGGAATGGGTTTTATCATAACAATTTAGAACTTTCTATATGATGGTCAACTAAAATTGTTATGGGGTATTTCTAATGGGGTTTTCTGGTACATTTAATGGGTGTTATGGATAGTATAAACAGCACAGTTAGCCTTTGTTTTAATTTGAATATTAGTTTTATAATTTAAATTCATTTAGTCTTTTCTTTTTGGTGAAGTATTAAGATATCCTTATAGAATTTGAGTTTACTAAATAAAATAACATTTTTAATAAAATAAATTAATTCAAAACTACTTATCAAGTTATTGTCCAAATTCTTTCACAAAAAAAAGCAATTAAACCTTATAGATTAATTTTTCTACTTAGAAATAGTAAAGGTTTAGGGTCATTATGCCTTTTCCTTAATATGTTCAATACCTAAAGTAATAATTTAATATTTATTAGGTATGTGTTTGTGAAGGTCTGGATATAAATAAAGAATATTAATAGTATTGGGAAAGATATTCATGGAGGCATGTTGTTTGATAGATTGTTTATGAAGATGTAGGTGTTTTTGTGCATTGGCGTATTTCAAGTTTAGTGTGTAACAGTTATTAGGTTAGCAGATTTTGCATAGCATTTCTAGATAGTTTTGCTTAGGCGTAGTTTTATTTTTAGGGCAAGCAGATAGCGTATTCAAAAGAGACTTAATTATTTTTATGCATTTGGCGTAATATCAGAATAAATAAAATCCATTAAGTTTGTTGTGTTTGGAATTTTGGCGTTATGTCTCTAAGCATTTTGGCGTAAAGGCTCTTTTGGCATTTTGGCGTAAAGTTTAGCGAAATAGCTGTTTTAGCATATTGGCGTAAATAAATAGTTAAAGTAAAGAGGAGAACTAGATATTAAATTTTAGAATGTTTTAAACATTCTCTATTAACTTGCTACAATGCCTTCAAGATGGTTTGTGGGCCTGGCTTGTTTTCATCTATTTCACAACGTATTAATACAAACAAAAATATGTTTTAACTCCATCCACACTTGATGATAAATAAATTGATTTTGGAATCTTATACATTTTGGTTGTTATTTGCTTAGACTCAACTATTGTGTTGGGCATAGTTTGGGATCAAATCACCTCATTACACTCTGAGTTTACTTCTGTAGCGATTTTGCGGACAGATGACTAATTAAGCACAATGGTTAGTTATGGATCTTTGTAGAATCGTTATTCGAGGTATCTTTGCAAGCATCTACTCTGACAAAGTACCTTTACAGACTTTACAAATTATTTACACACAACAAATGGCATGGATTTGATACTAACTGGTAGAATTAGTAATATTATAATTTTACTACTCGTATCTTGCTATGGATGGAATAGGTAAAGTAGGGATGATAATTTGACTTAAATGCTTGATTAAATTATCTCAATTAAATATTTGCATTGTTTAGCTGTAGCTAGATATGTTTAACCTATTTGGGTGTTTTATGAAAGCAGGCTGGTACTTCGGATCACTGAGAGGGGTATTAGCAAAGTAATTTCTAATCTAAAATTAATCTTATCATAATTTTTGTTTACCTAGAGTTGATAGGTATTCAAATGAACAATTTGTCAACAATGCCCAATATAAATTTTAGATTTAATTCACTTTAAAATTTTAAGAATATTTATCCGGACATTTACGAATATTTTTTTTAACAATTCTTGAATTAAAGTTTTACAAACTTATAGATTTTGGGGGCGGGTCTTAATTTTCAACTTAGATATGGTTAGAATCAGAAGTGTTTAGTATCCTTAAGATAATACAATTCGTTCATCAAGGGGGCGATCTAGTTTCAGGATTTGTGTTTTTTTATACACCTAGTTATTTATGGGGATATTTTTCATATTTTATGTTTTCTTTTCTTTAGGTAATAAGATTCACTTACTATGGGGGCGGGGCAATAGCTTTCATATTTAATTATCATAGGAACGTCTGATTTTCTATTTTGTTAAGTAGATTTTTCTTCGAAAAATCGGTTTTGATCGAATTTCATAGAATTTTGGGGGCGACATCTGTTTGAAATCTTATTGTATTTGAAACATATCTGTAAAATTTTACTCCATTCGATCTAAAACACGATTTTTCTCATCAAAAGGGGGCGATTGTAATGGACTTAGCTTCTGCTATTCAAAACTTAATCATTGTTTTAAAATACAAATAACGCCATCTATCAGATTGGTAGGAGAATCACTATAAACGAGAAACTAATGCCAATCTAGTGTTGATTGAGTGGAGAACTAATATTATAGCCAGATCGAACTGAAACTACTTCAATTTGAAGTAAGGACACGCGGTGCCATCTGGAGGAGAATGGGAGAACTATCAAGAGAAGTAGGGATGAAGGCTCTCGAAAACTCAAAAAATGGGAGAGAAGAGGGAAGATAAAACAGTCGGGGGCTCGAGAGGGGGGATTGGGCTGGAAGATGGAGGACGAGGGCGACGGGGGAGATGAAGAAGGACGCCGTGGAAGAAAATAGCGGCTGGGACCGAGCAGGGAGAAGTTTAGTCGACCTGGAGTTTTAGTTTGAGTGGAAGTTTAGTTTTACTTGAAGTTTAGTTGACTTTTACCAGTGAAAGTGTACACATCAAAGAGGAGAGGAGAGTATGCAGCCGGGAGGCAACCATGAGGCCTACTTTGGTGGGATGTTGGTGCCATCAGTTGTTCCTGTGGAGGACGGAGGGCGGTGACCTGACGATCAGCTGTGCTTTTACATGGTGGAGTGGAGGATGCTGACAGTGGAGTCTTGCAGAGCTGGTGGAGTGCCACCTACAAGGATTCTAAAGGAATTTACATCGTGTTTTATTTACTTTACCATTTCTACATTTATTTAATTATCTTGTCCACTTCAGACTTTGTTTATTGACAAGGTTTTTCCCTGTTCAATTAACAATCCTTTTTTATGATATTTCATACTTGCCAAAGGCCGTTCTATTCATTTATATATATATATATATATATAATTTCCAATATTTCTTATATGATAGGTACGGTTAATGAGATATATGTAGGATTGTAGGTCGGTTTAGCATGCAACTACATAATTTATACACAGCTAAGCGGTTAGGTAAATAGGCAGTTTAGGTACATTGTAGGAGTAGGTTAGGTAGGGGTAGGTTTAGATGGATAGGTTAACCTAGGTAATAATAAATAAGAATTAGAACAATATCTAGGAAAGTAGGTGGGGGTAGCTATTTGGGATCCTAGTTTGTGTTTAGGTAGGTAGTTCTCTCCCTTCCCTTTACCAAAATTCCTGCCTTACCTTCCCTTTAAGCAGAGAAGCATCATCCTAATGTTTCATGAGATGCCCAGCAGTGGAATGTATAAATTATTTTAATACATTCTATGTTTTTATAACTATATCTATGTATGAATTGTTCATACCTACCTATCCTGGCAGAGGAGACAAAATACTTACCTATTCTTCTCAAATAAACTACTGAACTGATTTATATTCACTTAACTGTGGATTTAGTACCTATGTATGAGTCATTCATACCTACATGCTTATTCTGGCAGTGGATACTGAATTGATTTTATATTCACTTTATTGTGAAATATGTCCATCGGACAATGTTTTGAAACATTTATTGGATTCATGATCCTATATGTATGTATGTTCTAGACTCTAGAACACCAGCTACAAACTTGGTGGGAACGTTCACCTCTGATACGTACTATGTAGGTTTTATACAATTGATGATCCTGTTCTACAGACTGACAAAGTTTATCTTTGATAATATACCTACTGATGTGTGGGTTTTATACTTGCAACTTATTGGGACTATGGTCCAACTACCTAATGGGAGTATTCATTATACTTACCAAACCAATACAACATGGAATGTGGGATGATGTTATCTGAATCCTACCTACAACCTCAAATTACCCTGGAACGGGTCTGGAATCAAAATTTATATTTATATTCACTATATGTGAATTTTATATGACTGATTTATGGTCGGTTGGCTTTGACAAGCTATTATACTACTGAAATACTACTTGACTTGATGTCAATTGAGCGACATGGTATCAGCCATGGTCAAACCTCCATCACATACTACATCTAAGCATTCGATATGTCTGTAACAGCGTTTAGATCACAGAAGCTTATTTTGCACTAAAGAAGTCTGACAATCAGTCACTACTTGCTCTTGCCTATCACTCCTACATCTACGGCGAAACTATGGCTTGCGGTGTGAATGATTGTTATATTATCTGGGACTAGCTTCGGCATCCCTATCTATTCTACTGACTCCTGGATGTGCATATCATAAGTGGAGATCGATGTGTGATGTTGTGTTGTATCATTTGTGTTCTTACGTGCAATAAAGTATTTTTATGTTATGTTATGTTATGACTGGTGCAGTTTCATAGTCGATGCTTCCAGCATAGCTGGACAACAATTTATAAAACCTTTGTTGAGGCAATGTTTCTCAATTGGACATCACAACTTACTACAAATTACATCAGACATGACTTGCTCTGTCTTGGTTGGCTGACCAATAAATCAGCTCAAATTAATTATATTTTATATGATGTTTTTCATCAATCTGGACTCGTTCCAAAATTCCTAAGTGCGCTGTCACTTATCTCTGGCCTGAGGCTTGGCCAAAACAAAAACCAATTGGAGGGCACAGAAGTGCCTCCACTTTCCTTTTCTGGGGCTCGCATGATGGGTTTTGCATCAAGGACAAGTTCCTAGGCTATTTATTGTCTTTATTAGTGTCTGGGAATTGGTAATTGAAGTAAATCTCATTCGTTGATGGTTGGCGAGCACATAAATCCTCTACCAGCGAATGGTTGGAGCTGGAATCGGAGGTTCCCTTATCCCGCTGCGCACTGTCCCAATGTTGTCCCAAGAACCTAAGGAGAGCTAAGTTATGACATCCCACTACCACTTTAAAGGATTTGGGTTACTTTTATGAATTTTATTACACAACGTACGGTCCTAACTTTAACTAGACGATCACGATCACGAGCCATATTTGTAACCTTATTACTAGACATTCATGAGCCACTCTTCCCATTCACTCTGCCCATTCCTCTTCCCTTCCTCTCATCCTCTCCGCTCCACATTCCTACCTTCCTCTCACACTTCCTTTCGCATGTCAATTATATTAGGAAAGGTTAGGGGAGGGGGGGGGGGTTGTTACAGTATTTACTCCATAATATTTTCATAAACGGCATCATAAAAACATTCACATGGCCGAGCATATTTCCCTGTACAATATCAACATGACAAAGATAGCCGATAAAAATTAATGGCAATGAATCTAATAACCCAAATTTTACAGTCGAATGATTTTACGACAAATAAGAAATGCGCACGAGTTGCTAGAACTTGCTTTTTACATAGTATTATGGTGGGATTCACATGGTTGCGCTGCTTCTATAGCAACTTAATTCGAATTGGCAATGCTAAACAAGATCTTGTATAAAATCAAATAGAGAAGTTTAGTTACTTTTACTAAATTTCTTTTAACGATAACTTTTTTTGAACTTTTTATTGTAGCCCGTGTACTACAAACAAAGAACTATATGTTAAGTATCTTTATTCTAATATAGCTTGATATTTTATTGTGTGACTAACCTTCTACTACAAATCTATCTTAAATAACCCTCAAAACTTTGTCAGACGTGGCGAAACGACCTTTGTTTAGGTCGTTTACGCTCTGCCTACCCCTTAAGGCGTGATTATATGTATGTATATTATATGAAACTTCAAATTCTAAATCTAAAAAAAAGCTAAATGGTCTGCTTATACAAAATCATAAATGACGTATTTTCCTAATCTAAAATTTGGCCAAAACTAAATTCATTTACCTATCTAGGCTTGAAATTATTGCAATCATTGCTCGTATTTTTGTGATAAAAGTAAACCAATCTATTTTAAATTTAATCGAACAATATAATTTAACAAGTAAGCTAATAATGTTGTCAAGAAGTTATCTCTAAACATCTTTACTAAACGTTATATCCACATAATTCTTCTATACACGTATATATTTCATAGGCATCAGAGCAAGAACCATGAACATTTTCTCATTATTATTCAACTTTCTTTAATGTTGCATTAAACTAATTATAATAAACAAACGATTTGTTGTACAGTATGCTTACTGGCAAGGAAAATGGTATGCAATATCTTGAATCTAGTGGAAAATTCAATTTGTCAGCCTTGTTTTGTGTTGATATCATTTTAAGGTGATTCCTCCCGGCAAATGGTTGTTTTTAAAAGCTTATTTCTCCTAAACGAATCAATGGAAAAATCTACAAAAATATACATCTATGGCCTGCAATTGCAACATTTAAAGATATTCTAGTTCATTAATAAGTATGCTAAACAAACTGGAAGTAAAGCTGTTTTTATTAGTAAATTTAATATTCTTTTATAATTTAATAGTTTATATTATATTATTTAATAGTTAAAGGTTAAAGGTAGTTAAAGGTAAACTATTAAATAATATAAAGTATATTAGGAGCGCTTTCACGGTTCATTCGGGTAATTATCCGTATTATGATTATCTAAAATCGCAACATAGTTATTTTAAATCCAAATCGTAGTTTTTTATGGAATTAGCATTTTTGAGCGTCTTTCGCTCATTTTTGACGCGACCACGGACGTAACCGCGCTGCCGTAGCACGCACGGATTTAAACAATATACTAATCTAAGGCATTACGGCCGATGGTTGCATATCTTGAAATCTACTTCCTCGTCTGCCGGCGAAATACAGCTTAAGGATATAAAATATCTCGCAGAATAGAACACCTCTAATACCTCTATTTGACCCAATATTTTTTTTTGTGAATCTCATTAGATTGTGGAATATACGTTCCAAAACTGGTATAGCCTATGTAGGTCGCAAGTCAGCCAAACTCAAATGGGACTGGTCGGGACACGTCAGCCGGATGCACACGGAGCGGTGGGGTAGAATTGTCACAGAGTGGACACCTCATGATGGAAATCGTCGACGAGATCGTCCCCGTAAGAGATGGAGTGACGATCTAAATGCTTATCGCGAGGATTGGTGGGAGATTGCGCAGGACCGTGCGACATGGAAGAAAGAAGCCTTTGCCCAGCAGTGGGACACAACAGGCTAATAAAATTAATAATAATATAATAGTACATACATACATAAATCACGCCTTTATCCCTTACGGGGTAGGCAGAGCGTTTAACGCCTCGTAAAAGGCGCTTTCGCCACGTCTGACAAAAATTGAGGGCAATTTTAGATTGTAATATGTATTGCTATAGTGACAGGTTGTCAGCCCGTCGCCTAAATTACAATACACTGTAACCCTCGAGTCCCTTTTGCTGACTTCAACAGCATGCCCGGGAGGAAGGGCAGCTGGAACATTCTATGTTTTTCTATCTCTCCCAGTCCAGCATGGAAGTTATTAATATAATAGTGGATAGTTAATTTGATTTAATGGTATTTTTAAACGGCTTGAGCTAGTTCTTGATTCAAGTCAGCATTTCGCAAATAAATTAGACTCAAACAAGACCTCTCCATTGATTGACCCTCGCATTCGCGAGCACACAATAAAACCCGGTCTCAAAGTTTCCCAAAGTGCAGGCTACACTAAGCCATATGTAGACGATATTATAAAACGATGATGAATGAAGGTACTGACACTTCTACAGTCCGATGGAAAATCACGAGCTGCTTAGTAACCCAGATTCCAGTAGTGTTCGTAACCCTGGCTTCCTGCTACCTCCATACAAATTGGACCTCACCCGGTCTTATCCCGTCATTTCTGGTTGGTATAGCGGACACTCAATACCACATCCAAATTATTGAATACTTGCCTAAACGCTTGCAGATTCCTCGAAAGCTTTAATTGCCAATATAATAAATTTTCAAAACCGTGTGGGTGCAATTCCGAGTGCATTGACTTGAATGCATATTAGGTGCATTAAACGCAGTCCCGTTATCTTTGCATCTGACAGGAATTGATTAATTGTGACGTGTAAGACAAAGGGAAATAAAACCTACTGTGAAACACTTAGTAGATATGAAAGTCGCTACTTTATAAAGTGAGAATAGTACGTATTTTTAACTTTATTTTTTTCTGCCATGCTGGCCTGGGCGCGAGAAAAAAACATAGAATGTGCCAGCTGCATTTCCTAACGGGCATGCTGGAAAAATCAGCAAAGGGATCCGAGGGTTTTAGTATATTGTAATTTAGGCGACGGGCTGACAACCTGTCACTACAGCAATATACCTACAAATCTATCTTAAATAACCCTCAAAACTTTGTCAGACGTGGCGGAACGACCTTTGTTTAGGTCGTTTACGCTCTGCCTACCCCATTAGGGATAAAGGCATGATTATTTGTATGTATATATTTTTAACGTTGAGTTATAGATATACTTACGTTTTTGCGGCTCATAAACTGTTTTTTCTTTACAACTTCGTAGTGGTTCAAAATCCGGAACCGCACACGATAAGCTTGTTACAAACATATGTTTTGCAGTTGACTTTCTTTAAAGTGGTAAAGCGAAAGCAGGTTATGGGTCTCAAAACAAGTTTGTATCGATAACGCAACGTTAAAAAAATGGAGTACAGTATTAAATCCTCCATAGAATTACTTTTTACAAGTGTGGCAAACAGGAACGCAAGGGTCTTGTGAAACTCTAGTGAAACTCTGTTAAATCCCAGTTCCAACTAACTATATATAACTTTACCTATGTAGAAACTGAAATTTGGCCCGAGCGAATTCTCGGGCAAACGCTAGTAGTAAATATCTTTGATCAAAATAAAACTTTCAGAAACAATGATGTTCCTAAAGCGTGTCACACTAACTAAATTAATAACCATAACTTTTATCATATCTGCCATAATAAATATTAAAATAACTAAGTAGATAATAAAATAATATACCCACAAAGCAGTCCCGTCTCCGGCGGCGACCACAAAAAGGCCTGCGCGCGCGCATCCGGCGTCATTAGTCAGTTCCGCCGCTACCGGTTCCTACGGACAACTGTTTCTGGAGGTGGATCCACACACAACAGTGTGTCAGCAATTTTTGTGTTCATTACTGATCTAACCTTTGTAACAAAATGTGCATACAGAGACCTAATTTTCGAGCGAGTTAGACTTACAAATACATTACATTTATATTTTATGACTTGGACTGAATCCAAACTCACCTCTGCGAACCAATGAAAATTGCTCAGATTTGTAGGTATAATTCATTGAACAAAAAAAGAAAATTCATCCTACACTAATCTAAGTAAACTATGTTAATAATAATTTTGCGCATGAAAAAGGTATGTAAAGGAACTACTTAAATTGAATAAAATAAAACTTAAAATGTATACTTTACAAATCAAGAACTTAAAACTCTGTAGAAGCATTTTATAAGCAGCAATGAACGACAATTCCCATGCTGTTAGATCTGCACCCGTCTGTCAGTAGGTAATATAAATATCTGGCGCATATTACTTACGCAAACCCCACATTTAGTACTTCAAGACCCTAGGTCAGTATTTATCTATTTAGTTGTTGTTTTTTAGCTTAATACGATTGTGTAGGCAAAAAATGAGACTAGCAAGGGTAAGGCCCGTAATTATAAACAGCACTTCAGACTGACAGGTAGTTTGAGTTCGTATCAGAAACGTCATTTCAGTACAATGTGGCCGGTCAAATCTATACTTAATAATCGTGGGAATCTCTCAATCTTGAGATTGCTTTATAAATACGAGCCTTAGTCTCTTCTTGAAGATATGATGTTGAGCCTTTTTTGTTAATCGCTAACTTTGTTTCTTGATTTAAATTTTTTCATGCATACATACATACATAAAATCACGCCTTTATCCCTTACGGGGTAGGCAGAGCGTAACACGCCACCTAAAAGGCGCTTTCGCCACGTCTGACATAAATTGGGGGCAATTTTAGATTGTAATGTGTATTGCTGTAGTGACAGGTTGTCAGCCCATCGCCTAAATTACAATACACTGTAACCCTCGAATCCCTTTTGCTGACTTATTCAGCATGCCCGGGAGGAAGGGCAACGGGAACATTCTATGTTTTTCTTTCTCTCCCAGTCCAGTATGGAAGTTCCCAGTCCAGTATGGAAGTTAATTGAATTTTTTCATGCATACTTCATAAAAAAACATACATTTAAAAGTGAACAAAGATAAGCACATTAGTACAAATAGTTCCGAAACTCAGGCGGCAGGGACACGAACATACATACATACATAAAATCACGCCTTTATCCCTTACGGGGTAGGCAGAGCGTTAAACGCCTCGTAAAAGACGCTTTCGCCGCGTCTGACAATAATTGAGGGTAATTTTAGATTGTAATGTGTATTGCCATAGTGACAGGTTGTCAGCCCATCGCCTAAATTACAATACACTGTAACCCTCGAGTCCCTTTTGCTGTCTTCTACAGCATGCCCGGGAGGAAGGGCAGCTGGAACATTCTATGTTTTTCTATCTCTCCAGTCCAGCATGGAAGTAGGGACAAGGACAAGGGACACGAACACTTGCCAGTTACATACGTACATACATATAATCACGCCTTTATCCCTAATGAGGTAGGCAGAGCGAAAACAACCTAAACGAAGGTCGTTCCGGGTTATTTAAGATAGATTTGTACGTATATTGATGTGTTGACAGCCCATCGCCTAAATTACAATATACTGAAACCCTCAGATCCTTTAGCAGCTGGCATATTCTGTGCTTTTCTCTCACTCCCAGTCCAGCATGAAATCATTTAATTTATAGCTGAAATTAATTCCTAATTGGTAAATTGATTCCCTCACTTCTGGAAACACATCTAACTTTTCAATTAAACCTAAATATTCCGTGGACGGAGGCACTCAACCGAGTTCCTATTATGAACCGTGAAGATCTCGAGCAAGATGCTTCCACGGACCATGAAGATCTGAAGATGAGACAAATTATACCAACGACGGGTTCTAATCAACTGTGAAATTAACGGCTTATTATAACCAGATAATGTGATTATCATGCTATCAGATCTAATCATTGTTTAATAGCAGTGAGTTCTTTATAAACAGAAAGATTCATAGACAGAATCTTCTGATTTTGCTAATTTAGCATACATACATTTAAGGCCTCCTTTACGGGAAAGACTGGTTATGGCTAATTGATTTTATAGTTTTCGTGTGTATGTTGCTGTATAAAAGAGAGAGATGATATACATAAGTACAATAAATTATTTAAATTACTTTGAAAAAATAGTACAGGCATACATATAATCACGCCTTTATCCCTTATGGGGCAGACAGAGTGTAAACGGCATAAACAAAGGTCGTTCCGCCACGTCTCACAGAGTTTTGAGGCTTATTTAAGATAGATTTGTAGGTATATTGTTGTAGTGACAGGTTGTCAGCCCCTCGCTGGTTTTTACAGCATGCACCAGGAAATGCAGCTGGCACATTCTATGTTTTTCTCTCGAATTAATAGTACGTGGACAATAATTTAAAGTCACCAACAGATTACTAATTTACGAAATTACCTGTAGATCCGCATCTTTTTCCTATAAATTAATTTACAAGGCATATTTAAAATGCAATAAAGCAGCAAAACATGGCTCCCCAAAGCGTCGTAAATTCCGCGCTGCAACCAATCACGGTACCCGGCGCATCTGCTTCGCTGCGCCCGCGCACATCAATGTCTATCGAAATCACGTGTGATAGAAACCGTGCGCGCGACGCGTTCGCAAACGTCTGGCATATCGGCCATATTGGGATGGGCATATCCCACATACTGTGCTACTGGCTGGCTTATACAGAGTATGCTGCAGAAGTTTTAAAAACTCTGACACAAGGGTTAAAACCTATTCAATAAGAAGAAGAAATAGAGAATTGTGACTAAACGGGAGTTCCTATGGAAGAGTAAAGTGGACCTAGAAAGACATAAAATTGTATTCAGATTCTCCATAGACATTGGACAACCCACTCTTAAACAAAATGGGCCTGACATACTTGCTGAACTAACACAAAACCGAAAGGAGAACGGCAAATAACAAGAAAATACTAAGCGTATAGTTAAACAAGATCGTCATCATCAATCTAGCCTTATCCCGTATCTCACGGGGTCGGCTTCCTGATCTAGGGGATTGAACGAGGGTACTGATTTTTACACAGAGCGACTGCCATCTGACCTCCGCAACCCAGAAGGGAAACCAGACCCAATCCTAGATTAGGTCAGAGTTTTCAAGCCGCCATACTTAGCACTGGCCTCTGATATGGCTTAACGACTAATATCTACGGTATTAAACTATATTAACCGGGACCAACGGCTTAACGTGCCTTCCGAAGCACGGAAAAAGCACCGAATAAACGTACATATGAAATTCGAAAACCGAAAAACACATTGGTACGTGGTGGGGTTCGAACCACGACCTCCCGTTCAGGAGGCAGCGGCCCTATCCACTACACCATCGGGCTCTCGATATATTATGTATAGTTAAACAAGATATAGACCAAAAACAAAAGTATGTCAAATATTACATGTCACATATTATTGTATAGTATTTCCAACTTAGTTTGAGAATGTAAACAAAAGATCATCAACAAAATCTTGTAATGTCTTTAATGTATTTTAATCAAAGGTCTTGTTTCTAAAATAAATTTTAGCTATTATATTAGATATGACAACATATTGAAATAGAAGTTTAAGTAATTAAACTAATTTGCCAACACGTATCATTTATTTTTGAAATGTGTTTTTGAATATAAATACATGAAACTTTGTTTACCTTTATTCTAAAACTGAGTTGGAAATACTATAGGTACATAGAAGACATGAAAAAAAGTATTTTTTTAATCAATTCAAGAAACTAGATAAAATATATTTTAGATCCTTTATTGTCACGTAAGACTTAATTGCATACCTATCTGCCTATCTAGAAGGAAACAGCATAGACGATTTCGTGATAAATAGACATTTTGATAAATGTTATGCAGAATGTGGGTTATGCAGAATTTTTATGTGAATTTTCCGCAGAAAAGTAGCGGAAATAATACGAAACAATGAAACGTTAATGGTTTCACTGATGATATTAATCATCTTTATTTGAAAGAAACTACTGAAGATATACAAAACAGATTTTATACCTACGTTTGCTACACTAATGTAAAAATCAAGACAAATATTGATTGAACATAGTATGTTGAATAACATACCTGTGACGTCCTTTTAAAATTTTTCGAATCAAAGATATACTCACCATTGTAGTATTTTGCAATATGTTTCAACTAAGTATACCGTTTCTTTTATACTGGATTTAGATGGGAGCGAAAGAAAAACATAGAATGTGACAGCTGCATTTCCTCCCGGGCATGCTGTAGAAACTAGCTAAGAAATCCGAAGGTTTCAGTATATTGTAATTTAGGCGATAGGC
This sequence comes from Scrobipalpa costella, assembly GCA_949820665.1. NCBI lineage: Eukaryota > Metazoa > Arthropoda > Insecta > Lepidoptera > Gelechiidae > Scrobipalpa > Scrobipalpa costella. Next base: position 2,366,374 of record OX463306.1, read on the forward strand.
TGACCACCTGTCACTACAGCAATATACCTACAAATCTATCTTAAATAACCCTCAAAACTTTGTCAGGCGTGGCGGAACGACCTTTGTTTAGGTCTTTTACTCTCTACCTACCCTATTTCCATTGCCCGGTGACCGAGCAATGCGAACAATGCAATGTACCTGGATTCCTTTGTGCGATGATGTTTTAAGGAAATTTCATTTTATTTATGTGTTTCAATGTTTAAACTAATGTATAAGTACTAAACTAGAATTGCTTAAGTTTGTTAATATAAGTTAATTTAATTACAGTACCTATAGAAGCAGAATGTTGTGTCGTTGACAAACCCTATCGGGTTTAACGACACCGATTGTCATATGTATATATATATTTTTGCAACTAAATAAATAAATAATTAGGGATAAAGGCGTAACCACATATCTGTAAGTAGTTCTTAAAGTTCAAATAGTAAACTGCTGTTCATAGTTCCGTGTCCAAAATGGTCAGTACTAGTAATCTAGGCTATCACGCAGGTGTTTATCCACCTAAATACCAAAGATAGAAAGAAATACAAGGTGTTACAAGGAATGCTAGAGGTTTTTCTGCGAGAAGTGCATTGTTCTTATTTTGTTTTGACTTAGGCATAAGATATTAAATGTACTTATTTGTAAGTCAAAATAAAATAAGAATAATGACCACAAAATATTTTGATGCGTCTAGTTATGCATCTACACTCTACATTTAACAGAATATTTATTGTTAAGGACTTAAGGTAAGACAGCATCAGGACCTGACAATACGCCGACGACTAAGACTGTGACTGACAATTTGACTATCTCAAGTTTTGGACGAGTATTAAAACCTTCAGCATTTTTTTTTTTTTTTTATATATATATAGGCGAGCATTTGTCCGCCATCTCACCTGGTGGAAAGTGACGATGCGGACTATGTTAGCATACTCACCTATGTAGTGCCTATTCACTCTCGCCTTGAAAAGGCCCAGGTTATATTGTTCCGGAAACAGATCCGCCGGCAGGGAGTTCCACTCCTTAGCTGTTCGCATTAAGAATGTGGAAGCGAACCGCTTCGTGCGAATTTGTGGTATATCCACGACATAAGGGTGGAACCCCTGTCCACGCCTCGTGCTCCGGAGATGCATGATTTAGAAGAGACTTAGCATGGTTTTGAAACATATTAATGCATATTTCTTTGTTATTTTTTTTATAGGCTGACAACTGTCACTGTCACTACAGCAATATTCCTATCAATCTATCTTAATGTACCCCTTAAAATTTTGTCAGACGTGATGGAACGACCTTTGTTAGGTCGTTTACGCTCTGCCTTCCCCATTAGGGATAAAGGCGTGATTATATGTATGTATGCATGTATTTATTTTTTAATAACAACATTATTTATGAGCTTTCATGCTTTGGACTCTATATTCTAGATTTGAGTATTTTCAAACATTCTGTATACGCAGTCTGCGCAAGCGCATTTGCGGAGCTATGTCTGTGACAAATGACACTAAATCATAATAGCGACCATTACGGATTACGATTAGAATTGTGTTTTACTTACGATCAGTGGAGAATGTAAGGACATAGAGAATTGCAAGTTAATGACAAAGTAAATGTTATTTTAATAAGAAATAATTCCATGCTGGCCTGGGAGCAAGAGAAAAACATAGAATGTGCCAGCTGCATTTCCTCCCGGGTATGCTGTAAAAACCAGCTAAGGGATCCGAGGGTTTCAGTATATTGTAATTTAGGCGATGGGCTGACAACCTGTCACTACAGCAATATACCTAGAATTCTATCTTAAATAACCCTCAAAACTTTGTCAGACGTGGTGGAACGACCTTTGTTTGGGTCGTTTACGCTCTGCCTACCCCATTAGGGATAAAGGCGTGATTATATGTATGTATGTATGTAATAAGAAATAAAAATGCCAAGGATGTAGAATTACGGTGCTAATATTGTGAAACAAATACGGAGTGTAAGGCAGCGTGCCGCAAAGGCAAACTGATAGGAGTTGCTCAGTCAACGGAACTGAACAACTTTAAACAGGATTTTTTTTCTAGAAGTGAATTAAAAAATTTGGGTTTCCATACAAATTGTCCGAACGAGGTGTATCTTAAATAACCCTAACTTTGTCAGACGTGGCGGAACGACCCTTGTTTAGGTCGTTTACGCTCTGCATACCCCATTAGGGATAAAGGCGTGGTTATATGTGTGTATATATTTACTTAATTAAAATACAAAGTTCTACACTAGGCTCGTATCATACAGAAAAATCTGGAGTTTCCAAAAAAAAGACAATTGATATGTTTATTTTAGTTATAATATCAATGGAGCCCGATGGTGTAATGGATAGGGCCGCAGCCTCCTGAGCGGGAGAGGTCGTGGTTCAAATCCCACCATGTACCAATGTGTTTTTCGGTTTTCGAATTTCATATGTACGTTTATTCGGCGCTTTTACCGTGCTTCGGAAGGCACGTTAAGCCGTTGGTCTCGGTTAATATCGTTTAATACCGTAGATATTAGTCGTTAAGCCATATCAGAGGCCAGTGCTAAGCATTGGCTGCTTAAAAAACTCTGACCTAATCTAGGATTGGGTCTGGTTTCCCTTCTGGGTTGCGGAGGTCAGATGGCAGTCGCTCTGTGTAAAAACCAGTATCCTCGTTCAATCACCTAGATTAGGTAGCCGACCCCGTGAGATACGGGATAAGGATAGGGAGATGATGAGTTATAATATCAATGATTTTAGCCGATACGATCGAGACGTGACGAAGAAAATATCTAGTTTCTGTATCCAACAAAGTTTCTAAGAAATTACAGAAGTAAGTAGCATTCACAGACATTTTTCACGCTTATTTACTACGAGGAAATGATCGCTTCCTTTTTTTTCTCATTACACTGACATTTACACACTGAATGTAGTGTATGAGATATGTACTAATAGATTAATGGATAATAAAAAGCGATAAAGTTCTTTGACACGCGATCTTACTCTCATAGTCTCATACTTATATGAGCTTAAGTTACTACGTAAATGCTGCTAGTAAGGTAATTGTTAGCTTCTTGATTCACTAAGGTTAATGTAGAGAAGTAACCATACATGCATATAATCACGCTTTTATCCCGAATGGGGTAGGCAGAGCGTAAACGACCAAAAAAAATGTTGTTCAGCCACGTCTGACAAGTATTGAGGGCTATTTTAGACTGAAATGTGTATCGCTATAGTGACAGGTTGTCAGCCCATCGCCTAAATAGCAATACACTGAAGCCCTCGAATCCCTTTTACAGCATGCCCACATTCTATGTATTTCTATCACTCCCAAACCAGCATGGAAGGAAGAGCAGTTTTAATTTAATTTTCATAGTGTGTCTCACATGCTTTGTCACTTAATTTGTGCTTAACATTCATAAAATTATTATTATCTTTATATGTATATTTTTTATGGTATTTGCATTTTGTAATCACTTTCACGGTCTGCCTACCCTATTAGGGATAAAGGCGTGATTATGTGTATATGTATGTAATCACTCATTACTTTTTTATTTCATTTCGTTTTTTTTATATTATGTTACATTGATGATGCACTAATCTATTATTTAATTTATTGTTATACTTAATTAATTTATTAATTATTTATTAAAATTATAATGAATCACATTTTTTAAATTACAATCACTAAACATGCACTGAGACATTATTCTTTATTCTATTACAAGATATTTAATTGATTTTAATATTTTTAAACACAAGTTTAGTTTTACTCGTTTCTTACACTCACTCAATTTCTTCCACGCTGGCCTGGGAGCGAAAGAAAAACATAGAATGAGCCAGCTGCATTTCCTCCCGGGCATGCTGTAAAAATCAGCTAAAGGATCCGAGGGTCAGTATATTGCAATTTAGGCGATGGGCTGACAACCTGTCACTATAGCAATATACCTGCAAATCTATCTTAAATAACCCTCAAAACTTTGTCAGACGTGGCGAAACGAACTTTGTTTAGGTCGTTTCCGCTCTGCCTACCCCATTAGGGATAAAGGCGTGACTATATGTATGTATGTATGTACACTCAATCAGGGACCCGTCACTTCCTTTCGGTGAGAGCTGAAAAGCAGTGTTGTTCTTTATGAGCAATCATACACTGAGCTCTGACCCTCTGCATCGCTTCAGCACACATGCAACAAAATGTAGGTACTACATATGTTAATATCCTTTTTTTGTTCATACCTGTTTGTTTGTTTTTCTTATTTTGTTACATGTGTGTTGTTACAAGACTGATTTCTACGCTAAATCTTTTACACTACAGGCAATTAAACTGTGGAATTCCTTGCCCGAGAATGTTCGACGAGCTCCGTCTATCGAATAGTTTAAGGAGCAAACAAGAAATTTCTATCTGGCTAATAATGTTTAATGTGTAGTAGTCTAATTTATAAGTATCATTTAAGTAAGTATATGTAGTGATATTCTATCTACCAATTTCTCTGATATATAACGTAGAGTATCCTATCTTATGTAGCACATATTATGTATTAGTTTATCATAAGATATGTATCAGTATATTTGTTTTTATTGAAATATTTATTTAATAGTGTGTAAATATTGTCTAAGTATTATATATAGTAATATGCACTATTCCGCTTTCTGCTTGTACAATTTCTATACCCAAAGCTTGCCTGGTAGAAATTGCTGCTTTAGCAATAAGGCCGCCTATATTGTACTGTCACGTTTGTTCCTTTTTATTTCTGTTGTATGTGTTTCTTTGTGCAATAAAGAATTTTGTATTGTATTGTTTTTATGCAATAAACGTTTATCTATCTATCTATCTAACATAAATTTGAGGGTTCAGGGTCATCTCTCAACTCTGTCATCATTGACTCAATCATTATGTTGGTCTTAATGTAATTTAATTTACCTATTACTTTTTCATAAATACACATTACAAAATTTATTAACAGTAAACATTTATCATATCCCTAGCCTTATCCCGTACCTCTCGGGGTTGGTTATGTAATCTAGGTGATTGAACGAGGGTACTGGTTTTTACACACAGCGACTACCATCTGACCTCCGCAACCCAGAAGGGAAACCATACCCAATCCTAGATTAGGTCAGAGTTTTCAAGCCGCCAATGCTTAGCACTGGCCTCTGATATGGCTTTAAGCTTATGGCTTATTATGGCTTTAGTCGTTAGACTAATATCTACGGCGTTAAACGATATTAACCGGGACCAACTGCTTATCGTGCCTTCCGAAGCACGAAACAAGCGCCGAATAAACGTGCATTATGAAATTCGAAAACCGAAAATCACATTGGTTTGGTACGTGGTGGGATTCGAACCACGACTTCCCGCTCAGGAGGCAGCGGCTCTATCCCACTACACCATCGGGCTCTTCTTCATATATTAACAGTAAACATATTATAAAAATATTATTTTTGCTTGCTACATATCCAAATAGGCATAAAATTTCGTGGAAATTCCCAACCTTACCAATAACCTATTACCAATGCGAAACATACCCAACTTCCTATTACGTACATCCGTTTGGCACATTCTATGGCCGCATATGGTACAAATGGCCAAACACCCCATACACAATATGATTAGTATGTGGGAAGTTTTCGCCGTAGACAAAAGGTAATGGTGTATTACTGCTATGGAATCGATAATGTATGTCAAGTGCGGCATGGAGCTTCTAGGGTTGTCTGTAAAATAAATTCTCAGTAGCCAAAAAAGGTAGAAAAAAGGTAAACAAAGTTTCATGTCTTTTTATTCAAAAACTCTTTTCAAAACTAAATGGCTCGTGTTGGCAAATTAGTTAAGTTACTACAACTACTATTTCATTATGTTGTTAAATGCAATAGCTAAAACTTATTTTATAAACGATTGTTTATTTTTTTTCTAAAACTGAGTTGGAAATACTATAGGTCTACTGGACGAGATTTCTTCTTAGAATTAAGGTGTGCCTGTTGTGTCATTGTTTTATATGTATAAGTCCTTTGTATTTTATTGTGAACAAAAAACTAATAAAAAAAAAACTTGGGAAAAATATTGTCTCTATCTTTTTCTTTCTACATACATAAAATCACGCCTTTATTCCTTAAGGGGTAGGCAGAGCGTTAAACGCCGCGACAAGGCGCTTTTGCCATGCCACGTCAAAAATTATGGGAAATTTTAGATTGTAATATGTATTGCTACAGTGACAGTTTGTCAGCCCATTGCCTACATTACAATACACTGTAATCCTCGAATTATTTTGTTGATTTGTACAGCATGCCCGGGTGGACGGGCAGCTGAAACATTCTATGTTTTTCTATCTTCCAGTCCAGCATGGAAGAAATTTCTCTTCTATTGTAAAAAAATGATTTCGAACAAAATCTTTTGAATAACATTATTTTTTGAAATAAACTAATAATTGACATGTTTTCATAAAAATAGATAGATATATTGCAGTGACTATTATGTGAGTGAGTAGAAATAGAGATTTTTAATAAGATCTTATATTTTAATGGACTTAGCAAAATGAGCCTTCATTCTTTTGGGTGATAAGTATTTTTGGTTCCGCCATTTACGTCACCGCATAAAAAAGAATTACGTTAGGTACTACATCCGTAAGAAAAAAACATTTACTGGATGTTTAAAACCTTCAATTTTCCGAAATTATTTTGTGTCCATTTAATATCATCACTACATAGTATAAAACAAAGTCGCTTTCTCTGTCCCTATATCCCTATGTGATCTTTAAAACTACGCAACGGATTTTGATGCGGTTTCTTTTAATGGATAGAGTTATTCACGAGGAAGGTTTGTATGTATTATATATGCATAATATAGTAGAGGAAACACTCACTGATGATTTCCGTGCGACGCCGGGGCGGGTCGCTAGTATAAATATATTTATGAGTTTATTATAGTATGTTAATATGTGTATTAGTATTACTATAATCTTATAAAATAAATTTGTAATTAAATTATATGTTGATATAAATTTGTAATTAAATTGTCTGTTGTTTTAATTTTAAATTTGCACTGTATTTTTTTTAAAGGCTTTAATAAAGAATATAATAGAATCTTTCGTTCTGCCAAAGATGAATAAAATAGGTTTGGCAGCCCTAACATATTCGTATCACGTAAAAGGCCTTTACTTCCTAATCAGACAGCGGAAGCTCTGCCGGACGGGTGCCGGGTGTGGACACCGACGAAAGCTCGCATGCTCGTAAGCTGCGCACGCGCCGCTCAATGTAAAACCAATACTTTGTGTCTGTTATTTGTTGACATTTACAGTTATGTTGATAGTTTTATTATTTACTAGCGACCCGCCCCGGCTTCGCACGGAAATCATCAGTGTTTTTCTACTATATTATGCATGTATTATAAATATAAACCTTCCTCTTGAATCACTGTATCAATTAAAAGAAACCGCATAAAAATCCGTTGCGTAGTTTTAAAGATCTAAGCATACATAGGGATATAGGGACAGGGAAAGCAACTTTGTTTTATACTATGTAGTGACAGTGAAGTAAGTATTTCTAATTATTTGTGATGATTTTACTTTTTTCTAACCTATAGAGTAAAATAGTGACCGATAAGACAAAAAACACCGGTGATACATACATACATACATAAATCACGCCTTTATCCCTTACGGGGTAGGCAGAGCGTTTAACGCCTCGTAAAAGGCGCTTTCGCCACGTCTGACAAAAATTGAGGGCAATTTTAGATTGTAATATGTATTGCTTTAGTGACAGGTTGTCAGCCCATCGCCTAAATTACAATACACTGTAACCCTCGAGTCCCTTTTGCTGACTTCAACAGCATGCCGGGGAGGAAGGGCAGCTGGAACATTCTATGTTTTTCTATCTCTCAAAGTCCAGCATGGTAGAAATCACCGGTGAAGCTTCATTAATATTCTACATGCTTGCTAGCAAAGCTTGAGTCATCTTCGTAGAATTATCCCGTATTTAACGTGGTCAGCTGCCTAATCTAGGCGTTAAAAGAGGGTACTAGTTTTTACATAGCTAGCAAGGCTTGAGTAATTACAGGAATTCCTATTCCTAAACACCACCGACAAAACATAGAATTCTGCTTAGCGCCGGATTCGAGTGGGAATTTATAACGTATAGAATTACTTAGTCCCACGTTTAACTGAACATCCCCAAAACAGCTGTTTATTTTTTAGTATACGAAATAAGTTCAAAAGCCGACCTTCCTATAAAATTGTCGTAAAATCTAATTACCTACAAATTTAATTTTAACAAGACAAGGTATGGTCGTGTTCCATATATTTATTTTATTACGTATTTAGTAACATCCTGCATCCTAAAAAGGACTCCCCCTGTATAAGAGATCACGAAGGAGCAGGGGTTGGCAGTTAAAAAGTAGTAAAATTCCTATGATCTACGTTATGGTAGGTAATTATAGAAAAAGCTCAAACTTGATTAGTAATTTAAGTACCTATTTACTAATAACATACATACATACATATAATCACGCCTTTATCCACAATGGGGTAGGCAGAGCGTATACTACCTAAACAAAGGTCGTTCCGCCACGTCTAACAAAGTTTTGAGGGTTGTTTAGGATAGATTTGTAGGTCGCCTAAATTACAATATACTGAAACCTTCAGATCCCTTAGCTGGTTTTTACTAATGCTGCTGGCACATTCTATATTTTTCTCTCGCTCCCAGGCCAGCATGGAAGGTTACTAATAACAACTCTCTAATATTAGATATTTTTGGTACTAGGATTATTTTTGGCTTACCTGCTGAGTGACACGAAGATAGGCAACGTTGCCATGATGTTTCTGCAAAAATATACATTCAAATATAAATAACAAAAAAGATAGAATTACCTTTCACTTTCCGTATATTCATGTTTATAAGGTAATTTTAAATCAACTGCAAATATTTTAAGGGTATGTATATTTATGTGGAAGAAATAGAATTTAAGCATTTTAAACTTAAAATGTGCAGTAGTTCCTTATTATAAAAAATGTGAACACGCTTTGAATAACCCCTACCACGTCACTAGAATGCAGGCCTTACGTAATTACACGACACGCACACAACGTTTAATTTCAGCCAGTCATATTAGTGTGTGTGTCTTGTTTTGATATCCGGTATGTCCGATTTTTGTTTAGTTTTTAATTTAAGAATCTATGTATCTCGAAAACTAGCGAATAAAAAAAAATTATAGCTCAGTAAATAGTTTCGTGGAATTTATTTGATCATCGCCCTAAATATTTGCAGTTGATTTGAAATGACCTTATATATGTTATTATTTGTATCTTTATAATGATTTATTTTATGTTACTTATTTGTGCACGCCAAATCTGCCTCTCAATTTAAGTCTCACTTCCGTAGGTCAACTGCAAGTAATTTCTTAGTAGAAATAAGCTGTACCTGTTGTGTATTGTCCTTGTGTATTGTCTTGCTCATGTTACTTGTGTACAATAAACAGTAAATAAATAAATAATAACAGCATAGGCTGTGCAAGATGTTTTTAATGGAGTGGGAAAATTTACCATACAATTGCGTAATTTAATATGTTTTGACTGCTTCTACCCCATTGATTTGAAATCTACGACAGGGTTTTGAAATCTATTGGCTTATATCAAATATAGTTATAGATCCACGGTCCTATACAGAATCAAACTCAAACCGTGGCACCACTTCAACTATGCGCAAAAAGGCCGTAAAGTGGTTTACTTAAAGCTTCAATATGGACTTTACTGATTATAAAATAAAGTTCAATTTGTCAAATAGCGACTAACATAAAAACAAGGGATACAAGGCACATGCCTCGTTTTTCTGGTGCCATTTTTCAAGCCGCGTTTGTGTATCTATAATTAGTATTGATCTATTTATTTATTTTGATCTATTTAATTTTTTCTTTACTAAAATAGGTACACCAACAGTTAATACATTACACATTGTAACAAACATATTAAATTAAGTTAATTAGTCTAAAGTTAAGTTATGAACTCAAAATTTGAATGTTAATATAAAATATATACTTGCAAGCAAAAAATATAAATATTTTAAAATTATGAGATCAACTATTAGATAAATGTTTTCTTAACTTATCTCTATCTAGACCTAAATCTATTGGCTGGATGTCTGGGTTTTTAATTCATACATTTTGTATCTATTCCAAGTCCTCCTTGATTGCTTAATTGATATTTAAACTGACAGCAAAACCCCATAGCAAACACATAACTCTATCAATTTCATGGTACTAAAACAATCAGGCCCGTATCCAACCATAGACTAAAAAAGCCTCCATTGTGTGTTGTGGTTCGGAACAACGGATGCCCTGCGTATCGGATCGATGGTATTGTCTTGAGACCCACCACATCCGGAGGGACCCTAAATTGAAAAGGGCAACGTCTTGAAGGCTTCTTATAAAAAGTAATTAGAGTTAAACCGTCAGGTCAGAAACTGATAAATTATGCATAAACAAGTCAATAAACTTTTAACTGCTCAAAATTGACTGAAAAATAATTGCAGAATAAATAAACAAGGAATATGCCAGAGCTTCAGTTTTCAGTCTTTTTTAATATCATCAGTAAAGAAACAAATTCAGTTTCCTGACAACTAAATTACAGTGCACTGAAAAACTGCACTGCAGGGTAAGTCTCAGAGTGACAACTCGTAACCACTGCCTCCAAGCAATAGCATGCAATGGGCTCTATTCCAGATTCGCCGACTAAAACTAAAATTAAAATCTACTTGTCACTTTCAGACTAAAAACATTGGAAAAGGACAGGAGATCTATAATTCTCTCCAGTTTTTGATTTATAGTCGGTGGTTTTATGCGTTATCTGTAATTTTTATCCACCGTCATATAATATGGCGGATAAAATTGACAGAAATACTGGGGAAACGTGCTAAAGCGTGTCAAAATCTAGCGGACAAAGTGTAAAACCATATAGTATAATTCGCCTGTCCTTTTTCAATTTTATTATTTTGAAAGTGACACATAGATTTAAATTTTAGTTTTAGCCGGTGGTTTCTAGGAATCGAGCCAACTAAGTACCTAGCCCTATCTTGATCCTCAAAATGTATAAGTCTAAGGCTTTTGATGCTGTACCACTCCGTTAGTTTTAGCAAAGGTTTAAGAAACAGCCCAATCCATTCTTCAGAAATTTATCGGTTAACAACTTAACCCCTGTTAATTCCAGGGTAAGCAAAAATAAACAAAGGTCAAATTGTATGCGAATATACGAAAAGCTTTTAGTACTATCGATTTTAAATCATTTGGGGGTGCTAAGAGCACCCTCTGTATCCACCCTCTAGTTAAACAAAACAAGGTCCTTTGGGGTAGGTTAGGAGCAGGTGCAGCCAAATGCAATATTAAAAGTAACATTTGGAAATATCGACTTTACTTCTTAGTAATAGGTTTGATTATCTTATATGTTCGTTCTCTACAATAGTCTTTATATTGTAGGATAGAAGAGTTGTTTATTTGTTTTTGTGTTTAATATTAGAAACGGTAGGTAAGTAACAAATTTTGTGTAGAGTTTGACTCTTTACCTAGTACACTGGTCAATCATGTTCAAAACGATTATCTAAATGAGCTTTGAAGCTAGTTTGCTAGTACGAGTAACATCACTATAATTAGTCATATTATAATATTATCTATCTATACCTATTCAAAGTTATTATCCCATAGTTTGATAGGTATTTAAACTTACCTAAGCAGGTATTTTAGTCACGAAACTTATAAAAGTTCATCACCTAAGTCCACAAACACTGGCCACTTATAAATCCTTGTCTATTACTAGCAGATAGAAATAAAAAAGTTTATAAACAAAACACAAATAAGCGCCAACTTTTCCCGCGTTTTTGTCCCGAGCGCGCGTAACGTTCGTCCCCTGCCTTGTCTATGGAAAAAATGGCGCCGGTTGGGTTATTTGTATTGGACTCTGCATGGGGTTGTTGTGGTATAATTTGAGACAACAAGTGGGACATTACCAGAACTACGCATGCGTGGTGGTCGCGCAGTATAAGTGCGCAAATAATATGTTATTTGCAGTCTAGAAATGGCGTATAAATAGCAATTACGCGTGGGGCTGAAAGTCAGTAATTTCTTTATAAAAGTAGGTGAGTCAAGGTCAGGGTAATGTTTTAATTTATTGGAAATTAAAATAATGCAAATGGGAAGTTCTTTTCAATTTCCCCTTCTTCTAAACTCTTTGCTCAACTTTTTAAAATTAACTTAAAAGTTTCACACTTTGTGTCAAAGCTTTGTCTATACTCCGTAGGTCTACATCTGCCAAACTGCCTCCGTGGTCTAGTGGCTAGTGCCATGGCTCCGGATCAGGAATCCATGGCACTAGCCACTAGACCACGGAGGCAGTCCTGGGTTCGATTCCCAGGGGGGAAACACAAAGTTGATATTTGAAAATTTAGCACTTTGTGAAATTTTCATCAGTTTGGTTAGGACATTGCAGGCTGAATCACCTGAATATCCGAAAAAAGAAAAAGATTTCGTGCTTCGGAGGGCACGTTAAGCCGTCGGTCCCGGTTGCTGTCTTTGATAGTGGTCGTTACTCAAACCATGTCAGAGGCCTGATAGTTGTGCTAATAGGCGGTTTAAAAACTTTGACACCAGGGTTCATCGGGTCGATAGACTCGATACCCACTCGACAGAAGAAGAAAGTCTACATTCTCTAGAATAATACCACCAGGGGTAGTGTGGGTGGTATGGTGGGTCGGCAATTATAATAACCATATTAATTGGTATTTCACTATCAATCACTCTTCGTGCGCAGCTGAAAAGCTTTTTAATTTTTAATAATTTTGTTACGGTTTCCGAGTAATTTTATCAAAGCTCGTTACACAATCACAATTGCGAAAATTTAAACTTTTTCTCTTTTGACCTTTTACGCTTGCAATCATGCTGATGTGATGTGATTCATATCTTGTAATGCATCACGATTTTTTTTGCCTTGCATTCTTCCATGTTACATAACCTTTCGTTCCGTCCATTAAATCCACTTCATAAGTAACTTTTCCATGGCACGTGCCTATATGCCTTTTGAACAATACTGCTGTAGTTTTTATCAGAATATTATGAAGGAATTATAGCTAGGACTTAATAACAATCGTTGAATAAATCAATCTTTGTTTTTATGACCCTATCAAGATGGAATCGCTCTGTTTAATAGCATGTTCACCTTTTCTAAATACATTCATACACATAATCACGCCTTTATCCCGAATGGGTAGGCAGAGCGTTAACGACCTCAACAATCTGTCTCACAAAGTATTGAGGTTTATTTAAGATAGATTTGTAGGTATATTTTATGACGTCTAATCATTTTGTGCAAATAATTTCTCTAATTAAGGTTCATTGGTCTCTCAGAACCTAGCCTAACCCTTAATCTTATTCATTGACCATAAACCTTATCACAAATTCAATCTGAAATAAACTTCCCGATTCCAACAAAAGATAGAGACACAACAAAAAGACCGCGCAATCACACCACACACCTCACAACTCAAGTATAACGCGTAAACGCATTCCATGGTAAAGAAAGCTATAACATTCTGGGGTCAATTTACTCCTGGGCCCTGTTCTATAAAGGCATAATTTTACCAGCAAAATCGATGTACATTGCGCCGCCAGCCTTTAGGATACTAGATCGGTGTATAATGCTATTGATTCGTGGAGGCACAACTTAGCTAAATCTTGACTAAAATGATTGCCGTTTCTTTCTGTTCTCTCATGATAAAAAATTACAGGTTGGACTTATATTAGTTAAGTCGTGATATTTGCTACTACAAATTGCTACCAATATCTACACTCCTTCCTCTTCGATCCTTCTCTACTCCTTTCGATCTATAAGGTCCAGTTTCTGTGACACGTAGTGTGTAATGGACTTATTTAATATTTTTTCCGAATGTCCATTTCTGCAAACTCCTTATAATAAAAAATGTGTTCCATTTTTTTTTGGTTTAGGTACTAATAGAGCCCGATGGTGTGGTGGACAAGGCCGCTGCCTCCTGAGCAGGAGGTCGTGGTTCGAATCCCACCACGTACCAATGTGTTTTTCGGTTTTCGAATTTCATATGTACGTTTATTTGGCGCTTTTTCCGTGCTTCGGAAGGCACGTTAAGCCGTTGGTCCCGGTTAATACCGTTTAACACCGTAGATATTAGTCGCTAAGCAATGTCAGAGGCCAGTGCTAAGCATTGGCGGCTTGAAAACTGACCTAATCTAGGATTGGGTCAAGTTTCCCTTCTGGGTTGCGGAGGTCAAATGGCAGTAGCTCTGTTTAAAAACCAGTACCCTCGTTCAATCCCCTAGATTAGGTAGCCGACCCCGTAAGATACGGTCTAAGGCTAGGGAGATGATGAGGTACTACGCAATGTACATCATATTGTGCTTATATGTAAATTGTAGTTTTATGATCCAGAGCCTGATCCCATAAGGTCCGATATGCTCGACGGAGCGCGATTCCTGGAGACACAGGGCTATCCAGGCGGTTCGAATGTACAGTACATTCGTCTAGAGTGGGTGTATGGGGGGTTTTCGAAGAGATAAATTGGGTGGCAGGTGGTCACATGTAAATAGGTTCTATACCACCCTTCTACCTTAACACCCTTCTTCTGTTGTGTGGGTTTCGGGTTTCGTGTATCGTCGACCCGATGAACCCTGGGGTTAGAGTTTTTTTTTAAACTACATATTAGCACAGCTATATGCCTCTGACATGGTTTGTGTAACAACCACTATCAAAGACAGCGACCGGGACCGACGAAGCACGCACCCTGGTAATCGACTATCTAAAAAGTTTTTAACTGAACTAAAACTTTATTTACGATATCAAATTATAATTATACATTCTAAAAATAAAAATATCAATAAAACTCATTAAATCTTCTAAAAGCGATTGACCTCCAAATGACACAAAGCATTGGGTTTCCCCTGGCAATCAAAGTCGTGGCAGAAGCAAGGATCACGGGGAAGATCTGGAAAGAAGAGATGACGAAAATAGGAGATAGTAGACTTACATTTCTTACATGCTAGCCTGGGAGCGAGAGAAAAACATAGAATGTGCCAGCTGTATTTGATCCCGGGTATGCTGTACAAACTAGCTAAGGGATCCGAGGGTTTCAGAATATTGTAATTAAGGGCGATGGGCTGACAACCTGTCACTACAGCCACCACATACCTGTCTTAAATAACCCTCAAAACTTTGTCAGACGTGAAGAAATGACCATCGTTCAAGTCGTTTACGCTCTGTCTACTACGATTACGATTTACAGAAAATAAATAAAATCAAACTGAACTAAATTGTCGATATAAATTCTCATTCAGCCGCAAAAATACTTTGTGTCAGCAAAGTATGTATTTGTTCTGCTCTAACTATATGCACAAAATAGGTACCGAAGGTACAAAATATGTAACTACAGAGCTGTATTTCTGGTAAAATCAATTAATTGACCAGATATAAAATTAATACAATAGACATTTAAAATGTTCATAGTAGAGAGCGGTTCGAAAAACGCCAAGCATGAAATGATGATCAATAAACCAGGTATTGAAAGGTATTTCAAGAATATATACTATACTTAATAATTTGTTCTAAGGCAGTTTGTTCTGGTTACTCACAACAGAGGGTCCTAGTGTAAGGATCAGAATGCTTTGAAAGTTGTTTAACTGAATAAATACTTTTTACTCTTATTTTAATATGGTATTAAGCAGTGTTTCCTTCAAAGAACAAGCCAATAATAGTTCAACCAACCTTCAGTCAAATCATCATTATAATAGATGAGCAACGCAGGGATATGCATGTTCTCTGGTAGTGCTACATCGTTGAATCTCTCCCTCTCATCAGGAATGCCATTCTCGGCCAGGGTCCGGGTCAGACAAAGAGGCTTGTCGAGGTAACGCCAGGCGTAAGAGTGGAGATGGTGGTTGTGAGGCATGTAGCGCATTTGGATCTGGTAGAGAGTTTCTTCGGAGCAGACTTCGAGAGTGACCGTTGACCCTGGGTTAAGAGGACACTCGTTTAAGATTTATACTTGCTCTAAAATGTGATATTTCTAAATTAAAATTGGTCTGATATGTAGCGGTAGAAAAATCACTACGACAAAACACCTTGTGAAACCATGCGAGACGTATCAAACCAAACACTTATAGGGGATGTGGTTAGATGCCGACTATACATGTAAGCGATCCCGTCTATTTAATAGCGGTAATCTCAGTAAAAAATTGGCAATCACAATAGGATGAATAATCTTATGAATATTTAATGTAATTTCTTTATTGAGAACCCAACAGCAATTATATCACTATTACAAACAGTAATCTTAAAAAACTTATATAGCCAATAACAGAGTTCATCATATTAAATATACATAATAGGGTAGTAAACAATAAACATAAGGTAGGCTAAGTGTGCGTGTAAGTGTGAATGTATGTGTATTGTGTAGTGTATGAGCTTCATGGGTTCATTGTAATGTAAGGGCATATTCATAGAGTAGAGATTTTACTATAAACACAATTGATGAATTGATTACGGGTTAGGAAGAAAATATCGGCTTCATTAAACTTCGACTCATAGGTTTGTACTATTCTGTTAATGATGGAGTTTTGGGAATAATTAGTACGTGAAAAACCGGAATAGAATGATCGAGGATATCGTGTGCGTCTGCTACAGGTGTGAGTTATATGATGATAAAATCTCTCTCACACACGTACCAGTCAAAGTGTTAGTGATCCGAATCGGCCTTGTCTTCGCAGTGGCTCTGCCCACCACATATCCTTCGTTCAACCACCAGGGCGCCACCATAGGCCTCCACTTGGTCGAAGGGACTACAGGCTGACGCATTCCATGGCCGTGGCGCATAAATGTAACACTGGTGCCAACGACAGGATGTGTGTACTTGATCCATTCGTCACCATTGAACCAGTGACTGACGTCTTTGCCGGCGTAGGCGACGATGGTCATTGCTAGCTGTGTTGCAGAAGAAATATGCAACGTGTTTTAAACACTCCAACGTCTTTCATGCTGGACTGGGAGTGAGAGAAAAACATAGAATGTGCCAGCTGCAATTCCTCCCGGGCATGTTGTAAAAACTAGCTAAGGGATCCGAGGGTTTCTGTATGATGAAAATTAGGCGATGGGCTGACATCCTGTCACTATATATAACCCTTAAAACTTAGTCGTACGTGGCAGAACGGAACTCTGCCTACCCCATTAGGGATAGAGGCGTGATTATATGTATGTATTAAACACTCTGGACTGCGGTTAAATGTTATCGCAGTATTTTTTTTTTGGGGTAACAAGAAGCCTGTGTTATTCAGAGCAGTTTTACAAATGGTCTTTACACAAATCATGTTAAAGCATAGATGCCCTTTAGAAAGCATTATTAAAAGCAACATCAGCTCACTCTCTTAGCATCGCAGTAAAAGAATCCTCGTTTGAAACAGTTGCAGTACTCGACGCAATCTTCCCAGCAGTACCAGTTTTTTATAGGACAGGAGCAGGTGTCCATGCAGTGGCAGAGTTTGAACTGCTGCTCCAACCAGCTGGTAAGGTCGTACACCTGGTTTGGATGTTTAAATTGTGAGTACTTATCTTATTTATCTTACTTACCTGGAATCCGCAAAACCTCAATTCCATCTCTTCCCTTCCATGCCTCACTTCTCTTTAGTATCTTTCGTCTCTCCCGTCCCTCTCGTTCCTCCCTTCCTTATCTTGCCTCTTACCCCTCCCTTCCCTCTCATTCCTTCCTTCCTATTCTTGCCTCGTACCCCTTCCCGTATTTAATATCTTTCTTGATTTGCTTTGCGCCTCGTTCTTCTCATTCATTCTTTACCTTTCCATTCAATGATACCCAACAGTCGATTGCCTTATTGTGAATGGCTACTTCAGCAGGCGTATACCATTCTTGCTTAGTATAAATCATTGTCTATTTTAGAAGAATGAGTCTAATAAAAAATAAAATATTATCAAATTCTAGTTTGGATTTTGATTGCATAATTTTTTGACAAGTGTCAAGTCCATAGAATATCTACTTGACACAAATAAGGTTCAAACCTAAGGTTCAAATATGGTCCAAACCGTCCAAACCTTAGAACAACGCGGTCTTCCAAACCATTCCGACATTTAAAAAGTTCAGATCATAGAGAATCAAAAGCTTAATGAACTTCTGTCGAATACAGCCACATTTATAGCGATTTTTGAATTTGTTATTTCCAATGTTGGAGATCTCTGAGATGAAAACCTTGATTGACTCGGACTAGAATATTATGGAAAGAAAAGAATTATTGCAGACTTGGCTAAACGCCTTATAAAAAAGAAACTAAAGACGAATTGGTTGGCAAAATGACTTACATACGTGGGACACTCAGAAAGTTTTGCGACACTAAAAAAAAATGTTCTACAGGTACATATATTTTTATTTAATCTTTTCAAAGTACTCTCCACCAGCCTCTATACAAATATTCATGTGTCTAAACCAGTTTTCAAAACACTTTTTCCAGTCCGCTGTAGACACCTCGTTTACAGCCTGCTCGAACGCAGCCAGCGCATCTTCCGGCGACGAAAATTGTATCCCCTTGAGCTGATTTTTTATTTTTGGAAATAAAAAGAAGTCACACGGTGCTAGATCAGGGCTGTAAGGAGGGTGACCCAGGAGTTTGACTGGTGTGCTGTCCAGGAAGTCCCTCGTTTTGAGCGCGGTGTGTGCAGGCGCATTGTCGTGGTGGAGCAGTAGTCCGCGGAGCCCTGTGTTTGGTCGCTTGTTGCTCACAACAGAAAAAACTTCTGGTAAACATTTGGTAGTATACCATTCGGCGTTAATGCTTCTTTGATCTCGTAAGGGAATTGAGGCCAAGTGGCCAGTCAAATTAAAAAAACTGGCGATCAAAATCTTCCCCCCGCTTCGAGATCGCTTCACTTTGGTAGGCGTTGGTTCATTTTGAAACACCCAAACTGTCGACTGGCGCTTGGTTTCTGGATCGTATTGATAAATCCAGGACTCATCACCTGTTACGATGTCGTAAACACGCCGAGACGAGCCTGCTTCAAATTTGTTCAGCATATCACGGCACCATTCCACTCGGGCCTGCTTCTGAGCGTCAGTGAGGTAGTACGGCACCCAGCGCGATACTATCCTCCTCACGCGAAGATGCCCGTGTAGAATCTCGTGAACGCTTCCCGATCCAATCTTTAATATGTGCTGAATCTCCTGATATGTAATTCGCCTATTATCTTGAATTAAATTTTTCACTGCTAGCACGTTTTCTTCCGTAATAGCCGTCAAAAGGCGACCGCTTCTTTCTTCATCTCCCAAGGTTGGTCGACCGCGCCTAAATTCGTTATACCAACGATACACGGTTGCCTTGGAGGGGCTTTCATCCATAAATGCCATTTGAAGTCTATCGAACGATTCATCCGGTTTCAGGCGACACTTGAAATCGTAAAAAATCATAGCTCTAAAATGTTCCCGGCGCAGATCCATTTTTCAGTAAGACACGATACTTTGAATTGGCTCGCAAAAAATGTGGAGGGAAATTTTGAAAATGGAACACACATATTTTTACTTACAAGTAATCATATTTTCAAAAAAGATTCTAACCGGCCAGTCTGTCATATATAAAAACTATTTATCGCAATACTTTCTGAGTGGCCTGGTACATACATTATATAATCACACCTTTATCCCTAATGGGGTAGGTTGGGTTTCACAGCATGCCCGGGAGGAAATGCAGCTAGCACATTCTATGTTTTTCTTTCGCGCCCAGTCCAGCATGGAAGAAAATTACAAAATGACTTATAATGAGAAAATAAAAGATGAGGATGTATGGCTAAATACCGCAGCCTATCCGATAAGGCTGAATTTAAAAACTGAACTCTAAATCTATTTGTCAAAAGTTTTGTGATGATTTTGTGTAGTGATTATATGCTCAGTGGTTTTTGTGGTTTGGTGGTTTATAGCTAAGTTTATATCTAAAACTTCTGAATTTAAGAATTTAATAATAATAAACTAACAATATAGATAATAAGATCTGTGCCACTTGATTTATTCAACTTACTGTTAAAGATATGGGTGAAGATTCGCAGGCAGCAGCTTCATCCCAAATCAAAACTACTGAAGAGAGTAAAAAAAACACGTCTATTGAATCCCAATATTAAGAAGCTTTTGAACAAACAGGTAAAGTATAGTCCAGCAGCCACCGAGCTTAGTCAAAATTGGCTTATAACAGTAAAAGCTGTGCTACTAGGCGGTTTTGAAACTCTGACACCAGGGTCGCTCGACTCGAGAATCCACTCGCTAAGAAGAAGAAGTAAATAAAAGAAATGAGATAATCAGCTGTTTTATTAGTACTCCGATTTTAAGTACTTCTACAGAGCTCATACACTTTTTCCCAATCAAACATCAAAACTTCTTCCATCAGGTCACGGCCGCTTTAATCGCTTAGCGACCACGTGCAGCAGCCTAATCTTCATCCACAATATGATAGAGATGACTGCTTATGCCTACGTCATCACTCCATCTGAATGTGATCTGCATTTGACGGTGGTTGAAAACTCTGCAGTCGGGTCATCAGTATTCATAGGTGAGTTTAGTTGTCTAGAGAACGAAATTATAAGGGCGATTTTGCACTGCTCTGTATTCGGTTCGCATCCGAATCGTGTCCGTAAAATTTCCATATAAAACGGATAAAGATTTTGCGTAAGTTGTAATACATTTACTAGGAAGGCCAATTCGGATCAGAAAATATAAGGATTCGGACCGTTGCAAAAGCGCCCTGCGCAAAAAATTTATTGTAATATTTTTTGTTGACTATTTTTATACCACAACCTGTGACCAAAGTCATGGTACTAAGCATTTTGGTTCGTGTACACATATATGTAAAATTCCTATATTTATTTAAAATTAACATTTAAAAAAATGGCAAAGGCCAGCAGCTTTCCCAGTTGAAATAAAATCTTGCACAGAGCATATAAATACGCCTAACTACTAATGGGTATAGAAAATTCCCCCCAAACGGGGAATAATCGACGAATCATCCAGCAGATGTCTTGTGCCTAAAATGTTCCAGGAATTTTGCTGACAGCAGTATGTTGGGGTATACTAGGGGATCTGTACGGTCGAAAGAAGATCATGCTTCCAGCACTTCTGAGTGCCATATTGACATCTTTTATATCCTCACTCTGCAGTGGATTCTGGCCCATGCTGATTATGAGGTTTCTTACGGGCATTTTGTGAGTTTAAGTGAATAGTTTTTGACAATTGTACTGTATTCTGTTTTTTTCTCGTCAATACGCTATAGCTTATTATCCACATTTTTTTCCATTGTCTAGTGTGTCAGCATGTTCAGCGATGGGGCTGGTGTACCTTGCTGAGCTGCAGAATGCTACACATCGAGACGAACACGTTTCCATCGTTATTGCCTCCGCACAATTTAGTTTCTTCTTCGTAACTGGTATGTTGAAATGTTATTTCTCATAGGTTGCCGACACTTTTGAATTAAGAAGCCCCCTGGCTATCTTCAAAGCTTGTAACTAAAAATAAAGTTTAAATGTTTTAGGTTTCGCGTGGATACTAATACCAGGAACCTGGGTGTTAAACATTGGTCCTCTAAGAATACGATCATGGCGAGTATTCATGTGGCTGTGGGGCGTTGTGGGATTATCTGGAGCGTCAATTCTCGTCTTCTTGCCTGAAAGTCCTCGCTATATTGTAGCGGTGAAAGGGCCCGAAAATGCACTCCCAGTTTTAGCCAAAATCTATGCTTGGAATCATCGCACTACACCTGATGAGTATCCAGTAAGATGAAACCATGTTATTAGTGCAAAATGATTTTGTTTTCTTCAATTGATCAGGTTACGCCATTACAGCTTATAAAAGTTAATTTTAAATAGGTGAAGTCTATCGATGAAACAACAGTGCCTCGTCATGATATAAACCTCAGGAAAGAGCTCAAAGAGTTGATAAAAGCTCCTATGCGGAAATGCGCCTATTTAACTCATGGAGCCATGTTCATGACATTTTTATTGTAAGTAAATGAGTAACTGATTTTGATAATTATTATCTTTATAAGGCAGCTACTCTTGTTTACATTGGGAGTTTTGGGAGGCAAATGAAGACTGCCTATTGATAGTAAATGGTTGCTATGTCCCCATACATTCTCCAACCCAAAACTATTCCAAAAGCTCTGTCCTTAAATATTTGAATCATCTGCTCAATGGATCCGCTACCAGGAAAAGTCTTTGTTCAAGTTTAGTTTCATTGACTGAGTAACTCCTTTTACCATAACACACACATTCGTCCCTTACACCATAACAATATTTTACTTTATACAAATACCCATTGGTATAAAGGTCGAAATCGTGCAGTTCTTGGGCTGTAAGACAGGGGGGTGACAGAACTCCGCACCGGCAGTGGTGGTACTGATGCTATCTTATCCAATTCTCTTTTCAGTGCGCTTTTTCTGCGGAGTTGTGGAGGCGCTATGTGTGATAAAACGAGTAGTCAGTGGCGTGGGGTAGACTTAATTGTGCCAGATATGCACCGCATGGCTTCATTGAGCTTTGTGTCTATTTTATGTATATGACCACTGTTCAGCCATACTGCCTGTAGTGCGCAGAAACACCCCAGGCTGTGCCACAGAGTTTGTGCAATATGTTATTGCGGGTTGCGATCTTCATCGATAGCTTGCCGATGTGTTCTGTGTATGTTAGAGTCCTATCCAACGTTAGGCCAAGGTATTTGGGGTGGGGGTTAAACTTCAAATATTTCTCCTCTACAGGTTACTGTGGGTTGCTGATTCGCTAGTTACTGAGGTGAAATACGGATATTTTAGTTTTTCTCGTGCTTTGTATAATTCGCTATTGTTGAAAGTACTTGGAGAGAGTCTCGAGATCGGTTGTAATTGTTTTTTCTCCAGTTAGAAAATGACATCTGTGTGCCACTAGGGCTACATCATTGGCATCGATAAATTTCGTCGCAGTAGTGGATGGTTGGTCATAGATATATAAATTAAATAATTGTGGAGCTAGAACTGACCCCTGGGGCAGACCATTATCAATTTTCTCAAACTACACTGCTTTGTCCGAGGAACACTTCAAACTTTCCCCGTGGCCCGTATTATACAAAGCGCATTATTATTATTTTAAAAACGTATAAAGGCCCGTATTTATAAAGCGATCTCAAGATTGAGAGCAGTATTAAGTATGGATTTGACAGGTACTATGTATTGAAATGACATTTCTGATATGAACTCAAACTAGCTGTCAGTCTCAAGTGCTGTTTATCAATACGGGCCTTAATATCTCTCTTTTGCAGAGACAATGGTTTCTATATATGGCACACAGATCTCATGAATGCAGCTGTGAAGCACTACCATGAACCTATGAGTATATGTAAGCTGATATTGGTGCAATATGGTAAAAATAAAAGTCAATCAGCATTGAGTGAAGTTGAAGGTCCTTACCAACCTTTGCTACAGCTTGCTTTTAATGGTATAACGGTAAATATGACTTTAAAAATTTAAACAAACTAGGAAATTGTCAACTTTTCTATTAAAATCGGGAATTGTAGTACCAATTGTGCTTAGTACCTGTCGCAAAAACTGGCTTTTCTTGACATGAGGTTCTGCATTTTGCATTCTGCAGTATACCAGTCCATGTCGTGACTCCCATTTTGGTAGATGCCAATATCAATTTTTTTTTTTGACATTACAATATTTTCAGAACGCTTCCTTGGAGTCTTTTGGTCAAGATAATGTCGATCCGAATAAATGTACCAAAGGACAAATAGAAACGATGGTCTACCCTTTGACCCTGATCATGGAGATCTTTTATTTTGGGCCCTTTGTCATTGTCATCTTGCTTATTAACAAGTACAAAAAAGTTTGGTTGTATGGTGGGTACAAAAGTATTTTTTAAACCTGTTTTTTTTTTTATTTCACTGGGTTCATTTCGGGGAGAGTGAATTTATGAATTCCATGGATGTGACTTACTCAAATACCTACAGTCAAGGCCCCACTTCCTTTACATCTCAACTTCATTACAAGTTATATTCGTATTTCATTGTGCAGTATTCTTGAATCTGTAGCCAGAGCAATGTGGGATTTTTTAAGATACTTTACATCTATGTTCTAGCGTCGGTGACATCAGAATTACCAACTACAAACTCATAATTCTTATTCATTATCTACTTACTGAATACATACTCATTAGTAACAAAAAAATCCCAAGTACTCTACCAATTTTATTTTCAGCGTTCTTAATGTGGATGTGTTCAACGGGACTGATCTTGACCAGCTTGGTGCCGCAGATGATGGTGGCCTTCTGCTTCCTCGTCATGGGTCTGGCTTGTGGAAGTTGCTGCAGTATTCTCACTGCCATGGCGGTGGAAGCCTTCCCAACTAGCTTACGGTGACTAAACATATACCATTTATTTAGAGCCATTCGAATTCAGATGAACTATCACAGTGTGAGACACTTGCTTTCATCCGGCTTGAATAAATAAGCATCGTATCTTGACTATTATGTAACACTAGCTTTTCTAGTTGTCATCGAACAATTTGAACAATTTCCACCAGGAAATTCTTCAGGAAGAGAAAAAGAAATGGCTTTTCCATACCAAATGTTCACCTTGATCAGACGATTTGAATGGAATAGCCATTTTTTTTCTCTTCCTGAAAAAAAACCTTGTGTCGTTGACTGAGCAACCCCTATCAGTTTGCGGGACGCTGTCCATTACACCTGGTATATGTTTCTCTTTTCTTTTCAGAGGTTTAGCCACATGCACCATGTACATGGTAGGTCAACTTGGCGCAGTCGTAGGCACCTGTGTTCTCAGTATCATGATTGGATGGGCCTGTCATTTGGTTTTCGCAACTATAGCGGCGTTGTGTACAGGTAAATGGGGTAAATGCAAAGACTTCTGTATAAACTGAGGTAGACGCGGCTCATGCACTTTCACGAGAGAAAATTGGCACCCTTCCCTTCAGCAATGCTTTAGCGTTCAATAGCGCGTGAACAAATGAAAGTAGTTTTGGCATCGCTTTTGAGTGTCGATTTGCTTAGTAAGCCGCGTTGGATAAATGCTATTCGTTTTCTTTTCCTGTCAGTTCCGTCAAATTTTTTTTTGAAGGATGTATTTGTACCATACTACAAAGTATATAATATAATGCGTCACCGGATTAAGTTCCGTCCAACACCCGTTCGCATTTAGACGTTTTATACTCCTTCAAGACACAATTTGATTTTAAAATGCAGGTTCGACGATTGCTCTTATCCTAATGTGGCCTGACACGCGAGAGGTCAGGAGGACAATGGAAAGCAGAGGTTTTACATACTAAATACAAAGGTTAATACAGATGTAGTGGGACCCCTGCCAGACAGATGAAACAATGAAGCTTACACAACAGATTTGAATCATTTTTTAAAGTAATGTTTGTTATAAGATTATGTAAATATTATGTATTAAACAATGATTTACGACAAAAAATAGATATTTTCTTTCTTTATAAACATTTATTGACTAAGTACGAGCACAAAATCAATACTAAACATAATACCGGGTGTAAGGGACAGCGTCCCGCAAACTGATAGGGGTTGCTCAGTCAATGACACTGAACAACATTTACCAGAAAGAAATTAGTCGTCCCATGCAAAAGGAAATTACCACCTCGATCAGACAATTAGTATGGAAAAGCAAATATTTCTTTTACTTCCTGAAAAAAAACCTGCTGATAGTTGTTCTGTTTCGTTGACTGAGCAACCCCTATCAGTTTGCGGGACGCTGTCACTTACACTCCGTATAAATGTTACACCTATAACTATATACGATACAATATCTTCATTTACAGTATCATCATCACTAGCCTTATCCCGTATCTCACGGGGTCGGCTACCTAATCTAGGTGATTGAACGAGGGTACTGGTTTTTACACAGAGCGACTGCCATCTGAACTCCGCAACCCATAAGGGAAACGAAACCCAATCCTAGATTAGGTCAGAGTTTTCAAGCCGCCAAGGCTTAGTACTGTAGCAGTATTTTTGAACCGCTCGATACGAAATGCACATATGAAATACCATCATTCGCATGGCAAATTGTATGAATATCGGATGCGAAAGTTACGCTTTCGTATACGCATTGAAGTTCGAGTGATTCAAAAATACGACTCCTGGCCTCTGACATGGCTTAACGACTAATATCTTCTATGTTAAACGATATTCACCGGGACCAACTGCTTAATCTGCCTTCCGAAGCACGGAAAAAGCGCCGAATAAACGTACATATGAAATTCGAAAACCGAAGAACAAATTGGTACATAGTGGGATTCGAACCACGACCTCCTTGCTCAGGAGGCAGCGGCCCTATCCACTGCACCATCGGGCTCTATGTTTATTTACAACATATAGGGCGGTAATCTTTTTGACCCTGGTGGATAGGTTCGGTAATCTGAGCAGTCAATCTATCTGAATTTTCTACAACTTCATCCACAGCTGAACAAATCTTTGCTTATAATGCGGCCTCTCATCATCTCAACTCAACTCATACCCATTAGTAAATTGAATATCAATGAATCTAGGTTGATTATGTTTTAGTATGAGAAGCCTTTGGCACTCATTTGATCTCTAACTTTTCCTTTGGTCAATTTGTTTTTTTTTTTTTCGGGCAATTTACTTTTGGGCCCTGTTCTATAAAGGCATAATAAAATACGAGCGAAATCGATGTACATTGCGCTGCCAGCCTACGCCCCGGCTTTCTGTTCTCTCATGATAGAAAATTACAGGTATAGACTTATATTAGTTAAGTCGTGATATTTGCAACTACGAATTGATACCAATATCTACACTCCTTCCTCTTTTCGATCTATGAGGTCCAGTTTCTGTGACACGTAGTGTGTCTTTACATGGACTTATTTAATATTTTTTCCGAACGTCCATTTCTGCAAACTTCTTATTTATTAAGATTTTAAAAAGAGTGTTCCATCTTTTAGGTCTTAGGTACTACGCAATGTACATCACATTGTGCTATAATGTAAATTGTAGTTTTATACTGGATTTTTTTGAACCGCTCGTATCCGAATTCGCTCGTATGCATAGACATGCGACTCTGCAACGAGTGGTCCTAACCACTCTTTTCCTTTTCTACTACTCGAAACGAATAAGTAGTCTATGATCATGACAGTGACACAGACAATCATTTGACAAGTGACACTTTAACTTTTAATTTACTTGAATTTACGTTCCGTTTCTCTGCGATTCATTTCCAGTATTTCAAATCAACGATATTTGTAGTGGTAGTGGTGGTATAGTAGGTGTATTTCTGCGTAGGAACAAAAAAACAATTTATGGGATTAGACTTGATTGGCAACGCAGATTTCTACTACTTCAAAAATACGTAAAATCGTGTGTGATAGAATTTGATTTCGTACACGAATGATTTCCTCATGCGTTTTCAGTTTTCATACGAGCGGTAAGAAATACGACTCCAGGGCCTGATCCCATAAGGTCCGATAATATGCTAGACGGAGCGCGATTCCTTGCGACACAGGCGGCGGTCCGAATGTACAGTACATCCGTCTGGAGTGGGTGTATGTTTGTTTTCGAAGAGATAAATTGGGTGGCAGTTGGTCACATGTAAATAGGTTATATACCACCCTTTACCTTAACACCCTTCTTCTGTTGTGTGGGTTTCGAGTGTGTCGTCGACCCCATGAACCCCCCAGGATTTCGACACACTCGAAACGACGACACACTAGAGCAGCTATATGCCTCTGACATGGTTTGTGTAACAACCACTATCAAAGACAGCGACCGGGACCGACGAAGCACGCACCCTGGTAATCGACTATCTAAAAAGTTTAATACGTTAATTAACTGAACTATAACTTTATTTACGATATAAAACTATAATTATACAATCTAAAATAAAAACTATCAATAAAACTCAGTAAATCTTCTAGAAGCGATTGACCTCCAAATGACACAAAGTATTGGGTTTCCCCTGGCAATAATTGTCGTGTCGGCAGAAGCAAGGACCACGGGGAAGATCTGGAAAGAAGAGATGACGAAAATAGGAGATAGTAGATTAACATTTCTTCCATGCTGGCCTGGGAGCGAGAGAAAAACATAGAATGTGCCTGCTGCATTTCCTCCTGGGTATGCTGTACAAACCAGCTAAGTGATCCGAGGGTTTTAGTCTATTGTAATTAAGGACAATGGGCTGACAACCTGTCAAATAACCCTCAAAACTTTGTCAGACGTAAAGGAATGACCTTTGTTCAGGTCTTTTACGCTCTGTCTACTACGATTACGATTTACAGAAAATAAATAAAAACAAATTGAACTATTGTCGATATAAATTCTCATTCAGCTGCAAAAAATCTTTGTGTAAGCATAATATGTATTTGTTCTGCTCTAACTGCATGCACATGCACAAAATAAGTACCGAAGGTAAAAAATATGTAACCACAGAGCTGTTTATCCGATTTCTGGTAAAAGCAATTAATTGACCAGATATAAAATTAGTACAATAGACATTTAAAATGTTAATAGAAGAGCGGTTCGAAAAGCGCCTAGCATGAAATGATGGTCAGTAAACCAGGTATTCAAAGGTCCTTCAAAAATATTATATAAACTATACTTAATAACTTTGTTCTGAGGAAGTTTGTTCTGGTTACTCACAACAGAGGGTCTTAGTGACGATCAGAGTGCTTTGTACATTTGAAAGTTGTTTAATTGAATAAATACTTTATACTTTATATTTTTACTTCCATGCTGGACTGGGAGAGATAGAAAAACATAGAATGTTCCAGCTGCCCTTCCTCCCGGGCATGCTGTAGAAGACAGCAAAAGGGACTCGAGGGTTACAGTGTATTGTAATTTAGGCGATGGGCTGACAACCTGTCACTATGGCAATACACATTACAATCTAAAATTACCCTCAATTATTGTCAGACGCGGCGAAAGCGCCTTTTACGAGGCGTTTATCGCTCTGCCTACCCCGTAAGGGATAAAGGCGTGATTTTATGTATGTATGTAATACTTTATAACTTTTTTTTAAATATGGTATTAAACAGCTTTATTTTTCTTCAACGTAAAAGCCAAAAGTTGAACCAACCTTCAGTCAAATCATCATTATAATAGATGAGCAACGCAGGGATATGCATGTTCTCTGGTAGTGCTACATCGTTGAATCTCTCCCTCTCATCAGAAATGCCATTCTCGGCCAAGGTCCAGTTCAGACATAGAGGCTTGTCAAGGTAACGCCAGGTGTAAGAGTGGAAATGGTGGTTGTGAGGCATGTAGCGCATTTGGATCTGGTAGAGAGTTTCTTCGGAGCAGACTTCGAGAGTGACCGTTGACCCTGGGTTGAGAGGACACTCGTTTAAGATGTAGACTTGCTCTAAGATGTGTTATTTCTAAATTAAAATTGGTCTGATATGTAGCGCTACAAAAATCACTTGTTTATAAACGTAAAGATTAGAGCTAAGACAAAACACCTAGTAAAACCATGTGAGACGTATCAAACCAAACACAAGGGGGTTAGATGCCGACTTATAGATGAAAACCATCCCATGTATTTAATACCAATAATCTTAGTAAAAAAAAGTTGCAATCAGAATAGGATGAAGAATCTTTTGAATATGATGATAAAAATTTATTCATATTTAAACATTGACACATTACATTATAATCAACTTACAAGCTACTTAAACTACCCTAATCTTAACTAAATTATATTAAACAATCCGTCCCGAGCCGTACCAAGTCCAAACGTGCCCATCGCGCTGGCTGCATTGCAACGTTGAATTGCCAACGAAATTTGTTGGACCAGGTACGATGCGGCTCGGGGGTCACCACTACGATCCCGCAAGCGATTCCAATATATAAAATCTCACTCACACACGTACCAGTCAAAGTGTTAGTGATCCGAATCGGCCTTGTCTTCGCAGTGGCTCTGCCCACCACATATCCTTCGTTCAACCACCAGGGCGCTACCATAGGCTTCCACTTGGTCGAAGGGACTACAGGCTGACGCATTCCATGGCCGTGGCGCATAAATGGAACACTGGTGCCAACGACAGGATGTGTGTACTTGATCCATTCGTCACCATCGAACCAGTGACTGACGTCTTTGCCGGCGTAGGCGACGATGGTCATTGCTAGCTGTGTTGCAAAAGAAATATACAACGTGTTTTAAACATTCCAACGTCTTTCATGCTGGACTGGGAATGAAAGAAAAATATAGAATGTGCCAGCTGCATTTCCTCCCGGGCATGCTGTAAAAACCAGCTAAGGGATCCGAAGGTTTCTGTATGATGAAATTTAGGCGATGGGCTGACAACCTGTCACTACAGCAATATATACCCACTAATGTATCTTAAATAACCCTCAAAACTTAGTCATACGTGGCAGAACGGAATTCTACGTACCCCATTAGGGATAGAGGCGTAATTATATGTATGTATTAAACACTCTGGACTGCGGTTTAATGTTAACGCAGTATTTTTTTTGGGGTAACAAGAAGCCTGTGTTATTCAGAGCAGTTTTATAAATGGTTCTTACACAAATCATGTTAAAGCACAGAGACCTTTTAGAAAGCATTATTAAAAGCAACAACAGCTCACCCTCTTAGCATCGCAGTATAAGAACCCTCGTTTGAAACAGTTGCAATACTCGACGCAATCTTCCCAGCAGTACCAGTTTTTTACCGGACAGGAGCAGGTCGCCACGCAGTGGCATAGTTTGAACTGCTGCTCCAACCAGCTTGTTAGTTCGTACACCTGTTTGGATGTTTGAATTGTGAGTACTTATCTTATTTATCATACTTACCTGGAAAAGCAACGCAACATTAAGTATGATATCGCCCCCTCTCACTTATTTATGTTTCCCTTCAACCTCACTTCTTTATCGTCTCTCCCATCCCTTGCTTCCTTCTCGACTCTCCCGTCCCTCTCGTTCCTTCCTTCCTATTCTTGCCTCTTACCCCTCCCTTCCCTCTCGTTCCTTCCTTCCTATTCTTGCCTCTTGCCATATTTATCAATCAGTAGAAAATGGAGATCCGGCTAAAGTCTTGCCTTTACTTAATAAACTCGGAGTGGGCAAATCACGCACTCAACCACTTGTTAATAATATTGACATTAATTCACTTAACAATCACTCGAATGCCGTTGGAAGTGACTGCATTAGTCGTTCTATGATCGTTTCTCTTCTTGACATCCTTTTCCCAGTTATCACCAAAATCCTAAATAAATCCTTATTTTCCGGTGTGTTTCCATCCGCATGGAAGGAAGCACAAATCGTTCCTTTGCCAAAAAAACCTAATCCTAATTCTCCTTCCGACTACCGACCTATTTCCATCCTACCATTTCTGTCTAAGGTCATCAACAACTCACCTCAGTCCTATTCGCAAATAACCTGTTGAACCCCTTTCTTTTCGGTTTCCACCCCGGCCATAGCACGACTTCTGCGTTAGTCAATATATCTGATGATATTCGCTTAGGCGTGGAAAATCAGAAGCTAACACTGTTAACTTTGTTAGATTTTAGTAATGCCTTTAACACAGTAGACTATGACATTCTCCTCTCTATCTTGCGTTCTCATAACATATCTCCAACGGTGGTTGACTGGTTTCACCTCACAGGACGCCATCCTGCGGAACGCCGGCAGAAATATCACACCACGCAGAGAAGGTGTCTTCAATGCGTAAGCGCTGTCAGCGTGCGTACAGGTTGTTGGTATCTATGAAGGACGGAATTTCGATTAAGACTGTTGCTGCGATGGACAGAAAAAGCTAGCCAAGTTAACACAGAGTGTTGGTAAGTTCACATTATACCGTCATCTATCAGATAGATTCAGTACTTTGTAAATATTGAACTAATCATCGAACTTAAAAAAGAGACCACCGGAACGAACTATGAAACCAGTCAACCACCGTTGGAGATATGTTATGAGAACGCAAGATAGAGAGGAGAATGTCATAGTCTACTGTGTCTACTGTCCTCTTCTCAATTTTCATTAATTCTATTTAACTCCCACTTACTTCTTCCTATCATTTGTATGCAGACGATCTCCAGATTTATACGCAAACGCCACTGTCTGGCCTCCTGGGCGCAATTGATATTACCAACAGAGATCTGAATAGTATCAGACAGTGTATTATAATCGGCAGTAGCTGGTACATATCGCGGGTTGGCTATGACTCGTTGCCACAGATTACTTTAAAAGGCACACCAATACCATTCAGCCACAAGGTCAAGAACCTCGGTGTTATTTTTGATGATACTTTTTCGTGGAACTCTCATGTGTCGGAGGAAAGCAGGAAGGTGTTTGCCACGTACGGTGCGCTCAAACGGCTCAGGACCCTTCTGCCAATAAAAACTAAAATTTCCTTGGCACACTCTCTTCTTCTTCCGATACTGGATTATGCAGATGTTTGCTATCCTGCCTTATCTGTTGTTGTCTTGTTCAGAACAAGCTCGAACGTCTGCAGAATCTATGTATCCGCTATATCTTTGGTATGCGGAAGTATGACCAAGTCTCTGCCTATAGATCCCAGCTTCAATGGCTGCCAATATCCCGTACAAGGGAGTGCCATATCCTTTCTCTTCTTTACTCGATCCTTTCCTTACAATCCCCATTCTCCTCCTTACCTTAAAGATCGCTTCATTTTTCACTCCTCTACTCTGACGCGTAATCTGCGCTCCAGTAACAATCTCACCTTAAACCTACCTTCCCTCAAGACTAATATCTACGCTAAATCTTTTACGGTACAGGCAATTCAACTGTGGAATTCCTTGCCCGAGAATGTTCGACGAGCTCCCTCTATCGAATCGTTTAAGGAGCAAACAAGAAAATTATATTTAGGTAATAATGTTTAATATGTAGTTGTCTGATTCATAAGTATCGTTTAAGTAAGTATATGTAGTGATATACACTTCATATACATACTTGAACTATGACTACATACAGAATCCTGTCTTATGTAGCATATATTATGTATTAGTTTATCATAAGACATACATCAGTATATTTTTTGAAATATTTATTTAATAGTGTGTAAATATTGTCTAAGTATTATATGTAGTAATATGCACTATCCCGCTTTCTGCTTGTATAATTTCTATACCCAAAGGTTGCTTGGTAGAAATCGCTGCTTAGCAACAAGGCCGCCTATATTATACTGTCACGTTTGTTCCTTTTTATTTCTGTTGTATGTGTTTCTTTGTGCAATAAAGAATTTTGTATTGTATTGTACCCCTCCCTTCCCTTATTTAATATCTTTCTTGATTTGCGCCTCGTTCTTGTCATTCATTCTTTACCTTTCCATTCAAGGATACCCAACAGTCGATCGCCTTATTGTGAATGGCTACTTCAGCAGGCGTATACCATTCTTGCTTAGTATACATCATTGTCTATATTATAAGAATGAGACTAATAATCAGTAAAATATATTCAAATTCTAGTTTGGCTTTTCAACTTCAACTTTTAGTTGTTTGGCGTTTCCGTGATGATTCCGCCAGTGTCAAGTTTGTAGGGCCTTTTAAGGAGGTAGGCCTATTACAATGTTTTTAAGGATAGGTATCTGTGAGAGAACATGATGATGATGATGATTGTATTTATATTTTTTTGTAAAGTGTCAAGTCCACAGAATATCTATTTGACACAAAATAAGGTTCAAACCTAACGTTCAAATATGGTCCAAACCGTCCAAACCTTAGAACAACGCGGTCTTCCAAACCATGGTCCAAACCGACATTTAAAAAGTTCTGATCATGAAGAATCAAAATCTTAATGTACTCGTAT
Organism: Scrobipalpa costella; assembly: GCA_949820665.1. NCBI lineage: Eukaryota > Metazoa > Arthropoda > Insecta > Lepidoptera > Gelechiidae > Scrobipalpa > Scrobipalpa costella. Next base: position 2,400,157 of record OX463306.1, read on the forward strand.
TTGTCAAAAGCTTTGTGATAGTTTTGTGGTTTGGTGCAGTTTGGTTGTTTATAGCTAAGTTTATAGCTGAAAACTTCTAAATTAATTAATTTAATAATAATAAATAACAAAATAGATAATAGGATCTGTGACACTTGATTTATTCAACTTACTGTTAAAGATATGGGTGAAGATTCGCAGGCAGCAGCTTCATCTCAAATCAAAACTACTGAAGAGAGTAAAAAAAACACGTTTATTGAATCCCAATATGAAGAAGCTTTTGAACAAACAGGTAAAGTATAGTCTAACAGCCACCGAGCTTAGTCAAAATTGGCTTATAACAGTAAAAGCTGTGCTACTAGGCGGTTTTGAAACTCTGACACCAGGGTCGCTCGACTCGAGAATCCACTCGCTAAGAAGAAGAAGTAAATAAAATAAATGAGATAATCAGCTGTTTTATTAGTACTCCGATTTTAAGTACTTCTACAGAGCTCATACACTTTTTCCCAATCAAAAATCAAAACTTCTTCCATCAGGTCACGGCCGCTTTAATCGCTTAGCGACCACGTGCAGCAGCCTAATCTTCATCCACAATATGATAGAGATGACTGCTTATGCCTACGTCATCACTCCATCTGAATGTGATCTGAATTTGACGGTGGTTGAGAACTCTGCAGTCGGGTCATCAGTTTTCATAGGTGAGTTTAGTTGTCCAGAGAACGAAATTATAAGGGCGGTTTTGCACTGCTCTGTATTCGGTTCGTATCCGAGTCGTGTCCGTAAAATTTTCATATAAAACGGATAAAGATGGGTGCGTAAGTTGTCATACATTTACTAGGAAGGCCGATTCGGATCAGAAAATATAAGGATTCGGACCGTTGCAAAAGCGCCCTGCGCAAATTTTTTATTGTTACAATTTTGTTGACTATTTTTATACCAAAACCGGTGACCAAAGTCATGGTACATTATGGTTCGTATGTAGTACATATGTAAAATTCCTATATCTATCTCAAATTAACATTTAAAAAAATGGCAAAGGCCAGCTACTTTCCCAGTTGAAATAAAATCTTGCACTGAGCATATAAATATGCCTAACTACTAATGGGTATAGAAATTTCCTCCTGAACGGGGAATAATCGACGAATCATCCAGCAGATGTGTCTAAAATGTTCCAGGAATTTTGCTGACAGCAGTATGTTGGGGTATACTAGGGGATCTGTACGGTCGAAAGAAGATCATGCTTCCAGCACTTCTGAGTGCCATATTGACATCTTTTATATCCTCACTCTGCAGTGGATTCTGGCTCATGCTGATTATGAGGTTTCTTACGGGCGTTTTGTGAGTTTAAGTGAATAGTTTTTGTCTATTGTATTGTATTCTGTTTTTTCTCTTCAATACGCTATAGCTTATTATCCACATTTTTTTCCATTGTCTAGTGTGTCAGCATGTTCAGCGATGGGGCTGGTGTACCTTGCTGAGCTGCAGAATGCTGCACATCGAGACAAACACGTTTCCATCGTCATTGCCTCCGCACAATTTAGTTTCTTCTTCGTAACTGGTAAGTTGAAATGTAATTTCACATAGGTTGCCGACATTTTTGAATTTAAAAAGCCCCCTGGCTATCTTCAAAGCTTGTAACTAAAAATAAAGTTCAAATGTTTTAGGTTTCGCGTGGTTACTAATACCAGGAACCTGGGTGTTAAACATTGGTCCTCTAAGAATACGATCATGGCGAGTATTCATGTGGCTGTGGGGCGTTGTGGGATTATCTGGAGCGTCAATTCTCGTCTTTTTGCCTGAAAGTCCTCGCTATATTGTAGCGGTGAAAGGGCCCGAAAAAGCACTCCCAGTTTTAGCCAAAATCTATGCTTGGAATCATCGCACTACACCTGATGAGTATCCAGTAAGATGACACCATGTTAATAGTGCAAAATGTTTTTGTTTTCTTCAATAGATCAGGTTATGCCATTACAGCTGATAAGAGTTAATTTTAAATAGGTGAAGTCTATCGATGTAACGACAGTGCCTCGTCATGAAATAAACCTCAGGAAAGACCTCAAGGAGTTGATAAAAGATCCTATGCGGAAATGCGCCTATTTAACTCATGGAGCCATGTTCATGACATTCTTATTGTAAGTAAATGAGTAACTGATTTTGGTAATTATTATCTTTATACGGCAGCTACTCTTGTTTACATTGGGAGTTTTGGGAGGCAAATAAAGACAGCCTATTGATAGTAAATGGTTGCTATATCTGGGGAAATACATTTTCCAACCCAAAACTACTCAAAAAAAGATCTGTCCTTAGATGTGTGAATCCTCCGGTCAATGGATCCGCTACATCGCCCGACGTTTTCCAGGAAAACTCTTTGTTAAAGTTCAGTTTCATTGACTGAGTAACTCCTTTCAGTTTTCGGTACACATTCGTCCCTTACACTTAAACCATAACAATAGCATTTAGAGTACCAAAGTCAAACATTTAGGCCAGTATTTTTGAAGAGATTTCAAGATTGAGAGCAGTATTAAGTATGGATTTGACAGGTATAATGTACTGAAATGTAATTTTTGATATAAACTCAAACTAGCTGTCAGTCTCAAGTGCTGTTTATCAATACGGGTCTTAATATCTCTCTTTTGCAGAAACAATGGTTTCTACCTATGGCACACAGATCTCATGAATGCAGCTGTGAAACACTACAGTGAACCTATGAGTATGTGTCAGCTGATATTGGTGCAATATGGTAAAAATAAAAGTCAACCAAGATTGAGTGAAATTGAAGGTCCTTACCAACCTGTGCTAGACCTTGCTTTTAATACTATGACGGTAAGTATGTTATTTAAAATTAGAAAAATTAGGAAATCGACAACTTTCCTATCAAAATCGGGAATTGTAGTACCAATTCTGCTTAGTACCTGTACCAAAAACTGGCTCTTCTTGACCTGAGGTTCTGCATTCTGCAGTATACCAGTCCATGTCGTGACTCCCATTTTGATAGATGACAATATCGAGTAAGTTTTTTTTATCTTTGTGCATTACAATAGTTTCAGAACACTTCCTTGGAGTCTTTTGGTGAAAATAATGTCGATACGAATAAATGTACCAAAGGACAAATAGAAACGATGGTCTACCCTTTGACCCTGATCATGGAGATCTTTTATTTCGGGCCCTTTGTCATTGTCATCTTGCTTATTAACAAGTACGAAAAAGTTTGGTTGTATGGTGGGTACAGAAGCATTTTTTAAACCTGTTTTTATGTCACTGGGTTAATTTCGGAGACTGTTAATTGATAAATTTCATGGATGTGACTTACTCAATAGCCTACAGTGGAGTCCCCATTCTCTTTACATCTCAACTTCATTTCAAGTTATATTCGTATTTCATGATGCACTATTCTTGAATCTGTTGCCAGAGTAATGTGGGATTTTTTACTTTACCTCTATGTTCTATCGTCGTTGACATCATAAGTACCAACTACAAATTCAAATTCAATTCCATTTCTTCCATGCTGGGCTGGGAGCGATAAAAAAACATAGTATGTGCCAGCTGCGTCTCCTCCCGAGCATGCTGTAGAAACCAGCTAAGGGATCCGAGGGTTTCCGTACATTGCAATTTAGGCGATGGGCTGACAACCCGTCACTACAGCAATATACATAGAAATCTATCTAAATAACCCTCAAAACATTGTCAGACGTGGCGTAACGACCATTGTTTAGGTCGCTTATGCTCTGCCTACCCCATTAGGGATAAAGGCGTTATCATATGTATGTATGTATGTACAAATTCGTAATCCTTATTCATTATCTTCTTACTAAATACATATTCATTCGTAACAAAATATTCCAAGTACTCTACTAATTAAATTTTCAGCGTTCTTAATGTGGCTGTGTTCAACGGGACTGATATTCACCAGTTTGGTGCCGCAGATGATGGTGGCCTTCTGCTTCCTCGTCATGGGTCTGGCTTGTGGAAGTTGCTGCAGTATTCTCACTGCCATGGCGGTGGAAGCATTCCCAACTAGCTTACGGTGACTAAACATTTACCTACATACCATTTTTCTTTTAGAGTCATTTGAATTCAGACGAACTATCACAGTTTGAGACACTTGCTTTCATTCAGCTTGAATAAATAAGCATCGTATCTTGACTATTATGTAACACTAGCTTTTCTAGTTATAATCCAAAAATGCATTAGGAATAATGGAATTGAAACTGGTGGTAGTACACAGTTCAGCCTTTACTTTTCAGCCGATTTTGAGCTGCTTTGAATTATTGTGCAACCTTGACTTTCTCTAATTTCATCAGATCACTATTACGGTCTTATGAGTCATCATACCAGGTGTAAGGGACAGCGTCCCGATAACTGATAGGGTTGCTCAGTCAACAACACTGAACAATTTCCACCAGGAAATTCTTCAGGAAGAGAAAAAGAAATGGCTTTTCCATACCAAATGTTCACCTTGATCAGACAATTTGTATGGAAAAGCCTTTTTTTTATGTTCCTGAAAAAACTCCTGGTGTCGTTGACTGAGCAACCCCTATCAGTTTGCGGGACGCTGTCCCTTACACCTGGTTTATGTTTCTCTTTTCTTTTCAGAGGTTTAGCCACATGCACCATGTACATGGTAGGTCAACTTGGCGCAGTCGTAGGCACCTGTGTTCTCAGTATCATGATTGGATGGATCTGTCATTTGATTTTTGCAACTATAGCGGCGTTGTGTACAGGTAAATGGGGTAAATGCAAAGACTTCTGTATAAACTGAGGTAGACGCGGCACATGCGCTTTAACGAGATAAAATTGGCACCCTTCCCTTCAGCAATCCTTTAGTGTTCAATAGCGCGTGAACAAATGAATGTAGTTTTGCAATCACTTTTGTGTGACGATTTGCTTAGTAAGCCGCGTTGGGTAAATGCTATTCGTTTTCTTTTCCTGTCAGTTCCTTATTTTTTTAATGAACCTATTTGCACCATACTAATGAGCCCGATGGTGTAGTGGATAGGGCCGCTGCCTCCTGAGCGTGAGGTCGTGGTTCGAATCCCATCACGTACCAATGTGTTTTTCGGTTTTCGAATTTTGTATGTACGTTTATTTGGCGCTTTTTCCGTGCTTCGGAAGGCACGTTAAGCCGTTGGTCCCGGTTAATATCGTTTAATACCGTAGACTTTAGTCGTTAAGCCATATCAGAGGCCATTGCTAAGCATTGGCGGTTTGAAAACTCTGACCTAATCTAGGATTGGGTCTAGTTTTCCTTCTGGGTTGCGGAGGTCAGATGGCAGTCGCTCTGTGTAAAAACCCTCGTTTAATCCCCTGGATTAAGTAGCCGACCCCGTAAGATACGGGATAAGGCTAGGGAGATTATGATGATGATTTGCACCATACTACAAAGTGTATCATATAATGCGTCACCGGACTAACGGCCGTATTTAGAATCAGCGCTCATGAGTTTGAGTTCGTATCAGAAATGTCACTTGAGTACAAACTGGCTTGACAGGCCATCCATACTTAATATTGCTCTCAAGTTTAAGATAGCTTTATAAATACAAGCCTATGTTGCGTCTAACACCCGTTCGCATCTAGACGTTTTATACTCGTTCAAGACACATAATTTGATTTTAATTTGCAGGTTCGACGATTGCTCTTATCCTAATGTGGCCTGACACGCGAGAGGTCAGGAGGACAATGGAAAGCAGAGGTTTTACATACTAAATACATAGGTATTTAGTGTTTAAATACATAGGTATTTAGTATTTACAGATGTAGTGGGACCCCTGCCAGACAGATAAAATAATAAAGCTTACACAACAGATATGAATATTTTTTTTAAAGTATTGTTTCGTATAAGATTATGTAAATTTACGACACAAATTATATATTTTCTTTCTTTATAAACATTTATTGACTAAGTACGAGTACAAAATCTATACTACACATAATACCGGGTGTAAGGGACAGCGTCCCGCAAACTGATAGGGGTTGCTCAGTCAATGACACTGAACAACATTCAACGGGAAATTCTTTCAGGAGATGGAAAATATATTTGTCGTCTCATACAAATTGACCACCACGATCAGACAATTTGTATGGAGAAGCAAATATTTCTTTTACTTCCTGAAAAAAAATCCCGCTGATAGTTGTTCTGTTTCGTTGACTGAGCAACCCCTACCAGTTTGCGGGACGCTGTCCCTTACTGTTTTCAAGCAGCCAATGCTTAGTACTGGCCTCTGACATGGCTTGACAACTTTGACTTTGTATTGTATTGCATTGTAATATCAACGATGTTAAACGATATTAACCGGGACCAACTGCTTAACGTGCCTTACGAAGCACGGAAAAAGCGCCGAGTAAACGTACATATGAAATTGGAAAACCGAAGAACACATTGGTACATAGTGGGATTCGAACCACGACCTCCTGCTCAGGAGGCAGAAGCCCTATCCACTACACCATCGGGCTCTATGTTTATTTACAACATATAGGGTGGTAACTGCATCCGTGGTCTAGCGGTCTGAGCCATGGGCTCTCGACCCGGAGGTCCCGGGTTCGATTTCCGGCGGGGGACAATGACTTTGTGTTGTTGTTTCTAGTTTGGTTAGGACATTGCAGGCTAATCACCTGATTGTCCGAAAAGTAAGATGATCCATGCTGTCGGATGGGCATGTAAATAGTCGGTCCTGCGCCTGATTTCTCTCTGGTCGTGTCAGTCAATCTGTCCCATCAGAATAAGAGATTGAAGGAATAGAGAGTGCTTCTGTAAACAAGTCCTGCGCAGTTGGCTGATCTCCGCGAGATTGGCCGCCATCACCGAAAATCGGTGGGAGGACTATTATTATTACCAGGCCACTCAGAAAGTATTGCGATAAATAGTTTTTATATATGGCAGACTGGCCGGTTAGAATCTTTTTTGAAAATATGATTACTTGTAAGTAAAAATATGTGTGTTCCATTTTCAAAATTTCCCTCCACATTTTTTGCGAGCCAATTCAAAGTATCGTGTCTTACTGAAAAATGGATCTGCGCCGGGAACATTTTAGAGCTATGATTTTTTTACGATTTCAAGTGTCGCCTGAAACCGGATGAATCGTTCGATAGACTTCAAATGGCATTTATGGATGAAAGCCCCTCCAAGGCAACCGTGTATCGTTGGTATAACGAATTTAGGCGCGGTCGACCAACCTTGGGGGATGAAGAAAGAAGCGGTCGCCCTTTGACGGCTATTACGGAAGAAAACGTGCTAGCAGTGAAAAATTTAATCCAAGATAATAGGCGAATTACATATCAGGAGATTCAGCACATATTAAAGATCGGATCGGGAAGCGTTCACGAGATTCTACATGGGCATCTTCGCGTGAGGAGGATAGTATCGCGCTGGGTGCCGCACTACCTCACCGACGCTCAGAAGCAGGCCCGGGTGGAATGGTGCCGTGATATGCTGAACAAATTTGAAGCAGGCTCGTCTCGGCGTGTTTACGACATCGTAACAGGTGATGAGTCCTGGATTTATCAATACGATCCAGAAAACAAGCGCCAGTCGACAGTTTGGGTGTTTCAAAATGAACCAACGCCTACCAATTTGAAGCGATCTCGAAGCGGGGGGAAGATTTTGATCGCCAGCTTTTTTAATTTGACTGGCCACTTGGCCTCAATTCCCTTACGAGATCAAAGAAGCATTAACGCCGAATGGTATACTACCAAATGTTTACCAGAAGTTTTTTCTGTTGTGAGCAACAAGCGACCAAACGCAGGGCTCCGCGGACTACTGCTCCACCACGACAATGCGCCTGCACACACCGCGCTCAAAACGAGGGACTTCCTGGACAGCACACCAGTCAAACTCCTGGGTCGCCCTCCTTACAGCCCTGATCTAGCACCGTGTGACTTCCTTTTTATTTCCAAAAATAAAAAATCAGCTCAAGGGGATACAATTTTCGTCGCCGGAAGATGCGCTGGCTGCGTTCGAGCAGGCTGTAAACGAGGTGTCTACGGCGGACTGGAAAAAGTGTTTTGAAAACTGGTTCAGACGCATGAATCTTTGTATAGAGGCTGGTGGAGAGTACTTTGAAAAGATTTAATAAAAATATATGTACCTGTAGAACAATTTTTTTTAGTGTCGCAAAACTTTCTGAGTGTCCCACGTATTTATTATACGGTGGTAATCTTCTTGACCCTGGTGGATAGGTTCGGTAATCTGAGCAGTTAATCTATCTGAATTTTCTACAACGTCATCCAAAGCTGAACGAATCTTTGCTTATAATGCGGCCTCTCATCATCTTAACTCAACTCATACCAAATACGGCCAAGATCTCACTCTGTAAATTATAATAATAATAAGACGTGAGACAGGGAAATTCACCTCCGAAAGAAGAGATTATCAAAAGATAAAGAGAAAAATAATAATAATGTGAAAGCTGCAGAAGGTAACAATAGTGCCAATAGTTCTTTCATCCACTGGTGTCATACCAATACAACTAAAACAATCATTAAAATCACTTAACTTGCCGGAACATAATTATGTACTAATGCAGAAAGCTATAATTTTAAATACTTGCCGAATAGTCAGAAAATTCTTAGACTCAGATGAATAACCAAATACAGATCCTCCTGAAAATAACAAAACGAACCAAGATGGTGCTCACTTGGCTAAGGCTCGTGAGCATTGTAATACTGGCAACAATTCGTAGTCGAGCCGAAATAAATCGGAATAAACCAATAATAATTATAAAAATCATACAAATAAAAAGAGGCATCTTTCAAGGTGATGCGCTCAGCCCGTTGTGGTTCTGTCTTGCTCTGAACCCTTTATATATCCTTTTAAATGACACAAAAGTAGGATACCCACTAGAATTTAAGGACACTGAAACAAACCTACAGACTGACCAACTAAAACATTACGTAAATCATTTATTGTACATGGACGACATCAAACTATATGCTATTAATTAAAATGACCTAAATAAACTAGTTCAAATAACTGAAGAGTTTTCAAATGACTTATGCATGACATTCGGCATCGATAAATGTAAAATTAATGCTTTTAAGAATGAACAAATATACGAACACCAGTATCAGTTAGAGTCAGAAGACACAATAGAACCACTAGATATCAATAGTTTATACAAATATTTAGGATCCAACCAGTTGAAACAGATCACCTGTAAAGATACAAAAAATAAATTAACACTCGAATTTAAACATAGAATGAACTCCATTATGAAGACGTACTTACAGTACAGATCAATACTCACGTACTCTTTCGGAATTATCCCATGGACTAAAACAGAGCTTTTAAACCTGCAGAGATTAATTAATGTCACCATGACAAGGAACAGAAAACACCCTTTGTTCCCGTTGAGTCACACCATTTTGAGTTACACTGTTACCCATTGGTAAAAAAAATCCCGATTAGTAACACTGTTACTCAATGCCACACTTTTTGTTCCCTTTGAGTGACAGGGGTAATTCAACGAAACGCTGTGTTCCCGTTGAGTAACACCTACTTTTCTAAAATCATTATTCAAATAGGTACATCTTGACTTATAAAAATAATATACCACAATAACGAGTATCTCTCAAATCAACTAAATGTTTGATCGTAAACAATAGTGCATGACGGCCGATTGGCGCAGTTGGTAGTGACCCTGCCTCCGACGCCGAAGGTCCCGGGTTCGAGTCCCGGTAGGGGCAAACATTTGTATGATGAATATGGAGCAATAAGGCCGCCTATGTTGTACTTGTTTTTTGTTGTTATCTGTTGTGTTGTATGATTTGTATTCTTACGTGCAATAAAGTATTTTTATGTTATGTTTATGATGTTTGTTCCCGAGTCATGGTTGTTTATATATTTATCTATGTATTTATATACCGTTCCTTAGTACCCACAACACAAGACCTTGGGGATCTTAGTGTGGGAATAGGTGGATGTGTTGTAAGTGTCCAAACATTATATACTAAATTGTATATTATATTAGTTAGTGTAATTTAGATGCATTGCTATGATTGCAACGTAAACAAGTTACTACTATAAGAATCTGAAACAACTGCGGAACCACAACCATCCAAAAAAAAACTAAAGCAATAGTACGTCCTTAAAGAAGATTCCTCTCTTTATACTGTGCGTAATATTCAAAAGAAAAATAATGTAGCATCAAAAAGAAAACGGGCTCGGAAGACTGTACTCAATGATGAGTTTATACAAGAGGCACAACTCGAATTAATAGATGGTTCCGTGACAGTTGGCCACGTTCTAGAGATTTTGCGGCATTGAAAAATATTAATATATGATTTAAGGTTGATTATGTTGATTACCGGGTAGGACAGAATTCTCTTGGAATTAATATTTCGATTAAGATTTATTTGTGGTATTTTTAAATTACTGGTATAATCCGACAAATATTTTTCATATTGTTAATTTACGAAAATAGGTTACGTACAGGTTTAAATTTAACTATGACGAGTATTTGCAATGACTTATGTATATGTGTTTGTGTTTTCAGCTATAATTAAAATTATTTTCGATTTCAATGGCACAATTTGTTTCCGATAAGTAGGTAACCCTACTGAGCCTGGATGGTTGTGGTTCCGCAGTTGTTTCAGATTCTTATAGTAGTAACTTGTTTAAGTTGCAATCATAGCAATGCATCTAAATTACACTAAGTAATATAATATACAATTTAGTATATAATGTTTGGACACTTACAACACATCCACCTATTCCCACACTAAGATCCCCAAGGTCTTGTGTTGTGGGTACTAAGGAACGGTATATAAATACATAGATAAATATATAAACAACCATGACTCGGGAACAAACATCATAAACATAACATAAAAATACTTTATTGCACGTAAGAATACAAATCATACAACACAAAAGATAACAACAAAAAACAAGTACAACATAGGCGGCCTTATTGCTCCATATTCATCATACAAATGTTTGCCCCTACCGGACTCGAACCCGGGACCTTCGGCGTCGGAGGCAGGGTCACTACCAACTGCGCCAATCGGCCGTCATGCACTATTGTTTACGATCAAACATTTAGTTGATTTGAGAGATACTCGTTATTGTGGTATATTATTTTTATAAGTCAAGATGTACCTATTTGAATAATGATTTTAGAAAAGTAGGTGTTACTCAACGGGAACACAGCGTTTCGTTGAGTTACCCCTGTCACTCAAAGGGAACAAAAAGTGTGGCATTGAGTAACAGTGTTACTAATCGGGAATTTTTTTACCAATGGGTAACAGTGTAACTCAAAATGGTGTGACTCAACGGGAACAAAGGCTTTTTTTCACGATTATACTTTGCTTTTACTGCGAGCGCTTCAGACGGTCCACCTTCTCTGTTATTAGCTAGAACTTTCTCGTGCGCACAGAGTTGGCTAGTAATATTCTCAATAGTCCGATCTTTCTTAGCCATTAGCATCCAGCTCGACTTGAAGGAGAAGTATTCATCCGGCAAGGTGTCAAGAATCTTGCAAATCAGAAGGAATTCTGGAAGATCCTTTGTTCCATCTTCTTTGGAAAGTTCTGTCTTCATTCGATGCCATAAATTCTTTAGCTTCGCTATGTGGGATGCAATGTCATCTAAGGAATCTTTACAGAAGTGGAAGAATTCCATACACACTTCATAAAACTTGTCAGCATTGACGCCGTCATACAGTCGATGCAATTCGTCCCAGACATCCTTTGGATTTGAGAATCTCATTACTTTGTCAAGCGTCTCGTCCGAAATATTGTTGGTAATCAGGAGTAGGGCAGTACACTCTTTTTTTCTGTACTCCGCTTCAGCTTTTTCAAATTCCTTTGTCCGTGCCGTCAGATTATCTGCATCACCATCACCGGCAGCAGTAGGTCTCGTCGGCGGTTTTGATGTTCCCACAACAATGTCCATTATTCCTAATCCACGTAACAGTGCCTCCATTCGGAATCTCCAATGGATCCAATTATTGCCATCAAGTTTTGAAATTTGAATTTTTCCGAGCTCCATTTTATTTTCGGTATAGCCACGTTGCTATAGGCACATCACCTATTAAGTTTATCAGCAGAGCTTGCGCAGAATACCGCTATCAACTATTTCTTAATAAAAGCATAATCTAACAGTTTTTTCGTTTTTACAAAAACATTCACATGACATGAACTGAACAAACATGAGTATCCTAGCAACGAAATATATGGCAAATACAATGATAAGTTTCAAGAATGCCTAATAAAAACTCAAACCATAATATACCGGATGAGATTGAGGACAACCAAACAGCGATTACTGATCTACTATTAAACGTGGATGATCCTGATGGTTTGCTGGTCATGCCCAACGTGGATATAGATCGTAAATAACTATTTCCAGAGACCGAAAAGAGATTGAAAAGGAAATTTACTGAAAACAATAATGAAAATAAGAGGAACGTGATAAAAATAATTAAGATTGAAAAGAAGAAAGAAGAAAATATAGTCAAGAACAAGTCAAAATCAAGTATTAAGACGTCAAAGACAAATAAAAACTATAAACAATCAAAAGTAATCGTAAGTACTTTTAAATCTTACCTCTATTCTACAACTGAGCTTTATTTATAACGATTGGCAAATTCTATCCATTCGGAAATTGTATGTTCTTAATGTCATCCTAAGGAAACACCATCGTCCATTATTTATGACCCCACTATGTTTGCTAACAAAAGGCGTCAAGTTGTCTGTGTCTCAACGCCTTGTCGCACTTCTATTGCCCAATGCTTCTACGCTTTTCTTGGCGCATTTTTATACAATAAATGTAATAAAACTTACAATACCTACCCACTTACTAGAGCCGCTTGCAGAAAATTAGTAACTAGTTGGCTACTCAAGCTGACTTATGATGAATTTAAAGAATTGTTCATCACATGCTCCTTTAACAACTTTCTGATAACAATCCAGAACAGTGGTCAACATCACCCCTACCTACTTCTCCGATCCCAAGTATAGGTTCCTTAGTTATTCTAACGCCGTACGTAGGGCTGGTCTGGGTTTGAGTTCTAAGTTTAATTTGTACTTACCTGTTCAACTCTTTGCTGATTAACAATTTATGTCCAACACGAAACTAGTCAGGTATGGTTCCATTTGTCCTAACATACAGGCAATCTTTAGAATTGCTCACACACACACACACACAAATAATATCCGCTAGTTTTGATTGTTTGTTTTCATTTAACTTATAATTATTAAGTCTTTTTTTCTCTCCTTTCTTTATTCTTTGTCTTTATTGTTTGTTCTTCTTGTCATTCATTCTGGAGGGGAGGCCTGAATACCTATAGATCAGGTTTACCTAGTTTAGGGACCAGCCTCTCAAACAAGTTGTAAACTTTTATTTGCTTATGTATCTACTTTAATATTATTGTTTGTAGAGGAAATAAATACTTTTATTATTATTATTGTTGTGTTCCGTTTTATTTCGGCTCGGCTACGGGTTGTTGCCGGTATTACAATACTCACGGGCCTAAGCCAAGTGAGCACCGTTTTGGTTTATGGTTTTGTTTCAAGAGGATCTGTATTTAAGGTTTCATCTGAATCTAAGAATTTCCTAACTATTCGGCAAGTATTTAAAATTACAGCTTTCTGCATCAATATGTAAGTATATTCTGATAAGTTAAGTGATTTTAAAGATTGTTTTAGCTGTATTGGTATGACACCCGTGGATGAAAGAACTATTGGCACTATTGTTACTTTGTGGAGCTTCCACATACGAGTTATTTCATTTTTGAGATCTATGTATTTATTATTATTATTATTACAATGGGTTTGTCACTTTGACATTGGCAGTAATGGCTGTATAATGAAGCGGCCGATTTCCATGTAAATAAAAGTTGAAGTTGAAAGATAAATCCTAATAGTTTTCAATGCAATAGATTTGAAGACATCAAATCACTGATGTATTTAAATTAGGTATTTAATTATTTCGATATTTAGGCGAAATGTCGCCAGATTTGGCCAAGGCAGGCGGAGAAACTTCTCGTTCTGAAGAATATACAACCATTGACCATAACAAAGATGCCTCTAAGCCATCCTCTCCTGGTGAGACACCACCATTTGACCCAGACAAAGCAGATTGTGAACAAGCTTTCACAATAACAAGTAAGTGTACCTTTCCATACACCTTGCTATTTATCTATTACCTACTTACGTTACAGCGTTTTCAAAGAGTTCAGGTCAAGATTCCAACCATAGGATTTGAAAAAGAAACCTTAATACAATCTTCCCTAGTCTATTTAGAGGGCGTTGAACAGATTTCTGTTAAAACATTAAAAATACATTAACACTTTAAGGGTCTCTTCCAAAAATATGGATGCATAGCTGCTGGCAGGTGCAAATAATTCAGGCCTATTAGCTGTGGTATTAGGCGGTTTAAAAACTTTGCCACCAGGTTCCATCGGGTCGATCGACTCACACGACAGATGAAGAATAACTCAGGAAGAGTTGATTGACGATAAGTACGAGTTGGGTAAGTTCCTCACAGCCTTTGTCGTTTCGTGCTCTACCTTCTATCACCAGCTCACAGGAAGATTTTCACATTTGATTACTTAGTCCAGAAATGGCCACGTTTTAGGCGATAGAAAATCATCATCATCATAGGCCTTGATCCATCTTTACAGATGATACAATCGACGTCTCTGGTGGTGCCGTTCATGGCTGTAAAGCCCTATGCGCGAACGACAAATACGGTCACACTCCGGTCACAGCCGGATCCGCAGCATCATTTTCTGCTCTGTGCCGTCTCAATCGTTTATCAGCGAGAGACTGGAACCATGCATTGTCTTGTGATGTGCAGTCCTCAGCAAGTATCTTCCTCCATTCGTCATGGTCGTCGGCGCAGCATTCCCTCATATCAAGATCGATGTTGAATGCGATCATGTTTCGCTTTGCATCTTTAACAAAATATTCATACACAGTCTAAGCCATTGACTCCCAAGATCAAGAATCAAGAAAATGTCTACAGTCCAGATCCTTCAAACTTATTATTTGTACAGGTCACGGCTGCTTCAACCGCTTGGCAACAACATGCTGCTGCCTGATCTTCCTCCATTGTTTGCTAGAGATGGTCGCTATCGCTTACGTCATCACACCAGCCGAATGTGACCTGAAACTTAACGTGGGGCAGAAGTCTGCGGTCAATTCTGCTGTTTTTATGGGTAAGCATAGAGAGAAGTCCTTTTGGTCCATTAGGTCCAGTTCCTGTTAGATCTAATGCTTCTGTTACGACCATTTCTGCGATCGCATATTTCTGCGAACTTCCATTTCTGCGGAAGGTTGTTTCCGGAAACGTCCACTTACTGAAAGTAGAGGAAAGTATCGCACTCAACTACAGCTACCTAGCAAAGACGCGATATTTTGAATGAATAAAGAATCGCATGTTTCTGATATTTGGTAATACTCATGCCACATAGCTACATGAGTTTTCCAACCTCCAAAGAGAAAGAGCAAGGGTCACGTAAGTAGTCACACTGTAGTATAGTTAGTAAGTTGTTATCTAAGTATTATTGGTTTCAGGAATAATGGTAACAGCAATTGGATGGGGCATGTTGGGAGATTCATACGGTCGAAGGAGGGTCATGTTGCCAGCAGTCCTGAGTTCTGTGTTGACGTCTTTTATCTCCTCACTCTGCACCCAATTTTTGCCAATGCTGATAATGAGATTCTTCACTGGCATCTTGTGAGTTGTCAGGTTAATCATTTTACATAAGCACTATAGAAGAAAGCTATATTTCATCCTGGGCATGCTGTAAAAACCAGCTAAGGGATCCGAGGGTTTCAGTATATTGTAATTTAGGCGATGGGTTGACAACCTGTCACTACAGCAATATACCTACAAATCTATCTTAAATAACCCTCAAAACTTTGTCAGAAGTGGCGGAATTACCTTTGTTTAGGTTAGGTCGTTTACGCTCTGCCTACCCCATTAGGGATAAATTCGTGATTACATGTATGTACATAGAATACATAGTACATACTAAAGAAGAAGAACATCTATTATGACGGCCACTAAAAGTCCATTGTATACGTAGGATTTGTGCCTCCCTGTCAAATTACTCAGTGAGGTAAGGGAGTTATCTATTCTCACCCTCCTTGGCATGCAATTGCTTGGCATGTATACAATCTTATTCGCACATGATAGCTGCTGCCAATTTCCTGAATTTGTCCTTTAGTTGCCTCTTACGATACCCTCGAGAAGAGATGGGTATTTTATTTAATTTTCATTGTTTAAATTGATAACTTCGCCGGATAGACTGCCCATTGCAGGGGGTATTTGGACCATTGTGTAAAGACTTGGACGAAACAAAAGAGGATTTATGGGTAGGTATCTCTCAAAAAAGTGGCACCTGATCTTTTTTCTGCAAATTTTCAATTAAGAAGTTTGAAAAAAGCATTTTTTTGTATATTTTTTCTCTAATTACAAATATATAGGCCTCCTTTAATCTCATGAATTGTGCTTCTGAGAGCACGCAGAAAAAAGACATCGAAAGGTTAATGACA
Organism: Scrobipalpa costella; assembly: GCA_949820665.1. NCBI lineage: Eukaryota > Metazoa > Arthropoda > Insecta > Lepidoptera > Gelechiidae > Scrobipalpa > Scrobipalpa costella. Next base: position 2,416,633 of record OX463306.1, read on the forward strand.
AATGGTACAGGTTACTGACAAACCGGGCACAGGTTAATGACATTCCATACAAAACTCGTAAATTAAAACGGGAAGTAAGCATTACTAGGACACCTTGTTTTAAATAAAATACCTAGTACATAGAACTGATATTTTTTTATTACGATTCTTTAATAAAATTGGAACTGCAATGTCATCCTTAAACATTATTTAATCTTAACAAGATTCACATTAGTGACGTGAAAATCACGTACTAGAAGGTAATAGGAATTTAATAATCAGTAAATTTGGTAATAGAAACAATATAATGTAGTTATAATGCTTATCAATCAGTCTCAATTTATCAGTCATTATTTGTTATTGCTTAGGTACATTTTTATAACAGTTTACTGTTACAACTTAGAAAAACTTAACATGAATTAAAAAAAAGTCTTATAATAGGTCTTTACTAAAAATTTTCCAAAAGTAGTAATTTGTTTATTGATAAGTGTAACATTTTCATCGCATTTCAATCTTATTCGTCATCATGGATACTTAAAAAATTCGAGTAATTATAGAATTTGAGTACCGTCGTGGCAGCAACGCGGCACAAGCGGCACTCAACATCAACGACGTTTACGAAGCTAACACTTAAAACCAACTCACCACCTGTTATTGGTTTGCTCGCTTCCGTTTTGGAAATTTCTATCTGAAAAATGAACCTCGCGGTCGTCCTAAGACTTTGGTCGACAATGACGATTTAAGGCGATTTTGGAAGCTGATGGATGATACACAATCTACGACTGAATTAGCAGCAGCTTTCGACAAAATAATATTGGTCCATTTGCGTCAAACTGGCAAGGTTAAAAAGCTAGACAATTGGGTGCCCCACGAAGTCAATGATCTCCAGTGCGAAGTAGGCGTCGAGACGCGCCTTGCACTGCTCAACAGACACACAAATGAAGGAATTTTGTTACCTGCGTAAAAAAATGGATTCTGTTTGATAATCGCAAGCGCTCAGCAAGTTTGATCCTGGTTCAGCACCTAAACAATGCCCTAAACGAAAACTTACCCCTAGAAAAGTGATGGTCTCTGTTTGGTGTTCTACCGCCGCTAATATTCATCACAGCTTCTTACCCAACAGGATAAGCATTACTGCAGATGTGTACTGTGAAGAACTGAACATAATGATGGAGAAGCTGGCAAATCTCCAACCAGCATTTTTCAATCGCTCGTCTCCGCTGCTCCTGCACGACAAAGCGCGACCTCATACTGCACAGCAGACGGTCTCCACGTTGCAAGAACTGGGGTTGGAAGCTCTCCGTCATCCGCCCTACTCACCAGACCTTGCGCCTATAGACTATTACTTTTTCCAGAATTTGGATAGCTTCATGGCGGGAAAAAAAAACAATACCCAAGAGGCAGTACAAAATGCCTTTGAAGAATTTGTTGCCTCCCGTCTAGCTGATATCTTTAAGAACGGCATCAATAAACGTCCACTGCATTGGCAAAGATCCATTGACTGCATGGGTGATTACTTCGATTAATACAAAAAAAATACATGAAAAAAAACATCGTTTAATTTTTTTCATACAAAACGGCTATTTCATAGGTAAAGACCTAATACATTGTCAAACTAAAAAAACAAAACAGAATCAAAAACTATAAGCTGTGCAACTGCCACTAAAAGTAATTATAAGTGGAAAATAAACTAAATTCAAAAAATACTAGCTCTAGAAATAGTTAAAAAACGTGGTACCAAATTAAAAAACAAATAACACAAGTTAAAACAAAAACTTGACACTGTGCAACTGCCACTGATAGTAATTATAAACAACACATAAATCATATTGTACAAATACTTGTTCAGGTAGGTTCAGGTAGTTAAAGGTGAGATGAGAGCCGAGGAACGCAAGAGCACAGAGGATGGAAGATGGGGAAACAAGATGGTGTTAGGGACTTACAAAATAAAAGGGGTGGGACGGGAAACAGCGGAAACCGTAGGGATAGAAGGACGAAGAGACAGGGGGGGTGAACGAACATGATATATGGGGGACCGGTGGAACGGGTCCTGCCCGTCTCAAAAAAGCTAAACGGATGAGAGAGTTGAAAGAGATGCGAATGACATGATGAGAAATTTGAGAGACACAAGCTACTACAATCTTGCGGGAGACGTGTAGGACGAGAGAGACACGAGACAAGGACGAGAGTGATAAAAATGGATGTAAAGAACAAGGTTGATACGTAAAAATACCACAGCGAGAATGAAAATTGAATCAAAATTAAATTATGATGAAAATTGTATGAACACATCCTTGATTTCTATCGCAATTCATTTGCATGTCCTGAAGTAATAAGTATTACTACGAAAATTAAAGCGACTGTCCGTTTTGTAAATTAATAAAAATAGTCCTTACAATCCTTAAAGATTGACCAACTGTGTGGGACTGGTTTTATTGCCCTAGCGTTTGCGCAACACACAAAAGCACTCTCTATTCATTCAATCTTTTATTCTGATAAGACTGACTGACACAACTAGAGATAAATCAAACACAGGACTGACTATTTACATGCCCTGACAGCGTAAATCACACTTTTCGAAAAAACAAGTGATCAGTCTGCAACGTCTAAACAAAGCAAGAAACAACATAAAGTCGGTGTCCCCCGCCGGGACTCGAAATGGTTGTAAGGCCATGGTCCAAGGGCTTAGATCACGAAATGAAGAAAAATTCTTTATAAAATAACCAACTTCTGTAAATTTTTATACGGACACCAATATATTTATTACCCTTTAAGATTTTTACGATAAAAGTGAACTACTTTTATCGTAGTTTAAAAGTATCTGAGCGAGCGTAAGTTTTGTTATCTGAGCGTACACTATTAGTTTACAAGAAGTTGTCTCTTACAACCTGTATAAAATGAGTCTTCTGGATAGAATCACGTTAAAAGGGATGAACAAGTACAAAAATAGGTGAAAAATGTACTTACGAGATAGGCCTAATCAGTCAAGTAAAGCAATAATCACAAAAACATGAATCTACGCTACCATTGATTCAATGAGTCGGTTTTTTACAATGGGCTTATTACTACAAAAATACACTCCACATTATAAAATAGCAATTCAAGAAACAACATAAAGTCGGTGTCCCCCGCCGGGACTCGAAATAGTTGTAAGGCCATGGCTTAGATCACGAAATGAAGAAAAATCCTTTATAAAATGACCAACTTCTGTAATTTTTTATACGGACACCAATTTATTTATACCCTAAATAAATTGGTGTCCGTACGATTTTACGATTTTTACGATAAAAGTAGTTCAGTTTTGTTATCTGAGCGACCACTATTAGTTTACAAGAAGTTGTCTCTTACAACCTGTATAAAATGAGTCTTCTGGATAGAATCACGTTAAAAGTACAAAAAGAGGTGAAAAATGTACTTACGAGATAGGCCTCAATCAGTCAAGTAGAGCAATAATCACAAAAACATGAATCTACGCTACCATTGATTCAATGAGTCGGTTTTTTACAATGGGCTTATTACTACAAAAATACACTCCACATTATAAAATAGCAATTAATACTAAACAACTCAGTCGCTTCACCAGATTGTCAATAACCTGTCTACTTTGTCATTAACCTGTCGGTAGTGTGGCAGGTTATTGACAATCGACCGGAAAAAAATAAAAATAAAAAAAACATTTCGTGTTATTGGGCTGGATGATTCACTACCTAAAAACCGCCTATCAAAGGAATAAATTTATCTTATTCGTGTTGATAAAGCTAATATAACTTCGAAAAAATCATGCACAGGTTATTTACAACGTACCTGTTACAAACTCCGGATCCTAGTAGTTCGTCACCGATATCTCACAAATGTTGGGAAAAATTACACTTGCTTCACCTTCGACGCATAACCAGTGACTGATTGCGTAATTACACGGGAGCGGGGTGGTTGCAGCTATAATAGTTTGGGTGTTATGCGTGTGTATATTCGGCAGCAGGTTTCTGACAAAATATCGCCGGCCATAGTTTAACCGAAGTTTATTTAGTCATTATTAATATATTTTAGATCTACTTGGCAAAAATGCAATGTTTAGTTCAATATCTTTATGTTAACATAAACAGAACATAATAAATCGCATTAGTTGATGGTTAAAATTTAATTTTATGTGGAGCCATACGCGTAGAGACACGGCAGGTTATTGACAAACTGGGGTTACAAACGTTTACGATATTCATTTGCTATGTACAAAAATGGCTGGCCTTTATTTCAATACATAATTTTAACACAATCATTTGTTAAAAAATCCAATAATAGAAAAAAGAACTTAACAAAAACTGTGCGACAGGTTAGGGTGCCACTATTTTGAGAATTACCCTTATCATATTCATATTTGTTTATTTGCTTTGTCGTAAGTAGCGACACTGCGTTGTAGTGTCCTGCTCTGCTGTTTCCAGGATGCTCTAAGAAGAAGACGGGATAGACAGATAGTGTGATAATTTAATCCATGTGCAGGGTGTCAGCATCGTCAGCTATGGTGCTGGTGTATCTTTCAGAGCTGCATTTAGACGACCGTAGGGATACACACATCTCGATTGTGATGGCATGTACACAGTTCAGTCTTTCCATACTCACCTGTAAGTCGCGAATTTCTTTTATCATGTGACATGATTCGGTTGCCTGGAAGAAATTGCTACCCTAGCAATAAGGCCGCCTGTACTGTCGTTTTCTTAGTTTTTGTATCTGTAATAATTTTGGTGCAATAAATAATTATTGTATTGTATGATTAATTTCCTATGTTCGACTAACAACCCAATGAAGTGCTATGTAAACCTTCTAATTCCAATTCCAATACACCGACACAACACAGCAGGATACTCAAGCATGTCCATTTGAAGTCTGCTAGCTGCTACCTCTTTAGTGGGATCGACTTTCTAGATAGGTCCACCGATTTTTCCGCTGGGTGGGGTCGCATCAGAAATCGTCAATCAATATACTTATTAATTCCCTGGGGCATCTATAGACTAGGGGCATCTATAGGCTAGAGGCCTCTACAGTCCTCATTTGGGCTTAGGATGTATAGTACCTACCTAATCCCAACGTAGGTGAAAATTCTACCTACTCTTTCGTTTCAGGTGTGGCTTGGGCAGTAATCCCTGGAACGTGGACGATTAACTTTGGTTTTATCATCATACGTTCATGGCGAGTCTTCATGTGGCTATGGGGTTGCGTTGGACTGTCTGGAGCAACCATTCTGATATTTCTACCGGAGAGTCCGCGGTTTATAATAGCAAAGAAAGGACCAGAAAAAGCGCTTCCGATCTTAGCCAAAATGTACGCCTGGAATAAGTCCACTACAGCTGACAATTACCCAGTAAGAATAACCAAATCGAATCAAGTATTTATATGTTTTTGCGGGTAGGCATATAAAAGACCAGCAGACTTTTTAACAGCTACTATTTATACATACATACATACATAAAATCACGCCTTTATCCCTTACGGGGTAGGCAGAGCATTAAACGCCTCGTAAAAGGCGCTTTCGCCGCGTCTGACAAAAATTGAGGGCAATTTTGGATTGTAATGTGTATTGCTAATGTGTAGTGACAGGTTGTCAGCCCTTCGCCTAAATTACAATACACTGTAGCCCCCGAGTCCCTTTTGCTGTCTTCTACAGCATGCCCGGGAGGAAGGGCAGCTGGAACATTTTATGTTTTTCTATCTCTCCTAGTCCAGCATGGAAGAAACTATTTATTAAATTGAAAATATTATTAAAATTTATTATTGTGCACATTTAGTATGGTAATATAGAATATTAGAGCCTAAATACCTGCTGTAGCCGTTATCTCCAATTTCTGAAGAAGATTCAGCACTTTACCATAACCTCAAAAATACTAACAAAAGAAGACATTCGACGTGCACCGTCTCTTGAGACCTTTAAGAGCCGAATTAAAAAACATTACTTGGAAGAAATTACTATCTGATCATTAGTTATCCTTCACTTTTATCCTGTGCTGTTGCTGTCATTTCCTTCGTCTAGTTCTGGTTGTAGTTTGCATTATCCATTAGTTGATGTATTAGTTTATTATGTATTATGTATTAGTTTATTTTACAATATCTATGTAGTAGCTTGTAACTAGTTTATGTATTATATGTAATGTAATGTATTTAGGATACATATTTTACTAGATTTGCAATATCCCGCTTACTGCTACGCATTTTTCTTTGACCCAAAGGTTGCCTGGAAGAAATTGCTACCTTAGCAATAAGGTCGCCTATGTTGTACTTGTTTTTTGTTGTTATCTGTTGTGTTGTATGATTTGTATTCTTACGTGCAATAAAGTATTTTTATGTTATGTTATGTTCTGTTTTTTTATCACGAAGACATTTTTATTAGTTGGAGAGGTAATTTCTATAGAGATAACTAACAATATAACCGCGCTTGAAAGGTGGTTTAACGGGCGTTGAAACAAGTAGTTACGAGACATTCGTAGAAATCTGCTCCCACCCTGGATGGATTAATCCCGTCAACTTTTGTGATACCCACGGGAAAACATGGGGTCATCTTTTCCTGATCCAGCTTCACACGGTATTCTCACTTATAACCTGCATAATGATAGTAGATTGAATATTCAAACAGGTGAAGCACATTGACGAATCGACAGTACCCCATCAAGAACAGGTGACGTTGCGGGAGGACCTGGCAGAGTTATTTAAAGTCCCTATGAGGAAATGTATATATTTGAGTCACGGTGCTATGTTTGTTACTTTCTTGTTGTAAGTATCACCATTACTACAAAATAGCTTTATAGTTTGGGCTAATGGTGAAAGCACTGAGGGCAGAGTTAGGTAGAGAGAGATTTCGCAGCCAGAGGTCGGATCCTTGCACCGCTGATCCGAAGGTCGTAGGTGCTTCGGAGAGCACGTTAAGCTGTCGGTCCCGGTCGCTGTATTTGACAGATGGAATCGACAATGGAGCAAGCTCATCAGAAGCGGGAGGTACAGGCATTCGTACACACTGATGAAAGCTAGCCATGCGCCCTTTCATGAAACTCACCTACTGCCTCTTGCTCCGGCGTAGACCTACGAAAACCTTAGAAGGTAGACCCATACCGATCTAAAGCTTGTCCAAAGACATTGAACTATTCTAATCCTTTTGTGTGTAATGATCCTAATCATAATCAATCACCATAGTAGTAAACAAACGAAGTCAGCCCTTTTACAAATTTTGACGCTCATTTTAGAAATGATTGCAACAGGAAATGGATCCACCAATTACATGAAATTACAATACACCGGTAGTAATCTTGGGTTGAATAATCGATCCGTACCTAGATCGTCTTGAACGTCCCCTGCATGACATGATGGCTTCCTAAGGGTCTCTACCATGATTGGTCTTCCACATCCAGCAGCTCTTTCGTAGATAATCTGGTTCAAACTCGTTTTTCTTTACAGAACAAATGGATTTTACATATGGCTCCCAGATATTCTAAATTCGGCGTTGTCTCACAAAAGTGAAGCTATGAGCATGTGCGACTTACTGATCAACAAATATTCTCTTAAATCCGATTTCGATGAACATATACAAGGTTTTCCTGTTCAACCTTTACTGGAATATTCAATAAACACTCTGACGGTTATTTTTAAAATCTGTTCGTTATCTATCAGACACACTCTTCAGTATCTACATAGCCTACATACGAACCTATTGCAAATAATAAAATTTAAAGTCTAGGCCACATGATCCAGATACCTCGAATACTGGACTGACGGCAGAGTTAGGTACAGAGAGGTTTCGCAGTGTGAACCTAGATTTCATACCCTTGTAAAGTTACTTTCGTTTGAATACATTATGAAAGCTAGGTACATAAATGTTTAGTTCATATTTAGTTTACAAAAATAGTGCTAATCTAATAGTAATAATAATATAGGAGCTGGATTTTAAAACAAGGCAAAAAATATCATCATTTCCCTAGCCTTATCCCGTATCTCACGGGGTCGGCTTCCTAATCTAGGGGATTGAACGAGGGTACTGATTTTTACACAGAGCGACTGCCATCTGACCTCCGCAATCTAGAAGGGAAACCAGCCCCAATCCTAGATTAGGTCAGAGTTTTAAGCCGCCAATGCTTAGCACTGGCCTCAGATATGGCTTAACGACTAATATCTACGGTATTAAACGATATTAACCGGGACCAACGGCTTAACGTGCCTTCCGAAGCACGGAAAAAGCACCGAATATACGTACATATGAAATTCGAAAACCGAAAAACACATTGGTACGTGGTGGGACACGACCTCCCGCTCAGGAGGCAGGGGCCCTATCCACTACACCATCGGGCTCTATGCAAAAGGCAAAAAATATATAAACTGTAAATGCCCTTTTAGGAATTCAAGGATGCTAAGATTGCTGAATTTTCTAAGGAGGCTTCTACTAGCGACTGTTCAGAAAGTTCTATAAATATGATGATGTACCCTCTCACCCTGGGAATGGAGACTTTCTATCTTATACCATTTTTGGCTATCATATTCTGCATAAACAAAATTAAAAAGCCACGGTTGTATGGTAAGTCAAGGATGATTCTTCCTTTAACTTCTCATTTTATTTTTCACGTTCATATTCATTTTGTTTCACATTGTGTAAATTAGCCTATATTTTACAAATTGTCATTTTGATGGACTTTTATTTATTTAACTTTTGTATTTGACATATTTGTATAATTATTTTTTGCCAATCATATTATCCTCGGACATTTTTTATTATTATTGTAATGTAGCAGAGGCTGCAGATAGAGACGGCTGGAGTGATAAAGGGGAGGCCTTTGCCCAGCAGTGGGACGACTTTAAGCTATAAAAAAACATGTAATTATGAAATTGATAGAATGAAATAAATAAATCTAATCTAGCCATACGAAAAGAGCAATGAACATTCTCCAGTCCAGGATTTTCTAAGTATATTAAATCTGGTAATCTGTGACTGAATAGTCCTTGTCTGGATAACCTGGGTTGTGATGCAGTACTAGAGTAATCTCAGCGAGCTATTGATTAGCAGTTCCAAAAAGTTTAGTTCTATTGACCCTTTCTCATGTCCCTGGTCAATATCTAATTTATACTCTTTAATTTTCCCACAAGGTACTTTCATGCGGGCCTGGGAGCGAGAGAAGAACATAGAATGTGCCAGCTGCATTTACTCCCGGGCATGTTGTAAAAACCAGCGAAGGGATTCGAGGGTTTCAATATATTGTAATGTAGGCGATGGGCTGACAACCTGTCACTACAGCAATATGCTTACAAATCTATCTTAAATAACCATCAAAACTTTGTTAGACCTTTGTTTAGGTCGTTTACGCTCTGCCTACCCCATTTGGGATAAAGGCGTGATTATATGTATGTATTTTCCCACAAGTCACCTTTCCTTAGACCTTGGTTTTCTAACTGTGTTTAGTGTTTCTCAATAGTGGTGGAATTTCAGCTTTCGTAATGTGGTGCTGTGCGCTGGGGCTGGTACTCGCTGCTTTTTTGCCACAAATGATGGTAGCTTTCGCCAGTCTAGTTGTGGGTCTGGCTTGCGGCAGCTGCTGCAGCATCCTCACCGCTATGGCAGTGGATGTATTTCCTACTAAATTAAGGTAAAGTAATGGCGTTTTCTATCTTTCTACCTAGCACCTAGTTAATAATATACTCTTTATGTACAGTAGATTTTACCAAAAAAAGTCAAGGGAAGATTTGCTCAATGCGTCATGAGCTTCTTCATAGAAGCAATAGATCAATTAGATTTGCTTAGTATTAGTAATATAGGACATGAGGGCACACATGACATGAACTGATCTTCTTCTTATTTATTTGCATTCCACAATGGTTATAATAGTTGGTGTAATCTAAGTGTGAACATGATATTATGGACCCTGTTGGACACAGCAAAAATAGCAGAGAGGAGGACTTTAATAAGTAAATAATCAAATCTATTGTCTATTCTTATTAATTAAATGTTAAAACTCAAGCATTAGATTCTGATAACAATTACGTATTAATTTTAAATTTATTTAACATAATTTTATTAATTATAAGTGAATTAATTAACTTCCATGCTGGCCTGGGAGCGAGAGAAAAACATAGAATGTGCCAGCTGCATATCCTCCCGGGCATGTTGTAAAAACCAGCTAAGGGATCCGAGGGTTTCAGTATGTAGTAATTTAGGCGATGGGCTGACAACCTGTCACTACAGCAATATACCTACAAATCTATCTTAAATAACCCTCCAAATTTGTCAGACGTGGCGGAATTACCTTAGTTTAGGTCGTTTACGCTCTGCCTACCCCATTAGGGATAAAGGCGTGATTATATGTATGTATGTATGTATGTATTAATTAACAAAATTGGTTATTAAAAAAAAATGCTTAGAATATTATTGTTTTTATTAAATTTATTTATTGATTAAAGATTCGTTATCGTCCAGATATTCATTAATAGTATAGTAGCTTTTATTTAGCATTATTTGTTTAAGTTGTCTGAAAAATATTTTATTATTCTGTATGTCTTTGGTACTTTCAGGTAATTTATTATAAACTTTTATAGACATAACGTAGGGACCGTCGGAGTGCAATTTCAAATTGGACACTGGTATCAGTAGCCTATTTCCATACCGCAATGAGTGATTAATTGGAAGATCGGATCTTTTTGAGTAAAATTTGGGATTGTTTCGTACAAATTTACACAGTTCATAAATATAAATACATGGCTGATCATCGGGTCGTTGTTTGAAAATGTCGAAAAGTCCAACATTGGTTCTGCTTCTTTACCCGAAAGGAAGGGTTATGTATTTCGCGCATATCTTGTATACGTATGTATGTATGTTATGATATTTGTTTATTACTTCCTATCTCCGAAACGATTGGATGCAATTTGAAAATTAGGGTATCTTTTCTCAAGCACCCGAGTGTCTTTAGATATGTGATATATTTCAAATTTCAAAATGGCCGATTTGAAGTGCTAAATTGTTAGTCTTTATTTTTTTTCTTTTGGACCTATCGGGTGGGGTATCAAAAAAAGGTAATTAAATTAAAATTACAAAAATATTTATGATTTATTTGTTAAATCTCAATTTTAGAGCAATTAATGCATTTAATCATTTTGTATAAGTACTACAGTCAGGATGTTAGACGTCTTTTAAAAAAATACTTGTGTATTTCGGCTGTATGTATGGTGTTGGCTTGCCTTTTCAATCAATGCATACAGCAGGGTGTATTTCAATAGACTAAAAAAAGTAAAAATAACACCGCTTTATAAGGGCAAGGGTAAAATTGTACCGATCGATCTCCTTAGTCCCGGCCATTAGCAAAGTACTTGAAGTAGGACTGAACCAGAGACTTATCTTCGTTTCTGGCTCCACGTAACACCTTGTCCGGCCGTCAGTGCGCATACTCTTTCCACCACGGATCTAGTACGGGACGTGGTGCAGGGTGTGCTGGAAGCGCGCGAGGAGGGGAATCAAGTTGCCGTACTGTGCTGCGACCTCTCGGGCCTTCGACACAGCTGACCACCGACTGCTGGCAGACAAACTGGGTCATTACGGAATTCGCCACCAAGCACTCTCCCTGCTCACGTCATTCATGTCCGGTCGCATGTTGGCAGGTTGTGGGTGACAGGAGACGAGTACTGTCGTCTGAGATGGAGAGTGTTATGGGAGTTCCCCAAGGATCGTGTCTCTCCAACACTCTATTTAGTATGCTCCTGAATGACCTACCAACGGCGTTCCCAGATATCGAAATTTATATGTTTTTGCGGATGACGCCACAGCTGTCATCACAGCGGATACTGTGCTGCAGTTTGAAGCCAGGCTGAACTCGACTGTGTGCCGCCTCCATGATTGGTTTTAGTACAACGGACTCGCGTTAAATAGGGAAAAAAACTAATTTCATGTGGTTTAGCCTCAATATGTAGACATGTTCCCCGGCCTATAAGTTTACTCGCAGGCAACACCATTCAACAAGTCACATCCACGAGTTTGCTCGGCTTCTTTATTGGCTTTGCCTTGACGTGGGAAACGCACATAGACGGGATGTGCGTGCGTCTAGGCCGAGCATGTTTTGCGTTACGTCGACTTGCTAGTACCGCCATGCGCCACCACAGAGGTCGTAAGGACTTGCTATTTCGCGACCGTGCACTCAGTTTTGACCTATGGGACGGAGCTGTGGGCACGCGCCGCGGAATGGGAGCGAATATTAATTCTCCAAAAGCGTGCAGTACGCGCTTTGATAAACAAGTTAGTATATTGATTGAGTACGCGCCATTGCAAGAGTTCCTGACGACATCTGTGCCCGCGAATACTTCGGTGAGCTAAAAATTTTAACCTTACCCAGCAAACTCATTCTTCAAATAATTCTGATCACACACACTTACACTTGTTCGCGCGTAAAGGCGAAAATACATCGCACAGCCTACGTAGCAATAAAGACTGTGAACTACTGGTTGCCCCCCCCCCCCCGATCAGACTCGCTAAGTCGGAACGGTCTATCTACGACCTAGGCCCTTAAGTTTATAACAGGCTACCGGCAAACGTCCGAGATGCACCTTCTGTCCCAACTTTTAAAATCAAACTGAAAAAGTGGCTATTGAAATAAATATTTTATGATTTTAATGATTTTCTGTCGCTACCGCCGACACCTTACAAATAATGTTTTTTTTTTTATTATTACGACATTTTTTTTTTATATTGATATTAATTTGTATTTGATGTTATGTAATCTCACGTTTAATGACGATTAACGCAATGATGTTTTATTAACTACTAGCGACCCGCCCCGGCTTCGCACGGAAATCATCAGTTTCTCTACTATATTATGCATGTACTATTGATATAAACCTTCCTCTTGAATCACTCTATCCATTAAAAGAAACCGCATCAAAATCCGTTGCGTAGTTTTAAAGATTTATGCATACATAGGGATATAGGGACAGAGAAAGCGATTTTGTTTTATACTATGTAGTGATATTGTTCTATAGCATGCAGGAGTTTTACGACCACAAATAACCTAAACGTTAATAAATTAATTGACATTAAAATTATATTTTGAATTGTTATTAATATCATTGTGTAAATTATTATTATTATTATCTTATCGGACATGTTTTACAGACTTTATATAATTTTAGATATTTGTTAATTTGATTTGATTGATTTTTTATTTTAATTTATAGATTGTTTATTGTAATTAATATTATTATTATTATTTCATGTTGCAGTGCCCTAACCGGGCTCATGTGTAGAGAACTATTATTATATTTATCATCTTATGTACTCACATGAAGCAATAAAGAACTATGACTACCCCTCCGGGAAAGAGGCGTGACGTTATGTATGTATGTATGTTTAGTTAAACTGCATCACGTCCAATGGTATTTCATTGCAGCAGCACAATATCTTATGAATGAGTATTTCGTCAAATCATTTATTGTATGTTTTTTAAGATTTTGTCAGACGTGGCGGATCGACCTTTCTTTATGCTCGTTGTGGTCGTTTACGCTCTGCCTACCCCATTAGGGATAAAGGCGTGACTATGACTATTGTTAATAAGAAGACGTGTAACCGAATGTCATCAATAGATTTTATCTTATCTATTTCTTAAATATTTTTTCCAGAGGCTTAGCCACATGCACCATGTTTATGGTTGGTCAACTTGGCGCTGTCGTCGGGACCAGCATGATTGGCCTCATGGGTAGTTGGACCTGCTACTTGATCTTTATGATTTTGGCAGGAGTAGCTGCGGGTAGCTTTTTATTTTATTTAGGCTGCATCACAAAAACATTGAATGTGCCAGCTGCATTTCCTCCCAGGCATACTGTAAAAACCAGCTAAGGGATCTGAGGGTTTCTGTATTTTGCAATTTAGGCGATGGGCTGACAACCTGTCACTACAGCAATATACCTACAAATCTATCTCAAATAACCCTCAAAACTTTGTCAGACGTGGCGGAACGACCTTTGTTTAGATAGTTTACGCTCTGCCTACTCCATTAGGATAGAGGCGTGATTATTTGTATTTATGTATGTACGATGAACGTACTGCTATCAAATGGGGGACGTTCTAGGGAAAGGACAGGTCAGGAGTACCCGAAACCGACGAGCGTGCATAAAAAGATTGATGAATGTAGATGAAGCGAAAGAAGTTTGCAAGGATCGTAGCAAATGGAAGGATGTGATCTCTGCCTACCCCTCCGGGAAAGAGGCGTGACGTTATGTATGTATGTATGTACGAACGTACCGTGACCAAATCGGGGACGTTCTAGAGAAAGGTCAGGTCAAGAGTACCCTAAACCGACGAGCGTGCATGAAAAGATTGATGAATGTAAATGAAGCGAAAGAAGTTTGCAAGGACCGTAGCAAGTGGAGGGATGTGATCTCTGCCTACCCCTCCGGGAAAGAGGCGTGACGTTATGTATGTCTGTATGTTTAGTTAGACTGCATCACGTCCAATGGTATTTCATTGCAGCAGCACAATATCTTATGAATGAGTATTTCGTCCAATCATTTATTGATTGTTTTTTAAGACTTTGTCAGACGTGGCGGATCGACCTTTCTTTATGCTCGTTGTGGTCGTTTACGCTCTGCCTACCCCATTAGGGATAAAGGCGTGATTATATGTATGTATGTTTTTTTTCTGTTTGCAGGTTCTGCTTTTTTACTTATTGTCATGTGGCCAGATCCAGAAAAAGTTAGAGATCAAATGAATGCCAAAGGCTTCTCATACTAAAAACATGTTCAACCTAGATTAGTTGATATTCGATTTACTAATTTACGGAGTGGCATGTATGTATAAAACTAACACCACATCTGAAATGTAACTTATTATTTACTAGCGACCCGCCCCGGCTTCGCACGGAAATTATCAGTGTGTCTCTACTATATTATGCATGTATTATACATATAAACCTTCCTCTTGAATCACTATCCATTTAAAGAACCGCATCAAAATCCTTTGCGTAATTTTAAAGATTTATGCATACATAGGGATATAGGGACAGAGAAAGCGACTTTGTTTTATACTATGTAGTGATGATATGGAATAAAGAAGCTATATTATTATTATTTGTTTTGTTTTATTTTTCTCTCAATTTTTATTTATAAAAGGAAGGTAATAGGTACTCTGCCATACGGGCCTTAACCAAATATAGCAGAAGGTTCTGAAGTTAACGTGATGGTAGATGACGTTAAGAACTTACGTTTGATGCGACATGTGTTGAGTACAGTTGCTTTTTGTAGAGTGTACGATAAGTTGGTAGAAATACTCAGGATGTTGAAATTATTATTGTTATTTTTGTGTTTTGGAACGATTCCATCTCGGCCTCAGAGTGCCGGTTTTCCGATGTTACGGGCCTAAGCCAAGTGAACATCGTTTTGATTTTCAATTTCAATTGGGAGTGTTGTATCGATCTGTAGACATTTTCTTACAATGCGACAAGTGTTGAGTATGACTGTTTTCTGTAAACTAATGTAAATTGATTTAGGGAGGTCTAGTGTTTTGGCTGACTGATGTAACTGTTTTGGAATGACACCGGTAGTGGACAGGACAATTGGAACAATGGTGACCTTTTCAAGATGCCACATGCGCGTTTGTTCATCTTTTAGATCTATATATTTACTTAGTTTTTCAGCTATAGTGGATTGAAGATTGTGTGTGTTGGGTACTGCGATATATATTATATTTGCAGTTTTATTTATTTTATCTATTAATGTGATATCTGGTCTATTAAAGTGAGTAGTTTTATCAGTAAGTATTGCTTTGTCAAAGTATAACTTGTGAGTAGAGTTTTCAAGTATTATTTCCGGTTGATATTTGTAGTACCGGATAGCAGGTGGTTGTATCAGTTTATATTTTAAAGCAAGTTTGTGGTGGATTATGTTCGCGACTTGATTATGCCTGTGTTTATAGTCTGTTTGTACTATTGTTTTGCAGGCACCTGTTCTGTGTTGGATGGTTACCGGAGCACTATGGCATCGGCGGCATCGGTCTATTATGTTTGGTAATTTTATTATATGCTTTTGGTAATTCTTTGTTTCTATGCCTTGATCTTGAATGGCGAGCATAAATCCTTCTGTTTCAGGGAAGATCTCACCGCGCCTGCGCTATTCGTTTGACGCTTCTTTGTCGACGTGAGGTTGGTTCAGGTTGCGGTAAAATCTTTCATGGAGAGACTTTTGGGCCCACTCATTCAGTTCCGTTTGTTTATTTATCTGTCTTTAATTTTTATGAGTTATCCTATCTTGCAAGTTAAGTGGTGTCAATTTATTGTCATTTTGTACTATGGCGAAATGTAAAGTAGCTGTGTTTGCTTTGTGGTAGAAATAGGTTCTCAGGGAAGTTATTTGTTTGTTGTGGAGATTAGTTATATCTATAAGACCCCGGCCTCCATCATCTCTCGAAAGCGTTACTCTTTTTATGCAGGACTTGGGGTGGTGTTTTCCCTTTGTTCCCGTTGAGTCACACCATTTTGAGTTACACTGTTACCCATTGGTAAAAAAATTCCCGATTAGTAACACTGTTACTCAATGCCACACTTTTTGTTCCCTTTGAGTGACAGGGGTAACTCAACGAAACGCTGTGTTCCCGTTGAGTAACACCTACTTTTCTAAAATCATTATTCAAATAGGTACATCTTGACTTATAAAAATAATATACCACAATAACGAGTATCTCTC
Source organism: Scrobipalpa costella (assembly GCA_949820665.1). NCBI lineage: Eukaryota > Metazoa > Arthropoda > Insecta > Lepidoptera > Gelechiidae > Scrobipalpa > Scrobipalpa costella. Next base: position 2,433,286 of record OX463306.1, read on the forward strand.
AAATCAACTAAATGTTTGATCGTAAACAATAGTGCATGACGGCCGATTGGCGCAGTTGGTAGTGACCCTGCCTCCGACGCCGAAGGTCGGTTCGAGTCCCGGTAGGGGCAAACATTTGTATGATGAATATGGAGCAATAAGGCCGCCTATGTTGTACTTGTTTTTTGTTGTTATCTTTTGTGTTGTCTGATTTGTATTCTTACGTGCAATAAAGTATTTTTATGTTATGTTTATGATGTTTGTTCCCGAGTCATGGTTGTTTATATATTTATCTATGTATTTATATACCGTTCCTTAGTACCCACAACACAAGACCTTGGGGATCTTAGTGTGGGAATAGGTGGATGTGTTGTAAGTGTCCAAACATTATATACTAAATTGTATATTATATTAGTTAGTGTAATTTAGATGCATTGCTATGATTGCAACGTAAACAAGTTACTACTATAAGAATCTGAAACAACTGCGGAACCACAACCATCCAGGCTCAGTAGGGTTACCTACTTATCGGAAACAAATTGTGCCATTGAAATCGAAAATAATTTTAATTATAGCTGAAAACACAAACACATATACATAAGTCATTGCAAATACTCGTCATAGTTAAATTTAAACCTGTACGTAACCTATTTTCGTAAATTAACAATATGAAAGATATTTATGTCGGATTAGACCAGTAATTTAAAAATACCACAAATAAATCTTAATTGAAATATTAATTTCAAGAGAATTCTGTCCTACCCGGTAATCAACATAATCAACCTTAAATCATATATTAATATTTTTCAATGCCGCAAAATCTCTAGAACGTGGCCATGTATCACGGAACCATCTATTAATTCGAGTTTTGCCTCTTGTATAAACTCATCATTGAGTACAGTCTTCCGAGCCCGTTTTTTTTTGATGCTACAATATTTTTCTTTTGAATATTACGCACAGTATAAAGAGAGGAATCTTCTTTAAGGACGTACTATTGCTTTAGTTTTTCCTTCGTCCACTATAAAATGATGTTATTTCCACTATAATAAAGCAATTTTAAGAAAGGCAAGGAGATGGACCGACTAAATCCATTAGTATATAATGTTTGGACACTTACAACACATCCACCTATTCCCACACTAAGATCCCCAAGGTCTTGTGTTGTGGGTACTAAGGAACGGTATATAAATACATAGATAAATATATAAACAACCATGACTCGGGAACAAACATCATAAACATAACATAAAAATACTTTATTGCACGTAAGAATACAAATCATACAACACAACAGATAACAACAAAAAACAAGTACAACATTGGCGGCATTATTGCTCCATATTCATCATACAAATGTTTGCCCCTACCGGGACTCGAACCCGGGACCTTCGGCGTCGGAGGCAGGGTCACTACCAACTGCGCCAATCGGCCGTCATGCACTATTGTTTACGATCAAACATTTATCTGATTTGAGAGATACTCGTTATTGTGGTATATTATTTTTATAAGTCAAGATGTACCTATTTGAATAATGATTTTAGAAAAGTAGGTGTTACTCAACGGGAACACAGCGTTTCGTTGAGTTACCCCTGTCACTCAAAGGGAACAAAAAGTGTGGCATTGAGTAACAGTGTTACTAATCGGGTTTTTTTTTACCAATGGGTAACAGTGTAACTCAAAATGGTGTGACTCAACGGGAACAAAGGAAAAAAAGGAACAACAAAAAAAAACAAAAGTAGATGCTACATTTGTAAGGAAGTAGGACATCTAAAGAAGGATTGCCCGAAGAAGAAAGAAAAGAACAGTGGCACCAGTGCTACAAATATTGTTCTCGCCTTTAGTTCGAACTGTGACGTTGATCATGAAGGCTGGTATGTAGACAACGGGGCTACTCACCATGTCACAATGCGTGGAGACTTATTTGAGAAGTTCAGCGAATTTAAAGAACGTCGAACAGTAACAACCGCTGATGGCAAAGCCATTGAAGCTGTTGGGATGGGTTCAATTAAGATGAGATCAAAGGCTGGTGAGGAGTTCTCTCTTCATGATGTGTGGTATGTTCCGAACATTGCCAGGAATTTATTTTCGGTATTGGCAAGTCATGACAAGAATACAGACAGTCTGTTTGAGTCACGAGTTGATAGCTGCAAGTTTAGCTTGAAGGGAATAACAGTCGTGACAGGATCCAGACGCAGGTATGGTGGACTGTACAAGTTGCAGTGCTCAGCAGAGAAACCTGTAGAAGCTGCTTGTGTTCTGCTTACACAAGATACCCTGCAACTGTATCATGAAAGAATGGGCCACCAGAACAAACGGCATGTCAAAAGTCTTATAGAAAGAGAGATGGGAATTAAGACCAAGGACACTGGCGAACTATGCGAAGGATGTATTTTTGGAAAAACACATCGGAGAAAATTTGGTACAAGAGAGAAAGCTTTAGTGCCAGGTGAACGCATACACACCGATGTCTGTGGGCCATTTCCTCCATCTAGCTCTAAACTTCGATATTTCGTACTATTTAAGGACGAATTCTCCCGCTATCGCTACGTCTACTTCATGAAGCACAAGTCTGAAGTACCAAGCAAATTGAAACAAATGTTGGCTGAGGCTAAGGCCGCTGGACATAATATTGCTGAGCTCTTAAGTGACAATGGAGGAGAGTTTGATAACAAGGAAATATGAAGCGTATTAGCCAAACACGGGATAAGACATAGAATGACGATGCCGTATACACCAGAGCAAAATGGGTGTAGTGAACGCGATAACCGTACGATTGTTGAATCGGCAAGAGCCATGATGCACGCACACGAGGAACTACCTCAGTATATGTGGGCGGAGTTGGTACAAACGGCTGTTTACATATTGAATAGAACAGGACCAACTTGCGTGGACCACAAAAGCTCATACGAACTTTGGTTAGGAAAGAAACCACAGTTGAAGCACTTGAGGATCATTGGTTCAGTGAGCTTTGCGCATGTTCCTAAGCAAAAGAGGAAGAAAATGCAAAAGAAGGCTACAAAGTGCATACTGATCAGCTACGACAGTGATGACGGATATCGGCTTTGGCACAAGGAATCAAATTCCATAGTGAGATCTAGGGATGTTACATTTGATGAACGGCCAATTGTGTCAAAAATGAATGAGGAGTCTGACGACAATCAGATAATTGACATCGAGGTTCGAATGCCTTCTAATGACGACTCTCAAGTAAGAGAAGATACTCGAGTCGTGAATGATGATGAAACCGTTGTACCTGATTGTGATGGTGCTGTGAGACCACCGGCATTTGAGGATGATTGCCATTTCGAGGACGCAGTTTCTACTCACGATCAAGAAGAATCAATTGAATCGAGGGGGGAAGAGGTGGAAGAAGAGGAAGCTGCAGAAACTGTCGTGGAAGCCAATAATGATGTTGAGCCATTACGACTCGCGGAAGAACATGCTAACGACAGAGCTCTACGAGACCGCTCCCAGCTTCAGCGCCCTGTCAGATTCAATGATTATGTGATGACAACGGGAGAGGAAAGATTTAAACCTACCTGCTTCAAGGAAGCGACAGCATGCCCGGAAAAGGATCTTTGGAGAAAGGCTATGCAGAGTGAAATCAATTCACTCCAAGAAAACCAAACGTGGGTACTAGAAAAGTTACCCAAGAACAGAAAGGCCATTCCTTGTAAATGGGTGTTCAAAATTAAGCTGAATGCTGATGGTACTGTTGATAAGTACAAGGCCAGGCTTGTTGCCAAAGGTTTTAGGCAGAAGAAAGGTGAAAATTATGATCAGACCTTCAGCCCTGTGGCTAAAATGGCAACTGTCAGGGCAGCTATAAGCATAGCAGATAGCGAAAGGATGACTTTGAGCCAATTTGATGTATCGACGGCATTTCTGTATGGATCCCTCTCAACAGAAGAGATATACATGAAACAGCCAGAAGGCTTTGATGATGGCTCAGGAAGAGTTTGCCTGTAAGAAAAGTCTTTATGGTTTAAAACAGGCTCCACGGTGTTGGAACGCAACTATTCTTGATTTCTTCAAGAAAATAGGTTTTCAGGTGAGTCAAGCTGACCCCTGTTTGTTTCAGCGCACCACCGAGACAGGAAAACTAATCGTAGCTCTGTACGTGGACGATGGATTAGTAGCAGGATCTAATCAGAAAGCTATAGACGAGTTTCTTGAACAGCTCAGGACGATGTTTAAGATAACTACTAAGCAGGCCACATACTTTCCCGGATTAGAGATTTCAACCAGAGAAGACGGCATACTGGTACACCAAAGGTCGTATGCACGAAAGATACTGTGCAGATTTGGTATGGAAAACTGCAGACCAGTCACCACCCCAATTGTTAAAGAAGACACGCTATCGAAGTTGGATACAGTTGACCTGAACTTTGTTGACAACTACAGGAAGATAGTTGGTAGTCTTGCCTATCTTATGGTTGGTACAAGACCAGACCTGGCATATGCTGTAAGTGTAGCATCTCGAAGCCTGGAGAAACCTACAGCGACGGACTGCTTAAGGGTTAAGAGGATCTTTAGATACTTACAATATACCACGGACTTGGGAATAATGTACAAACAAGGTCACAAGAAACTTGAGTGTTACAGTGATGCTGACCACGGTGGAGATGCTACCACAGGAAGGTCAACATCGGGCGTATTGTGTCTATACGCAGGCGGAGCTGTCTCCTGGCTCAGCCAGAGACAAGCCAGTGTGGCGATTTCAACGACTGAGGCCGAAATTGTGGCAGCAAGTCGCAAGAGAAATGATATGGCTAACAAGGTTGCTCAGAGAGCTAGTGAACTTAAAGCAGCGACCAGTTCTGCAAGTTGATAACGAAGCAGCCCTGAGATTGGTGGAGAATCCTGAGTTCTACAGAAGGACTAAGCACATTCGGCTGAGGCATTTCTTCGTCAGAGAGCTCGTTACCAGTAATAAACTGTGTGTCGAAAAAGTGAGCACTGAGCTTCAGTTGGCAGATATGCTCACGAAACCTCTGCCTCGACCAAGGCTCAATAAATTGATAAGTTTGATAAGTCTTCAAAAATGAGAGAAGATGTTTGGTTTGAGTTTTTATTAGCCATTCTTGAAACTTATCATTGTATTTGCCATATATTTCGTTGCTAGGATACTCATGTTTGTTCAGTTCATGTCATGTGAATGTTTTTGTAAAAACGAAAAATTAAAACGATAAAACTGTTTGATTATGCTTTTATTAAGCTATGCTATTATATATATATATGCTATTATGCTAATATTATAGTATTCTGCGCAAGCTCTGCTGATAAACTTAATATATTATCCCCTTTTTTAGAGTCAGAATCTCCGAAAATATCGTCAGTTTGCTTATGGTGTTGTGTAATAGTTAACAGTACCCAAAAAGTAGTGCTCGCACTCATTACTGTTATCTCCCTGTTTCTTAATCGATTTTTTATAATGGACTTTTGCCGTCCTGCCCAAATCTGGGCGAACTTTGTTATGACATTAAACAACTTTAAAATATAACATAAAAATACGCAATAAAATTACAAATTATTTATTTATTCACAATGATTAAGTATTATTATAAAACATTATATATGTCCTAAATTAAATCGCTATTACTAAGCACTATCACTTCCTTGTGTTAATATCACTTCCCTGTCCATATTGTTCCAGGGAAGTGACACGCAGGGAAAATAAGATAAGATAAGAATATACTTTATTGCACAGAAAAGACACAAGTGAAAATAAAATTAAATGAAACAAATAGTAGTACAAATAAGCGGCCTTATTGCTAAGCAGCAATTTCTTCCAGGCAACCTTAAGGTACAGTAAAATAAAAAGTTGAACTAGTGGCCTGGTATACATTTTAGGCAATATATTGTATAGGTAAGTAAATAAGCTACTTAAGTGTATTTATATAATTAATAACAATAAATAGTCATACATTTATATGTATGACTATTTATTGTTATTAATTATATGTATTTCTATGTAGGTATAAGTAATTTATATTACTTATACCTACATAGAAATACATAAATATTATAATACACATATAAATATATATAATATTAATGAAAGAAAATGTTACAACCAAATTATTCCGGGAAATACGCAAGTGCAAGCGGTTAAGGTAGAGAAAGATAGTGAGCTATAAGGTGTTTTTTAAAAGAATCTCATGAAGAAGCTTGTCTTACAGACGCAGGCAATAGATTCCAAAGCCTTACTGCACGAACTGTAAACGAATTAGAGTAAAAATTGGTAGAATAAGATGGGATAGTAAGAGAGAGGTAACGCGAAGGGCGAAGTGTGCGATTAAGAGTAACAGAGTGGAAAGGGAATCTTTCTTTAAGATAAAGCGGAGACATAGGATTGAAGAGGATAGAATAAAGAAAAGATAAAATATGGTAATCTCTATGAAGGCGAATGGGAAGCCATTTGAGTTTAGTTCTGCAGGCTGAGACATGATCATATTTTCTTAGGCCAAATATGAAACGAATGCAGACATTCTGCAATCGTTCCAGTTTATTGAGCAACTTTTCTGTCAGATCGGGATAAGAGATATCAGCATAATCAAGGATAGGTAAAAGCAAGGCCTGGGCAAGAGCAATTTTAGTATTAGTCGGCAAAAGATTACGAAGCCTCTTCAAAGAATAAAATGCAGCAAATACCTTTCTGCTGTCCTCAGCAACCTGTTGTTTCCAACAGTGTTTTGTCAAAAATTACACCAAGGTTTTTCACTGTATCGCTATATGGGATCTGAACTCCGTCGAATACTACTGAAGGAAGCTATGCAAAGTCAATTCTCGAAATAAAACCAGGACTGCCTATAATTATGGCCTGAGTTTTCGAAAGTGTAATTTTTTTGGGAAGTGACATTTTGGCTGTTTTCCCCACAATATTATAAGTAAACCATATTTTTAAATTATATATAATATGCTCTAAAGTTCATGCAATCAAAATGCACGTATTTAAATACAAATGCCTTTGAAAATATTAAAAACGCTATTTTAAATGCGTACCAGGTGCGTGAGAAGTTCACTGTTCCGGACGCTGCCGTCCGCCTTAACAGGACTCCTGCGCCTGATCTGTTGAGTCCTCGAGCAAAATAAAAGCGCAATGACGCTAACTTCCCTCAGTACTTTCGTTTGGCGAAACGGCAACGTCGCTTGCAATTTGCTTTATGGGTGATTTTTACGTGTTTTTAGCTGACACGGAAATGATACAGATTTCTTGTCCCATCACTTTAAGCAGAAAAACATGAAGAAAATATGTAATTGTAATAATATTTATAGGTGTATTGACAACGTCAAACAATTCTTAATATAAAGAATAGTGTAATTTTACAGTAAAATACTTATAGAATTTTTAATTTAGGTTTCAATTGTTAAATCGGGAATTTCCACCCACAGGGAAGTGAGAATTCGGGCTATTTAGAGACAAAAATATTTATCCATTGAAACTGAAATTCAGTGCCCAGTTGGAAGCCGATGATGTCTTTCGTATAAACGTTTCATATGTTACAAATATCAAGAATTGTAGAATCTGCAAGCCGAGCCACTCAAAATTCCTCTATTTGTAGAACCACCCTAATATGGATTTTGAAGTTAAGGTGTTTATCTAAGTTGATACGAAGGTATTTAATTGAATCGACGTTTTGAAGAGTAGGACAAGAACATTGATGGGAAAAAGGCACGACACATATGAACTTTTAGGCATGGTGTAGCAGCGGGGAGAGAGGGTTTACGAATTCCAAACATCATGGATTTGGTTTTATCTACATCTAAAGTCAGGAGGTTTTCGTTTAACCATTCCATAACTGAGGCTAGTCCAATTTGAGCATTGTTAAACACCTCTTCCCAGGAATCCGCTTAAAAAGTCAATGCCGTATCATCAGCAAATGATAGTAGATATCTGACCATTTTTTAAAGTTATTTGACATAGGTCATTGATGAAAATTAGGAATAAAGAAGGGCCAAGAATGCTGCCTTGCGGCACACCGTAGCTAATTGGCAGATCATCACTAAAAACTCCTTCTATTTTGACTAGTTGTTTTCTGTTAGAAAGGTAGCTTTCAAAAAAAATGAGCTGCGTACTTCTGACTCCCAGTCGCTTCAGCTTCCCCAGCAATATGGGAAACGAGACAGTATCAAACGCTTTAGCGAGATCTAGGAAAATTGCGACGCATTTTTTCTCGCTGTCCAGACTTTCTACAATGAAATCAGTAAGATTTTGAACAGCGTCGGCGGTATCTACCGCATATAATTTTAACAAAGAAATCTTTCTTTGTTTGAAACCCATATTGCTGAGGGGAAAGAAGATTACAACTTTCAAGATAGTGGATTAGCCTATTGTTCATAATGCGTTTAAGGATTTTAGATATTGATGGAAGGACAGAAATGGGTCTGTAGTTGCTGACGTTATCGCGATCTCCAGACTTAAAAATTGGCTTTACGACAGCCCTTTTGTTTAAAGGCCGATAGCTGAAAAAAACGTGGGGTCAAGAAGCAAAAAAAAAACAAAATAACCGAAGAAGCATTTCGTAGTATCACATCAGAAGTACCTATGGATAACAGAGTGCTGTCACGTTGAAACCATTGAAGACAACTTTAACGATAGCTATTGATAATGAAATAGATCAATTTATAATCGAAGTAGGCGATGACAGTGATTCTTCAGATAGCAGTGACCCTGGAGATAGTGACACCAGTACTATATCGGGGTAGGTCCGTTAGAGGAGCACAATTATTTAAAAAAAAGGGCCTTTTTTTGGAAATAAATATTTTTGTGGTTAAATTACAGGAGTTTCATTTTAATCGTGTATCTACTGAATAAAATTGATATTTCCCGCGCATTCCTAGCTAAAGGAGGACAACAACTGTCGAGTCGGATTTTTAAACAAAAATTACATGAATAAAACTCCTTATTAGGTAATAATAATCTTCACAATCTACCAACACTAATTTATGCAATACCAACATAACGGCGAAGGGAATTCTTTTGTAAAATGCACTCTACAAAACCACATCAGTGAGTCTTGTATGACAGAACTCACATTTTAATAGCTAAAACCTTTTTGAATTCAACTAAGCACTATCCTCAGAATAAAAACTCCTTGTACCAGGAACCCCGGGTCCACTCTGTTCTGGTTCTGGGTTCAGGGCCAGGAACCACCATGGAACTACATCATCTCCTCGATCGAAGGGAATTCAACGATGAAATTCAAAGAATGGGCAACTGTTTGACGAACAAGGTCTAGCTAGCATTATTTTAATAAAAATTGGGCATAGAAATTTTAATCATGTTTGTTTTTTTTTACGACAACTACTAGACCAACTGTGAAAAAACTTAGCACACTTATACCTAGGTGAGATCCTGGAATTAAGACAAATTAACCGGAGAAATACTTTATTCGCACGGAAAACTCATTTAATGCAGGAGAAACTGCGGACGGAAAGTTATTTTAATAAAAAACTGAGCATATAATTTTATAAAGTATATATTATTTTCAGAAACTTAACAGAATCGTAGCAAGGTAATAAGAACAAGAGATTTCAACCTATTTAACATTATGGAATTTACTATTGCATCGTTTTCAGGATATTAAAAAAACATCCGAGCATAACGAATTACGTGAATTGCTAACGGTGTAACGTGTACTCCGATTCACGGAACAATTTTGTTAGACCATCATCAGGTGGCAGGTGGTTCAGGCTGCACTCTCCTCACCAAGCTGGGAGGTACCTCACAAAGTTTATACCGGGTGTAAGGGACAGCGTCCCGCAAACTGATAGAGGTTGCTCAGTAATCGATGCTGAACAACATTCACCAGGAAATTCTTTCAGGAGATGAAAAAGAAATGACTCCCCCATACAAAATGACTACCTCGATCAGTTTGCATGGAAAAGCATTTTTTTTTTAAATTTTCTGTAAGAATTTCCTGGTTATAGTTGTTTAGTTTCGTTGACTGAGCAACCCCTATAAGTTTGTGAGACGCTGTCTCTTACACTCCGTATTATTTAGGAACTGCAATTGAACCTATAACCATTGGGTTGAGGCTTAGACGACTAGACATTACATGATCACAGGCAGATAAAATAATACACATTGTATGTGTCGTAGGATTATTTAATAATTGGAATGTTCGCGAAAATCCTAGGGAATTTGCGAAAATACGGATAATTATACAATGGTGACACCATGGTCAAATCTTACTGTAAAAGTCGGGTTTTTGCGAAAAATCTCATCATTTGATATACTTAACTAAAATAAGAACGCTGATTGGTCGGTTAGCACACCCAACATAAGATCTCGTCTGATTGGTTGACTTTTTAAATGTCAAGCATAAACGCATGGTTTTTAACAAATCATAAGATAAGATTAAATCGGTAAGTAAAAATTTAGTCAATCAGAGTTAAGGATATCATGAGAATATCAAATGTTACTAGAACGACGAGTTATTTCGCAAAAATCCTGACCTTTTGCCAGTAATATTTGGCAACGTTCTCACCATTGTCTGATTATCCGTTATTTCGCAAAATCCCTAGGATTCTTGCGAAGATTCGTTATCAAATCATCCTACGACATATGTTCTATTACACGATCGGATGTTTCTTAAACATACTGTATATATGCGGAAGGCAGAGCGTGGTAAAATTAGCTATTGGTATAAGAATACATAAGTAATTATTAAAATAGATTTTATACAAATATATAATACAGCACCTAAATATACATCTTCACATTCAAAGTATTCATGACATACTCAATTACTCATAGGGAAATTGATTTGTGTCTGTAGCATCGAAAACTGAAACAATACATACATATAATCACGCCTTTATCCCTAATGGGGTAGGCAGATCAAGGCGATATTCAGTGTGAAGTATGCAACTTCTTCCCTGCTGGACTGGGAGTGCGAGAAAAACATAGAATGTGCCAGCTGTATTTCCTCCCGGGCATGCTGGTAAAGTCAGCTAAGGGATCCAAGGGTTTCAGTATATTGCAATGTAGGCGATGGGCTGACAACCTGTCACTACAACAATAAACCTGCGTAAACCGTAAACCTAGACATAGGTCGTTTACGCTCTGCCTACCCCATTAGGGATAAAGGCGTGATGTATGTAAGTATGCAACGCGCGAGTAAATGCCATGACTAAATTATCTCGCGGCGCGCATGTTAGCCCTAGTGAACTCATGCGTAGCGTTCTTCTACAAATAATACATACATATAATGACGCCTTTATCCCCAATGGGGCAGGCAGAGCGTAAACGACGAAAACAAAGGCCGTTCCGCCATGTCTGACAAAGTCTTGAGGGCCATCCAAGACAGATTTGTACGTTTTTTGCTGTAGTGACAGGTTGTCAGCCCATCGCTTAAATTACAATATACTGAAACCCTCAGATCCCTTAGCTAGTTTTTACAGCATGCTCGGGAGGAAATACAGCTGGCACATTCTATGTTTTTCCCGCACTCCGAGTCCAGCATGGAAGATAATACAAATAATGCCAACCGGTTTTAATTGCAAAGTGTGTAACGCACAAAATAAAACGCTGACAAAACGACATCGCAGCGCCTATGTTAGCTTTGGTACACAAATCAACTCCCCCAAACCTCAATCACACCATCAAATAATCCTAATCAGTGTCATGACGTGGTAGTGGGTACATGTGGCACGTGGGAGAGATGTTTGACAATGTCCACCCAGTCCCACCCTCTGGGTTTCTCCCCACCCTTGCCGAGTTCAGCTTTGTCCCACGCTCGACGCTTCTGCGCTTTCGTTAGCTGCTCCTTCTTCTCAACTTTCTTTGATGCTTCCTGTAATGGGAGAAATGAAAATTAAATATATTGAAATTGAAGTGAAACTAAAACGCACATACCTGATTTTAAATGTAGGTTAGGGCCACAAAAAGCTGACAAATCAATCAATTGCATCATAAACATGTATCGCTGTCAGTTTCTCTTCTTCTTAGCGAGTGGATTCTCGAGTCAAACGACCCGATGAACCCTGGTATCAGAGTTTATAAACCGCCTAGTAGCTCAGCTATTAGGCCTCTGACGTGGTTTGAATAACAACCACCATCAAAGACAGAGATCGGAAACGACGGCTTAACGTGTCCTACGATGCACGGAATCCTTTTTCTTTTCAGACAATCTGGCCTGCAATGTGCTAACCAAACTGGGGAAAACCTCACAAAGTGATAAATTGACAAATATCAACTTTTGTATCCCCCCCTGGGAATCGAACCCAGGACTTCCAGATCGTAAGCCACAAGACCACGGAGGCAGTTAGTTTATGAAGAGTACATGAGGGTCTACGCCAGTTTTGTATGAAGATGATTTTCGTTTCTTTTGTAACTAGTTAAGAATCTCGGGTATGCGGTTAGTTACCTACAAAGTTGAAGGTTACATAAAAAATATGTTTTTTTAATTGAAGGGATAACTGAAGAAATTGACACTCCATATTTCCTTCAGGTCTTCAAGAATTAAGCATCATCAGATCAGAGGTTATCTTTCAATTACCTGGTCATCAGTGATAGCTATCTTCTCAACCTTCGCCACAATGGGTTCATCTGTCTGTTCAGCCAGTATCTCTGATGTTTTCTCTTTCAGGGCTTCAAACAGTGTGTATGTCATTGCGCAGCCCACCCATTGGTCAGCCTCTGCGTCCAATAGTGATAGAACCTTCTCTTTTACTGATGGGACTCTGAAAATTGAGTGAATTTTGTTAATCAGACACAAGTCTGACATATTGAAACAAGTTTATGCAGTTGAATAAGATATTTCCTTTACCTATACTTTTGCCCATAAATGTTAAATGTTTTGGAAGTCTTTCGCACGGAAAGATCAGTAGAATGATAACAATGGATTGAATAAAATTTCAAAAGCTTTGAACTGGTTTGAAAATCCATTATTACTTTTAGTTAGCTACAATAATATTTTCATTAATTAAGAAATTTATAACAATTATGAATGAAACCAAGAAAAAGAAAGCTGACTAAATCAACTGGATACAGACATTATCAGTTGTATATCGACTGCCTGTCTGCTCAAGAATAATTAAAATAATAATAATATTTCTCTTAGTATTTTTACCATACTGAACTAAATAACTCAGGCTACTATTTACCTGACATATTTAGACCTAGTTTCGTTCATTGTGCACGTCATAGCAATAATCAGCTGGCTTGTTGGAGATCTAATAGCAATATTGGGTACCATGTTCTTAACAATAGAGTTCTTACATTGCGGAATAAGTTGCCACAGGAAGTAATAAGACGCTCCGTCAGTGAACAGTTTTAAGAACAGTCTTGACAAGTGATTAAACATGACATAATAATAAGTGAAGTGAAATAAATAAACATGAACTGACACACACCAGCCTTGATATAGGCAAATCAGTCTGTGTCGCCTATTAGATAATAATAACATACATATAGTAACGCCTCTATCCCTAATGGGGTAGGCAGAGCGTAAACAACCTAAACAAAGTTTGTCCCGCCACGTCTGACTAAGTTTTGAGGGTTATTTAAGATAGATTTGTAGGTATAATGCTATAGTGACAGGTTGTCAGCCCATCGCCTAAATTGCAATATACAGAAACCCTCAGATCCCTTAGCTGGTTTTTACAGCATGCCCGGAAGGAAATGCAGCTGGCAAATTCTATGTTTTTCTCTTACTCCAAAGCCAGCATGGAAATGATAATAAAATAATAATATTATATATAATTTGTATTTTTTAAAGGTTTTGCAGTACTTACAGGTGTTGATTGTAGAATATTTCTAAATTAAAATTGGGCTTTTCAGTAGGATACGTTGGGCCCCATGAGATCTCCAGTATGAATGATTTCTCTCCATCTACGTACTGAAACAAAGAAGAAAGAAACTAAGGCTTGTATTCATAAAGCAATCTCGATGATTGAGAGCAATATTAAGTATGGATTTGACAGGCCAAAATGTACTGAAGACATTCCTGATACAAGCTCAAACTAGCTGTTGGTCTCAAGTTTTGTTTATCAATATGGGCCCATGCAAACTTGAACGTCAATCATCTCTCAGCTGCTTAATTAATTACTTATTTTATTACATATGTACATACCATGGAGTAATTTAATATACTAATGTACAATACACACTATCACGCCTGTATCCCTAATGGGGTAGGCAGCGGGTCAAGGACCCAAACAAAGCCAAAATCCGCCACATCGGACAAGTTTTGAGGGTAATATAAGATACATCTGTATATTGCTGTAGTGACAAGTTGTCAGCCGATCGCCTATTGCTTGCTGACCTGGGAGCGAGAGAAAAACATAGAATATGACAGCTGCATTTCCTCCCTGGTATGCTGTAAGACCAGCTAATGGATCAGAGGGTTTCAGTATATAGTAATTTAGGCGAAGGACTGACAACCTGTCACTTCAGCAATATACCTACAAATCTATCTTAAATAACCCTCAAAACTTTGTCAGACGTGCTGGAACAACCTTTGTTTCGGTCATTTACACTCTGCCCACCTCATTACAAATTACCTTGCGTGCTATGGCCATGTTATGCAGAGGGATGAAAGTCATATAGGCAAAAGGGTAATGAATTTGAATGTGGATGGATATGTTGGGAGAGGACGACCAAAGAAAAGATGGATGGATTATGTGAAAGATGATATGTCTAAAACAGGTGTGTGTTGAACTGATGGCTGACACATTGAATGGAAAAGTAAACATACCCTAACATAACCCTAACCGTAACGTACCCTGCGCCGACCCCAAGTAAATGGGATAAGCGCAAGCGAATGATGATGTATGTATGAATAGCTACAATCTAGGTTTGATGAAGGAAGAAATGTTATGAATCAATACCTTATAGTGATAAGTTTTATCATTTATTTGTTTGAAGTTTTCGTCTCCTTCATAGATGGACTTCAGGACTTCTATTTCTTCAGCTTGTTGCTCTGCATCATCAGACATAGTGGCTGAATTCTGCAAAATAAAGGTGCAAAGATGCTACACATAACATAACCTACAAAATTTCATATACGTCACGACTTCAATAAACAATGATCTGCTATGAAGTTTTTCAAATATTTAGATAAAATAGAAGTATTATTAAGTAATATGTTGAATCCAGGAAGCCTTATTATTATTTTAGGCTAAAATCTAACAAAATATAATGCTACATAGTATAGCAACTTATTTACTTACTGTGTCTTTAAATATGTAGTAACTAGTTCGCGGTAGTAAAGATAAATATTTTAAACAGTAAGGAAACAGTAAATAATTGTAAAATCAATTTAATTTGTATTTTTCAGCAAAATCCACTAAAACTTATTCCCAAATTTTGACAGCCAGCTGTTTTTGGGGTTAATGACGTTAATGACCGTATAATGTCAAAGATGAGAGTGTTTATAAATCAAGGTGCGTGTAAAAAATATTTTAACATAAATGATTTTATACGATTATAGTACCCCAAAATAAGTTTTTGCTGATAGAATACAACATTTGAGATCGCTTGATTTAATTAAATCTTAAACACATTAAGATTCAAATTCATACTTATAAAGAACAGAATTTCACTTACTCACCTTCGTAGACACAACTTAATGTGGTGTTGCCATTAGCAAGCCAATAATGCTTATACTGAGCTTTGTTGAAGCCCTCTTACCTGCTGGGTTGGAAACTAGTTAAGTTAAATGAGAGCAATTGAGCGTATTGTATCGTTGTAAACGAGATAATCCAACCGTATTTTTTCAGCAACATGGAAAAAAATCTTCACCAATCGCGGTTTTCTTACATTAATTTTGATCTGACTGATCTAATTTCCTGCCACTGGCTTCCATGCTGGACTGCGATTCCTCCCGGGAGTGCTGTAACCAGCTAAGGGATCCGAGGGTTTCAGTATTTTGTTATTTAGATAATGGGCTGACAACCTGCCACTACAGCAATATACCTCAAATCTTTCGTAAATAACCCTAAAAAGTTTATCAGACGTGGCGGAAGAACCTTTGTTTAGGTCGTTTAAGCTCTGCCCACCTCATTAATATCATCATCATCATCATCATCTCCCTAGCCTTATCCCGTATCTTACGGGGACGGCTACCTAATCTAGGGGATTGAACGAGGGTACTGGTTTTTACACAGAGCGACTGCCATCTGACCTCCGCAACCCAGAAGGGAAACCAGACCCAATCCTAGATTAGGTCAGAGTTTTCAAGCCGCCAATGCTTAGCACTGGCCTCTGATATGGCTTAACGACTAATATCTACGGTATTAAACGATATTAACCGGGACCAACGGCTTAACGTGCCTTCCGAAGCACGGAAAAAGCGCCGAATAAACGTACATATGAAATTCGAAAACCGAAAAACACATTGGTACGTGGTGGGATTCGAACCACGACCTCCCGCTCAGGAGGCAGCGGCCCTATCCACTACACCATCGGGCTCTCATTATTATGTAGACATTAAAATACCCACGGATTTATACAAAATTGTAGGTTTGAGTTTTTAAAGTCTATACCTGGTTTTATTCTGACCAGTTAACAAGTAACGTAACTTCCATGCTGGCCATATCATAGGTATAATAAATATATTGGATACTTTTGCAAGCGTTATTATGGCAACTTTTATTTGAAGTTCGCAAACGGCTGGGAAAAGACGTTATTTGAAATTGCGAAACAGTAATTTCCGAAATTGTTTATTTTGGCCGCATTTTGCACGGGATTTCACTAATTTGTGAGGATGAACGCTACTAAATGCGGCTGTAAAGAAAATCGACCTCCAGCGGCCGGTCGCTCCGTTTGTGCTTGCTCAGCTGGCACCTCAAAAATGCCAGGCCCCGACACCTTCAAGATACCAGCCGTTCCTAGCAGACCTCTCCAGACCAGCACAAAGACCAACCAGAACGAGAACAGAGAAGCTGTAGGCAAGCCAGAGCTGCAGAAACCGAAAGATGACAAGAAATCCTGGTCGCTCTCAGACTTCGACTTGGGTCGTCCATTGGGCAAAGGCAAGTTTGGAAATGTGTACTTAGCTCGCGAAAAGGTGTCCCACTACGTCGTAGCATTGAAGGTTCTCTTCAAAAGCCAGATCTTGGACTCATCAATAGAACACCAGGTTCGTCGAGAGGTCGAAATTCAGTGTAGATTGCGACACCCGAACATCCTGCGTATGTACGGCTACTTTCATGACGAGAAGAGAATTTATTTGATTTTGGAATATGCTAAGCATGGTGCTCTGTATAAGCTGTTGAAGGAACGCGGGCGTTTTGATGAAAAGACTGCTGCTATCTATGTCAGAGACTTGACCAAAGCCTTGATTTACTGCCATGCCAAAAAAGTTATTCACCGTGACTTGAAACCTGAGAATTTATTGGTTGGACACAACTGGGAACTCAAAATGGCTGACTTTGGGTGGTCAGTTCACTCACCGTCCTCTAGAAGAATGACTATGTGTGGAACTTTAGATTATTTATCACCAGAAATGGTTGAAGGAAGACCTCATAGCTATGCTGTAGATATCTGGAGTCTTGGAGTACTCTGTTATGAACTCTTAGTAGGTCTCCCACCATTTGACTCGATAGAGACTCATCAAACATACAAAAAGATTCGCTATGTGATACTGAAATACCCGGAATACATTTCTGAGACTGCTAAAGATTTGATCGGCAAGTTACTAGTCATAAATCCTGATCAAAGACTGCCGTTGGTAAATGTGTTACAACACCCTTGGATAACAGAGAATGCCCCGGATGGCACTCATCCACCAGATTTCAGTACCAAGCCCAAATTGGATCTTTAATTTTGAATGTACAGCCTTCATAATAATGAAATTTTTTGATGAAATAGTTTCTAAATGATTATGAAAATATTATTATGTCAATTTCTTAATTTTAATAATAGATTTTTGAATAGCTTATAAAATTATGATATCTTGGTTTAGGTATGTGAATCCTTAAAAAGACTAAAAAGTGACTGAAAAAAACATTTTAGATTTAATTTATTTTCACACAAGAGACAATCATGTTATAATTTAGCTTAATAATTTTATTTGTAGTTTTAATACATTGTTTATGTGTACTTTAATGCTTTTTATTTTTCTTCTTCATGTAGTAAATGTCTAGAGCATATTTATCAAAATTGGGGTCCCTTTTCACTATCCAGTGCCAGTGTATAAGTTCCCCAATCAAACACATCAAGCTCAAAAAATATCCTATAGCTAAAGCAATGAATGCTCCATATAACTTCTTCAAATTCATCAAAGCCTTGATTTCATCTTCACTGGTATCCAAAGACCTGATAGTATACATAGCATCATTTAGCCATTTTTCCACTAAACCCACTTCAACAATTCTTCTGATATACAGATCAGCTAAAGGTTTCAAAGGAGAATTCTTGTGAAATCCGACTGATATAGGTATGTTAACCACACAATCAGTCATAATGTGTAAATCCCTCTCACCTTCACTGGTTTGCATACTTTGTATAGATTCTGTAGCATTCATTGTTGAATTATCGAACTCATCTACATCCATTAGAACATTCTTTCTCTTAACACTAATGTATTTCAAAAACTCAGCGTTATCGTAGTAAGCGTAAGTTCCTTTCGCGACGTTCGCTGCAGCTTCAAAAGGGTCGTTTATCATCTCGAATCTTTGTCCTATCTTCTGTCCAACATCATCTAAAGACCCTTCGAAGAACTTCTTAGTTTCCGTCCCCCATCCACCGCAAGACACTTTGCTATCAACCAGCTCTCGCAAAGTATCGATGGTCACTCTTGGCATAGGATTGGCAAGTATGGCGGTCATACTGGCCCTGTACGATACCACAAGTAGGATGCAGTACAGCCAATACCACCCAGTCAAAAGCCTAATGGACCAGCCAGTAGGCAGCTTAGGTAGGGAGACGACAAGTAACATTCCGTAAGTGTACAGGATGCTGTTAATAATCTCTCCAAACAGGTACAAGCCGGGTTTCGCATCTGCAAAGTAAACAGTTCATTAGCATACTAATGTTAAGCGCAAAAAATAATAAACGAACTGTTTGTTAAGGCTTTGACCTTTAAGATAACGCAGTAGAAACCTTGTAACATATTCGTTACTTATCTTTTGAATAAAATAACAGTTTAATTACAGATACAAAAATGTTTGCAAGAGTTGTATCCAACACCATTGATGCTCTGCCTACCCCGTAAGTAAGAGTGAATATTAATTTCTTAGCGAAAAAAGAATCCAGCATTGCTATAACAGAAGCCAACTTCATACCAATATCGTCATCCTCTTCTTTAGCCATGAATCCAACTCTGTTTCTATTCCTCTGCTCTTTCTTATAATCCTGAAGATTCATGTAGAACCTCGCTAGGCCGTAGAATATCGCTCCGGTTATTAAAAGAACTAGGAGCACGGTAATCCACATGTATAACCTGTAAGAATATTAATTTGCTCTTTAGAGGGGGCCTAGACCACGCGGCAGGCTGAAAAAGCTGAAGAATTGTGGAATTCCCTTCCCGAAAACGTTCGACGAGCACCGTCTATTGAGACATTTAAAGAGCGAACAAGAAAGTTCTTAGAGAATAATAATTAGTTATTTATCCTATCTCCCATTAGCATAATATATATTAGTTTATTATAAATATATATATATTAGTTTACTTTATTTCTGTATTTATTTAGTAGTAAGATTAACTTAGTATGCACTATCCCGCTATCTGCTATGTAGTATCCTACTACCCAAAGGTTGTCTGGTAGAAATTGCTGCTTTAGCAATAAGCCGCCTATATTGTACTGTTTTGTTCCTTACTTTTCTGCTGTATGTATTTGTGTTTCTTTGTGCAATAAAGTATCTTGTATTGTATTGTAAAAGTGGACATGGAGGCAAAAGATGCTGAAGACTGAGCAAAGTGGAGTAGTCGAAGCCGAACCGTCATCACTGGGCGGCAAAAACACTAGGCAGAAGGAAGAGACGGAGAAACAGATGGTGACGAGGAAACTACATAGAGCAGGTAATTTTTCTCATAAGTCTTACTTGAATGGCAAAATCAGCGTCTTCCAAGAATTATCAGTCAGCGCTTCGGGTGTCAGGAAAGTCCAGCATTGTGAAGTATAAGGAATGCTCAAATCAGTCAACTCCAAATGATAAGGAGTATACTGCAGATTACCCAACGCCACATCGGCATGGCCATTGACCATTTCACCAAGAAGACCAGAAAAAGATCCATTGGCTTGCTTTTGACCCCATTTGTAGAGATCAACGTTTTCTGGTTGATAGAGCTTTGGCTCGAAATTCATTTTCTTGGCAAGTGTGTTGAGGATCTGAAACACAACAAAGCAGACATTTCAAACATTCAAATACTAAAAATGGACCAGAGAAATCCGATCCCGTAATGAAAACAGCCTCCGTGGTCTAGTGGCTAGTGCCATGGACTCCCGATCCGGAGGTCCTGGGTTCGATTCCCAGGGGGGAAACACAAAGTTGATATTTGAGAATTTATCACTTTTTGAATTTTTCCAGAGTTTGGTTAGGACATTGCAGGCAGAATCACCTGATTGTCCGAAAAGAAAAAGATTTCGTGCTCCGGAGGGCACGTTAAGCCGTCGGTCCCGGTCGCTGTCTTTGATAGTGGTCGTTACTCAAACCATGTCAGAGGCCTGGTAGTTGTGCTACTAGACGGTTTCAAAACTGACACCAGGGTTAATCGGGACGATAGACTCGATACCCACTCGACAGAAGAAGAAGATGAAAACAGCCTGTGGGAACCGCTCCACTTTGTCAGCTAGGTACTACTGAGCTAGGTATGTATACTTGATTTAGAAGAATAGTGTGGCTCACCTCTATTTCAACCCCACCAATTTTAGTCGTCTCATTATTCTTCAAAACCACAACAGACGGCACATGATCCAAATAAACAACATTCAAGATCTCCCCGTTCAAATTCCTCGTCTTATCATCAAACAGAGTCCTGTTGTACTGAAACCTTCCATTCCTCCAGATATCAGCTCTTCTTGGTACAAAAACGCCTCTGATAGGATTCGGGAAAGGCACAGTGGATAGGTCAAACCAGGATTTGCTCTTGATGTTGCCAGCGACTTGCTTATGGTGTCGTAGGAAGATTACGTTGACGATTCTCTTCCAGATGTAGTGGAGATCGCTCCGGAAGAGTCTGAAGTCGTGGAGTAGGATGTACTTCGCTCTTGTGTCGAGGACTCTGTGTCTGTGAAGGTGATGAACAAAATGAAGGTTTAGAGAATATTAGGTAATAGGTTCATACATACACACATATACATCACGCCTATATCCCTTATGGGGTAGGCAGAGCGTTAACGACCTAAACAAAAAGGTCGTTCCGGCACGTCTGACAAAGTTTGAGGGTTATTTAAGATAGATTTGTACGTATATTGCTGTAGTGTCAGGTTGTCAGCCCATCATCTAAATTGCAATATACTGAAACTCTCGGGTCCCTTAGCCGGTTTTTACAGCATGCTTTGGTGGAAATTCAGCTGGCACATTCTATATTTTTCTCCCACTCCCAGTCCAGCATGAAATTTTGAGAATGGATTAGGTAATAAGTAACTACCTATAACTTAACTGCCTCCGTAGTCCAGTGGTCAGTGCTATGTGCTTACGATCCGGAGGAACTGGGTTCGATTCCCAGGGGGGAACACAAAGTTCATATTTTGCAATTTATCACTGTGAGGTTTTCCCCAGTTTGGTTAGGATATTGCAGGCTGAATCACCTGATTTTCCGAAAAGTAAAAGGATTCCGTGCTTCGGAAGGCATGTTAAGCCGTCGGTCCCGGCCGCTGTCTTTGATAGTGGTTGTTACTCAAACCATGTCAGAGGCCTAATAGCTGTGCTACTAGGCGGTTTGTAAACTGACACTAGAGTTCATCTGGTCGTTGTTCCGACTAGAGAATCCACTCGCTAAGAAGAAGAACTTTTACTATACTTTTCCATGCTAGACTGGGCGGGCGCGATAGAAAATCATATAATGTTCCAGCTACTTCTCTTCCTGGTCGTCCTGTAGAGATTAATGGAGGAAGACGAGGGTTTCGGTAGGTATATTGCAATTTAGGCGAATGGCTGAATGACAACGTAACACTATAGCAATAAATGGCAATAGATACTCAGTTTGTTCTTTCTAAAAGGTCCTCAAACCTTATCATAGGTTGCTTATGAGGTTGTTGACGCTCTGCCTATTCTGCAAATATTTATTTTATTTAAATCGATACTTACTTGTCGCCGACAAGAGAGAGCCCGATGGTGTAGTGGATAGGGCCGCTGCCTCCTGAGCGGGAGGTCGTGGTTCGAATCCCACCACGTACCAATGTGTTTTTCGGTTTTCGAATTTCATATGTACGTTTATTCGGTGCTTTTTCCGTGCTTCGGAAGGCACGTCAAGCCGTTGGTCCCGGTTAATATCGTTTAATACCGTAGATATTAGTCGTTAAGCCATATCAGAGGCCAGTGCTAAGCATTGGCGGCTTGAAATCTCTGACCTAATCTAGGTTTGGGTCTGGTTTCTCTTCTGGGTTGCGGAGGCCAGATGGCAGTCGCTCTGTGTAAAAACCAGTACCCTCGTTCAATCCCCTAGATTAGGAAGCCGACCCCGAGAGATACGGGTTAAGGCTAGGGAGATGATGACTTACTTGTCGCCGAATTTAAGCAGTCTAGTTGTTTGTAGAGTATTAGCCAGAAGAATTACGTAAACGTTGCATCCTTCTTTCCTCACTTCTCGTAAAGATTCTAAAGTATCGTAGTTTGGCGATAGAAGATCTTCGTATTCTTCTACCACAGTCTGGAAAAGAGTGAGGTAGGTATTTTTTTTTAATTATTTCAATTGGGTTTGTCTTAACTTTAGACTCTAGCTCACCGTCACAGAGTCGACGATGGAGCGAGCTCACCCAGAAAAAGCCTGTCATGACACTTAAACCAAAGGTAGTTAGGTACGTCAAAAATTTCACACGAGCGGGATACGAACCCGCTGTCACGCCGATCCATGCCCGCCAGGTATAACCAATTGAGAGATCAAACCATCCGGTGTGGTCTTCTTATCTTTAAACGGTGACCGACTTCGACATATGCTCCAATATAATAATTAATCTTCCATCTTGATTATGATTTAGATGGATGCATGATACAGCACAAAAGCCATTGCGATCTATTGTTTTGTATATGTGTAGCTTATCTTCTGTCTTACAATTATTTTGCGATTCCTGTATTGTACTAACTAACCTAACCAAACTGACCCCTTAAAATCATTACCTACACAAACACCTACCATAACATAAGGAACTCTTCTCGTCCTTTTAAACAGTGCCCCCTCGAACACATTCAAGTACACTGGATCACATATAAACGCGACGCAGGTGACGTCATGTTTCTTTATCAGACCGTTAAGAAGGTCTATAAGGATAAATTCTAGGTCTTTGTCCTCTTGCAGCTCTTTGGAGATCGCGTTGATGTCGGCTTTGGTAATAGACCTGGAAAAAAGTAGGTAGAGAAAGTACTTATTTAGAAATCCAGTAATAGTACATTATTGCAAAGGCAGCGAAATAGGCAATTGCAGGTCGAGTATAAGTTTGAAGGCCGAGCCGCAGGCGAGGACTTCAATGATACGAGACAGGCAATTGCCATTTCGGCCGAGGCATATATAGTGCTTTTCTTAAAAAAATGCAAGGAAATAAAAAAGGGCCTTTTTCATAATAAATTTAATTAATTTTAAAAGTTACATTACTCATGTTAGGACAGTTATTGAACGAAAATGTTATTGTTTTTCCAGGCACATTTATGTTCGTTTGTTGTATTTCTTTTCACTTTCAGAATCATCGGAACTCATTTTAATTTATGTTTATTAACAAAATAATTAACAACGAACTCCGCTTTATGGCCAATTTACTTTTTTATTTTACAGTTTGGTCCGAAAGGTAAACGCATCTGTGGCTATACAGCCACGAGAACGCAATGTGTACGATAGATGAAAGAGTTCTAAATTCAAACAGCACGCCGTTTCATACAACATTGCAGGCGCGCTCTTCGTTCCAAATTCAAAAAACGCGCCGGGAAGTGATTTTGATTTTTTAGTCTACGTAAATATGATACTTCGCGTGTTCTTTATTCAAAAATAAAGACAATATTTACGCGCATGTTTAAGAAAAGTATTTTAAAAACCTCCATATGACTGGCTTGGTTGGTTGGGGTGGGCTAACAGAAGGCTAACAGAGTGTTATTTTTATTATTTTGTGTGTTCCTCTTTGGAAACGAAACCAAGATGCCCGAATCCAGAGGCCAAGTCTCAGACCAAATCACAGGAAGCATTTTTTAAAATGAAATTAAAATTAAATAAAAGACATACATTTGTACTTACATAAACAACATCACTAGTAGAGATATAACACATTTTTTCGCCATCACTTAGAAAACAACTTCAATGCTACAGTTAAACTTATACTTACTATTACAACGGAACACCTACCATAGTTCCCACTACCAATTTTCAACACAGCAATCTTTTACTTTTGAACAGAACAACTTGTAATTTACTATCCTGACGGAATGATTGACAAGTCTCATTCAGTATTCAAGTTCAATTAGAAACTACATTTGGTTTCAGGGAACGTAAATTAGTTTCATTAAACATTTACAAGAGTTTAAAAATTGGGGTACAGTCAGCTAAACAAGTGTTTTCATGTAATGCATTTTATTAAAACATCTTTGGTAATTCGTCAAAATATTTATTCATTCTTTATGGATGTTGTAAATAAAATAAAAACAATATGAATAAAACGATAAATGCACCACTAGCCTGAATTGAATCAATAAAGTTTTCTATACACATTGTTGTAAAAACTTATATTAAAAACAAAAAATAAAACTACAACCATTATTGTTCATTTATTTAAAATTATATTTATCACATGATACTTTCTTATATCTACGACTATAATAGAAACCGCATCCCATAACAACAACTATTATGTATAATTAAATAATTATTATTGTATAAATATATATTTGCTTTAAAAAAAATAAGTACTTACGCCTACCCCATTAGGGATAAAGGCGTGATTATATGTATGTATGTATGTAATAAGTACTTAGTACAGATGAAAATTACTCAGTAAGTATACTAAGTAAATAATTTATATTTTATTCTAAATTCTATAAATTTTAAGGCAAGTTTATTAAAAACACATTATGCTCTTCTAGTATTTATAAATCATTGGTCTACATAAATGTTGTCAATAACAGCTGCATAGAACACCCTTATTAGTAATATATTTTTGTACTGATTTTGATTTAGGTAGTTTTTATTTGTTCAGTTATACCTATGTATTATGAATATGTGATTGTATATTCTACTAAAATAATGTAATATTTGTTCAGTTTTATTGTGATTATGACTGAATATCCTACTAAAGTAAAGATACTTGTTTATAGCTTGGATGGCGTCTGCCAGTACACGACGTCACTCCACCACTCTGGTCTAGTCATAATGCCCGGGTACGTTATGTAAGAAACTAGACTGGATGGTATTGTTTAATCATTTGTTCAGTTTTATTGTGATTTTGACTGATTATCCTAATAAAACATAGATACTTGTTTATAGTCACTCCACCATCGATGTGATTGTTTAATCATTTGTTCAGTTTTATTGCGATTATGACTGAAACTCCTAATAAAACATAGATACTTGTTTATAGTCACTCCACCATTGATGTGATTGTTTAATCATTTGTTCAGTTTTATTGCGATTATGACTGAAACTGATAATAAAACATAGATACTTGTTTATAGTCACTCCACCATTGATGTGATTGTTTAATCATTTGTTCAGTTTTATTGCGATTATGACTGATTATCCTAATAAAACATAGATACTTGTTTATAGTCACTCCACCATCGATGTGATTGTTTAATCATTTGTTCAGTTTTATTGCGATTTTGACTGAAACTCCTAATAAAACATATATACTTGTTTATAGTCACTCTAACATCGATGTGATTGTTTAATCATTTGTTCAGTTTTATTGTGATTTTGACTGAATATCCTAATAAAACATAGATACTTATTTATAGTCACTCCACCATCGATGTGATTGTTTAATCATTTGTTCAGTTTTATTACGATTATGACTGAAACTCCTAATAAAACATAGATACTTGTTTATAGTCACTCTACCATCGATGTGATTGTTTAATCACTTGTTCAGTTTTATTGTAATTTTGACTGAAACTCCTAATAAAACATAGATACTTGTTTAAAGTCACTCTACCATCGATGTGATTGTTTAATCACTTGTTCAGTTTTATTGTAATTTTGACTGAAACTCCTAGTAAAACATAGATACTTGTTTATAGTCACTCCACCATCGATGTGATTGTTTAATCACTTGTTCAGTTTTATTGTGATTTTGACTGAAACTCCTAATAAAACATATATACTTGTTAATAGTCACTCCACCATCGATGTGATTGTTATTCATTTGTTCAGTTTTATTGTGATTTTGACTGAAACTCCTAATAAAACATATATACTTGTTTATAGTCACTCCACTATCGATGTGATTGTTTAATCATTTGTTCAGTTTTATTGTGATTATGACTGAAACTCCTAATAAAACATAGATACTTGTTTATAGTCACTCCACCATCGATGTGATTGTTTAATCATTTGTTCAGTTTTATTGCGATTTTGACTGAAACTCCTAATAAAACATAGATACTTGTTTATAGTCACTCCACCATCGATGTGATTGTTTAATCATTTGTTCAGTTTTATTGCGATTTTGACTGAAACTCCTAATAAAACATAGATACTTGTTTATAGTCACTCTAACATCGATGTGATTGTTTAATCATTTGTTCAGTTTTATTGTGATTTTGACTGAATATCCTAATAAAACATAGATACTTATTTATAGTCACTCCACCATCGATGTGATTGTTTAATCATTTGTTCAGTTTTATTGCGATTTTGACTGAAACTCCTAATAAAACATAGATACTTGTTTATAGTCACTCCACCATCGATGTGATTGTTTAATCATTTGTTCAGTTTTATTGCGATTTTGACTGAAACTCCTAATAAAACATAGATACTTGTTTATAGTCACTCCACCATCGATGTGATTGTTTAATCATTTGTTCAGTTTTATTGTGATTATGACTGTAACTCCTAATAAAACATAGATACTTGTTTATAGCTTGGATGGTGCATATGTCTGCCAGTACACGACGTCCCTCCACCACTCTGGTCTGGTCATACTTCCCGGGTACGTCATAAAGCTGGACTGAATGTGCTTGTAGGCCTGGAAGAGAAAAACAACAGTTTATAAGATACTAGCGATCCGCCCCGGCTTCGCACGGAAATTATCAGTGTTTCTCTACTATATTATGCATGTATTATACATATAAACCTTCCTCTTGAATCGCTCTATCCATTAAAAGAAACCGCATCAAAATCCGTTGCGTAGTTTTAAAGGTTTATGCATACATAGGGATATAGGGACAGAGAAAGCGACTTTGTTTTATACTATGTAGTGAAGATAAGATAAAAGAATATGCCTTATCGTACAGAAAAGACACAAGAAAAAAAAAACAAAGTATAGTAGTACAAATAGGTGGCCTTATTGCAGAAATTTCTTCCAGGCAACCTTAGGACACAGGAAAATAAAAGATGAAATATTAGAAATAACAAATCAAAACTTCAACCGCTGCCGGGAAAAAAAAATAACTTAGAAAATAAAAGTTGACTAGTGGGCTGGTTAAGCTACTTAAGTGTACTTATATAATAATTTAAAATTAATAACAGGAAATAGTCATATATAAAAATTATTTATACCTTCATTTATATTATATATTTAGTTTATAGATTTATTTTGGAGGATTATCTAGTAGTTCCTTACTGGACTATAAGCGATAGATAAAAATACAAACCATACGTAGTTCTAAATGAACCTCGAACGTCAGGCCTTTTTTGGCCGTTGATTATCTACCTAGCTCAGCTACCAACGTAGCTAAGAGTTGGAATTGTAAATAAATACACGCATAAAATAAAGATAAACTTAGTTTTATTTTCTTTCACGCTTAGACGATACCAGCACATACGCCATATTGATAAAGTACAAGACAGAGATAGCTATAATGAAGTCATACACTTTCTTTCTCTTTTCATTACATTGCGTTCCGTTCATACAACTTTAACACCCCCTCTCAATGTAATAAAAAGAATAATAAAATACAGAACACTATTACATTAATGAAACTGAAACTGAACTACTACCTATCTATAGTACTAACTACATACTAACTCAGAAAGAAAACTTTATATGACACATAACTATTCAAAAAATTATACCACATCCTACTATGAATTTCAACAATAATTCTTTCTTTAAAGGTTTTGTGAACATGTCTGCAATTTGTTCATTAGTACACAAATACTTAACACATATTTTGTTACAGTTTATAAGCTCTCTTACGAAATGATGTTTCACATCAATATGCTTCAATCTTTTAACACTGTTAGTGTTTGCAATTGAGATGGCTGATTGATTATCACAAAATATATTTACTGGGGTTACATTACTCATGTTAAATTCTTGAAGCATATTAACTAACCAACATGCCTCACTACATGTCATACTTAAAGAAACATATTCAGCCTCTGTGGAGGACAGACTCACAGTGGTTTGTTTTTTAGAACACCATGATATTAAACAATTTGAATATAAAAAACAGTATCCAGTAGTGGATTTTCGCTCTTTGAGATCACCCCCCCAATCAGCATCGCAATAACCTATCATACTTTCACTACTGTTACGCTTATAAATTAATTTAAAGTTTATTGATTGCTTGACATATCGTAAAACTCTTTTCAAAGCTACTAACAGCATGTCACTAGCACGGTCTTGATATCGACTCAGTACTGACAAAGCCACACAAAGATCAGGCCTTGTTCCTGATACAGCATACATCAAGCAGCCAATAATCTGTCTACAAAGATTTTCAACATTTTTATTTTTTTTACATTCATTTTGAAGCAACAATGTATTAAAGTTTGGGTCCATAGGGGTAGATATGGGTTTACAATCATACATATTAAACCTTTTTAATACATTTTCTAAATATTTCTTTTGAGACAATTCTGTTATTCCTGTATTTAAATTTTGGTTCACATTTATTCCCAAAAAATCTGATATCAATCCTAAATCTTTCATCTTAAACTCCTGATGTAATACTGCCTTGAGATCTTCAATTTGTTTGGAATTACTACCAAAAATTAACATGTCGTCAACATACAACAGAACATACATTTTGTCTTCACTATTACATTTTGAATACAGACAAGAATCACAGTGTGACCTTTTAAAACCCTCTCTCATCATTATAGAATTAAATTTGTCATTCCATGACTTAGGTGACTTTTTAAGTCCATATAAAGCTTTATTTAGTTTTACAAAATTCTTACCATTCTCATATGCCCCTTCTGGTAAACTGATGTACACATTATCATTTCCTATCTCCCCATACAAAAAGGCTCCTGTCACATCCATTTGAAACACTGGTAAATTTAATTTTGTAGCTACAGCCAAAAATAACCTGAAAGTTGCTAACTTGGCCACTGGTGCATAAATTTCGTCCAAACTTAGGTCATCTTTCTGTTCGAAGCCCCTAGCCACTAACCTAGCCTTATACTGCACAGTTCCTTCAGTCTGTTTGATTTTAAACACCCACTTGCTACTTATCACTTTTTCACTTTTTGGCACTTCACATATTTTCCAAGTGTCATTGTCTTTCAGCGTTTGTAGTTCCTTCCTGATTGCTTCTTGCCACTCACAAGCATCTGGTCTCTTCATGGCTTCTTCGTAGGACGTAGGGTCTTCTGTTGACAAAGTCACATTGTTACACCTATAAAACTGGGTCGGCTTCCTAACTCGCTGACTCCGGCGAAGCACAGGAACTTCCACTTCACCTTGACTCGAATCACTGTGATTGTCACTCGTACATGGCTCATACAGGCTATCTTCTGACTCACCCTGCAAAGTGCTGTCAGTATCCTCAGTAGTGGCAGAAGGTTTGTCCTCTTCCCTTTCCTGTTCCGGCACTTGATCATCTTCTTCACATGTACATAGCTCCACAGTGCTCTCCTGTAGCTGAATATTCACAGACTGTTCCTGCGGCTTCAACCTCTCATCAGCTTGCTCAGGTAAGAAAACTAAATCTCTTCTAGTATCAACTATGTTTTTGTTTGGAAAATACACTCTGTAGCCTTTTGTAGTTTCTCCATATCCTACCATAATTCCCTTTTCTCCTTTAGGATCCCATTTTCTTCTATTTTGTTTGGGAATATGGACAAACAGGGGTGTTCCAAAAATTTTGAGGTTATGTATTTCAAAGACTTTGTTTGTCCATAATTCAAATGGAGTTTTACCTGCAATGGAGCTCATACCAATTCTGTTAATAGTGAAAGCAGCAGTGTTGACCGCTTCAGCCCACAATATCTTGGGTAAATTCTTTGCTAACAACATAGTCCTTGCCGCTTCCACCAAAATTCTATTTTCCCTCTCAGCTACTCCATTTTGTTCTGGTGTGTATGCCACTGATGTCTGATGGATGATCCCTTTTGACAGTAGAAACTCCCGAACCTCCTTGTTTACAAACTCTGTCCCATTGTCACTGCGAAAGAATTTTACATTATTTCCTGTTTCATTCTCGGCCTGATTTATGAAATTTTGAACACAGTACTTTATCTCACTCTTTTCTTTGACAAAGTAAACTGTTCTGTACTTTGAGAAACCATCTTTAAATACAACAAAGTATCTCGAACCTCCAACTGAAGTTTCCTCCATGGGGCCACAGGTGTCAACGTTGATTACTTCACAGGTTCTTGATAATTTCGTGTCACTGATAGGGTATGGCAAGCGATGAATTTTCCCCTTCAAACAGCTCTCACATTTAAATGATGTCGATTCGCTTACATCAACTGAGTTGTTTTTCAATATGTTTCGAACGTAATCAACATTTTGATGCGCCATTTTCTCATGCCACTCACGTAAACTAAGTTGAGCAACTGCTGTATTCGCTTCTCCCCTGGGCAATTCACGAAATTTTAACCAATAATTCGTTCCGATGCGATCACCGACGGCCATTATTTTGCCTTGTTTGTAAAATTTACAAATATCTCTTTCGGTCACCATTTTGTATCCTTTCTGTGCAACAACAAAGACCGAGAACAGATTATTTATCAAATCAAGGACGTAGAGTACTTCGTCTATGGTCGTGTCAATCCATTCACTCCCGTTTGATACTTGCAGCGCCATCTGTCCGTATCCGTGCACTTGTACTGTCGATCCATTTCCTAGAGTGACCGTTCGTCCCATGCCTTCCAAACTTGTGTATGTTGTAAAAAACTCACGTTCACGGCTCATGTAATCACTCGCTCCAGAGTCAGCTAACCACATACTTTTATAACTTTCATCATGATGAGGATCCTGAGAACTTGTCGCGACGAATGCATTAGACATTTTTGAGTTCACTTTACGGTCTTTTTCCTTTTTGTACCGACACTGACTTTTAAAATGTCCAGTTTTGTTACAAAAATAACACCTTTGTTCTGAACTGTTACCGTCCGAATTACGCTGATTGTCTCTATATTTCACATTAAAGTTATTTTTGCATTCACTTTGGAAATGTCCAATCTTGTTACACTTGAAACATTTTTTGTTGTTTTTTCTAGCGACAAAGAAAGCTGATGACGATGGCTGAGAATCGCTATTATTTTTATGTATCCTTTCTTCTTCTATTAGCAATCTAGACACCAGGTTTTCAATTGTTTGTTTCTCTTCTGATGCCGACTCCCAAGCGGACACAAAATGTTTATATTGTTCTGGTAACGTCATCAATATTTTTGTGATAACGAACTTGTCCGATATTTCCTCACCTAGCTGTTTTAACTGATTTTGCAACTCCTGTATCTTTGATAAAAATATAGACATTTCTGTGCCTGGCTCATATTTGAATTGAAAGAATCTTTGTTGTATCATATGAATGCTTGTTTCAGATTTTTGTTCGTAAACAGCCAGTAATTTTCTCCACATCTCTGCTGAAGTGTTGCAAGATATTATATGTAACATAGCCTCCTCGGACATCCGCATCACTATTATGGTTTGGGCTTTGCCATCCATTGTCTCCCAGCGTGTTCTTTCAGCGTCATCCTCGGGTTTTACTGCTGTTCCATCGACAACATCGATCAATTTCTGACCCCGCAGCATAACTGTAGTTTGAAACTTCCAAATGTTCCAATTTTTCGTGCCCTCGAGCTTAAGTCCAGGTAAACCACCTTGTGCTGAGTCCATCGTGTAGTGTTATCTCCTGTAGACCTTCCTGCCTTGTTTAATTTCTCGAACAAGTTATTCCGCCTCGACGAACGGTTAACCTCAAAGACCAACACCGCAGTGCACCACGCGGTTCCGTTCTTTCGTCGATGTATTTTGCTCACAGTATTCACCGATTTATACGTGCATTTACTTTCCCCGGTCTGATTATATGTCTGGGCCCATAACCAGTTGGAATTGTAAATAAATACA
The DNA here is from genome assembly GCA_949820665.1 of Scrobipalpa costella. Lineage (NCBI taxonomy): Eukaryota > Metazoa > Arthropoda > Insecta > Lepidoptera > Gelechiidae > Scrobipalpa > Scrobipalpa costella. Next base: position 2,465,824 of record OX463306.1, read on the forward strand.
CGCATAAAATAAAGATAAACTTAGTTTTATTTTCTTTCACGCTTAGACGATACCAGCACATACGCCATATTGATAAAGTACAAGACAGAGATAGCTATAATGAAGTCATACACTTTCTTTCTCTTTTCATTACATTGCGTTCCGTTCATACAACTTTAACACTAAGTAAGTAAGTAGTATCTTATTTCAACTTTAAACTAACCTCTCCATCGGACATTCCCAGAATGGAATTGAGGCACCAGTCGGGCGGTGCCAAGGTGTCAGCCAGAGACACAGCTTGCGGGGCCACTGCGGAACACAGGTTGAGGATACCCTCACGCAGCAGTAGGCCCTGGTCTTTTGTGAAGAAACCACCCTGGAAATAATAGACCGTGATGGATGAGAACAAAAAGTTTTTTTTTAATCCATCCAGCCAACTTAACGTCAACAAAATAAATTACAATACTAAAGTAAAAAAGTAACATACATACATATAATCACGCCTTTATCCATAATGGGGTAGGCAGAGCATTGAGGGTTACTTAAGATAGATTTGTAAGCATATTCCTGTAATCACAGGTTCTCAGCCCATCGCCTAAATTACAATATACTGAAACCATCGGATCCCTTAGCTGGTTTTTACAGCATGCTCGGAAGGAAATGCAGCTGGCACATTCTATGTTCTTCATTCGCTCCCAGTCCAGAATGGAAGAAAGACATAGTAAAAACTTACAATATACAAGGTGGCCATATGTCTCTCCAACATGAACGCTCCGTAAAGAGATACAAGCTTCAACAGCACGGCACGGCATGCCGGGTCCTCAAATTCCATCGCGGTGCGGTAGAAATGGTTCACTATGAAATTCTGCAACAAACAAAGTAAAAAAAATAAAACGATGCATTCAAAATGCTATCAATTCACGTCCAAGGCTCATTGACTTTATAAAAGGGTGTCGGGTTTGACACATTTGACTAGTTTTTGAAATGACATCAGAACTAAGGATCCTAGTTACGGCACCAAAAAGTAGATGTCATCCTAGGCACGGCACCAATAAGTAGTTAATATCCTGGTCACGGCACCAAAAGGTAGTGAACATCCTGGCTACGGCACCAAAAAGTAGTTAACATCCTGGTCACGGCACCAAAAGGTAGTGAACATCCTGGCTACGGCACCAAAAAGTAGTTAACATCCTGGTCACGGCACCAAAAGGTAGTGAACATCCTGGCTACGGCACCAAAAAGTAGATGTCATCCTAGGCACGGCACCAATAAGTAGTTAATATCCTGGTCACGGCACCAAAAGGTAGTGAACATCCTGGCTACGGCACCAAAAAGTAGTTAACATCCTGGTCACGGCACCAAAAGGTAGTGAACATCCTGGCTACGGCACCAAAAAGTAGATGTCATCCTAGGCACGGCACCAATAAGTAGTTAATATCCTGGTCACGGCACCAAAAGGTAGTGAACATCCTGGCTACGGCACCAAAAAGTAGTTAACATCCTAGGCACGGCACCAATAAGTAGTTAATATCCTGGTCACGGCACCAAAAGGTAGTGAACATCCTGGCTACGGCACCAAAAAGTAGTTAACATCCTGGTCACGGCACCAAAAGGTAGTGAACATCCTGGCTACGGCACCAAAAAGTAGTTAACATCCTGGTCACGGCACCAAAAGGTAGTGAACATCCTGGCTACGGCACCAAAAAGTAGTTAACATCCTGGTCACGGCACCGATAAGTAGTTAACATCCTGGTCTCGGCACCAAAAAGTAGTACAAAATCCTGGTCACGGCACCAAAAGGTAGTGAACATCCTGGTTATGACATCAGAAAGTAGATGACATCCTGGTCTTGGCACCAAAATGTAGTCAAAATTCTGTTTTCGCCACCAAAAAGTAATTGACTTGACCTCCTATGCACGGCATCAAAAAGTAGTTAACATCCAGGCTACGGCACAAAAAATAGTTAACATCCTGGTCACGGCACCAATAAGTAGTTAACATCCTGGTCACGGCACCAATAAGTAGTTAACATCCTGGTCACGGCACCAAAAGGTAGTCAAAATCCTGTTTTCGCCACCAAAAAGTAGTTTACTTGACCTCCTATGCACAGCACCAAAAAGTAGTTAACATCCTGGTCACAGCACCAATAAGTAGTTAACATCCTGGTCACGGCACCAAAAGGTACTGAACATCCTGGCTACGGCACCAAAAAGAAGTTAACATCCTGGTCACAGCACCAATAAGTAATTAACATCCTGGTCACGGCACCAAAAGGTACTGAACATCCTGGCTACGGCACCAAAAAGAAGTTAACATCCTGGTCACAGCACCAATAAGTAATTAACATCCTGGTCACGGCACCAAAAGGTACATCCTGGCTACGGCACCAAAAGGTAGATGACATTCTGTTCTCGGCACCAAAATGTAGTCAAAATCCTGTTTTCGCCACCAAAAAGTAGTTTACTTGAACTCCTATGCACGGCACCAAAAAGTAGTTAACATCCTGGCTACGGCACCAAAAAGTAGTTAACATCCTGGTCACAGCACCAATAAGTAGTTAACATCCTGGTCACGGCACCAAAAGGTAGTGAACATCCTGGCTACGGCACCAAAAAGTAGTAAACATCCAAGTCACGGCACCAAAAGGTAGTGAACATCCTGGCTATGGCATCAGAAAGTACATTACATCCTGGTCTCCGCACCAAAAAGTTGTCAAAATCCTGTTTTCGCCACCAAAAAGTAGTTTACTTGACCTCCTATGCACGGCACCAAAAAGTAGTTAACATCCTGGCTACGGCACCAAAAAGTAGTTAACATCCTGGTCACAGCACCAATAAGTAGTTAACATCCTGGTCACGGCACCAAAAGGTAGTGAACATCCTGGCTACGGCACCAAAAAGTAGTAAACATCCAAGTCACGGCACCAAAAGGTAGTAAACATCCTGGCTATGGCATCAGAAAGTACATTACATCCTGGTCTCCGCACCAAAAAGTTGTCAAAATCCTGTTTTCGGCACCAAAAAGTAGTTGACTTGACATCCTAGGCACGGCACGCTATTCTATTATGCTATTCCTTACCTCTCCATAAACCACAGACAGTGTAACCGCGTTGAAGGACTGCGATTCGTTCTTGGCCTCCAGATTGCTTTTCCCGGCGCTACGTAGCTGCATCACCTTGTCGTGGGTCATCTTGAGCATGTAGCCCGTCAGCCATTTGTACATGTAGCACACATCTGGGGAGAGAAGTATATTGTTAAAGTAACATTGACATTGCGATGGTACATTTTGTTTTTATAAATTTAACGAACTTTCCGGCGAACCCTTGGTCAGATTAAATCGCCAAATAAGTCTAAAACTGTTTATATAACAACTACAATTAGCGGCAGCAACCGAGATCGATGGCTTAACGCTCTCTCCGAAGCACAGAATATTTTTTCTTTGTTATACCAGGTGTAAGTGACAGCGTCCCGCAAACTGGTAGGGATTGCTCAGTCATTAATACTGAACAACTTCCATCAGGATTCTCTTTCAGGAAGTGAAAAAAAAATGGCTTTGCAAAACATTGTAAGGAAAAGCCATTTTTTTTCACTTCCTGAAACAAAATATACATAGTGGAGCAACCGCTATCAGTTTGCGGGTCGATGTCCCTTACACCCGGTATGCCAGATTTCACTTTCAAAATATCTGTGAAGTAATTTTTGAACTTTGCAGTAATAGATACGGGATAAGGCTAGGGAGATGATGACTTACTAGCAGGTTCAATAAGCTGTTCGATAGTATTCCACTTGCAAGTCTCCGTCAAAGTCCTATCAACATTGGTCAAGAACTCCAGTGACCCATATGGAGTATCTTCTTGAGTGATCTTCTGCCTTTTTCCCCACACGTTGATGAGCCAGTTGCTGGCCTGCTGCAGGAGAAGACTGTTCTCGCCTTCATAGGTGCAGTTGGCGTCATTGTCGTTGCGTAGGTCGCCGATTCTTGCCGCTGTAAATAGAAATATCAGTAAAGCGTAATAGTCAGTTTGATTCCAAAATAAGGAAAAAATAAAACTATTGTAATCAGAGTTTTGCCTGAAAGTCAGAAATTGCAAACTCGACATAAGAAACTGTCGACGAAATTCGTTAACGAGTCTGTAGTCTAGCCCTCACGCTATCGCTATGTTTGTATTTTGCGGTACAATACAATACGCAGCTTACGTTGTACTTCGCGAGACCTCACGCATTTGTCACGCGTCAGCCGCATAACACCTCACGCAAAGCAGCTACCTATCAGCAATTACGACCCCATTCGGATTGTTTGAGTTTCATATTATGTCTTTCGGGTTGAAGAATGCGGCTCACACATTCCAACGGTTTATCGGCGGTTGGTGAAGGTCTTATATTTTTTCTGCACCATTCGAACACACCGCATTACGCTACGAACTTGGAAATCTAAAAAAAGTCGTCTCGTAAAAAAGCCTACCTTTCAAGTATCCGTGTCCGCCGCAAGATTCCCTGCAGTTCTGTATGCCGTCGCGTGCGGTCCAACCACATACGGGCTTTACTGCCGATGAGAGGGCGTGCAGTTCGATTCCCTTTCCTGCTGCGTTATCGTCTATGCCTGTCAAGTCCAAAACGTATTAATTTTGTAAAAAAAATATGCATTGATTAAAAATAGACAATAAAAAACGAGACTTTTAAAGTATAATACACTACAACTTACCCATAAATCGGTTGATCGAAAGTATGATGTGTATTTTTCCGAACCAGTTGCAGAATACGCGGAGAGCGTATGTTGCGGCCAAGTAGGGCAGGAGACGAATTTGCTGCAAACAACATGTTTATAATTATGTACTTAGATAGACGATTAAATAGCTTTGTCAATTGGTTATTTTAGGCCGTGGATTTTTCAAGAGTGAACTTTGGCTTCTGTCCACCGCTGTTTCATCTTCAATTCGCGTCAATTAAAGACGAAACAGTGGTGGAAGCAGTTGCAAACCAACTGTTAAACCTACCAAATGTGCAAAACAAAGTGGATTTTTGCGTATTAGAAGTAATCAAAGCGTTTGCGATCCATTCCCCCACTCAAATTATTTATTATTATTACGCAAAAATAATTTAGTTTAAAGATACGCAAAATGCATTATTACAACATAATGTTATTAAGTTAATTAAGTTTTAGATTAAGGAGGAATGTGCAGTGCCAAGACAAACCTTTTAAGGATTAATGGTACTAAGAATATGATGTATGTAGAATATTTTATTTTGGAAAGAAATAAATAAAAAGTAGGGCAGTCGCGTGCCGATAAATCTCTTTCCAATCTCGTCCATATTTGAAAATTTACCTGTTGCTGATATTCTAAAACAGCTGTTTCTTCGGTGGAGTTTTCTGGCCCGAACTGCCTTCTAACAGCCGAGTAGCGCACCGCGATCACTATAGCCTTCTGAAGGTAGTTTGTTGATATACTTGTGATGTGAACTCGACCTCCTGAAAAATAAGAGTATTTAAATTACAGTTGGTTTTACGCTAATATTGTAAATATCTTCTTGCTGCTTGCTACTTCCATGCTGGCCTGGGAGCGGAAGAAAAACATAAAATGTGCCAGCTGCATTTCCTCCCGGGCATGCTGTAAAAACCAGTTAAGGGGTCCGAGTGTTTCAGTATATTGTAATTTAGGCGATGGGCTGACAACCTGTCACTAAGCAATATACCTTCAAATCTATATTAAATAACCCTCAAAGCTTTGTCAGATGTGGCGAAACGATCTTTGTTTTGGTCGTTTACGCTCTGCCTACCCCATTAGGGATAACGGCGTGACTATATATATGTATGTATGTTGTAAATATCATACCGTCGATACCCAGTCACTCTTTGCTACAAAGTCATAACATAACATAAAAATACTTGATTGCACGTAAGAATACAAATCATACAACACAACAGAAAACAACAAAAGACAAGTACAACATCGTCGTCGTCTCAGCCGATAGAAGTCCACTGCAGGACATAGGCCTCCCCCAAGGACCTCCACGATGATCGGTCTAGCGCCTTCTGCATCCAGCAGCTTCCCGCGACCTTCACCAGATCGTCGGTCTACCTTGTGGGAGGCCTGCCTACGCTGCGTCTACCGTGCCAAGGCAGCCACTCCAGGACTTTCCTACCCCAGCGGGAGTCGGTCCTGCGAGCAATGTGCCCCGCCCACTGCCACTTAAGTTGAGCCCACTGCCACTTAAGTACAACATAGGCGGTCTTATTGCTAAGGTAGCAATTTCTTTCAGGCAACCTTTTTGTGAAAGAAAAATGCGTAGCGGTAAGCAGGATAGTGCAAACCTAGTCAAATAAGTATCCTAAATACATTACATTACATATAATACATAAACTAAGTACAAGCTACTACACAGATATTTGTTAAATAAACTAATGCATAATATATAATAACTAATGGAAGATAGGATAATGCAAACTACAATCAGAACTAGACAAAGGAAATGACAGCAACAGTATCTATAGCACAGTAAGTCATCCCAAAACAACGTCTAAAGTTTGAGCATCAGTGGGCGCAGGGCAGTAGTTCGCGTGTATTAACTTCCCGCATAGATTCAAGATCACTTCGATTAACTGCCTCGGTGGTCTAGTGGCTAGTGCCATGGACTCCCGATCCGGAGGTCCTGGGTTCGATTCCCAGGGGGGAAACGCAAAGTTGATATTTGAGAATTTATCACTTCGTGATTTTTTTCCCAGTTTGGTTAGGACATTGCAGGCTGAATCACCTGATTGTCCGAAAAAGGAAAAGATTTCGTGCTTAGGAGGGCACCTGGTCGCTGTCTTTGATAGTGGTCGTTACTCAAAACCATGTCAGAGGCCTGATAGTTGTGCTACTAGGCGGTTTAAAAGCTCTGATACCAGGGTTCATCGGGTCGATAGACTCGATACCCACTCGACAGAAGAAGACTTCGATAAAAGCCAATTATTGACAAGACCCTACAAAACTAGATAACATAACATAACATAAAAATACTTTATTGCACGTAAGAACACAAATCATACAACACAACAGATAACAACAAAAAACAAGTACAACATAGGCGGCCTTATTGCTAAGGTAGCAATTTCTTCCAGGCAACCTTTGGGTCAAAGAAAAATGCGTAGCGGTAAGCGGGATATTGCAAATCTAGTAAAATATGTATCCTAAATACATTACATTACATATAATACATAAACTAGTTACAAGCTACTACATAGATATTGTAAAGTAAACTAATATATAATAAACTAATACATAAACTGACAGGTTGTCAGCCCATCGCCTAAATTACAATATACTGAAACCCTCGGATCCCTTAGCTGGATTTTACAGCATGCCCGGGAGGAAATGCAGCTGGCACATTCTATGTTTTTCTCTCGCTCCCAGGCCAGCATGGAACTAAAATAAAAATAAATAAATAAAACATTCATTTACCTGACAATATTCCCAGCGCAGCTCCAAACCTCTTGCTAGGGTCCCTGAAAGGTGTCTGGTAATCGCCATTGTCATCAACTCCGCCCAGCTTGTCCAGTAGAGCCTCCTTCGGCAAGTGATAGTTGTTGAACATTACCCAACTGTAAATAAGTAAACATCACGCCTTTATCTCTAATGGGGTAGGCAGAGCGTAAACGACCGAAACAAAGGTCGTTCCGCCACGTCTGACAAAGTTTTGATATACATAACATACATACATATAATCACGCCTTAATCCCTAATGGGGTAGGCAGACCGTAAACGATCTAAAAAAAAAAGTCGTTCCGCCACGTCTGACGAAGTTTTGAGGGTATTTAAGATAGATGTCACTAACTACACTATAAGATATTGCAGTAGTGACAAGTTGTCAGTCCATCGCCTAAATTACAATTGTATACAGGTTGTAACAAATAGGGTATATGGACCCTGAAGATTGTGAATCTGCCTTTGTTTAATAGACACTGGGGTATATTCAAATCGTCAGCCCATCGCCTAAATTACAATATACTGAAACCCTCGGATCCCTTAGCTGGTTTTTACAGCATGCCCGGGAGGAAATACAGCTGGCACATTTTATGATTTTCTCTTGCTTCCAAGCTAGCATGGAAAATAAATAAGAACATTAACTATAATTAATTTTTAAGTATGAGAAAAACTATTAATAGAAGAATACAGTTTGTTGCAAGTTCACACGGAAATTAAAAAAAAATTAAAAGACAAAAAACTCAATCAATGACTATCATAGCTACAAACTGCCTCTGTGGTATAGTGGCTAGTGCCATGGACTCCTGATCCGGAGGTCCTGGGTTCGATTCCCAGGGGGGAAACACAAAGTTGATATTTGAGAATCACTTTGTGAATATTTCCCCAGATTGGTTAGGACATTGCAGACTGAAACACTGATTGTCCGAAAAAGAAAAAGTATTCGTGCTTCGGAGGGCACGTTAAGCCGTCGGTCCCGGTCGCTGTCTTTGATAGTGGTCCTTACTCAAACCATGTCAGAGGCCTGGTAGTTGTGCTACTAGGCGGTTTAAAAACTGTGACACCAGTGTTCATCGGGTCGATAGACTCGATACCCACTCGACAGAAGAAGATAGCTACAAAAGTATAATTAAGTTACCTGCTTGACTAATTATGAAGACTAAATTAATTATCTAGAGTTAATTGCAATTCAATGTAACAATTTATAATGCATTTATTTTTATGACTCCAGTCAGATCATGCAATGACTATGAGATACAAATTAAATACGATTTTTTAGGATGTAAACTGCTTTTTTGGTCTAGTGGTCTGTGCCATGGGCTTTCGATCCGGAGATCATGAGTTCGATTCCCACGAGGGGAACACAAACTTGATATTCATCAATATATCAGTTTGTGTAATTTTTCTCAGTTTGTTTAGGACAATGCAGGCTGAATTACATGATTGGCTATTAAGCCGTCGGACTTATTTGCCGTCTTTGATAGTGGCCGTAGCACAAATCAGGTTAAAGGCCTCGTCTTATTACATACATATAATCACGCCTTTATCCCTAATGGGGTAGGTAGAGCGCAAACGACCTAAACAAAGGTCGTTCCGCCACGTCTGACAAAGTTTTGAGGGTTATTTATGATCGATTTGTAGATATATTGCTGTAGTGATAGGTTGTCAGCCCATCGCCTAAATTGCAATATACATAAACGCGCCCTGACGTCAGAGTTTCTAAACAGCGTATAAGTAAAGTCACAGCTAATAGGTTTCTATAACGACCACTATAAAAGAAACCGACCGGGACCGACTGTTTGACGACCCGCGCAGCCTAGTTGGCAGGTACGAGGGTCCCGGGTTCGATTCTCGGCCAGGGCAGACATTTTAATGATGAGCTTAAATGTCTGTTTCTGGGTCTGGGTGTTCTTTGTGGTTGTTTCTGTGTATGTCCATGGCACCCCGATACAGGGAATCCTAGTGGGGGCTATGATTTTGTTCGTGTTTTTTTTTTAACGTGCTCTCCGAAGCACGGAATCTTTTTTCTTTTAGACTATCGGATGAGTCAGCCTGCATTGTCCACATCAAACTGGGGAAAATCTCGACTTCCAGATCGGGAGCCTAAGGTCAGATCACAGACGCAGTTAACGCTAAGTAGTTAGGTACTAACCCGTTATCAACTCCGTTCAACCCTATCTTCTCCCCCAAGTCGCCGACCGTGACTCCGGGGCACGGTATCAGGGTGTGAGGGTCCCGGATTGGCACCACGAATGTGTGAAGGCCGTGGTTCTTGCCTTTCGATATCAGCATTGCGTAAATCAAAGCGTGGGTTGCGCATTTTCCTGAAATTAATCATAGTATAATGTTGTTATTTTTTCCTTGAGCTGAGCTTGAGAAAAACATAGAATGTGCCAGCTGCATTTCCTCCCGGGCATGCTGTAAAAACCAGCTAAGGGATCTGAGGGTTTCTGTATATTGCATTTTAGGCGATTGCTTAATTGATTGATTACCTACAAATATATCTTAAATAACCCTCAAAACTTTGTCAGACGTGGCGGAGCGACTTTTACTTAGGTCGTTTACGCTCTGCCTACCCCTTTAGGGATAAAGGCGTGATTATATGTATATATGTATAATGTTGTTATTAAAACACTTGTTTCACTTAATATAATTTAATCCAGGATTAAATAGGATAGGTAAAAATATGGAGTTTTATCAAGTGCCGACAATCGCAAGTATAAATTGTAATAATAGTATGATTTGTATTAGTTCCATGCTGGACTAGGAGTGATAGAAAATATAGAATGTGCCGCATCTCCTCCCGGGCATGCTGTTAAAATCAGGTAAAGGGATTCGAGGGTTCAGTATTGTAGTTTAGGCGATTGGCTGACAACCTGTCACTATAGCAATATACAGATCAATCTGGAATAATAACCCTCAAAACTTATCAGACGTAGCAGAACGACCTTTGTTTAGGTCGTATACGCTCTGCCTACCCCATTATTGATAAAGGCGTGATTATATGTATGTATTCCCTACGGGGTAGGTAGAGCACCAACGGCCTGATAGATACTGTTTTCGCCACTCCAGACTTTTGAGAGATGTTTAGGAATGTCGTAAGGAAATATGACAGCTGTAAAGATGTTATTATTATGGTGGATTATAAACTGCCTCCGTGGTCTAGTGGCTAGTGCCATGGACTCCTGATCCGGAGGTCCTGGGTTCGATTACCAGGGGGAAACACAAAGTTGATATTTGAGAATTTATCACTTTGTGAATTTTTCCCCAGTTTGGTTAGGACATTGCAGGCTGAATCACCTGATTGTCCGAAAAAGAAAAAGATTTCGTGCTTCGGAGGGCACGTTAAGCCGTTGGTCCCGGTCGCTGTCTTTGATAGTGGTCGTTACTCAAACCATGTCAGAGGCCTGATAGTTGTGCTACTAGGCGGTTTAAAAACTCTGACACCAGGGTTCATCGGGTCGATAGACTCGATACCCACTCGGCAGAAGAAGATACGGGGTGTAAGGGACAGCGTCCCGCAAACTAGTAGGGATTGCTCAGTCAACGACACTAATCGACTACCAGGAGGATTTTTTTTCAGGAAGTGAAATCAAAATTTTGGTTTTCCATACAAATTGTCTGATTGAGTTGTTAATTTTGTATGGGAAGGTAAATTTTTATTTCATCTCCTAAAAGGATTTCCCGGTAAAAGTTATTCAGTTTCGTTGAGCAATCCCTATGTAAATTATACATACATTGTATTCAATTGCATAAGATTTTGAATCATATCAATCAAATTAATCAGTTGGTGCAAACAATGTAATAATAGTTAACCTAGTACCTATCTATTAAATAATTTAAGTGATAAAATACTGGATCCTCAATTTTATCAGATTAATACGTCATAACACTCTTATCAGCTCATCATATAAGTATCTACCTAATAGATTACCTGTTTTTAAAGATAGCTAATGTAGCCATGGCAATGATTGTATTGTATTTAAATATTGTGTTAATGAAATGTTGATGTATTTTCAAGAACGATGTAAGATCGCCTCAAAATTTCAAAGAAACACTAATAAGTTGATACTATACTTGCATTCATATAATCACTCCTTTATCCCTAATGGGGTAGGCAGAGCGTAAGCAACCTAAACAAAGGTCGTTCCGCCACGTCTGACAAAGTTTTGTGGGTTATTTAAAACAGATTTGTAGGTATATTGCTGTAGTGACAAGTGACATGTTGTCAGCCCATCGCCTAAATTGCTATGTACAGAAACCCTCCGATCCCTTAGCTGATTTTTACAGCATGCCCGGGAGAATATGTTATGTTATGTATGTTGTTTTTCTCTCGCTCCCAGTTCAGCATGGAAGAAAGAAATAATTCAAGTGATAAAATACTGGATCCTTAATTTTATCAGATTAATATGGAATGACCTTTGGGTCGTTTGCGCTCTGCCTACCCCATTAGGGATAAAGGCGTGATTATATGTATGTATTAATATGTGACAACACTCTTATCAGCTCATCATATAAGTATGTACCTAAGGTAAAGTTTGTAAAAATAGCTAATGTGGCCATGGCAATGATTGTATTGTATTTAAATATTGTGTTAATGAAACGTTGATGTATTTTCAAGAATGATGTAAGATCGCCTCAAAAGTTCAAAGAAACACTAAGGCCCGTATTTATAATCAGCACTTGAGACTGATAGCGAGTTTGAGTTCGTTTCAGTAATGACATTTCAGTACAATATGGCCTGTCAAATACATACTTCATATTGCTCTCAATCTTGAGTTCGCTTTATAAATACGGGCCTAATAAATTAATAAACCTTTAGACTTATAAGGCAGGATTTTCAATAAAATTCTTGTTGATAGAGACTTGTTTAAGCTTTTCCAAAGTCAATTAGTAACTTGACGTAATACTATTTACTAGTATGTATGTATATATGTACTCTCTATTGTACCTTAAAAATCTTAAAACTAAAATACAAGAAGAATTAAATAATAGTGGCACAAAGGCGGACTTATCCCGTTAAGTGATCTCTTCCAGTCAACCTTTGATAAACCCAGAGGAGACAATTATGCTAGTTTTAGATATTGAGACCTGCATTCATGATGAAATACCTATTAAACTATACAAGTTTACCAAATTTTATAACAAATTCTAAGCATATTTTTGGTTACACGTTAGGTAGGTTTTTCATATAATCACTCCCTAATGGGATAGGCAGAGCGTCAACATCTTAAACTTAAGATAATTTCGCCACGTCAAGACAAGTTTGGAGATTTTAGATAAACGGTAAATATATTGCCGTAGTGACAAGTTGTCAGCTAGTTATTATTATTATAGCTAGCCTACTAGATCCCACTGCTGGGCAAAGGCCTCCCCCGCGGTCTTCTTCTCCCTCACGGTCCAATGCAACCTCAGTCCAATCTTTCAGATAGGCGTCGAGATCGTCACGCCATCTTTTCCGAGGTCTACCTCTTCGCCGAAATCCGCCTTGAGGTACCCAATTTTCTGTGACGATCTTTGCCCATCGACCTGGGTGCATCCGACAAACATGCCCGGCCCAATCCCACTTTAGCTTGGCTGTTTTGAACCCTACGTCAGCTATGCCCGTCTTGGCTCAAAGCGTAGTGTTTCGGACCCTGTTCGTTCTTTTTACGCCTAAGATGCTCCGCTCCATTGCTCTTTGGCAAACCTTGAGTTTGGACTTTTGACCTTCGGTTAGAGACCATGTTTGTGCACCGTAGGTTAGGACAGGCAGAATACACAAGTCGATGAGTTTCCTTTTGAGTGAAATGGGAAAATCGCCCTTCATAAATGCCTTTAATGACCAGATGCTTTTCCAGGCATTTTCGATACGGCGATCGATTTCTTTCTCTTGCCTGTTATCGAAAGAGACAATCTGGCCTAGGTAAATATACTCATCGACAAAATGTATTGTCTGCCCGTACAGGTAGATACCTGTACCCTACGTTTCGTGCTGTTAGTCATCAATTGCGTCTTCGTTCTGTTCATTTGAATTCCAACGTCAAGGCTTGCTGCACTTAAACCTTGAAGCATCTCTTCGAGTTCCACTGCCGTATTAGCAAAGAGAACAATGCGTCCGCGAAACGCAGATTAGTCAATCGTTTTTCGCCGACGACAATGCCCCGAGTTTCCCATAGCACTGATAGACGGTGGAACACTTCTTCTAGGGTGGCTGTGAATAGTTTAGGGGAAAGGGGATCGCCCTGCTTCACGCCCTTTTCTATGTCGAAAAATGGCCCTGGAGAGTGTAGCTTGATAGAAGCAGTGCTGTTTTTGTAGACTAGTTCCTATAGCTTGACGTATGTCTCTTCAATTCCTTGTTTGCGAAGAGCTAAAAAGATCGCTGAATGTGTGAGACTGTCAAAAGCTTTGGAATAGTCTACAAATGCTAGGTATAACGGTTGTCAGCTAAATTACAATAAAATCTTCTAATCCCTTTGCAATAATATGGTAATACAACATGTGAAAAAGAAGCAGTTGGCGCATTCTATGTTTTTATTACAATGCTCGTAAACTCACCCAAACATCCTACCCAGCACTTAGCCGCCTCAAAGTCAGGGGTATGAAGAATGAATTGTTTCTTCTCTGGTACATAAGTGGCGGTAGTTCTCATGCCCTTAGCGTTGGAGCCATGGGATACTTCTGTTAGGGCGAAGCAGCCGCCGATTTTGCCTTTTTGGATGTCGTCTGTAAACAAAACGGGCTTATTAGGCACTTTACGAGACCTGTTGTGATGGTTGATGTAAATGGCCTAATACCATAATATTCAGTCGGATTGTCCGGACTCTCGCCAGCTCGCCACTTCTTGTAAAAGTTGTTTGAAAACTTTGTAAGAGGTTGTTCTTAGGACGGTTTTGCACTGCTCCGTATTGCGAAACGCGTCCGTGAAATTTCCATATAAAACGGATATGGATGGGTGCGCAAACTGTCATACATTAACTAGGAAGGGCAATTCGGATCAGAAAATATTCGGATACGGATTCAGATCGGTGCAAAAGCGCCCTTAGTATCGATCAAGGCTACTTTTGTGTTGTGGTTTATGATATGTATTTTGGTGGCTGATTCATAGACTGGTTTATATCAAAATTATTTCAGTGTGCACTATGCCAAAGGAGTCCTTAAAATCAGAATTTATTACCTACTTAGAGTTTATTATTCATTGGGAATACTGATACTGATTTACTAGTCCTGTCTCTCTCACAACTCACTTGTTCTGGTTAAAGCAATTTATTTACTCAACAAGAATTTACATTCGCTTACTTTGAGAAATACAGCTAAATTATTAATGTATTAACATTGCAAACAACCCAGCGTTAGCAAACAAAACTATTCTAAGTAAGGTAGGGTTAGTAATATGTATATTCTAGTTAGACTTAAGTGTTTAGAGGTATTATAGTCAGAATCACAAGGTTCCAAAAAAAAATATAAATTTTTAACTAAGACTTGAAATGTCCTTAGAGACATGATGTTTCAATGTTTTTTTAAAGAATGGAAAAGATTGTATGATTTTTATATCTTTAGGTAGTTTGTTGAACAATTGCGCTCCTTCATAAGTAAGATTCTTCGTACCATAGTTATCAATACTTACAAGAAAATTAATCTATTTCTTATTCTACTTACCAATGTATTTATAATGATGCTCCTTGCCACTTCCCTGTATGGTGTTGGCAAACATTCTGAAGGTGAGGGACATTTTAACAGCTAGAGAGCTATTAAACATGAAGATTGCTTCATTCAATGACTGGAAGAGTTCCGGGTCTTCAGCCAGCTATGAAAAGGAATAGGTAGTTTAAATGATTACTTTTAAAGATTTAAGTGAAAGATTTTTTCGTTTTTGCAACAATAAAATTTACTTTTTTTTTAAATGTCTTCATATATTATGATTTGAAACATATTTAACTCAATAGATATGGATGATTCTTGATATGTCAATTTTGTTGACTTTGATTGTTTTAAATAGTTTTTTAAACAGGTGGACTGGACAGTTGATTTTGTGAATTATCATCTCATAATGATTTGGCTTTGAGTTTACTGTAGCTAGCCTTTTTGTTGCGATACTGTACTCTGTAGTACCTTGAGATAAGCAATTCTAGCAAAAACAATGATTTAGTTTTAAAGTATTAAAGTACAATCACCCTGATACATACATACATAAAATCACGCCTTTATCCTTAATGGGGTAGACAGGTAAGGTAAGGGGGTAAACAAAGGTAAGGGTTAATTAAAATAGATTTGTAGGTATAATGCTGTAGTGACAGGTTGTCAACCCATCGCCTAAATTGCAATATACAGAAACCCTCGGATTCCTTAGCTGGTTATTACAGAATTCTATGTTTTTTTCTCGCTCCAACTCCAGCATGGAAGTAACGCTCACCTTCAAGTCGGGAAGAAATTCTTCATTGTAAATGGTGTACATCTGCTTTACAGCAATGTGTCTCTCTTCATCTAATGATGGGGTTTCAGCTTGATGTTTGAATAATGGATGATCCCTCATGAAACTGTATATTCTATCCTAGAAAATAGAAATGAAACGTGACTCTCTGACCCATCATCTACCTATTCTATTCATAAACAAAAAATGTTTTGCATTTAGTGATAAAACAGTGAACTTTTTAGTTACACAACATATTGTTGATTTCAGCCATGGCGAGACAGTATAGCCAAAAGCTATTGGTAGGCATTCATTTGAAGGCATTTACAAAAAAAAAAGAAATTTAATACAATTCTTAAATATTCTCATCAATAATTAATTTTGTAAATAATTTTGTATGTAGCTTTAAAATAGTTGTTATCTAATTGCTAATTTAAAATCTTCTTCTTCTTCTCAATTTTAAAATAAATATATGCATAAATTTGTCAAGAAAATCTCTTATAAAAGTATTGTGTTTTTTCTTTTGCTTCATTATAGTATGCATGTACAGAAACAAGACAATTATTTGTTTGTCCTTTAATGTATAAGTATAGTTCAAACACCTCAAAGGTTAAAGTCCAGCTACTTATTGCATGCAATACCAGTTTTGGGCTAATGATTTGATAATAATTCTATGGTAAGAAAAACAGTAGCATACACCAATTATGTGTAGATTATTTAATAAGTTTTTATGTATTTTTTAATACTTTGATAAAGTTATTTTGGACTTACTTTCAGCTCAATAGTGCTAATAGTATCATAGGCTAATTTCATGCGACGCCAATCAAAAGCAGCTTGTTTTCTGTATCTATCCAAAGGCCCCGACGGTAAATCCGGAAAAAACCCTCTCAGCTGCTCGTCGGAGACCTTGTCTTCCTTATTTTGCACCATTTTAACTTAATTTATTACAAAATACAAACTTTCGAACAGTGTAGGTACTTTCACTCCTACACCACGTAAAACTTTGTTACGAATAGTTGTAAGTTTGATATGTAATGTGTAGACTTAATATAATTGCAAGATAGATAAAATTGACACCGTAATATATAATCCTTTCCGATAAATTTAATAAAAACAAGATTTGATAAGCGGAGTTCAACAACACAACATGATACGAAATAAAGAAATAAAACAAGAAAGAAATGTCATAAGAATGTGGCAAAGGATTTTCGACCTTTGTACCTTTGCAAAAAGTGCGTATTGTTTCAATATTGTTGGTAGCGACATCTGTTAGACGTTTACAGAATTTAAATGACGTTTCGCCAAATGCGCTTTATTGGAATCACACGGAAAACAGCCCTAATGTCAAAATATATAACAAAGAAATGCATATTGCAATTTTGTATAGCACTATCTCTGTCATTACTGGCAACTAAATATTATTTGTGCAACAAAAAGATAATGAGCTAACTCTTCAAGTGTGCTGATTCATTTTATGTATATCACTAGATGTGTCAAATGTCAATTCCAAAATTTCCAAATTAAGAAAAATAAAGTCATAACAAAACAGAAAAGGTGTTATTTTTTACTGTTCTGCAATTTAGCTTATATAAAAAATGGATAAAAGTAAGTACAAACACTACTTATATTTTCTTCTATCGTCTACATTCACCAGTTCAAGGGTCTAGGTTGCTTATACAAAAAAATTGTTTGTAATTTTCATAGCTAAGACTTGTTGGTAAAACTTCTGTAGTAAGTAGGCACATTCTTACTTAATTTTATTTGCCAACATTTGCCTTTGGGTCGATTTATATTTGATATTTAATTTGATAAATCGACAGATCGAGATTTTATTGTTTCCATTAACATTTTCCTATTAGTTCCTTTTAAGGTTATGTTGTCATAAATGTACCTACAACTAGGACCAAGAATCACTTGGTCCTAGACCTACAAGATATAAGTTTATTTTAAAAATTATAACTATACAATACAAAATATATCTAAACTTGAAAGAAAGGGCATAGTGGGAAGATGATAGTGCCCCAAAGCCTTTACTGATCATAGTGCCGCAAAGAACTCCTACACTCCGTCCCGAATTTGACTCTCTGACCAGACTTTCACCACAAAATCCCTTGAGGGGCAACTATGGGCTAAGTAAGTGCGCCTTCATCAGTTAAAAAATCATATTTCACTGAAAACCCAATCAAAAGAAAATCCGGAAGGTCGGATTGAAGTTAAAACAATGAAGGTCATAGAACTTCATAAAGTTGCAACTTATAGTTTGTTGTAGTTATAATGAGAAAATTAGCAAAAAAATGCCAATTTCTGCACTTTTGCTATCTGTATACACAACTTTTTGTTAAGGGGAGTGCCCTCATCAGTAATTAATTAATCCAAAATCCGGTAGTTCAGGTTGAAGTATAATTACTTTGGTTTTTTTCAAGCAATACAAATTTATAATTCAGTATTCACTGCAGTTACAGATAGCAAAAAACACACATCTTTTTGTTAAGGGGATCCCCGGAAAACGCCAGCACCCTCATTGTGCACCCTGCTTTTGTCTTTTGGGGTCTTGTTTGCTGGGCTAGGGAGGGGGAGGGGAAGTTATCTAAGAGCTTCCTTCAGCTTGATCTTGAAAATTAAGATAAAAATACTTTATTGTACATAAGAAATTTTCATACATCACAACAGACACAAAAACAAGTACAACATAGGCGGTCTTTTTCTTCCAGACAACCTTAGAGAAATTCTATATGTAATGAAGTGGTTTTCCCTTACATATAATCACGCCTTTATCCCAAATGGGGTAGGCATAGCGTAAATGCCCTAAACAAAGGTCGTACTGCCACGTCTCACAAAGTTTTGAGGGTTATTTAAGATAGATTTATAGGTATATTGCTGTAGTGACAGGTTGTCAGCCCATCGCCTAAATTACAATATACTGAGACACTCGGATCCCTTAGGTGGTTTTTACAGCATGCCTGGGAGGAATGCAGCTGGCACATTCTATGTTTTTCTCTCGCTCCCAGGCCAGTATCCTGAGCTAAATAGAAAGTGTACACACGCATACACTTTCTATTCATACATCTTACACTCAACTCAGCAAAATAGGCTTAAACATGTTTTTGTTTTATTGTTATTTTTACTCGTTTACATAACTACTATTCTTTCCTTTTTTCTTTCTTATACTTTGGCCCAAAGTCCAAATAATTTATATTTCAATCTGTAAGAATCTCTTAATCTGGCTTGTTAATGTATTAATACTCTTTTAATGAACTCTGTATATGCTGTGAGATTTTTATACAATAAATAAATAAATATATATATATATATCTACAAATCTATCCTAAATAACCCTCCAAACTTTGGCACACGTGGGGGAAATATCTTAGTTTAGGTCATTTACGCTCTACCTACCCATTAGGGATAACAGCGTGATTATATGTATGTAATTATCTTTCTAAAAAGTTAAATAGCATCTTTTACTTTTTGCAAAGCTGATAAAGTAGGAACGGTATGAGGGTCAGTAAAGTATCGTGGTATAATAGATGTGCACAAAAAAGATCTATCAATGCTATCATTTCATCCCAAGTGGGCATTAAATAATTAGTTTTGTGTAAATTGCCGCTCGTAGTATAATACTTCATGTGATTGTTCTGTGCTTCGGGAGGCACGTTAAGCCGTTGGTCCCGGTTAATATCGTTTAATACCGTAGATATTAGTCGTTAAGCCATGTCAGAGGCCACTGCTAGGCGTTCGCGGCTTGAAAACTCTGACCTAATTGGATTGGGTCTGGTTTCCTTCCTGGGTTGCGAAGGTCAGATGGCAGTCGCTCTGTGTAAAAACCAGTACCTTCGTCCAATCCCCTGGATTAGGTCAGCCGACCCCGTGAGATACGGGACAAGGCTAGGGAGATGAGTATTATATTTTTTTTTAAATAACGCATTTTATATACATACATGTAATCACGCCTTTATCCCTAATGGGGTAGGCAGAGCGTAAACGACCTAAACAAAGGTCGTTCCTCCACGTCTGACAAAGCTTTGAGGGCTACTCAAGACAGATTCGTTAGTATATTGCTGTAGTGACAGGTTGTTAGAACATCGCCTAAATTGCAATATATAGAAACCCTCGGATCCCTTAGCTGGTTTTTACAGCATGTCCGGAAGGAAATGCAGCTGACACATTCTATGTTTCTGCTCCCGTTCCCAGTCCAGCATGGAAAATTCTCATTACGCATTTTACGTCGGTATACAATGGTAATTCCTTAACTTTGCTATTCGCTACATTATCCTAAGCGATAGAGCATTTCGTCGTCGTCGTCTCAGCTGATAGACGTCCACTGCAGGACATAGGCCTCCCCCAAGGACCTCCACGATGATCGGTCTAGCGCCTTCTGCATCCAGCAGCTTCCCGCGACCTTCTCCAGATCGTCGGTCCACCTTGTGGGGAGGCCTGCCTACGCTACGTCTACCGTGCCAAGGCAGCCACTCCAGGACTTTCCTACCCCAGCGGGAGTCGGTCCTGCGAGCAATGTGCCCCGCCCACTGCCACTTAAGTTGAGCAACTCTTCGAGCTATGTCGGTGACCTTGGTTCTCCTCCGGATCTCCTCGTTTCGGATTCGATCGCGGAGGGAAACTCCGAGCATAGCCCTTTCCATTGCCCTTTGAGTGACCTTGAGCCTTCTTATGAGGCCCATTGTGAGTGGCCACGTTTCGGTTCCGTAGGTCATCACTGGCAACACGCACTGGTCCCAGACTTTTGTCTTGAGACATTGCGGTAGTTGTTTGGATGAGAAGATGTTACAGCCGAGTTGGATTCGACGATCGACCTCCTTCTGAAAGTTGGACCTACCCAACTGGACTTTTTGTCCCAGGTAGACATACTCGTCGACAACTTCCAGAGTAGAGCCTCCAACCGTCTGGGAAGTGGGTGCAACAAGGGAGTTTGACATGATCTTCGTCTTCTCCATGTTCATTTTAAGACCCACTCACTTGTTGAGAGGCTCTTGAGGATTGAGGTCATCGAGCATTGTACCGAGGTCCTCCAGGGTTTCAGCCACAATAACAATATCATCGGTAAAACGAAGGTGAGTCATATTCTCGCCATTGATATTAATGCCAAGATCCTTCCAGTCCAGAAGCTTGAAGACGTCTTCCAGTGCTGCGGTGAACAGTTTTGGAGATATAATATCTCCCTGTCTCACTCCTCGCTGCAACTGGATAGGCTTCGAGTTCTGGTCCTGAAGACGGACTGACATGGTGGCGTTTTCGTACAAAGACTTCAGCAGTTCGATGTACCGGTAGTCGATTTGGCACCGCTGGAGTGACTGCAGTACGGCCCATGTTTCGATCGAATCGAAGGCTTTTTCGTAGTCCACAAACGCGAGGCAGAGTAGTTGGTTATACTCTTCGGTCTTCTGTATAACTTGCCTCAGTGTATGGATGTGGTCTACGGTGCTAAAACCTTTTCGGAAACCGGCTTGTTCGGGAGGCTGGAAATAGTCGAGCTTGCGTGCGAGACGGTTCGTAATGACTCTTGAGAACAGCTTGTAGATATGGCTCAGAAGCGTGATGGGTCTGTAGTTTCTCAGCAAGGACTTATCGCCCTTTTTGAAAAACAGCACCACCACGCCTCTGTGCCATGCCCGTGGCGTTTTGCCTTCGAGTATGACAGAGTTGAAGAGCTTCTGCAGTGCTTTTAACATCGGTTTACCACCGGCTTTTAGAAGCTCTGCCGTTACTCCATCATCACCCGGCGCCTTGTTGTTTTTAAGCTGTTTCAGAGCCATACTAATCTCGTACAAGCTGACGTCCGGAATATCTTCCATGTAGTGTCGGGTTAATCTGGCTCTTGGGTCTGCAGCCAGATTATTAACAGACGATCGTGTGGTAGCGTATAACTGCCCATAGAACTTCTCGACCTCCTCCAGAAGCTCTGGTTTGGACGATACGATTCTGCCATCATCGGTCTTCAACTTCGCCAACTGGCTTTGGCCTATAGACAGATCTCTCGCGAACACTTTGGAGCCTTTGTTGCGCTCGATTGCCTCTTTAATACGGTCGGTATTAAACTGGCGTATGTCACGAGTCAAAGATTTGGAGATCTGCCTGTTAAGCTGCCGATATCGCGACATGTCTTCCGACGACTGCAGAGCCATATCGCGTCGTTCCTCCATGAGCTTCAGGGTATGGTCAGAGATTTTTTTGGTTCCTTTTTTACGTTTGGCTTTAAAGAATTTAAAACCAACCGTAAGGACAGATTCCACGACCCTGTCGTTATAATCGTCCACTTCCAAGCACTCACCTAGGCAATCAAAGCGGTTTTTCAGTTCGAGCTGAAAACTGTCAGGGTTTTGGATTTGGGTAGGTGCCGGTCGGAGCGTAGACTTCATCAGACGTGACCTCTCGGTTTTGACATTTAGATTCAATGTGCCTCTCACCATTCGGTGATCGCTGCCCGTTTTGAACGAATTGATCACAGAGACATCATTGAATATCCGCTTTTTGTCTGTCATGATGAAGTGTATCTCATTTTTGGTGACACCATTGGGGCCCTTCCAGGTCCATTTTCGATGTAGCCGTTTCATGTAGAAAGAGTTCATCATAAAGAGTCCCTCCTTCTCCATGAAGTCGACCAGCATTTGACCTCGACCATTCCTCGTCCCAGTACCAAATGGCCCAATTCTCAGCTCGTCACCGCATCGTTTGCCCAGTTTAGCGTTGAAGTCCCCCATGACCACCGTGTAATGGGTCCTGGAGGTATGCATGGCTCTAGATATGTCCTCATACATCACCTCCACGTCCTCATCGGGTGATCTCGATGTTGAGGCGTACACCTGTATGACCTTCAACGAATAACGTTTAGTTATTCTGAGTATAAGGTATATCACCCTATTCGAGACACTTCCGACCTGTACAACGTTGTTCACGAGGGACCTGTGGACGATGAACCCGACACCATGTTGGGACAGACGTTCGCCCTCCCGGAAATAGAACAGGTTACCTGACTTAAGGACTATCGAGTCCTCTCCCTCTCTTCGGACTTCAGATAGCCCCACAATGTCCCATCGTCCTGCTCAATTCCTCCTCGAGTTCTACCAACTTCTCATCCAATCGCAAAGTGCCACAGTTGTAGGTTGCCAGGGCCAAGTTCTTTCGGCGAGAGGTCCACGCCGCCCGGAGATTTTTAGCACCCCTGGTCTCGGCGCCGGGCTGACTTTCGCCTAGATCGGCTCGGCCACCGGGGCCGCCGGGCACTTGGGGCCGATTTGCGATTGTACTGTCCATAGGGGGGAATATGGGCCGTTACCCACCACGATGGCCCAGTGCGGGTTGGTGGGGCGCCAGAGCCTCGTTTGTAATCCAGCAGGGTGCACCGCGAGCAGGAGAGGTTGGCTTAGGTCCCGAGAGATGTAGTTTGGGCCCCCTTACACCCCCATAGATAGAGCATTTAGGCAAATTAATTCTCCTATGAGTGCAGCTAGGAGGTTAAGGCTGTGACTGTCCCGGTTTAGGGACAGCAGTTTTAGCTTTTTACAAGATACTTCCACTGCAGTGGGACATCACAGAAACATAAAAAAAGATAGTTCGTTACATATGATCGATAAGCTATATTGCGATCTTCGTGAATGTGATTTAGGTTTGGCTGACAGAACTGTAGTTCGAGTTGTCTTTTTTTATACCAGGTGTAAGGGAAACGGGCTGCTCAGTCAATGACACTAAACAACTTCTACCAGGAAGAATTTTCAGGAAGAGAAAAAAGGCATTTCCATGCAAAATGTTTACCTTGTTCAGACAATTTGTATGGAAAAAGCTATTTTTTCACTTCCTGGAAAAAAATACTGTTGATAGTTGTTCAGTGTCGTTGATTGAGCAACCCGTATCAGTTTGCGAGACGCTGTCCCTTACACCTGGTATATAAAATCTGTTATTCCACCTTCGCTTTTGCTCAGCAAACTACGAGTATCTTTGTATATCTATTCTCTCTTTTAAAGATGAAAATAGTTTTAGGCTTTTGATTTTACGCAGATATGATGAGAGTAGTTATTGGGGTGCTCTAGTTAAAGATACATACATACATAAAATCACGTTATCTCTAATGGGGTAGGCAGAGCAAAGACGACCTAAACAAAGGTCGTCCCGCCACGTCTGACAAGTTTTGAGGGTTATTACAGATGATTATGATTTAGGTACATTGCTGTAGTGACAGGATCGTGAATCGCCTAAAATTTGAATACACTATAACCCTCGTATCCCTTAGCTGGTTTTTACAGCATACCCGGGAGGTGATGCAGCTGGCACATTCTATGGTTTTCAATCATTCCCAGTCCAGCATGCAACTTAAAGATAACGTAGTACAATATCCCTTTACTGCGCCAAAGGACGGTATAAAGCGAGGTGGAGCAAGTTAATAGAGTACGTGCATATTGCATTCGTCCATCCCGTGATTGGATACCTACGTTACTGCTTCTTTGTTAACTTATTGGAGAAACGAAGCTATTTCCGAAGAGAGAAAAACTTGATCAGACACTTAGGCCCATATTGATAAACCGCACTTGGGACTGACAGCTAGTTTGAGTTCGTATCAGAAATGACATTTCAGTACAATGAAGCCTGTCACATCCTTACTTAATACAGCTTTCAATCTTGAGATCAATTTATAAATACGAGCCATAGTCCCGCAGGGATTCTCTGTATCAAAATATAGTCAAACCACAAAAACACCCAGACTTAGAACAGCAAATATCAGCCCGATCGGAACCCGAGTCTTAACGCAGCAGTTACTTTGTAATAACTTGTAGTAATACATACATATAATCACGCCTTTATCCCTAATGGGGTAGGCAGAGCGTAAACGACCTAAACAAAGGTCGTTCCGCCACGTCTGACAAAGTTTTGAGGGCTATTCAGTATAGATTTGTGAGTATATTGCTGTAATGACAGGTTGTCAGCCTATCGCCTAAATTGCAATATACAGAAACCCTCGGATCCCTTAGCTGGGTTTTACAGCATGCCCGGGAGGAAATGCAGCTGGCACATTCTATATTTTTCTCTCGCTCCCAGTCTAGCATGGAAGAAAAGAAAGGATTAGATTTATTACACGGAAGAATAGAAGGTTTCAGTGTAATGTAATGGGTTGACAACCTGTCATTACAGAACTGCCTGAGGTCACC
Organism: Scrobipalpa costella; assembly: GCA_949820665.1. Classification (NCBI taxonomy): domain Eukaryota; kingdom Metazoa; phylum Arthropoda; class Insecta; order Lepidoptera; family Gelechiidae; genus Scrobipalpa; species Scrobipalpa costella. The sequence continues at coordinate 2,490,809 of OX463306.1, forward strand.
CACTGGGGCTCAATCCCCAGAAGAAACCAAAGCACTAAGGGGCTGGTCTGAAAATCAGCGCTAGGCATTATGCTTAGCATTATGCTGAGATTAGTTCCCATTGCCAAATACCCCAAACACTGTTTTATTTTATACTTTTTGGCCAGCTTATATGTATGTAGTTTTAAAAAAATTAAATTATTTCTATTGTGTATTTTTGGAAATAAAGACTTTTTAACTTTTTACTTTTAAAACCTCGGCTTTGTCTTAGGACAACCTTATCGGAGGATTTATTTATTATTTAAGAACTTGTGGTAAAAACCAAAGTAAAAATGAAACAAACAATTATTTTAGGCAGTAAGAAAGCGCGATATTTTTGGGAAACTTTAACATAAATAAAGCATACCTTATGAGAAGACGAATCTTTTATGTATCCAATCTGATAACAAGAGTTTGAATATCAAACCAAACTTCAATACCTATAAAAATACTACACCGACGAAAGAAGATTGTTAAAAATATACCCCATTTTTAAAGAGTTGTTTAAACAAAAGTGATCTTAAAAACTTTAGCAGACCAGACCGCGTTCCGAGTGCGTCGTAAAATATTTCATATTTGAATGAACCAGCAGACATTTTACTGGTGAAGCGTGCTAAGGAAAAAAGAAAAGACAGTTTCTAATTTCTGGTGTTATTTTTGTGAAACATACATACATAGGTACATATAATCACGCCTTTATCCCTAATGAGGTAGGCAGAGCGTAAACGACTTAAACAAAGGTCGTTCCGCCACGTCTGACAAGGTTTTGAGGGTTATTTATGATAGATTTGTAGGTATATTGCCATAGCGACAGGTTGTCAGCGTATCCCCTAAATTGCAATATACTGAAACCCTCGGATCCCTTAGCTGGTTTTTACAGGATGCCCGGGAGGAAATGCACCTGGTACATTATATGTTTTTCTCTCGCTCCCAGTCTAGCATGGAAGTTTGTGAAAGACTGAAACAAAATAATTCCATCGCCTTAAGGTCTGGATATAACCTAAGTGGCCCTATCTGTTAAAAAATCATAACCCACTAAAACTCACTGACTCGAAAATCCGGTCGAACAGACTCAAGTTATAATTATAAATATAATTTAGAACCTTATAAATCTACGATTCTTAGTTCGTTGTAGTAACAGGTAGAAACATTGCGATAAACGGCCACCAACGGCAATATTTACCCGTTACTATAACGAACTAGGAATCGCTAATTTATAAAGTCCTGAACTATCTTTATAACTATTACTTGAGTCTGTTGGACCGGATATTCGATTCATTGTGTTTTTAGTGAGTTATATTTTTTTTACTGATGGGGGCGCCACTTAGGCTATATCGGGACCTTAATAATTACAATAGACCTTAACGAATGCGAACGTGGCGTATTGGTTCTGCTATTCGGCGGTTCAAAAACTCAGACGCCTGGGTATTTTGGGGCATTTGTCGTCTCAAAACCTACTCGATAAGACAATGAAAAGCAGAACTTTGGATATAACACCAATTTCCTTACGTATTATGCCGGAAAGAAGCACTTAGTAAATACATACATACATACATAAAATCACGCCTTTATCCCTTACGGGGTAGGCAGAGCGTTAAACGCCTCGTAAAAGGCGCTTCCGCCACGTCTGACAAAAATTGAGGGCAATTTTAGATTGTTATTTGTATTGCTATAGAGACAGGTTGTCAGCCCATCGTCTAAATTATAAAACACTGTAACCCTCGAATCCCTTTTGCTGACTTCTACAGCATGCCCGGGAGCAAGGGCAGCTGGAACATTCTATGTTTTTTTCTCTCTCCCAGTCCAGCATGGAAGAAAATTAGTAAATTCTATATTTATTCGTCCCAGTGCAGCCTGCAAATAAATTAACACACTTTAAAAAATACTCAAAACAAAATGAACATTTTCAAGTAAAACAGTGCAACATGTGTGCATTGCAATTACTAATTAAAACGGAAGTTAAGACTCCACAAAGGAATGAAAAAGTAAATTAAAAATACACTACCTAGCACAGGTACACAAAAAGCCTAAAAAGGACTGTTTTACTCTACGAAACATGTTTGGCTTTGACTAATACGTGGGACACTCAGAAAGTTTTGCGACACTAAAAAAAATTGTTCTACAGGTACATATATTTTTATTAAATCTTTTCAAAGTACTCTCCACCAGCCTCTATAAAAAGATTCATGCGTCTGAACCAGTTTTCAAAACACTTTTTCCAGTCCGCCGTAGACACCTCGTTTACAGCCTGCTCGAACGCAGCCAGCGAATCTTCCGGCGACAAAAATTGTATCCCCTTGAGCTGATTTTTTTTTTTGGAAATAAAAAGAAGTCACACGGTGCTAGATCAGGGCTGTAAGGAGGGTGACTGGTGTGTTGTCCAGGAAGTCCCTCGTTTTGAGCGCGGTGTGTGCAGGCGCATTGTCGTGGTGGAGCAGTAGTCCGCGGAGCCCTGTGTTTGGTCGCTTGTTGCTCACAACAGAAAAAACTTCTGGTAAATATTTGGTAGTATACCATTCGGCGTTAATGCTTCTTTGATCTCGTAAGGGAATTGAGGCCAAGTGGCCAGTCAAATTAAAAAAGCTGGCGATCAAAATCTTCCCCCCGCTTCGAGATCGCTTCACTTTGGTAGGCGTTGGTTCATTTTGAAACACCCAAACTGTCGACTGGCGCTTGGTTTCTGGATCGTATTGATAAATCCAGGACTCATCACCTGTCACGATGTCGTAAACACGCCGAGACGAGCCTGCTTCAAATTTGTTCACCATATCACGGCACCATTCCACCCGGGCCTGCTTCTGAGCGTCGGTGAGGTAGTGCGGCACCCAGCCCTATACTATCCTCCTCACGCGAAGATGCCCATGTAGAATCTCGTGAACGCTTCCCGATTCAATCTTTAATATGTGCTGAATCTCCTGATATGTAATTCGCTTATTATCTTGGATTAAATTTTTCACTGCTAGCACGTTTTCTTCCGTAATAGCCGTCAAAGGGCGACCGCTTCTTTCTTCATCCCCCAAGGTTGGTCGACCGCGCCTAAATTCGTTATACCAACGATACACGGTTGCCTTGGAGGGGCTTCCATCCATAAATGCCATTTGAAGTCTATCGAACGATTCATCCGGTTTCAGGCGACACTTGAAATCGTAAAAAATCATAGCTCTAAAATGTTCCCGGCGCAGATCCATTTTTCAGTAAGACACGATACTTTGAATTGGCTCGCAAAAAATGTGGAGGGAAATTTTGAAAATGGAACACACATATTTTTACTTACAAGTAATCATATTTTCAAAAAAGATTCTAACCGGCCAGTCTGCCATATATAAAAACTATTTATCGCAATACTTTCTGAGTGGCCTGGTAATAATGGATTTTCAGTTACGAAGCCAAATCTCATTGTGATTAACTAAATATGCTTTTAGTGGCCAGTGTAAGCTTAACATACAAGTGCACTCTATTAATTCAATTCTTAATCCTGATGGGACAGTGTGATGTGATTGACAAGACCAGAGATAAAGCAGCCCAAGAACCTACTATTTACATGCCAAGTAATCCGACTGGCTGGAATGTCCTAAATAAACTAGGAACCACAAAATTAAGTATTTTTTTTGCAAACCTAATAAAAGACTCAAAATTATCACAAAATTTCCTTATTGGGTAAGCTAAAAATCCTCCCCGACTTCGTCATAAAAGTGTATAAAATTTGAAGGAGCCATCCGACGGTTTACTGCTAAGACGTGCTAGAATAGAAAAGAAGACAGTTTCAGTACCACGAGCAGTACGAGTTATAGCCCCGTGTTAAAAACTCGTACCACTGTGGTTATAAAAATTACCTTGTTCTCTAGAAATATGAGAGCGCTTTTGTGGAGCTGTATGCAGAAATATCCTAGATCTTATCTTGGTTATGACCGTTTTGCTATACTGGAAATCTCGCATTTTGTCTTACACGTTTTAGTTCTAAAATATGGAAATACGAAATCAAAAATTTCGACAGCACTCATTAAACAGTTATTTTTAAGGCTACGTTAAATCTAAGATACCTACAATTAATAAAAAAAAAACTTATTTCTACGAACAACAATAATAACTACGTAGCCATTTACAGATAAAGATAACCGTAGCAAATAAATAATATCGCGAGAACTCCATAAAATTTTCATGAGTTGATTACTACACATTTACCAAAGCGTTTAAAAATGTATCCTCAGTTTACCCGAACGCCCCAAATGAAGCTGTATCCCGAATTAAGCGAAAATTGGCAATCGGGAAAATGACGAGTCGGTTCTTCATTTGTATACGAATCGGCCATTTTGGGACAGCCCAATTGGGACGGGACAAAAACGCAGACTGAATAGCCCAATCAGGCAGATTGATTTTATACAAAAACGAAATTGGAAAATAAGCAAAAATGGACTACTCTCAAACTAATAACACGGTGTAAAGAGAAGGCAACGTAATTTGTAACATTTTTAAGTATATTGATTAATTCTAATTAGTGACTATTTTCATGCAGCTTGCGTCCAGATGTCCAGAATAAAATGATTAAAATAACTTCATGGCTCTACACGAAATGTGTCTAATAATACCTTGACTAAAATTCTCTAAGAACTATCTAAGTAAATTCACGTTTAAACTTCGCCGTCGATGTTGGAATTGGAATTTCTGTTTGACTTCCATATTTTACTTCCGCAAATAAAATATGAAACGAAGTAGAAATCACTGATATTGCATCATTGATAAATTAATTTCGGGTCGTCGAGTTATTGTTTGTCTTGTAACCTGCCTGGAATACTTTATCAGAGATTTTGGTACAGCAAAGACTGCTTATAGGAGTCATTTATATTTTAAAACTGAATTCAGATTTTTTAAAAGCATTTGTCGAACCTACAATCCACAAACAGACAAACACCTGAAAATGTTCTCGACACAGAGGTCAAACAAAGGAGCCACATATTTAGCCCAAAAAACACGGTAGAAGGTTACTGCGGTGGACAAGCTCTTAGAGACCTTGAGCACAATAAAAAAAAAATGGACATAATTGAATAAGTAATCGTGGCTGTTACGCAAGCTTATGCAAGCATGCTATGTAAGCTTTAACAAGAAAGATGAAGTGCTCCAAAGGAGGTGGAGGGCTTAATCTCCCGTGGATGACTTGGAAGTCCCTGAACTGACTCCGGACCCAAGTCGGTCGCTGTAGGGACAATTTGTGCCGATGAGGATACAGCACGAACAACCAGTGCGAATGTGGTGCCTCACCCCAAACAATCTATTGTCTTGCCCCGCGTGCCCTTCATCTTGCACCCAAGTAGACCTTTGCAACGCCACTGATGTCGCAGTGCGTTTAGCAGAGTACTGGTATTTAAGCCATTACGATCGATACGATAAGAAGGAGATCGTGGCTGGATCTAGCAGTGAGATCATGTATTTATTGTGTGTATAGAGTGCTCAACTCCTATGGTACCTCCTCGATACCACTCCGTCCTCCGCTGAAAACTTTTCCCCGAGTTTCCCAAGCCCCGCCCACCTATCCTTCAGTTCATTCATTCACTCACTCACCAACTTCCGTCAGTACCGATCCGACTGCTGGGGAGGGTGCGCGCGTTTTCGACACAAGTTTACCGTCAATATGCACGCGAGAGGTACGAGGGAAATTTTGAGTGGAAATTGTAATATTTTTTAGATTTATGAGTAGCTTTTATTCAAAGTGGCGATTAAAAGGTTCCAAAAAGCTTGTTGATTATTATTTTAAAGGACTTGACTATTTATCGATAAATAAAATAATTGTTTTCCTATTTCAGTTGCAACATTGGTGCTAACTCTCGCCTTCTTACAACTAGTGTATAGTTTTGGTAAGTACAATTTCTTTTAATTTTTTGTATCTAGCCTAGATTAAATTATGATCAAAGATATATAATAGATCTAAATATCTACTTTCTATATTTTATTGATATTGATATTCTCCGTGCTTCGGAAGGCACTTTAAGCCGTTGGTCCCGGTTAATATCGTTTAATACCGTAGATATTAGTCGTTAAGCCATGTCAGAGGCCAGTGCTAAGCATTGGCGGCTTGAAAACTCTGACCTAATCTAGAATTGGGTCTGGTTTCCCTTCTGGGTTGCGGAGGTCAGATGGCAGTCGCTCTGTGTAAAAACCAGTACCCTCGTTCAATCCCCTAGATTAGGAAGTCGACCCCGTGAGATACGGGATAAGGCTAGGAAGATGATGATTGATATTCTCTGAACTCAACAAATTATTTTTAAAGTCTCTACTTTTCTTCGCTATACATACTATTATTCAAGTTTTATCGGGACATTAAAAATACGACCAAAGCCAGCCATTACTTGGGAGAAAAATAATATCTGTACTAAAAGTTCTCATGAACTGGGATAGTACACTATGTTTCTTATTCATATATTTTTGATTGGGCCATAAACAACATGATTCCCGACTGATTGCCGATGCTGTAAATTTTTATTTTCTACTCGTAAAGTATATTTTTTCTAGGAGGAAAGTAAATAAAACATGCTTGTAAATATTTCGGAGGGTTCACTTGGGTTTAATGAGAAAGTAAAATAGCATTTTTCCGATACTATGGCGTTGATTTTTTTATTTATTTTGTGAGCTAAGATGAGTTGACATTTTCTCTATTTTATACCGAGTGAAAAAATAAGCTGTATCATAATATATTATTTATTAATTTTAAAGAAAGCTTAAATACATACATACGGCGTGTAAGGGTCAGCGTCCCGCAAACTGATAGGGGTTGCTCAGTCAACGACACTGAACAACTTTCACCAGGACATTCTTTCAAGCACTGAAAAAATAAACTTGGCTTTTCCATACAAATTGTCTGCTCGTGGTGAACAGCTTAAATAGAAGCCTAAAAGATGTGGCATTTTCCATATTGTTAAAACAACGACACAGATCGCCCGGGTTGTACCTATGTGTAAATCTGTAAACTCCTGTGTGAAATGAGTATTTAGTTTCTGTATTTTAATAGGACCGTCCGCGTTTGTCGTTATTAAAAAAAATGTCTGCCAATAAATTTTATCAAAGTTATCTTCCCCTTTTCACATATATATCTCTACCCTTTTACCTATAAATCATAAAGGTCTCAAGCATCACGATATTTAACGAGATACTCAAGACCAAGACTTGTTTTCGAGCGAACGACTACACTTGAGTTCGAAAACGAACGGCAAACGATTGCCTGTTTGCAGCAAATACTAAATCATTTGTTTCAGTTTATTGTTTGGGTATTGTTCTACTTTCTTGTCGCATCCATTAGGCTGTAGAAACGTTTGATATTAGGCACTGGTCTGCGTAGGGGTTGGAAGAGTGGTCAAAAGTAAGCAGGTCTCTCCTAGTGGAGCCTATTACTGCTTATGTGAGATCGTTCAGCCGGACCTATCCACAGGCAAGCCTTTGATGCTATTGCCCAGGGTGGATTACTAGGCGATAGCGAAATCCTAAGCCACTCAGTAAATTATGTTATGTAGTAAATAACCATTTACAAGAAGACCTGGTGAAACGTTGCATCTACGAACAAAGTCTGTACTCGTAAACATTATCACGAATAAAAACGTTTTTCAGTCCCTTGTGATTTGCATGAGATGTTTTGAATGGCATTCGAGCATCTCCAGACAATCCTTTACACATCCTTTGAATCTCTGTTCAAAGTCGTAAATGCACTGTAACAAATTATTACCAAGTGACTGAATGTCTATTCCTTTCCGTGCGAATGACATTCGGACTGCTCCAAATAATACTTTTACACATCCTTGTGAAACGATGCATCTCTGTTCAAACTTTTAGCTGTAAAAATTATTAGTGAATGACTGATCTGGTCATTTTTGTTTCAAACATCTTCCAATCCTTTGAAAGCTGCATCTCCGTACAAGCCAGACTATTACCAAGTCCCTAAATCTAGTTGCTTGTTCTTCTTAGTCACTATATAAAACTGGTGATGCTGAATGGCATTCGGATAGCTTCAGACAATCCCTTACACATCCTTTTAAGGCTGCATGTCTCTCTATTCAAAGCTCTACCTGTACTGTAACAAATTATTACCGAGTGACTGAATGTCTGTTGCTTCCGTAAGACTGCACTCGGCGCGATATTCTAAACGACTGCCCGCTTAATGTGCTTAAAGGTAACCTTTTGTGAAATAAAAGTATTAATGCGGAACGTTATTCCTTTATCTCCGGATTTTAAATATTTATTACTGCTATTACTTACTCAATTTACTAAAACAATTTCTAACGAACTGTTCCGCTCGACGTTTCTAAAAATCTGCATTTCGTGCAGGTTCGGTCGGTTTCAGTTTTGATTTTTGTGTTCATGTTCGTGCACGGTCAGTGTCCTTGTCGAATCACCACCATCCTCTTTCAGTTTGTTCACTATCTTCTAAATAACCCTGTATTGTATGTGTATGTAATTTGTTCTTTTTTTATTACACAAAAATCTTACTGTATAAAATTTTTAATAAAATATATTATATAAGACAATAGCCTTTTACGCCGCAGTTTTACTTACCGCTTTCTTAATGAGTTTTCCCGTGGGATTCAGATATTTTCCCTATGTAACTCAGGGTGAACGTAGGTTTCAAATGCTAAAAGTTTTTTTTAATCGGTGAAGTAATTTTTGAGTGTATTCTAAAATCTTTCCTCTTTATAATATTGAGTAGTATAAAAGTATAGATTTCATTTGGATTGGATTGCATTTTGGCATCAAGGATTTTACAGATTATATTTCACAATATAACAGCTAATACATTTATCAATAAAATTGCAAACATATATAAATAAATATCATGTATAAGCATTAAGCATGATATAAGAATCGTATGTGCGAATATTTTTTCATACTTATTTCTTCCATGCTGGACTGGGAGCGAGAGAAAAACATAAAATGCGCCAGGTGCATTTTCTCCCGGGCATGCTGTAAAAACTAGCTAAGGGATCCGAGGATTTTAGTATATTGTAATTTAGGCGATGGGCTGACAACCTATCCCTACAGCAATATACCTACAAATCAATCTTAAATAACCCTCAAAACTTTGTCAGACGTGGCGGAACGACCTTTGTTTAGGTCGTTTACGCTCTGCCTACCCCATTAGGGATAAAGGCGTGATTATATGTATGTACGGAAATATCAGACTGTTTTTCCGTACGATTACATCCGTCGCGATTTTCTCTAAACGATTGCTCGCTTCGATGTCCTTTCAAGTGGAACCATTTCGTTTCCCTTTTTATTTATAGACTTGCTTGATGTGGATGCTGCTTGCTGTGCCAATTATCCTTAAAATCATTTTTCGAAACGGGCAGTTTTTATGGAAAATAATATATCTATATAGTTTGCAGCAAAAAGTTCATCACTCCTGCAATCTAAGGCTGCAATACTATGTCTTTTCTGAGCTCAGCAATACCGGGTATAAGGGAGAGAGCGTCCCGCAAATTGATAGGGGTTGGTCAGTCAACGAAACGGAACAACTTCCACCGGGAAATTCTTTCTGGAGGTGAAAAAAAGTAATTAATCTTCTCATACAAAATTACCACCATGTTCAGACAATTTATATGAAAAACCAAAATTAGTTTTTCGCATCCTAGAATCAAAAAATCCTGGTGAAAGTTGTTCAGTTACGTTGACTGAGTAACCGCTATCAGTTGACGATGTCCCTTACACCCCGTATGTAAAATCTTCTCTGTAACCGTAAAACCTATTTATCATAGTAATTATCAATATCTTATTTGTCACTTGTAACCCTTGTTAGTGTTTTTCATACCCAAAATTGTCAAAGCTATAAATTGGATTAAATAATAAACAAAACATACTCGCATCTCAGCTGTTTTGAATGCCTCGTGCGTACTGCTAATTGTGATTATATTATTACGTTGTCTGCGTGGTGGTTACTAATTAAGTCTTCAACTGTATTTTCCTCTTAATTGTTTAATCATAAATACGTTGAGTTTATTTATATTCCGGTCTTATCACTTTCCGCTGATGTGATTAACACTTCATGAATTTGCGTTAAGGTTACCTGACGAACACTAACTAGCGCCACCATTTGAAAAGGCGAGTCAGAAAGTCGATACAAAATAAAATCTACATATACACACACGGAGAAAGCAGAGCCTCAATAATGATATACTGCGCCAGACTTTGGACGAGTATTTTATAGTCTTATGTGCATAAAAAAAATGTCTGACGTGGCAAAGCGCCTGTAACGAGGCGTTTTACGCTTTGCCTACCCCGTAAGGGATAAAGGCGTGATTTTATGTATGTGCATTTAATCCAAAATAGTCAGCCTTTTGCAGTATACTTGGATGAGAATCCGCTAGAATCCTCTCTTTTTTTGCTTTTAATCTAGCATGGATGAAATCTTGTTTCCTAAGAAAAAAGCAATGTTTTTTCACAAGTGGACCAAGAGTTGTAATACCACCTTATGGTCCAAATAGCACCTTATGTGCCCTATATGAGTCAGTTCGCACTTAAGTTCCTCCAACTTGGGGACAACGTTCATCAATCTAAGCCACGCCATAAGCACCTTACCAACTTCGAAGGTTTTGTTACCCAATCTTTACTTAACAGTTACTTGGAGGTGCTTGAACAAAAAGTTTTGTAATACTTCTTTGCTGGGCTGGGGGCAGCTATAATCTGGGAACGGAGAGGAGGCTCTGGACATCAAACGATTCGTGGACTACCTCAAATTAATCTACCTAAGGATTAATGAATATACCATCAAATGAACTCTCTTAAATGGATCACTTATAATATGAAACATAGCAGTGGCTGTTACTTCCATGCTAGACTGGGAGCGAGAGAAAAACATAGGATGTGTCAGCTGCATTTCCTCCCGGGCATGCTGTAAAAAACAGCAGATCCGAGGGTTTCAGTATATTGCACCAACCATGTCAGAGGCCTGATAGTTGTGCTACTAGGTGGTTTTAAAAAAAAAACCATGGTTCATCGGGTCGATAGACTTGATACCCACTCGACAGAAGAAGAAGAAGAAGTATATTGCAATTTAGGTGATGGGCTGACAACCTATCACTACAGAAATATACTTTTAAATCTATCTTCAATAACCCTCATAACTTTGTCAGACGTGGCGGAACGACCTTTGTTTTGGACGTTTACGCTCTGCCTACCCCACTAAGGATAAAGGCGTGATTGTATGTATGTATGTAGCAGTAGCTGTTTGGCTGTCTGATAAGATATTGATAAATAAGTACCTACGGCATTTTCTTATTATTGGATTTAAAAAAAAACATAGCACTTGTATGAAACCTACTATCTTCCATGCTGGACTGGGAGAGATAGAAAAACATAGAATGTTCCAGCTGCCCTTCCTCCCGGGCATGCTGTTGAAGTCAGCAGAAGGGACTCGAGGGTTACAGTGTATTGTAATTTAGGCGATGGGCTGACAACCTGTCACTAAAGCAATACATATTACAATCTAAAATTGCCCTCAATTACTGTCAGACGTGGGGAAAGCGCCTTTTACGAGGCGTTAAACGCTCTGCCTACCCCGTAAGGGATAAAGGCGTGATTTATGTATGTATGTATGTATGAAACCAATACCGTCGAGAAACTTACCCAAACGTCTTTACAAAATAACTTACTTTGTTTGTTTTACACTATTTTTCTCTGAAAGTTTACGTCGAAGCCTCAAAGAACCTTTATAAGCCTTTTCAACGTAGCCCAAAAAGATCCGAAAGAAGTTTTAAGTCTAAGCTTCTTTCATGTATCGTGTATAAATTATTAGTTGTGCATTAGGTAATGCCTACCTACCGGCTTTCCGCGAAACACGTTGTTGGTTTTCTTCCATGCTGGACTGGGAGCGAGAGAAAAACATAGAATGTGCCAGCTGCATTTCCTCCCGGGCATGCTGTAAAAACCAGCTAAGGGATCTGAGGGTTTCAGTATATTGTATTTTAGGCGATGGGCTGACAACCTGTCACTACAGCAATATACCTACAAATCTATCTTAAACAACCCTCAAAACTTTGTCAAACGTGGCGGAACGACCTTTGTTTGGGTCGTTTGCGCTCTGCCTACCCCATTAGGGATAAAGGCGTGATTATATGTATGTATGTATGTAAAAATCTTACTTACCAAACTGAACGGTGTTTCATATTTTAACCTGTGTTCCATCGAGAAAAGTTGTTTAATTTATGGGTAGATTTAGTCAGCTCATTTTTTACACCCGGTATAGCTAGAAATATAATATTATACATACAAACATATAATCACGCCTTTATCCCTAATGGGGTAGGCAGAGCGTAAACGCCCTAAACAGAGGTTGTTATGCCATATCTGACAATGTTTAGAGGGTTATTTAGATAGATATTTAGGTATATTGTTGTACAGACAGGTTGTCAGCCCATCGCCTAAATTGCAATATACAGAAACCCTCGGATCCCATAGCTGGTTTTTACAGCATGCCCGGGAGGAAATGCAGCTGGCACATTCTATGTTTTTCCCTATATAGTATATTATAACAGTCTCCTTTTTTGAATATATAACTCCCTTAAGTATAGAGAAAAAGTTCTCAAGTATAAAAAAATCTAGCAAGCTACTTTTTAGTTCAACACTATAGGAAAATGCAGTTCGGTAACATAGTTGTTGGAACTATTCTTCTTTCGCTACACGTGAATAGGTTTTGAATTTTAATACATAAGTACTTACTTGTTGTTGAAGTACATACATACATACATAAAATCACGCCTTTATCCCTTACGGGGTTGTTGTTGAAGTAGTAAGTCTTTTATAAGTTTCTTCAGAAATTGTCTATTGGAGAGATAGATACTTCCATGCTGGACTGGGAGAGATAGAAAAACATAGAATGTTCCAGTTGCCCTTCCTCCCGGGCATGCTGTAGAAGACAGCAAAAGGGACTCGAGGATTACAGTGTATTGTAATTTAGGCGATGGGCTGACAACCTGTCACTGTAGCAATACACATTACAATCTAAAATTGATAAAAAAAATTGTCAGATGTAGCGAAAGCGCCTTTTACGTTTAACGCCCTGCCTACCCCGTAAGGGACAAAGGCGTGATTTTATGTATGTATGTATGTATGTCTATTGGATGTAAGACTAGACTTAAAAATAAGTTCATAGTTGTTATTTTGAGTGTTTTCCAAACGAAAAAAACATCATATAAAGTCTACAACAAGAAGTGTAAGGTTTTGCACTGCTCCGTATTCTGTTCGTATCCGAATCGTGAAATCACTATCACTACATACTATAAAACAAAGTCGCTTTCTCTGTCTCTATATCCCTATATATGCATAAATCTTTAAAACTACGCAACGGATTTTGATGCGGTTTCTTTTAATGGATAGAGTGATTCAAGAGGAGGGTTTATATGTATAATACATGCATAATATAGTAGAGAAACACTGATAATTTCCGTACCATCAAATTAATTCTCGTAAATGGATCACTTATAATATGAAACATAGCAGTGGCTGTTACTTCCAAGCTAGACTGGGAGCAAGAGAAAAACATAGGATGTGTCAGCTGCATTTCCTCCCGGGCATGCTGTAAAAAACAGCAGATCCGAGGGTTTCAGTATATTGCACCAACCATGTCAGAGGCCTGATAGTTGTGCTACTAGGTGGTTTTAAAAAAAATAAAACTTGACACCAGGGTTCATCGGGTCGATAGACTTGATACCCACTCGACAGAAGAAGAAGTATATTGCAATTTAGGCGATGGGCTGACAACCTGTCACCACAGCAATATACCTACAAATCTATCTTAAACAACCCTCAAAACTTTGTCAAACGTGGCGGAACGACCTTTGTTTGGGTCGTTTGCGCTCTGCCTACCCCATTAGGGATAAAGGCGTGATTATATGTATGTATGTATGTAAAAATCTTACTTACCAAACTGAAGGGTGTTTCATATTTTAACCTGTGTTCCATCGAGAAAAGTTGTTCAATTTATGGGTAGATTTAGTCAGCTCATTTTTTACACCCGGTATAGCTAGAAATATAATATTATACATACAAACATATAATCACGCCTTTATCCCTAATGGGGTAGGCAGAGCGTAAACGCCCTAAACAGAGGTTGTTCTGCCACATCTGACAATGTTTAGAGGGTTATTTAGATAGATATTTAGGTATATTGTTGTAGAGACAGGTTGTCAGCCCATCGCCTAAATTGCAATATACAGAAAAAGTTTTTACAGCATGCCCGGGAGGAAATGCAGCTGGCACATTTTATGTTTTTCCCTATATAGTATATTATAAAAGTCTCCTTTTTTGAATATATAACTCCCTTAAGAATAGAGAAAAGTTCTCAAGTATAAAAAAATCTAGCAAGCTTCTTTTTAGTTCAACACTATAGGAAAATGCAGTTCGGTAACATAGTTGTTGGAACTATTCTTCTTTCGCTACACGTGAATAGGTTTTGAATTTTAATACATAAGTACTTACTTGTTGTTGAAGTAGTAAGTCTTTTATAAGTTTCTTACGAAATTGTCTATTGGAGAGATAGATACTTCCATGCTGGACTGGGAGAGATAGAAAAACATAGAATGTTCCAGTTGCCCTTCCTCCCGGGCATGCTGTAGAAGACAGCAAAAGGGACTGGAGGATTACAGTGTATTGTAATTTAGGCGATGGGCTGACAACCTGTCACTATAGCAATACACATTACAATCTAAAATTGCCCTCAGTTTTTGTCAGATGTGGCGAAAGCGCCTTTTACGTTTTACGCTCTGCCTACCCCGTAAGGGACAAAGGCGTGATTTTATGTATGTATGTATGTATGTCTATTGGATGTAAGACTAGACTTAAAAATAAGTTCATAGTTGTTATTTTGAGTGTTTTCCAAACGAAAAAAACATCATATAAACTCTACAATAAGAAGTGTAAGGGTTTGCACTGCTCCGTATTCGGTGCGTATCTGAATCGTGAAATCACTATCACTACATACTATAAAACAAAAGTCGCTTTCCCTGTCTCTATATCCCTATATATCCATAAATCTTTAAAACTACGCAACGGATTTTGATGCGGTTTCTTTTAATGGATGGAGTGATTCAAGAAGAGGGTTTATATGTATAATATAGTAGAGAAACACTGATAATTTCCGTGCGAAGCCGGGGCGGGCCGCTGGTGACTTAACAAAATATACTCAGTTTTATTAATACTTTCGACCCACAATAGTTTCATTAGTGTAGGGAAAAAATTACCTATTTCTTCCATGCTGGACTGGGAGCGAGAGAAAAACATAGTATGTCCCAGCTGCTTTTCCTCTCGGGTATGCTGTTAAAACCAGCTAAGGGATCCGAGGGTTTTTGTATATTGCAATTTAGGCGATGGGCTGGCAATCTGTCACTACAGCAATATACCTATAAATCTATCTTAAATAACCCTCAAAACTTTTGCTCTGCCTACCCCATAAAAGATAACGAGATTTTATGTATGTATGTATCTTTAACTGGAGCACCCCAATAACTACTCTCATCCTATTTGCGTAAGATCAAAAGCCTATTACTATTTAAATCTTTAAATGAGAGAATAGATATACAAAGATACTCGTAGTTCGCTAAGCAAAAGCGAAGAGGGAAAAACAGATTTAATATACCAGGTGTAAGGGACAGCGTCCCGCAAACTGATACAGGTTGTTCAATCAACTACACTGAACAACTATAAACAGTATTTTTTTTTTCAGGAAGTGAAAACCAATGGCTTTTTCATACAAATTGTCTGATCGAGATGAACATTTTGCATGGAAATGCCTTTTTTTTCTCTTCCTGAAAATTCTTCCTGGTAGAAGTTGTTTAGTGTCGTTGACTGAGCAGTCCCTTTCAGTTTGCGGTACGCTGTCCCTTACACCTGGTGTAAAAAAAGACAAATCGAACTATAGTTCTATCAGCCAAACCTCAATCACATTCACGAAGATCGCAATATGGGTCAAATGTAACAAACTATCTTTTTTTATGAGCCGGTGATGTTCCACTGCACTTGAAGTATCTTTAAGCTTTGTAAAAAGCTAAATCTTCTGTCCCTAGGCCGGGACAGTCACAACCTTAACCTCCTGCTGCATTCATAGGAGAATTAATTTGCCTAAATGCTCTATCGCTTAGGATAATGTAGCGAATAGCAAAGTAAAGGAATTACCATTGTATAGCGACGTATAATGCGTTATGCGTATTTTCCATGCTGGACTGGGCCGTGAAAAAAACATAGAACGTGTCAGCTGCATTTCGTCCCGGGCATGCTGTAAAAACAAGCTAAGGGATCCGAGGGTTTCTGTATATTGCAATTTAGGCGATGGGCTGACCACCTGTCACTACAGCAATATACCTACAAATCTATCTTATTTATTTACTGTTTATTGTACACAAGTAAGATGAGAAAGACAATACACAAGGAATAACGACACAACAGGTACAGCTTATTTCTACTAAGAAATTTTCCTTCTGGGGCGAAATGACTCTTCAATAGCCCTCAAAACTTTCTCAGACGTGGCGGAACGTCCTTTATTTAGGTCGTTTACGCTCTGCCTACCCCATTAGGTATAAAGGCGTGATTATATGTATGTATGTGTGTACACCTTCCCTTTCAATAACGACATCAATACATTGCGTGACATGAATAACGATTGAACCCTGGATTTGAGGTTTATTGAGTTCATTATGGAATTGATAATGGCATTAAGATGGATTATCATAATACTGTTAGAGAATTGTATTGCCATTGTTCTTGTTCGTATTGTTGGTGAAGCATATTGTATTTTGGTAGGATCAAGTACGTTCTTCCATGCTGGACTGGGAGCGAGAGAAGAACATAGAATGTGCCAGCTGCATTTCCTAAGGGATTCGAGGGTTTCAGTATATTGCAATTTAGGCGATAGGCTGACAACCTGTCTCTACAGCAATATACCTACATATCTATAATGACTTGTAACTATGTTCATCATCTCCCATCTCCCTAGCCTTATCCCGTATCTTATGGGGTCGGCTACCTAATCTAGGTGATTGAACGAGGGTTCTAGTTTTTACACAGAGCGACTGCCATCTGAACTCCGCAACCCAGGAGGGAAACTAGACCCAGTCCTAGATTAGGCTTTTGCCAGGTTAGTGGCCAACACAGTCACTTTGTTGTTATTAATAAAAGTATTGTATTGTATCTTAGATATCTTAGATTATCTCAAAATTTTGTCAGACGTGGTGGAACGACGTTTGTTTAGGTCGTTTACGCTCTGCCTACCCCATTAGTGATAAAGGCGTGATTATATGTATGTATGTATCAAGTACGTAGGTAAACAGATAGTATTAGACATTGCATTATCGCGACAGGGGAGAGCCACTCTGCAGAGATCATGCTTAATGGTTGCTACAAAACAGTTGGAATCCGTTTCGATCTAAACCAGCTGAGCTCACAAGCTTACAAACACTTCCGCATCTGATGAGTCGAAATGAAGACAAAATAGTGGTCAACAAACGATGAACCGATACGTTTCGTTTTCTCTCACATACATACATACATACATAAAATCACGCCTTTATCCCTTACGGGGTAGGCAGAGCGTCAAACTCCTCGTAAAAGGCGCATTCGCCACGTCTGACAAAAATTGAGGGCAATTTTAGATTGTAATGTGTATTGCTATAGTGACAGGTTGTCAGCCCATCGCCTATATTACAATACACTGTAACCCTCGAGTCCCTTTTGCTGACTTCTACAGCATGCCCGGGAGGAAGGGCAGCTGGAACATTCTATGTTTTTCTATCTCTCCCAGTCCAGCATGGAAGAAACTCTCTCACAGTCATCACAAAGACCAAAGTGCCTTTACACTATATAGTATTAGTATACCTTAACATTCATTCTTAACATTATTCTTCCAAGCTGAACTGGGAGAGATAGAAAAACAGAGAATGTTCCAGCTACCCTTCCCCCCGGACATGCTGTAGAAGTCAGCAAAAGGGACTCGAGGGTTACAGTGTATTGTAATTTAGGCGATGGGCTGACAACCTGTCACTATAGCAATATACATTACAATCTATAGTTGCCCTAAATTTTTGTCAGACGTGGCGAAAGCACCTTTTACGAGGCGGATAACGCTCTGCCTACCCCTAGGGATAAAGGCGTGATTTATGTATGTATGTAACATTTTTAAAACATGCCTACACAAAATTACCCGTATATCCCTTATGATGTTGGCCAAACATAAACGTCTACTTTTCTGTTTTTGCCATAGCCCTAAAAATACTACAAATGCATACATACATACATATAATCATACTTTATCCCTAATGCGGTAGGCAGATCGTACACGACCCAAACAAAGGTCGCGTTTGACAAAGTTTTGAGGGTAAGATAGATTTGTAGGTATATTGCTGTAGTGGCAGGTTGTCAGCTTATCGCCTAAATTGCAATATACAGAAACCCTAGGATCCCTTAGCTGTTGTTTACAGCATGCCCGGGAGGAAATGCAGCTGGCACATTCTATGTTTTTCTCTCCCTACCAGTTCGGGAGGGAAAAAGCAT
Organism: Scrobipalpa costella; assembly: GCA_949820665.1. Lineage (NCBI taxonomy): Eukaryota > Metazoa > Arthropoda > Insecta > Lepidoptera > Gelechiidae > Scrobipalpa > Scrobipalpa costella. Next base: position 2,509,337 of record OX463306.1, read on the forward strand.
GCATAGAAGAATCACATACAAATTCACTAAAGCTAAAAGCTAAACTTTGTAAGAATTTTTCTTCAGTGTAAAGTCCATAGTATTACAAATTCTGTATAGTCTATAATTTCCCATAGCACGTTATGCCTTCCTAAACCATATTGGAAAAGGTATAATTTATCTGTATTCAGGACCTATAATTTAGTTACGTCGAGGTTTTGACGATTTGAATGGTGTAATTTCAGCCTTTTGTAAGTATTGTGTACTCTTTTTAAACCACTTCTACTGGGTGTAAGGGACAGCGTCCCGCTAACTTATAGGGGTTGCTCAGTCAACAAAACTGAACAACTATCACCAGGATTTTTTATCAGAAGACGAAAAAAAAATGACCTTCCCATACAAAATGACCACCTCGATCAGACAACTTGTGTGAAAAACCATTTTTTTTTTCACTTCCTGCAAAAAAATCCTGCTGATAGTAGTCCAGTTTCGTTAACTGAGCAACCCCGATCAGTTTGCGGGACGCTGTCCCTTACACCCCGTATATATCTTTTTCTGTGTTATGAGTCGAATTATCTAATAAAGCTTTATTAGATAATTCGACTCTATAGAGGTTTTTGAATTTGGTTTGTGTATCGACCACTTTTAGAGATAAACCAGTACTGTTCGCCTTACGAAGCACGGGTCATCTCTGTCCGACAATCGGGTGATTGCAGCATGCATTGTCCTGACCAATAAAAAAGTAACAAGGCTGTTTTAAAATATACATAGACCATAATCTGTCGGGTTGAAAACTTCCATGCTGGACTGGGAGCGAAAGAAAAACAGAATGTGCCAGCTGCATTTCCTCCCGGACATGCTGTAAAAACCAGCCAAGAGATCTGAGGGTTTCAGTGTATTGCAATTTAGGCGATGGGCTGACAACCTGTCACTACAGCAATATATCTGTAAATCTATCTTAAATAACTGGCAAAACGTTGGCAGACGTGGCGAAACGAACTTTGTTTAGGTCGTTTACGCTCTGCCTACCCCATTTGGAATAAAGGCGTGGTTGTATGTATATCGTGATTGTGAGGCGTGTATGTATGTATGAAAACTTCCAATGGCGTAATATAACAGTAAACGTATATCTCTTTTCTATCATCCACAAAAAAACCCTTCTGATAAATCTGTTACAACTTCGGCTAGTTCATCAATAATGGAACCGGGTTCCAATTCTCTTTTCCCAGCGGGTTCTACGGCTCTAAAACTGTACAGCTCAGGTGTGGAGGACCGAAAGTTTGAGAATAATTTATTGCTAGACATTACATATGTAAATGCGTTGAGACCCGAAGGATTGCTGTTAAAAGTTGTGACGAATTCGTCCTGCATCTGTAATTGGTGCTCATGAGAAACGGAACACGTGTTAAAACACCGAATAGTAGTTAATCAATCTAAAGAGCCCGATGGTGTAATGGATAGAGCCCGATGGTGTAGTAGATAGGGCCGCTGCCTCCTGAACTGGTCGTGGTTCGAATCCCACCACGTACCAATGTGTTTTTCGGTTTTCGAATTTCATATGTACGTTTATTCGGCGCTTTTTCCGTGCTTCGGAAGGCACGTTAAGGCGTTGGTCCCGGTGAATATCGTTTAATACCGTAGATATTAGTCGATAAGCCATATCAGAGGCCAGTGCTAAGCATTGGCGGCTTGAAAACTCTGACCTAATCTAGGATTGGGTCTGGTTTCCCTTCTGGGTTGCGGAGGTCAGATGGCAGCCGTTCTGTGTAAAATCCTGTACTCTCGTTCAATCCCCTAGATTAGGTAGCCGAGCCCATAAGATACAGGATTAGGCTAGGGAGATGATGATGAGTAGTTAAGAAATCTGCAAAACCCTCTTTCTCTCAGAATCCAGCGCCAAAAAGTTTGCTGTATTCCGTTGGTGAGTGGAAAAGGCAGTGTCAAAAGGTTTTTTCTATTTCGTCCTAATATTATAGCTATTTGCTTTCTTCCATGCTGGCCTGGAAGCGAGAGAAAAACATATAATGTGCCAGTTGCATTTCCTCCAGGGCATGCTGTAAAAACCAGCTAAGGGATCCGATGGTTTCAGTATATTGTAATTTAGGCGATGGGCTGACAACCTGTCACTACAGCAATATACCTTAAATACAACAAATATATCTTAAATACCCCTCAAAACTTTGTCAGACGTGGCGGAACGACCTTTGTTTAGGTTGTTTACGCTCTGCCTACCCCATTAGGGATAAAGGCGTTATTGTATGCATGTATGTATGATAACTATTTTCTAAATTAAATATTTTTTTGGTAACTACTCCAGTCCATATTGTAAAGCCAACCAACAGCTGTGGTACTTATAATAATATTATTATATCAATTTAGGCAACATAGTCCTAACTGAAATATCGCTCTTTCGTCAAACGTAGCGCAAGCAGCTTTTATGAGGCTGTTCATTCTCTCCTTAGGGTTAAGAAGTGATTTTATTTCACTTTATGTATATACATACATACATATAATCACGCCTTTATCCCTAATGGGGTAGACAGAGCGTAAAAGACTTAAACAAAGGTTGTTCCCCCGCGTCTGACGAAGTATTGATGGTTATTTAAGATAGATTTGTAGGTATATTGCTGTAGTTACAGGTTGCTTCCATGCTGGTCTGGGAGCGAGAGAAAAAACATAGAATGTGCCAGCTGCATTTCCTCCCGGGCATGCTGTAAAATCCAGCTAAGGGATGCGAGGGTTTCAGTATATTGTAATTTAGGCGATGGGCTGACAACCTGTCACTACAGCAATATACCTAGAATTCTATCTTAAATTACCCTCAAAACTTTGTCAGACGTGGCGGAACACCTTTGTTTAGGTCGTTTACGCTCTGCCTACCCCATTAGGGATACAGGCGTGAATATATGTATGTATGTATGTTACAGGTTGTCAGCCCATCACCTAAATTACAGTATATAGAATCCCTCGGATCCCTTTGCTGGTCATTACAGCATTCCCGGGAGGAAAAGCAGCTGGCACATTATATGTTTTTCTCTCGCTTCCAGGCCAGTACTGAAGTAATATAATAAATAGATAAAAAATCTAGTAGAAAGTATTTTTCTAGACTAAATCAAAGATTGAATGTGGAGCATGTGGCATGCAAAGCAGACATTGTAGTTCCAGTGTTCAAAGCGGAATTCTCTTATGAGATTACAAAGCAAATCTGATAAAAGTCCCCACTCGAACGTTTGTTTAAAATATTTGGATTCCAGATTTGGATTTGGACAACTTTGTTTGAAAGAGATTTACATACATACATACATAAAATCACGCCTTTATCCCTTGCGGGGTAGGCAGAGCGTTAAACGCCTAGTAAAAGGCGCTTTCGCCACGTCTGACAAAAATTGAGGGCAATTTTAGATTGAACTGTGTATTGCTATAGTGACAGGTTGTCAGCCCATCGCCTAAATTACAATACACTGTAACCCTCGAGTCCCTTTTGCTGACTTCTACAGCATGCCCGGGAGGAAGGGCAGCTGGAACATGCTATGTTTTTCTATCTCTCCCAGTCCAGCATGGAAGGAAAGAGATTTTATTGTGATCAACAGTGAAATGCAAGTAGTCTGTTGAGTTCATTCGCAGTTTTCCTTTTACGTACTATATAAGGTTATTTTTAATCAACTGCAAATATTACAGGCGATAATCAAATAAATTCCAAGAAACTATGTAGTGAGTTAAATAAAAAAAAACGCTAGTTTTAGAGATAACATAGATTCTTAATTTAAAAACTAAACAAAAATCGGACTTACCGTATATCAAAACAAAACACGCACACAAACATAATTGGCTGAAGATTGAACATTGTGTGCGTGTAGTGTAATTCTACGTGGTGGGAGTTATTCAAAGCGTGATCACAAAAAATATTTTATTTTGTTAGGAAAATTTCAAATAAAAGCTTCTGCACATTTTAAATTAAAATGCGTAAATTCTATTTCTTCCACATAAATATACATACCTTTAAATTATTTGCAGTTGATTTAAAATGACCATATTAAGTAGGCTGAGGCCTTATTCGCAATACACCGAAATACAGCTTAAACTATCTCTTTCTGAAACAAACAAACAACAGAACAACTTGAAAACTAATTAAATTAACTTATTACCCGTTACTTTAAAAGTTTCAATTGCTTTATTGTTACTTTAATTATCTATATAAATAGTTCATCGAATAATAATTGAATCTATACATTCATACATACAATCACGCCTTTATCCCTAATGGGGTAGGCAGAGCGTAAATGACCCAAACAAAGGTCGTTCCGCCACGTCTGACAAAGTTTGAGGGTTATTTATGATAGATTTGTAGGTATATTGCCGTAGTGACAGGTTGTCAGCCCATCGCCTAAATTCCAATATACTGAAAAGCTCGAATCCCTTAGCTAGTTTTTACAGCATGCTTGGGAGGAAATGCAGCTGGCATGTTCTATGTTTTTCTCTCGCTCCCAGTCCAGCATGGAACATTGTATCTGTTACTTTAAATAAATAAATATCTTTTTCGTAAAAAAAAACCTGTATTTTAATATAATTTTATTTATTGTTTGCATTTCAAATACAAAACAGAAACTGGCCCAAATTCTGCGACCGAGAGGTAACTAAAACAACTGAGAGCTAACATTATAGAACTGAAGATAATCTGTATTCCCTTTTGTATAATTTCAACTAAAATTAAATAACAATTCCCTTTTGTATAATTTCAACTAAAATTAAATAACAGAGCTCGAACTACGCTCATTTAAACTATTCAAGAACAAAGTAAATTTTTAATGTTTAAATTCTAGTGAAACATTTTAGTTAAACGGCAGTTTATTTAACAGTGAAGACATTCTAATAGTTATTTGTTCGACTAGAGAGCAAACTTGTTTTTACTGCGAGTGCTGATTTTGAATCCTGAGGTAGCGAAGGATACTAAAATAAGTATCCTGAGCTCAACGAAGGATTCAAAGCACGAGATGTAAATGAATTTGCTCTCGTGTGATACAAACAACTTTTTTTAAGTTGCGTTTCGGAATTGCAACAACACCTAAAAAAATATTATTCTAAAATTAATAGTTATACTAAAAAATAACATTTTATTTTATAGTTTTTAGTATAATATGTATATATTATAGTATGTAGTATTACAGACAACATCATTATCTATTTTTTAAATATAACAAAAAGTAAAACGTAACAAAAAAGTCGTCACAAAATTTAAATTTAAGGCTAAAATAATTTTCGAAACGCACCCCCTAAATTTAATTTTTAAACTGCATGGGCTCAAGCTTTTCGCTTTCCCTTATGTTATGGGAGGAAAAAAAAAATATTGCTATTTATGTCAAAATATGACTTTTAAACCGTATCCCATCCATTGCCTCATTCTAAATAATTAAAAAGCTACTTTGCCTCTCTTAAGAATAAAAAGGCATTTTACTCACAGAATTTAGGCGCGAAATGTGTTGTTTTCGAGGTGGAAGTGGGAAAAGTTATTATTTCTTCCATGACAATTCTAAGTCTAATTAAATATCTACCGAAGACTTATTTTCGTTCACTGAGTGTTTGAAGTTGTTAGTCCTTTTAATTTAATTCCTTGAGAAGGCAACCAGTAAAATTTCATGCCACCAAGACATACATAAATATAATCCCGCCTTTTTCCCTAATGGGGTAGGCAGAGCGTAAACAACCTACTAAATGATGTTCCACCACGTCTGTCAAAGTTTTGAGGGTTATTTAAGATAAATTTGTATGTATATTGCTGTAGTGACAGGTTGTCAACACATCGCCTAAATTGCATTGTACAGAAACCCTCGAATCCCTTAGCTGGTTTTTATAGCATGCCCAGGAGGAAATGCAGCTGGCACATTGTATGTGTTTCTCTCGCTCCTAGGGTCCAGCATGGAAGAATGAAATACAAAAATGTTCTAAGCCTCACGCATCCTTTGAGAATTACCAAAAGGAATTTTATATTTTCTTATTATTAAGTGAGATCTGTCGTGCCCTTGGGCATAAATAAATACCTATAAAATACAGGTTTAAAATATATTACCTAAACCACTAAACGTGTAAATCCGGGCTGTTAAAGTGATCAATGTACCGTTAAGTGCAGCGCAGCGAAGTTGTATGACGGAGTTAAGAGGATAAACGCTGAGTGCACCATAATGTAGTTCTTATATACAGTCACGCTTGTATCTCTTACGGGGTAGGTAAAGCTGTTAAAGTTATCAATGTACCGCTAAAGACAGCGCAGCATAGTTGTATGGCGGAGTTAAGAGGATATACGTTGAGTGCACAAACAGTAATTCTTATATAAAGTCACGCTTGTATCTCTTACGGCGTAGGTAAAGCTGTTAAAGTTATCAATGTACCGCTAAAGACAGCGCAGCATAGTTGTATGGCGGAGTTAAGAGGATATACGCTGAGTGCACAAACAGTAATTCTTATATAAAGTCACGCTTGTATCTCTTGCGGGGTAGGTAAAGCTGTTAAAATTATCAATGTACCGCTAAGGGCAGCACAGCCTAGTTGTATGGCGAAGTTAAGAGGATATACGCTGAGTGCACAAACAGTAATTCTTATATAAAGTCACGCTTGTATCTCTTACGGCGTAGGTAAAGCTGTTAAAGTTATCAATGCACCGCTAAAGACAGCGCAGCATAGTTGTATGGCGAAGTTAAGAGGATATACGCTGAGTGCACGAACAGTAATTCTTATATAAAGTCACGCTTGTATCTCTTACGGCGTAGGTAAAGCTGTTAAAGTGATCAATGTACCGTTAAGTGCAGCGCAGCAAAGTCGTATGACGAAGTTAAGAGGATATACATACGCTGAGTGCACAAACAGTAATTCTTATATAAAGTCACGCTTGTATCTCTTGCGGCGTAGGTAAAGCTGTTAAAGTTATCAATGTACCGCTAAGGGCAAGGGAATTAAGAGGATACACGCTGAATGCAACATCAATAATTCTTACTCTAATCAGTAGCCAGTACTCTGATGGATTGAGAATTACTGTGATCTCATAGAGAATCATGGCATTATTTGAAATCGGTTATGTAGAAAGGGAGGGTTTCAGCGCATTGCAAATTAAACGATTTACTGACAACCAATACCACCTAGTATTACTATAACGGTACACAGTGAACACTATGTGAAACTACCCTCAAAACATTATAGAGTTTTATAGAGTTAAGAGGATATACGCTTAGTGTACCATCAATAATTCCTAGGCTCGTATTTATAAAGCGATCCCAATATTGAGAGCAATATTAAGTATGGATTTGACAGGCCACATTGTGCTGAAATGACATTTCTGATACGAAATCAAACTAGCTGTCAATCTCGAGTGCTGTTTACGAATACGGGCCTTACTCTAGTACGCAGCCAGTACTCTAATGGATTGAGAATTACTGTGATGTCATAGAAAATCATAGCATTATTCAAAATCTACCATATCTTCTTCCATGCTGGACTGGGAGAGATAGAAAAACATAGAATGTTCCAGCTGCCCTTCCTCCCGGGCATGCTGTAGAAGACAGCAAAAGGGACTCGAGGGTTACAGTGTATTGTAATTTAGGCGACGGGCTGACAACCTGTCACTACACATTAGCAATACACATTACAATCTAAAATTGCCCTCAATTTTTGTCAGACGCGGCGAAAGCGCCTTTTACGAGGCGTTAAACACTCTGCCTACCCCGTAAGGAATAAAGGCGTGATTTTATGTATGTATGTATGTATTATTCAAAATCGGTTGTGTTGAAAGTAGAAGGAAACGAGAGTTTCATACATACATACATACATATAATCACGTCTTTATCCCTAATGGGGTAGGCAGAGCGTAAACGACCTAAACAAAGGTCGTTCGGCCACGTCTGACAAAGTTTTGAGGGTTATTCAAGATGGTTTTGTTGTCAGCCCATCGCCTAAATTGCAATATTCTAAAACCCTCAGATCCCTTAGCTGGTTTTTACAGCATGCCCGGGAGGAAATGCAGCTGGCACATTCTATGTTTTTCTCTCGCTCCCAGTCCAGCGTGGAAGAATTTCAACGTATTGCAAATTTAACGATTTACTGACAAGCAATACCACCTAGCAATGGCGAAGGGTGATATTTATCGATAGGGAAGCCGGAGTAAAAAACAAATACATATTACTCCATATATCTCATTTTTAAGTTCTACACCAATATCCAAAAAGATAGTTTCGCTACCAAACAAGACAACAAAGCTAAATAACCATTTTCTTAAGATAACATAACAAATTTCTTCCATTTCAACAGATTTTAACAGATTTCTTCCATGCTGGCCTGGGAGCGAGAGAAAAACATAGAATGTGCCAGCTGCATTTCCTCCCGGGCATGCTGTAAAAACCAGCTAAGGGATCCGAGGGTTTCAGTATATTGTAATTTAGGCGATAGGCTGACAACCTGTCACTACAGCAATATACTTACAAATCTATCTTAAATAACCCTCAAAACTTTGTCAGACGTGGCGGAACGACCTTTGTTTGGGTCGTTTACGCTCTGCCTACCCCATTAGGGATAAAGGCGTGATTATATGTATGTATGTAACATAACAAATATCTACCATTTGGATGATTTCAAAAGGGAAGCCGACGAGAATCGTGTCATATGGACCCTTCGCCACTGCCACCTAGTATTACTATACTGCCCTCAGAAGGAAAAAAACCATAACTGCATCCTACCATGTTGTGCGTAAAATGCAAAAAACTTTCCACTATCATATCCTTTGGTTAAATAAACTTAAAGGTACAGGTTTTTTTTTAAAAGGAAGCATTTTATTTCTTTTATTTTTTGATTTACATAGATTTTGCATATTTTGAATAGTTTTTAAGATTTCGCTAAAATCTGTAGTTATGGTTTTTTTCTTCTGAGGGCAGTATAACGGTACACAGTGAACTGTATGTGAAACTACCTTCAGAACATTATAGAGTTGTATAGAGTTAAGCGGATAGACGCTGAGTGCGCCATCAATAATTCTTCCTCTAGTACGCAGCGAGTACTCTGATGGATTGAGTATTACTGTAATTTCTGCTGGAAATTTAAGCATGGCTGTCCATGCTGGACTGGGAGAGATAGAAAAACATAGAATGTTCCAGCTGCCCTTCCTCCCGGGCATGCTGTAGAAGTCAGCAAAAGGGACTCGAGGGTAACAGTGTATTGTAATTTAGGCGATGGGCTGACAACCTGTCACTATAGCAATACATTAATCTAAAATTGCCCTCAATTTTTGTTAGACGTGGCGAAAGCGCCTTTTACGAGGCGTTTAACGCTCTGCCTACCCCGTAAGTCTGTCTACAGAGTAAACAGGATAATCTCAAACGCTCTATCCCTAAAGCTAGTTTTTTAGTTTCTCCATTTAAAGGTTCGAGTTTTGGTTCCTTGGGTTAATTAAAAAGGATTTCATCATCATACATACATAGATTATCCCTTATCGGGTAGGCAGAGCGTAAACGACCTAAACAAGGTTCTTTCCGCCACGTCTGACAAAGTTTTGACGGTTAGTTAAGATAGATCTGTAGGTATATTCCTGTAGTGAAAGGTTGTCAGCCCATCGCCTAAATTACAATATACTAAAACTCTCGGATCCCTTAGCTGGTTTTTACAGCATGACCGGGAGGAAATGCATCTGGCACATTTTATGTTTTTTTCTCGCTCCCAGGCGCTGGCCTGGGAGCCTGGGATGGAAGAACTCTCATGGAAGAGCTGTTCCCCTAAAGCTAGTTTTTTAGTTTCTCGACTTGAAGTTCTAGTTTTGGTTCTATGGGTTGCTTAAAAAGATTCCATCATCATCATAAATTTAAAAGCTTTGCTTTCTCTGGATTCAGCCTTCTCCTTAACTTCTCTATACGACGTGACCTCAATCTTTTGTTTGATTTAACATCAATCTGAAATTATTTCTATTTTAGTTATGACAAGAAATGCTAATGCAGATACTCTGACAAATAGGCAAGAGTCGTTGTCTGTAAAAGTGGTTGTTACACAAACCATGTCAGAGGCCTAAATATAGGTGTTACTTCCATGCTGGACTGGGAGTGAGAAAAAAAACATAGAATGTGCCCGCTGCATTTCGTCCTGGGCATGCTCTAAAAACCAGCTAAGGGATCCGAGGTTTTCCGTACATTCCAATTTAGGCGATAGTTTGTCAACCTGGGACTACAGCAATATACCTACAAATCTATCTTAAATAACCCTTAAAACTTTTTCAGACGTGGTGGAACGACCTTTGTTTAGGTCGTTCACGCTCTGCCTACCCCATTAGGGATAAAGGCATGGTTATATGTATGTATGTTTCAGAGCTCGATCACAAAGTTTTTCTGGAACCTGAAACCCTAACAACTCACACCAAAGAAGTATCAGTTCATGAGTTCTTACGCAACCCACTGCAAGTTCAAATCCTATTCCAAACTTCAAATTCCATTCACACTTGAACATTCACATTTAAGATATTGCCTACTGGAACATGCAAAACGTTTTTATCAGTTTACTCTTCTCTCGCCTCGGGTCATAAAGCAGCCGAATGTGATTTTAATGTGACTCACCTCGGGTCGTTACTGCATTATTCATGTCCGGGATTCGATTCCCGGGTTATGATCTCCGGGTTAGTCGGCTGGAGAATTGCGAGGCTGATTGATAGCTATTTAATGTTCGGTTTATGTTGATGAATATTGTTACATTGCTAGCATTTCAAGAACCAATTTGCTAATTTAGCTCTTCTGATTTTGGGAAGGCTGTTTTGCCTATTTCAATAAACTTAACTTGTGTTGTTGTTTTTGTATTGTAAGCGGATTAATTACTGACCTTTACTGACTATTATTTACCTTTCAGATATTCGAAATAGATCAGAAAAGGCCGCGGGGTTTGTTTAGTTGTTCTTTAGGTGGGTTTGCTTGTATCTCAGAAAGTTCTTCTTAGAGAATAATACCCGATGAACCCTGGTGTCAGAGTTTTCAAACTGCCTAGTAGCACAGCTATTAGGCCACTGACATGGTTCTGAGTAACGACCACTATCAAAGACAGCGACCGGGATTGACGGCTTGACGTGCCCTCCGAAGCACTAAATCCTTTTACGTTTCGGTAAATCAGGTGATGCTGTAATGTCCTAACCAAACTGGGAATAACCTCACAAAGTGATAAATTGACATATATCAGCTTTGTCCCCCCCCCTGGGAATCGAACCCTAGACCTCCGGATCGTGAGCCCATTCCTGTGACCACTAGGCCACGGAGGCAGTTATGGTGACGGTGACCAGTCATTACGAACTTATCCAGAAGCAATAAAAGCATTAATATTCGAAAGAAACACAGCAACCTGCTTGGCATCGGACTTTTATGAGCGGTCGCAATCCAGTCGGTTCGTTGCAGATCCCTACCACCTAGGTTAGAGTGAGTTCTTTCAGCCTGACTTACATTTAGGCTCACAGAAAAGTAAAAGCTAGCGCTCAGCAACATCTTAACTCAGTATTTAGGCCCATTTTGCTTCCATGCTGTAAAAACCCGCTAAGGGATCCGAGGGTTTCATACATATATACATAAAATTACGTCTTTATCCCAAGTATATTGCAATTTAGGCGATGGGCTGACAACCTGTTACTACAGCAATGTACCTACAAATCTATCTTAAATAACCCTCAAACCTTTGTCAGACGTGGCGGAACGACCTTTGTTTAGGTCGTTTACGCTCTGCCTACCCCATTAGGGATATATGTATGTATGTATTTAGGCTCGTACGGAGACTGCTAGGCGGTACAAATAGATCCCTAAAAATTCAACCTTCGAATGATGACAAACGATTTTTGTTTAACTCTAACCTCCCACCGGATTTGAAATCTGTGCATCTGTAAAGAATTATTGATGTCGCACTCAGCGCACAAGCTCTATCCCTCTTATCGCTCGCTCCATTCTACGTTCAGGATTTTGAATGAAGATAGAATATTCGAACAAATTCTTCAATGCCAAATACTTTTTAGCGTTCTTTCGACAGTTGGCGAGTTTTTATGCCCAAATTGGTAGATCTAAAGAATCTGAAATGATCAAGCGTTTGTATCTCATTCATTGTTCGGTATTCAAATACAATCGCCCTTTGAAAACGATTTGCACCAATAACTTGATTGTTACTGTATCTACCGCGAGATGAGATATGAATAATGTAATTGGAATGGTGAAAAAAAAATAGAAACCGAATGAAAAATATATTGCTGCGCTGACTGTGGTTTTTTTGGTAGTTTTTTCTTATGTTATTTCAGATACAAAATGTTTTGTTTCTCTTGACCGTAGCGCTTACTGACGTGGCAAAATTATTTGTAATTCCGGTTATGAAAAAATAATACTTTTACAATTGAGTAAGTTGAAAAAGATATATGTTTTTTAGTACTTACTTTCTGGTCGTTACACGAACCATATAAGAGGTCGGACGGTTTGAACGTGGCTTTCGACCCGACTCCGACATGACAAATAAAAAAATAATCCCAAAATATTGTTTCCAATGCTCCTAAAATAGTCTCATTTAGTTGATGGTTCAGCTCGGTTCACTTGCTCCATCGCACCTGAATGTATCATTCTACAATATTGTACCGAATGCCTCTAAAAGAGTCCCATTTAGTTCCCTTTGGGAGCAAGCGTAGTCTGAGCATCTGGTGACGAGTGAGAATTATTGATGGTTCAGCTCGGTTCACTTGCCCCATCGCACCTGAATGTATCATTCTACAATTTTGTATCGAATGCCTCTAAAAGAGTCCCATTTAGTTCCCTATGGGAGCGAGCATAGTCTGAGCATCTGGTGACGAGTGAGAATTATTGATGGCTCAGCTCCAAAGCACCTGAATTTCCCAGATTCAACCCTTGATTCCCTCGATGCTAAAGAGTTTCAAGTTTATATCCGGCCATAGATAGAGATCTATCTATCTATATCAGCCCACATCTACCCACTGCTGAGTATAGACCTCTTCTTTCAAAGAAGGTAGAGATAAATACAAAATAATAATAAACAGAGACTAGGAACATTCTTAGAGAAATAAAAAAAATACTGAACAATGTGGGATACTTTAGGAAAATAACCTACATATTGCCAATTTCATTCGGTTGTATTTTATGTGAATGAAATTAATGTTCATTATAATTCCTTAGTGGTTTTACAAGGTCCGCCAGCGATCTGATTTATTCTTTGCGTGATTAACGTAGTAATACTGTTCCAAATAAATTTAACAAGTAACATGCTAAGAATGCATTGGTGAAAAGAAAACCTTAGAAAAGCATGCCAATTTCTAAACAGTTGTATTTAGTATCTATTATTTTAATAGATTAAAACTTCCATGCTGGACTGGGAGCGAGAGAAAAACATTGAATGTGCCAGCTGCATTTCCTCCCGGTCATGCTGTAAAAAACCAGCTAAGGGATCCGAGGGTTTCAGTAAATTGAAATTTAGGCCATCGACTGACAACCTATCACTACAGCAATATTTATCTTAAAAAGCCCTCAAAACTTTGTCAGAAGTGACGAAACGACCTTTATTTATGTCGTTTATGCTCTGCCTACCCCGTTATAGTGGAGAATAGAATATACGTATGTTATTATGTATTTTATTAGATTCTTGTACCTTCTCAATGTACTGAAAACTCAGTTTCCCGTGCACCCAACTAACTCGGCAGTACTGAGTGAGAATTATTGATGCGTTCACTCGGATCATGTGACACGCTGCCACACATGATAGTCTGCGCACAGTTACACCGATGCGTATCTTATTCAGCCTTCTACTTACTCAACACAGTAACAACTCAGTTTCCCCGTGCACCCAACTAACTGCGCACCGAGTGCTGAGTGAGAATTATTGATGCGTTCACTCGGATCACTTGTCACGTTGCCACACATGATAGTCTGCGCACAGTTACACCGATGCGTATCTTATTCAGCCTTCTACTTACTCAACTCAGTGGCAACTCAGTTTCCCCGTGCACCCAACTAACTGCGCACCGAGTGTTGAGTGTGAATTATTGATGCGTTCACTCGGATCACTTGACACACCCATGAGATTTTCCTCGCAGCGTGGTGCGCAGTCCGCGCAGTACCACTGATACGTATTTTCTTATCACATGAGAATAAGCAGACTTAAATTTTAGCTTGTCTACTTAAAATCACGTCTGTGTTTCCTTGCGATCAATGTATCAAACTTGCATAAGCTCAAAGTGTCTTCAAAGGACTTTCAATTTCAAAGGAATTTAATTTATTTTTTTGCTAGCAAAAGGCATTGCAAATTGTTAAATCCCAAATATTCCAGTGTGTGTTTCCTTGTTTTCTTGTATGTTTGAACCATTTGAAAAGAAACGATTTTCTTTGGATTAAAATAAACTGAAACACAAAATACCCAATCTAATCAGGATCTGCGACGGCCACCAGTATCACCACAGACAAGAGAAAAACAAAAGCAACATAACCGCAAGAACTACTTTAGCGTGGTGTTCGAGTAAATAGCCTTAAGTTTCTAGAAATCTTGCTACTTACTGCAAAGCAAGTCTGATATTATTGTTTATTCTGACTTGTGTATTTTTAAACAAAGTTAGATTTCTAGTATTGTCACATTCTCATTTTATTATTTTTCTTTCTTCCATGCTGGACTGGGAGTGAGAGAAAAAAATAGAACGCGCCAGCTGCATTTCCTCCCGGGCATGCTGTAAAAACCAGCTAAGGGATCTGATCTATATATTGCAATTAAGGCGATAGGCTGACAACCTGTGACTTTAGCAATATACGTAAAAATCTATCTTTAATAATCCTCAAAACTTTGTCAGACGTGGTGGAACGACCTTTGATTAGATCATACACGCTCTGCCTACCCCATTAGGGATAAATGCGTGATTATATGTATGTATCTCACATTCTTAAAATAAAATAGGGAACATATTACACTTTTAAATACCTATGCATTTTTAGACGGTGAGACGTTGTATTGTAAGATAAATTACGAGTTACGTATATTTTTCTGTAATTTCTACTTCCTTGCTTTTCCCAATACATTCTGATTAGAAAATTGTACTGTTTTAAAATTATCTCACTTATTTTTTACAAAAAACTTAGAAAAGAAACGTAAGCTTTCTATTTCACACGTGAAAAAAAATACAAGCTTTCTTTTCCCAATAATCGTCGGAATGTACTTGCAACTCGAGCGAGCTCCATGCATAATTCAGGAGGTGATAAGTCGCGAGTTGGAACTCAACTTGAAGACCAGATTTATGGAATCAACTTCGATTAGGTGACGTGGAAGCGGTGGAAGTCTTTAAACTGTGGTAGAGTTATTGAACACGCGACGGAGTTTTGGTTCTTTTGCTTTGTTTTATGGTTTTAATAAGACAATAAATAGAGAAGGGTTATAAGGTTTTACTGTGGGATCCTTTAATACAGTGAAAAGTACCTGTAAAAAGTTAATTATCAGCTCGAGTCTGTTAATTAAAAGTAATAACTTTTATGCCTTTCTATTTTGATAAAAATATTGCTCTGAAAATTAATAAAAGCTACAGTTCCGCCATGGATAACTTATTTGTCTTCTCTAAATTAAACTCATAATTTCAGTATTTGTTTAACATCAAAACGCTTACAGATTGCTGCCGGATATTTCGTGATCAAAAACATTTTATCTGTGTATCGTATTTATCCGGAAAATTACGCTCCAAGCGTATTTTATATTTGCTTAAACATCACGTAAAATCATAATAAATTTCTGTTTACTTAAAAAAATCTGTATCCTGCTTTTTTATTTTGTTTTTGTTGAAGCAATTAATTTTCGCTTCGTAGGGAATTGACCTCGTTAATCCAGTAGATTAGAGTATTCTTCTTACAGTAATTACGTTGTGGGAGGTTCCGAGACTTGACTATAATGGGACATCTAACTTCTGAGAAAAGCCAAGAGTTTGGTTTGAAATGTCCCTTTGAACATTGGCCGCCACGCAATGTTCTTTATAAACACAACTTTTAAACTAAGCCCATGAAAAAAAAGTGCTGGACTGGGAGAGATAGAAAAACATAGAATGTTCCAGCTGCCCTTCCTCCCGGGCATGCTGTAGAAGTCAGCAAAAGGGACTCGAGGGTTACAGTGTATTGTAATTTAGGCGATGGGCTGACAACCTGTCACTATAGCAATACACATTACAATCTAAAATTGCCCTCAATTTTTGTCAGACGTGGCGAAAGCGCCTTTTACGAGGAGTTTGACGCTCTGCCTACCCCGTAAGGGATAAAGGCGTGATTTTATGTATGTATGTATGTATGAAAAAAAAGTATTATGGTTTCGTTCTCCGAACCTTAGAGCCAGTAAACTACCTTATACGGGATGTAAGGAACAGCGTCCCGCGAACTGATAGGGGTTGCTCAGTTAACGAAACTGAACGACTATCAGTAGGTTTCTTTTTTCAGAAAGTGAAAAAAATAATTGCTTTTCCAGACAAATTGACTGATCGAGGTGGTAATTTTGTATGAGAATGACAATTATTGATTTCATCTCCTAAAAGAATTTCCTGGTTAGAGTTGTTTAGTTTCGTTGGCTGAGCAATCCCTATCAGTTTGCGGGACGCTGTCCCTCACACCTGGTCCACCTACCAATTTTCGATGACACCGTCAAATCTCATTTAGGATAACTAACTGTGCGGAACTTGGCTTTAGTGCCCGAGTCAGCCCGAGTGTTTGCGCCTAAATACACAATTACACAAGCTATTACCCGTCTGACTAGCGACATTACTGAAACGACCAAAGATAAATCAAGTATAACACACTCCGAGTCTATTTTAGTTATCATCAATTGTATAACTGCCTCCGTAGTCTAGTGGTTAGAGCCATGGGCTTAAGATTCGGAGGTCTTGGTTTCGATTCCCAGGGGGGACAAAGTTGATATTTGTGAATTTATTACTTTGTGAGGTTTTCCCCAGTTTGGTAAGGACATTGGAGGCTGACCTGCTCACCTGCTAGTTCGAAAAGGAAAACGATTCCGTGCTTCGGAGGGCACTTTAGGCCGGTCGGTGCCGGTCGCTGTCTTTGATAGAGGTTGTTACTCTAACCATGTCAGAGGCTTATAAGCTGTGCTACTAGGTGGTTTGAAAACTCTGACACCAGGGTTCATAAGGTTGATCGACTCGAGAATACACTCGCTAAAAAGAAGATCAATTATATAGTTAGGTGATCTCTCCTCTGTCCTAACCAACCTAGAAACAACACAATGTCGTTGCTCCACGCTGGAAATCGAACCCTGATCAGTAACCAAGGTTGTAAAACCCAAACTTACTTATTTTATTACTGCCTATAGTTGTTCTTCCATGCTGAACTGGATCTGAATTTCCTCCCGGGCATGTTGTAAAAACCAGCTAAGTGATCCGAGGGATTCTGTATATTGCAATTTAGGCGATAGGCTGTCAACCTGTCACTAAATCTATCTTAAACAACCTTACAAACTTCGTCAGACGTGGCGGTACGTCCTTTTTTTAGGTCGTTTACGCTCTGCCTACCCCATGAAAAATAAAGGCGTATATGTATGTATGCATAGTTGTAAAATCTAAACTAGCTTATCAATCCCCATCAATAACTTAGCCAAAGTTAGCTAACATGTATTCACGGAGCCGTCAAACCTACACCTATGAAGCTAGCTTACTCAACTTGCATGATTGATTGGATCGCTGTAACGTGACCCTCGGGCTCACACCGGTAAGCTATTTGTGCATTATGCTTGCTTGATGGTACTGGCTTTTCATCCACATCATGTATGGTTAATGTGAATTAAATTCGTGGTTTTTGTCTGAATATAGTTTAAAGACATCTTCTTCTCCTCGTCTTCCGTGCTGGACTGGGATCGAAAGAAAAACATAGAATGTGCCAGCTGCATACCCTCCAGGGCATGCTGTAAAAACCAGCTAAGGGATCCGAGGGTTTCAGTATATTTCAATTTAGGCGATAGGCTGTCAACCTGTCACTACACCAATAACTTAGCCAAAGTTAGCTAACATGTATTCAGGGAGCCATCAAACGTCAAACCTACACCTATGGAGCTAACTCGCTTAACTTGCATAAATGATTGGTTCGCTTTATCTTTACTGGTGTAAAAACCAGCTAAGGGACCCGAGGGCTTCTGTATATTGCAATTTAGGCGATGGGCTTTTCTTAAATAACCTTAAAAACTTTGTCGGACGTAGCGGAAAGAGCTTTTTTTTAGATCGTGTATGCTCTGCCTACCCCATTTGTATGTATGTCTGGTTATAAAATCTAAACTAGCTTATCAATCCCCATCAAAAAGTTAGCTAACACGTATTCAGGGAGCCGTCAAACCTACACCTATAGAGCCAGCTCGCTCAACTTGCATGATTGATTGGATCGCTGTAACGTGAGTCCCCCTGCTCACACCGGTAAGCTATTTGTCGTAATATGACGCTGATCATTATATTCCCTAATGGGGTAGACAGAGCGTAAACGACCTGAACAAAGGTCGTTCTGCCACGTCTGATAAAGTTTAGAGGGTTATTTAAGATAGATTTGATATCTATATGCCTACCTGTCCTGTTTGTTATGTTATTCTTGATTGTGTGTTTTTATTTTTTGTAATGTGTTTTGTGGAAATAAACTGTTTTGTATTTGTTGGTATATTGCTGAAGTGACTGGTTGTCAGTCTATCGCCTAAATTGCAATATCCAGAAATCCTCGGATCCCTTAGCTGGTTTTTACAGCATGCCTGGGAAGAAATGCAGCTGGCACATTCTATATTTTCCTCTCGCTCCCAGTCCAGCATGGACGAATTGAACAGATTTCTATACTGTTAAGGTACTATTTATTTATTCTGTGCCCTAGCTAAAGTTACACAAACCTATTCATCGATTTACACAACTCACCTGTGAATATACATGATTAATGTATGCTGCTGCAGGCAATCCCACACAAGCCATTTGTCATAATTCGACGCTGATCATGACACTAGCCATCAGGTTACATTGGACACCGTGCTGGCTGTATTTGATTAGATGACAGTGCATTGTAATATCAGACAATTTTACACTCGCCATACATACATATAGTCACGCCTTTATCCCTAATGGGGTAAGCAGAGCGTAAACGACCAAAACAAAGGTCGTCCCGCCAAGTCTGACAAAGTTTTGAGGGTTATTTTAGATAGATTTTTAGTTTTTAGTAATATTGCTGTAGTGACAGATTGTCAGCCCATGGCCAAAATGACAATATACTGAAACCCTCGGATCCCTTACACTAGCCAGGTTGTTGTTTATTTGTGACTAGCTTTCTGTCAGCGGTGTCACCCGCTGCTAAATAAGTTTCCCCGTGACGTGGGAATGGTCTACTTTCCCGCGGTAAAAAGTAGCCTATGTTACTCAGAGTGAATGTAGCTTTCTAACTGTAAAAGAATTTTTGAAATTGGTCTAGTAGTTTTTGAGTTTATTCGTTACAAACATACATACAAAAAAATCAAATCTTTCCTGTTTATAATTTTTATTTTTTTATTGATTTTGACAATAATTATGTACTAAATAAAGTGTTTAATTAATCATCTTATAATATTAGTGTAGATCTGGCTTTTGACTCTAGTCTAGTCCATGCCAGCTGTAGTGATCAAGATAGAGTCGACGGTGGAGCTCACCCAAAAGCACAAGGGTTCTTACAATACAATACATGATACTTTATTACACAAAGAAACACAAATACATACATCAGAAAAGTAAGAACAAAACAGTACAATATACATACATACATACATATAATCACGCCTTTATCCCAAATGGGGTAGGCAGAGCGCAAACGACCCAAACAAAGGTCGTCCCGCCACGTCTGACAAAGTTTTGAGGGTTATTTTAGATAGAATTTTAGGTATATTGCTGTAGTGACAGGCTGTCAGCCCATCGCCTAAATTACAATATACTGAAACCCTCGGATCCCTTAGCTGGATTTTACAGCATGCCCGGGAGGAAATGCAGCTGGCACATTCTATGTTTTTCTCTCGCTCCCAGACCAGCATGGAAGTACAATATAGGCGGCCTTATTGCAAAAGCAGCAATTTCTACCAGGCAACCTTTGGATATTAGGATAGTACAACGCAGATAGCGGGATAGTGCATACTAATTTCATTTTAATACTGAAACAATATAAATACTACTAAATAAATACATAACTAAAATAAACTAATATATATATTTATAATAAACCAATACATATTATGCTAATGGGAGATAGGATAAATAACTAATTATTATTCTCTAAGAAGAACTTTCTTGTTTGCTCTTTAAATGTCATAGACGGTGCTTGTCGAACATTTTCGGGAAGTGAATTCCACAATTCTGGAGGATCAAAATCTCAAGTTTTGTTCCTTGTACTAAGATTTCTAAGTTTCGGCCATTTAAGTGAAATTTTCCCACTGGGTAAAATAATCTTACCAGTCTTATAATTAGTGCCTTAATTAGTAAGGTTGCTTATCTAAATGCATTACCCTTCTTTCTGAGGAAGTTAAGTAATAAAAGATAGACGACTTTTTGACTAATGCGCAAGTTGAATTTCTGTTTTTTTTTAAAGTTTTTAATTTTGTTTCAAGTTAATTATAATTGGTTAATTTTATAAATGTTATTAGACGAAGCTTACAGTGAATTTTATGTATCCTGTGTTTGCATAGTTTTGTATGAAATTATTGTTGTTTTATGAATAAATTTTTCAATATTTTTTATCAAAAAAATGATAGGCAACCAAGTGACTTTATACATACATACATATAATCACGCCTTTATCCCTAATGGGGTAGGCAGAGCGTAAACGACCCAAACAAAGGTCGTTCCGCCACGTCTGACAAAGTTTTGAGAATATTTAAGAATGTATATTGCTGTAGTGACAGGTTGTCAGCCCATCGCCTAAATTACAACATACTGAAACCCTCGGATCCCTGAGCTGGTTTTTACAGCATACTCGGGAGGAAATGCAGCTGGCACATTCTATGTTTTTCTCTCGCTCCCAGGCCAGCATGGAAGAAAGTGACTTTATACGTTTGTTAATCATACCTATGAAACCTACACCTGTCTGCATCCATGATTAATTTGATGTGCAGACAAGCCATTTGTTGTGATCAGATACGCATACTAGCCATTAGGCTTGCCGTCAGGTATTGACATTGTAGAAGCGATATTAGGGCCGATGATAATGCATTTTGCGAGTGATACTGTGATACTGACTGATAGTCGGCTGATATCTAATATTAGCTTTAGGGTATTAGTAATGCAGTTTTGTTGTTATTTGTGTTTTATCAGCGCTGGTTGCTGAAAGTAAAAGATCAATTAATATAATGTAGAAAAAGTTTGACTATCAAATGATTGTGAATTACGGACGAACGAAATAAATTGAAACCGTTTGCAAGTCGAAGATCTGTCGCTTAGTGATAACTTTAAGCAAAGATTGCCAGTGTCATAACAGGCATCTTCTGAGTGAGCTCACTCCATCGTCGACTCTGTCACGGTCATTCCTGAACTAGTGTCTAGAGTCAAGAGCAAACCCATTTCTAATTAAAAATAATAATATATAAACTTGTTATTAGGCCTTTAGTTAATTTAATAAATTCCGCTTTCTTTTGTTACAGATTCTAGGAACATAGTATTTATAATAGTAAGTCAAAGAGAACCATATCATGCCAGCGTCGCGACGCGGCTCAAACAAGACATAGAAAACCAAGTCCAGAGTTTAGAAGGGGTAAGTTATTTTATTATCATACAAAATCTTTGAAGATCTTTGTGTCTTCACCTGCATTATCACACCTCTGAATTTTCACAGAAAAGGAACATACATACATATAATCACGCCTTTATCCCTAATGGGGTAGGCAGAGCGTAAACGACCTAAACAAAGGTCGTTCTGCCACGTTTGACAACGTTTTGAGGGTTATTTAATAGAGTTTATACATATGTATGTATGTATAAACATACATACATACATATAATCACGCCTTTATCCCTAATCTATTTTAAGATAGATTTGTAGGTATATTGCTGTAGTGACAGGTTGTCAGCCAATCGCCTAAATTACAATATACTGAAACCCTCGGATCCCTTAGCTGGTTTTTACAGCATGCCCGGGAGGATATGCAGCTGGCCCATTCTATGATTTTCTCTCGCTCCCAGGCCAGCATGGAAGTGTAAAAGGAACATATGAGTTAAATTCTACCACGAAAGAATAATAAGTAACATGCAAATAAAAAATATGCGCCTACCATCGACACGCTAAGAAGAAGAATAAAGTTATTTGTTACCGCAAGATACTAATTATTTTCATAACACGTTCGAGGAAAAAAATTGGTAGAAAGTATAGTATGTATTTAGCTATTCGCCTTACTTGACCGGTTACCCAAACCCAACATTAGGCAAAGTTAGAATGTAGGTAGCCTAATACCACTACTGACCTACCTATACCTACATAGAATTTACAGGCACATTATGTGTACCTAAAACTGTTAGCTATTATGGTGAGCGCACCACTAAATATCTTGTTCCTACAGTGTTCATACCAAATGAAATAACAAAGTGTGAAAGTAAACAGGTTTTTAAGAAAAAGGTTAGAGAGCATTTATTAACACAATTTAATAATAATAATATTATTTTCGACTTCTAACTTTAAATATATGTCCTATACATGTTTCTTAAATACAGTATGTAATACATTTTATTTAATATAGAAAAAAAAACAGTTTGTAATGCCAACAAACTATTGTATAGATTGGCAGATTTTGTTAAAATTGTAATACTGTACTGCCAAAGTGAATAACCGATTTATTTATTGTATATTCATATTTATTTATTGCGAATCACATGGTACATTATGATGTTATAATATTGTAAAGTCCAACACATGATACCCCTTATAACAGGGTATTGCAATATTTGTGAGAGTTAATTATGAGTATTATATTTATATTTATGTAGTATATTTATATGCTGAACGGCTTGAATCTTGGCTCACTTCCGCACCTGCTTGCAAAACAACTGCTTCCAAGGCGACTAGCAAAGCTGTCTTGTATAGGACCAATTTCGGACACAATCTCCATGCGACGTAGTTTGCCGTAGACAAGACGTAGCTGGCCGTAGTCACACCGTAACGCTTACACTGCAGATTTACTTGCAATTTGTAAAGCATTGAATATTCTTCCATGCTAGACTGGGAGAGATTCTTCCATGCTGAAATGGGAGAGATAGAAAAACGTAGAATGTTCCAGCTGCCCTTCCTCCCGGGCGTGCTGTAGAAGTCAGCAAAAGGGACTCGAGGGTTACAGTGTATTGTAATTTAGGCGATGGGCTGACAACCTGTCACTACAGCAATACACATTACAATCTAAAATTGCCCTCAATTTATGTCAGACGTGGCGAAAGCGCCTTTTAGGAGGCGTTTTACGCTCTGCCTACCCCGTAAGGGATAAAGGCGTGATTTTATGTATGTATGTAGAAAATAGTCGCGCATAACGGCTCGTCAGCTTGAACTCCATGACTATTATTATTATACTATTATTTTCACATTATCAGTATCTAAGGCTCGTATTTGTAAAGGTATCTCAAGATTGAGAGCAATATTAAGTATGGATATGACAAGCCATTTTGTACTGAAATTACATTTCAGGCCCGTATTTGTAATCATCACTTAAGAATGACAGCTAGTTTGAGTTCGAATCAGAAATGTAATTTCAGTACAAAATGACCTGTTAAATCCATACTTAATATTGCTCTCAATCTTGAGATAGCTTTATTAATACGGCTCTTAGTGTTATTCTAGAAAGAAGTAACTACAAGTAACATCATAACAGCAATACAAATTACAATCTAAAATTGCCCTCAATTTTTGTCAGACGTGGCGGAAGCGCCTTTTACGAGGCGTTTAACGCTCTGCCTACCCTGATGCTGTCGCTCTGATTTTATCTATGTATGTATGCTTCAGTTGGCATGGGATAAAGGCGTTATTTTATGTATGTATGGTGAATATTGATTCCTCTCGCAAAATGGCTATTGGCTAGTAAGCTTGTCTGTATAGGACGAATTTTGAACAAAATCTCCATGCGAGGTTGTTTGCCGTAGTCACACCCTAGATTGAGTGCCCCGTCGCCGCAATGCTTACGGTGGTTAACGTAACCTACGTTAACTTGCAGTTTGTAAAGGATTTAATCTTGGTTAGAGCTTTACCACAAGCAAGTTAGGCCCGTATAGGAACAATTTCGGAACTATCTCCATGTAACGTAGTCACACCGTAGATTGAGTGCGTTGTCACCGCATTGCTTACGTTTCAGGTTTATTTTTTATTTATTTATTTATTTAGTTGCAAAAATATTGCAATTTGTAAAGGATTGAATCTTTTTTATCACTATACTAGCGACCCGCCGCGGCTTCGCACGGATATTATCAGTGCTTCTCTACTATATTAAGCATGTATTATACATATAAACCTTCCTCTTGAATCACTCTATCCAAAAGAAACCGCATCAAAATCCGTTGCGTAGTTTTAAAGATTTATGCATACATATAGATATAGGGACAGAGAAAGCGACTTTGTTTTATACTATGTATTGATGATGACGATCAACTTATTCATACTGATTTATTAACGACTTCTCACTTGTTTGTTTAACGGTGGTGTTAGACCTCTACGTTTCGACTGTTTCCGTGAGATTTCTTCATGGAATCTTATCATTTATCAGCATTGCTTAGGTTTTCTTGCAATTTATAAAGGTTTAATCTTGGTTAGAAACTCATCGCAAGCAAGCAGGGCCAGTATAGGACCTATTTCGGAAATATCTCCGTGTGACGTAGATTACCGTAGTCACACCGTAGATTGACTGCCCCGTCGCCGCAATGCTTACGTTTAAGGTTTACTTGCAATTTGTAAAGGATTGCATCTTGGTAACAGCCTTATCACATGCAAGTTAGGTCAATATAAGTCCTATTTTGGACACAAACTCCATGTGATGTAGTTTGCCGTAGACAAGGCGTAGATTGCCGTAGTCACACCGTAGAATGAGTGCCCCGTCACCGCATTGCTTACGTTTTAAGTTTACTTGCAATTAGTAAAGGATTGAATCTTGGTACTTTCATGCTGGCCTAGAAGCGAGAGAAAAGTTTGGAATGTACCAGCTGCATTTCCTCCCGGGCATGCTGTAAAAACCAGCTAAGGTATCCGAGGCAGTATATTGTAATTTAGGCGATGGGCTGACAACCTGTCAGTACAGCAATATATATAATACCTATAAATATATTCCTTAAAACTTTGTCAGACGTGGCGGAATGACTTTTGTCTAGGACGTTTACGCTCTGCCTACCCCATTAGGGATAAAGGCGTGATTACATGTATGTATGTTGAATCTCGGTTAGAGCCTTATCATATGCAAGTTAGGCCAGTATAGGACCAATTTCGGAACTATCTCCATGTAACGTAGTTTATTTACCGTAGACACCGAAGTCACACCGTAGATTGAGAGCTCGGTCGTAACGCTTACGTTGCAGGTTTACTTGCAATTTGTAAGGGGCTAGATTTATTCCGTACTGGAGATTGGTGTTTGTTTCAACCATAGAGTAGATAAATACAGGTACAGAACAGAAGGATCACTGCAAAGACGTTTGAACGTAAACAAATCTTGCCGCACCACGAGAATATTAGATGGATAGATATAACTTAAGACTTCCATGCTGGACTGGGAGAGCTAGAAAAACATAGAAAGTTCCAGCTGCCCTTCCTCCCGGGCATGCTGTTGAAATCAGCAAAAGGGACTCGAGGGTTACAGTGTATTGTAATTTAGGCGATGGGCTGACAACCTGTCTCTATAGCAATACATATTACAATCTAAAATTGCCCTACATTTTTGTCAGACGTGGCGAAAGCGCCTTTTACAAGGCGTTAAACGCTCTGCCTACCCCGTGTATGTATGTAGATAAAACATTTATTCAAGAACACAGTACATATATTGTGCAATCTAGTTCACATTTGCATTGTATGCCTCACATTAGCCATCATCAGCCGCAAACTAGGAAAATCGACGAAAATGCATCGTAAGTACTATTACGATATGAGGCACAGGATTGATCGATCGTACATACATACATACTATCACGCCTGTATCCCTAATGGGTTAGGCAGAGCGTGAACAACCCAAACAAAGGTCGTTCCGCCACGTCTGACAAGTTTTGAGGGTCGTTTAAGATAGAACTGGATATTGCTGTAGTGACAGGTTGTCAGCCCATCGCCTAAATTACAATATACCCTCGAATCCCTTAGCTGGTTTTTACAGCATGCCCGGGAGGAGATGCAGCTGGCACATTCTACGTTCTTCTGTCGCTCCCAGTCCAGCATGGAAGCTTGATCGATCGGCTTGTCATTTTGTTACTAAATTTCAAAATAAACTGACCAAACGAATATCCTAGATTTTTCCACCTTTTCTAGCATAAAAATAAGAAATCACATTTTTTTTTATTTGATTGATTTTATTTTCTTTTCTCCAAGCTGTTTTGCCCATTAGTCTGTGTTCACCCTTAGGCACCGTCTGTTCCCAGCCTTAAGCACTGTCGTAGCACAATTGCTACGCTGCGTAGAATGTGGCTACAGGGTTACGTGTCGTAGATTGAACGCTACGCCTGCGCTGTGGTTTTGCTTGTAATTTGTCAAGGGAAGCTCTAGTTACTAGCAAATGGCTCTTGATGATAAACCTAGCGATTTATGTAGGTAGAAGAAACTGAGACCCGATATACGGCCATTTTTGTAAGTACCTACGTAGGCGCATGTACCGAGATAGCCTGGTAAAAAAAATATACCTACAACGTGATTTTATTTTGCGATCTATCTTTCTTGCAAAAAGAAAAGTCAAAGTCAAAGTCAAATCATTTATTTTCAAATAGATTCCTAAGAACACTTTTAGAAAGTCACAAGCGACTCTATTACAAACAAAATTAAATTATATCTATGCCACAAAATAAAATAAAACTATATCACAATGAAGAAGAAGCATGAGAAACTCGCACTTTGCGCCCCTCCCTTCGTTTTATCTTATTCTTACTTTTGTCCTACTTTTTGTTCAAAATAGTGTTTGTGACCGCAATGTGTGCCAATTTCTTAGGCTTCACTGAAATATCAGAGCTCCATACATCTTTGTCATTAGTATAGTCATCTAACTTATAATAGGCTTTCCGACATAATGTGTTTTTAATACTATCTTTAAATTGATTTCCTGACAAATTTAATATATGGTCAGGTATTTAGTTATAGTATTGTATACTTAGACCAAAAAATGATTTTTTAACTTTAACTAACCTAAACGGGGGTTGGTCAATTTTATTTTTGCTTCTAAGGTTCCGGTTATGCCTGTCACCATTTTTGGTAAGACTATGAATATTTTTCCTTCGTATATAAATTGACATGGACGGTGACAGTTAAAATATTTATCTCTTTGAACAATTCTCTCAGGGAATCACGACATCTGAGTTTGTAAATTGCTCTTATAGCCCGTTTTTGCAAAACAAAAATTGAATCAATGTCACCAGCGCGGCCCCACAGCAAAATTCCATAGGACATAATGCTATGAAAATAACTAAAATATACAAGTCTTGCTGTAGCAACATCCGTGAGCTCTCGGATTCTTCGCACAGCAAATGCGGCTGAACTTAGTCTCCCCGATAAAGATGTAATATGAGGGAGCCAATGAAGTTTCGAGTCAAGTGTAATCCCTAAGAAAACTGTCCTTTCGGTGAACTCTAATTTTTCATTATTAAGTACATCATTATTGGAAGAATGTACATTAGGCAAAGTAAATTTTATACATTTGGTTTTTTTTCGCATTCAGCACTAAATTATTAACAGTGAACCAATTATGAATTTGTCCAAGAGTGTTATTTACGTTGTCATAATTTTGGATATGTCTCAAATAATACAATCTTTGACAAATTCTCTATCATGTAGGGCAAATCATTAATATACACTAGAAATAGAAATGGACCTAATATCGAACCTTGAGGTACACCTATTTTAACACGAGACCCTGATGATCTTATATTATATTGATCTTATATTGTCGATACTGTAATGACCTCCTTTACTGTGTACTTAAAACAATTGTCATTGTTAGTAACTCCTCTTTACCTAACTGCGCAAGGCAAAGGAGGGTAATGTGTTTATCAGCCTATCTATGTATGTACGTAAGTATCTATGTTTGACCCTCTGTGGCATTCTAGAGACTATACGCGTGGGCCGATGATTCATGCGTCAATCGATTTGTCTGAACCTTGCAATGCGAGTGTCACTGAAGACATGATTTTGATCAAAATTAAATATGGCGACAATAAGACGCCATTTTGTAGAAATAAAAAATATCTTTATATAAATATATATTTCTTCCATGCTGGACTGGGAGCGAGAGAAAATTATGGAATGGGCCGCAGCTGGCCCATTAAATATGGCGACAATAAGACGCCATTTTGTAGAAATAAAAAATATCTTTATATAAATATATACCAGGCCACTCAGAAAGTATTGCGATAAATAGTTTTTATATATGGCAGACTGGCCGGTTAGAATCTTTTTTGAAAATATGATTACTTGTAAGTAAAAATATGTGTGTTCCATTTTCAAAATTTCCCTCCACATTTTTTGCGAGCCAATTCAAAGTATCGTGTCTTACTGAAAAATGGCTCTGCGCCGGGAACATTTTAGAGCTATGATTTTTTACGATTTCAAGTGTCGCCTGAAACCGGATGAATCGTTCGATAGACTTCAAATGGCATTTATGGATGAAAGCCCCTCCAAGGCAACCGTGTATCGTTGGTATAACGAATTTAGGCGCGGTCGACCAACCTTGGGGGATGAAGAAAGAAGCGGTCGCCCTTTGACGGCTATTACGGAAGAAAACGTGCTAGCAGTGAAAAATTTAATCCAAGATAATAGGCGAATTACATATCAGGAGATTCAGCATATATTAAAGATTGGATCGGGAAGCGTTCACGAGATTCTACAAGGGCATCTTCGCGTGAGGAGTATAGTATCGCGCTGGGTGCCGCACTACCTCACCGACGCTCAGAAGCAGGCCCGGGTGGAATGGTGCCGTGATATGCTGAACAAATTTGAAGCAGGCTCGTCTCGGCGTGTTTACGACATCGTAATAGGTGATGAGCCCTGGATTTATCAATACGATCCAGAAACCAAGCGCCAGTCGACAGTTTGGGTGTTTCAAAATGAACCAACGCCTACCAAAGTGAAGCGATCTGGAAGCGGGGGGAAGATTTTGATCGCCAGCTTTTTTAATTTGACTGGCCACTTGGCCTCAATTCCCTTACGAGATCAAAGAAGCATTAACGCCGAATGGTATACTACCAAATGTTTACCAGAAGTTTTTTCTGTTGTGAGCAACAAGCGACCAAACACAGGGCTCCGCGGACTACTGCTCCACCACGACAATGCGCCTGCACACACCGCGCTCAAAACGAGGGACTTCCTGGACAGCACACCAGTCAAACTCCTGGGTCACCCTCCTTACAGCCCTGATCTAGCACCGTGTGACTTCTTTTTATTTCCAAAAATAAAATATCAGCTCAAGGGGATACAATTTTCGTCGCCGGAAGATGCGCTGGCTGCGTTCGAGCAGGCTGTAAACGAGGTGTTTACAGCGGACTGGAAAAAGTGTTTTGAAAACTGGTTTAGACACATGAATATTTGTATAGAGGCTGGTGGAGAGTACTTTGAAAAGATTTAATAAAAATATATGTACCTGTAGAACATTTTTTTTTAGTGTCGCAAAACTTTCTGAGTGTCCCACGTATTTCTTCCATGCTGGACTGGGAGCGAGAGAAAATTATGGAATGGGCCATCTGCATATCCCCCCGGGCATGCTGTAAAAACCAGCTAAGGGATCCGAGGGTTTCAGTATATTGTAATTTAAGCGATGTTCTGACGACCTGTCACTACAGCAATTAAAATAACCATCAAAACGTTGTCAGGCGTGACAGAACGACTTTTGTTTAGGTCGTTTACGCTCTGCCTGCCCCATTAGGGATAAAGGCGTGTATGTATGTAAAAAATATCCTATGTGGCTGCGAAAGTAAGTATTCCCCTAACGTCAGTTTGTTTCCACAGCGTCTCCCCCACGTCCACATAACCCACGAAGACTTCAAGATCCCAGGATCCTGGACGATCGTGCCTCTCCTCAGACCGTTACTGACTCTATACAAAGGCGGTGATGTACGGTGGGCGTTGTTCATAGAACCCCATACGGCGGTGAGGTGTGACAAGCTGGTGGAAGCATTGGCTGCTGCTGATGAGCAACCGGTAAGCATGAAACTGAACAACTTTTAGATGTAACTGAACAACTTTCACAGGAAACTATACAACTTTCACAGGAAACTATACAACTTTCACAGGAAACTGAACAACTTTCCAAGAAACAGAAATTCGTCCTCTGATTCAAAATTACTCAAGCAGCTCATCAGACACCATTTGTTTATGCTTTGCAAATTTGTTCAGTTTCATAGGTGTGATTGTGCCTCTTCCGTTACGCACTCTATACAAACACACGGCTATGAGGTGTGTCAAGCTGGTGGAGGCTTTGAGCGCTGCTGATGAGCAACCGGTAAGGCGATATTACCATATCATATACATCTAATTTAGAGGGGAGAAAGATATTTGTTTTGGACAATGTTTTTTTTGTTTATTTATGAAGGATCCGTACCCTTTTAGCCTTAAAGCTCTGAAAGGCGGTCCCAAATAAGCGGTGGTAAGCTCTATATAGGGCCGCCAGGTTTACGTTCAAACCTCCCATAGGAACGGCGACAAGTAGCTTGCCGTATACCGTCGGTGTGTGAGCATAACAGTGCCTTTTAAATTGCCGTTGCATTGCCGACTCTATCTCTATCAACACTGGACTAAGTCATGTGTTCATCTTACTAAGAAAAAGGACCAAAAAATACTTGACTAATTTATTTCTTAAGTTAAGAGTAGTTGATTAGACTTATTTATTTCACAAACTTCTTGCCCAGGATACAAAATGGATAGGCTACCCACTAAGTGATGAAGAGCCTACGATTATCCATCACTTTGCCATGTACGAGGATCTGGAGGAAGAAGGAGGTTTCGTCTACCCTAACTTTGCCAGCGGGTTCGCGATGAAACTGGAGCTTATGGGCACGTAAGTATTCTATTCTTAGATCAGCTTTTGACGATAACATAGGAATCGAATCAAAACTCTTCATGAATTCTGTAGGTGTTAGATTTTTTTATAAAGCAAGTATAATAAAATGGCTTAGCAACGAAACATCCGATTTAAAATCCGGCTTAATATCCAATTAAGTAATATTTAAGACTTTACCTAGAAAAATAAATCTGATTAGTTTCTTATCGTAATTATTTATTTATGGTGTCTTACGGGGCAATTAATTATCCATAGAATAATAGATATTATTCACATAGAATTCGGTAAGGTTTTGTATACATGTATAATATTTGATATTTTTTTAGCTTACTCACCCAAATTCACCGCGGCGAAAGGAAACTAAACGAAGAATTCTCAATTGACCCGTCTTTTGAGCTGGCCAAATTAATCTATGGAGATAGTAACAACCCTGGACCACTTCTGGTTGCAGACTTGAGCTTCTGCATAGTATCTGGAGATAACTGTGCTACCTACCCAAGGCAGTTTGACATATGTGTGAGTATCTTGATATATGTGTGATAATCTTGACATATATGTGAATATCTTGACATATGCGTGAATATCCTGTATTGACAGCATTCTCTATAAACCCGTTATTCGACTTGGCCTTGGTGATCTACGGAGACAGTAACAAAGACATTAAAATACCATAGTTTTAATGAAACGATTCATTAGGGGCGGCTTTCCCCAGGTGTAAAAGAAGTATTAATAGTTAATACATATGTTCGTTTTAGCAATTAAAAACTAAAACGTATGGTCGTTTTTCTTTTCGCACTGGACATTACTATACGTTTAAATAAATAATTGTGGCGGAAGGGTTTGGTATGAATCATTTAAAGTTATTTATTGCCATCTCTTAAAGAACCAGTTTTCTCGTGAATCTAGACTAGCTATTTTTGCGGTTTCCCCATTCTACATCGATTTCCTATTGTACCGACTATCTCCTACACAGTAAATACCAAATTGCCTCCGTGGTCTGGCGGTTTGAGCCATGGGCTCACGAACCGGAGTTCCCGGGCTCGATTCCCGACGGGGAACAATGACTTTGTATTGTTGTTTCTAGTTTGGTTAGGACACTGCAGGCTGATCACCTGATTTTCCGAAAAGTAAGATGATCTATGGTGTCAGATGGGCGTGTAAAGAGTTGGTCCTGTGCCTGATTTCTCTCTGGTCGTGTCAGTCAATTTCTCCAATTAGAACACTGCACATTGCACTCCCCTAAAAGGCAGCACTGGCAGGATCGCCATGCGAGTAGGCGAGTCGGGAGCGAAGAATAGAAACAACTATCTTGTTGGACGTCCGTTTATTGAGTGAAAAATATGCGATTATAATAAGTAACCTAAACGCTAAGTAAGCATAAATTTGGGGAGGTGCGTCATACAGTACAACGAGATGGAAGGAATAGGAACCAGTGTGTTACGCAACACTTATGCACTAAAAACTAGTCCTGCGCAGTTGGTCTATCTCTGAGAGATGAGCAGCCATCACCGAAATCGGTTGTAGGACTATTATTACACACTAAATTAGAAGTCACCAACTAACATATCTGCATTGTCGGCAGGGCAGTCCCATACCTGAGAGGTCAATATTCTTCGCGGTGAAGACCTGGTCAGGGTTCCACAACACCAGAGCCAAGGTCGTCAAGAAGACTTGGGGACGACACGTTACTAACCTCATGTTTTATAGCGATAAGACTGGTAAGTGCTACTATGTCATATACACTTCTTCTTATTGAGCTGGTTTTCAACGAACGACCCGATAAACCCTGGTGGGAGGCCAGTATTCATCGCGGTGAAGACCTGGTTAGGGTTCAGCAACACCAGAGCCAAGATTGTCAAGAAGACCACACGTTACTAACCTCATGTTACAAGCAACTTGCCTTGCACATATCTAGTATAACAAAAACACTAAAACACATACTAGAGAAAACCTATGTTGAGCAGATAGACATTTTTAGAACAGAGACCAAAAGTTAACTTTAAGTTTACCAAATTACTCTTTTTATTTCTTTTAGATCCCACCCTTCCATCAATAGACACCAAGGTTCCGAACACAAAAACAGGTCATTGTCTCAAAACTATGACAATTTTGAAAATGGCTGTGGAAAGAGTGGCTAACATGCCTCATATCAAGTGGTTATTCTTGGCTGATGATGACACTATACTTGGGTAAGTTAATATGCAAGAAGTGTTTTATTTGACACATACAATTACTCCTGTGCTAAACCGCTGTAATAATAAAAAAGTACGTTTTTAAAAAAAATACAGTTCCGTACTCAAATTTACCTTATTGCACCTAATTGCTAAACACTTTCTATCTGTCAAAGAACAGAGCCATACCTCATAACATGAGCCATAATAGGTAGATAATTGAATCTTGTAAAGTAATAATAATAGTCCTCCCACCGATTTTCGGTGATTGCGGCCAGACGGAGATCAGCCAACTGCGCAGGACTTGTTTTTAGTGCCCAAGTATTTGCGCCACACACTATTCCTTCAATCTCTTATTCTTAAAGTGTAATGGCAGTTAAAGTGTAAAGTAATACAGAACCTTTGGCGCCAGTCCGATTCCCACTTGGCAGACTCCATGTTTTTTTTTGAAGAAGCAAACAGCACGTACCGCTAAATTCCTCGCAACCTTCGGTTATCATTTTATATAATATCACGCCTTTATCCCTAATGGGGTAGGCAGAACGTAAACAACCTAAACAAAGCTCGTTCCGCCACGTCTGACAAAGTTTTGAGGGTACGTTTATTGCTGTAGTGACAGATTGTCAGTCCATCGCCTAAATTACAAACTGAAACCGTCTGATCCCTTAGCTGGTTTTTACAGCATGCTCGGGAGGAAATGCAGCTAGCACATTCTATGTTTTTCTCTCACTCCCAGTAGTAAACTAAATAGTACTTGAATAAATTTGATAAAAGTATTTTCAATAGTATGGTATTTTCCAGAGTACAAAGACTGTGTGAAGTACTGAGCTGTTACCGAGGCGGTATCGACTTCACTGTTATTGGAGAAAGATACGGGTATGGATACGGAAAGAAAGAGACCGCTTCTAAGGGTAAGCGTAACTAATTATTCCATTTATATTTCCATATTATTGTGTATGTATTTTATGCATACTATAATAGTAATTTTATATTGCATAAACGCTCTAAAGATATACCTCTAAAGATATGCATATATTTATTTTTGATTTTTCACTATTCTATTTTTGTTGTATTTAAATATTTCCTATACTTCAGCACTACTCTCTTCTCTTTACATTCTCCTCTACCCAAAGGTTGTCTGGAAGAGATCGCTTCCAGCGATAAGACCGCCTTCGTGCACATTAATTTAAGTTTATTTTTGTGTTTCTTGTTTTTTGTGTACAATAAAGTGTTTGTACTTACTTACTTATTCCAACTAATCGTTATAAAGCATAACATTGCAGAATTTCAGTCAAGCTTTGTGGTCCAATACATTTTTTATTTATCTATACCATTGTTCTATAGACACGCTAAGAAGAAGAAGAAGAATGGTTCAAAGAAATTATTGAAAGAAAGAAGATGCCGTGGTCGTGATTGCAACTTTCTACATACATACATACATATAGTCACGCCTTCATCCCTTACGGGGTATGCAGATCGTTAAACGCCTCGTAAATGGTGCTTCCGCCACAACTGACAAAAATTTCAACTTCCGCAAAAATTGTCTGATATTTTATATATTGATTTTTGTTCAGGTTTCGACTACATAACCCTAGGTGGCGGCGCGGCCTTCAGCGTAGGCGCAGCAGCCGCCCTATCCAGCTGTCTTTGCGGATCACCTTCAGCACCTGATGATATGGCTTTAGGAGTCTGTGCCAGGACTAGGAACATCACCCTCACGCACTCGCCTTTGTTCCACCAGGTAGGTTCTCCTATGATGCGTTTAAAATAGGAACACTGTCAAACAAATCAGCTGTTCTTGAGGAGCATTACCCTTGCACTTATTCCATCAGTTTAGATTTCCTTTTTCTTGGATTCACTTTATTTAAGATTTTTTTAAGTGTCCGTAAGGTCCTGATGAAAATCGCCATTGCTATAAAATAAAGTAAATAAAAAATGATTTATTTTCTCCACAATAACATACAAGAACAAAAACATCACATACAATAATTTGGGCAATACATGTTATATGTGAAGACTGGCGCCTAAACTAGGATACCCTGTCATATAGGTCACCAGGCCTCCACCGCCGGACTATTACAGAACAATAGTTTGGAGTAAAATATAAAGTACAAAAAAAAAGTATTAAAAAAAATGACCTTTACATTTACACCTTTACAACGAAGTTTCTCCCCCCAGGGTCGACCACAAGACTACCCCCGGGAGGTCTTAGGTCGGGACCGCCCCGTCTCCTTCCACCGACACTCCTCACCGGAACCCATCAAGGTGTACGCCACCTGGTTCCAACATGACGACCTGGCCATTAAGAGGAGGAAGAAGGATGAACTATAAACATCATACAACTAAGCTAAGGACTGATGGAGCACTGTAGCGCACATAGATGGCGCCACATCAAGATACAACAGTCCTGAAACGCGGTATCGAAGTTTGCTCGGCGATCTGCATATATACAACTTCCGAACTAATCCAGTCGGGCTCCAGTCCCCTGGTCACGTGGTCACAACACCCGGCCAGGCGGGGGATTACCCTTTTCCCATTTTTCATCACTCGGCCAACTGGCCTCTCAAGGAAATGCTCCTAAAGTACTATCACTAGCGGATCCAGGGAAAGGGAGGCATTGTGCTCGCTTCGCTCGCGGTTAGTCTTTGCTCTACCATTTACTTATATCAAATTTCGAGTTCACTTTGTTCGCAAAATGTTACCTGATGAAAATGAAAAGTTGGTTTTTGAGCAGTGGGTTATTGCGATTTTATTGTGCCATAATGTTACATCTTAAAAGCAAACTAAGTTACTTATAAAATTTGGTTGCGTTGTAATGACGTTATTTCATCGGTCCAGTATATTCTTTAGTCCTGTTATTTTTTATGTGATAAGTACTTATATTTTTGTATAACGTATCAATATTTCGTGCCATGTACTTTTAAACTAAAGTGATATACCAAAACAACTCATTATACTTAGCTAACTACAGTATCACCCTTATCGTGAAAATAACGCAAATCTAACTTAAAACTTATGAAAGAGTCATTATCCAATAAAGAAACAAGAAATAATGAACTGAAATAAGAAATCTACGAACTTCTAAAGGGATGTAAATTTTCTTTACGCAGTAAGTTAAATTTTAAAGAATTTGAAACAAGATACATGTGGTAGTGAACGATATTAAACATATCAATTAATTATGCGGTACAATTAAAAAAAAAAGTTGTGGTGTTACTTGTGAATTATGATATAAATTGTTATTTTAGTGTAAGTATCCACTTATCTCAAATGTGTTGCATTTAAAATGAATTCTAAAATATGTTTTTTATATTTGTTGGACATACGTAAAACATTAGCTCTCTTTGCAAGTGGTACTTTACAAATTATGCTTATTAGCGATTGTTTATTAAGCTAGCATTTATTAATTAATATTATTGTTATATTAATTGACTAAGTTAAAAATAAAATAAAATTTTAATATTTTTATAAACTTTGTTTTTTATTTTATAATAGTCAACCCTTTTACCAAGCTTTTTAGCCTTTTAGTTGTGATAGCTAGTACGTATGATTCTGGTGCATGCCTTAATTAGGAATTATCCTAATTAACAGCTATCTATTATCCCTCTAATTGAGATTATCTTGTATGTTCAGTAAATACCTAGACACCGCTAGGCTAATATTGGATACTGTGTACTAATCTAATACGATACACATTGATTAACTATTATTATATCAACAACTTCTCTATCTGCCTCCGTGGTCTAGTGGTCTGAGCCACGGGCTCCAGATCCGTAGGTCCTGGGTTCGATTCCCAGGGGGGAACACAAAGTTGATATTTGTCAATTTATCACTTTGAGAGGTTTTCTCCAGTTTGGTTAGGACATTGCAGACTGAATTACCTGATTGTTCGAAAAGAAAAAAGGATTTCGTGCTTCGGATGGCACGTTCGCTGGGCCCGGTCGCTGTCTTTGATAGAGGTCGTTACCCAAATCATATCAGAGGCCTAGAAAGATGTGATGAGATGATGTGATGTGATACTACTAGCGGTTTCAAAAACTCTGACACCAGGGTTCATCGGTTCGTTGTTCGATTCGAAAACCCATTCGCTAAGAAGAAGAATAACTTCTACAAATAACATAAAGTATGATATAATTTACAATAGTAAATAAATATATATATATATAGGTAAATAAAAAAAATTATATATTACTCGTGCAATTAGTTTTTATAATTAAACAATTTCCGAAAACATTGAAATAGACTGGGAGTGAGAGAAAAACATAGAATGTGTTAGCTGCATTTCTTCAGTTTCAGTATATTGCAATTTAGGCGATAGGCTGACAACCTGTCGTCAGTACAGCAATATTCGTGTCTTAAATAACCCTCAAAACTTTGTCAGACGTGGCGGAACTACCTTTATTTATGTCGTTTACGCTCTGCCTACCACATTAGGGACAAAAGCGTGATAATACGGGGTGTAAAGGACAGCGTCCCTCAAACTGATAAGGTTTGCTCAGTCAACGAAACAACAACTGTCACCAGGAAATTCTTTCAGTAAATTAAGATAAAAATTGCTTTTCTATACAAATTGTCTAAAAATGTTGTATGGAAAAGGCAATTTTTTTTTCTTCTCCTGAAAGAATTTCCTAGTGAACGTTGTTCAGTTTCGTTGACTGAGCAACCCCTATCAGTTTGCAGGACGCTGTCCCTTACACGCGGTTTGTTGACATACCTGTAGTACGTCCACTCCATGAATACACATACATATGATCACGCCTTTATCCCTAATTGGGTAGGCAGAGCGTAAACGACCTAAACAAAGGTCGTTCCGCCACGTCTGTCAAAGTTTTAAGGATTTTGCCGTAGATTCCATGAACTACTAGCAAATAACTACCAAAACTTTGAATCCATTTTCATACATTTTGAACTATTCCTTCCAAATCATTCATCCTCCAAAAGTATTTCGTATCATACATACATATAATCACGCCTTTATCCCTAATGGGGATAGGCAGAGCGTAATCGACATAAACAAAGGTCGTTCCGCCACGTCTGACGAAGTTTTGAGGGTTATTTAAGGTAGATTTGTAGGTATATTAAAGGATACGAGGGTTTCTGTATATTGCAATTTAGGCGATAGGCTGACAACCTGTCACTACAGCAATATACCTACAAACCTATCTTAAATAACCCTCAAATCTTTGTGAGACGTGACGGAACCACCTTTGTATAGGTCCTTTAAGCTCTGCCTACCCCGTTACCGATAAAGGCGTGACTATATGTATGTCATCATTTCCCTAGCCTTATCCCGTATATCACGGGCCGGCTACCTAATCTGGGGGATTGAACGAGGGTACTGGTTTTTACACAGAGCGACTGCCATCTGACCTCCGCAACCCAGAATGGAAACCAGACCCAATCCTAGATTAGGTCAGAGTTTTCAAGCCGCCAATGCTTAGCACTGGCCTCAGACATGGCTTAACGACTAATATCTACGGTATTAAACGATATTAACTAGGACCAACGGCTTAACGTGCCTTCCGAAGCACGGAAAAAGCGCCGAATAAACGTACATATGAAATTCGAAAACTGAAAAACACATCGGTACGTGGTTGGATTCGAACCACTACCTCCCCGCTCAGGAGACAGCGGCCCTATCCACTACACCATCGGGCTCTTATATGCATGTATGTATATATTATATAGATTACATATACATAACCTAATTCACACACAAATTAATGAAAGTATATAAAATCACTCCATCGAAAATCAGGAATACTCGCAAATTCTTTCGTAGTGAGACCGCAGTAGATTTTAAAAGTATCTATCGATATCCTCGATCGTTCTATTCCGGTTTTTCACGTACTAATTATTCCCAAAACTCCATCATTAACAGAATAGTACAAACCTATGAGTCGAAGTTTAATGAAGCCGATATTTTCTTCCTAACCCGTAATAAATTCATCAATTGTGTTTATAGTAAAATCTCTACTCTATGAATATGCCCTTACATTACAATGAAGCCATGAAGCTCATACACTACACAATACACATACATTCACACTTACACGCACACTTAGCCTACCTTATGTTTATTGTTTACTACCCTATTATGTATATTTAATATGATGAACTCTGTTATTGGCTATATAAGTTTTTTAAGATTACTGTTTGTAATAGTGATATAATTGCTGTTGGGTTCTCAATAAAGAAATTAAATTAAAATCTATTGTTTTTGCCATTCTAATATAGGCTGGCAGGGCATTTTACTTTACTTACGTACCTAATTATATGTATGTATGCAGACTTCTTTTAAACCTATTGAACATCTTATTCAGGCTAACAGCTGGCTGCTTAAATCTGCATCGTCTTGCTATCCGTACTTCCCAACATTTTGGTTAAAATCTTAGTACAAATTTTCTACTAACGATTAATCTTAAGTTTAATAAACGGCCAGTCATCCAGCGCATTGAAGACGTCCATTACCGAAATTAGAGTTGTTTTTATTTTCGAGTCAAGTTACGATTCGAGAAACCGTGGCATCAGAGTTTTTAAATCGCCTAATATCACAGACAATCAGGTGATTAAGCGTGCATTGTCGTAACCAAACTTAGGAAAATCTCACTTAGTGATAAATTGACAAATATCAACTTTGTGTTCCCCCATAGGAATCGAAGCCCCGACATGGCTCAGACCACTAGACCATGGAGTTAAAATCTGTTAAAATCTTGGTGTACAAATTTTCCACTAACGATTAATCATTAGATTGATGATGATGGAATCTTATTGAATGTTCGAATGGACAAGAGTGCACTAGATCTCGCTCGTTTCAGAGCGAAACGTAAAGTCCAGCAATCTCCTGTACTGGAAATTCTCTACGCAGACGATGTTTGTCTTATGGCTAACAGTATGGAGAACCTGCAAAGATACCGCGACAATTTGGACGATTCCTGTCGGAAATTCGGCCTTGTAATCAGCAAATCAAAAACTCAGGTTCTGAAACAACGCGCAAGGGGAAAACCTGCAAGTGATACCGCTGTTTACCTAAGTGGGAAAAAGCTGGATGAAGTAGATACCTTTCGATATTTTGGTTGTCTGGAGTCTGATATATCTGCGCGGATCGCTAAAGCCGCTGCTGCCTTTGGCAAACTCAACCAACGAGTATGGAAGTCGCATGACCTGAAACTTCACACTAAACTCGCCGTATACAGAGCAATTATACTACCTCTGCTTCTGTACGCTTCGGAGACATGGTGTCTGTACAAGGGTGATATCAAACGTCTTGATGTCTTTCACATGAAGTGTCTCCGGGCTATTTTACGGCTGAAGTGGCAAGATCATATCTCAAACTCGGAAGTTCTTCGTCGTACTAAATTGACCGGTATGGAGAGCATGCTTATGAAGTCTCAGTTACGATGGGCTGGACACGTCGTGCGTATGAATTCCTCAAGGTTGCCGAAGAAAGTCTTTTACTCAGAGCTTAACTCAGGAAAGCGAAAACCTGGAGGACAATATCTGCGCTACAGACACGTTCTGAAACGCCACTTTTTGTCCGCCGAAATATCTTGCGATTCCTGGGAGGAGCTTGCTACTCGGAGACCGGAATGGCGAAATGCTGTCAAAACGGGCACCGATAAGTTTGAATGCACCCGACTTGAACATCTTGACGACAAACACACCTTTGGGATGGTTCAGCTAAATACCAGCTGGCTGCCTTAGACTCAATCGAGAAAAGTGCTAAGAAGCTCATTGGAGACTCAGCACTGGTTGAGGCAAAACTACAGAACCTTGAGCACCGTCGCAGAGTGGCGTGCATGTCGGTATTTTACAGGATACATTTCGGGGAGTGCGCGTTAGCACTTCATGACCTTATACCCCCCTCCCCTTTCCATCTCCGGAGCACGAGGCGTGGACAGGGGTTCCACCCTTATGTCGTGGATATACCACAAATTCGCACGAAGCGGTTCGCTTCCACATTCTTAATGCGAACGGCTAAGGAGTGGAACTCCCTGCCGGCGGATCTGTTTCCGGAACAATATAACCTGGGCCTTTTTAAGGCGAGAGTGAATAGGCACTACATAGGTGAGTATGCTTCAACATAGTCCGCATCGTCACTTTCCACCAGGTGAGATGGCGGACAAATGCTCGCCTATATATATTTAATAAAAAAAAAAAAAAACAAACGCCAGATCCAAAAATCTCGGCCCAAGCCCTCCTATAACTACACAATCAATGATAGCGGGCAGCTTTACTGTCCTAAATGTGACCGGATTTTTAAAACTAAATTTGGATTCTTACCAACGTAATAATAATTGACACGGTGTCGCCGTCGACGGATACGTCTGGGAGGACATCATTACCGAGACAAGGGTTTTCTTTTTCTTATTTTTGAGTCAAAGTACGACTCCGATAAACCCTGAAATCAGAGTTTATAAATTGCCTAATAACAGCACACACACACAGCTAAGAGGCCTCTGACATAATTTATGTAACGACCACTGTCAAAGACAGTAGCACGGACTGGCGGCTTAATGTTCCCTCCGAAGCATGGCATCTTTTTTTACAAACAATCAGGTGATTGCATTGTCTTAACTAAACTGGGTAAAATCTCACGAGATTGATAAATTAACAAATACCTACTGTGTTCTCCCCGTGCGTGGGTATCAAACCCCCGACCTCTGGATCGGAACTCATCGCTTAGGCCACTAGACCATGGAGGCAGTTAAAATCTTGGTATACAGATTTTCCTGTGACGATTAATCACTAGTTTAATAAGCGGCCAGTCACCCAGCGCATTGAATACGTCCATTAACTAGACAAGAGTTGTTAATTAATGCTCTCAGTCTGATGAATAGCAACCGGGAACCATGATGGCTAATAGACCGACGATCCCCCATTCAATACATACAAACATATAGTCACGCCTTTATATCTAATGGGGTAGGCGGAGCGTAAACGGCCTAAACAAAGATCGTTCCGCCACTTCTGACAAAGTTTCGAGGGTTATTTAAAATAGATTTGTAGATTATTTGTAATATTGCTGTAGTGACAGGTTGTCAGCCCATCCACTAAATTGCAATATACTGAAACCCTGGGATCCCGTATCTGATTTTTACAGTATGCCCGGGAGATGCAGCTAGCACATTCTATGTTTTTCTATTACTCCCAGTCCAGCATGGAAGAATAGGCACTCATCAATAGGCACTGGAAATTATAGGTTAAGCGCGTATCCCGTACCTTAAGTTAGGGCCATACTTTCTTCCATGCTGAACTGGGAGCAAGATATAAATATAACAACATAAGAATGTGCCAGCTGCATCTCCTCCTGTGCATGCTGTAAAAACGAGCTAAGGGATCCGAGGGATACAGTATTTTGTAATATACCTAAGTTATGGGCTGTCAACCTGTCAGTACAGCAATATACTCATACCTACAAATATATCTCAAATAACCCTTAAAACTTAGTCAGACGTGGGGGAACGACCTTTGTTGTCGTCGTTTATGTTCTGCCTACCCTTTCAGGGATAAAGGAGTGAATACATGTATGTATACGTATGTATGTAAGTTTGTGCTGCTTTTTAGAACAATCAAAGGATTTTTTCGACTTGTTTTGTTTTCGAGTTGTTTTTAGTTGTTTAACACATTGCAGTGTGATTTCTAAAATGAAATGATGATGGGCTTCTGACGGCCCTACGTCTGATTTCTCTGTTGGAGTTTCAGTATAAGTATATATAATGAAGGAGTATATATGTGCCCTTATGCGTTGCATATAAACATTTGGGCACTAACATCCAGTGCCGCGCAGTTGGTTCATCTCCTAAAAAAATGCGTCTGTCACCGGATATCGGTTAGCAGGACTATTAAATGTTTATTTATACTTGACCCTTTTCTCGCTGCAAGGATAAATAAAGAAACTACCCTCCAATACCCCGGGAAATCCCGATCGGGATTTCGGGATATTTACTGAGGGTATCCCGCCGCGGGGATAAGAATATTTTTACCGTAATGCCTATATGATATTGGGCAGTGTCACTATAACACCCACTATAATGAGTTTTTGAACAGGGCGTAAATATTCCATGCTATAAAATAAATATCCGACACATTTAGAATCAAACGATTGTGTATTTTCTCTTAAATATGACTGATCGAATGCACAATTTTCTCACTTAAATGTTGAACTAATAAAATAAATATCCGACACATTTAGAATTAAACAATTCTGTATTTTCTCTTAAATATGACTGACCGAATTCACAATTTTCTCACTTAAATATTAAACTCATAAAATAAATATCCGACACATTGAGAATCAAACGATTCTGTATTTTCTCTTAAATATGACTGACCGAATTCACAATTTTCTCACTTAAGGATTGAACTAATAAAATAAATATCCGACACATTTAGAATCAAACGATTCTGTATTTTCTCTTAAATATGACTGACCGAATGCACAATTTTCTCACTTAAATATTTTAACTACTATTAATAATAACTAAGAAAATCTATATCTTTATTTGTCTTCCACGGGTAGGGATGGTTTTTTGGGTATGGGCATTCATCACATTTCCTGTAGCATTTGATGTCTATTTTGCCATACTTTCTCCCCCTATTCGCGCAGGTGACATAGCAGGGGTGGTTGTAGGTCTTTTTGTCTGTACCACATACGGGAAGAACCTTGGAAGGACAGTTGCAGGGTAGTTTGGAAGTCAAGTTTGCATTGATGAGGCATACTATTGTCACTGGAATTTAAAAAAAGGGTAAGTAAATACTTCAGAAAGTACATAAATATCCATCTACACGGTATTATTAACGGACAGCTTCCCGCAAACTAAATGAAACTGAACAACTTGCTTGCATAAAGAAATTCTTTCAGGAAATGAAACAAATGCTGGCTTCGCCATACAAGTTTTCTATTCTTGATGGTAATTTTGAATGGGGAAGTCAATTTTA
This sequence comes from Scrobipalpa costella, assembly GCA_949820665.1. Classification (NCBI taxonomy): domain Eukaryota; kingdom Metazoa; phylum Arthropoda; class Insecta; order Lepidoptera; family Gelechiidae; genus Scrobipalpa; species Scrobipalpa costella. The sequence continues at coordinate 2,553,601 of OX463306.1, forward strand.
TTTCTCATTTCCTGAAAGAATTTATTCGTAAAAGTTATTCAGTTTAATTCATTGAACGAACTCTATTGTGCTGCTGTCCCTTACACCCTTAATATAAGATTACACATAGTATTCTTTACCAGGTTTATAGAGCGTCAATGGTTCATAAAATCAGTTTAATCTGATAAAGGTACTTACGTAATATGCCCAATATTTTCATTTTTATTATTTTTTATTTACATTTCCAAGTTTTAAACAAAACACTTTGTTCTCATGAGATTTCCATTTTTTTCTGAGTAAGTTATCGGAACTCTATAACTGCAGCTATAATAAAATAATAATAAAAAGTTTATTTTCTTTTCCATATTTTCCCAACATTACTACCTATCCATATTTTTTTGTCAAAATCCATAAAATAGTAAAATATTATGTAGAGACAGATAGAGTAACTATGTAAATCATGTAGAAGCGTGGCTCCAAGGTAGAGGCAGCAGTATTTACTGTTTTTAAATAATCCGTAAATCTAGACTCCAATGCTGAACCTATATACCCTCTAAATGCCCCAACCCCATTCAAGTCTTGATCTATTCAAATAGAAGGAATAATCCTTATCATTATTATATTCCGTCGAAGCGTCTGTTCAGAAAATGCAAATGCTCCGCGCATTTTGCCCGCAGTAAATCAAGGTACTCTTCTGAACGGTGACTTCAGACTCCAGTTCGGGATTTGAGTGTGCATAGCTGTGTTTCCATTGACACACGGATTTTGACCAAATATCCCAAAGTTACCGTCTCTTGTCGTTCTCACAACTCACGTAGCAGGGGTGAGGGTAGGTTCGGTAAAGTTTTTCCGTGAGAATGAGTTATTTTCCCGCGATAAAATAACTACCCATGTGCATTTCCAGGCTACCATCTATATACTTCCTGGGTCCTGCCTAATTTCATTGAAATAAGTTGAGCCATTTAAAAGTGAAAGAGTCTGTCTGTTTGTTTGAAAGAATGTTGTTCAAATTTTCATGGAAATCTGTAGAAGAACACAGCGTACTTTTTATTTCGTGAAAAGATCTTATTCCCACAGGAACTCTTTTAGCGAAACCACTGGCGGAAAGCTAGTTACTTATTATAAGTATTTCTATTGATTAATAAACAGAAACACGCATAATAAATCACAACCAAATTATATTTATTCAACAGGATTTGTCAGTAACCAATAATATCAACTATCATAATATACATCATCTTGCGGCCTGCTACTCCACGGGTATGGGTTTCTATGAGGGTACGGGCACTCTTCGCATCTCTTGTAACATTTGATGTCTAGCTTTGTATACCGTCTTTTGCCGTTATCACAGGCAATGAAACACGGGTGGGGGCAAGGTATTGATTAATAAACAGAAACACGCCTAATAAATCACAACCAAATTATATGTATTCACCAGGATTTGTCAGTAACCAATAATATCAACTATCAGTAACCAATAATATATACATCATCTTGCGGCCTGCTACTCCACGGGTATGGGTTTCTATGAGGGTACGGGCAGTCTACACATCTTTTATAGCACTTGATGTCTAGCTTTGTACATACATATAATCACGCCTTCATCCCTAATGGGGTAGGCAGAGCGTAAACGACCTAAACAAAGGTCGTTTTGCCACGTCTGACAAAGTTTTGATGGTTTTTTAAAATAGATTTGTAGGTATATTTCTGTAGTGATAGGTTGTCAGCCCATCGCCTAAATTGGAATATACTGAAACCCTCGGATCCCTTAACTGGTTTTCACAGCATGCCCGGGAGGAAATGCAGCTGGCACATGCTATGTGGTTTCTCTCACTCCCACAGTCCAGCACAGCTTTGTATACCGTCTTTTGCGGTTATCACAGGCAATGAAACACGGGGGGGGGGGGGGGGGAAGGTGTTGATTAGTAAACAGAAACACGCCTAATAAATCACAACCAAATTATATTTATTCACCAGGATTTGTCAGTAACCAGTAATATTAACTATCATAATATACATCATCTTGCGGCCTGCTACTCCACGGGTATGGGTTTCTATGAGGGTACGGGCAGTCTACACATCTCTTGTAGCACTTGATCTCTAGCTTTGTATACCGTCTCTTGCCGTTTTCACAGGCAACGAAACAGGGATGCGGGTAGGTAATGTTATCTGACGCGCAGACCGGCTTGTGACTCAAAGGACAAAAGCACATCCCCGCAGTGGTTACGAGATAGATGCTAATGGATGTTGTAACTGAAAATTTAGTTTAGTTGTAAATAAAGGTGTCCCGTAAACGGATTGCTTGACCAGTCAACGATAATGAACAACTTTGACAAGGAAATTCTTCTAGGAAGTGATAAAAAATATTGGTTCCTGTACCGCGAACATAATTACTTCAAACAGTTTTTTTTTTATACATACATATAATCACACCTTTATCACTAATGGGGAAGATAGACCGTAATGGACCTCAACAAAGGTCGTTCTGCCACGTCTGACAGAGTTTGGAGGGTTATTTAAGATATATTTGTAGGTATATCGCTGTAGTGAATTTTGATTCTCATAAAAAAACTTCCATGTTGGACTGGGAGCGAGAGAAAATCATTGAATGTGCCAGCTGCATTTCCTGCCGGGCATGCTGTAAAAACCAGCTAAGAGATCCGAGGGATTCAGTATATTGAAATTTAGGCGATGGGCTGACAACCTGTCACTACAGCAATATACCTACAAATCTATATTTAATAAACCTCAAAACTTTGTCAGACGTGGCGGAACGACCTTTGTTTAGGTAGCCATTAGGGATAAAGGCATGATTATATAACTACCTTCATTTAGGTCATTTACGCTCTGCCTACCCCATTAGGGATGAAGGCGTGATTGTATGTATGTATGTACGTATGTATTTATAGGTATATTGCTGTAGTGACAGGTTGTCATCCCATTATCGCCTAAATTGCTATTTAGTGGAACGCTCGGATCCCTTAGATGGATTTTACAGTATGCCCGGGAGGAGATGCAGCTGGCACATTGTATATTTTCCCCTCGCTCCCAGTCCAGCAAGGACGGCCGCACAAGCTTAATCACTTGTTATTCGGATCTGACGGGTCTAACCGCAAAATCCATTTTCCATTTTCTATCATCTCTCGTCGTCGTATTTTTTTCATGGGAATCCCATTTTTTTTTTCATTTCCTAGAAGAGCTTCTTTAAGAAATTTGTTCAGTTTGGTTGAGTGAGCAACCCCTTTCAATGTGTGGGACACGGACGGTTCCCAGTATAGAATAGTAGTTGATAGATTTAAATCTAGAAAATTTACAGCAGCATTCATGAACGAAGTTTGATAAACTTTAACATTAAATATTTTGTGGTTAGATGGTATACTTACGAAGTATCAGTAAAGCCTTTATTGTTCGTAACATTTCGATCGCACCGTACAAAAGGTTGATAAGAAATGATTGCTTCAGGATGTACCTAAGTTTTTTCGATTTCCAACTGCTATTTATTTACAAATTGAATCATGTATTTCTAAAAGCATTAGTAACGGTAATTAATTTATGATTGAAACGACATTTTTAAACAATCAATAGCTATTTCGCATGGTATGTCGGAATGCTAAACTACACGTACATTTTAAACTTCTGACCAAGGTCCTGGCCAAGTACATATAAAAAAGATACGGGGAGTAAGGGACAGCTTCCCTTTAAGTTGATAAGGCTTGCTCAGTCAAGGACACTAAACATATTTCACAAAGAAATTCTCATAGGAAATGAAATATAAAAATGCCTTTTCTATACAAACTATTAGTAGGAGGTTGTCATTTTGTATGGGGAAGCCAAACCTTTTCTTTTCATTTCCTGAAAGAAATTTCCCGATGAAAATTGATCAGTATGTTTCTGTATACAACACTGAAAAAAATACTTGTTTAAATACGAGAACATACAGTAATGTATTTATGACAATAATGTTAAAAATTTAATGAATCAAGTTACTTGATAACCACTACCAAGTTCCTAGTAATTTCAATCAACAGAACATTTGATCTTAACATTAACTTTATTGTATCAATACTCGTATATGAACAAGTTCCTTGATCAATTTAACCACGTTGTTTTTGTGAATAACTGTTAAATAAATAAAAATAAATAAGATAGTAGTTGATTAAGTAACCCGATCAGTTTGTGGTAAACTGTCCCTTACACGCAGTATTTAAAAAAATACATGTTTTAATCTCGTATCGCATCCTATAATGGAACCGTGCCCCACCAAGCGATAACCGTGAGCACTTATCAAAAATGTATTCACGCGGCGACGTCGATTGCCAAACCTTTGAAAAGCAATTACAAAAAAAAACCTTTCACCCTTCCAGTGCGGAGAAATATAAAAGAACAAATTGCTTCTTCTAGGTATTTTGCCGAGGGATTTGCTTTTCTCTCGTTTGTCAATGTTCGTAGATGTTTCGTAGTTTCAGATGAAATATTTTAGTTTCATGTTTGGTCTAATTCTTTGGATGTTTTTAAGAGAAGAGTGAAGGAGCATATCTTATCCTCATAAATGTATTCATATGTCGTATTATTTTTACTATATGTACATACATACATACATAAAATCACGCCTCTATCCCTTACGGGGTAGGCAGAGCGTTAAACGCCTCGTAAAAGGCGCTTTCGCCACGTCTGACAAAAATTGAGGGCAATTTTAGATTGAAATGTGTATTGCTATAGTGACAGGTTGTCAGTCCATCGCCTAAATTACAATACACTGTAACCCTCGAGTCCCTTTTGCTGACTTCTACAGCATGCCCGGGAGGAAGGGCAGCTGGAACATGCTATGTTTTTCTATCTCTCCCAGTCCAGCATGGAAGTACTATATGTAAGTGTGTATAATATATATTTATTTATATTCCACGTTTTGTATGTACTAATATTATTTATATAATTATTTGGTTGGTGTTTATACTTAAGTATGTAAGGATATTTATATGCAGTTTATTGTAGTATTTCCGTACCCTCTTGCCTGCTGTTATCTATTTTTTTTTCCTCTCACACGGTAAGCTGGAATACAACTCAAATATTTTGAGTTAAGCTCGCCTTTGTACATAATGTATCTAGATTAAGTTAATTTTAAGAATATATACAATAAAGAATAAAGACTAATACAGGTTTACTTATTTATTTTTTAATATAATACATAGATACATACAATCACGCATTTATCCCTAATGGGGTAGGCAGAGCGTATACGTCATTTCGCCACGTCTGACAAAGTTTTGAGGCTTATTTAAGATAGTTTTGTAGGTATATTGCTGTAGTAACAGGTTGTCAGCCCATCACCTAAATTACAATATACTGAAACCCTCAGAGCCCTTAACTGGTTTTTACAGCATGCTCGGGAGGAAATGCAGCTGGCACATTCTATGTGTTTCTCTCGCTCCCAGGCCAGCATGGAAGAAAACACTTTTTTATAACAGCTTATACCTAATATCAAGGATGAGATGGAGGCACAGCCTACAAATCTAAACAGAATTGAGCTCGGCTCTAGCTTATTTGAGCAGCAAACAGCATCACGTTGTTTAAGGGATGTACCAGGGTTCGATTTGGGTAAACGCTTTAGGGTCAAATATTTTCTTTCTTGAATATTCAAGCTAGTCAAAATATAACACCTGAGATATGACAATATAAATTATATACCTAATTCGTTATGATCAATTGTGTTTTATGTTTCTATTGTACACTGATTTGCATACCAATTGTGAACTTGGTTTTTTACTTGCAAAAAAATGAATCTTATCTTATCTTAGATTCGGAAGCTAAGAAATCTCTATTATTTTAAAAATACAAATCCCTACTAAAAGGGAGTGTCATCTTGATGGGGCAGAAATCTTTTTTTATTTATGGAAAGAAGATTGGAGGTAATTATGAGATCTTTTTCCACCTTCCCGGTGAATAAGCCCGTCTGAATACATCGGATACATACCTAAGTGGTTTCATCGGGGACACTTTAGAGGAATAAATAGGATCTTATTTTCAGAGTGATTTGCTCGTGTACCAGGTGTAAGGGACAGCGTTCCCCAAACTGATAGGCATCCCGCAAACTGATAGGGGTTGCACAGTCAACGAAACTGAACAACTTTCACCAGGTAATTTTTTCAGGAGACGAAAAATAATGCTTAATGTTTAATGCTGGCCTGGGAGCGAGAGAAAAACATAGAATGTGCCAGCTGCATTTCCTCCCGGGTATGCTGTAAAAACCAGCTAAGGGATCCGAGGGATTCAGTGTATTGCAATTTAGGCGATGGGCTGACAACCTGTCATTACAGCAATATACCTACGAATATATCTTAAATAACCCTCAAAACTTTGTCAGACGTGGCGGAACGACCTTTGTTTTGGTCGTTTACGCTCTGCCTACCCCATTAGGGATAAAGGCGTGATTATATGTATGTATGTATGTGAAAAATAATTTTGACCTTCCCATACAAAATTACCACCTCAATCAGACAATTTGTATGGAAAAGCTAATCTATTTTTTTTACTTCCTGAAAAAAGTCCCTACTAATAGTTGTTCAGTTTCGTTGACTGAGCAACCCCTATCAGTTTGCGGGAAGCTGTCTGTATGTAGCTAGTCAATATGGACTATGGGCAGAGTGACTTTATGTGTGTGGAGCTAAGATTGCCCCCAGTACCTTGATTCGTCTGATTCGTCTCTGGCTGCCAGAGCGGTATAGCCAACAAAACATAACTCGGTATAAGGGGGCGATGTCCAATTTCTTTTATTGCTCTTTATATCGTGGTGCTCTGGGCCATCGTAAAGACGCGATCCTTATTTTCAGAGCTGTATCTTTAGTGATGAAAACGTTAGTGTACATCTATGATCTGGATAGCTTATAGATGTAGAGCCTGTTAATTTAACTCTACAACACAAACAACACTTCTTAAAGTACCTACATAACGAATTTTCTTCATCGCCCCGTATGGGCGTTTTTGCACTGCTTCGTATTCAGTTCGAATCCGTAAAAAACAATTTAAAACGAATACGGATGGGTCATATGGTCATACATTTATTAGGAAGGCCAAATCGGATACGAACCGAATAAAGAGCAGTGCAAAATCGCCCTAAGGATTATAAAACGAAGGTAGATATGACCTATGCATTTATATACAACTAGCGACCCCCCACGGCTTCACACGGAAATTATCAGTATTTCTCTACTATATTATGCATGTATTATACAATATATAAACCTTCCTCTTGAATCACTCTATCCATTAAAAGAAACCACATCAAAATCCGTTGCGTAGTTTTAAAGATTTATGCATACATAGGGCTATAGGGACAGAAAAAGTGACTTTGTTTTATACTATGTAGTAATGATACACGCAATATTTTTACAAAATACGGAACCTTGCCTTTCGAACTTCTAAAGTCTTAGTAACTAATATATTGAAAGTTTGAAAGCTTAAATTTTTTCCCAGCCAACTTTTCCGAAGTTGGAAAGGATCAAAAGGGGCAGAGTGGACCTATTTGTCATTCCGGATTCGTCACACGATCGAACAAACTCAGAACTTGCATTTTTCATCGCGACAACTTTTTAAGGCTTTCAAAACAGTTCAGGGAACACGGAGGCTTTAGCGGAGGCGTCGGCGGTTGAATTTTAGATATGTTATTCCTAATAATTTTAGAAATAAAATAGCACAGTGAGTGCAAAAATCTATTAGAAAATTAAACCAAAGATGTTCAAATTCTAAGTATTTGCCACGCAATTTTTGTTTGTTTTCCTATTTCATCATTCACATCACATCACATCACAATCACACATTCACCGCACATTATTAGTTTTATCTTTGTTAATAAACAGCTTTAAAATAAATATGAGAATTTTAAGTTATAACTCTGTTTTGGCTACTAACTTAAAAGATGAAAAACTCAAATATAAAATATTATTCGTAAATGATACACAAAACAAAGATTTATTATTAAACATCAGTTTTTATAATGTTTTCTTTCCTTTATTTTTTTTAAATAAGATTAAATACGTGACGTCTTACCTGATTGTATCAGAAATGTTTACCCAAATTCATAATACCCTAATTAGGTACTAGTATTGTCAACGGTAGTTTTTGATGAAGTAGAATTGCTTGATCCTGTTGACACTGATTGGTCCTGAGACTCCGAATATGTTTCAGAGATTTCTTTTACTACCTGACCATCTTTACCAACTATCGTAGACTCATCTGAAGTGCTGGTTTTATTCTGACTCGCGTTTTGTGTTGCATAAGCTGAATTGGATGTCTGAGTTTCGTTAGAAATCTTTTTTCCAGCAGTATCTTCAACAGTCGTTTTTGATAATGTCGAATTACTTGATCCTGTAGATAAGGATTGGTCCTGAGACTCCGAATTTGTTCCAGATGATTTTTTTACAACTTGACCATCTTTACCAACTAACGTAGACTGTTTTGAAGTACTGCTTTTATTCTGACTTCCGTTTTGTATTGTATAAGATGAATTGGCAGACTGAGTTTCGTTTGAAATTTTCTTTCCGTTGACATATGTTGTTTCTAAGTTTGATTTTTGTTGCGTTTGATTTGTGTATTTAGTACTATTTGACCCGCTTGATTGAGACCCTTCATTGCTGATAGAACGAGATCCATCTGAATTCAAAACAAGAGTTTTGTTTTTACTACTAGATTTGTAAGCATTATATTGTTCTGAGCTGTAATACGTATTATTTTCTGCAGAAGTTCTAGATCCATTATTGTTGCTAGCTGTGTTGTTAGAAGTTACATTTACTTGTTTTGTTACAGTAACATTTTTAGTCTTAGTTACATTTACATCTTTTTGTTTTGAAACGTTAACTCCTTTGGACTGATTGTTTTCATTGTTTCTTGTCACATTAACATCTTTTTGCTTTTTAACATTGATTTCCTTAATAATATGTTTATCTATTACCTTCCTTATTACTTCATCTTGCTCACTTGAATCTACTCCAGTAGTATTTGTACTGCTTTTACTTTTATCTTTTTTAATTTCTATTACTTTTGTAATGTGTATATCTTTCACCTTCTTCACATTTACATCATTTTGTTTTCTTTGTTCCCCTCCACTTTCAGTTACGTTCACATCCTGTTCTCTGCTAACATTGACCGATTTAGTAACCTGAACATTCTTTGTTTTTGTCACTTTAACTTGTTTATTAGAATTTGTTTTAACATTTTCAGATGTTGCTTCTTTGGAATACTGATTATTTGTTGCATTATTTTCTCTCTTCGTAATACGAACACTATCTGATGTCAACTTGTCTTCACTTTGGAATTCATGATCATTGTCCCATCTCTGTTTACCTCTCTTGACTTTATTTCTAACATTCCCAGAGCTGTCTGCCCCTTTAGAATATTGATTATTGGTTTTATCATTTCCTTTCCTCGTAATACCAACACTATCGAAATAAATGTTGTCTTCGTTTTGATGGTCACGTTTACTATTAGTTTGTTTATTATTTCTTAATTTCTCATAAAATATTTTACAGCATTCACAATCATCTACAGTTGGTGGTAAATCTTGTGCTTTACTAACTGTGTCTTTACTATTCGTGTCTTTACTATCTTGGTTAGCTCGATTGTCATCTTTTGCTTGGTAAATTATCCAACTAGCCGTGCCATCTTGATTGACGGAGGAATCACTTCCGGATTTCGTGTTTTGCGAAATTGTGATACTTTGATCGGATGTTGAGTTATCACTTGCTTGGCCTGATTGTGTAGCTGAACTGTTTTGAGAAATGTTGCTTCCATTTGATTGATTATTTTGAGTAGATGTTACATTTTGACCACTTCCTGGTTGCTTAGTTAAATCGTCTTGACTTCTGTTTATAGGCGCAGGCTGATTTGAAGAACTATTTTGTTCTACCGTTGCAGCAGCGTTATTTCTACTAGTACGAACTGCAGTTTTTGCTCCGTTAGTATATTCGCTACTTAAAGATCCATTATCATTTGTTGCGTTTTGACTGCCTTGACTATTCTGGTCTGTTTTGACTGAACCATTATTATTTTTCGAGACGTCTTCATTGCTCAATGTCTGGTTAGTAAGTATATATTGACCGGTTCCACTAGTAGTGCCATTATTAGTTACTTGATTTAAGTTGTCAGATTCGGTTTGAATAGATTGATTTGAGCTTGTTGCTGTTCCAGCGTCAGTGGTTTGGCTTGTTGCTGAAGAATCAATACCTGAACTTGACTTTTGTACTAGTACTGTAGATTTTTCCGGACTGCTACTGTTTGAACTAGAATATGTACCTACATCGCTAGATTGAGAGGCGCCGGCGTATCCGCCAGTTTTATTTACTTTTGTGTATGCCGATGATTGTTTCTCAGTCTCTGAAGATAGTACGACAGCATTAGATCCAGCGTTATCATATTGTTGTTGACTATAAAATTTACTATTATAGCTTGAATTTTTTGCACTTCCATATCGAGATGGGTTTTGACTGGAGTCGTCTGTAACGTTTTGTAGACCGGGACGGCCATTTCGATCATAGTCAACGTTTGAATCTTCAGGATCTGTAAATAATTTATACGTAAATTTTAAATGCGTTAATAAAACAAATGACTATTCATTTAATTTTAAATATAAATATTTTATTTGTATACTTACAAGGCAAGCTATTCACAGCTATGCATGACTGAAATAATATTCAAACGTAAGTATAGTTGTCATATCATCATTATAATTTTTACTAGGCGTTGTACGCTCTGCTTACCCCGTAAGGAATAAAGGTGCAATTTTATGAATGTATGCATATATGTTAAACTCCTTACCAATATTAAAAACAGAATAATCCGCATGTTGAATAATCAAGGACTGAATAAAAACTAAGTATAATATTTTTTTGTTTTATAGGTACCAAAGATCAAGTGATCACTTGTGTAAATAAAATAAAAAATCAACAAACCCTCTATTTAATTAACCACAGACCAAGAAGCGTGAGACTTCTCTATCCATTTGTAGTTGTTAACTTTCTGCTTAGGTCTGTTCTTGATATTTTTTGGTGTGACTCAAACAAAATTATTCATTTTACTAGAATTAGGTAATTTCTGCCTCAAATGTACAACAGTAACACCTTCATTTTTTTTAATCATATGTGCCAACCTTTGTTTAGGTCTTTGTTACGCTCTGCCTACCCCATTAGGGATAAAGGCGTGATTATATGTATGTATGTATGTGCCTGCCTTGATTTTGTCTCTGAGGCGGGGTTTTGTTCGGTATCCCAGAAAAGCGGCGTAATGTCCTATCCTGTCATTCGGTCTATGTTAATTTCCTTTCTTTTGCAATTGTCAATAAATGCAATATATTAGCTCTTTACAATAACCATTTCATATATCTAATTAGCATAACAAAGACTTGAAATGTGTTTACATCAATTGGCTGACTCAATAACAAAATGCATCAAACAATTGCATAAACACGTGTGTAAATAATGTAAAATGCTTCACATAAGTTCAACAATCTTAATAATACTTACCTGCACCTTATGTATCGTCTAACTCATCATCTCCCTAGCCTTATCCCGTATATTACGGGGTCGGCTTCCTAATCTAGGGGATTGAACGAGGGTACTCGTTTTTACACAGAGCGACTGCCATCTGACCTCCACAACCCAGAAGGAAAACCAGACCCAATTCTAGATTAGGTCAGAGTTTTCAAGCCTCCAATGCTTAGCACTGGCCTCTGATATGGCTTAACGACTAATATTTACGGTATTGAACGATATTAAACGGGAACAAAGGCTTATCGTGTCTTCTGAAGCAATAAAAAATGCAGAAAAACGTTTAAAGGCAAGAGGTTTTAACATAGGGCGAAGATCTATTAGCTGCTTTGTAGATTAGGTAAGTTCTGGTCATAAACACTGCTGCCATATATTATTTTATTATCTATCTATACATATACTAAATCTCTAGAAGGGTCGTGTCTGTACATTCAATATTTTTACGATACAAATAATCACGCCTCTTGACTTAGGAGGTAGGTAGGAAATTGAAATTCGGTCGTTTTTAATCGCTCCTAAACTGACTTTTTAATTGACTGAGTTTTTTTGATTACCTGGGGTCCTGCCTAGGTTAGAAATAATCACGCAAACCATTCTTATATTGAGCAAGTACCCCAGTTTGTATGGTACCGCAGTGTCGAACATACTGGAAACGCTTTTTCGCTTGAAGGAGCGGGATCTGCTAGCTCGCGCGCGGAAGCGTGTTTTCCATACAAATACAAAGATCAGACAATGCGAAACACGCTTCCGCGCGCGGGTTAGCAGATCCCGCTCCTTCGAGCGAAGAAGCGTTTTCAGGATGTTCGACACTGCGTGTTTTTCATACAAACCGAGCGTACGAAGTCGCGGGCACAGTTAGTTATTAATAAAGTTAAGGATAAAAACTTATACTGCCATGCTGTACTGAGAGTGAGAGAAAAACATATAATGTGCCAGCTGCATTTCCTCCCGAGCATGCTGTAAAAACCAGCTAAGGGATCCGAGGGTTTCAGTATATTGCAATTTAAGCAATGGGCTGACCACCTGTCACTACAGCAATATACGTATAAATCCATCTAAATAACCCTCAAAACTTTGTCAGACGTGGCCGACATGACGGACCGACCTTTTTTTTAGGACGTTTACGCCATGCCTACCCCATTAGGGATAAAGGCGTGATTATATGTATGTATAAAAACTTAATCTTTATGCTTGAGGTACAAATAATTATACATTAATATGGGTAGGTATATTATAAATCTTTGACCGAGAAGTATTTATAGCTCGACCTAACTATAGGTGATAAGGACTGCTTCTTTACTTATAAACTTCATTTTAATCACTTTTTTACTAGAACTCCACAATGAAGCTTGCTTTGTACACTTTATTTTTATTTACTTTTATGTATTACGGTGTTTGTGAAGAAAATCTAAGTTTTAACGATATAAATACAACTTCAACTAAATCTTCGTTAATAAGTGAAATCGGTGCTGTTGACAACAAACATAAAGAAAAAGACGCAGGTGAAAAAGCAATACATGAAACGACATTAAATTTGGATCAGACTTTTATAAAAAATAACATTTTTCTAAACACGTTGAAGATGAATGTTATTGATACTGACAAATCAGTAATAAATGCCAAAGCATCAACGATAGCAGATGTCACAACACAGCAAACGTCTACTGCAGAAAATACCACTACTACTATACAACTAATATATGTGAATCCACACACAAGGAAAATATTTTTAGGCGGAAATTGTTTGCCTGGATATTTCAGATCTTTAGGTGGTGCTTGTATAAATCAAGAAGATATTACTCCTTACTAAAACATATAGTACAGTTCAGTTCATGGAGCGGTGACTATAATTTAGATACAGCTATAACAAGGTTCAGTTATCATTTTAAATGAAAAACAAATTAATCTCTTTGTTTGCTTGCTCCCATATGACTTATAAGTATTTATATCCCGACCTTATCGACCTACTTATTGGTGATAAGACTAATATAAGAGCTATATCTTTTGTCACTTCTTCTCTAGAACTGTACAATGAAGCTTGTTCATTCCAATTTATTATTATTTACTTTAATTTACTACGGGATTTGTGAAGAAAATGTTAGTGCCTATGATAAAAATGATATTTCAACCACTTCAACTGAGAATTCGGCGAAAAGTGATACTGTAGATAGTGATACTGGTATCGTAAATGATAACAATAATGAAGATAATCCTAAAACTATAGAGAGAGAAGCTGACAAGGCAACAGATGAAACAATAATAAATCTGGATCAGACATTAATAAACAATAACAATTTTGTGGACACATCAAAGAGTCATCTGATTGGTGATGATAAATCAGAAATAAATACCAAGGAATCGACAATAGCAGATGTTACAACACAACTAACCCCGGATGATACCTACATTCCTTGGGCTAGTCTACGTTCCAATACAGTATTTAGAAGAGGCGATAAATGCTTGCCTGGATATTTAAGATCTCTGAGAGGTGCTTGTGTAAAAAAAACAGGAATTACTTCTTACTGAAAGTCTGGAACAATGATTGGTTTCCTTGCTTTGTTGTTTCTTTTTAATATTATAACACAAAAAATACTTTAAAAGAATGTTTTATTATATTACCTACTAAAGAATAAAATCATCCATGATACAAGCTTTAGTACCTACATACCTGAAAAATCCTGTCTACATCACAGATGCAAACACATAATCACGCCTTTATCCCTACTGTGGTAGGCAGAGCGTAAACGACCTAAACAAAGGTCGTTCCGCCACGTCTGACAAAGTTTTCTGACAAATATATTGACAGCAATTATACCTACAAATCTTTGAACTACAGAGTGACAGGTTGTCAGTCCATCGCCTAAATTGCAATATATTAAAACCCTCGGATCCCTAAGCTGGTTTTTACAGCATGCCCGGGAGGAAATGCAGCAGGCAAATTGTATGTTTTTCTTTCGCTCCCAGTTCAGCATGGAAGAATGTCTCTACATCAATACATAAAAAATGCAGTAATACGTCTTCTTCTTCTGTCGAGTGGGTATCGAGTCTATCGACCCGATGAACCCTGGTGTCAGAGTTTTTAAACTGCCTAGTAGTACAACTATCAGGCCTCTGACATGGTTTGAGTAACGACCACTATACGAGTACGTCATATAATTTTGTACTTATAGCATAACCGAGCGAGTGGTTGTTGTAAGGAACGAGTAGATAACGTAATATACCGAGCTTAGCTAAGCTAAGTAAAACCTTGCTAAGCTAAATCTGTCTAAGCCGTCCTAGACATGAGAGAAAATTTGCAAACTCTCACAAGCCAGCTTCCAGCTTATACTTAAACTTCGTCAGAGGCTCTTATTATAAGAGTAAAGTATAAAAATACAGAATAAATTAACTATTTATAATTCAAAGAATAATAAATAAAGAGATAAAAAAATAAATTTGTAAAAATAGCTGACCATATTTTAGGGTGTGATTCTACTTTTGCAACTGAACAAATTTTCCCAAGGAAGTTAAAATATATTTAAAAAAATGGCCCTCCCAAACAAATTTACTCGAGCCGATTTGTATGGAAGGGCAAATTATTTTTTCGTATTTTGACCTATGTTCCTTGGGGAAAGTTGTTGTACCTAACACGATATCCTTACGTTTGCAAATTAAGATAGCCAGCTCTATAATTTTCATACCTACTCAAGCAGTTAGCTGTGTATTTGTCCAGGGTCTGTGTTAGTGGCTAACTCGATCACGCGGGTTTTCTTTATTGACACAATAACTGCGGACTGAGCCACCGGCCCGCGCCGTGAGCCGAATACAGTCTGCGTCTGACGCGTTTCCATTGTCAAGAAACACATGGTTCGGTTATGTTCAGATGTAGGCGGGTTAAACGCGTATTTCATACGAATTGTCCCCGCACACGCCCCCGTCCCCGAAACTTATGAAACACGTTCAGCCTGCGTTAATTTCAGCCCGCATACAGGCCACTCGTGTCGACAAGTCAAAAACACCTCGTTTTTTAGACAGAAAAGACAAAAAATCGTTTTGCGGTTATAGATAGGGATTGATCAGTCAAAGGCATAGGCAGACACAGATTACCAGCGTCCCGGTCCCTTAGGATCGCGGCATAAGTTTATATTTTATATTAAGTATATATTTTATTGTGACTGCGCGATACACGCACATATTAAAATGTAATTTTGATTTTGTTTTTTTGTTTGCTTGAATAGTTAAGATGCTTCTTCTTCTGTCGAGTGGGTATCAAGTCTATCGTCTCGATAAACCCTGGTGTCAGAGTTTCTAAACCGCCTAGAAGCACAACTATTAGGCCTCTGACATGGTTTAAGTAACGACCACTATCAAAGACAGCGACCGGAACCGACGGCTTAACGTGCCCTCCGAAGCACGAAATCTTTTTCTTTTCGGACAAACGGGTGATTCAGCCTGCAATGTCCTAACCAAACTGAGGAAAAATTCACAAAGTGATAAATTCTCAAATATCAACTTTGCGTTTCCCCCTGGGAATCGAACCCAGGACCTCCGGATCGGGAGTCCATGGCACTAGCCATTAGACTATGGAGGCAGTTAAGATGCTATTTTCTAATGATATTTTTTTATGTTACTGTGTTGTGTTTTGTGATGTCATAAATAATAAATGTCTCTTTCAGCACAAGCGAAAACATCGTAAATACAATCTACGTTGGTCAATTTCCCCCGCTTTACTTTTGACGTATCGTATAGAACCGTGGACACATTTCATCTAATGCGAACACAAGGGGAATCCCAAACGAGCTCTTAATAATACCTCTGTTCTGTATGATATTACTCCAATCCAGTGAATGTTTGCTCGCCGACACCCCCACAAGTTGCGAACCTCAACTTTCCACCTAAGGTGTTACGGGCCATTTTGAATAGGTGAGGATTTCCAAGGGAGTGATAATGGGGTAAATTGAATTTTCGCGTATAGGTTGTCATAACAATCTATCTGAGAATTTGTTGCTTGGAAATGGGATTTCAGATGTTACGATTTTTCGATTTGAGAGGATATTAGTTCGGTAACAAATGTTACAGTTTACGACGGGCTTTTTGTAACATCGCCTTAGCTGGTTATTGCTTTTAGCAGTTTTTGGAGAGATGCCATAACAGCTTATTGTGTGTTTCTGTGTCAAATACGTGCACTGTCTTATCCGATTACTAAGATTAGGAATAGGTAAGAGTTTTTATTGTTTTGGAGAACTGATAAAGTAAAATATATGTATATCAGATTTTTCCTTATAGTACGTATATAATTTGCAGAGAGTAAATTAATTATTAGGTACATAACGATTATATCGACCAAAGTACACAAAATCGTGGTGTTGATTTGATTACAAGCGAATGAATCATTGCCACACAAGGTATAAGGTTGAACCGATAACCTTAGGTAAATCAATATAAATAATTCAATATGTCTGTTCGTTCATAACTAACATAAACATAAACAAAATATTAAAAAAATGATAACTTTGCATGCAACTGAAGTAATTAGGGGCAAAAAACCTAAACTTTATTTTCTAGGCAACCTTATATGTTTGTTTAGTAATGGACAGAACAAAATAAAACTGAAACAAATAATACACAAAGCTGCAGATCTAAGCATGTCAAACCTTTCCTATTAATAAAGGCCATGTTTTGTCTGATATTTATCATTGAAGTCAATAGTCTTAAGCATTACACTTAGTTCATTTTATAGACAATCTTTAAAATGAAGACAGGATTAATATTTTTTCTCCTTATTTCAACAACAGTGTACTCAGAATGTGGTCTCGTACAAAAAATTTATGGGACGGCAAAAAATAAAACTCAAGATTTCAGACAAGGAGTAACAGATTGGTTTTCTTCAGGTGTAGACTTACTATTCAGTGACAAACCTGAAAAAATATACAACCAAGGTGTAAGTGAGACAACAAACGCTGTGAACATGACGATGGGTGTAGTAGAAAAGAACACTGGATTTATAAGAAGCATCTATAATGGAGTGAAGGATAGAGTAGGTGCTTTCGGAAGCAAAATGCATACAACTATATTTGGTGAAGATACTGGTGTACCACAAAAAGGAATCTTAAGAAGCCTTTATGATAGAGTTGAAAATTATACAATCAGAATTAAAAATAAAATCATGGGTAATGGAAAACAGAACAGTGAAAAGATTGATGAGAGAACCAAAAATGTGAGGGAGGGTTTGTGGAAGTTCTTCTTGAAAAATAATAATAATGGTATGTTTTTAACTAATGACACATATCAAGTTCTGATGGATCATGGTTTTCTGAATAATACTGATAATACATATTTCAAAGATTTAAAACATGCAAAAGATGAATTAACGAACAAAGTTGAAGAAGTGTTGCAATTGGATAAAGAAAGAAAGAACTTGAAAAATACAACGCAGTGACATAGTCTCAAATAAACAAATACTGTTACAACCAAACACAAGAAGACACGTTGTATTTTTTATTTTCATTAGGTATGTCTTAACTGAAGTATACTCGTGGTTCTTTGATTTTAATTTTAATTTAATAGGCATCATAATCATGTAATTACATATCAAGCATGAAATTAGTAAACAACAAGGTTAAGTTTACTATAGTTTTATGGGCCGCCTTTTGGTTGATATCAAATTAATTACGTTCATAAAATTGAGTCAATTTTGAAGAGTTATTCTTGTAATGTAAATCTAACGCTATAATATTGAAAAGTTAGAAATGAAAAATTATCTGAATGTACTTATTGTAATCCTGACAATAACTGATAATATTGAATGCGGCTTTGTAAAAAATGTTTACGACAATGTCAAGATCAAGGCCCAAGCATATTCAGATGGTATATCACATTGGATTACATCTTCATTTGATAAATTATTGGATGATACTAAAGAATATAAGATGGAAGAAGTTGGAGAAAATCCGCAATCAAGATCAGTACAAAATGAGGACGTAGCTATAGGCAGAGAAATTGTTAAAAATGCTTATAATGGATTAAGAACTAGTATCAGCTTAGTAGGGGAACAGGTACTTGGTGATGATAATACTAAACCAAACGGAGAGAAAAAGGGACTTGTAACTAACATATTTGATAAAGTTGAAAATCTTACAATTCTAGCTAAAGATACGATTGTTGAAGAAGCAAAAATTTTAAAAGAAAAGACCAAAGGAATAGGAGTGGGTTTAACAAGTATAATATTTCCTGATAGAAACAAATACAGTAATAAAAACAAAACTGCAGTAAATGCCTCTTCTGAGATGTTAAATCAGACTAAATCAGAGACTTCGTTTCTCAAGTCTAATTCGGAGAAATCACACATTTCCGGCCCAGAAACATCTTTACAGCCTAACCCTGGTGAAAGTTCCAAACCTAGGTTAATATTCCAGCCTGATCCTGAATTACCGCAATGGGCAAAGTTATCTCTACATTCAGCATTTCCTCAGATGTCTCACCAGATTGTAACAGAGACACCTATTCAGTTTGATCCAGTGAATCCATATCTAACTAATCCGTACTTATCTGCTCAATCTAACCCACAAATACCGGGAAGTCAACATAATCTTGATCTACAGCAGTGGTCTCAGTCAGATATACTATTGGCCCCTTATCCTGTAATTGAGGAACCAGCTAGACCAAAAATACCGATTCAGCTCGGGGCCGAGTTGCAACAGGTAAATCCGGAAATGTTATTCCAGTCTGACGTATATCATGTACCTGATACGCCTATCATATCTGATACATCTGGCACAAATATGTTGAGGTACCCAGCAATGCCATCTGATATAATGGGGAATAGTTACCAGCTTTTCAATCCTAAGATGCTTTTACGGAAAAATTCACAAACGTTTAACGAGACTACCGAATTAGAAGTATCAAACCAAACTGCTATACCAAAAAAATCCGTGTCGTCCCCAACCACTACTGTGATATCTAAAGAAAGTTATGTGTCTTCTACAACCATTTCTGTGACATCTAAAGCAAGTTCTGTGTCTTCGACAACAATTTCTGTGCCATATGAAACAAGTTCTGTGTCAACTGCAACAAGTTCTGTGCCACCTGAAATAGCTTCGATGTCGCGAAAAACAAGTTTCGTGGCTTCTACAACAGCTTTTCCTTATAAATTTACAACTAGAACAACTATCACTGCTACGTCGTAACTATAATATAACAATTTTTATATTATGTCCCACTACTTTTAAAGGCAATATTGTTTGCTTCGTTTGTATCTAACAATATGTAAAATAAATAATTTTATAGTAAAATATTTGTTTTTTATCGGTAAGAATTACAAACAGAAAACTGTTCATACTGCATACTGATTGCTCTAATAGGCAAACAAACAACTTATAAAACCATTTTATAAACCCTATCCAAATTCCAATATTCGGCGATGTAACTTTGCCTGATTTATGGTATTTCGTGCGGCCGATCGCGCCATTTGTGACAAGTTTACGTCTACGCTAGAGCCATTGTTTTGCTGGCCGTACCTTCAGGGGATGTCGCCGACCATGTGAGGAGGTATTTGTGTTTTGAGGGTTTTGGTTTAAGAATGGAATTTAATTTTGTATATGGAGGGAGAATATTGTAATTTAGACGAATACCATGATAAATAGACAGGTTTTAATAGAACTCCCTGCAAACTTCTATGCTTGACCAATATAACTTTAGAACTAAGTACGACAAAATTGAATTAAGACGATGTTTTCATAAACCCGTTCAAATTAATTGGGGATTAGATTATGTAGAAGTATTGTTTTCTGCCATGCTGGACTGGAAGTGAGACAAAAACATAGAATGTGCCAACTGCATTTCCTTCCGGGCATGCTGTAAAAACCCGCTATGGGAAGCGAGGGTATTTGTATATTGCATTTTTCGATGGGCTGACAACCTGTCACTACAGCAATATACAAATCTATCTTAAATAACCTCAAAACTTTGTCAGACGTGGCGGAATCACCTTAGTTTAGGTCGTTTACGCTCTGTCTACCCCATTAGGGATAAAAGCGTGATAATATGTATGTAGAAGTATCGGAGAACCAGCTACGTTGCCACGGCCCGTAGAATGTTCGTAGCAAAATCACTGTCTCATCACACAGACATTGGCCATCATATCTCAATACGTTTTTCTCTTCGATTAGGTAATAGCAGTAAAAAAACAGTATAATCACGACTACATCTTATATGGGCTAGGCAGAGCGTCAATAGTCAGTTTATTTTTGATTGGCAACAAACCTATCCCTTAGAGTCATTAATTTTCTAGTTTTGTTTCTGTTTCTGAAATAAGGCATCCCATATTAAATAGTGCAGACTCGAACATTTAGTCTAACGCTTCCATGCATCTGTAGGGATTAACGTAGGTCCTGGGTTCGATTCCCAGGGGGGAAACACAAAGTTGATATTTGAGAATTTATCACTTTGTAAATTTTTCCCCAGTTTGGTTAGGACATTGCAGGCTGAATCACCTGATTGTCCGAAAAGAAAAAAAGATTTCGTGCTTCGGAGGGCACGTTAAGCCGTCGGTCCCGGTCGATGTCTTTGATAGTGGTCGTTACTCAAACCATGTCAGAGGCCTGATAGTTGTGCTACTAGGCGGTTTAAAAACTCTGACACCAGGGTTCATCGGTTCGATAGACTCGATACCCACTCGAAAAGAAGAACGTACATACATATAATCACGCCCTTATCCCTAAAGGCAGAGCGTAAACGACCTAAACAACGATCGTTCCGCCACGTCTGACAAAGTTTTGAGGGTTATTTCTTATAGATTTGTAAATATTGCTGTAGTGACAGGTTGTCAGCCATCGACTAAATTGCAATATACTGAACCCTCGGATCGCTTAGCTGGTTTTTACAGCATGCCCGGGAGGAAATGCAACTGGCACTTTCTATGTTTTTCTCTTGCTCCCAGTCCAGTATGGAAGACATACTTTTATTGTACACTAGACTGGGATATGCAAGTAACTGGAACGGTTAATCCCTTGCTAAGGGAACCGAGGGTTTCAGTATATTGCAATTTAGGCGATGGGCTGACAACCTGTCACTACAGCAATGCACCTACGAATCTATCATAAACAACCCTTCAAAACTTAGTCAGACGTGGCGGAACGACCTTCGTTCAGGTCGTTTACGCTCTGCTTATCCCGTTAGAGATACAAGCGTGAGTATATGTATGTATGTGTACAATAAAATACTGACCCAATCAGTAACAATTCATCCCTTAGGGCTGGGTGTCCATGCGACCTCGTGATCATACCACTCAAGACCCCGACCCTAATCCTAAACCACAATAAGGTTAATTACATAGCACCCTTTTACTGCTATTTGACCACGAGAGTGGCCCTTCGAGAGAATCGAACTTAAGACCTCCAGATCGAAAGTTCAAGGCGCAGACTACTAGATTACAGAGGATGGTGTGAGTAAATCAGAATAAAAATAATATTTTATTTAACGTGATAGCTACGAACATTAACTCGTTTCTTGTAAGAATATTTGTGATCAAAGAATTTGTGACAGTTGTTCAGTTTCGTTAAATAAGCAACTCTTACACCTTTTCGGGAAGCTGAAGCCGTCCTTTACGAACTGTATAATTCAAACGTTTCGCACAGGTGTCGCCCTATAGCACAGCTCGGACACTCCTAACTATCATGTTATTTTGGTCACACATCGACAGACGGCATGTTGCACTTGGCATGCGTTTGTGTGCGTGTTATAAGGGTTGACAAATTTTGTTATACCGGTCATAATCTTCACTTGAATATTCTGGTTCTTGATTAAACCAACGTTTTAAAGTAGTTCACTGTAACTGAATAGTTAGAATAGATTAGGTCGCATATTTTGTATGAATTTACTTACCGTCTTTCATCACTGTGGATTTGTGGAATCTAGAAAAGTTCCTATTGGAGTCATATCTTGTGGTAGAAAGACATCCGTACACGGAACAGTACCTAACCATCTTTGGAACACAAAATTTTATTATTTCGGTTACACTGGGAAAGATGCGCGCACCATTCCCGCTAAGCGTACGCTCAATGTGGCCCACAATCCGGCGCGGAGTGTGACGTATGTCGGACTGGGGAAGGGAGGTGCATGTCCATTCTGTATGTAGTACTATTATATGTTCTGTGACTATAGCAAAAAATAATAGTCCTCCCACCAATTTTCGGTGATGGCAGATCTCCAAGAGATCGGCCAACTGCGCAACAATAGTTTTTAGTGCCCAAGTGTTTGCGATACACACAGGTGTACTCTCTATTCCTTCAATCTCTTATTATGATGGGACAGATTGACTGACACTACCAGAGATAAATCAGGCGCAGGACCGACTATTAACATGCCCATCCGACAGCATGGATCATCTTACTTTTACGACAATCAGGTGCCTGCATTATTCTAACCAAACTAGTCACTGTACCCCGTCGGGAATCGAACCCGGGACTCAGACCCATAGCTCGGACCGCTAGACCACGGAGCCAGTTACTATAACGTAAATCTTGTGTATTTAGGTCTAACAGTTATTTCTCGTCTGAATCTGTCTCAAATTGGATCTGTCGAAATGTAAACAGTTCCCGGGACAATTTATGGGCAGATCGGACGAGGAATTTGGCTGAGAGACGCGATTCCATCTGTTACGATCTGTGTGGGTCTGCGAGTTCAAACGATGAGATTTACTGCAGCGAGGAGCGTTAGCAGAGACATTCAGTCTTCACTGGCTTAAATTAAGTACGCCTGTGTATATTTTGTACCCACTTACGCTCTGCCTACCCCATTAGGGATAAAGGCGTGATTTTATGTATATGTATGTATGTATTAGCTACTGTACCTACTGTTTTCACGCACTAAACGTGGCTTACGAGGTGGGACCGCGGGAGAGGTCTAGGGTTAGGATTAGAAGCAAATCCATTTCGAATTTTTAAAAAAACTCGTGATTTTGTATTTTTCATGGGAAGCGGTACTCATCTAATCTCTAAGCTATCTATAGAGCTCCTAAAACTACAATATAAAATCTGAAAATGCGATATACAGCAATTTGTTACTATAATACCGTTTAAGTCTCTTATTATGCCGAGGTTATTTGTCATATTCAGTTTATAAACTACTAGCTGACCCGGCGAACTTTGTTCCGCCTTAGACGCCATAAATGAGCAGATTTTTGATTTTATTAAGTTAACCTCTTTGACTATATTTGCAGCACGCATTCAGTAAATTTTATGTCAAATGTCTTAAGGTTACATTAAAAAAGTTTAATAATTTTATATGGTGGTTAAGTAATTTTAAATTTTCTAATTTTCCGCGCAATTTCCTTATTTTTTTCTTTCATAAGAACCTTCTCCTGATAATAACGAACAGAACAAAAAAAGAATTAGCGAAATCGGTCCAGCCGGTCAGGCGTGATGCCGTGACCAAGGGAAATGGGGATTCATTTTTAATAAACATTTTAATTTCTATATATAAATATAGATAGATATAAATAACAATAGATTTTTAATTTGTCAAAATAATCGACTCAGACTCTCGTTATTTCTGACCGTACAATTCTCTTAGTTAATTCAATCGCGCACGGCTGAGGCCAGTTTATCTTCCTCCCAATATAAGAAGACCCACGGATTCACCCCTAGCCGAGATAATTGGACACTTTGATCTATAACCGTCTAATAACGTTGGCTGGAAGAAAGTTAAAGTATAAGGCTGCTTATAAACACCCAGAGCACTTGAGACATACGCTATAATAATAGTTAATAAATATACATACTTACCGGTCAAAATCATAACACTCCTTTTTGCTTTGCCGTAGTCGGAAAAAAACAGGGCATTAACGGAAATGAAGGTGACGAATAAAACTCAAAATATAATTAAAAAACAAAATTTTATTACAAGTTTGTTTTTGGTAAATGCAAAATTATTACCGAGACAAAAACAACCAAAAATTAAATTATGGCATCTAGATCTTTTAGTTCATTAACAGTAGGTATAAGTAGAAGCGAGACTTAATTTGAAATGTCACAATAAATAATTAAAAAATAAGAAATTAACAATGGCATACTAGCACTAAGTTTTGGAAGCATTTTTTCACGGAATAAATAAAAAAAATTATGAACAAAAATACAACCTTAAACAAGGATAAATGAGAACTTTGTGTTTCGAAAGACGATTATGAATATTTAAGTACATTTTGTCAATCATACACACCATACACCTTAAATAGAATTCAATATGTTCCATGAAAAAATGCTTGCAGCATGCTTAATTAATAAGAAAATAGATCTAACTAAATATTTACATTAATATTTTAATACAATTAGTAACTGGCAGTTTCAGAAGGCACAATTCGCGATTTCCGCCATTTTTGAAACATATAAATTTAAAACCATTAAAATATTGCTATTGACTGTAGATAAGGCATGTTTTACTGTTTTACTAAATGCGAGTTATTTAGTTACAAGAATAAGTATGTAGTTTGTTTCTCTAAGGTACTTTGACAAAATTGACTACCTACGTACGTTTATAGTATTTTTATATCACGACTACCGATCGGCCATGTTTGTGGTTGTGCATGCGAACACGCGCGCTTGTGTGTGTAACTACAGGTTTATTATGGCGAACTCACGCACACTAAGACAATGTACGTGTAGGTACATTTACACACACAAGTATGGCAAAGGGGCAGTCGTAAGATAAAACAACTATTAGTTATAAAGTCAAACGAGACTTATTAATTTATGTGTGCATTTTTACTTAATTCGCTAAACATTGCTTCGTGATATTATTTACAGAAACACCTATATAATAAGCGAGAAAATGCCTCCCAAAATTTATAATACATATCTATATAATTTACTATGCACCGAGATTTATTTATAATGATTTAGTTATTTTTATTTTAAGTAATATTAGTCTGCCAATTTCTGTAAATATTCCAAGAATTTTCATACTTTTTGTAATATGTTAGATCACATAATTTATACTTTCTGGTTAATGAACAAGAAAGTAGACATTATGTATGTGTTCTATTGTACTCATATAAGTCATTTAGTTCTAAACCTAATTATTATTAACTTAGATCACATTTCTCTGTAACTCTCATACATACTTAACACGCTTTTTACAGTATCACACAACGAGATTTTTACACATTCTACATTTTTTTCAATATTTTCGTCTATTTTCTAAAATATGGCGTACCAACATGAATATTATATCGTGACTAGTAGATATTATATAATAATATTTATAAAATTATATTTAAACCAAAAATCTATGCAGGTAATTTGGATAAGGCTTTAGAATTCAAAATATCTAAGGCACGTTAGGTCTATTAAAATCTCTTAAAGGCACAAATACCAAATATATATTTTCAATCTTTTTTTTGATATGGCGACCGTATTTTCGAATTAGTCTTAATTTTTTTCCTGGTACTTTTTAGGGTTTCCCTAGTAAACTACGAACCCTAATTTATTTATTATTTATGGCATGATTTTTTTACCAAAAAAATTCATTATTATTTAAAACCGCTAGTGACGTCATTGGCCATCTAAATATTTACAAATTGTTGTAATTATGGTAAATTGTTCATAATGAGACTTGAAAACTTTACCTATGTATATATTAGGTAGGAATCTAGGAACAATAAGGTTCCCATAATTAGTGCAGTTTCAGTATTGCTATAGTAAATAATGGGCTTAATCCTAGATGAAACTTTCCAAAATTTTTGACTTTGTGCACAAATAGAAATGTCAGTTTAGAGATGGTTTTAGAAAAGGCGCAAATCAGAGCTTCCAATCTGTGTACCGAAAAAGGTACAAATTATCTAGTTCTAATTTCTTTAACACGAATTACACGTCTTTTCACTTCACTCATCAAAAGTTAGTCAAGTCTCGACAAATGCCGTCAGTACCTATCCTGACTGGTGGAACTCCTGCTGGTGACGTCACTAGCGGCATCAGTGGAAGAGCTGGTGGAGTCGGTGGTGGCGCCGTCCGTGGTGCCCACCTCGGTGGCGCCACCAGTGTCGGTCGGGACGCCTAGATTGATAGAAGAACTGGATTAAAAACAGTAGAATAAAAGGGACTACAATACAATACAAAATTCTTTATTGCACAAAGAAACACATACAACAGAAATAAAAAGGAACAAACGTGACATTACAATACAGGCGGCCTTATTGCTAAAGCAGCAATTTCTACCAGGCTCGGCTATCAGTTCCGGTCGCTGTCTTTGTTAGTGGTCGTTACACAAAACCATGTCAAAGGCCTATTAGCTGTGTTATCAGGCGGTTTAAAAAGTCTGACACCAGGGTCACGGGGTCAATAGACTCGAGACCCACACGACAAGAAGAAGAAAAATATACATACCTAGATCGGTGGTCGGATATCAGAGATGTTCGTCACGGCCGTTCAGGGGCTGGCGCTCGGCGTGGTCGGAGGGGCGGTTGCGCTTGAAGAAGCCGCACTGTAGAAGAAATAGAATATTATGTCACCATTTATCAGGGATTATCGCAAAACCAACAACGACCACAGACGTTTAGAACGTTCTAAAGCCGTTTTGGGTCGTATTTGTAATCAGCTCTCAAGAGTGACAGCGAGTTTGAGTTCGTATCAGAAATGTAATTTCAGTACAAACTGGCCTGTTAAATCCATACTTAATATTGCTCTCAAGTTTGAGATCGCTTAAAAAATACGAGCCTAAGTCTCTTCTGACAAAGTTTGAGGAAGAACATATTGCGCTTCATCGTTCGTCATAATATGCATAACAAAGAGGTCATATGGGAACTGATCACTGTGCTCTTTCGCCGGGGTTTGGAAATTTGGAAATATTTACAAACATCGTTGGAGCACTTGAAGACGTCATGACATGATAATGTTCGCAAAACATATATATTTAACAATTTATTGCACACATAAATATACATAGGACACAAATATAAAAAACAATAGCACAACAGGTACAGCTTATCTCTAAAAAGAAATCTCTTCCAGCTGACCTACGGTACGGTGAGAGTGCATAAGTAAGGCAGATAAGGCGTGTACAATTATAATATAGGTAAAATTACATTAAATAAAATTCAAAGCTCAATATTATAATAAAAAGCAACAAATGTACATAATAATACATATACCTACAATAATAATATATATAATACATACCTTATACAGCGCGTAGATCAATAGCAGCAGCAAAAGTGCTCCAATAATGGCCGCCAATATGATGACCCATAGCGGAATCGAGCCGTGTTCCTTCGCCTCCAGTTGAGGAGTGATCACGGTCGTGGCTTCAGCTTTGTGCCACTCAGCATCGCTCGGTCTTTCGCCGTTGGAGAGCTTGGATACTCGACTGACGGCTAAGGTTGAGAGTTTCACGGCGTTGTTCTGGGAGATCTGGGGAACAAAATGTTAATTTTACAATCATGAGGCTTTTTGCACGATGAATCTAGATCTGGAATAAATAATAACTTCACAATCATAAGGCGCATGATAAACCTTAAGTCTGCTGACATTTTATTCTTATTCTATTCAGTGAAAAAATAACACACACACACACGCACGCATAATCACCCACGCCTTTATCCCTAATGGGGTAGGCAGAGCGTAAACGACCTAAACAAAGGTCGTACCGCCACGTCTGACAAAGTTTTGAGGGTTATTTAAGATATATTTGTAGGTATATTGCTGTAGGGACAGGTTGTCAGCCCATCTCCTACATTACAATATACTGAAACCCTGGGATCCCTTAGCTGGTTTTTACAGAATGCCCGGGAGGAAATGCAGCTGGCACATTCTATGTTTTTCTTTCACTCCCAGGCCATGGAAGAAAAAATAACATGTATAACCAAAACTTCTTGGTCATTGGTGAGCTTCCTTAAAATACCCTCTTTTATTATGAACTAGCGACCCGCCCCGGCTTCGCACGGAAATTATCAGTGTTTCTCTACTATATTATGCATGTATTATACATAGAAACCTTCCTATTGAATCACTCTTTCCATTAAAAGAAACCGCATCAAAATCCGTTTCGTAGTTTTAAAGATTTATGCATACATAGCGCGACTTTGTTTTATACTATGTAGTGATGAACCAAATCGATCGCAAGCTAATCTATAAGCCAGCAACCTTTAGACTTCCAGATAGGAAGAAATCCTGTTTTATTCACTTTACCACTACCATAGACCAGCTCTATCAATTCTCCTTACCTCGTTGAGCACGGTGGCGTTGATCCTGGCCCGCAGCGCCAGCCACACCTCCTGCCCCTTCTTGAGCGGCCCCGCGGTGCAGTGCACCACCGCGCAGTGGTACTTCTCCTCGCACCGGGCGTGGATCTCCTTTAGCTCAGGGTCCACCTGAAAGAAGACAGAATTTAGCGCTTAGTATCAATGTGTCGATGTTCCTATTAACTGCCTCCGTGGTCTAGTGGTCAGAGCCATGGTGGGGATCCGGAGGTCCTGGGTTCAATTCCCAGGGGGAACACAAAGTTGATATTTGTCAATTTATCACTTTGTGAGGTTTTTCCCAGTTTGGTTAGAACATTGCAGGCTGAATCACCTGATCGTCGTTAAAGAAAAAAGTTTTCGTGCTTCGGAGGGCACGTTAAGCCGTCGGTCCCGGTCGCCGTCTTTGATAGTGGTCGTTACTCAAAAACCATGTCAGAGGCCTGATAGTTGTGCTACTAGGCGATTTAAAAACTCTGACACCAGGGTTCATCGGGTCCATAGACAGATTCAAATGTTTATTGGTAAAAATATACATTTTACAAGTCAATAACACAATAAACTATTAAATTTAAAGCGAACTGTTTTTTTTTTCTTTAGATTTATCGATGTTACTATATTACAGTCACCACCCAAACCTTAATGACTAGTGGATTGGAGATAGTAGTTCAAAATGTTATACCCACAAGAGTTGCTACCAATTCTTCCAAACTTACATGACAACACCGACGGAAGAAGATAAGTAATGCTATTCTGATCAAACATCACACCGGGAACATTCACAACGGGCTCGATTATAGATACCACCGGCTAAAACTAAAATTAAAATCTATCTTTCATTTTCAAAATAATAAAATTTGGTACTCTACACTTTGATACACAGATAACGCATAAAACCACCGACTATATATCAAAAACCGGAGAGAATAGATCTCCTGTCCTTTCCCAATGTTTTTAGTCTGAAAGTGACAAATAGATTTTAATTTTAGTTTTTGCAAATCTAGAATCGAGCCCAATAAGTAGATTTCCTTACCTCAGCTTGCCGTCTCCTCCTTGTGTTCTGCCGATGTGCGTATTCACCGGATTGAGATCCATATTGAATTTGACCACCTGCAAGAAAATACCAGCAATGAGTTTTTTAAATATTTTTTCGTTATTTTCAAAAATGTTATATGTTTTTATAAATATACATACACACTCACACATACACATAATCACGCCTTTATCCCTAATGGGGTAGGCAGAGCATAAAGGACCTAAATAAAGGTCGTTTCGCCACGTCTGACAAAGTTTTGAGGGTTATTTAAGATAGATTTGTAGGTATATTTCTGTAGTGACAGGTTGTCTATCCATCGCCTAAATTACAGTATACTGAAACCCTCGGATCCCTTAGCTGTTTTTTACAGCATGCCCGGTAAGAAATGTAGCTGGCACATTCTATGTTTTTCTCTGGCTCTCAAGGCAGCATGAAAGATGTTTTTTTAAATAAAGGGCTTTTATGTTTATATTTACCTGAGTGAGAAGATGAAGAAGAAGAATAAGAGTATCCACCGCCGCTGTTGTAAGATCCTCCACTAACAGAGCCTCCTTGAGACCTCCCCCCAGTTTGGTAACCACCAGCTTGCCCCCCTCTCTGGGAGCTATGACTTGCTCCTCCACTTTGGTATGCTCCGCCACTTTGATAACCGCCAGCTTGTCCACCAGAACCAGCATTGGTTACATCACCGATTCCATATTTGAATTCGTTGTTGGATCCCTGAGCAGCATACGCTCCTAGACCACCGATCTCATCATCCTCTTCACCGACGACTGTCACTCCACCGGCATAAGTTGAAGATCCGGCATTCATCACTTCAGAGTTGACAGTTTCAGTCGTAGCAATGTTTCCATGGACGAAGCCATGTCCGGAACCGGATTGTCTGCCTCCTTGGGCTTGGTATCCTGATCCTTGGCTTTGGAAACCAGATCCTTGGCTTTGGTAGCCAGATCCTTGGCTTTGATATCCAGAACCTTGCATTTGTGAGCCTCGGTTGTAATTGCTGCCCTGACTGTAGGAGCCTTGAGAGATTCCCTGATTGTACCTGTTGAAAGAACTACCAGCTTCGCCTTCATGGCCCAAGTTGTTGTATTCAGTGCTACTTTCTGACTGTGAAATGATGTTATGGTTCTCATCGTACAGAATAGTCTTGTTCCTCACTCTGACGATTTCACCCCCATTTCCAAATCCACCTTGACCAAAACCTCCAGCTCCTTGGACTCTGCCAAGGGAAGCTATCAGAACCTTTTTAATGTTCTCCTGTTCTTCAGCAGTGAAACCTTCGTTAGTTTCTCTATGGATAGCACCAGCTAAATTACTTCGGATGGTCTCTCTTTCTTGTTGGGTGAGGTTATCCCAGTATACCTTCGTTTCTTCGTAGCCACTTTGTCCATGAGCTGCACCGTATTGAGACTGATAAGCTGACGCTAGGTTCTGTCTGACGATTTCTTGCTCGTCAGCAGTGAGGTCACCCCAGGCACTCCAGCGGTAAGTGTTGGATGAAGAGGAGCCTCCAGATCCTTGGTTGTATCGTCCACCACCTGATTGGTATCCAGAGCCAGTTTGGTATCCGCCACCGGATTGGTAGCCGGAGCCAGACTGGCTGACTGAGGTTTGGCTTCCTTGGTAACGACCTCCACCCTGGGCACTGCCGCTACCCTGATAGGATCCTTGGTTGTTGTAATTTCCACCAGATGCTTGGCTGCCACCGTACTGTCTACTCGAGGCGTACTCTGTAATTGAGGATAAAATATACTCGTGACGTTGAACTTATTTGAAAAGTTCACGTAATTGGTCAAAAGTGATGTAAACTTACCATCCCTTGTGTATCCACCACCACTGCTGCTGAAACTTTGTGAGCTAGAGAAATCACTGCTCCTCATTGCTGGAATAGAAAATTAAACGGTTAGTTTTGGTCAAAAATACTCGTCTTTTTAAATGTAAATTTTTCTTTTACGCAAAGACATTAAGGTTATCTGGTAGAAATTGGATGCAATAAGATCTGGATCACCTACACATTTTTAAAGTTTTACTTATTTAGGTTACAAAAACATGGCCAAAGATCAATGAAGCGGCTCTTACCTTCTTTCTCCTTGATCAGCATATCGAAGTAAGGGTTTTGGACGATGAGGTTTTCAGGGTTGATGTTCTTAGCGTAATCGCACGCAATGTTTCCGAGGAATTGGGGTTCCACCAGCATATACATCAGGTTTTCGTCTGAAAAAGAATTGAGAATTAGTTAAGAGCAGCGCTCAAGAGATGTCGGAATAGAATTATCAGCATCATCCTACATAACTTCCCGTGAGTTAAGTAAAAGACCCACTACTACTGCTGTCGACTGAGGCATAAATCCAGGAAATTATTTATTGCCCTAAACGTTCGAAATTCTGCCGGCCAAGCGTGGAGAATTGGAAAATGAAAATACCCTCCAACAGGTATACGGGGTGTAAGGGACAGCGTCCCGCAAACTGATAGGGGTTGCTCAGTCAACAAAATTGAATAACGATCAGCAGGATTTTTTTTCAGGAAATGAAAAAGAAAAAGAGAAGACAAATTGCCAGATCAAGGAGGTAATTTTGTATGGAAAGGTATTTTTTTTAAAATTACTGAAAGAATTTCCTGGTGAACGTTGTTCAGTTTCATTGACTGAGCAACCCTATCAGTATGCGGGACGCTGTCCCTTACACTCGGTATGCAAAAAGTGACTGTTTAGGCTGGTTCAGTAGAAGTTGCTCAATAATACCAATGGTGTATGATGGCGACATGGTGACAATAATATCTTGGTAAAACTTGGTTTTCATAAAGACGTGGGACTTACCACTAAGAGTCTTGTAAGGCCACATGACGTAAATATCAGCAGACTCCACGTCATAAGGTCCCTCGTTCCTGATGTTATACTTGTGGTAGACCTGAGGACCCAACTTGGTGTCGTCAGTGATGGAGCCGGTCTCGTAGAGAGACGCGTTGTAATGCAGTTCTGGTGGGTCTGAGGTTCTGGAATAACAGAAAAGGGATGAGTTAAGCATGGGAGTCGTTGGAAAAAAAAACCTTTGGACATTTGGAGTCAGCAGCGTTATACAGGGTTAAGCTACTCGTAGAATCTTCACCGTTATCTGCTAAATCCAGTGAATGCAAAGCAGCTCTCCCTGTGATTATAAGGACTTCCACCAAATTCATCAATCCAGTCTTTAAGCAATTTATACTTGCGATTGTCGGCACTTGGTGAAAGTCCATATTTATAATGTTGTTATTAAAAACACTTGTACTTGTTTCACTTAATATAATTTAATCCTACCGGTTTCGCTAACTTATAGCAACATCAGGGATTTTATACATATCATACACAACACATAAAACATTAAGCGAACTAAATTAACTAATATCACACTGGGCATGCCTGTAATGACTATATATTTGTTGAAATAAATAAATAAATTGGTGGAGGAACTGGTCAATCACCGAGGACTTTCTAGGGCTGAAATGTTTCAGGCAGGAGTTCAAAAGAAACATCAAAACTCCAATATGAACTTCTAAGACCTTTCTTCTTACTTACCCAATAGCAGACAGAATAGCTCTGAAGACAACTCCTATAGCCATCTGCCAGGTGTTGTCGTACTGAGTACCATCTTCAGGGTTAGTGGAGTTGGTCTCCATGTCGAAGACTAGGCTTCTCACACGAGTGTCCACTTCCAGGACTATCCGGAACTTTACCTGGAATCAGAGAAATTGATATATGAGTACCTAATTATCCTTCTTCTTTAAGTCAACAAACGAATCGAAGAACCCTAATGTCATGTCATAGACCCTGATATGTTTTTGTACTAGCACGGAATCATTTTACTTGACAAACAGTCAGGTGATTCATGCAAAAATCTGAAAAATCATTCAATCAATCAGAAATTGTGCTTCCATAATTCCACAAGATTGAATGTTCAAGGACTTGAAAAGATTCAAACCTCTTTGTAGGTCTACAACAACTTAACACAGACTATTCAAATTTATTACAACTTCATCCCTTCTTACCATCTGATTACTCTCCATAGGGTTCCCCAAGTCACATTTCAGCGTGGTATTCATTCCTTTACTCCTCGTCGAGCAGTATATGGGGTGATTCTCAGCATTGTCATCCAGACGCTCCATCTTGGCATACGTCACTCCAGCGGGGATCTGCAGGTAGTAGGCGGCTTCGAACGCGTCTTCTTTCGTGTTCTCCACTTTGACGTCTATGTGGACGTTCTCGCCGGATCCGAGGATGTATTTTTCGATGGGACTGTACAATTAATGGTTGTTTAGTGACGGTTTTGATGAAGTAAATTTATATTTTTAAAATAGGGTCAAGATAATAATGTGCAATCGACGAAAATTATTTTCGCGCCCAACGTGGGGCCTCTTTAAAGGATTTATCTTCTCATTCTCTTTTCCTATTAAAATAAAAATAATCATATTATACTTACGTAGTGACAGCCATCCTCAAATCAGGAATGCAGACCTCATCGGCTCCACAGTTCTTCTGGATATTAAGAGCATCGCTATTATGTTCCTTCTCTGTCTGGTCGAGGACTGGTGGAACAATATGGCCGCCTGTGGGTTGGTTGATCAGCTCGTACGTCATTTTCACTTCGATCGGGGTTAGTTTGTCGCGGATGTCATCCTGGAAAAAGAAACAATGAATTACAAAATCGTTGGGCGTCACATTTTACAGAATAATTAAAATTTGGCGATCGGTACAGTCTTTTAGCTAAACAATTAAAAAGATCTAGTGACATTTCCGGTTGGCCATATGCTTTATGACTTTAATTTAATATCTTCCATGCTGGACTGTAAGCGAGAGAAAAACGTAGAATGTGCCAGCTGCATTTCCCCCCGGGCATGCTGTAAAAACCAGAGAAAGGATCCAAGGGTTTCTGTATATTGCAATTTAGGCGATAGGCTGACAACCTGTCACTACAGCAATATACCTACAAATCTATCTTAAACAACCCTCAAAACTTTTTCTGACGTGGCGGAACGTTGTTTAGGTCGTTTACGCTCTGCCTACCCCATTAGGGATAAAGGCGTGATTATATGAATGTATGTATGTATTTAATATCTGGGCACAATAGTACTACATCTGGGTGTGGGTGCTCTTCATGACTATTTCTGGGCACGTCCAGTCCAGTCCAAAGCATTCTGCCGGGACTATGAATATAATCGTGTTGCTTTACCAGGTGGGATTGTGCGTGATCTGATCTAAGAATTGGAAACTCACATCTAAGTAAACAGTGATAACTTTGCAGTCCTCCAGGCTGTGTGTGAGCAGCATATGGGTGGTGTAGGTGGTCTTCCTGGACTCGAAGAGGTACAGACGTTTGGAGGTCGTTAGCTTGGAGTCGAGGTCCAGGGTCACTACGAAATCTGTAATGTTTTGAAAAATTATTAAAATTATGTTGTTGATGATAATATACAACATTGAAGGCAGTTTTTGTGTTGGCACTAACAGTCAAGTGCAACATTTAGAGCGGTGTTTGACTAACATGAAAACCGCAGTTGACTATCAATTTTAATCCTAAGTGAAACTTTGTAAGTAGGTATCACAATAATTTTTATTTTTTTGAAATTGTAATGTTTGGAGTATTGAACACATAGTGCCGCTAAAGGAGTGATCACATTCTAACATCGAATGAACGAACAGTTATTTACAAGAATTTCATTACTAATTTCGATTATTAGATGTCGATATCCATCTGTGCCAATGTTGATGTTCAAAATTCTGCACATCGTTTTGAATTTGAAATTAATAATGAAATTTTGGTTTCAGTTGTTGGATGTTTCGTATAATTTTGTAGGTTACCAATCAGTTGCTACTCGATCCACTCACCGAAGTAGCAGATATATCCCATTGCTTGGAAAAAAGAATACAATAATTGACGCTACATACAAAACTATTTATATAGCATAGTTTAGAATATGGGACTCTTTATTTATTAGTAGAATGAACAGATAAGATATAGTCGTAGTACTGACTACAGAACTTTGGACTCAGAAGAACTGCCATCTAATTCACATCAAGATCAAAATGACAAAAATTGAATGCTGATTACAGAAAACAAGATGCTAAGACTGTAGAAGATGCAAAGAAAAACATGTTAAGGTTGTAGAAGAACTTACTGATTTGCTGGTCGACATTGATGCCGGTGTAGTTGAGGCAGAACTTGAGCTTGGCACAAACCACCTGGGTGCCGTTGGCGAGACGGCAGCCCTTGTTGGTCAAGGAGATGGTCCTGGATCCTAAGGCGCTGCTGTCGGTGATAAACTTGATCTTGGACTTCATGTTGACTACGGGACGAGTTCTGAAATTTTATAAGGAAGAACTTAAAATAACAGAGATGGTGATGCAAAAAAAGAAATGGAAACATAAGATGGAAGAATTGAAATCAAGGAAACAGGAAAAATTCTAAGAAGCTACGAAAAGGTGACGAAGAAAACAAGAAAACGGAAACAAATGATAGAGAGAAAGTTGTAGTAAAAGAAATACGAAAATTTTTAGGATCCTACGAATAACTTACTTCAAAAACACAACCGAATCAGACTTGTAAGCTCCAACAGCAAGGTCTGGGTAGTAGTTGTTATCAAGGTCCACTCCTCCAGACAAGGAGAATCCAAAGGTTGACAGTCCTGGAGATCCCATCTCCTCAGCAGTGATGGCTTGGGAGTACTTCTCACGTATGCCTGATGCGCTTCCGTGGTATATGTAGACAACACCACGGCCGTTAACACCGCCGTAAGGAGCACCTACTGCGATATCTGGAAATTAAGTAGAAAAACTTAGATTAGTTTGGTCTTTTTACGTTAGACAGCATGGGATAACTAAGAGAGAATATGACAATGACATTGAAAATGCTTTTATCTACAACCTGCGGTCAAAAAAGAATCACAAAGATGCATTTGATCTGATGATTAAGCTAAAGAAAACAGTGAACTGTAAAGAGGAAATAAAGAAACGCACCTCCGTACGTGTCGTAGTTGATGTCGCCGAGATAAGTGACAGCCAAACCGAATCTCCCTTGAGACACCTCTCCTGTCCTAGCATGGTTTTTCGTAAACAACTGAAAAAACAAAATAAAGGTTAGCTAATATTTTACTAAAACAGTAATTTTAGCTGATTTCAGTCAAAATAACTCCCACGTTTCTAAGTGTTTCGAAAAAAATGATATGCAAAATACTTACTGAGTTGCTACTGTGCCCCTGATAGATGACGTAGATTCTTCCATACTCATAACCATCGCTCTTGGGTTTGGTGAACATGGGGGCGCCGACGATGATGTCATCATTGCCATCGCCGTCAATGTCACCGCAGGCTAAACTGTAGCCGAAGTAGGCGCCGATCTGGGAGCCGGTGATGTTCTTGACGATTTGCAGGTTCCATGTGTAGATGACTACCTGGAATTAGTAAAAGAAGAAGAATTTTAAAATAGCTGTATACTTGCAGAGATATTATCATTATTTACAAAATAGCTAAAGAGGAGATAAAGAAGTAATCTAAAGATCTGTATGAAGTTATGTACTGATCTGTAGTTACTTGGCACACTAACTTTCACGCACTTTGTGTTTCTTGTCATATCAATAGCGACTTAACAGCGTATCCGTACTTTGACTTGGTATAAATAAAAACAGTACCAAGTTTGAAACGTAGTCTTACCAGTCCTTTCAAGTCAGCTCCTCTTGGCACTCCAACAGCGACACCCTGGGTGGTGTTACCAGCCAGGTTGCCGACGGTGACGGAATAGCCCATGTCAGAATAATCGTACTAAGGAATCGCTTCATAAAAACAGAAATAAGTATAGAAAAATATCTTACCAATCCTTTCAATTCAGCTCCTCTTGGCACTCCAACAGCGACACCCTGGGTGGTGTTACCAGCCAGGTTGCCGACGGCGACGGAATAGCCCATGTACGAGTCGTCGTACTTGGGAATCGCTTCCGGCGTCGACAGGATCTTCGACCCTTGGATCGTGCCGTACTCATACAGTTGACCTAGAATTTATGGAATATATGAGTTGTTGGGAAATGAGCAGTTTGTCGTTTGAACGATTATATTCGATACATCAAAAATGTGAAAACTTATCTAAAGTAAAATGTTGTTAACTTTAAAACATTGAAAGATAGAAAAAAATCTATATTAAGGGTATTAACAATTTCCGTTATTAAACATAAAGATAATAAGTAAAATTATTGATAATAGTACCTATTGAAAATATTACGAAACAACTAAATATAATGACTAAAGATGAAACATAATAAATAATCATAAATATATCGTTCAAACGAGGGATTGATGATGAAATAGCGCTAGATGATGAAGTTGAAATTCATTCAATGTCTGAACACAAAAAAATCACATATAAATGCGTTGCGTTGCATTTCAGCATGACAACAGCTGATCATCAAAATGTTCTTTGATGATTGATGGATGAACTTTGCGCAAAATCTTGCAAGCATTTTGATTACAAGTAATAGCGAATTAGAATTCAAATTTAGCCAATTAAATTTCAAAATAGCATTAATCACTTTTAAATTTTGTTTTTTTGTTTTTAGTTCGTTTAAATTTATTTTTGACTTAAGGTTTAGAGATATTTTGAGTCAGTTGTAAATATCACCAAATCCTTGTTATAGCATCCAAAAGCTGATGTTTTTTTTTAAATATTATTTCGTAGGTGTTTTCAAAGCGTTGGTTTTTGATGATTTCATTTTAAAGCGTTATCTTAGTTACCTGATCTAGCAAATTTCTTTTATTAACTGGAAAATTGTTTAGGAGGTTGATCATTCCTGTGTACAAGATTTTAATCTTGATATTTGTTACGATACACAATATGAACTGCTTATGTATTGTAGCCTCTAACAATCATATCATCTATGTAAATTCGTTAGCACAAATGGTGATGAAAATACTAAAACTATTTATTACAACTTTGTAACTTAGTCGTGCATGATTGTCATTCCTTCTCTATTTTATTGCTAGAAGAAGTACTTGTATGGAAGCCATAGTATTTAATGGAACCCATGGATTGGGGTGGTCTACTGATGTTTTTATTATGGGGGAGCTAATGAGTTCATGATTCTATGTTGTATTGATGATTGTATGATGTCTCTCGGAGAGAAGTGATTTTATCCAATATCGAATTTCTTGCATACAAAATTTAAATACAACATTCAGATAATTTTACCTAAGTACTTCAAATCTCAAAATAAATGCATGTTTGTCATAATAATTTACAAGATTTGATATAATAAAATCTCCATTTCAAATTATTACAATCACTTACAAGAATAGAATTATGAAATCAGTCTTAAATTTAACATCATTCAGAGCTTGAGTGCAAAATTCACACTTCAAATTCCTAGCGATTAGGTCCCTTTTCAAAATTACCGAAG
Source organism: Scrobipalpa costella (assembly GCA_949820665.1). Classification (NCBI taxonomy): domain Eukaryota; kingdom Metazoa; phylum Arthropoda; class Insecta; order Lepidoptera; family Gelechiidae; genus Scrobipalpa; species Scrobipalpa costella. The sequence goes on from OX463306.1 coordinate 2,592,766, forward strand.
CCTTTTAGGTTCTAGTTTCTAATAAATTTGGAAAATGTTATTGATGTTATTGCCAAAACGGTTAAAGGGAATAAATTCCAATTTCAAGTAAATTCACCTGTTAAAGTCGTTAGCAGTTAGGAATGTTACACTCAATCAGGGAATGAGATCAAAATTAAAACTGTCAATAGCCCTCCAAACTCTGCGTACCACCTGATAAAACTAAATTTAAATTTATTCAAAATTATCTGCTCTCTTAGATGATAAAAGGCAGAAGATTTTTCCAAAAATGGGATGGGATGCAATATCCACGTAAATTCCGGACACACGACGAATATGTCCAAGACAGTTTATTAATTAACATAAATTTTCCAAAACATTGCTTTAAATCCCACCTCATGGAAACTTCTAGCCTGTTTGCTTTTATGTTCTACAAAATTGAACATCAAATACATTTGATGCGGATTAGTAAATCTTCTGCCCTTTTTATCTTTCGAGAAACAAATTATGAAAGATTTAAATTAAATTCGGTTTCAGCTGGTGGCACACATGACAGTGGTGAATGGTCGGTAGGCGTTTGAATTAGGCGCTCATAAGCCTCTGGCTATGTTATTCTGTTAGGGGTTTTGCAATCTGCTGCGTTAAGTCTCTTTTACCTTCGTCCTCCTTTATTTTCGGCATAAAGTAGAGGAATTTTTCGTAAGGATTTATCGAAAACGTCTGCCCTGTGGATTGGTATAACAACATTAACATCAGAAGAAGAAAAAAACAGTTTGATTAGACACCACCACACAAAATCATAACGTCACCAAAGAGGATGATTTGAAATCATGACATCACAGATGGGATGATTTTGTGGGGTGTGATTTATGGTCAAATGTTTATTGTTTACCTTGCCAGTAGAAGCTGCCGGGCGCACCCAAGAACAGCCTTTCACCATTCTGTAAAGAAAACAGACGTTGATTAGTGCAAACATAACCCAGTTTCTAATTACATGTCGCGAGACTGTTTATAGCTACTTTGGTTGATCATTGGTTGTTTCAAATTGCATTTGATTATCAATGACCGAGCGAAAATCAGGGATACGACATTTGAATACTCCCAGAAAATTTAAAATAATTTAATATTCAAACTCATTTATCAAGATCGTAACTGAAATATTTAAACAGAAAATAATCCAAACAAAACTGAAAAGCTAGTCAAGTCAATCAAGTTCAAAAAGCCAAATTGGATATTCCAATACATCCATATCCTACGGGATTAATGCTTAGAATACACTTTATGACACTACAGAGAAGACTTTTACATCATCCGATCTAATATCGTTAACTAAGAAACTTTGAGATATGCTTGATAACTTAAATTGGATCAAATACTCTACGATTTATTTTTTTGATCAATCTTAATTTATAGATATACATATTGCTTTATTACTAAGTAGATTGAATGGTTTTTCGCAGCACGATTTTGCCCATGGGAATAAGATAATCTGGTGTGAAAGAATTGAGACATCTGGCTAATGTAGCAAAGCAGCTAATGTAGATTACAATATATTTGGGAGAAGCATTCTAATCTACAGTAAACTGACACCATCTAATAATGATGATAAAAGATTTATTTTTTATCTTTATTCGACAAATTCCGGTGTACTTCATTCAATAGTTCGTTCAAATTGTCTGGCATCAAATCGAGTGTTATAAAACCATCACATCTCTAACAGGGTGAGTGTTTGATGGCGACAGGACCCGCTATATGTTTTTACTACCCACTTATGGTAATGCCGAGGATCCTCCTCTAATTGGTGCCCTCAGATAAAGTAAAGTATATTGGTCTGTAAGTGCCTCGGCCTTGTCATGTCACTTCCTTTTAGTTTGGAGTTGGGAGTTGAATACCAGAAGGATTATGCTTGTCAGACTACGAAGATTGTCAGACTTAAAATCTTTTTGGGACCCGAGTAATTGCAATGATTTTCGTCGATTTTGTTTTATGATGATGCTAAGGAAATAATAGTTACTATATACTGGCCTGTGGACATTGTGCCTAGGCAAGTGCAAACATTACGCTAATTTGTGCCTGATCCAATAAAAATACTTATCCACCGAAAAAACATTTGCAATTTTCAGTGTTCTTAATGCTATAACATTTTTACGTTATGTTCATTTTTGTAGAGTTTGCTATTTTGGTGTCTACTGTGTGTATTCTACATGTTTACAAACAACGGGCTTTAAATAAACCCGTTTCTTTTTGTAAAATACTAACGCAAAGTATCTTCAAAGCCTCAAAATGAAATAAAAAATGGAGGTCTCATTGATTTCGCCGCCACTGTTTAACAATTTGTGAACGAATCTCCGGAGAGACGACAGGCAGATATGCTAAGCTGCAACGGTTCAAGTCATGAAATATGACGAATTATAAAGATTAACTGGAATATAATGTTGGTGACTTCACAATTTTTTTTTTGTCGTTTCTTATATGTATTTGTGTTTTTTTTTGTATAATACTAATAAAAATGATGTGTTTAGTGTTAATTTATTGTTTACTAGCGACCCGCCCCGGCTTCGCACGGAAATTATTAGTGTTTCTCTACTATATTATGCATGTATTATACATATAAACCTTCCTTTTGAATCACTCTATCCATTAAAAGAAACCGCATCAATATCCATTTCTTCCATGCTGGCCTGGGAGCGAGAGAAAAACATAGAATGTGCTAGCTGCATTTCCTCCCGGGTATGCTGTAAAAACCAGCTAAGGGATCCGAGGGTTTCAGTATATTGTAATTTAGGCGATGGGCAATATACTTACAAATCTATCTTAAATAACCCTTAAAACCTTGTCAGACGTGGCGGAACGACCTTTGTTTGGGTCGTTTACGCTCTGCCTACCCCATTAGGGATAAAGGCGTGATTATATGTATGTATGTATCAATATCCGTTGCGTAGTTTCAAAGATCTAAGCATACATAGGGATATAGGGACAGAGAAAGCGACTTTGTTCTGTATCTGTTAATTATTATTAGACAGTGTAAAGTATTCTGGAATTGTTATGATGTCCGATCAGTGAAAACCAGTCGAGTCAAGACTGTGTAGAAAAAGTCTAAGCATAAACAAAGCTTCATTTAGCCACCGAAAGTAATAAAAAACAAAATAACAATCCCTAATGGAGCCGCACCGAGAAATGAGATAAATTGTTTTTGAGCAATAACGGTAATACTATTGGTTCATTCGTAAAACTTTCAACCGCATTTAAGTCGAACGAAGCAGAATAATCAAAATTTGAGTCGCTTCATTTCATGCCTTCGACCCCACAAACCCCAAAGACAAAAAACAGACCCGGCTAAATCCGTCGTGTGAACGTGTGAGATAAGTCTCAATGGCTGGGGAACGACCGATAAAAAACCAAACAAAAAAAATACCGTTCAGAAAAAATCTGTTAACATGTGTATCGATATCATCTTAATTTATCGATCTTATCTCTGAATGATGCCATGTGGATTGGTGTATGGTTGAGGAGTTGATTGGTGTAAGTAATTTTTAAAACGGTTTTTCACAGACGTGAAATGGGATCTGCCTCTAACCATCTACATTGGGCAAAGGCATTCCAGGCTTTCTAGTTTATCTTGCTCGCTTTCATGCTGGACTGGGAGCGTGAGAAAAACATACCATGTGCCAGCTGCATATCCTCCCGGGCATGCTGTAAAAACCAGCTAAGGGATCCAAGGGTATCAGTATATTGCAATGTAGGCAATGGGTTGAAAACCTGTCACTACAGCAATATACCTACAAATCTATCTTAAATGACCCTCAAAACTTTGTCAGATGTGGCGGAACGAAATTTGCTTAAGTCATTTACGCTCTGCCTACCCCATTCGGGATAAAGGCGTGATTATATATATGTATGAAGATTATCTTCTTCTTCTTAGCGATTCGACTCAGGCGTTTATATTTCTGAGGACCAGTATTCAGCCACTGACAAAGCATTTTCAGTGGCGTTATATAGGTCCTCGCGTGTGCAGAAGTTTGGGTCATCTGGACTGGTAAGAGATTGGTTGGCTTTCGACTAGCGTTCAAATAGAGTTCGCCACCAAAAAGCTAGATGACCTTCGTTGAATTTTCCTAGGTACCGAACTGTAGCAAATGTTGCTAGAAAAAGTAACATTTTAGATTTACTACTAGAAGAGATCGCTTCCAGCGATAGGACCGCCTTTGTGCACATTAATTTAAGTTTATATTTGTATTTCTTGTCTTTTGTGTACAATAAACTGTTTGTACGATGTGTTCCATCTTTGGATCACTATCCCCGTGCAATAAATGCACTCATTTATTCGAGGCTTCTTTGGGTGACCTGTATTATATACGGTAAGTTTTTAAACTTGACAGCTCAAACACAGTGTGAATATTTACCCGACTGTCAATGAAGGGTTATGTTTTTCGCACGTATCTTGTACGTGGGACACTCAGAAAGTTTTGCGACACTAAAAAAAAATGTTCTACAGGTACATATATTTTTATTAAATCTTTTCAAAGTACTCTCCACCAGCCTCTATACAAAGATTCATGTGTCTAACCCAGTTTTCAAAACACTTTTTCCAGTCCGCTGTAGACACCTCGTTTACAGCCTGCTCGAACGCAGCCAGCGCATCTTCCGGCGACGAAAATTGTATCCCCTTGAGCTGATTTTTTATTTTTGGAAATAAAAAGAAGTCACACGGTGCTAGATCAGGGCTGTAAGGAGGGTGACCTAGGAGTTTGACTGGTGAGCTGTCCAGGAAGTCCCTCGTTTTGAGCGCGGTGTGTGCAGGCGCATTGTCGTGGTGGAGCAGTAGTCCGCGGAGCCCTGTGTTTGGTCGCTTGTTGTTCACAACAGAAAAAACTTTTGGTAAACATTTGGAAGTATACCATTCGGCGTTAAAGCTTCTTTGATCTCGTAAGGGAATTGAGGCCAAGTGGCCAGTCAAATTAAAAAAGCTGGCGATCAAAATCTTCCCCCCGCTTCGAGATCGCTTCATTTTGGTAGGCGTTGGTTCATTTTGAAACACCCAAACTCGTCGACTGGCGCTTGGTTTCTGGATCGTATTGATAAATCCAGGACTCATCACCTGTTACGATGTCGTAAACACGCCGAGACGAGCCTGCTTCAAATTTGTTCAGCATATCACGGCACCATTCCACCCGGGCCTGCTTCTGAGCGTCGGTGAGTGCGGCACCCAGCGCGATACTATCCTCCTCACGCGAAGATGCCCTTGTAGAATCTCGTGAACGCTTCCCGATCCAATCTTTAATATGTGCTGAATCTCCTGATATGTAATTCGCCTATTATCTTGGATTAAATTTTTCACTGCTAGCACGTTTTCTTCCGTAATAGCCGTCAAAGGGCGACCGCTTCTTTCATCATCCCCCAAGGTTGGTCGACCGCGCCTAAATTCGTTATACCAACGATACACGGTTGCCTTGGAGAGGCTTTCATCCATAAATGCCATTTGAAGTCTATCGAACGATTCATCCGGTTTCAGGCGACACTTGAAATCGTAAAAAATCATAGCTCTAAAATGTTCCCGGCGCAGATCCATTTTTCAGTAAGACACGATACTTTGTATTGGCTCGCAAAAAATGTGGAGGGAAATTTTGAAAATGGAACACACATATTTTTACTTACAAGTAATCATATTTTCAAAAAAGATTCTCACCGGCCAGTCTGCCATATATAAAAACTATTTATCGCAATACTTTCTGAGTGGCCTGGTATGCATGTACTAAAATTTCTTGTATTACCTCGTATCTCCGAAACGGTAGGATGGATTTTAACTATTAGGTCTCAAGCACCCGAGTGTTCTTAGATAGGTGTCATTTGTCAAAGATTTTAAATGGAGGGTTTTATGCGCTAAATTATAAGTCTTCAAAAAAGTTTTTCCGTTGAACCTATCGAGTGGGGACCAAATTAAAGGTAATTAAAAAGAAAATTACATAATTGAATATGTATTCAATGTTAACGGTCAATTTTAGAACAATTAATGCATGAAAACACGTTTTTAAAGGTAGTACAGACGGGCTGTTTGAATTCTTTTTTAAAATACTAGATTAAAGCGTAACATATTTAGTTACATTAGCGATTTTTTATCGCATTTGTTGTACGGCAAAAGACCTAGATATACCACGGTCTTTATGCTTCCTTTGCTCATACTCAGTTACTGCGTTTTATTGAATATTCCACAGCCATTTTATGATTTCCTTTGAGAACAATATTCATTAAATTTACTGCATGTTTTATTGGTTGGCGAACAAAGTCACGCGCTAAAGTTAGCGCGTTCCTGAATTGCAAAACAGAGGAACAAACAAAAGGACAAACAGTTTATAGTTGGGTGTTATTGTATACTCGGAAAGTGTTAAATCTTTAAATAATTGATTTTCTTTGTTTCAAATGCTATGGTAGGATGACTTTTGATATAAAACCAAGAACAACAGCTTCACATAAATACGAGTGGAAATGGGTAAAACTGCAAAATGGATTGATTTCATTTCCCATAAATATTGCTAAAATGTAGACATAATTTTCCTTTTTTTCTTAATTACTGTCGATGGATTTCGTTGAAGTTAGAGGCCATTTAGCAGGTTCTTAATCCTTAGACAGCACACTGCTCTTCTGGCTTAAAATTCATATCATTTCCATTATCCCGTATCTCACGGGGTTGGCTACTTAATCTAGGGAATTGAACGAAGGTACTGGTTTTTACACAGAGCGACTGCCATCTGACCTCCGCAGCAACCCAGAAGAGAAACCAGACCCAAACCTAGATTAGGTCAGAGTTTTCAAGCCGCCAATAGCACTGGACTCTGACATGGCTTATCGACTAATATCTACGGTACTAAACGATATTAACCGGGACCAACGGCTTAACGTGCTTCCAAAGCACGGAAAAAGCGTCGCATAAACGTACATATGAAATTCAAAAACCGAAAAATGCATTGGTACGTGGTGGGATTCGAACCATGACCTACCCGCTTAGGTGGCAGCAGCCCTATCCACTACACCATCAGGGTCTCAAATAGCTTAAAATTTATATGACGAACTTAGTTTTTGAAGCCATCTCATCAGATAAAGAAAACAATTCAAAATCCGGTAACAGATCCCACGACCAAAACTCAGTAGTTTGAAAACGGTAGTGACACGGTGGCGCATGACACAGGAGCTGCGCTTGCGCATGTCGCGCCGTTTACGGTGCGCGGGAGTCGGAAGCGTGGCGCCGGACCGACCTTTCATAAAGAGTTTATACGAGTACCTATAGTACTACCTTATGAGGACAAAAGTAAGTCAAAGGAATTGATGAGATGAGAAAACAAAGGGCTGTTGATGTGGCCACGTTCTTGGCGTCAACGATTTAAAGCCATTGACTCGAGAAGAAGAAGAAGAAGATGAGAAAGCTAGACGATGTACTAGGAAGTAGAGATTAAAGTAAGTAAATGTTGTTACGGAAAATTTAAAGAGAGTTATGTACGTTGTAGCGATGGATGCTGCAGAAACTGCAAGTAATATCGTCACTTTTTCAAAAACTAAGGAAACTTTATTTAAACTAGTAAATCTGTCACATCTCAATGCGAAACCCAGACAGGCCTAAAGATTAACATTGTAAACACATCGCTAGACAATCAATGAAGATTTATCCCTTTAAAATAAACCGTAAATTTTCCAAATAAAGGCTTCGCCGGACAAATCCTCGACCATCTCCGATTTTAGCGAGCGTTGCGCCCGCGCAGCCGAGGAAAGGCAGCGACGCCATTGTCTGCAAATGGCTGCCGATCCGAACCCATGTTCGGAACGCTCAAGTGGAATGCTAAGCCTGTACCATAGAAAAAGACTTACTGGAATAAGGTTGGTGCCTTGACAGCGTATTGGAGGAATTTTGCTTTGCATCGAAAGAGGGTAAAGGGGAGGATGTTGAATAGTAAGGAAGAGTTTCATACAATTTAAAGGAAGTCTTTGCACTTAGATACACAGTTAGTTAAATCTTCTAGGATGACTTGTCTGAAAATAGACTTCTTCTTCTAGCGAGTTGATTATCGACTCAAACGACCCGATGAACCCTGGTGTCAGAGTTTTCAAACCGCCTAGTAGCACAGCTATTAGGCCTCTGACGGTTTGATTAACGACCACTATCAAAGACATCGACCGGGACCGACGGCCTCCGAAGCAGGGAATCCTTTTTCTTATCAGACAATCAGGTGATTCAGCCTGCAATGTCCTAATCAAACTGCGGAAAACCTCACAAAGTGATAAATTGACAAATGTGAAGTTTGTGTTTCCCTCCTGGGAATCGAATCCAGGACCTCCGGATCGTAAACGCATGGCACTAGACCTAGACTAGACCACGGAGGCGGTTATTGAAAATAAACTGATTGTAGAATGATTTCAGATAAATCAACAAACTGGTAAAATACTTAGTAATAATATTTAAAAAAATAAGAAATATAATCATTGCAAAAACATAGTAGGTACAAATTCAGAAATTCGACTAAAGTAAATTGTTTTTTCCTACTTCTCGACCTGTTCGGTCGGTTATTACCCAAGCCCCCACCTCGAGACCCTTCTTCTTCTTACTAGCGAGTGGATTCTCGACTCGAATGACCCGATGAACCCTTGTGTCAGAGTTTTCAAACCGCCTAGTAGCACAGGTAATAGGCCTCTGACATGGTTAGAGTAACGACCACTATCAAAGGCATTATATTATTACATTATTACATTATTATTGAGCAGCAATATGACTATGATAAAGCTACAAAACTAGTATAAAACTTTTGCCCTATCAAATGTCCACAGCACACAGAGCTTAAATCCTCAAACTCTTGGCTGCCGATCGGGTCTATTAGGATTCAACACGTTGTAGCAATGAACAGCGATGAATTGAGCCCCGGTGTGACTCTACTGCACTATACGACCTACCGTAACTAGGGTAACTATTAAAGATATAGAACAAAGGACACGTGGACTTATTCTTACTACCTTATTATACTTACATATAATCACGCCTTTATCCCTAATGAGGTAGGCAGAGCGTCAACGACCTAAATAAAGCTTGTTCCACCCCGTCTGATGAAGTTTCGAGGGTTATTAAAGATTTGTATCGCCTAAATTAGAGTATACTGAAACGCTGAATCCCTTAGCTTGTTTTTACAGCATGCCCGGGAGGAAAAGCAGCTAGCACATTCTATGTTTTTCTCTAGCTCCCAGGCCAGCATAGAAGTGATATTATTATAAAGGCTAATAAAGGTTCACACCTATACTATACTACACGACCTGCTGTAAGTAGTGTAACCATGACCTACTTGAGACAAAGGAATTATCCTTACGATAAACGCTTGCCGGGTTTGCAATTTCAAGTTAATTATGTGGCAGAGACTGGAGACTGATGAGGTAGATTTTGAGATAATAGTCGGGCATTACTTGAATACAAATTCTGAAATACAAATAAGTAGACAATGCTCGCTCATAGAAACAAGCTCTAATCAAGGAGACCCTCATTATATTCACGATGCAATTTTTTTAAGGTTTAAGACATTTATTTCCCATAAAGAGTACATACAACTCACTTACATGAGAAACAAAACTTACATTTTATATTAAATACAAGCATACAGAGATCCTTTTGGTTACACAAAAAGAAAAACACTAAAGTTAAGTTTAAGTTATCGCTGTTGCAGTAGTAGGTTAGATAATAATAATAATAATTAATAATAATTTATTTATTTCCAAAATTAATAATAACAATTTACAAATATTTTCTTACGGACCCCGCACTAGGAATCAACCTGTATCGCAGGAGTCCATTATTAACATTACCAAGTAACTACTTTACAAAATATAAAGCCAGCCAACATAAACAATTCGGATGCATCTTACATTTATTACCTATCACAATATGAAAACATTCTGATTCAAATTTAAATTTAATATTCACAATATAATAGGAGATATAAAAAGAAAATTATAAGAGAATAAATGGAACAGCATGCAAAAATAATGACAACTATAACTAGGGTGTGGTGTGGTGATGTGGGTGTGTGTGTGTGTGTGTGAGTGTGTGTGTGTTTATGGGTGTGTGATGGTAAGTTTGTAAAAGGTGGTAAAGTGGCATTTTTTTTTTTTGATGTATAGGAATTAGCACTCACTGTATATAAGGTCTTCTGATTCCTTGTACGTAAGGGAGAGCAGCAGCTCGCGGATCTTAGCTTTAGCCTGCCCGATCCTACATTCTTTAATGTCGCATCGTTTGACAATTCGGTTGTAGATGAAAGGTTGTGCGAAATAGGGAAAGCGGCGTGCGAATGCTGACTTAACTATGACTTGGGGAATTCCATAGACTCTCTTTTTCAAAATATTTAGATAATTTTCGGATTTTAAAACACTTCGGTGAGAGGCCAGAGTAATCCTCAGGATGTACATAAGTACTAAAACTTGCTAACAAATAAAGAACTAATCGATCGGAAATAAAAACAACTAGTTTTTACTAGTTTTAAAACGAATTTTAGGTGAATTCTATGGTAGAAATATACTTACTTAGAGAAAAGCATTGAATGTGTCAGCTGCATTTGCTCCCGGGCATGCTGTAAAAACCAGCAAAGGGATCCGAGGGTATATTGTATATTGCAATTTAAGCGATGGGCTGACAACCTGTCACTACAACTACAAATCTATCTGAAGTAACCCTCAAAACTTTGTCAGACGTGGTGGAACGACCATTTTTGTGGGTCGTTTTGCACTCTGCCTACCCTTATAGGATAAAGACGTGATTTTATGTATGTCACTATACTTTAGGAATCTACCAAGATGAAAAATACATATAAAAAAATTGCCCTATAACTTTTTGAAATCATGGTAATCCTAGTTACAAGACATGTTTATTGGAACGCTAGTGCTGACTTAGATTGGCGCTCGAAATGGAGAAGTAATTCTAAACAAATGTAGAGTTGGCTTCGTAAGACACTACATGAATAGAACTTGATAGAGGAAGTCTAAGGCTCGTATTTATATTGTATTTATGAAGCGATGCAGCTGGATATCAAACTTGAGAGCAATATTAAGTATGGATTTGACAGGCCAGTTTGTACTGAAATGACATTTCTGATACGAACTCAAACTCGCTGTCACTCGTGACAGCTAATTACAAATACGGCCCTTAGGGTAGTTTTTATATTCAGCTCTCATGAGCTCGTTTGAGCTCGTATCAGAAATGTAATTTCAGTACAAACTGGCCTGTCAAATCCATACTTAATATTGTTCTCAAGTTTGATATCGCTTCATAAATTCGAGCCAAAGAAATACTTAACAGTGTTGTTGCCTTATTTATTATCCACCAAATGACTTCCTTTTTACCTATTAAGTACCTATAGGTAACACGTTCCATGTTAAAGAAGAGAAGAGAGATATATAGACGCTATAAAATATTTCCATGCTGGTCTGGGAGAGAGAGAAAAACCAGCCAGCTAGAATGTACCAGCTGCATTCCCTTCCAGGGATGCTGTAAAAACTTACTAAGGTGTCCGAGGGTTTCAGTATATTGCAGTTTAGGCGATGGGCTGACAACCTGTCACTGCAGCATTATACCTACAAATCTGTAAGACGTGGCGGAACGGCCTTTGTTTAGGTCGTTCACGCTCTGCCTACTCCATTACGAATAAATTCGCGATTATACGTATGCCATCCTGAGAAGTAAAACCCGGACGAAAATATGCACTTTTGCATAGCAGACAGGTTTTAGAGATAACTTACAGACAGAGCTATAAACGTCCGCGATTTCACGAAAGCTCACCACAAAGCACATTAAACCCGCCTAATTATTAAACCCTGCACGTAAGGGCCTTGTCACACGAGGCCAGATTTATAGAGTTTCACCATCTCGGCTAAGTTCGCCGAAACACTACTGATAGCATCAGGTAGCATGCTCAGATGAGAGATGATGATGTTTTTTTGTTCTGGCCTAGAGGTTGTGAGAATTGAGAGACGTGGTGGTGTAGAATTTAGAGCAGAAATCCCAAATAACAAAATACTTTATTTAAAAACATAACAATAATAAATAAAATTACTAAGAAAAATGAGTTATATTCGAAAGTGAGTGTCCTGTATTAAATTTCATTATAAATACTAAGCTTAACTTAGATTCCATTCCCACTGGTACCCGGCATAAAATTGGAGTAGGTAGGTGCTTTGATTAAAAAAAAAAAATGAAATGACTTGCGCTGGGTTCGATTCCCAGGGAACACAAAGTTGATATTTGACAATTTATCACTTTGTGAGGATTTCCCGATTGTCCGATAAGAAAAAGGATTTCGTACTTCGGAGGGCACGTTAAGCCGTCGGTCCCGGTCGCTGAGTTTGATAGTGGTCGTTACTCAAACCATGTCAGAGGCCTAATAGCTGTGCTAATAGGTTTTAAAACACAAGGGTTCATCGGTTCCCTGTTTGACTCGCTAAGAAGAAGATGATTAGGAAGACGATAGTTTCCCATTGCGTAAATTGCAAATAATACCTGCACTCCACCTATACATTCGGTTTACTCTACACTCCCTTTTACTTACAGTATGCCCAGAAAAAGTGGGTAGTTGGCACATTACACATTTTTTGTCGTATCTACTCTATTCAGTCCAGCACGGAAGCCAAAATATTAATGCTTAACAAACAATACAACATTGATTAAATGCTCATTTATTATGCACCGCAGACTAAACAGACGCAAAATGACTTTTTTTATTAGATTAAACTAAACTGAATTGTTTGGGGACAAACTCATTCAGAATGTCATTTTGATAATCAAGATAATGTAAATTAATGTTTATGTTGGGGATGGTCGTGTTCCGAATTTAAATGTAATTTAATTAAGGGCTCAAATTGATAAAAAAGAAACACCATAAAATACCCAAAATTGCTTCCATATTAACTGTACCTAATAACTAAACTAGGAGCAGTGGCTTGGTTTTAAATACATGTAGTGAAATAAATAACTGCTCTCACGCATCCATAGATCATACAGAGGTAGATAGATCAATGGTGAATAGTTAAGTCACAGCCTCAGCTCACAACTATACATCAACATGAATTAATATTCAACGAAGAAAATGTATACTCTCGTATTGCCATAAAAAAACGCTCATGCATTTAAAAGCGACAAAACCCGATTGTCCGCCAAATATAGAGTCATAATAAAACTGCAGTAAAACAATTCGCTATTTTCAAAATAGGAACAGGCGGCCATTTTGTTTTGTTTTTTGCGCGCGCACAATAAAAGTTGTTAATAATTCATAAGCGCACGGATGCGGTGGCTTGCGCTCTTGCGGTGCGCGCGCGCATGCTTTCGTCTCACGTGCGCGATGCGATAGCGATGATAATGCAGTATAGCAAAAATAATGCGATTCCCACGATCGTAAAATCACGATGTTTTACATGAACGTTGAGACGATATGAAAGTTTTTGTGGTCGTGATATGTCATCGAATGTTTTCTTTATTGCAACAAAGTAGCTTTATCTAGGTCTTTGTTATGTCATGTATTTGTTAGATGCTCGACAAATCATAGATCGAGACTATTCGAGATATATTTACTTACTAATAATGTTTCTTGTGGCGGTAGTGTTTCCTTCAAGAGAAATGTAATACTTAGATGAATCTCAAATTATTACTTTTAACTCTATATAGCTATTGGGGCATCTATAGAACACAACTTTCAGGTTGTTCTTGTGAAAATTACTGAAATCGCAATCATACCTAGGTGTACTATTAGCCTGTCCAATCTGCAAGTTTGACGATCCCTCTCATGCAGTCATTTTGTGTTCTCATATTTCTCCAACTGCCAGTTTCGTAATTGTCAGTTCGCGTGACTAAACCGATAATAAGGGTTATTTAATTCAATATTCAGCTCCTTTTTGAAACATGGCGGGTAATTTGGCAAGTCAGCCTGACAAATGCGTAATCACTCTTTAATTCTGTAAGGGTTTTATCTTTATGTCACATTAAATTGCAAATTGTATGTTGGCGACTTTCTTTTGGCAAATTGAATCAGCAGGTGGTATAAAGTGCAAAGAATCTTATGCTTTTTGGCGGTGTTTAATGTGAAGAAATTAATTTTATTACTGTTAAGTTGGATTTCATGTTGTTTTGCACAAATTACCTTTCCAAATCTTTTAAACTTGCAAAATAGCTCCTAATTGGATAAATGAGCGCTGCTGCTACGTAAATAATTTATATTTGTGTTCAGTTGAGTCTGGGTATTTTTATAGTATGTTTTACACCTATTTTATTTATTTATTTGTTATTAAATAAAATAAAATTCCGTAATATTATTATACTCTTATTATAAAGATGGAGTTAAATTACGGTATGTAAAATAAGGAACAAGGAATGTATTTATTACCTTAGTAACAGCAGCAGAAAAACCAGCTTGGCACACGCCAGTCTTTCGTTGTCCGTGAGTTGCTGAAAATTAAACACAAGATATTTTATATTAGCTTACACTATTGTCTAGATTTTTACATAGGTTTAAGGAGTTTAGGTAGAGTGCTATGGGCATTAGGGAATTACAGTGAGGCAATTTTAGCTATTAGTTTCAAGAAAGTCTAGTTGAAGGACACGGCTAATCTAATTATACATGTGATACATGAAGTGCCTTGTGAAGGTAAGGTTTTTGTTCCGTTAACTTTATTACAGCGAGTGTTTACCATACTAAAAATTATTCTAAATTACATACATACATACATAAATCACGCCTTTATCCCTTACGGGGTAGGCAGAGCGTTTAACGCCTCTAAATTACATTTGGGTATTTAAATTTTACCAAGGAAGACGGCCTTTAATAAAAGAACTAATATTTTAAATTTGACTACAGCTTTTGTACAGCAATATTGCCTTTAAATACACGCTAAAATTAAAAAAAAAATTATGTTTTAAATTAAATATACAACGTGTAACAGAAAGGGTATATGCATTGAGAAAGGTGTGAATCTATCCGTGAAACTGAACAAATTTCCCTAAGGAAGATAGTTTAAAACACGAAAAGTTGACCTTCCATACAAAATGCATCAGTAGATAGCGCATTTAGTATGGGCAGTAATTTTGTTTTTTCGTATTTCTACCTATGTTCCTTAGGGAAAGTTGTTCAATTTCATGTGTAGATTCAAACATTTCACGAGTCCATATACCCTTTATGTTACTCGTTGTATAATGAACAGCGTTTCCTTTTTTACCATATATCGTTAAATCATCATCATCTCCCTAGCCTTATCCCGTATCTCACGGGGTCGGCTACCTAATCCAGGGGATTGAACGAGGGTACTAGTTTTTACACAGAGCGACTGCCATCTGACCTTCGTAACCCAGAAGGGAAACCAGACTCCATCCTAGATTAGGTCAGAGTTTTTCAAGCCGCCAATGCTTAGCACTGGCCTCTGATATGGCTTAACGACTAATATCTACGGGATTAAACGATATTAACCGGGACCAACAGCTTAACGTGCCTTCCGAAGCACGGAAAAAGCACCGAATAAACGTACATATGAAATTCGAAAACCGAAAAACACATTGGTACGTGGTGGGATTCGAACCACGACCTCCCGCTCAGGAGGCAGCGGCCCTATCCACTAAACCATCGGGCTCTTTTTTAAATAGTTTGTAAATTACTAAAAATTGCTGGATTTCTACTTTCACATTACTTAGGTCCTTTACATTTCTTACATACCTATACATTATACAATCTAGGTACAATTCATTATTTTGCAGGTAACATGACATTGATGATATTAAACGTGATCTAAGTACATTTATGGCCCGTATTTATAAACAGCACTTGAGACTGACAGCTAGTTTAAGTTCGTATAAGAAATGTCATTTCCGCACAATATGACCTGTCTAATCCGAACTTAATATTGCTCTTAATCTTGAGATCGCTTTATAAATACGAGCCTTATGAATGAGGTGTACTAACATTTATACAGTGTGTTACAATTTTACGGAAAAGCTAACATCGAACTTTACCTCTTGGACTCTACGTATAAACTCACCTTCGTCCAATGAACGGAACCCTAAACAAAGCACACGCTGTAGAATATATAAAATATAGCCAATTTTATAAAAAAAATACAAGTAAGTACACTCATACACACATACAAGCCTTTATCCCTTATGGGGTAGGCTGAGCGTTAACACTCTAAACAAAGTTCGTTCCGCCACGTCTGGCAAAGTTTTGAGGGTTTAAGATAGATTTGTAGGTATATTGCTGTAGTAACAGGATACAGCCCATCGCCTCAATTACAATATACTGAAATCCTCGGATCCCTTAGCAGGTTTTTACAGCATGCCCGGGAGGAAATGGAGCTGGCCATTCTATGTTTATCTCTCACTCCCAGTCCAGCATGGAAGTCAATACAAAATATCGTAGGTAAAATAATTGCATGAAGATTTAATAAAACTGTGACCAATTATATTATGTGCTTTTCAAGCCAGCAGCTTTAGTGTAAAAAAGCTTGGAGAAAGCTGGAAAATACAAAGTGGCAAATATTTTGCGATAACACATTTCATAGCCAGAACCATTACCGGCGGAAGTGACGTCATCAAGGATTTTGCTGAAATGCTGACTCGCCAATTCGAAGCCAAACCATTTAGTATCAAATCGTATCAAACATTTGTGTGAAAATATTTTCAATAAATCGTCAAGCCATGCTTTCTCAATCATGACAATAAAATAAAGCTGAACTTATCTAGTTTTAGGCAAAATATTAATTTTATTATTAAAAAAACATTTCATCTTTTTCGTTAGTGATCCAAACTAACTAAATTAATCATTTTATCTTATTGATAACATAAAGAGGATATTTCTTTACAGAGTTTTTTTTTTAATGATTGTTTAAAACTACCCTGGATCTCAAAATCAGAGTAACTATATCCCACAGGCGATACCCCGTCTGCGTACATTATACCAGGTGTACGGGACAGCGTCCCGCAAACTGATAGGGGTTGCTCAGTCAACGATACTGAACAATTTCCACCAAAAAAATCTTTCAGGAAGTGTAAATGGTGGACATTTTCCACCTTGATCAGACGATTTGCATGGAAAAGTCTTATTTTTCACTTCCTAAAAGAATGTCCTGGTGGAAGTTGTTCAGTGTCGTTGACTGAGCAACTCCTATCAGTTTGTGGGACGCTGTCCCTTACACTATGTATACGTAGAATATGAACTGTTTAATCTAATTTACTCACAGGTCCGACAAGGCGAGACTTCATGGACTTCATTCAGCTCTGCAGAACTGGCCACGAAGCAGGAGCCGACTGGGTCTCGCTGGTTCATCTTGGCTGTGACGAAGGACACGTAGCGGGGGGCGCAGGCCTGGGGACAAGAGAAAGACACGTTAGATACAGGAAAACATAATATAACTTACAACTAAAAATAAACTGCGTTAAAACTCTTCGTACAGATGACCGCTATTCGCCTCGAAATTCGGTTAAGGTAAACTATTTGAGTTGAGTTTTTTTGAGTTGATAAAAAACTATTTGAGGGTCGTATTTATAAAGCGATCATTGAGAGCAATCTTGAGTATAGATTTGACAGTTCGTTTTGTACTGGAATGACATTTCCGATACGAACTCAAACTTGCTGTCAGTCTCAAAGGCTGATAATAATTAAGGGCCTGGGCAGACATTGACAAAAGAACTGCAATATTAGACAGGTACATAATAAGATAAAAATAAATACGCAGGAAATAAATAAATAGGAATAAATACGCCACAGGTGTCAAAACACGGTCTTCTATCCATAAGTAAATACATAAAATCACGCCTTTATCCCTTACGGGGTAGGCAGAGCGTATAACGCCTCCTAATAGGTGCTTTCGCCACGTGTGACATAAATTGGGGGCAATTTTAGATTGTAATATGTATTGCTGTAGTGACAGGTTGTCAGCCCATCGCCTAAATTACAATACACTGTAACCCTCGAGTCCCTTTTGCTGACTTCTACAGCATGCCCGGGAGGAAGGGCAGCTGGAACATTCTATGTTTTTCTATCTCTCCCAGTCCAGCATGGAAGAATTCTAAGTTGACACAATCTACCTGGTGTAAGAGACAGCGTACCGCAAAGTGATAGGGGTTGCTCAGTCAACGACACTGAACAACTATCAGCAGGATTTTTTTTCAGGAAGTGAAAAGAAACTGGCATTTGCATTTAAATTGTCTGATCGAGGTGAACATTTTGTATGGCAACGCCATTTCTATTTCTCTTCCTGAATAAAAACCTGCTAATAGTTGTTCAGTGTCGTTGACTGAGCAACCCCTATCAGTTTGCGGGTCGCTGTCCCTTACACCTGGTATAATCCGGCAATCGTAATGCATTCACAACTTCAACTTATATTTCTACAGAATGGGGAACTTAACAAGAGAGCCCGATGGTGTAGTGGATAGGGCCGCTGCCTCCTGAGCGGGAGGTCGTGGTTCGAATCCCACCACGTACCAATGTGTTTTTCGGTTTTCGAATTTCATATGTACGTTTATTCGGCGCTTTTTCCGTGCTTCGGAAGGCACGTTAAGCCGTTGGTCCCGGTTAATATCGTTTAATACCGTAGATATTAGTCGTTAAGCCATATCAGAGGCCAGTGCTAAGCATTGGCGGCTTGAAAACTCTGACCTAATCTAGGATTGGGTCTGGTTTTCCTTCTGGGTTGCAGAGGTCAGATGGCAGTCGCTCTGTGTAAAAACGAGTACCCTCGTTCAATCCCCTGGATTAGGTAGCCGACCCCGTAAGATACGGGATAAGGCTAGGGAGATGATGATGGGGAAATTAACCAACTCTTAAGGATGCAAAAACTACCTCATAGCCCTGCTAAATCACTTTAGGAAGGAAGACTATTCCTATACCTGGTACTCCTACTAATAAATTGTTTTAGGAAGCGAGGTTCCTATAATATTTATGTTTCCATAACTCCCTCTAGTTTCATTCACCTTTCCGTAGAGCGTGCCGGCCACAGATTGAGAGTAGGCTAGATATCGCATTTCATTAGATAGCAACTATCTCTGTGGTCTAGTCGGGCAGGTTGGGCTCCCGATTTCGACTTAGTCAAATTATCAATTTAATTTTATCAATCACTGTGATATTTTTTACAGTTTGTTTAGGAAAATGCAATCAATTTTTTGACAAGAGGAATGATTCTATGTTTTGGTTGGGTATTTTAAACTATCAGTTCCGGTCGCAGTCTTTACTATCGTCGATATGTTGTAGGATGATTTGATAATTAGAATCTTCGCGAAAATCCTACGGATTTTGCGAAAATTTGGATAATTAGACAATGGTAAACGACAGATACAAAAGATGACAGAGGCCAATAAGGTGGTTTATAAATCTGACGCACAAAAATCTGGTAGCACTACCACAGCGCAACCCACATGATATAATAAGAACAGCTTGCTTTATCTAGCACTATAAATCTGTGGCACCGATAGAAATAGCTCAGTCTCGGTACAAATAATACCATGTGTAGTGTAAGGATCTCGTATTCTCGTATGAACTTGACTTGGCCAGTTCATCTCGCCTTGTAATAACATGAGGTGTTATCATGGGGATAGGGTTAACACCGACGATCGGATTCGTGTGGATGGGAAACTAATTTATATAAAAAAGTTAAACATCAAAATTATCTTAACTTATTTTTGATTCTCATTCATGATTTCATGGTTTTTTTATTACATACATACATACATATAATCACGCCTTTATCCCTAATGGGGTAGGCAGAGCGCAAACGACCTAAACAAAGGTCATTCCGCCACGTCTGACAAAGTTTTGAGGGTTATTTAAGATAGAATTCTAGGTTTATTGTTGTAGTGACAGGTTGTCAGCCCATCGCCTAAATTACAATATACTTAAACCCTCGGATCCCTTAGCTGGATTTTACAGCATGCCCGGGAGGAAATGCAGCTGGCACATTCTATGTTTTTCTCTCGCTCCCAGACCAGCATGGAAGTAATTTTTATTAAACTAATAATATTAGGCTCTACTATACAGATAAAGCACAGCAATCACTCGTAGCGTTTAATACGTTATTTAAGAGATTATCTGTTAAAAACCATTTCTTACGACATTTCTGTGGGAGTTGACTGACCAAAAACCTATAGACAAGGAGATCCTTCTTAGGAAATGGCGCTGGATTGGACATGTGCTGCGGAAACCAGACAACCATATATCCAAGCAAGGGTTGTCATGGCAAGCGTATGGAAAACGAAGACCGGGCCACCCACGTACCATCAACTGGTCTCGGCTGGGAAGACCTAGAAGTTACCGCTCAAGATCGAGAGCAGTGGAAATCCCTTCTTCGAGCCCTATGTCCCTGATGAGGGATAACAGGACTTCATCATCATCATCATCATCTGCTAAAAAAAATAATTTTCTTGCTGTTTTACAATTGTAACTAAAAATTTTTAAAGAGTTGTTTTTTCAAACTATTTTAAATTGTCCTTGGTGGTCCCATTAATACAATTCATAAAAAAAACGTAAGGGTAATAAATATTATGTCTAGTAAGTAAATGCACAGCCCTGCATCCTTCATGCCCCTCATAAACAAGAAGATTGAAAGAAAACAGTCGCAGATGCGCTCATTGCGCGTCGGAGTCAATAAAGCTTAGCGGCTAGATGCGCGTGCGCAGCGTTATAGAAAACAAACTCACATCTGGCGGAAACCGAGCTTTTTACTAGGGTAGAGCGTAAATCAAAATAAATAATGAAAAAAATTGTTATGACTTTTAGAGTTTATGCTGTTTTTTGTTAAAAAGAGTGCTCAACTGAGTGCATAAAGAAACATGGGGGTAATTCGTATGCGCACAAAATGACTAAATATTGACTAAAATCATTACCTGTCATTTTCTATAATTAGAGAATAGAAAGGGACGGCAACAATTTTAGCCAAATTTAGTTAAGTTTTGTCGTCAAGGAATCGGAAGAACCCTTACGTGGACTGTGTTTGTGGTGCAGTTCAACCAATGGCACATTTAACACCGTGCCCTTCGTGCCCTAATACCTGCACGCAAGTGGATCTAATGGTTGGCAATCGATTAGCAATACGAGTGGCAAAGTTCTGGTCCACCATATTGTAAGATTTCTGTCCTGTTTTCCATCGACACGATAAGAAGAAGAAGAAGAAGGAATAGGTACGTACCATTGACATATCCGAAATCAAAATTTCCCAATTGGGCTTTGCACAAAACCACCTGACTCTGCCGATAACTCTATTATACATTCATATAAAGTGATATATTTTGGTTTGGCTATTGTACCCAGAATTGTACCTAATCAATCTAATAATAGATGACTCATCATTCGGTCATCTTACGGTTCTCAACTAAATTGACTTTCTTGAGCTCAGGAGAGCATGATTCACACTTGACTTGACAAAGAATTACGTGATTCACCTTGGTGCTAAGTTATGAGATCACTGACCACTAAAAGTTGTTTTCTTTTTCTCTTGCTAATAACGTGAGTAAATGATTTCTTTGACTACAGTGCTATGCTACTTACACAGCATTTAAAGTGCAAAGAATTTTTGTTTAAAGTACCTATGAATAGGTGATTTTTAGTTAATTGTAATAGGCAAAATCGAACAGTTGTAGACCAAAATATTAGATCACATTTGACATTGCTTTAACATACACACATACATAAATTCACGCCTTTATCCCTTACGGGGTAGGCAGAGCGTCAAACTCCTCGTAGAAGGCGCTTTCGCCACGTCTGACAAAAATTGAGGGCAATTTTAGATTGTAATGTGTATTGCTATAGTGACAGGTTGTCAGCCCATCGCCTAAATTACAATACACTGTAACCCTCGAGTCCCTTTTGCTGACTTCTACAGCATGCCCGGCTGGGCAGCTGGAACATTCTATGTTTTTCTATCTCTCCCAGTCCAGCATGGAAGAACATTGCTTTAACGGTCAAGTTAAATGGCTTATCTTTACTATTTCTATGCTGTTTTTTGACGGATCTCACACATTCAAACAAGGCAAATGTGTCATTTATCTTGACTCTACTATTCGGACTTGTTTCAAAATAATATTCCAAATCATACTCTACCCACAAAATTCTTTCTATATCAATCGGTAAACACCATGATTACCTCACAAAGGCGGCTATACACTAATAAGGTTTTATAGCCCTCCAATCAGTTTTTTTAACGTTGGTCAGTTCGAGATGGTTGGTGAGTCACGTGCCAGTGTTTTAGTGGATTTGGTCATTGATTTGGAGTTTAAATTTTTTTGGACATGGTTTCTTTTGTTAATTATTGGTCAAAGTTTGCTGAACCTGGAGATGTATGTACCGTTTATGTGCGATTTCGATCAATTTAAGTGCATTTACCAAAAAATAAAAATTCGTAACTACGATTTTGCGATTCGGATATTTGAACTTACAAATAGATGATTGAATGATTTTCAAACAAATACAATTTAAAATTGTATCACCTTTTTTCTAAATACAAAATCTATAATATTTCTGCATTCTTTACTTTACTGGTGTCTTTACAGTTTATACATCAGTCAAAATGACTACCCTCTTATTTGTAAAGCGATCTTAAAATTGAGAGCAATATTAAGCATGGATTTGACCGGTCAAACCGAAATATCATTTAAGAAGAAGATGTTGACCAGTTTACATCAGAAATGTCACTGTCATTTCAGAATTGTCATTGTCATAAAGGACCAGCCCTTTTGTACTGAAATGTCATTTCTGATTCGGACTCAAACTAGCTGTCAATCTCAAGTGCTATTTATAAAAACGGGTCTTAGGGTCGTATTTATAAAGCTATCTCAAGATTGAGAGCAATATTAAGTATGGATTTGACTGGTCATTTTGTACTGAAGTGACATTTCTCATACGAACTCAAACTAGCTGTCAATCTCAAGTGTTGATTATAAATAAGGGCCTTAGAATGTTCTAATTTGAAACCCATACAGTATGCTATTTCAGTTGAGACCCATACAAACCATTCTAGTTGCCGCGTTATATTGTATTCTTGTAATCGTAAAACAGTATAAATGTTTACGCTGTCGAACAGTATGAGTTGTAAGTACTGATCATATAAGGTCTTAAAAATATTTCTCATTCTCAATTTGCTGATTTGTCTGCTGATAATTTCAGACCGATTAATATGCTCAGTTCTTCAGTGGGTTCAGTTCTATATATATATACTTTATTGCATAAACACAAAAGAAATGTAATTTACAAATATAGTGTGCAAGGGCGAACTTATCTCTATGAAGAGATCTCTTCCAGCCAACCCAATGGTAGTAAGAGAAAGTAAATAATTTTCTAGAGGTATTATTTCTGACAGAAGAAGTTAAATATTTCTTTCTCAGTTGTTCAGAATGGACTATGATTTCATTAGATCGTAAAACGTGAAACACTGCAAAGAAAGCCTTTGCCCTGTAGCGAAATCAAGAAGACAAGTTTCATACATACCTTAACCTAAACAAAGGACGTTTCGCCACGTCTGACAAAGTTTTGAGGGTTATTTAAGATGGATTTGTAAGTATATTGATGTAGTGACAAGTTATCAGCCCATCGACTCAATTGCAATATACTAAAACCCTCGAATTCCTTAGCTGGTTTTTACAGCATGCTCGGGAGGAAATGCAGCTGGAACATTCTTTGTTTTTCTTTCGCTCTCAGGCCAGCATGGAAGAAGACTAGTTTAAATATCAAGTTAAGTAGCTTCTTTTCTTAAATCCATAGATACTCTGTTTATGTGTAGATTGGGACATTTTACGACCAGCAATCAATACCCCATAAAGGTCAGTATGGGTAAAGTGACCCCATTGTGGTAGGAAGGGGTTATATCGTAGTTTAACATGTGGTACTTTGATGGTGTAGCAATCGTATCAATGAATACGTTGATTGATGTGTTACATTAAAGATGTCGAGAAGAAATTAGTATCATGTTGATAATATAGTAACTGACGTTCAAAACCGCCAAGCAAAAGTGGGATTGCGGCGTGGCATTTTTATTGGATGCACCAGGGCCAAAATTAGCTACCTCAAAGCGGATCTCGGCAAAGAGGTCGACCCCGGAAAAGATGGCGTGACGATCTCGACGCCTATCTGAAAGTTTGGGCTGAGGTTGCTTTGGACCGTGATGAGTGGAAGACCGGGAGGCCTTTGCCCAGCAGTGGGATTTAGTAGGCTAGCTATAATAATAATGTAGCGTAGGGAGGCTAATTTTGAATGTAAAAAACTATTGAACCAGAAAGACGACGCTGTTCTTTCTATATAAAGACTCAATAAACTGAAACAAAAATTACACAGGGCGTTTGAACGTATGATAGCTAAGTTAGAGCAAATTCTGATCGTACGTAAAAAAAAAGCAGTGAATCTATTTTCAATCCTGAAATTCATAGACTAAACATTACTTGACTTGACTAAACAAACTTTTCGCGATCTCCAAACCGGGTGCAAGTGTAATTGACCCATTTAACGAAGCAGCATTCCGGGTTATTCCTGGAACGTAACCAGGGCATGCGCCATGTCAATTGCGCTGCGCTTGCGCAAGCTACAGCTTTAAATTTTGATTTATCGGTCGACAAAGATGCAGTTTCAGGAGAATACTTCGCTGTAAACGGTGGCAAAAATAAGTGTCTCAACAAAATGGCCTGTTTAGCACACATACCTATAAAAATAGTTTGGCATTATCACAATATGGACTCACTGGGCATTTAGACATCCTAGGAAAAAAAAACAGTTTTAGAAGTAAGTAAGAAAGGAGATTTATAAATACATTTAAAAAAATTTACACATTTTAATATTTTTTCTCATTATCTTCATTAAGGAGTCGTGGATGGAGTGGAGAGAGGCTTTTAACATCTTTAATTTATGATTGGCTCTTCGGTTTAATTGATATTTCAGTTTATTAATTCAGCCACAGATTAACCGATATGGCGTCGGGCGACTCAGACGACAATAAATTAAAACCTATAGATAACTTTATTATATTACATGCAGAGTTTTCTCCTGTTATTTAGTCTATGCCCTCATAATTTTCAGCGTTCTGTTCTATTTATTGGTTTAATTTCGCAACCAATTTTGAAGTGGCGCATCTTTGGTAATGTGTGCCTTTCTTTATAGCCCTTTGATGGTTGTTTGATTGTTTTGTGGGTTTCTTGAGTGATTTTACGAGAGAAAGTACACATACATACATATAATCACGCCTTTATCCCTAATGGGGCAAACAAAGGTCGTCCCGCCACGACTGACATAGTTTTGAGGGTTAGTTAAGATAGAATTCTAGGTATATTGCTGTAGTGACAGGTTGTCAGCCCATCACCTAAATTACAATATACTGAAACCCTCGGATCCCTTGGCTGGATTTTACAGCATGCCCGGGAGGAAATGCAGCTGGCACATTCTATGTTTTTCTCTCGCTCCCAGACCAGCATGGAAGAAAGAGAAAAGAACCTGAGAAAGTACCTGCCTATAATTAATTGAAGGTACTTACAATACGATACAAAATTATTTTGTTGCACATAGAAATACACGCAACAGAAATAAAAAGGAAAAAATGTGACAGTACAATATAACCGGCCTTTTTGCTAAAGCAGCAATTTCTACCAAGCAAACTTTGGGTATAGAAATTGTACAAGCAGAAATCGGGATAGTTCATATTACTACATAAAATACTTAGACAATAATACACACTATTAAACAAATATTTCACTTAAATCTAAACATTTAATAAATCTCTAGAAGAGTCGTGTCTGTACATTGAATATACTTATTTCCAAAAAAAAATTGCAGGCATTATTAACGATATAAAGATCAAAACGTTTTTTTTTTAATTTTGTCTGTCTTGCTGTCTGTATGTTACCACATCACGCCAAAACTACTGAACCGATTTCGATGGGACTTTTTTTATTCAACTGTGTGTTACCCGAGTTGCAATTAAGGGTACCTAAAATCAGGCTACCTGACCTAGGGAGCAGGCAGGAAATTGAAATTTGGCTGTTTCTTAACCGATTTTAATGGAACTTTTTTTATTCGACTGAGAATTATAACAATCAAAGTTACGATACAAATAATCACGCTTCAAGACTTAGGGGATAGTGAGAAAGTGAATTCCGGTCGTTTTTAACCGATTTTGATAGAACTTTTTTTGTTTGACTGAGCATTACTTAAACTCAAAATTACGATACAAATAATCACGCCACCTGACTTACGGGGTAGGCAGGAAATTGAACTCTGATCTTTTTTAACCGATCTTAAAGGGACGTTTTATTTGACTGAGTTTTTTTATAACTGACTTTTATTACCTGGTGTTAGCTTAGGTTAGAAATAATAACGCAAACCATTCTAATATTGAGTTAGTACCCCAGTTTGTGTAAAACACGCAGTGTCGAACACACTGAAAACGCTTCTCCGCGCGTAGGAGCGGGATCTGCTAGTTTGCGCGCGGAATCGTGTTTTCTATTCAAAAACAAAGATCAGACAATGAGAAATACGCTACCGCGCGCGGGTTAGCAGATCTCGCTCCTACGCGCGTAGAAGCGTTTTCAGTATGTTCAACACTGCATGTTATTCATACAAACCGGGCGTACGAAGTCGTGGGCACAGCTAGTGTACTAATATATATCTTACTATTTTATCACGTAAATTATGAACTTAAATCATTACAATATCATGAAATTCATGAACTACTGGACGGACAAGCACAACAATCGGGTTTTAAAGTTGCCACTTGTTCTAAGCTACGTTATTTAATATCTTTAAAAAACAATTACTTCCATGCTGCCTACCCCATTAGGGATAAAGGCGTGATTATATGTATGTATATATGTTTAAAAAACAAAACTATATTAATTTGTAAGAAAGTCATAATTATGCTATCAAACAGAAATGTACGGAAAAGGAAACTAATACACTTTAGTAATGCTCCAATAGCAATCTCTTAACATGTTACGACAGTCATCAAAACGTACATCATACTCTAAGATACTATTTCGCAGAAAATTATAATTCTCATAATACATACATACATACATATAATCACGCCTTTATCCCTAATGGGGTAGGCAGAGCGTAAAAGACCTAAACAAAGGTCGTTCCGCCACGTCTGACAAAGTTTTGAGGGTTGTTTAAGATAGATTTGTAGGTATATTGCTATAGTGACAAGTTGTCAGCCTATCGCCTAAATTGCAATATACAGAAACCCTTAGATCCCTTAGCTGGATTTTACAGCATGCCCGGGAGGAAATGCAGCTGGCACATTCTATGTTTTTCTCTCACTCCCAGGCCAGCATGGAAGCTCATCATTATCATAATAGTTATCCTGTTTGACTCTACCAAGCTATAATTTTTCCGTGTAGTCAGACTTTAACCCAGTTGGCATTAATGTGTCTTGTCACAACAGTCGTCTGTCTGTCACTAACGTAAATCACATAAATAATGCTGCGCAGGAGTGGGTCTGGCTTCTATGAGATATTTTAGGCAGATTTTTATTGACTGATGCATCTCCATGCTGGACTGGGAGAGATAGAAAAACATAGAATGTTCCAGCTGCTCTTCCTCCTGGGCATGCTGTAGAATTCAGCAAAAGGGACTCGATGATTACAGTGTATTGTAATTTAGGCGATGGGCTGACAAACTGTCACTATAGCAATACACATTACAATCTGAAATTGCCCTCATTTTTTGTCAGACGTGGCGAAAGCGCCTTATACGAGGCGTTTAACGCTCTGCCTACCCCGTAAGGGATAAAGGCGTGATTTTATGTATGTATGTATGCATTTTCGATGCACTCGGATACTCATTTAAATTATTCCAGGTCATCATAATGTGTGCTTCTTTTCCTGGGCACTGTTTGAGGCGCTGTGAAGCTTAAAGTTGTACTGAAATTTAGACGATGGGCTGATAACTTATTTTATTGGTAGGAATTTAATTTTGTGCACGTTTTATTCGCGTATCATTAAAAATTATAACTTCTGTAGGTCTGCTGTAAGAAATTTATTTTTAGAAATAAGCAGTGCCTGTTGTGTCCTTGTTTTTTATATCCTGTGTTTATGATGTTTTTTGTGTACAATAAATTGTTAAATAAATAAATAACTCATCACTACGTCTAATCCAATAACTACAAAACCCCTGAAATGCCCCTCTGGTTAAAACTTTACTTACTATTATAGTGTCATAATAATAAAGGGACTCGAGGGTTACAGTGTATTGTAATTTAGGCGATGGGCTGATATTCTGTCACTATAGCAATTCAAATTACAGTCTGAAATTGCCCTAAATTTTTGCCAGACCTGGCTGAAGCGCCTTTTACAAGGCGTTTAGCGCTCTGCCTACCCCGCAAGGGATAAAGGCGTGATTTTATGTATGTATGTAATAATAAAGTTGTATTAGTTTCTTTTAAAACTATACACTATTATGCCAGATAGCTTATCTGCAAGTTCCCTTCTTTATTGCATTATAAAGTCTACACTGCAATAGTCGTCAAAATTGTCGCCATTGTAGATAAATAACAAACACAAACTCTATGCCTTGCATTATCTAGTTTTATTGTAGTTTTATTGTTCAGCACGTTTTACCGGTCGGCAGCGACATGTTTTGGACTATAGAGGTTAAGGGTCCAGTCGTTCCACTGTCGTTAAACGTCTTTCCACCACGTCTATATGGTTATTGTCTTGTATAGGATTGTCTCCTTTAGTGCCTTTGTAAATATTTTCCAAAACATAAATGTCATTGTCGTGTTAATACGCCATTTTGAACACATTCGTCCTAAGTAAATTTTCATGGCCAATTATGTTTTGGACTTCTAGACTTGCTGAAAAGCTTGGCAGTATTGTGTAAATTGTTACCCCTTTGTGAGGCGAACTTTCATAAAGTAAGAAAGATAACAAATGTTGAGTTTATTGTCTAAAACAGGCAATGCTTTATTTAATAGCGTATAAGTAACAGATTTTCTGTTTATGAAGATGGGGTAAGATCATCTTCCATGCTGGACTGGGAGCGAGGGAAAAACATAGAATTTACCAACTGCATTTCCTCCCCTGCTGTAAAAACCAGGTAAACGATCCGAGGGTTTCTGTATATTGCAATTTAGGCGATAGCCTGACAACCTGTCACTTCTGCAATATACCCTACAAATCTATCTTACATTACCCTCAAAACTTTGTCAGACGTGGCGGAACGACCTTTGTTTAGGTCGTTTATGCTCTGCCTACCCCATTAGGGATAAAGGCGTGATTGTGTGTATTGGTGTATGTAGGTTAAGGTCAATTCATATTCATGTATAGTAAAGGAAGCCAGAAAACATACAAACGGACATAAGCTTACAAATCTACGAAAAAAAAACAAGGGCGAAAGATGGCCTGATATACCAAAGAGATTTTGAAATTGAAGCGATAGAAACGTAATCTACAACCTGATGCAGATATCTACGCAAGATGCATAATCCAGGACCAGTAGTATTTTCTATCATCCAAAAATGTGATTCAAAGCCACCGAGCTCCCATTGAAGCGTCCGGCATCCCCCTTATACAGCTAGCACCGTTGCCTGCGCGAGAGCAACTGTACAGTTTTTATACAACTTCTGGCAAATTAACAGCATTACTACGGTGGCTGCAGATCCTGCTTTTTGTAAAACATTCGATAAGTATGGCCTAGTACAGTGGCAGTTATGGTGCGGTAGTGTGAATGTAGCAGTAAATACTGGTCGAGAGACATCTAGTAGGTACCTTATTGAAAGGAATATAAATGGAAAGTATAACTACTGAACTATTACATACATATAATCACGCCTTTATCCCCAATGTCATTTCGCGACGTCTGACAAAGTTTTGAGGGTTATTTAAGATAGATTTGTAGTTATATTGCTGTAGTGACAGGTTGTCAGCCTATCGCCTAATTTACAATATACAGTAACCCTCGGATCCCTTAGCTGGTTTTTACAGCATGCCCGGGAGGAAATGCAGCTGGCACATTCAATGTTATTCTCTACATGGTACTACTACTTGAATTCATTGGAAAATAAAGGACAGCACTTGAAATATCACTTTGATACAGATAGCATGGTTTCTTTTTCCAATTTTCACTTTCCAAATGAATATTTGCAAAGGCGGCTTTAGGAAATTGACACAATAAGTATCCATTGGTTGAGCGAGTTTACTTTGTAAAGATCTGGAGCCGTATTTTTGAAACACTCGAATTCAATTCGCATGGCAAATTATATGAAAATCATATGCGATAGTTACCCTTTCGTATTGGAGTTCGAGTGATTCAAAAACTCGGCTCCTGGGCCGTTTGCGTTCGGAAACTCAGACGTTTCACTATTTTGCTATATGCGCGAAGCGCCAAGGAAATACTTGTTATTCGGACGGTATCCCGCGGTGCGTCTATGTTGCTAAAACCATAGTTTCACAGACACAATACCCACTCTACCACGCTATTCTGTACCACTAAATAGTGTGGAGAGTGTTTAAGATTGTTAACTGACAACGAAGATAGCCGCTACAAGACAGTGTTGTATTATACCGGGTGTAAGGGACAGCGTCCCGCAAACTGATAGGGGTTGCTTTTAAGGACACTGAACAACATCCAACAGGAAATTCTTTCTGGACGTGAAAATAAAATTTGGCTTTTCCATACAAAATGTTTACCTCGATCAAAACCATTTTTTTACACTTCCTGAAAAAAATCCTGATGGAATTTGGAGTCACCCCTAATAGTTTGCGGGACGCTGTCCCTTACACCCGGTGTATGTACATAAGAGTATGTGTGTAGCCAGTATGGAACACTTAAAATCAATTGTGTGAAGATAGTGTGGCCGCTACGTGATATTTAAAGTGGAATGTGATGTTCGCAACACATGCCTGTAAAGCTAGGCAGTATAGAGTAAATGTTTTTAAAATAAGAGTGATAAATTCTGCTAAGTTTTAGATTAAGTTACAGTACGTTCTAGAGGTAGATCCATGTTTTTACTTTGCGGTTAACTGCAGAGATATTCATTGACTAAACATATTTTAAAGTAGTCAATCTTTGCAATATTTCTGAAACACCAAAACCTTCGCCCAGTTTGCCCGAGAAGGTTCTTCATTGTTAATTATTGGAGATGGAGATTGGCGAGCATGAGTTTATACCAAGTGACACAAAAAAAAGTAATGTGTAGTATGAACATTATACTTTAATATCATTGCATAACTATAACTGCCTCCATGGTCAAGTGGTCAGAGACATGGGCTTACGATCCGGAGGTTCTGGGTTCGATTTCCAGTAGGGAACACACAAAGTTGATATTTGTCAATTTATCACTTTGTGTGGTTCTCCCCAGTTTGGTTAGGATATTGCAGGCTGAATCAACAGATTGTCCGAGAAGCAAAAGGATTCCGTGCTTCGGAGGGCACGTTAAGCCGTCGGTCCCGGTCGCTGTCTTTGATAGTGGTCGTTACTCAAAACCATGTCCAACGCCCAATAGCTGTGCTACTAGGCGGTTTGGAAACTCTGACCCCAGGGTTCATCGGGTCGTTGTTCGACTCGCTAAGAAGAAGAAGAACGCATAAAATCTGAGTTACTGAGAGCACATCTATTTCTTTATCTAATAGTAAATAACCGTTATCATTGAGCTCCGACACCAGTTACCACTACATCCAAGAATCGTATTCTATAAAAGGGAGAGCAGCTAAGTCATGTTTTTTGGTCTAGACTGGACTAATGGACCTAGGTCCTCCTAGGTCTTGTAACAGTTGTAACTGTGGCACTAAGTGGAGTAACTGTTGTAGCTAAGTTAGGTATGGATCCGTTAGGGTGTGTCGTGACAGAAATAAATACGATTGTGAGGTATTTATTTTCTCTATTTTGAGAATGTATAGCATTACCCTGTACATTCTCAAAATGGAGAAATATTAGGTGGTGTAAGTTATTCGTGGTTTTTTTCTATTTAAACATTTCGGTACCATTTTAAGTGTTTTTCAACTTAAAAGTAAAATAACTACTTGCAGTATTTTTTACGTAGGTAATTTTACATTCGTATGATAAGTAGTAAAATTTGAGCTCCACTCTACTTACTTACTTCGCTGGCTTAGCGACCCAAAGTGTGTCTTCGTGTCCGACACCGAGTTTCGCCATTCGTCCCTATCCTGAGCAGCTTGTCGCTTAACTCTAGGAAAGAAGTAAAACAAAAACAGAGTAATATTGAGCAAAAGCACCCATCATCTCCCTAGCCTTATCCCGTATCTCAGAGGGTCGGCTTCCTTATCTAGGGGACTGAACGAGGGTACTGGTTTTTACACAGAGCGGCTGCCATCTGACCTCCGCAACCCAGAAGGGAAACTAGACCCAATCCTAAATTAGGTTAGGAGTTTTCAAGCCGCCAATATTAGCACTGGCCTCTGATATGGCTTAACGACTAATATCTACGGTGTTAAACGATATTAACCAGGACCAACGGCTTAACGTGCCTTCCGAAGCACGGAAAAAGCACCGAATAAACGTACATATGAAAATTCGAAAACCGAAAAACACATTGATACGTGGTGGGATTCGAACCACGACCTCCCGCTTAGGAGGAAGCGGCCCTATCCACTACACCATCGGGCTCAAGCACCCATAAGCTCAAAATACTAAATATAGCATAGAACACAACAAGCTCTAGGTATATCTTATATGCTGCAAATGATGTAAGCTAAATTTTAAATAAAAAGACAGAGTCATAAATATGTGCAAATAAAAATGTCTTTAAAGAGTCACACCTAGCATTACCATCTTCGACCAGGATCACACAGGCTTGGACCCCATTTAAACACCTAATATAGCCAACATCAATAGGCTAATAGCAAGATGTAAAATTCGTTAACCTTCTATTAAAAGGACAACTCTTTACTTATTAACTGCTAAACCAAAACTAACGTTTTTTTCTTACATTGGCTCTTATAACGAACGATAAGTACGATTGCCAGTACCTAATATCTTCATCACGTACATACATACATAAAATCACGCCTTTATCCCTTACGGGGTAGGCAGAGCATAAAACGCCTCGTGAAAGGCGCTTTCGCCACGTCTGACAAAAATTGAGGAAAATTTTAGATTGTAATGTGTAATGGTGTGTATTGCTGTAGTGTCAGGTTGTCAGCCCATCGCCTAAATTACAATATACTGTAACCCTCGAATCCCTTTTTCTGACTTCTACAGCATACCAAAACATAGAAATCCAGCTGGGCAGCTGGAACATTTTATGTTTTCCTATCTCTCCCAGTCCAGCATGGAAGAAATCTATCTTCATCACACTGGCCCTAATTCAGGGTAGTCTTGTGTTGTGTCAAATTTAGTTTATAAAACTAATTATTTCTTTATTATAATTTCACGAAGCCTCTAGTCAAAAAAACGTATCACCAAGCACAGGACACCCTGTATCAAGAAAGGGTATTAAATCTCTCGTTAACAAGCAGCTTAACTTGCTAATCTGCGCGTGCGCCGACAACAGATTTAAATGCGCGGACACACCTTGATCCGAGAACATCGTTTACTATTATTGTGCAAATCATAATAGGTAATGGACTAGCTGATAGTGCATTGATAAAGGACTCATTATTCGCCCCTGCATCTATACCGAGTCTTAATTCATTTGCTTGAGACTGACTAACTTTAGTAAAAACCAAGACATGACAATAATAATTTTGTATTTCAGTAAATGTCATGTGTCGAAATGAAATGAAATTAACTCTAGCTACTATGGTTTTACCTGGATAAAATCTGAATTATCGCAGAAATTATACATACATACCTATAATCACGCCTTTATCCCTAATGGGGTAGGCAAGAGTGTGAACGACCTAAACAAAGGTCGTTCCGCCACGTCTGACAAAGTTGAGGGTTATTTAAGACAGATTTTTAGGTATATTGCTGTAGTGACAGGTTGTCAGCCTTTAACCTAAATTTCAATATACTGAATCCCTCGGACCCCTTAGCTGGTTTTTACAGCATGCCTGAGAAGAAATGCAGCTGACACATTCTATGTTTTTCTCTCGCTTCCAGGCCAGCCCAACTTCCATAAGTTATATATGTGTTAGACATTAGAGCAAGTCCAATAAGTGGCCAAAATCTAAGTATGACCGTAAAAAAATACATAATGTTTAAAAAAATACTGTATCTCATCAACACTGTATCTTTCAGACCTTGTCGTCAACACAATAGCTTACAAGTGCAACAATCTAACATTACCTTCAAGTACCTACATTGATAAAACGCTCATTACTTTGATAGCGATCGCACCGTCCGCGTCGCAGGCGCATCTTTAGCCCGATTCATAAAACTGCAATTTACTAGAAGGTATAACTCGATGTACATTGCGCAGTTGGCAGAGGAAAGCAGACTAGCAGGCGGGTTGCCTGGTGGCAAGTAATCACTACGGCCAAGAATACTTGCAACACCAGGGGGGTCAGAAATGCGCTGCCGGCCGCACAAGAAGGAAATAACTCGCCTCGAGAAGAAGACTCTTGAAGACTGCCATGTTGTAACGGTCTGGAAATACCTGAGCAGATAACTAATTCCACAGTGTAGTAGTCCTTTATCAAGTGTGTGGTCCCGCTCTCTACCGAACCTGCACAGGCCAGATGTGATCTTTGGTGCAAAAAACCTTCTGTGCCTACTCCCTTTATACGATACCCGCGATACAGGATTTTCCTAGTGCGGTATCCAATGGAAATTTGTAATAGGCCTAAGTTTATTTTGTTCAATAAATTGTTCCTTTATCCCGCTTGCCAAGAATCTCCCTCCTGGACATGAACTACCGTAGCCGATCTGGAAGACCTTAAACAGGCTTCGGACTCAGGTTAGCAGAAGTAAGGTGGGGTTTTTCGGTTAGCTCCGATGTGGACTGTGTTTGCGGTGCAGTGCAAACCATGGCACACTTAACATCGTGCCCGTCATGCCCCAACACTTGCACGCCAGCAGATTTATAGACGGCAGTCAATCCGCAATACAAGTGGCTGAATTCTAGGCCGCTACAATGTAATTTCTCGTGTTCCATCAACACGCTAAGAAGAAGAAGTGTAGTAGTGTGTGGTAGGAAGTTTGTTTTGAAACATTGGGTGGTAGACAGCCAATTATCTAGGTGATATGGATAGAATCTCAGTTAGATTATTGAGCACGCAATGGAAATCAAATTGTACTTGTAATTTCTAAACTGTAGTTTTATAATACGGGTCCCTGATTGTAATCAATCAGAGTTATTGCTGAGGCGACAGTATCACGGGTCATCGCGAAATGAATCCTAGTCTCTTACCTGCCATCTGTTCGGTAAACGTGCTTCATGAGGCTCTGCGGTTTGCATAAAACTTTAGATAGAGAGTTTAATTAATTCACGCTTCTGCCGAGGATACTTGACACTGAGCCTTTTTGAAAATTCGTTTAGAAATCCAGCCTAACTATGCCTATATACACGATATAAGAATGTTGATTGTCGACACTATTGCTTATCGGGTCGTTCAAGATGGCAGAACAAGAAGATATAAAACACGTCAACATTCGTCAACTATTGTTATCTAACAAAGCATTGCATCTGCAAAGTAGAACAAAATTACCAATAAATATTATAACGGAATTATAATTACAAAGCCTGCTATTTGTGAGTGTGATAATGACAAATAAATCACTCTAGAATGAGTCGAGTTATCTCTAAGGAAATTAGCTGTTTTGTGCAGAGGGTCAAAAGGAGGTAAAGTTTGATTTATATTAGGCGTTAGTCCTATTTCACAATCACTGCCTACATATAAGGGCAGCAACACATAGGCGTCACTTACTGCGCGCAAGGTTACGCACAACAGGCTGTCAATGCTGGCCGTTCTACGCGCGCGTAGCGATGAACTCTACGTCTCTGCCAGTACCCGCTCGTAGATCGTAAGATGACGCATGTGTGTTGTAGGCATTGCAAAATGCATTGACAGCGTGTTGAGCGAACCTTGCGCGCAGGAAGTGACGCCTGTGTGTTGCTGCCCTAAACCTTTAATTGGTCAAAGGAGATGGTAACATTTAGGATGGGCCTATAATTTATATATGAGCTTA
Source organism: Scrobipalpa costella (assembly GCA_949820665.1). Classification (NCBI taxonomy): domain Eukaryota; kingdom Metazoa; phylum Arthropoda; class Insecta; order Lepidoptera; family Gelechiidae; genus Scrobipalpa; species Scrobipalpa costella. The sequence continues at coordinate 2,628,792 of OX463306.1, forward strand.
GAAGCTTATGTAATTTTTTAGCCATTTATTATACAATAGCGACCCGCCCCGGCTTCGCACGGAAATTATCAGTGTTTCTCTACTATATTATGCATGTATTATACATATAAACCTTCCTCTTGAATCACTCTATCCATTAAAAGAAACCGCATCAAAATCCGTTGCGTAGTTTTAAAGATCTAAGCATACATAGGGATATAGAGACAGAGAAAGGGACTTTGTTTTATACTATGTGTTCATCCTTGTTACCATATTTAATTATTGTACTAATGTGAAGCCTATCTGTTGGTCCTTAATATCCTGCCAGAAATTAGGGATTCCATGGATCGCAGGGCCCTGGGCATTTGTTCATTGTGCTCAAAGAAAATTATTAGCTCGCCAAGTCAGTCAAACCCACACCTTTCATACTGCTTACATTCCTCTGCTTGTTGCTTTATAATTACGTTGGAAACATATCGAATGAGCGCATATTCCATCCTCCTGTTCGCGCCACTCCCCTTTATATGCGCTAGCGCAGAACAAAATAAAGATTGAGGAAACGGTTATTTTTAAATAACCGATTTGGTTTAGTGTAACTTAACTCATGGTGAAATATTACTTAAAACGAGGTAGATTTAAGTTGTAATACAGTTTTTGTTTATTTATTTTAAAGTACAAATTAAACAAAAAACAACTTGCGCACTTCTTATGTAGAATTTTTCCACTACATTTAATTGTTTAATTTCTCTATTTCACTGCAGATCTATCAGTGAGTTTATATCGTACCCTACTATAGGGGACACCCTTGAATATTTAACTTCTTTTGATCTGCTGCAAGAGAAACCTGCTTTGACTTAAGTTTCATCTTTTAAATATTATTTTTGCTCATGAGAAAAAAGCTGTTAAATTATAATCAAAACGGTTATAATTGAACCATTTTCCAGCCGTATTGAACTGTGCGCCGACCGTGACCGCGCGTGCGCACAACGAAGCTTTGTAAGAGCTTTAATTCGATCTATAGATTTGCGCTTTTATTTCTCGCTTTATTGGTAGGTGAGAGATATTAGCCACTTTAGCCGGTAAGGGAATTAAGTACAGTCATCTACAAAATCTAACAGATAAAAATTAAAAAAAATATATAAGAACTTGTATTTTTTTTTAGTCAAATAAGGGTTCGGTTATTTATCAAAAATGTCGTAAGCTGGATACATAAAATTAATATAGATACTTCTAGTTGTGTTCTGACAACCTGACCTAACTCAATATTTATTTTAAAAAGTAAATTATACTTCAGTTATGCATTTTGTAGAATTTTCTTATCATCTGCGGTTGACATAATAAAAACTATAATAAATGTTGTAAAATAATCCTAAATCAGTTTTCTTTACGTAGACCTACGTAAAGTGTAAAACCATCCATAAATTATCAACAGAATTGGGGCGAAATTGTAAAACTTTATAAGGAAGTCTCTTATTTCTACTACAAAATTGTACTAGGCGTCCATAAAAGTCATCAAAGTAGTTGCCCGTAGGCCCGATAACAATTTGCGAGGTAGTCAGCTTCCAGGGAGAGGTGAAAGCTAACCACTTCATTCTAGCACAACAGAGACATTTCATACCAAAAATCTAAGTTGGATTTTAAGATCAGTTTCTTTATTGTGATAGATTTGCTCTTGTCTCTACTCTAGGTCAGAGGTAAATGTGATAATCAAAACTCAGTTGACGATACTGCTAGCTCATTCAAATCCTTTAAATACGATTCTTAAAATATCTGCGAGAAACAGCAAGGTGCCTGACGTCAAATTATTAAGGGAACTATCGCGCCGATTAAAAGGGATTTTTCTTCGGCTGTGATTTACCCACAGAAAATCCTGAGATGAATTATCACCCACAAAAATTTGGCGTCTATAGGTTATACTGATAAATTACGACTACCACTTGAATGTTTACCGGAAGTGTTATACCTCTACGTTTCGACTACGTTACTCTATCAGTTAATTACGTTAATATATCAGTCTGAATAACATTTGTTCGCCATTTAGTGATAAAATTGTCTATAGTTGATTAATTATTACTTACATTCTTATACGAATGACGAAAACACAATCGAATCCATCACAAAAAAAAACTAAAATTTTCAATGTATATTTAAATTATATTTTTCTACCCGATTGTACAATGCCGTAGAAGGTTGTATGGCGAACAAATTGCACATCGTCACGGGTCTCATTGTGTGCCATAACGTATGGTGTCGAGTATGGTGTGGAGGTGTTACTACATGGACGATTTACTATTCAGCGAGACTATTCAAAGGGGTTTGGTCATCATCGTCTCGTGTCGATAATGGATGGAATGTGTGAGGGTTATGGTTAAGAGTGCTTCGATTTAGTTTGGTTATATTATAATAGATATTACTTTGTAGTAAATGAAAATCATACTGAATAAATGGCATCAAATAAATATGACCATCTTCCATGCTGGCCTGGGAGCGAGAGAAAAACATAGAATGTACCAGATGCATTTCCTCCCGGGCATGCTGTAAAACCCAGCTAAGGGATCTGAGGTTTTCAGTATATTGTAATTTAGGCGATAGGCTGACAACCTGTCACTAAAGCAATATACCTACAAAACTATTTTAAATAACTCAAAACTTTGTTCAACGTGGTGCAACGACTTTTGTTTAGGTCGTTTACGCTCTGCCTACCCCATTAGGGATAAAGGCGTGATTATATGTATGTATGTAATAAATATGACATTATTGTAAAACACTACCTACCTGCCACAAGAAAGACTCTTAAAATAGACTCAAAATATTTTGTTGCAGGTATATAACAAATTTTGCAGTGTATTTGTTTGATCCTTATAGCAAAATCTATACAAGTTATTCTTTGAAATATGTTGAATTAAGGAAAATGGTTAAATAAATAAATAAAACAGTAACTTAACAAAATTTACAACTAAGAATCTAGAACCTATTTTTGTTGTGACTCAAGTTCTTATTTTTTTATATTATCTGGTAGTGATAACAAAGCACAATTTCATTCTACAGCATCTTTTATCTTGTGGTAAACAATAAAACCAATGAATAAACAGGATATGATACAATCTGCACACACCAACAAGGAAATAATATCGATAGAATAGAGCCTTACAATGAATCCCTTCATAGATTTATCTGTGTTGATCCTGTATTAATTTATTGTATACCGTCTCTATTATTAACCGGCGTAGTGCTGCTCGCGCTAAGAAAATACGATATTAACTTAGACAATAGGAAATCATGGATAAAAGGCTTTTAAAAATAGGATTTCTTCCATGCTGGCCTGGGAGCGAGAGAAAAACATAGAATGTGCCAGCTGCATTTCCTCCCGGGCAAGCTGTAAAAACCAGCTAAGGGATCCGAGGGATTTCAGTATATTGTAATTTAGACGATGGGCTGACAACCTGTCACTACAGCAATATACTTACAAATCTATCTTAAATAACCCTCAAAACTTTGTCAGACGTGGCGGAACGCCCTTTGTTTGGGTCGTTTACGCTCTGCCTACCCCATTAGGGATAAAAGCGTGATTATATGTATGTAAAAATAAGATCTTGTTCATCCTATTTATTTGGCATACAAATATATTTTTAAATAAAATTAATCGCCGTTTCTGAACGCTTGCATCCAGAGCTAATATTTGAACATTAGCAAGCAAGTTCTTTTTTACTCGATCTTAGGTCTGTAATGTAATATAGTACAAAATTATATTTCCATATTGCATCATAATTATATTATATTAGATGTAATTAGTAAGTCCATTTCAGTCTAATCAAATTTTAAAAAAGGTCAGTTAAAAATATATGGACTAAGCGAAGAAGTTTTTAATTCTAAATATCGTACCATTATAGGTTACAGAAACTAACTTCACGTGGTTTATCTATAATTTCTTCCTCCAAGTCTACAGCATATATGTTTCCTGTGATTTACAACGTGGTAAATGTTATAAAGTGATAGCGATTCTGATTAATTTATTGTCGATCGTCTGCGTTATTATTAACACAGTGTTTCCTGGCGGCGCCTGCGCGAGCGCATATCATTGATACTTGCGCTTGAAGGCGTTTTATTATAATTAGAATAAGCTGGAAATACATACAAGTAAGGCTTGGGCTTATTTTCAAAAAGAAAATGCTAGCCTTCTGGACTATAGTGTCAGACTCTTAGATATTTCCCATTAGTAAAAATTTTGTTTCTACGAAAAAGAAAACTGCCCAGTGGTCTTTAAATTTGTTTTAAAAATTGTGTTAAATAACAATACTATTAGTCTAGAAAAACTAAACTAGAACCTACCGTAATACGTCATTCGGTGGAGCAATTTGATGACCTATACGCTATTTTCCTACTAGTCAAATCAGCAACCTTTTATGAAATGTCAAAAACGCCTTTTTATATTAAAATAGTGGGTTATGACGTCACTCGCCAGTAAATATTGACTACTCAAATCAATAACTACTATATTTTTCACTCGATTAATAAATCTGAATATGCATTTTTTTTTAATTATAAATGAGATCTACAGTATTTTAGCCATCAGTTTTAAGTACAAACACGTATTGTTTTTTTTAGCCATCCAGTCAACATGCCTATTTCTATAAATAGAACTAGATTACTTCTATGACTAAAGGATTTACTTACTTATTATAGATCTCCTGCCTTACCCCATGACCACCTATTGGCAATAGCCAACACCATGGACCGTCGACGGATGCTGTATAATAGCACCATAAATACCCCATTGTCTTGAAGCAGATAGCGAAGATAGCCGGCGCAAAAATCAAACCTTCTATTTCAAGGTTAATTTTTGCAATGAACATACATTCGTAAACCGAAGCTCTTGTTACTTAAGGGGTAGGCAGCGCTCAACGGTTATTTTGGTTTTTTTATTATAACTTTAGTAACCCTGGTTAAACAAAGTCCATTTTTGCCACGTCTGTCATTTCAGATAGAATTACGTATTGCTCATGCCGGTTGCTTCAATGCTGGACTAAGAGCAAGAGAAAAACATAGAATGTGCTAGCTGCATTTCCGGGCATGCTTTAAAAACCAGCTAATAGATCCGAGGATTTCAGTATATTGCGATTACAGCGATGGGCTAACAACCTGTTACTACAGCAATATCCCTACAAATCCAAGACAATGCAGAAATATTTTTTTACGACGTTTACCCTCTGCCTACCCCGATATGGAAAAGGCGTTATTATATGTACGTACCCGTTTTCAGTCTGAAGTCTAAATTGAAACACACCTAAAACCCCGAATCCGTGGACTGATTTAATGTTATGCCCAGAAAGAGAAGCAGTTGGTAAATTCTATGTATTATGGCGACGACGGATGCTGTAGCAAATAATAGTTGCTATAAATACCCCATTGTCTCGAGGTAGATAGCGAAGATAGCCGACGCGGCAGGAACCGAACCCCGGACCTCGTATTTCAATTACTTAGGTTAATTTTTCAATTGGCGAGGATAGTGTACGGGGAGGATGTTTACAATGATAATAAAGTGTGTAGGCCCCATTTAAAACTAGTCTTGTGTTTGTCTGAATGTTTGTTGCAACAAGAGATGCACATAATATGACTAGGAAGGTACTACGATATAATCAACTCTCAAGATTGACAGCGAGTTTGAGTTCGTGTTAAAAATGTAATTTCATTACAAAACGACCTACTGTTCTCAATCTTCTCCTGCTTCTTCGTTTTTTAGAAAGTAAAAAATAATGCTTTTCCAGACATATTGTCTGATCGAAGTGCTCATTTTGTATTGGACAATATTTTGTTTTTTTTCATCTTCTGAAAGAATTTCCTGGTGAATGTTGTTCAGTATAGTTGACTGAGCAAGTTTGGGTAGGACATTGCAGGCTGAATCACCTGATTGTCCGAAAAAAAAAAAATCGTGCTTCGGAGGGCACGTTAAGCCGTCGGTCCCGGTCGCTGTCTTTGATAGTTTTTGTTACTCAAACCATGTCAGAGGCCTGATAGTTGTGCTACTGTGCGGTTTTAAAATTCTGACACCAGGGTTCATCGGGTCGATAGACTTGATACCCACTCGACAGAAGAAGACTCGATTCACTAATTAATAAATAATTTTCGTTTATTTACCGACCGGTTTCGCTAATACAGTATCTTCAGGGTGGGTTATTTACACTGGTCTTGCGTACATAATATATTTAAACTTAAAAAGGCTACGTGCAATAAAATCAATGTTATATAATCATATATTTTTTTAACAATGTCCGATAGTGGGGTACATAAATAAACAGTTTCGGGTTGTCAGTACAGATAGATTTAACCCAAACTGGAAAAAAAATCCTAGGGTTAGGTAAGTCAAATGTTAGATAATGTTTTTAAAAATAATAAAATTTTCGTTTATTCACCCGGTATCAAATTAGTACAAATACAAGTGGTGTTACATACATCAATCCCCCAAAGCGATTATGGCATTTCACCAAGTGACAATCGCAAGTATCACTACATAGTATAAAACAAAGTCGCTTTCTCTGTCCCTATATCCCTATGTATGCTTAGATCTTTAAAACTACGCAACGGATTTTGATGCGGTTTCTTTTAATGGATAGAGTGATTCAAGAGGAAGGTTTATGTGTATAATACATGCATAATATAGTAGAGAAACACTGATGATTTCCGTGCGAAGCCGGGGCGGGTCGCTAGTAAATAATATACACTGAAATACTTTCTGAAAAGGATGCATATTAATATTTTCAGAGAGTATTCAGCGTACCTGCTTTTACGTCCATAGTACATCTATATTTTATATGCTTAAGTGAGACTTGTTAATCAATTACAATTTTTACGACAAGTCCTCATAATATGTATAAATGACAAGTAACTTAATTCTCACTTACTAACCATACCGAACATATCATTAAAATCAATGTACCTGCACTTATTATCAATAAATTAAGTATAATTATACTAATTTGTGCACAGCCTGCTAAGGATGTTATACAGGTTTCTAGATCTTTATCACCCTGTATAAAGGTGCCGACTTTATCGCTTCATGCTGTAGAAGTGAGGATGATAAATTGATCGGAGAGATAACTTAACTGGATTAAGTTTTTTTCTCGAGTATCAATATGAGAGTGATTAAAAGAATGTTGTAGTAAGTGGTTTTAGTATTGCAGTAAAAAGGAACATCATATTTTGAGTCTACTTGTAATTTTGGAATTTTAAATCTTACGGGGCAAGCAGAGCGTCAACCGCATCATCACTACATAATATCCCTATGTATGCTTAGATGTTTAAAACTACGCTACGGATTTTGATGCAGTTTCTTTTAATGGATAGAGTGATTCAAGAGGAAGGTTTATATGTATAATACATGCATAATATAGTAGAGAAACACTGATGATTTCCGTGCGAAGCCGGGGCGGGTCGTATTACATAAAAGTCTGCTTTCGTTGTGTCCGACAAAAGAAGTAAATTGTATATTTCCGTATTACTCTTGTATTTTTTTTATTTATTTTAATTTAATTACATATGAATGTGTATTTGTGATCTAAGTAAGTATTGCGGCGCAGGAATAGTTCCGTGATTTCAACTCATACTCTAAAATTGCAATCCACCGAAACGCTCAGGATTTTCACTGATGTCTGGTGCGAGAAGCCGCTAGTACCTTCTATGTCTTTAATTAAAAAAAAAACATAAAATAGATTATACCATACGCATATTTAATTACAACGCAAGTTAATTTAATTTTGACCCATGCGGGAATCGATCCCGCTCTATCTCAGTTCATCAACGGGAGATGTATGGAAAGACAACACGAAAAAAAAATTAATGGTGAAATAATGAATAGGCTTTGATGAACTCGGAATGAAAAAAAAAAGTCTGAGTTGTATTTAGGGACCCGTAATTATAAGTCAGAGATGTCAAAACAGATAAGATTGATAAAGCCTTGCGTTAAATAGGTCAGTTGAATAATAACAGTAGGTAATAAAATAGAGATGATTTGTTTTCCTTCCATGCTGGACTGGGACCGACAGAAAAACACAGAATGTTCCAGCTGCATCTCCTCCCGGGCATGCTGTAAAAATCACCTAAGGGCTTCAATATATTGTAATTTAGGCGATGGGCTGACAACCTGTCACTACAGCAATATACAGATCTATTTTAAACTACCCTCAAAACTTGTCAGACGTGGCGAAACAACCTTTGTTTAGGTCGTTGACGCTCTGCCTACCCTATTAGGGATAAAGGCGTGATATATGTATGTATGTATGATTTGTTTTAAGGTTACTTATTCCGAAAATTAAAATTAATAAACCTTACACTTCAATGAAGATTATGTAAATAAAATGCAAGAAAGTACAAATCACTCCAACATTTACACAAAAATAAAATAAAATAACTTAAACGTAGAAAGTAACACGGAAAATTTAATATTTACAGTAAGCAGGCAAAACATTAAACAAAAAATTGAATTATTAACAGTATTATAATATGATACTAAGAATCGATAACCAACTGTCCAACAGCAGTTTCACATTCATACCAACACACTCTTGACCATTTTTTGTACCCCATAAGCCCTGACGGCGCGTGCGTGACGGAACGAGCCCTATTCTTCCCGACCTGGCCAAAATGGAAACTTAAGTACCGTGATATTAATGATACAAGAATAAAAGGCCTTTGGTAGAGGTAAGATTTAAAGGAACTAAATTAAAAGTATAAAATTTGGGCCAACAATTTATAAAATAAACAAAAGAAAAAAGTTTTGGTGGTAGACCACCCAAAACATTATCAAATAAAGTTATTAAGTTTATCTGTTTCTACGTATTTTTAAGCAAATCGAAACTGAGTACATACAATAATACTATTCTAACACTATTCTAGAGACACTACAGTGAATGCCCATTGCCCATATCATAATAAAACAGATACTATACCTTCTGGGTTGCGGAGGTCAGATGGCAGTCGCTCTGTGTAAAAACCAGTATCCTCGTTCATTCCCCTAGATTAGGTAGCCGACTCCGTGAGATACGGGATAAGGCTATTGAGATAATGATGACTATTGCGATTTCACTATATGCAAACTGAAGGGGTCCTTTTTAGGGGGCAATTCCTTGCGCCAAATAAAAATATTTTTTTATTTTATAAAGCCAAATAAAAAACTAAACCCACCAACAACAAATGTTCGAGTAAAAAAAAAACAAATAAGGCACAACTGGTGGCCAAAAAAACTGATACACGGGGCAGAATTAATTGCCGAACCAAAAATCACGACTTTTTGACTAAAAAGTGGAAAAGCGAGGCATTCGAGGAATCCCGACGGATTACCTGTGAAATTGTTTACGAACAGACGGACAATAAGAGAAATGATCCATATATGGGCATCTCCAAACAAAAATGTCAAGTAGATGGACAAAGAAAGTTGTCTCGGCGACAAGTTTGATGTTCATGGCTGTATATATCCTCATTGTTTTAGGAATCTATTCATTTCAAAATGCACATTGTGAATAGATTAATTTTGTACTGAGCCAGAAATAAGGACGATATGTTCGTAAATTAGATAGAAAGATCCAAAAAGAAGAGACCAAATGTATAAATAGAAAGATGTGTCTTTACATCAAAGTTATAAAATAAAAATAAATAAATAAATAAAATAAAATTGTTTTATTTCAGACCAAATTACATTACAGTCATGTTAGCAATTATTTGTCCATATATAATTAGATTAAGTTTAATTTTATATTAAATTAAATTAAATTGATCAATTAATTAAATAATACTTATGTTATGATGTACCTACTTATACATTACATTGTTGTCAAAAAAGAAGAACAGATCCAAATATTATGAACAATTACTTTGACTTTGATATTTAAAGTAAACACACATCACACCACATCGCATCACAATGAATGACAACGAAATAACCTACTTAAATTTTAAGTAAAATTAAGCATGAAATAAATGAACAGTATAAATCTGCACCTTCTTACATATCTCACACCTTTTACGATAATGATAATAAATAACACATAATTACGTAAAATAAAAATACCGTCGCACCCAAAATACAAAAACCAAAACACGAAGTGTGAAGTGCACCAACTCAAATTAGCAGTAATGTACTTTAAACCCCATAATTTGTACGTCTTTAGTGCTTAAGAGCAGCCAGTAGCTGTCACTCCAAATAAGGTGCGCGGAGTGCGCGTACGCAAGAACGAAAGCATTTCCAACTGACAAATCACACGATAATTTTAATGCCCGAAAAAAAGACTTACTTTTTTTCGTTTTGCCCAGCAGGCGTTTAATAAGATGCGACGATTTCGCTAATTAATACGAGAATTGCGATAATTTCCTTGAAATTTTTCCGTTTACAAGTGGACGTTTTGGGGGAATTCGTAACTTAAACGGCAATATAATCAAAATATTTCAGGCACGTAAAAAAAACTTGCCAATGCATTTGCAAAAGTTACTAAAATCGCCATTTAAAAAAACTACCCATGTTATTAAATACATTCTGACTAACTATTCCTTACTTTTAAAATAAGTCAAACCAAATACCCATCATTCAATCACTATCCGCTACAGACGACACAACGACTCCCGAGATACATCCTGAGATAGCTTCCCGGTAGATCCCCAGTTCCCTTCATCTCCCTATCGGGTTGCAACTTCCAACATGGCGTCCTATAAATTTCCCCACGTCCCTCCAACAATACACTACGACAAGGTTTTAAATGAACGTGGCGAAAAGAGGATCTTACGCCATTTTTCACAGTTCTCTATGGAACACAGCGCCCTCAACCACGTGCATTTAAAGATTTGTCGTTTTGGAGGACCAGGCGAGATATCGCATCAATCTGTCCACAGACTAATGCCTTATAGAGAGTATGCACTCGCGCACGCAGAATACGCGAATGAAATCAATACGTCAAAGACTAAAGTTGCAAACATTATGCTGAATTTATTCGATATTGCATATCTTATAAATTTAACAGTAACATATTCAGCGTTTATTGTGTTTCACGTAAAAAAAGGCTACTTTACTTATCCATATTTGTCATTCCTTCTGTTTGACTTTCAAAAAATCTATATAAATATATAATTTAAAGGTACGATTAAGTTTAAAATTAACTGTACTTACTTACTTATCTCAAACTAGTGAATATCATATCATGATCAACTTCGAGTGCGGTTTTCAACTTCGAATTTTCCTCAATGAGCAAGGTTAATCAAAATCAGCCGAACATTTTATTCTATGACATCAACCGGTGCGTATGCGCACCGTCGACGCAGCGTGACAACTGCCGCGATATCTCGCGATTTATCACAGGAAATATATTTGCAATTACAATCAGCATTGACCACTACTTAGCTAATCCAAAATGGAATCCTGGAATGTTAGGGCAACTGATGTTTCGAATATAAACAGTCAATATGCCTATTCTTGAAAAGTCGAAGTTTTGGCTATCAATAGCTCTCATCTAAGACTATAAGGAAAATGTGTAAATTGAAACGTGTTTTGACGCTAAAGGACAAATTACTAGGGCCATCCTCACATGAGAAACTAGTGGATAAAAGTTTGTGATCAGATCTTTGTTAAGGAAAGCTGCTATTTTCTTTTCATAGTTGAAATATAACAATTTGTTTCAAAACATATACTGATATGTGAGCACAACACAACTAAACCTTGACTAAAATTGTTGCCGTCTTTTTCTGTTCTCTCACGATAGAAAATGAAAGGTATAGACTTATATTCGTTAAGTCGTGATTTTTGCAACTGCGAATTGCTACCAATGTTTCAACTATGAAAAGAAATTAGCAGCTTTCCTTAACAAAGATCTGATCACAAATGTTTCTAATAAAGGTAGCCCAAAATGTTACAGATTTTTGATGTGGGAAGGTCACATTCAAAACAGCATCTTTTTAACCAAAAAAAATCACAACTCCTGCGGCAGCTTTTGTATAATACAGGGTGATTTAAAAATTCTAGATACGTTCGAGAGTCTAAGCGTGTGAAGATCGCAGATCAATCGATGTAGCAAAAACTGGCATCAATATTCATAGCATCAGGCAAGAAGACAATTACACGACCCTTGTCTCTAAGTATATATAGTTCCCGGCAAAGTTCTTGACATAGAATGGGTTAGTGATATCGTGCATATAAATTCAGCCTTAAACGCTTGAATTTAAAAGAGAATTTTCAATGCGCAAAGTATACCCAAGATGTCTGCTGCAACTATAAGCTCTTTACCGAGCGATTTGTAGCGTGTCGCAAAAACAGCGCGCGCGCAGCCGTCGAGCAATTATAAATCAATATGTTTGCTTATTTTTAGATGCTACTGTAATATACAGGATGATAGATGCTATGAGGAAATTATTTGAAAATAGAACTGGAATATTTACTAATGCTGAAATAATATCTAATGATAGCATAGCAGTGAAATAAACTTATAATATCTAATGATAGCATAGCAGTGAAATAAACTTATAATATCTAATGATAGCATAGCAGTGAAAATTTCTGAAGCTTTGAGTGTGTGCAACCCAAGAACATCCACATTTACGTAGGAAACTCCAACAAAACGAAGCCTAACTAAAAATTCCGAAAATTAATTAAACAACAAATTAATTAGCCGGGCAGCTAATTACGCACCCTGTACGCGAGCCCATTTCGAATTCCGAACGCGCTGAGTCGTCCTGTATACCTGCGCCCGCGCAGTGCAAATGGAACAAAATGCCTAAACAAATTGCAACGGCCTGAGAGAGACCGCTTTTTGCACTAATTCGGCATTCCGAAATAAAAATTCCACCTCCTTATTTAGGGGGGATAAAAAGTGTCTCATTCGTCGAAATGTTGTGGATGGACACTAGGGTTGGTTTACATTGAATTGACTCTATTAATTACTTACACTTTTTTTAAACGTTGGTACCTATTATATCTTATCTTATTTAGCCTGAATCATCCCACTGCTGGGCAAAGGCCTTCCTCTTCTCCCTCCATTTTTCCCTGTTTTGAGCTTTAACTTGCCAGTCTTTTGTAAAAGTGTCGAGCTCGTCGCGCCACCTGCGACGGGGTCTTCCACGTCGTCGTTTTGTGGTTGGTGGTTTCCACAGAGTGCTTGTTCTTGCCCATCTATTATATACAGATCGAGAATATTTTAAGGCAAAAGGGTAATTAATGCCTAAACAAATTGCTACGGCCTGAGACTCCTAAGAGAGATCGCTTTTTGCACTAATTCGGCATTCCGAAATAAAAATTCCACCTTCTTATTTAGGGGGGATAAAAAGTGTCTCATTCGGCGAATGTTGTGGATGGCATTAGGGTGGGCTTACATTGAAGTATATGTATTTATAAGGTCATTTTAAATCAAGTACAAATATTAAAACGTGTAAATCTACCCATGAAACTGAACAACTTTAACTAGGTCGAAAAGCGAATAAAAAAATTGGACCTTCCATACAAAATGCACCAGCTGATAGCGCATGGGAAGTAAATTTTTGTTTTTCGTATTTCGACCTATGTTCCTTAGGGAAAGTTTTTCAGTTTTATGGGTAGATTCACACGTTTCAATATTTGCACTTGATTTAAAATGCATCTACAGATTGAAGTTTTTTTGGATGTGTCAGTAATTGCTTGATACTAAATAGAAAACGAAAACAAAAACTACTTTCTGAACATATTTTGTAAGTAAAATTAATTTTCGTTACGCAAAACAAGTATTTTTTAAAATAACACTCAAAATTTTGTCAGACGTGGCGGTACGACCTTTGTTTAGGTAATTTACGCTCTGCCTACCCCATTATGTATGTATGTATGTATTTTATTTTGAAGCTTAAATACTTATCCTTTGCTTATAAATTATCTTATCGCCATAATGAGATAGATTTAGATGTAATCTTTATAGTCATTATCTCTATAATAATTATCTTTTAATTTTATAGAGAAAATTTAATAGCCTTGTGGCTATACCGTAAGCTTATTGAAATATGGAATGCAAAAAGTTTCTGAACTCGAATTTACCAATGAAATGAATCATGCGCATGCAATCGACGCCGCCATAAAAATCATTTGCAATACTTTATTTGTACAGGGTGTAAAAAAGAAGAAACACAAAAATACTCGAAAATATTTTTGCCTCCCTCTTACAAAACTTTTACTTGAGACAGTCATTTTAGTACGGAGAAAACGAACTATGTTTTCGAGTTCAAATTAAATAAATATGCTTTTGGAAAGTTGTTTGATTAGTTTTTTTTACACCATGTATTTATTTATACTACATAAAAAAACATCGCGCACCCATTACTCAAAACTTTCGAAACGTATTCAAAATATTTTTCGAGCAAGCGTTTCGTTTTATTCGAATTTTCGAATGCAACTTTCAATCGTGAAATTGAAAGTGGAAATCAATTATCTGAAATAAATCTGCTTAATGGCTCGAAATTACACTCATCAATTAAAGGTTAATGAAATAATGACATAATTAAATCTTTATAATGAGACAAATCTTACCAATTTATCAATGAGGGCGACCGCATAAAAATATTGTCGGTTTCCGTTCCTGATGTTTCGCAATTATTTATTTAATGACAACTCTACTTTCTTTGCTTACAGTTATTAAGTCTTTACCAACCCAAAAAAGGGAAGACTTGTACTTCTGTTTGTTGATGACTAAACTCAGAAATTTTATCACTGATTTTAGAGAAGTGTCACCATCTTTCTTTCTTCTATATCTGCATTATTTCTCCATCATCCAAAAATAAAAGAGATTATAAAAGAATTTAAACCTTTGCTAATCACGTTTTATTCTATGGCTATAAACATACCCCTTTTATTTTATTGGGCCAATCACCCTTAATATTTAATCCAGGTATTTCTACAATCAACAAATCGTAAAGGCCCACCCTTCAGGCCCCATGACCCACTGCGCTAACCCCATCAACTCCCAATAGAGCTGCGAAATCTACGGGACAAAATCAGACTTTTTCAAAAAACCCGTCCCTTCGTTTTAGGGAAAATCATGTTTTTTATTGCGTAAAATCAACGAGATGCCATCTCCCACCAAGTCTACAGCACAGAAATTAAAAAGTAATAGTAAAATTTAGAAAATGCTTATAAATTATGTCGAGTATTACAAATATTTTCGAGAAGATGATTGGAGTGACAATAAAATAGTTTAAATTTTTTTATTAGATTTTTTATATGAAGTGCTGTTATTTAAATATTACGATCCAGAAAATTCTTTTTTAATTGTTAAGTTGGTTGAATAGAGAAACTCATGTTAGTGTCTTTGAATCTTTACTATCGTAAATCATGTTTAATCCCTGGAATTTACGCAATGGTAACACAGTTCGGGACATCCCGTAAAAAATCTTCTATCGATAGATAACCAGCTCTATCTGGTACAGGTATGGGGTCTATCTGACCCAATTGCAAATGCCAGGACTGATGGTCTTCTTTTGTTTAAGGGGTTAATAGATGTCAGGGTTACTTTTTCGGATATGACAGCATATCTTGCCTTGTCTATCTTTCACGTCAGCTTAATGGTGCCTAGTGGCAGTCTTTGACAGGTCCTTTGTAGCAATTTTTTTTTAATTTCCTAAATCTTTCAATGAAACCAAGAAAATTGCAAAGTGAAATGCCTCAGCATCTTCAGAAGGGTCCCACCCAAATCTTTATAACACCTACATACATACATACATACATATAATCACGCCTTTAACCCTAATGGTGTAGGCAGAGCGTAAACGACCTAAATAATGGTCGTTTCGCCACGTCTCACAAAGTTTTGAGGGTTATTTAAGATAGATTTGTAGGTATATTGCTGTAGTGACAGGTTGTCAGCCCATCGCCTAAATATATATAACACCTATGGAGAGAAAACCCGTTTATAAAAAATCATTACAGACACCTTTAAAAAAGAAAATCAGGCCAAGCAATCACCTTTTTAAAAACAAAAGCTCAATCAAGTCAAATCAAACGACAGTACGTATGGCTATGAGGCGCAGCCGGAAGGGGTGCGCCTAAGACGTCCCATAAACTTTATAGGGCACTGGCTCATGAGGTCACCGTCTGCCATTACCAGCCGTGGTATTGCCATGGTGGGGCCAGATTGGCCATACGATGAGGTGACACATTTCCCGGGTTCTGTTGATATAACCGTCGGCCTGGATGGGCGCACCTTTATTGGATAGTAGAGACTTGATAAAGATTTGCTTGTACAGTCGTTATCAGGGAGAAAACCCATTGTAGTCAGGTAATGGTTTCAGTTATATAGAGAAGAAAATTTTTGAGAAAATTACTGTCAATTCCTAGACAGCGTTAAATCTAGATACAATAATCAAATCACGAAAATATTAGTGGAAAAAAAGAAAGTTTGGTTAAGATCTCTAGGAGCTATTTTGGCACAGTTTTTTGGCAATATAATGTAGCCTAACCGCAGTTTTGAATACGGAAAAAAATCAAGGCACAATAAAATTGTTGATCCATTCTCCATCTTCTTAATTAGTCTTGTTAGTTAAATATTCGCCAAGCTTAGATCTCCATCTTATCTTAATTCCTGTTGATTACATTTTGACTGAATAGCAGGAATAGGTAGGTATAAGTAATTAATGTGAACTTACCACAATGGGACCATCTCTCCCTGAACTGGAAAGAGTGGCTCCAAACCACTGGTTGGACTTCTGGTCGATCTGTCGATATGATCCGTCTATATTGTTTTCTGTAACAAGGAAAAAGGAAAATTAGTAATAAATACTAAATGGATGAGAGATCTACAGTTTTGGTCGACATGATTTTGTTCCTACCTCAAGATTGAGACCAATATTAAGTATGGAATTGACAGGCCATATTGTGCTGAAATTACATTTTTCATATGAACTCAAACTAGTTGTCAGTCTCAAGTGCTGTTTATCAATACGGGCCGTAGTCATAAAGAGTTCTCCTTTTTGTATTAAATCACTTTTGTTTTGATTTTCTTTATTTAGTATATTTTTTACTACTTCAACCATGATACAAATCTTCTATGTCGTGTGTTGTGTGGGCTTCCGGATCCTTAAAGAGCTTTTACGTACAAAAGTCAACATTGCTTGCAAAATATGAAGACATTATAAAGGACATCCCATCAGCCTTTATCGCTTTTATCGATCACTTATCATATTATAACAGTATCTTTACTGCCACCAAATACGGGTGGAAATGGTCAGAAATCAATATGGCGACGTGCAGTACGACGCGGTTCTTAATGAACGTGAGGGGAGACGCTGCGAACTGTCAAATCAATGTAAATCTCAAAATGGCGGCGTTAGTGCCTTTTTTCGCGTATACGTATATAATCACGAATGAATCCTTAATGAGGTAGGCAGAGTGTAAACAACCTAAACAACGGTCGTTCTGCCACGTCTGACATAGTTTTGAGGGTTATTTTAAGATACATTTGCAGGTATATTGCTATAGTGACAGGTTGTCAGCTCATCACCTAAATAACAATATAAACCCTCGAATCCCATGTTTTTACAGCATGCCCGGGAGCATATGCAGCTGGCGCATTATATGTATTTCTCTCGCTCCCAGGCCAGCTCGGAAGAAAGAAGCCCTTTTTCGCCATGTTCAGTAAAAGCGTGGTCGTACTGCAAGAGAAATGTTCGATAATAACTTAATTCTGAAGGTAAGGTCGTTCGTCTTGTGTGTCGTGTTGTAACACTAAAATGATGGACGGGCTTTAGGCCAAGTTTGGGAGTTGGTTTCCATTGTATTCTAGGAATCAGGTCAGGTAAATTTTCATTGGAATAAATGGTGAACAGACGGACACGCTAGCGCCAAAAGCTCCAGAGCAAGAAAACGTGGGCGTGAGCCCCAAACGGGAGACAACGGAGTTGTTGTTTCTTCGCACGGAAATTATCAGTGTTTCTCTACTATATTATGCATGTGTTATACATGTAAACCTTCTTCTTGAATCACTCTATTCATTAAAAACCGCATCAAAATCCGTTGCGTAGTTTTAAAGATTTATGCATACATGGGGATATAGGTACAGAGAAAGCGACTTTGTTTTATACTATGTAGTGATAGTGATGATATCGTTGGCTTATTACCCTGACGGTTCGATAAGTGATAGTCGGGCAGATGATATAGATAGAAAGTCCCGGTTTATTTTGGTCGTATAGCTGTCGGTCATAATTAGAGTTTCAAGTACAGTAAGTAAATGTTGCGCAAACACTTGGGCCTACGAATAAACTTGGGCACTCAAATAAGTTCTAGCTTTAACTGGCGTGGGATTGACGTCAAACAGACTGGCTGATGGCGGTTGTCAACGAAAATCGTTGGACGTTCTTATGGTTGCCGTAGACACTAGTACAATGGAAATGAACTACAGGGCGTTCCAAAACTCCCATGATAAACGCGGAGCCGTCAAGCCAATTCCCGGGCAGAACTCAATTCCGAACGATAATTAATATTTAAGTGAAAGCCGCCATTATTTTTAATTATTCCGTTTTAATAATGATGGGTTTCGGTCAAACGGGATACCCCAACGATTGTTTTTGAAGGCATTTATTAATTTCTTGAGATGAAAGGTTGAAAGAGTTATCTTCTGATCTGACTTTTTAACGGGAACGAAAAGTTGAACGAATTGAACAAAATCAAATAATATTGCAATTTAGGCGATGGGCTGACAACCTGTCACTACAGCAATATACATACAAATCTATCTTAAATAACGCTCAAATCTTTGTCAGACGTGGCGAAACGACCTTTGTTAAGGTCGTTTACGCTCTGCCTACCCTATTGAGAATAAAGGCGTGACAATATGTTTGTATGTAAATAATAAATAATGCAGTACCAAAGAAAAAAAATGGAGATAGAAATGGTCAGAATAGAAACGAATAAGCACACCCGTTTCTACGTGCATGATATCAGTACATAGTATAAAACAAACTCGCTTTCTCTGTCCCTATATCCCTATGTATGCATAAATTTTTAAAACTACGCAACGGATTTTGATGCGGATTCTTTTAATGGATAGAGTGATTCAAGGGGAAGGTTTATATTGTATAATACATGCATAATATAGGAAAGAAACACTGATAATTTCCGTGCGAAGCCGGGGCGGGTCGCTAGTTGATTTATAAAAAAATATATAAACTCAAAACGAAGGTATGCCTGTCAGGCTTCTCCTAAATAAATGTTATCGTTGTGACGTCACACGGTAACGACAACACACGTTAATGAGTTAATGACCAGACCCCTCTAGGGGGGGTCTAATCAGAGGGGTTAGGCTTTTACCCAGATTGAGTAGAGTACAGTCGTGAACAAAACAGTCACGGTAAGAAAAACACATACATACATACATACATATATTCACGCCTGTATCCCTAATGGGGTAGGCAGAGCGTAAACGACCTAAACAAAGGTGTCCCGCCACGTCTGACAAAGTTTTGAGGGTTATTTAAAATATAATTCTAGGTAAATTGCTGTAGCGACAGGTTGTCAGCCCATCGCCTAAATTACAATATACTGAAACCCTCGGATCCCTTAGCTGGATTTTACAGCACGCCCGGGAGGAAATGCAGCTGGCACATTCTATGTTTTTCTCTCGCTCCCAGACCAGCATGGAAGTAAGAAAAACACCTAAGCCATCTTCTGGAAGTGAAACAAAACCGTTACAAACACTCCGCAACTCCGCACGTAATTGACATGATTCAAAAATTGACTCAAATATTTTCACGTTACTGAAAAATGTTCAATTAATGCTTATTTTCTTTTTAAAAATAAATTCAGCGACTTTGATTTGATTTTTCAACCTATTGTTTCTGTGTACCTACCTAACCCTACATTTTAAAATATCTTATAGGGCGTTATATGAATCTACGTACACTGTTGCTTACTACCGCATCGCGACGTGTGAATAAAGAAGACGTAAAAAAGAAGAACTTCTTTTCTTTTTTTCTTATTTTGACCACTTTTCCTCGCGACGCTACCTTCAATGACAAGTCGCTCTCATTAGGCTACCGCGTATCATATACGACGCTTGTTTTGTTTTTTTTTTATTATTATTTCTTGTTTTATTTCTACCGACACATCACGGTGGACTGAGTTATGGACGACATAATGCGCTTGCGCTTTGCTTTACAAATTGTACGGACATTTGTTTTTTATGCTTTTGAGCGCAGGGTGTTAAAAAATATGATAATTACATACATACATATAATCACGCCTTTATCCCTAATGGGGTAGGCAGAGCGTTAACGACCGAAACAAAGGTCGATCCGCCACGTCTGACAAAGTTTTGAGGGTTATTTAAGATAGATTAGTAGATATATTGCTGTAGTGACAGGTTGTCAGCCCATCGACTAAATTCCAATATACTGAAACCCTCGAATCCCTTAGCTGATTTTTACAGCGTGCTCGGGAGGAAGTGCAGCTGGCACATTCTATGTTTTTCTCTCGCTCCCAGGCCAGCATGGAAGCAATTAATTATATAAATAAATTATGATGTTTAAAAATATCATTTATAATTTAAGCCTATCCCTTTAGTTTTAATTTTTTATTTTATTAACTTATTATAAATACCGTATTGTATACTCATACCAATAATAAAAAGACTTTTCATAACAGGAAACAGGAAAGTAAAACTGTCTTTGTTGGTTTAGCATATTACTTGTTCTTTAAATTTACTTTGAATTTACAGCAATAAAATTGTTTTAAACTGAAAAACATTTAAAAAGAAAAAAGAGCGTCTGCTATCAAAATCTACAATACAACACTAAATACTTTATTGCGCAAAGTAACACAAATACATCCAACAGAAAAGTAAGGAACAAAACAGTACAATATAGGCGGCCTTATTGCTAAAGCAGCAATTTCTACCAGGCAACCGTTGGGTATATGGATAGTACATAGCAGAAAGCGGGCTCTACCAATCTACGTACAGGAATCTACGTATTTTTTTTCTTGACTATCTATATATATATATGTTATTAACTAAGGACCATCCTGTATATAAGGCACTATATGGCCATACCATAGGACCATACATCATTCTAGTCAACTCTTCCATCTCGACATGACTCACTTCTTTTTAGCGAATGGATTCTCGAGTCGAATGACCCGATGAGCCCTGGTGTCAGAGTTTTCAAACCGCCTAGTAGCACAGCTAATAAGCCTCTGACATGGTTTGAGTAACGACCACTATCAAAGACAGCGACCGGGACCGACGGCTTAACGTGCCCTCCGAAGCACGGAATCTTTTTTTTTTCGTACAATCATGTGATTTAGCCTGCAATGTCCTAATCAAACTGGGATAACCTCGCAAAGTGATAAATTGAATACCAGCTTTGTGTTCCACCCCTAGGAATCGAACCCAGGACCTCCGGATCGTAAGCCCATGGCTCTAACCACTAGACCACGTAAGTAGTTACTCACTGAACTAGTATTTTCTTGTAACTATTATTGTAACCTGTTACTAGAATGCAACGTATTCGAAGACTCGCATGCTTTCTAGCGACACGACATAAATACATATTCTTATCATATTTCATGGTTAGGAATGCAAACATGATGTTACAATCTCGCTACAATAGACAATTTGTTTATTTTAGGAATTCGTTTATCGAAATTCAATTCCATAGCTGAGTATTATTTATTTATTTGGATGTTGAATTGAACAAATCTGAATTCAAATAAGAATTGTTTAAATGTTAAAAAAATAACAAACAAAAAGGTAACCGAGTTTCACTATCTTTTAAAGAAAAGATTCAGCAAATTATAAAATTACTATCGACCCGCCCCGGCTTCGCACGGAAATTATCAGTGTTTCTCTACTATATTATGCATGTAATAAATATATAAACCTTCCTCTTAAATCACTCTATCCATTCAAACAAAACGCACTAAAATCCGATGCGTGGTTTTAAAGATTTATGCATACATAGGGATATAGGGACAGAGAAAGCGACTTTGTTTTATACTATGTAGTGATTTTTGTTAACAAGTAGATGCAGGCATATATCCAAGTTTAATATATTTTTAGTATGTCCTTTAAACCAAAATATTGATCAGTTACACGGTTGACCGATTTAGTAAGTCTTTCATCACCCTTCCCCAAATACCAACTAAATAAAGAAATGCCAATCACCGCAGGCGGGAAAATTTTAAAGTTCACTCCTGCAATACATCTTTACGTATCCTTAAAGGGCATCAGCAAAATCTGCCGTAAATTTTTATTCGTCCATAATTTCTGAACGTCCAAAAATATTCTTCTACACCCCATAACTTTTAAGGCCATCCGCGAGTCTTCTTCCCCGCCCCGTGTTTGTTTTTTCAACTAAAGGGTGTCCGAAAACGCTTATCGATTTTCATCTTAATGGCTCACCTTATTTGTCGCTGCGCTCACCGAGATTCGAGATCCGATCTCGTGTCCAAATTATAGGCTGTGTCAAAAATTGATTGCGTTATGTGATAGCTTCGGTTTTTTCGCAAAGTGGTAATTAAAGTTCGGAGACGGTGTCGATTTCGAGATTTTACGAGAATTTGTTTTTAAAGTAAGTGTGTACGTTAAAGTGTTTAAAATTAATTAAAAAGCTTTTAAAGCAGAGTTGTTAACAAATATACGTTCCAAAATGGTGGGAAGTGAACAGGTCTCGTTAAAGTGCAAATAATATAACCGGACTGCAGTACAACCATTGAACTGATTTATAAAAACTACAAATGAAAGCAACAAAGAATCTTTAATCTTAAATCAAAACTTTAAAAAAATAAGTAAATAATAAAAAAGTTAAGGTCTATACTTTTTTTTTGGAATTTCGCAGTTTCGCTACATGAAAAGTTAAAGTTACACTCGCGTGAAATTTTAGTTTTCATGTTATATTTCCATATTTTAAAACATAAAACCTGCAAGTGTCTAAAATAAAAATCTCGTGCCTATAGGAAAGTTTTTAATTTAATATTCCGTATTTTATACATCCTGTACTACAATAAATTGATCTCATCTCCCATATTAACACACTTTTTCCAGTTTGGTTAGGACATTGCAGGCTGAATAACCTGATTTTCCGAAAAGAAAAAAGCTTCCGTGCTTCGGAGGGCACGTTAAGCCGTCGGTCCCGGTCGCTGTCTTTGATAGTGGTCGTTACTCAAACCATGTCAGAGGCCGGTTTGAGAACAACGACTAGTTTTTAAACCGCCTAGTAGCACAGCAGTGATCGTTACTCAAACCGGCCTCTGACATGGTTTGAGTAACGACCACTGCTGTGCTACTAGGCGGTTTAAAAACTCTGACACCAGGGCTCATCGGGTTCAGCTCATTCGACTCGAGAATCCACTCGCTAAGAAGAAGTATTAACACATTGAATTCTGACAGGAAGTAATTGTTGAGGGCTATCAGACCATCTAACATGATCGACTGCCGAATTTGGCCAGGTGTTATCAGTACGTCCGATAAATTGATGGTTAAGCCAAAACATTTTTTGTTCATGATTGATCAATAATTAAGTCATCTGTTGATTGGCCGGTGTTGAGGCTATCTTGTAGGGTTGATAGGTTGATTGATTGATTGAAAGGCAGGTGAGAAAACATCTGTATGTGTTTTTTTATTAATGAAATTGACTGGTCAAATCATTGACCTCTTTTAACATGTAAGTTATACAGTTTCTTCCATGCTAGACTGGGAGCGAAAGAAAAACATAGAATGTGCTAGCTGCATTTCCTCCTGGGCATGCTGTAACAACCAGCTAAGGGATCCGAGAGTTTCAGTATATTGCAATTTACGCGATGGGCTGACAACCTGTCACTACAGCAATATACCTAAAAATCTATCTTAAATAACCCTCAAAACTTTATCACACGTGGCGGAATGACCTTTTTTAGGTCTTTTACGCTCTGCCTACCCCTTTAGGGATAAAAGCGTGATTATAAGTATGTATGTAACTTCTACAGTGGTCGATGAAAATAAACCGGTCCTATAATTGTCTCCTGTGTTCTGGTAACGGACTAAGGCTCGTATTTATGAAGCGATATCAAACTTGAGAGCAATATTAAGTATGGATTTGACAGGACTCTGTGTACTGAAATGACATTTCTGATACGAACTCAAACTCGATGTCACTCATAAGAGCTGATTACAAATACGGCCCTTAAACCTTCATTGTTATTTTGGAGCTACAAAACTCATAACCACTATATCAAACACAACAAACAAACATCAAATAAATCACTGAAAGGAACACCCTAAAATTACTTTTACTATCGGAGCATAAAGCGACACAAAGGCTCGCGATGTTACAGTCGGATGCGCATACGCAGGTATTGTCACGGGTGTGCGCCAAGCCATTACACCGACACTGCATAATGTGCCAGTGCCAAGCCTTCTATTATAGGAAACATAATTAATTTAATCCATATAATTATTCAGTTTTCATGTTGACATTATGCCCATTAATGATAGCCAAAAAGTAATAATTTCCTATTATTGGGTCATTGCATATATCATACATACATATACATACATAAAGTCACGCCTCTTTCCCGGAGGGGTAGGCAGAGATCACATCCTTCCATTTGCTACGATCCTTGCAAACTTCTTTCGCTTCATCTACATTCATCAATCTTTTCATGCACGCTCGTCGGTTTAGGGTACTCCTGACCTGACCTTTCCCTAGAACGTCCCCGATTTGATCGCGGTACGTTCGGCGCATATATCAACGCAAGAAAATTATCGTTTTTGGGTTTACACGAGTTCCAATAGGTTTAAAAATCAAACAACTTAATATGGACAATGGCAAAAGCTAAAAATTCAATTAAAATCCGTCAAAATGTGATCAAAATACAGTTTCTTTACAAAGAGTAACATAACACTTGTGCAAATAAGTAATAGAACACTTTACATACTAAAGTATGCAGGACACTATTTTCAAATGGAAAACAAGGACGCAACAAGAAAGTTATCATTTAACTACTTATCTGTTACCTACCTATATATCTAATTTAAACTGAGTACTATTTCCGCTTCGTAGAACATATTTATATCCGATATAAATCACTATTATTATTATAGTTATTACAAACTACACCTTTCTAACATAATACTCATGTACTTAAAAATAGATCATCTTTTACCGAAGCGAGGGTTATTTTTAAAAGTTACTAATTTGTTACAAAGAAAAATAGAAAAGGGTGTATTTTACAGTTCATTTAACAACGATTCTTTAATTACTGTGATTTATTAAGCATTTAATCATAAGGCAGATGTGTTTTAAAAATACACGACAAATGATTAATTACTGGAAGGGTGAAAAGTAATTGTGGTTAGTAATCATTTTAATTAATATAAAGTAATATTTATGAGATATGCATCCGGTTTCCTGGTAGTAAAATATTCTATGTCAATGTTTATTGACAATCAATGTAAATTACTGCAAAACATAAATCAGTTATTAAATTAAGTACTTATGTATGTTCCTTGCAAATAATTTTCTATTTCTCAAAATCTTTATGAAATCTTTATCCTATTTTCTAATAGACAGTCGGTCAACAGCTGGTTATTGCAAGTGACTAACTAAAATGCTAAAAATATTTTCAGTTTTAATACTTTTGGCACCATCTTCTAAAACCGGTATTCCAGCTACATGTAAGTAGGTTCCAATAAAAATGCTTTTCCAATAACAATATCTTTAGTTCCTCAATAAATCAATAGCCAAGCGGATCCGGCATCATTCGTGTAGCCACGATAATAAGTACATTATACTCGTACAATACACTCAACAACATTTTTAACGTTCAGCTAATTGGACAAGACAATGCTCTGTGTTTAAGGTACAGTGGGCTGCAGAAGTTTGCATAAGTAGTTTAAAAATTTTGAGAGTTGGTGACTGACTCTAGGGTTTAACGGGTCGATTAAGTCGAAACCCACACGATAAAAGAAAGCTTTATATAATTACATTTTAACATAATTCTTTTAGGATCAATATACGAGGTGAAGGGAGAGCGTCCCGCAAACTGATAGGCGTTGCTCAGTCAACGACATTAAACAACTTCCACCAGAAAATTCTTTCAAGATGTGAAATAATTTTCCATACAAATTGTCTGATCGAGGTGGACATTTTGTACGGAAAAGCCATTTTTTATATTCACTTCCTGAAAGAATTTCTTGGTGGCAGTTGTTCAGTGTCGTTAACTGATCAACCCCTATCAGTTTGCGGGACGCTGTCCTATACACCCCTTATATATGACGTCCTAGAAAAATCTGTCTCAATATGGATCTATTTAACCAGTAACGAATATCTTATTTTTCATAAAACCCACTGCATTAATCTCACATCATATGATAAAATATAAACATCTTCGGTATATTGTACAATCTGCATAAACAAACAGTCAATTTCTCGAAACTGTGTTGTAGCGAGTGTCAGTTTTATTGGTGGAACAATGTTGTCTTGTGGCACTGTTTTACGAACTGATGATGAAATAATTTACTCGTACCTTCTTACTTTCTACTTAGTAAGCAAAGACGAGAATTGATGTCATATAATGATAAATTGTGTTTTGCACTTGACGAATTCTGAGAATGATTGTTTATTCAAACATAAATAGAACAACAAAATGACAAAACAGGCACTGTTTTTGACAACTTTTATTTAAAAGTTATAATGGACCTACACCTACAAAACAGATTTATTTCTTCTATGCTGGACTGGGAAAAACATAGAATGTTCCAGCTGCCCTTCCTCCCGGGCATGCTATAGAAGTCAGCAAATGGGATTTGAGGGTTGCAGTGTATTGTAATTTAGGCGATGTTCTGACAACCTGTCACTACAGCAATACAAATTATGACAATCTAAAATTTGCCCTCAATTTTTGTCAGGACGGGGCGTTTTACGCTCTGCCTACCCCGTAAGGGATAACGGCGTGATTTTATGTATGTACGTACAAAACAGAAAAAGGTAGAACTTAACTAACATTTTAATTAATCACATGACATCCTAAATCTTTTGTCTCTCTATCAAAATCAAAACAATATTATCAACAACTACCTCCATACATTCATTCATAAATAATAATCGAGCGTATAAACTTTCTAACTGATCATTTTCGACTTATCTCCGTTTAGCCAGCCATACAGCCATCATTCATCATACAAATTTTCCCATGGCCACCATGACCGAAAGTAATAAAAATATGATAAATCGTCATGTCCGGCTAACTGTACTACTAAATACTACCTGATACTATTGACCACACCTGGGTATGTATAAGATTTGCATAGATACTATCATTTCGGCGAATGGCAAAGGTAAAGTTTGGCTAGAACTTGTTCGACTCAGACGCATAGAAGTTTGAGTTAAAATAGGTATAGTGGCTATGTAGAATTGGAAACGATCATTGAAACCAGCTTTTATTAAACCTTTGACACACTGCCTCTCCCGTAATAGATATGAGCGAGATTCCACATTTATGAAGCAGGTACTACTACTCACATAGATGGGTATAATACATACATACATACATACAATCACGCCTTTATCCCTAATGGGGTAGGCAGACCGTAAACTACCTAAACAAAGTCCGTTCCGCCACGAAATACAAGACTTGAACGTTTTAACCTAGATTATATGGTAAATATTTGATAAAACTGCCTAATAGATGCTAATAGGTATAAAGTAAACAAATAAACCCCTCAAGACTTAACTCTAGCTACCGTAGAAGATTTTTGCTGTGCGACTTAGTATTACATACATATAATCACGTTTTTATCCCTAATGGGGTAGGCAAAACGTAACCGACCTAAGCCAAGGTCGTTCCGCCACGTCTGACAATGCTTTGAGGATTATTTAAGATAGATTTGTAGGTATATTGCTGTAGTGACAGGTTGTCAGCCCATCGCCTAAATTGCAATATACTGAAACCCTCAGATCCCTTAGCTGGTTTTTACAGCTTGCTCGGGAGGAAATGCAGATGGCACATTTTATGTTTTTCTCTCACTCCCAGTCTAGCATGGAATATTATAAATTATAGATATGGCTATTATTATACGAGTACCTATTGTTAATATTATAATATTGACAATAGGTACTCGTATCATCGTACATAAAAATAAGTAAACATAATGTCTTAGATATTTTATAAATATAAATTGACGAGTGAAGTAACTCCCTATCACGTCAGTGCAATTTAATATAAATATTATTTTCACTGTTAAAAATATATATCTAAGATCCGTGATAATAATACAGTCAACTAACAGCAACACCTGTTTTAAGTAAATCTCGCCACGGTCATATCTATAACAAGAACCCAGTTTGTTGGTTTGTCCATCAAAAAAGAAGTAGAGAATAAAATTGGTGGTTTAAGTTGTACGGTAGAGTTCCCTTTGTAAACAAAAATACAAGACTTGAACGTTTTAACCTAGATTATGTGGTAAATATTTGATAAAACTACCTAATAGATGCTAATAGGTACAAAATAAACAAATAAACCTCTCAAGACTTAACCCTAGCTGCCTATTTCTGTACCGTAGAAGATTTTTGCTGTGCGACTTAATATCACATACATAGAATCACGCTTTTATCCCTAATGGGATAGGCATAACTAATTTTACGGTGCCTATTGGCTACAGTAAGACGCGGATGATTCGCAAAGACATTGTTTAAAAATTACTGACTTCGACTGCTAGAATATTCAGCCAAACGCCCTGGGTTTTTTTTTCTTATTTTACTCTTATTAGCAAGTAGAATCTCCGATACTATATTCTAGCTCTAACAAATTGTAGCTGGTACCTACCTACAATCTACATCAAATTGATAGCACGCAATCTTGTCAATAAAGTGCCAGCAATTGATTTGACCCAATGAAGGCTAAATTATGTGGGCTGTTGTGCATACTAGATATATCAAACAGAGCTAGTTTAGGCATATTGACCAGTAGTCTAACTAAAGAAGTAACTGCTAGTTAAGTAAAATATGCATCAAGAAAAAACACCTGAGCTCATTTATATAAACACAAATAGTAACTTAATTTATATCATAGCTATATAACATAAAACAAAAAAAAACCTCTTCCAATCTAACATACTGCGTCATAAATATTATGTTGGATAAAACAAACATACATAAATATAATCACGCCTTTATCCCTAATGGGGTAGGCAAAACGTAAACGACCTAAACAACGTTTGTTTCGCCACGTCTGACAAAGTTTTGAGGGTTATTTAAGATGGATTTGTACGTATATTGCTGTAGTGACAGGTTGTCAACCCATCGCCTGAATTGCAATATACTGAAACACTCTCCCTTAGCTGGTTTTGAGAGCATGCTCGAGAGAAAATGCAGCTAGCACATTCTATGTTTTTCTCTCACTCCGAGTCCAGCATGGAAGTACTCGATAAAACATAAAACTATAAAATGAGAGATATAGAGATACACTCAGTTTGTCCATTCACAACTTGCTCAATCTTCAATTCTCATTTGACATTTAAATGATGATGGCGATGCAACATTAAATAACTCAATACCTCGTAAACATGCACTCAGCACTGGATCATAATTCGAGCATCTCTCACGTAATATTGTTAACTCTTCGTCGGTTGGTTACTGATGCGCTGCTCTTTTCGAAAACAAATTTTAGCAGTTGCTTAAGTACAATATGAAAGAGGGAAAATAATAAATTCGTAACCTCATATTATATGAAAAAAATAGCATTGTGATGTGAGGGCTAAAAATCCTTAAAAATATGTAAAAAGTGAGGCGACATCATTATTGACTTAAACTCGATCCTAATTTGGACTTGTCAAGCTCTGCGTAGCTCTTAAACTACACGGCTAGATGTCGCTAACGTCGCTATGACTTTAACATAGACAAAAATTCTTCGAAAAATTCGACACGCCCACTACCGTTTCGGTAGCTTAGTGGTAGTGCGATGGACCGGCATTCCAGAGACGCAGGTTCAAGCCCTGCCCGAAACTGGGTTGGCATTTATTATTTTCTTTCTTTCATATTATATTAAATAAAATAGTATTGTGAGTGCTAAAAATCCTCAAAAATTGTTGATTAAGTGTTGAGAACTCGCACTCTTCTCTCGAAGTACTTACCTTCCTACTCGATTAATTGCAATCACTTGAAATAACATTAAAATCCACTCAATTGTGGGACTTATTCTGGACATCCCTCACACGCTATTCCTGGAGAGCACTCGAAATGGCATAAATCGAGTGATGTTGCGATATTAAAATCCACTTGATAAAAGGACTAATTCTGGACATCACTCACGGTATTCCTAAAGTGCACCGTGAGCACTCGACGGTTCACTAAGCAGGTCGAAAGCAATACAAGGCAGTGTGTTACATTAACGCGTCGTGCGTTGATATCGCATAAATCAACGGAATGCGTGCTTATTGATTGGGGTGACCATCGGCAATAATCACGAGAAATTATTTTACTTCAGGACATAACTGCGAGAAAATTACCGATCAGATTGCAGTGTACCCACGACGCACGCCCTCGGAAATAAGAGATCATTTCATTTTGACTGAAAATCAGGGGTAAATAGGAATGAAAGAAAATAATATACCTATTCGTTTCTTTTATATTATGTGAAATAGAAAAGCTCTGTGAATGCTAAAATCCTCAAAAATATGAAAATCAAGGGATTTAACCAACCAAACTGAAAACATTTCTACTTTCTAACTTATAATTGCGGTGTAAATAATGTACTTTACATTAATTATGATATCAATTTTGATAAGACGTTGTGAAAAGACATTGTGATAAGACAATAATTGTAAAGAATTTACAATTAATACTTGAAGACGATCCATTGTTAAAATCATTATCTTCTATGCAGGACTGGGGGTGAGAGAAAAACATAGAATGTGCCAGCTGCATTTCCTCCCAATCACCTGTAAAAACCAGCTTACGGATCCGAGGGTTTAAGTATATTGCTATTTAGGCGATGGGCTGACAACCTGTCACTACAGCAATATACGTACAAATATATTTTAAATAACCCTCAAAATTATATCAGACGTGGCGGAGCGACCTTTGTTTAGGTCGTTTACGCTCTGCCTACCCCATTTGGGATAAAGGCGTGATTATACGTATTATGCATGGTCACCCTAACCCTGTCGGCGCACCACACATACGTCTTCAAAGCTGGGCGCCTTCAGAAGCGCCATTTATTTCCATTTCATGCGCAAACGCAGGGTCAACGACCCCGACACATGTTGCAGCGCATCCGAACGACCGCTGAAATATTTATTGCAACTGCACTGCATAAAATGCATCAAATTTATGTTGCAGTTTTTCGGGTGCAAGTTGCATCCGACTGGAATGATGTACATGGTTTACATGTTGCATTTCAATGAGGGTAAGGATGAGGTGAAGTTGAATAACATCTCAATCGAATAACTTTTTAAACTTTGGAATAAA
This sequence comes from Scrobipalpa costella, assembly GCA_949820665.1. NCBI lineage: Eukaryota > Metazoa > Arthropoda > Insecta > Lepidoptera > Gelechiidae > Scrobipalpa > Scrobipalpa costella. The sequence goes on from OX463306.1 coordinate 2,660,190, forward strand.
AGTTGTGTATATCAAAGTAAATACTTACTTACATATAATCACGCCTTTATCCCTAATAGGGTAGGCAAATCGTAAACGACATAAAAAAGGTCATTCCGCTACGTCTGACAAAGATTTGAGGGTAAGATAGATTTGTAGGATATATACAAATCTATATAGATATTGCTTTAGTGACAGGTTGTCAGCCTCTCGCCTAAATTGCAATATACAGAAACCCTGGGATCCCTTAGCTGGTTTTTACAGTATGTTCGGAAGGAAAACCAGTTTGCACATTCTACATTTTTGTCTCGCTCCCAGGCCAAAATGGAAGAAACATACATTGAGCCAAATACGGGATCCAAAGAATGCTATGCAAACATCAAACTACATTTGTCAAAAAAAACATTATTCCGTATACATGTAGAGCTATTATTAGTATTCAAGACTGTCAGCAGGATTTCTTTACAGGAAGTCTGATCCAGGTGGTTATTTTGTATGAAAAGGTCAATTTTTATTTTCATCTCCTGAAAGAATTTTCTGGTGCAAGTTGTTCAGTTTAGTTGACTGAGCAACTAACTTTTCCTTACTAATTCTTAGCTAGCGCTGTCCCTTTCTTAACTTTGACTTAAGAACAGGATAGCAAATAAACACATGACTTTGACATTCCTAATCTGACGTAAGATGCTTAAAATAAGAACTGAATATAGAGCATGTTTCCTTATTTTACGTCAATTGAGCAGTCTTAAGTCAGATTAGGAATTTTAAAGTCATGTGTTCATTTGCTATCCTGTTCTTATGTCAAAGTTAAGAAAGTGACAGCATTAGCTAAGTATTAGAATTAAGATAATGTCGCGAGAATCGACGACACTGCCCTTAAACCCTGTTTATTAATTCACTATTTTTATTCCCATCTAATATCGGCAATGTTAATATCAACACACAATCTAACATCAAGTGACTCTACAATGTCAAAAGTGATATTAAAATATATGAACTAGCTTCCTAAAAACCACTCAATACAATATCACCCAATCAATCTCTGGTCCATTGGTTCACCAGTGCCTACTCCAATTGGCTAAATTGGTTAGCCGACCACTTGTCGCTAATTGGTGGACAAGTACCCTAAGGTACACTTAATTGGCTGATCGATTGGGGTCCTCTAAAAAATTGGGCAGTTTTTGGGGGGTTTGAAGATGAATCAATTATTAGTTTGTATGGTACGCTTCATGCATGCTGGACTTGGGAGCGAGAGAAAAACATAGAATGTGCCAGCTGCATTTCCTCTCGGGCATGCTGTAAAAACCAGCTAAGGGATCGGAGGGTTTCAGTATATTGCAATTTAGGCGATGGGCTGACAACCTGTCACTATAGCAATATACCTACAAATCTATCTTTGTCAGACGTGCCGGAACGACCTTTGTTTAAGTTGTTTACGCTCTGCCTACCCCATTAGGAATGAAGGCGTGATTACATGTCTGTATGTATGTTTGCTCCTTAAACGATCACAAGAAAATAGATCATTCCTACGGGAAAGTCGCCGGAGTAACCGCATAGCAGAAAGCTACACAAAGTCAAGAAATATCTACACAAAACTTGATATTGTTATTATAATATTTGCTCTTCACTCTGCAAGCCAAACCTAGCAACTCACGGAAACACGTTTTGCCGAAACTAGTATTTAGACAAGTGATAATTTGTTCAAAACCGGTGTGGTTATGTCATTAGTTATATTTGCAATTCTTGGAGGAGGTTTTACGATGGTCGTTTAGAGGACATTCACGTCATTCGTATTACTACAAATAATTTTATACGTTTTAGAATCATGTAGTAATATTATGATGGCTTATTTAGAGAATAAAAACCGCAATGACTCTAGGGTTCGTATTTATAAACCGATCTCAAGATTGAGAGCAATATTAAGTATGGATTTGACAGGTCCCTGTCTTTGATAGTGGTCGTTACACAAAACCACGTCAGAGGCCTGATAGTTGTGCTACTAGGCGGTTTAAAAACTCTGACACCAGGGTTCATCGGGTCCATAGACTCGATACCCACTCGACAGAAGAAGAAGAAGGCCATATTGTACGGAAATTACATTTCAGATACGAACTCAAACTAGCTGTCAATCTCAAGTGTAGTTTACCAATACGGGCCTAGATATTCAGGGGTGTAAGGGACAGTGTGCCGCAAACTACAATACAAATACAATACGAAAGTTTTTATTTTTCTGATAGAGGTTGCTCAGTTAACAATACTGAACAAATGCCACCAAGAAATCCTTTCAGGAAGTGAAAATAAAATTTGGCTTATCCATACAAAATGTTCACCTCGATCAGACAATTTGTTTGGAAAAGCAATTTTCTTTTTCACGTTCTGAAAGAATTTCCTGGTAGAAGTTGTTTAGTGTCGTTGACTGAGCAACCCCTATCAGTTTTCGGGACGCTGTCCCTTACGCTCCGTATTGCTACGAAATAGGTCTATTGTCTAGTCTCGGGCCTAGCTAGAGTATTCCCATTCTATTTCTTTTTCCCAGAATCCAAACCAATCAAAGTAACGTACACCCAATTACTCCACTGTGTTCCATTTCAAACGGTTCCTCGGTTCTCAGATTCTCGATTTCCTGCTACTCTTGGCTGCAGGATGCGAGGTCTTCCTTTACGGAGGTGCAATATGACACCGCTTCCGTTATATCGCGTGACGATTGTGACTTGAAGCTGGCTTTGGCTACTGACTGTACTGGGGGATTGTGGCAATTTTCCGAAGTAGAAAGGTTAGAAAAAGACATACATCTCCTTCATCTCTAATAGGGTAGGCAGAACCTAAAAAAAAAGGTCGTTCCGCCACGTCTGACAAAGTTTTGAGGGTTATTTAAGATAGATTTGTAGGTATAGCGACAGGTTGTCAGCCCATCGCCTAAATTAGAAAATACTGAACTTCTCGGATCCCTTAGCTGGTGTTTACAGCAAGTTTTTACTTTTAGGAAAGATTACCAATTAATACTAATGAAGACTAAGTATTTAAATAAAGAATTAACTTTTAGTTATTAACTTCATCAGCGTGTCTTATAAATCATCTCTTCTGTGTAGTTTTTTAATTAATTACCCAAACAGAAACTATTTTTTTTCTTCATTAACCTCCAAACTTTTCACTTTCACCAACTTTCCTTTAACCATCTAAACAAAAGCGTACACGCAAACCAGTCGGCGACATTTCGGCCGGATAAGTCCCATTCACAAAACTGTATGTTGCCCACGCGCAGCTTTAGACACGACTTGTCCCCGCAGTTTCGTCATAGCTCATAGTAACACCTACTTCATGTGGGAATCGAATGTCGTAGTATTAATATGGTCATGTAGGCTTTCAAGTAATGGTAAGAGGCTTTTCGTGCTGTATGATATTGGATATTTCCGACTTAAGGGACTGCTATAGTAGTGAAATCCCATACAAATGTAGTTTCGCTTTTATTCCTAAACAGAAAAAGAAAACTTAACCAAACTTCTTACACATGACCAAATGCATCATAGCTATGTTTCTAACAGGTTTAGTTTGAAAATATTAAGCATAAACAAAATAAGACGGAAAATACGATTTGGTATGAAATAACCTAAAATTAAATTTGCTTTATAATTTTGTACTTGGTTAATATTTTTAAACCAAACCTTTTGAAGCATTTGGTCATCTGCACGAAGTTTGGTTAAATTTGGTTTTACTGTTTAAGAATAAAAGCGAAACTACGTTTGTATGGGATTTCACTATTCCGACAGACCCTTAAGATTAGTCTGAAGATAGTAGGATAAAAATGCAGGTAGTTATTTTTAAATAGAAAAAAAGTGAGATGTTCAGTTTAATCTAGAGACAAGTTCTAGAGAAAAAAAGTCAAGCTAATGTAAAGTTTATTATTCTTTTAAAATTGTGTAGTGAATAAGGCCCGTATTGATAAACTGCTCTTGAGACTAACAGCTACTTTGAGTTCGTATCAGAAATGTCATTTCAATACAATATGACCTGTCAAATCCAAACTTAATATTGCTCTCAATCTTGAGATCGCTTTATAAATACCAAATCCAACTCTTAAAAAAAAAATCCTATCAAACAAACCTTACAATTGCAAACCAAATACCTAAAATAAAATATTAACGGTCGAAAGGTACACGATAATACAAAAAAACAACGGAAATTTTAAATGTATTTTTCGTGCCAAAATGTAATATCATATCATCCAATGAATACGTTAAAAGTTACTATCATCAAACAAAATTTCAATGTGAATGCCTCCAAAAACCACAAAACCTTAAACAACATAATCCAAACTTATCGTAAAGTCGGATAAACACAGAAATTGGCCCAATCAACATAAACAAAACCGGCACAAGTTGTCGCATTATCAAACTAACCGGGAATCGAACTGACTACCTACGCGCGACCGTGGCACCTTGCGCCTACGCCGCCGAATATCGAACCCACATCATTGAATTAAGTAACTACTGGGATCGTACGTAAACATAGTTCTGAATTAAGTTAATCAAGACTGGTTTGGTTTGCATGTTTTTAAGGTGCATAGTAAATATTTTGAATTGTCTGAAAGTTTTGGCTGTTTTTACATAGATTCATACATACATACACACATAAATCTCTTACGGGGTAGGCAGAGCGTTTAACGCCTCGTAAAAGGCGCTTTCGCCACGTCTGACAAAAATTGAGGGCAATTTTACGTAGATTCACATGATAGATAATGAATGATTGCCATATTTTCGTTTTAAAGAGATAGTCAAATATTGCGTCCATGTGATTTGACTCAAAGATCTTTTATAGCATAATAAATACTATCCACACTTAATACTTAGTTTAGAGTTTACCGTGGAAACGAGCTTCCTTCGATTCTAGGTCCTAGGTAATCCTAGGAGTGACATTCACGTGTATGTGTATGTATGTGTGACTCGACATGTCATCATCTCCATAGCCTTATCCCGTATCTCACGGGGTTGGCTTCCTAATCTAGGTGATTGAACGAGGGTACTGGTGTTTACACAGAGCGACTGCCATCTGACCTCCGCAACCCATAAGGGAAACCAGACCCAATCCTAGATTAGGTCAGAGTTTTCAAGCCGCCAATGCTTAGCACTGGCCTCTGATATGGCTTAACGACTAATATCTACGGTATTAAACGATATTAACCGGGACCAACGGCTTAACGTGCCTTCCGAAGCACGGAAAAAGCGCCGACTGTGTGACTCGACATGTACTGATCATATTAAAATGGTTAAAAGGGGCTGGTTTTCCCTCGTATCCAACAACTCGTAAAGCTATCGTTTTCCCATCAAAACGATTTGGAAACCATTCCATTGTCAAACTCAGATCTCTACAGCCTTAAAAGTGCGGTATTCTTTTCCGATGCGCGTGGGCAATGCGCTCTGTATTTGGCGCGCAGATGGTCGCCGATAGCGCACGGATTTGTCCACAGCTCATGTGCGCTTGCGCATATTACCACAGCCTTTGTTAATGAAGAAGGTATGTGATGAATAATTATGAGACCCTGCTAGAGAATGTTAGGGATTGCGAATCAGAAATTAACTGAACTGCGAAATATACTCGTACCTATTGACCAGCAACTTTTTGATGTCCCTCCCATTCTAGTCTTTGTCAAGCCGAAATTTACAACTTTACAGAAAATTAATTTGACAAGTAGATATGACCATTTTGATCGGAAAAACGCGCCCACCTGACGGATATCTCTTCTGTCGTTAAAAATCATGTCACAACTGCCTCCGTGGCTAGTGCTATGGACTCCCGATCCGGAAGTCCTGGGTTCAATTCCCAGGGGGGAAACACAAAGTTGATGTTTGAGAATTTATCACTTTGTGAATTTTTCCCCATTTTAGTTAGGACATTGCAGGCTGAATCAACTGATTGTCCGAAAAGAAAAAGATTTCGTGCTTCGGAGGGCACGTTGAGCCGTCGGTCCCGGGCGCTGTCTTTGATAGTGGTCGTTACTCAAAACCATGTCAGAGGCCTGATAGTTGTGCTACTAGGCGGTTTTAAAACTCTGACACCAGGGTTCATCGGGTCGATAGACTCGATACCCACTCGACAGAAGAAAGAAGAATATCACAGAAAAACTGCAATTATATCGATCACAGTAGAGAAAATGGGCCAGTGATGGGATGCATCTCTAAGTTCCCTCGATAGTGTCTAAGTTCTCGATAAGAGTGTTGACAGAAGTTGCCGTCGATTGCCGCAACAATGCCGCTTGTGAAATACCACACCGGGGATGATAAGATGACGATAGAGTTGGGATGGTGCTCATTACTATCATATTATCGATGTTTTAAAAGATTTTTGGTATGTATTTTTGTTTAATTAAAAAAGTGTGTTATGACTTGGTGAACATCAAGGTTTCCGTAACGTTTCCGAACGAGATTTAACAATCTGTCGCATTTCATTTGTACAATCAAAAAAATCATACAAAAGCATGTTGCGTTGCGACTAATCAAAAGCGGTATTAATAGAAATTTGTTTTTGAAATTGGGTGACAAGTGTATCGTAATATTTTTGGAGACTATATAAAAATATACCTGTGTACTATCTTCTTTACCATTCGCTTATATTTTTTGGTAATATTAGCCGTAGCAGTGCAGATATTTTGACTCTTATCTTTATCTTATTCTTTCTCATCGACAACAGCAGCAGGTTGTTTCCACTACCCCATCCCTATTTTATTTGCATGCCCTATCTTATCTGCCTGAACCCCGTTATCTAGTAGAATTGAATGCGTCTTCCTAGAGAGATGAACCCGCGACCTGCGCCTGCGCTTATTGGGCAATTAAACGATAATTGTTGAATCATACTTCCGAGATTTTGAAGAGAAATTGGAAGAAAATCTTATCTGACGGTGTGTACATATACTTGGATGATATCTTAATGTTATGAATGTTAAAAAGCAGATATAAGATGGGGAATTAAACTTTAATTGTTAAAATATACTTATGAGATTTGAAGAGAAATTGGAAAAGTCTCAGACTATCATGAAAGTGTACTTGGATGATATCTTTATCTAGTGAATGGTGAAATTAAAGCTGATAAAAGATAAGGTTTGCCCTTTTCATCCAAATTCAATTAAATTCAGTAGGTAGAAAGTGGAATAATGCTATAGATAGTAAGTTTAAGGTATATTCTACCAGTAGCGCAGGTTGATTTCAAGATATGCGACCATCGCCCGTAATGCCTTAGAATATCGTTCAAATTAGCGCGCGCTACGACGTGGCGGTTACGTCCGTGGCCGCGTCAAAAATGTGGAAAAAACGCAGAAAAAACCTAATTCCATAAAAACTAGGAGTCATATTTTAAAAAGCTAGGTTGCGATTTAAGATAATTATAATACGGATAGTTTCCCGAAGGAACCGTGAAAGCGCTCCTAATAGCTTAGAAGGAATATTAAATTTACTGATAAAAACAGCTTTACTTCCAGATTTCTTTTTGCATACTTATTTATGAACTAGAATATTTTTAAATGTTGCAATTGCAGTTCATGAATTAATTTCTTAGATGTATATTTTTATAAAATTTTCCAATTATTTGTTTACGAGAAATAAGCTCTTAAAAACAACCATTTGCCGGAAGGAATCATCTTAATTTAAAGTTTGTGCATTTAGAATATTACTTAGTACTTCAGCAGAAACTTCAAGTCAAGATATTATAGTCTCATCCAAATACCTTTGGCTTTTAAGCCATGTGTTTTGTTTTGGCGATTTTGCCAGCGAACACTATTAGTTTAGTACTAAACATGCGATAGAAATAAAATACGTCTCTCAGAGCAATATTCAAGAGAATCTGAAACATACTGTCATGCACGATTGGCAAATCGTGCTGTTTATTTACAAAATCCGACGTTTTCTAGCAAAGTATTAGTTCAGCAAGCCGTGACTTAAGCCTCAAGATATTTATGTTCATGCATACTAATACCTTGTTCAAGTAAAGTAGCTTAGTCGAGTTTGCTTAGTGAAGGCAGATTGAAATGTATATCAGTTTCGCTTAAGTATCAGTTCGTGCATAGATTTTGAGTTATATTATTACTAGTTTCTTGAGTTGTCACATTTATCATCAAGTAGGTCTAGGCTTCTATTGTAATAAACATGAGAGATATATTTTAAGATTACAGAATTAAAGTCACCACAAAATCAAGAAAGAATGCATTAAATCAAGGTAATCAATTGTAGATAAGACCTACAGTAAACTTTAGGCTCTTTTTTAAAGCACAAACTAAGTAATTACACTTTGTGTTGTTATTTCTTGATAGGACTCCATAGTTTACTATTAAAAAACACTTTTTACACTACTTCCACTATACTTTAATAAATAATATATATTGGAACTAGTGTAAAAAGTGTTTTTTTAATAGTAACTAAGTAATAAACAGCCATAAAAATAAACGTTATCAACGTCTCCTTATTGACAATCCCTAGCTAGTTTACACCACTTTACATACTAACACTATGCCTACTGTCTGCCCGGTAGCAGTTTATCAGTAGTGCCGGGATATTCGACGCACGCGCAGGTGCATTGTATGCGGGTGCGCAGCCGGTAGCACCTCCACCTTTGCATTTTATGCCATCCTGGTCATACTGAGTAGGTTCCTGACTTTATTGTGTAAAGTGGAACGAAATTTAGATTACTATGAAAAGCCTTCTAAATTTATGTTTGTAATCTTGTTTCAAATGCATTAACCGTTATATCAGTTGCACATTCATGGATAAAATCACGCTCTTAAAACTAACTAGGTAGGCCGTGTCGCCTATACAATTCATTTTTAGATTGAGGGACAGACATCTAAAGAGAATTCGTACTACGAAAGGCGTGTTGTTCATTAAAGGACCAAATGTATTTAAATCAAGCAAGACTAGTACTTTATAGATTTTAATAAGCAATTTATATTAAGATTGTCGTCATTAATGTTTACGCCTGCACATAGCAAGTTTCATTATCATTAACACTCTTATGTGAAGATGAAACGCAAAAGGTTAGCGACAGGTCATATAGTCTCTAGGTTAAGGTCAAGGCCATAACCTTCGGATGGAAAATTGCATGAGTTGAGTAGGTGTGGTGGTTTGTTATTTGAATGTCTATTTTATTACTTATTTAACAGTTTATTGCACACATCATCGTTCAGAGGACACAAAAAAAAACAATAGCACAACGGGTACAGCTTATCACTAAAAATAAATCTCTTACAGCTGACGTACGGTAGTGAGAAAGCATAAAGGAGGCAGATAAGTCGTATACGGTTTAAAATATAGGTAAAATTAAATTAAATACGATTTAAACCCTTATATCATAAAATACAATAAATATACATAATAATACATATACCTACAAAATAATGTATAATATAATAGTACATAATTTATAAAAATAGCACATAACTAGTAAACTTATAAAAAAAATTACAATATGGAATTAATTTGGAACAGAAAGATAGTACTCTTATATGATGATAGAAGGACTATCAAGCACCGTGTGCGGCAAGGAGTTCCACAGTCTGGCTGCATGTACAGTGAAGGAGTAGCTGAAGAAGTCAGATTGGAGAGAAGGAATATTTAAAACTGTCCAGACAATGCCGTTAAGTTTGTAACGAGAGATTAGATACAGATTATTCTAGTCAACCTTTTGTAAAAGAAATACATAAAAGAAAGTACGAGTAGCTAAAAGTTATATTATATTTTTTCTAAAAACATGCAAATTGCAGAAAAAAAAAATTCCCCTATGACACGTAAATTTTTATGAATCAAGTCGATCAATGGCGAATACCAGCAGTGGGCGAGCTGGTCCCGCCCACGCCCACATGCGCCCGCGCACGGCCCACGTGCCCACGGTGACCAAGTTTCGAAACTACCTAATTACCCGCGGTAATAGCCTAAATACGTGTGACTTTGTGTGCTGATGGGTGATGAAGATTGGCAGGAGAGAAACTGGTTGATGGCACTCAATGGTTTAATGACTAGGTGCTGTTTTGATTAGTCATTATGATTGTATCGGTGAGGCTTCGGAGAGAAATTAAAAATTCTTGCGTTATGTTATGTTCTTTAATTTTATCGAATGATCTAAAAATTGACTGGATTGTACACCTAATGGCAAAACATTACGACATGTTATGACATCTAACACCAAGGAATTTAAAAAAATAGTCGTTAATGCCTTTGCCCAGCAGTGAGACACTAACGGCTAAATAAGATAACATAAGTCGTTAATGTGTCAAAATGGTTTTATGACTAGAATATTTTCCCGGATTACCTAATTCTGCCGATAGACAGACAACAGTAGCAAAAGTGTTTTCAATCAGTATTCGTTTGCGACCGGAAACAACATCTCTATCTCACTCGACATGTTCTAAAGTGACAGTGACGGAGACTTCCCTAATCCGCTTCCGATTTCAATTTAATGAAAGACGGAAATTGATGAAAGTGGTTTTGAAGTAGTTTCTAACAAAATCATATTGAAATATTTAAGAGAGAGTAAAGAAGGCATAGCAACCAAGCATGCGATACGGTCTGAAACCCTAGTGCTAGTGACACAGAATCTAGCTAGTGGCAAAGCGCGTTACTACTTATTATAAGTGCTCAGATTATGTCATGTGCCAACAATGTTTCTACGATCTCCTGAAAACAAATTAGACCACCCCTGCAAACGTTAAAAGAACCTGATTCACAAACTAGGTAATTGAGTTAAACACAAGGCTTTTTAGTTGGTACAGTAAAAATATGATCAAAATAAGTAGCTATCTAAATGAAATTAGAAAAGCGCTACTCATCAGCTGTAAGGACTTCTAACATAGCTAATGGTGTTAACACATGATTATAAAGGTTAAGCTAAAGAGGTTAATGTGAAAGTTAGAAAGTGAATCGGAGATTGCAGAATTATGCAAGAATGCCCTTTAATTGGGCTAACTATAGATAAACCGATAAACCGTGTCGGTGGATTCAAAGTTTAAGGTCATATTTTCATATCAAAGTCATTATATTGACTTAATTTGACGTAAATACCGCTAATGATGCTTAAATACATAATTATAATACGATAACGTTAAATTATAACGATGCAGTTTCCGACATACGAGAAATTATTGGGAATTAAGATACCTAAATATAAATATTCACAGTTTTAATATTAAGATTATAACCGTTGAATTTTATCAACTTCATTAAGGCTCGTATTTTTAAAGCAATCTCAAACTTGAGAGCAATATTAAGTATGGATTTGACAGGCCAGTTTGTACTGAAATGACATTTGTGATACGAACTCAAACTCGCTGTCACTCTCGAGAGCTGATTACAAATACGGCCCTTAGATATTTGTGTCATACATTTTTAATTGGTCAAGTCATGATCAAATACATACCTATTTACTGTAGTCAAATTTCTATAACAATCCTGATGGTGATGATCCTAAATAATAGTTTAAAAACCTCCCCCTCTTTATTCTAATTCCTTGTTAAAGAAACTGTAATAATAAAGGTTTTGAATTGCTGTACCCGTCGCGGGTTGTCATTGTCATGCTGAAACCCTCTGGTGGCTCTACTTGCTTTGGATTATACTATTTACGTCCAATAGCTGCTCTATATTTTCTGAAAGTTTCACGTTAGAAACTTCTAATAAAGAAACATCCACGCCCTTCTTCCCGTCCATTCTTACCGACGCGTGAATATTTCGGTGTTTCCTATCCGTCACGCAGCCGGCCGCGGTTCCGACGTCGTCGCACCGAAATAGAATTTGGGGCAAGCGAGTCGGAATAGGCATATACCTACTCCAGTTCCAGAGTTCACAGACAATATACAATCTTGGGTTAGTGGAATGATGAGCGAAGAGGAAGCTCTAAAGACAGAGATCTAAGAGAGCGAGAAATGAGAGAAGTTATCAAACGCTGCTTAAAAAGTGAGGGCAAGCGAGTCGGAATAGGCGTGTATACCTAGGTACTCCAGTTCCAGAAATCACATACAATGCATATTTATTCTAGGTTTGTGGTTTTAAATGTAATGATGAGAGAAAAAACAATGTTAGAGGAAGGGACATTCTCGGATATCTGAAATTTTCTGAAAAGTTTTGAAAGCTGCTGATAAAATTCATGGATAAGAATAAAAGAAGTGACTGTAGATGTAGCTGTCTGATGTATGAGACTGTGTTGTGATGTAGATATTATTGCTTGCCCTTCCTTGGCAGTCGACCGGGTAACAAAACAAGTTTAGGAGGTTGACTGAAAATTTTATAATATTTAAGTTCTTTCGCTTACTTAATCTCAGTGTTGCCAAAATACATTCTTTCCTGTGTGAAAACCCCGATATTTTACCACTACTTTATATCCTGCGCGCATAAATACGTTATCCGTTGCGCAAGCGCATCCATTGTGCGTTGCCGGATTATTCGCATTCCGACCACATCTACAGGGTGTAAAGCCGTCAGGAAATGTTAAAAATCTTCGTAAAGAACGTCAGTACAGAACAAACTATTACTAAGCTTTAAATGTTCGCATTCTATATTATCCAAAATTTTATTTCTGTTAAACTGAAATTTTCAACCCCTTTCACTGAATGTGCAGTATGGAACGTTTAATCAATAATAATTAGCGTTTATACTGAGAATTTGCTCAATTAAAATTTCAAAAATTGAATTCAAGATACTTTTTTTAAACGTAGGAGAGAAATATATTTAAAAAATTATGACGTCTATATTGTGTAAGTCGCCCTATCAGTGTACTATACTGATAGGGCGATTTTACACTGCTACGTTTTCGATTCGTATCCGAATCATTTCCATATAAAACGGATATGGATGGGTCCGCAAGCAACATACATTTACTAGAAAGGCCAATTAGGATCAGATAGATTAATCCAATTAGATCAATGCAAAAGCGCCCGTGCGGTTTAGTCAGAGTATGATTAAACAAATCCAAGCAAACCATAAGCCACCATGTACAGTTCCATGAATTTCTGAAAGGTACAGCAGTAATTTTGAGCATCCTGTATATCAGCGGAACTTATTCCTGCCCCGAGGAATCTTAAGAGCTTGGCGAGCTGAGATTCATGGCGAGTAGCGAGGCGAGTTTAGCTGTAGGGTTAACTTTGTAATGTTTATGGATATTGTTATAGGGACAGCTTAAAGGTAAATTAAGGTTAATGATGTCGTTAAAACAGTTAATTTCGGTTCGGGGATCATTGAATGCTATCCGTTAATGTATTTTTCATGTGAACATATGAAAACACACTTGACCGCAAAAGTATCTGTAAGTAATGGTTTCGAATCATCAATTTCAAGGAAGCCTTTAATTTAATTGTGCAATATTCAATTTAAAACCATACGTTTCAACTTTTCAGAATTTGATTGAAGGAAAGAAAATAGTGGACTGGAGAACTGGAAATTTGGTAAAGTAAAGATTTTTCAAATTCCATGATTTTATAATGTAAGCAATTATTGTGGCAATGACAATGTGGCATTTTGAGAGAACTTTGTGAACCAGCTAGATAAAGGAATAAGAAAATAATAATGTATATTACAAAGATTTGTCAAATTGTAGTTCAAGTTGTTCTGTGCTATTTCTATCCTCTTCTGTACACCTGACGTAGGGTGGACTTAAAAACAGCCAAGCTGTGTCCACACCTTTTTCTACTTCTGTTAAATATCTATATGCCTACCTGTCCTGTTTGTTATGTTATTGATTATGTGTTTTTATTTTTTGTAATTTCTTTTGTGGAAATAAAGTGATTTGTATTTGTAAAACATTTGGTAACTAGGTACCTATCTTATTACGTACTTATAAGATAAGGTGCCTAGTTAACAAATTTTATGAATTACTTGTTTTTCTCATTCCTTATATAGCTAGTTAACAAAAGTCTCTCAAAATGCCACATTGCCATTGCCACAATCAACGCTTTAATTATAAAATAAAAAATCTAATAAAGTAGTGGTAATAAAAATGGCAACGTCATATCTGCAGCAATGCGGAAACAGACCACTATTACTCTACTTGACGTGCGCATGAGCAGAAGCAAAACTCATCTGTCACAGCAAACAAAACAAAGCTACTTGCTGCTAACACTGCACTATTTAGTCCACTATTTGCATGCATCTATGGTTCAATGAAGGAAAAGTGAACTCTATGAAAAGGTAAGAAGAGAGACAGAGATTTTGCCAATACATTTGGTAAGGTGGATCGTCAGTGTGGCCAACTCCATACAAATTATATTGGATTTGTGCTTAAAAAAGGTTTGAAGATCACAGTGTATACAAGTAAGATGGTGTTTAACTTTTAAATTACAATATACATAATGCCAATTAACTAAATAATGTAATCGATAAATTAAACAACGATAAAAGTCAATATTACATTAATAAAACCAACGAACGAGTATGGAAAGATTGTTGAATGTAGATAAAGCGGAAAAAGAATTGCAAGAATTGTAGCAGGTAGAAGATTGTGACACCTGGCTGCCCCTCCGAAAAATATAGGAGTGATGTTATGGATTAATTATTTAGACAAAATAACACTATTATAATAGCAATTTTATATAGAGCAGAATGTGCCAGCTGCATTTCCTCCCGGGCATGCTGTAAAAACAAGCTAAGGTATCCGAGAGTTTCAGTATAATACAATTTAGGCGATGGGCTGACAACCTGTCACGACAGCAATATACCTTGAAATCTATCTTAAATAACCCTCAAAACTATGTCAGACGTGGCGGAACGACCTTTATTTAGGTCTTTTTAGCTCTGCCTACCCCATTAGGGATAAAGGCGTGATTATATGTATGTATGCAATAATAGTGACTTATGCTGGCAACACACTTCCAGCGCAAAACGTAACTCGCGCATGCGCGGTAGCGGTAGCCGCACGCGCAGCAGGGAGCTAGCGTTGTTTGACATGTTGGATGGCCCTCGGTAGCAGTTAAGGTGTTCAAGACTGTTAATAATGACGGTCTTTAGGACCTAAGTAGCGATCGAGAGATTAGAAGCAAGTATTGATCGAGGTGCAAGTACAGTTATGAAGAATTGAAGTTTGCTTTACAGCAGCAATCCAGCTAGTGCTATGATTAAAAACATCTTGAACCCTAAATCTAGAAACCTAGGGTAGCCCAAGCAGCCTAAGTAAGACACTTGTGCCACGAGAAAGATGAAGTCTGCTATAGGTAAAAAAGGGCTTTTGTGACGAGGATGATGAAAAACCTTAAATATTAAGGAGATATTTAAAACATTTTCAGGAAGAAATCCCGAATTTTCCTAAATCATTTTAGGCTGCAGACCAAACAAAAACGGTGTAAACATATTAGGTAAGGGTCTTGTCAACCAAAACGCACCTTTTATGAATCAGACCTTTCAAAATCATGACCTACCGTCACTGATATTCTTGTTTCAATTTAGCCAACAGACCAAAAAGAAACATTCATATTAGGTAAAGATCTTGTCACCTTTTATGAATCTGACCTAAATTTGAAAATTATGTACTAGCTGCTGAGGTCTTGCATTCACCTCGTTGCACAAGAGGGATATATAAACTGCAACCTGTGTGGGTGTCAGACTGCAACATTGGCCTTATTGCCTTCCCGGGGCTGATCCTGCTGATTCATGCATTGTGTTTTGTTTGTTTGGATTTTTGGTGCATCATAACGGCCACAGAATGTCTCCTGTTGGTCATTGGCCTTCAAATGAGAGGTATTTATAGGACTCACTATATGATTTACTTGCCCGGCGGATCGGTAAGCGAATTGCAAGGTAAAAATATCCTGTTTATGGATTTATGTTATGGCATTGAATTATGGAAGAAAATCTCATCTTTTATCAGAGTTATTTTATTCAAATTAATCGTCACCACGTCATTTTCAAGCTTACCTTTGAAGTGCGAGCTTATCTTTTTATAGATTTTTTCTTTCTATTTTAACATAGCTGTTTCATATTTCTTCTACAACGTGTACTTTAACTTTCTTGCAGACCATAAAAGATTTGAAGCATTTGATCAGAATTTATATAAAGCTATTCTAAAACAAAGCACACACAGATTTAGTAGAATATCCCCACCGGTGGACAATGCATCAAGCAATGAATTAATGATAGTGCTCTAAGTCTCCTTGTCCGTCGCTATATTTATTCGCCATAATAAAACTCAAGTTATTCACGACGGTAACTTTGCCAGCCATTGTACACTGGATACCATCTAAGTTATTTGTTTGTTGTATGACTTGTATGAAGGATCGGGGTTCATGCAGTGGCTTGTTTTGAAGGTTTGATAAAATGGTAGAGTCAGGCATTTTAGGATAAGGTTCCTTTGTTTTAGAAGCTTCCATTATATGAAAAATCTCGTTGAAACAATATTTGTAGATGATAATGACAATGATGTATCCAAAACCCTACTTTTTTCAGTAAAAGATGGATCTGAAGGAAGCCAACATTCTCTTTTTAATAATCAATACATTTTTTGGATAACCTTCTTAGACTAAAAAAAATAGAAAATAACAAAACATAAATTCAACCGCTGGCAGGATTTGGACCCGCGTCTTTAGAAAACCGGCCCAACGCTGTAACCGATTATGCTACAACGGCTCAATCCCGAGCGACGAATTAGTGATCTGCTATCTATTTCTCTTCATAAGTGAACTTCTTAGACTATTTTATTTGTAGCAGAGGCACTGGTACTCACTTCCACTGGCATCGAAGATCATGAGGTCGCATCTCTCCTGCAACCTGCTGCCGAATTTGGGCGCGCACTTGTAGACCGCACCGGGTCTGGTCACTCCTTGCACCGGAGGGTACGGTTCGTCTTCTGGAGCTCCGACTAGGATCCTGAAACAAAAAAGGGTGGGTAAGATACATGTTGAATAACATTTGATGTAGTAAGTGGCAAAAGTTTTTATTATTGTTTACAATGGGTTTGCTATTGACGATTCTAGACCAGTAGTGATCTAAAAAGATGAATGGTTTTTTTTCAAAAGTACCAAGACATTTGTAATTAAATTTCTGAAATTATGTCAAGACCACGTGGTAACGTTCTATAACCCCGTTCTAAAACCCTAATGATATAAGCATTCATTCGGTATGTCATAACTAAACCATAAGTTTCGGATATTTCGCTCAATCTTTGCGGCCAGCTAAAAATATCAAATTAGGATGCAGACAGACCATGACCCAGAAAAAAGACCAGACTCACACCTACAACGTGGTTTCTCAACTTGTGTAAACGTGAATGTAGACTAAAGTAGAGTTTCCATATAAGCCTGAGGACTTGGAAAAGAATTTGAACAAGAGCAATAAGGTCCTTCTAGCAGCCTCAAAATTGATAAGTTATGTGTACAGCAAAGACAAAATACGTTGGTATCGATAACTCAACGTTAAAAATACGAACTTTACTTCTAGTATATCGCTTACTTTGAGGATGTATTATCTATGCCTGACATCAGGCTTAATCGGGTCGATCGCCTCGATACCCACACGACAGAAGAAGAAGAAGAATGTAGATAGATCATAGGATAGATCTAGGAGATGGTGGCTCTGATGTCTATCAACGATGGTTATATCTTAAAATCTCTTGAAATTCGTAGATTAATAATTGCGTGCCAACAACACAATTCAATCTAGGGTTTCCTCGGTTGCTAAGTGCGCCTGGCCATTACTCATACATTCACACATATTGTAAACAGTTCTGAGTCAGTCGCTAGTATAGATACGATTTGGCTTGAGCGGGGATTGAACCCGCACTATTTGCGTCGCTGGCGAACAGCCAGTCGGACTGTCTCAACCGATCACCGCTGACTTGAGGTTATGATGGTTTCACTGTTTTCGATGGTGTACTTGGTTTGAGAGCACTGCAATTTTAATGGACCGAAAACTTTTGGTCCAAGTAGAAATGACATTTTATTGCTTCGAAGCAACTTTTGTTATTCTGAGTTAAGTATGTACATACATACATACATACATATAATCACGCCTTTATCCCTAATGGGGTAGGCAGAGCGTAAACGACCCAAACAAAGGTCGTCCCGCCACGTCTGACAATATTTTGAGGGTTATTCAAGATAGAATTCTAGGTATATTGCTGTAGTGACAGGTTGTCAGCCCATCGCCTAAATTACAATATACTGAAACCCTCGGATCCCTTAGCTGGATTTTACAGCATGCCCGGGAGGAAATGTAGCTGGCACATTCTATGTTTTTCTCTCACTCCCAGACCAGCATGGAAGTAAAGTATGTTTAGGGAGTAATCTAGATGTATCCTTTTATCTGAATGACTAGACATTTGTAATATAACAGACATAAAGGATATCAAATATTGACAACATACGATAACAGGATTTACATACTTATTTAAAAACTGATTACTGATTTAAGCAAACATATAATCTATAGACTCAAAGAGTTTAAGCACAGCATGACAAAAATAAACACACAACAAAAAACAGTAACCATTGATAAGCTACAATGATGATACAACAAATTCCACGATTACACAAAAAAAGTAGAATTGTTA
This sequence comes from Scrobipalpa costella, assembly GCA_949820665.1. Lineage (NCBI taxonomy): Eukaryota > Metazoa > Arthropoda > Insecta > Lepidoptera > Gelechiidae > Scrobipalpa > Scrobipalpa costella. The sequence continues at coordinate 2,678,664 of OX463306.1, forward strand.
AAAAAAAGAAATATGATATCAAATCGTGCGGACCCTTTGCTTTTCACGCTAGATTTGTTGATAAATGTAACATCTTATCGGACATAAAGAATGACTTTGTATTGTGACCGATGACTATGAGATATTCTACATTAGTAGGGAGTTTTTAAAGTTCACCTTTGAAGCAATAACTATCATCACAATCGAATATAAATGCTACTAATAAATGCATTTCCGCGTGCATAACGCGTTCCTTCCATGTTGGCCTGGGAGCGAGAGAAAAACATAGAATGTGCCAGCTGCATTTCCTCGTAAAAATCACCTAAGGGATCAGAGGGTTTCAGTATATTGTAATTTAGGCGATGGGCTGACAACCTGTCACTACAGCAATATACTTACAAATCTATCTTAAATAGCCCTCAAAACTTTGTCAGACGTGGCGGAACGACCTTTGTTTAGGTCGTTAACGCTCTGCCTACCCCATTAGGGATAAAGACGTGATTATATGTATGTATGTAATAAATGCATCCCTGTATCTAGGACATCAATATAAATTGTTGGTAGTTCAGTTTCTACAAAATGTGAAAAGGATACTTAGTTATTCTATAATCAATGGCATAGACCTATATATGTTGCATAGAATGTTCTTACGAGATGCACATCGAAACCAGAACCTGATTCAACGTGGTCATCTAGAGCATGATACTGTAGATGACAGAAAGGAACCAATATCTTTGACTATGTGGTCCATAATATTGATTCAAATGTCTTACTCCCCGCGTCCTAGCTATCAAAATCCCCGTTCGCATGTTGCTTGCGCAGGAGTCGACGACGACGCCGCGTTATTTCTGTCGCCGGAAAGGGGGGTATTTCTGGCGACACCTCAGGTGGTGTAAATAGTCTATAGCTTTGAACTCTGTGACGATGGATAGGGCTATTCGATGGTATCTGGATCTGTTAAAGTTTAATGAAGAGTTTCCGATGTTTTTGATAGAGATTCGATTACAAATAACAAATTAAGAAAGACATAAAGGTAAGAGTAGTTAATATATTTATAGCTACCAACTGTTACTGATATGAAATTGAGATACAAGCCTTCGATAAATCAAATTTTATTCAAAACTGTTATAGATCTTTCACCAATTACAAAAAAGTAACCTTTGTCATTTCAGACCAAAAGAAAAACCGCTAGATGTCATCAAGCAATCACCAATAAATATGAGTCACACTCCACCACAGTTTGCAGATGACACCACAGTGTCTTACGAAAGCGTAGATTAAAAAAAAACTAAAAACAAACCAGGTGTCTGGCAGCACGCCAGCCAACTGCCAGCAGGCGCCTGGGCAGGCAGGTGTGCCAAACCCTAATTTGCTGACCCGCATGAGCCAAGGAGGATAATGACAGGTGGCTTGATAGGTTTAATAAGAGGACAACAACAGAGAAGATTTGATTTGATTATGTTTGTTATTTAAGATTGCGTCATTGTTTGAGAGACGTGTTATTTGATAAAGTTCCGTTTTTTGTTAAGACGACGTATTTTGTATCACTTGAACTTAAATACGCATACGAAAGAATTACATTCGCATGCCAAATAGTATGGCAATCACATGCGAACGTCCCATTGTCTGATGCAAGTTTAGAATCGAGTAATTCAAAAATCATCATCATAAATTTAAGACCTTTGCTCTTGTCGGTGGAGTAAAAACTTTCTTTGGATTCAGCCTCCTCCTTAACTAGTAAAGAGAAGTCTGAATTCAAAAATACGGTTCCAGAATGATTTATATTGTTCCCCTTAAAGGTCAAAATGTCAGATCCCTTTTACCACAACGAGCCCTTCTACCAAATATGTAACATCATTACGATTACGAACACGCGTTTGGAGTGTGTAAAATCGTAACTAATAAAGGCGTTCCCTCTCTGTAGAAGGGCCGTGTCCAATGTCTGCAGTGCGCCGTTAAGAGCCTCAAATCGCTGGAACGATGCGCGTGCGTCGGTCAGTGGGTGCGGTTGGAGTTCAGCAAGTGTTGGTGTATTGAGTCCAGCTAAAATCAGTCTGCTAGATTTGGGACGTTACTTCTGTTATCGTATGTCAGTGAAAAAAGTATTAGGGTGGGTACCACTAAACGTTACACTTTACCAAAGCAAAAGTGTTTTGGTTGCGTGGTCTACTCCATATTACGTCTATGGGTTGAAGATAAGGGAGAAATGGTTATCGGCTTTTGTTTGGCGGAATTGCGATAACATTGTAAGAGGGTTACATCGTTCACCACTTTTTTGTAGTGGAAATCGTTTATTTGTAACAATTTCATTGGCTTGCAATTGCATTTTCGCATTAGTTACAAGATCAAATTTCTTGTATGATGTGTCCACTGAAGATGAAGCTCACGCCAAAGATAAAAGATAAAAATCATTTACAGTCAATGTTACAATAATGTTTAAATTTTTAAAAACATGTACACCTTACATCCTATGCTGCATTTCCTCCCGGGCATGCTGTAAAAACCAGCTAAGGGATTCGAGGGTTTCAGTATATTGTAATTTAGGCAATTGGCTAATAACCTGTCACTACAGCAATATACCTACATAATGTATCTTAATTAACCCTCAAAACTTTGTCAGACGTGGGCGGAACGACCTTTGTTCGGGTCGTTTACGGTCTGTCTACCCCATTAGGGATAAAAACGTGATTGTATGTATGTGCACCTTATCAATGGTTCCACGTATAAAACAATTTCAACATGTCTAAATATAACATGCACTACAAACTCAAGTCAATCAAACAGCGTGTCCCTTTCATCGCACGCGCAGGGTCGGAGGTGCACGATATCATGAATGTTAGGACTACGTATTTCCAAATCAGTTTTAGAATAAAGGTAAATAAAGTTTCATGTCTTTTAATAGATGATCTTGATTCTAAAATAAGTTTCAGCTATTATATATGACAATATAAAATAAAAATAGTAGTTTTAGTAATTGACATAATTTGAAAACACGTATCATTTATTTTTGAAATGTGTTTTTGAATAAAAAGACATGAAACTTTCTTTACCTTTATTCTAAAGCTGAGTTGGAAATACTTAGTATAAGCTAATGATTGTGTAGGTAAATTGAATGAGTGAGTCCCCACAGGATATAGATTATTCATCTATAAACTGAAATAGTGTGGCCAAAATCTTGTACAAATTATTTGTGAATCTTCCCAGAAACTGCGGAGGAATAGGGCCCATATAATCAATTCAAATGTCTTGCAATGTCATTGACATCGTCGATATCTTTACAGTCCTGGCAATAATATTAGGGCCAACGTCCACCATACCTCACTGGTCCACATAGAAACATTGAACCTCATCAAAGAGCATTGTTCTTAACAATAGATCTATCTACGGACTCACAACATTACCGACATCAATTATTATTATGTCAGCGCTTGCGCATCGTCGGCTATTCATTTGTCATTTACTTTTGATCAAGTATTTGATTGTAGTTTTATTTTTATCTAGTTCTTGGTATTGATGCGTTATCGTATGTGATATATTTTTGTGTTTTGGAAGAGGAAAATTAATATACGAGCTGTTAGATAACAGGTGATTTGTTCTTTTAACATAGACATATGTGATTAATCCATTAGTGGAATATAACTTATTTACTCTATATACTTATCAGTTTAACTATTGCAGGATTATTCACTATCTCAAAATACACGAGATATTATACTCATGTAGCTGAGTACCTAAATAAGTATAATATTTAAAAAAAATGGTGGGATATCTTTTTGACCTTGTCAATAAATTTGTAATTAACCTAATGTGTAACAAACACATGGTTAAAGAATTTTTAAATTCGGTCCAGTAGTTTTTGAGTACAATCGTTACAAACATACACAAACACAAAAATACAAATCTTTCCTCTTTATAATATTTTTTTAGTAAATAATTAACATTTTCATTAGTTACTTTGATTCTACTGTGATTGTAAGACGGACTAATTCAACATCAAAGGTACCTTAACTTCTCAATTCGGAGCAGAGGTTACCACATGTGTCCGATTGGACATGCATTCTGATGCCACAGATGGTCTGGTTACCCCACTTCAGTTACCTTACATAGAACATGTATGTAATTAACGGTTTTTTGAGGTACAGTTTATATCTCTTGAATTGAGAGTTTAGTTTGCTTTGATCATCTTCCATGCTGGCCTGGGAGCGAGAGAAAAACATAGAATGTGCCAGCTGCATTTCCTCCCGGGTACGCTGTAAAAACCAGCTAACGGATCCGAGGGTTTCAGTATATTGTAATTTAGGCGATGGGCTGACAACCTGTCACTATAGCAATATACTTACAAATATATCTTAAATAACCCTCAAAACGTTGTCAGACGTGGCGGAATGACCTTTATTTAGGTCGTTTACGCTCTGCCTACCCCATTAGGGATAAAGGCGTGATTATATGTATGTATGTATGTATGTAGTTTATATCTCTTGAATTGAGAGTTTAGTTTGCTTTGATCATTTCAATAATGTTTGTAAAAAAACTAATCTGATTAAAGAAGGTATTTTATGTATTTCTTATTTTCCATTTCAGATACCTACTCTACTACTAACTTATCTCACATCAACTAAAAATATATTTGAGGCTGCTGACGCTCTACCTACCCCATAAATTTATATCCGTATTTTTTTTTACCAACTATCTATATAAACAACGATGTATGTGTTGTGTTATCAACAGTCTGTCTCCAAAATAACCTTAGAAGCGACCTCTGTTATTATTAACTCAAAAACCCGTCTGCTCGGCACATTAATGCACAACATGAAGTAATTCGTCGTGCTAATTGTGGCCAGTTAGCAGACTAGACACGTCATCAGCTTATGATTCATGATTTTTTTCATGCTGAACTGGAAGCAAAAGAAGCAAAAGAAAGATAAGAAGAGCATAGAATGTTCCAGCTGCATCGCTTTCCGAGTATACTGAAGAAATCAGTAGACGGAACTGAGTTTTTCACTGCTATGGGCTGGTAATCTATCCCTACATCGATACATTTTCATCTGAAATAAGGAACTATCAATATTAGCGAAAACGCTTCTGTTACGCTCTGCCTACTATATGAGGGATAAAGAAAGGTATTATATGTACGTAATTGTGGCCAGTTAGCATACCTAACACGTCATCAATCCGTGACCGACCCGATTCTTCGAGGCATGATTCATGGACTGACAACTGGCCACCTAATAACGGTGAGTCGTGACGTTGAGTAGGCAGGTAAATGACTAGACTTCTAGACACCCATACATAGTATGAATCACCTGATCTAAATATCTGCGTATTTTCTGAAACTGTCGTCTTAGGTAGTGATTGATGTCTTATAAACAGTAAATATGAATAATAATACGAAGAAAGATATTCATTTATTCATGCTAAACTGGGAGCGAGAGAAAAACATAGAATAAGGGATCCGAGGGTTTCTGTATATTGCAATTTAGGCGATATGCTGACAACCTGTCACTATATTAATATACCAACAAATCTATCTTAAATAACCCTCACAACTTTGTTAGACGTGGCGGAACGACCTTTGTTTAGGTCGTTTACGCTCTGCTTACCCTATTAGGGTTAAAGGCGTGATGATATGTATATATCAGTGGCGAAGGGTCCATACAAGCTGATTCCCGTCGGCTTTCCTTTCAAGAATCCACCTCCACCAAATCCGGAATTACGTTCAAACTATAAAGTACTTGAACGCTTTTTTCTTTGCTTTGGCTTACCCTCGATTAAATTGCATCCCTCGTCACTGGTATGTATGTAAAGAATTTTCGAAAGAAAACTAGAAATCAAACGGCATACAATGCACCACTGCATTGTGACTACCTTCAATAGCTGTCTTATTTCAAAACATGTCAGGTAATGATAACGAGGTTGTATACAGATTGTATAATGTTTACTAACGAGCTATTATCAGATTGTGTTTGCTGATACCACGCTGCACCGCGAGAATGTGTACGACGGCGCTTGCGCATGATAAGGAAGCAATTTTAGAGGTATATCACCTGTGAAGGCATTTACCACAATTAGGAAGAAAAAAGGACCTAATATGCTACCTTGAGGGACACTGATCTGAGACAGGTTATTTTTATTTGTCTTTTTTGCAGTAGATTCTCAATTATGACAGGTAAAGTTTGGTGTTATTGTTCAATAAGAAAAGGAGAACAAACCTTACCTAAAGGGAGGGTGAGGGAGCAAAAAAGAAGAAGGTTTGATGTCAATTGCCTTTCTTAGGTTTTTGTGACGTGAAAACAGATATGTACATGGTTGTATTATTTTGTTTTATCGGCCTGAATAAATTAAGGACGATTTTATTGATGCCTAAAATATTGGTCTACAAGTGACCTTTATCTATTTTCAGAACCCTCATCGCTGTTGCAAAAAATACTGCCAATTTATTAATCTATACCCGGTCTCTATGCGCAAGCGCACCCGTATGGTTCCCTATCTGCTGATTGCCTCAATGAGAAGATTGCACCCAGACGGAAGCCTATACTTGCACTGGGTGATTGTACGATAACTTCATGTTCCTTAAACATAACCTATTAGTTATCTAGATGTCGCGTGCTCTTGTTGCGTTTAATTGTGGAATGACTGTGGAGTGCACGACATGACCTTTTAAGAGATTTGTTGGAATTTGAGATGATAAAACATGCATGAAACAATTGTCAAATGTTAATAAGGTCTGAATACTAATTCATCAACATAAAGTGCACGAACACGTAAGGACTTAAACTTACTACCAAAAAAAAAATGGCCATCTAAACCAGCTTTCAAAAACATTTGTTCCCAACATTTAGAAATTCTTGTCGCATCCATGACATTGCCAACGTGGCCGTATTGGGGCCACCTGTCGGCGTTCACAAAGGCTATTTAGCATAACGTGAGCAACTCGTGGATGCGCCGGCGCTTTGCCATGCAAATCACAAACTCAACTAGATAGTCGAACCGCGGTTTATGGTAAGCGGCTTGTAGAGTTTACGAGGTTTGCAAATAGAGTTATTTATAAGGCTTTATATTTATTTTGATGTATTGATGTGGGACGTGATGAGATATAAAAGCTTTGTGTTAACATTTAGCTTGATTATTCACAGGCATATTTGAGAATCACAGATGCAGTATTGTTCTGTGATCTATCTATACTAAGCCTTTTACGTATGTACGTTTCTCTTTCTGTTAACACATAGCTTTTAATTTACATACATAAATACATATAGTCACGCCTTTATCCCTTTAGCTTTTAATGTGTCGTTTCTTGTTTTTTTATATGCAGACTTGTCAACTGATATTACCTATAGAGCATCATATCATACGTCTGACTTCTGTTTTTGTTGTGTCTGTCATACCATTCCCTAAAAAACACATTGCTTCAAATAAGACTAAACAAATAGAAACCGTTATTTGCTATTAACATAATCTCGCCAGTTCATAATTTACTGTGACAATGTTAAGCCCCAAAACAATACAAGAAGCCTTCGAAAACAACTCTTGCGCAAGGCTGATGCAAATGTCAGAGAAAGTGTGCGCGTGTGTGCGTAGGCAGATTTTTATTAGAACGACGTGAGTTGCGCTCGCGCAGAGGGTCATACCAGTAACTACGAAAGGTGTTTCAAAAATTAGGAAATGCTTACCCAGAAAAATGATCAATTTCCCTTTAGAAAAATAAAAATAATTGAAGAAAAATATATATTGTTTGATCTACTGACCCATACAAAATGCATCGAGCAGCAGACAGACACCATTTTTTATTTTCGTTGGGATGGAAAGTTAATCAGTTTCATAGATAAGTTCTATAAGATGATAGTACATACATACACGTACTAATGGGGTAGGCAGAGCGTAAACGACCTAGACAAAGGTCGTTCCGCCACGTCTGACAAAGTTTTGAGGTTTATTTAAAATAGATTTGTAGGTATATTGCTGTAGTGACAAATTGTCAGCCCATCACCTAAATTGCAATATACTGAAACCCTGGGATCCCTTAGCTGGTTTTTACAGCATGCCCGAGAGGAAATGCAGCTGGCACATTCTAAGTATTTCTATCGCTCCCAGTCCGGCATAGAAGATTAAATGATAGTCTGAAGTAATTTTACACCTAGTATGTTCTAATGGCCCTACGTCGCAATAGTGCATTTACACATTTACACTTTTGAGATAAGCAATGTAGGGCAAGATGAAGTGATAAGGATTGGTAGTTAATGTTTTTGAAATATACTGACCGTGTTAAGGGGATTAGGTGTTTTCATTGCGGTGCTGTTGGTGCAAGCGCATGGTAAGCACTAATTTCGATAGCTGCAGGTTCGAATCATAATCGAGATTAAAAAAACTCTGGTCTACAAAGTGGAAGTTTAAAACTTCCAAGGAGTCGACGTTCACATATTCTGGAAAATAGGTAAGAGTAGGCAGGTACTAGATTATTTATTTATCATACATACATACATATAATCACGCCTTTATCCCTAATGGGGTCGGCAGAGCGTAAACAACCTAAACAAAGGTCGTTCCGCCACGTCTGACAAAGTTTTGAGGGTTATTCAAGATGGTTTTGTACGTATATTGCTGTAGTGACAGGTTGTCAGCCCATCGCCCAAATTGCAATATACTGAGACCCTCAGATCCCTTAGCTGGTTTTTGCAGCATGCCCGGGAGGAAATGCAGCTGGCACATTCTATGTTTTTCTCTCGCTCCCAGTCCAGCGTGGAAGAAATTTATCGTATGGCATTATTTGCTGCGAGGTCCAGAGGACAGAGCAGCAGCCGGTTTTATTGCACCTTTAGCTCCACCCGGGGTCACGTGCAGGGTTTTTGGCCTAGATTGTTAAACCTATATTATAAATTAAAAACAGTATTAATAACTTGCGGTTAACCGAGGATAAAAAGTACAAAAAAAAAATTAATAAAAATAACAAAAAGTAATAAGCACTCAATTAACTTCAAACAATATAATAATTCGCTCCCAAATGATATAAAACAAGGAAAACCACCGACCACATGGTCAGGTCACTACAGTTTGTGGTCGCGGGTTTATTTACAAGTATCTGTCGAAGGCATTTCTTCCATGCTGGACTGGGAGCGAAAGAAAAACATAGAATGCGCCAGCTGGATTTCCACCCAGGCATGCTGTAAAAACCAGCTAAGGGATCCGAGGGTTTCAGTATATTGGAATTTAGGCGATGGGCTGACAACCTGTCACTACAGCAATATCCCTATAAATCTATCTTAAAGAACCCTCAAAACTATGTCAGATGTGGCGGAACGAGCTTTATTTAGATTGTTTACGCTCTGCCTACCCCATTAGGGATAAAGGCGTGACTATATGTATGTATGTCGAAGGCGTGATGGCCTAGTTTCCAAATCGAAGCCCTTCTTATCAAGTGGTTTTCGAGTCAACGTACGACTCGGCCTGCATTGTCCAAACCAAACTGGGAAAAATCTCACAAAGCGGTAAATAACAAGTACAACCTCGTGGGAATCTCACTTCTTAGGTCTGCTGTAAGACATTTCATTTTACAAATAGGCAGTACCTGTTGTGTCATGATACGGTCCCTATGTAATTGTTCTGTGTATGTTTCTGTGTACAATAAACTGTTAAATGAAATAAATAAAATTGAACCTTTAATCTCTAAAATTAGAACCCATGGCTCAGACTACTAGACCAGGGTGCTGTGGTCGGCTACATGACACCAGGGTTCAATTACTAGAAGTGTCAACTCTATCTGGCGAAGGCGTGATGGCCTAGTTTCGAAATCGAAAGCCCTTTGTGGCCCTTTGCCTACACGATATCAATATGCATGGTTTTACCTTTCGGTTTTGAGTTACATACAGTACGGCTACTGCAATAAAGGTTAGGTTAACCTTGGATTCTTGATTCAAGTATTTGGACCAAGAGGTTGTTTTGAAGAACAAAGGGCTAGTTCACCTAAAAGATCAGGAACATCTAGGTATCAAAGCGTGCTTGTCGGCAGATGACATGGCAGATGACATTACGGGCTAGACTGGAACGCAAAAGTACCTTGGTTGTAAAAAAATATGACGTGGTACTTCACTCGTGAAAGACAACCTATTATCTAAGTTTTAAAATTGGCCAAAACAAGCACACCATCAAAATAATATTCCCTTAAATCATCTCACACAGTAAATCACCAAAGGGCAAATCATACGACCCCACTTAAGCCGATCATTTAAACCAATTATCACCTAGCCCGAGGCCAAGATAAATCAGAACAACTCGTACTTGGCCACCATAAACCACCATATTGTACTTGTGGGCCGAAAAACTTTCACTTGTAGGTAGATAAGGAAGGTACACAATCTTAATGAGGATCTACAAGATCTCACCAAATAATTAGTCGCCTAATCAGTGTTAAATCCTGCATATGCATGCATAAAATCACGCCTTTATCCCTTACGGGGTAGGCAGAGCGTTAAACGCCTCGTAAAAGGCGCTTTCGCCGCGTCTGACAAAAATTGAGGGCAATTTTAGATTGTAATGTGTATTGCTAATGTGTAGTGACAGATTGTCAGCCCATCGCCTAAATTACAATACACTGTAACCCTCGAGTCCCTTTTGCTGTCTTCTACAGCATGCCCGGGAGGAAGGGCAGCTGGAACATTCTATGTTTTTCTATCTCTCCCAGTCCAGCATGGAAGAAGAAGAAGTGTTAAATCCGATGTGGGAGAATCGGTACAAGTTATATTCGAACACGGTGTGTTGCTGAATGAGAAATTGTCCTAGTTTACTTGCTAACAGTAATTGTGACTCAGGGCAAAGTGTCCAGATATTTGTGTCATGAGAATTTTGATAATGATCGATAGCGCAGCATTTTGAGGCATGGGCAAGTATTTCTACATACATACATAAAATCACGCCTTTATCCCTTACGGGGTAGGCAGAGCGTTAAACGCCTCGTAAAAGGCGCTTTCACCGCGTAGTATTTCTAACTAACAATAAATCATTATCATTATGATAAATAAACCGTCGAGTAGATGCAGTCGAATTATTATATTGTTAATTTCAACATCGATTCAACCATTTTGTCAATCACCATTCCGTATCACAAGCCGAAATCTATTCCCATAATCTTCTTTCAACAACTTGCCCTCATCCTATTGTAGCTACCAACAGTAGCTTATGGCTTAACTCATTGCTGATGTATTTACGATGGATAAAGCGTGGAAATTTATGGGTTGAGCCGCCATGTCTACCTTGAGGGGAGGGAGGGGGTAACTTGCCAGACCACACGCGCGCGCGCATTCATGATCTATGAGCTCAAGATGCAACTAGTTGCATTTGTCAGTATTACATACATACATATATATAATCACGGCGTTGTCCCTAATGGGGTAGGAAAAGCGTAAACGACCTAAACGAAGGTCGTTCCGCAACGTCTGACAAAGTTTTGAAGGTTATTTAAGATAGATTTGTATGTATATTGTTGTAGTGACAGGTTGTCAGCCCATCGCCTAAATTACAATATACTTAAACCCTCGGATCCCTTAGCTGATTTGTTTAGGTTGTATACGCTCTGTCTACCCCATTAGGGAAAAAGGCGTGATTATATGTATGTATGTATGTAATAACTGCATCATGCGCAATCAATTTGTAGGCGATTTTATTAACGAAAAGTTTCCGGAAAAGTGAAAAAGGAAACGAAGTGTTATTATTAAGAAAAGATTAATGATAAATAACATTTATTTTGTCGAGGATAATAAACCATTGATAGACGTTTTTCATTTCTCTACATAAAAATACGAAAATTTATATCGGTAGAGACGAATTTAATTGCCATACATAGTTTATAATAAACATACTTACATACATAAAATCACGCCTTTATCCCTTACGGGAGAGGCAGAGCGATAAAAGCATCCTAAAAGGCGTTTTCGCCACGTCTGACAAAAATTGAGGGCAATTTTAGATTGTAATGTGTATTCAATGATATTATATATAGGTAGATACGTTACCAACGCGCGAAACTCGTGCCGTCAAAGGTCCTAATTGTGACCATTTTAGGCAGTCGAGCTGCACTGATTACAAATAGGTATCTGTTTCACTCTTACGCTTCGCCTATTTTGTGTCGCACTCAGCGTTTGTTTAGATATGCAATGTGCGTGCAGTGTGAACAGTGTGCTACAGTGGCAGGTTGTCAGCCCATCGCCTAAATTACAATACACTGTAACCCTCGAGTCCCTTTTGCTGACCTCTACAGCATGCCCGGGAGGAAGGGCAGCTGGAACATTCTATGTTTTTCTATCTCTCCCAGTCCAGCATGGAAGAATAAAACCTTTATAATAAAACCCTTTATAATTCTACATAATGATGTTAGCGGTTTCCCCTACATTTGTCAGTATTACCACCTAATTATGACCATTATGTATGGGAAAATCTGACACCAATAATATGGTACCGACATGAAATTTATTACATTCAATCGCTAACCTTTTACGGCAATAAAAATGAATTACGTACCTAGTAATAAAAACTTAAATTGAATTACTGGTTTTAGTGTAGCAAAGGTTAATAATTTTGAATGGGATTATAAGTGGTCAAAACAGTTAAATTATTACAAACATACATTCATATAATCGAGCCTTTATCCGTAATAGGGTAGGCAGAGCGTAAACGACCTAAACAAAGGTCATTCCGCCACGTCTAACAAAAAAAATTGGGTTATTTAAGGTAGATTTGTAGGTATAGTATTGTAGTGACAGGTTGTCAGCCTATCACCTAAATTACAATATAGTGAAACCCTCAGATCCCTTAGCTGGTTTTTACAGCATGCCCGGGAGGAAATGCAGCTGGCACATTCTATATTTTTCTCTCGCTTCCAGTTCACCATGGAAGAAATAAAGTTAAATTATTATAGGTCGCAAATATAATTTGGTTATTTGTGTATGTGATCGAGTCGGAAAGTTGGGGTCAACGGAAATAATATATCCGGTTAATTAAACACAACAAAAAGTAACAGTAACTATGTATAACAGTGTAAGAGGCAACGTCCTTTAAACTAATAGGGGTTGCTCAATCGACGAAACTGAACCAGCCTTCACCAGGAAAATCTTTCAGGAGATGACAAAAAATTATGGCTTTTCCATACAAAATTACCACCTCGATTATACGGTATTATCCCTAATGGGATAGGCGGACCGTACCTACCAAACAAAGGTCGTTCCGGCCACGTCTGACAAAGTTTTAAGGATAATTTAAGACGAATTTGTAGATATAAACTGTTAAATAAATAAATAAATATATTGCTGTAGTGACAGGTTGTCAGCCCATCGCCTAAATTACAATATATTGAAACCGTCGTATCCCTTAGCTGCTTTTTACAGCAAGCCCGGGAGGGATTGCAGCTGGGACATTCTATGTTTTTCACACTTAGAAGACAGCTTAGAAGTAACATAATCACGTAAACCCCTAAACGTACCATAACATACCATCACGTAAACTCACATAAACGGTTTATTTTCACTTTATTACGCACTAAAACAAGAATCCGAATTCCCTCACAACGTTCTTCGTTTAAATTTTTACAACTCAGTCTAAAAATCGTGCGTAAAACGGATTTTAGTGGCGTCTAAAATTAGTTGACTCCCCTTCCAACTTGCGACTTCCTTCGAGGCTGTTTTGACTAGCTAAGTTTAACTGGGTAACCTGGGATTATGAGGCTCAAGGTAATGAACTTATACTGAGCTTTCTTGAAAATATTGGCCTTACCTAGACGAAAGTGTATTTAGATGTCTAAGGCCCGATTTTATAAACAGCACTTCAGACTGACAGCTAGTTTGAAACCGTATCAGAAATATCATTTCAGTACAAAAGGACCTGTCAAATCTATACTTAATATTGCTCTCAACGAGCCATAGTACTGAAGTAAAAGGCGCAAATTATCGGTTCATTCATCAGTTTAATTCGATTATTTAGAAAAGAACGCTATTATACTAAATCTATCTGTCTCATTATGAAAAGAATTAGATTAGGTATGGTCACAAGGTACAATCGATAGACATATTTATGTTCTTACACCCGTAATAGAAAACAATTTCATCATCTCAGCTTTATCCCGTATCTCACGGGGTCGGCTACCTAATCTAGGTAATTGAACAAGGGGACTGGTTTTTACACAGAGCGACTGCCATCTGACCTTCGCAACCCAGAAGGGAAACCAGACCCAATCCTAGATTAGGCTTTTGCCAAAATAAATCAATTACTAAGATACCTTTCCATACATTTCCTTCCATGCTGGACTGGGAGTGATAGAAAAACATAGAATGTGCCAGCTGCATTTCCTCCCGGGCATGCTGTAAAAACCAGCTAAGGGATCCGAGGGTTTCAGTACATTGTAATTTAGGCGATGGACTGACAACCTGTCACTACAGCAATATACTTACAAATCTATCTTAGATAACCCTTAAAACTTTGTCAGACGTGGCGGAACGACCTTTGCTTGGGTCGTTTACGCTCTGCCTACCCCATTGGGGATAAAGGCGTGATTATATGTATGTATGTATGTATTACTAAGATCAAATACGTAAGCATAACTGAAGTTACATACATACATATTAACGCCTTTATCCCTAATGGGGTAGGCAGAGCGTAAATGACCCATACAAAGGCCGTTCCGCCACGTCTGACAAAGTTTTGAGGGTAATTTAAGATAACTTGTAGGTACATTGCTGTAGTGACAGGTTGTCAGTCCATCGCCTAAATTACAATATACTGAAACCCTCGGATCTCTTATCTGGTTTTTACAGCATGCCCGAGAGGAAAAGCAGCTGGCAAATTCTATGTTTTTCTCTCGCTCCCAGGCCAGCATGAAAGTATAACTGAAGTTTGATCAGCTTAATTTAACTAAGACCATAATAACCACATCAAGCTAAACACCAGGCTGGACAGTGTAATAAAGATTTCACTACGCACACTGATTATTAATTAAATTACATGAAGATTACCACGTCTCGATCGGCAGGAGGCAACTGGCAACTAGTTAATAACGTTATCGTAAACGGTTATCGGATTAACGTTGGGAAATAATGTTCTAGTTCTGGCGCCCGCACCCTTGCCGTAGCTGCAACCTGTTGTATTTCTTTTGGAGATTATTAGAAACTAGCGACCCGCCCCGGCTTCGCACGGACATTATCAGTGTTTCTCTACCATATTATGCATGTATTATACATATAAACCTTCCTCTTGAATCATTCTATCCATTAAAATAAACCGCATCAAAATCCGTTGCGTAGTTTTAAAGATTTATGCATACATAGGGATATAGGGACAGAGAAAGCGACTTTGTTTTATACTATGTAGTAATATGATTTTAAGGACAAATTAAGTACTTGAGTAATAGGAAGCGTTGTGAACTATACAAAAGAGAAGCATAATGTAAGTACCTTAGTAGATTGTAAAGCAAATAACATACCAGGTGTAAGGACAGCGTCCCGAAAATTGTTATGGGTCGCTCAGTCAATAAAACTGAACAACTTTCGCCGGGATTTTTTTCAGGACTTGAAAATTTGAATTGACCTTCCCATCAAAATGTTTAGCTCGATCAGACAATTTGTACGGAAAAGCCTTTTTTTTCACTTCCTGAAAAATAGTCCTGCTGATAGTTGTACAGCGCCGCCGTGGACTAAGACTAAGAAACGATAGGGGTTTTTATAGTCTTAGTTTGCGGACGTTGTTCCAAACAACTGGTATATGCCAACCGAAAAACAGTCTTTCAGTCAAAGCATTCATATTTTAGGAAATGGTTTTACTTTCTACTTTGATGATATAACTTGACAAATACCGTTCATTTCCCTTGACCAATAGAAACACCGAAACGAATTTAGTAAAGCATAATAAACTTCTTAATTGGTCTATTCTTAAAACCGCTGGCAATAATTAAAAGGGTGATGAACGGAGTCATCCAGGGTATTTCTGTTTTTAATTAAATCTTTCCACACCTGTGATCCCCCCTCTCTCTTTCCCGCATATCCCCGTAGTAGCCCAGTTGGTGCAGAGATTTTTGTATGAAAGACCCCAGCAAAATTCCGAAAATTGGGCGAGTTATGTAAATGAGGTTAAACAAAAGGGTTCCTTATTTGGGTACATTTGCTTTTTCCCGTTAATCGGAACAGGAACAAAGTTAGTAAAAATATTAAAACTGCGAACTTGAACAAACTTTTCGAATATTATGTTTCCACAATTTGCATCGTTTACTTCAACGCCCTGTAAAATTTCAGAGACCCAGGATATATTTTACATGGTCTATCCCTTTGTTGACTGGTTTAAATCCCCTTTTTTCCCGTGCGCGTACGCAGCACGTGCCCGCACCTTCATTACAGCTACGCGGCGCGTGTGTTATTATTTCAATAAGGAAGATGGCGGACAGCGATGATGTATGACTTTGTAGGACGATATACGAGGGTGCGGAGAATATTTTTATACGATGGTGAAGGCAAATGAACTTAGGTCTGGAGCTGTTTGTCTTGTCGTCAGTGCAGAATAGTTTATGTTCAATGAAAGAAACTTGCAGGTGGAATCAAATTCAAATATTGATTGCAGTATCAGCCGACTGCCTAAATGTAAATGTGCTAAAAATACTAAATCAATTGGCAGGCGATGACCAAGCTTTGGAATTTCTAGCTAGCATGTATATAAGTTAATTTAATGTTATATTAATCAATAATTAAATAACTTGCTTGCTTCCATGCTGGACTGGGAGCGAGAGAAAAACATAGAATGTGCCAGCTGCATGTCCTCCCGGGCATGCTGTAAAAACCAGCCAAGGGATCCGAGGGTTTCTGTATATTACAATTTAGGCGATATGCTGACAACCTGTCACTATAGCAATGTACCTACAAATCTATCTTAAATAACCCTCAAAACTTTGCCAGACGTGGCGGAACGACCTTTGTTTAGGTCGTTTACGCTCTGTCTATCCCATTAGGGATAAAGGCGTGATTATATGTATGTTAAATAACTGTAAATCGCAAAAATACTGTTCGTCCTATCATTGTTTAGTGATGCGGATGATCAATCAACATTGGATGGAGCTGTAACTGTGATGACACCATCATGTCAGTTCACAGTGCAACGTTTGCACCTGGTGGCCCCTTTCACTGGTCACACCTTAGCACCTAGCTACCGGAGTAGGATAGTGTTGTACTATGGCTAGTCTAGCGACTAAGGTAGTCTGAAATGTTTATTGTAACTTAACAATTGTAAAAATTAAGATTAGAAAATAAATTGAAAATTGTCATTTCGATTATTATTTCTGGCGCCGAGTAACGAGGATAGTCGAACCCAAGTTAGGAGAAGTGGCAACATACAGATTTAAAATCGCGAAGCTGATTATTACTTGGGCAGCAAAAGCAAAGAAAGTCCTTTACCTACATGCATGCACTGCATCATTTTTCCATGCTGGACTGGGAGCGAAAGAAAAACATAGAGTTTGCCAGCTGCATTTCCTCCCGGGCATACTGTAAAAACCAGCTAAGGGATCCGAGGGTTTCTGTATATTGCAATTTAGGTGATGGGCTCACAACCTGTCACTACAGCAATATACTTACAAATCTATCTTAAATAACCCTCAAAACTTTGTCAGACGTGGCGGAACAACCTTTGTTTAGGTCATTTACAGAGCGTATTAGGGATAAAGGTGTGATTATATGTATATAATGTATGTGTCTTTCTTCGACCGAATTTACCTAATAAAACAAGTATTTAACTAGGTAGGTATCTGGTACCTAAATGTACGTAGTTACGTGCATGGTACAACACTAGTTCCTATTTAACAGTTGTACACTATGCGGAACTCATCATATTTAGAACGCGTCAATAATTATTGCTGTACTAAGTATGGGAATTTCGTAACTCCATATGAAGAACTTCATTATCAGAAGAAAGTTTGTTAAATGAAAGCTTTGTTTCCGGTGATCTTTTTGGTAGTGAACTAAATTCCTGTATTAGAAATTATACCCAATACATAATGCAAAATTTACCTCAGTTCACTGGGGTATTATACATACATACATAAAATCACGCCTTTATCCCTTACGGGGTAGGCAGAGCGTTAAACGCCTCGTAAAAGGCGCTTTCGCCGCGTCTGACAAAAATTGAGGGCAATTTTAGATTGTAATGTGTACTGCTAATGTGTAGTGACAGGTTGTCAGCCCATCGCCTAAATTACAATACACTGTAACCCTCGAGTCCCTTTTACTGTCTTCTACAGCATGCCCGGTAGGAAGGGCAGCTGGAACATTCTATGTTTTTCTATCTCTCCCAGTCCAGCATGGAAGAAACATACAGAGTAAAAGATAGGCTGACACAATCTGTAATTAATTACAGCTGAAAATCCTTCTTTCTTTTCTTCCTGTTTAGTATGAAATCCAGAGGGCAGTCAAAATATCTTTGAACCCACTTGCTCTACATTCTACCTATTGTTCCAGCCTTCAATTCCTCCAAACTCCATTGTTTTGTAGTGTAGTCTGAATTCCGTACATAGCGATCCAAGGGCATATTGTTTAGTGGTCAATAAACTAGGATAGGACAATTAGCACTCAGGGCCCATTGTCCCTTCGCTCGCATACATTAACCAGTCAACAACACTGCCCATGCATATACATACATATCTACATGCATTTGAATTGCATTGGTACTCCAATATAATACACTAGTAAGGCAGGTTAGTTTTGGTACAGTTTTAACTTCTTCTTCTGTCGAGAGGCTATCGACCCGATGAACCCTGGTGTCAGAGTTTTTAAGCCGCCTAGTAGCACAACTATCAGGCCTCTGACATGGTTTGAGTAACGACCACTATCAAAGACAGCAACCGGGACCGACGGCTTAACGTGCCCTCCGAAGCACGAAATCTTTTTTTCTTTTCGGACAATCAGGTGATTCAGCCTGCAATGTCCTAACCAATCTGGGGAAAAAATCACAAAGTGACACACCTCACACACCTCAAATATCAACTTTGTGTTTTCCCCCCTGGGAATCGAACCCAGGGCCTCCGGATCGGGAGCCCATGGCACTAGCCACTAGACCACGGAGAGTTTTAACTGAGTGTACAACTATTCATGATCATGCTCTTTTACTGAAGACAGAACAATATTGGTAAGCTGTATTATTCTCGTATGACTCATTTTAGGACAGAAATTAATTTTAAACTGGGGTGGTGAGGTTTTTCTTTCGTTTTTTTTTATCTTTTCCTTTGCTCTCCATTTACTCATTTTATGTTTTGGCACTGGTACTCCGTTTAAGCCAAAACCTTTATTCTTATTATGCTTTGGCTGTTACAATTTAATCCTAAGAGCCCTTAGTAACCCTATACTTTCTACGAACTTGTAGCTATAGGAACCATTTCTTCGTTTCTCAGAAGATGTAGCTACAAGACCTCATCGCATCAATGTAATAGCTTCGTCTACTTGTAAGAAATAAAGAATTTAAATAGAAACTTTGCTATCATAGCAACATATTTTGTGTGAAATATAAATGAAAATATAATTTTAATTCGTTAGGGATAAAGGCGTGATTTTATATATATATACTTTATTGCATAAACACAAGAGAAATGTAATTTACAAATATAATGTGCAAGGGCGAACTTATCTCTATGAAGAGATCTCTTCCAGCCAACCCAATGTAATTTTATGTATGTATGTAAAATTCAAGTTGTAATAGGTAGTGTTTGATAAAATGATCTATGTAGGAAACAAAAATGTTCTACAAATACTTACCATCAGTCGGAGGAGATACCAAATTTTTACTTCATTCATCTCTAGTACTAAATTTCTTGACTTATCAAAGCGCACGCCAACTCTTTTTTATTTTTTATTAGAAATGGTTTTATCTAAATTTTGGTTTACTTTTAACTCCAGTCTAAGTCGGGAGCGAGCTCATCCAGAAGATGCCTGTTTTGAAGTGTTGGGGGTTATATGCATTTCGAAACACAGACGTAGTAACTCTTTTGCCATGCGCATTATGTAATCGCGGTAACCACTAAATTCTAAAGTTGATACTTCAGATATGAAAATATTCGCCTGATACGAACAAAGTCCAGTTACCTGCGGCCAAAATTCACACGCTACCGCGGTGGTCCGTCTGTCCGTCCGTGTTGTACTGCAACTGGAGCTGCGCACGCGCGTAATTCGACACCACCACGATTTATGGACGTGACCCTACGGCACCACCAAACGGGACCTCAGGTTAGAAGCAGTAGGTCAAAATGGGTCTGTTTTGTTTACCAAATGGCATGATAGGAAAACAATAGCTCTTCATCATTAAGGATAAGGGCAAAACAAAAGTTCTTGAATTCATAATTTCATCTACAATATATTATTACTATTATTGGGATTCGCAGACTACTTTCGCATCGAGTATCAAGCAAGATTACTGCCTGAATAAGAATCACTTTCTTAGTAGAATTATAATTTTTCTAATGTTTTTTTTTTCTCCTTCCAATACCAACAAGTGAGGCGATCAGTTTTCATTACGAATAACACTTGTTCATATAAATTCTAAACTCTAATTTTTAAAATTTTAATTAATATAAATTTTTCTAATAGTTTTTTGCTGTAGTGCTATTTTATTTCTGAATGTTTTCAGCGATTATGCACTTGCCCTTCAGAATACAATCGCCTGCGCCGGAGTCGTTAAACAACGTTATTATCAATACAAACAGCGGTCGCCTGCGCCCGCGCCGATCAACGGCTAATTTTAGGGTGTTACGTTATGCGTGTCTAAAAGTAACAGATCTATTTTAAAAAAAAATAATAAGATAAGGAAAAAAATATATTATATTTATTTGCTGAAAACGGAAAACATATGTGATTACATGATAAGTATAGAATTGAATAGAATTTGCTTTTTAGCGCAAAGGGTTTTATTAACCACGCGAAATATATTCCTTATCATGTCAGACTTTGTAGTACTATTATATATTTCACTATCAACAACGAATCTACGATGCAGCAAGATCAGGAAGAAAACAGTCTTCAAACTGACATTCCAACCAATACACTGACGACGCGACGGAAATAACACTTTTAAGCAAGAAACTTTTTTCTTATTTTCGAATGAAGAGTTCGTCTTCAAGGTCTCATTTCCAAAATGGTGAACAATAAAATCGAATAAGAAGCCATTGAGCCTATGTTTACTGTGGAGATGATGTCATGGACGAATCAATTAGAATTGATGATTTGGAGCACACACATGCGTTGGCGAAAATAGAAGAGTTCTCTATCGACTCAAGTACAATTTTGAACTGGATTCTTCTTCTGTCGGTCTTACGAAGATAGTTGTCTGATAAGAAAGATGGTAATTGTCTAACATTCATACATATAATTACGCTATTATCCCTAATGGTGTAGGCAGAGCGTAAACGACCTGAACAAAGGTCGTTCCGCCACGTCTGACAAAGTTTTGAGGGTTATTTAAGTTTGATATTGCTGTAGTGACAGGTTGTCAGCCCATAGCCTAAATTGCAATATACTTAAACCCTCGGATCCCTTAGCTGATTTTTACAGCATGCCCAGGAGGAAATGCGTCTGGCACATTCTATGTTTTTCTCTTCCAGTTCAGTATGGAAGAAATAATTTTCTTAGTTTAGTTAAAATCCCTGAAAGTGCAAACAACAACAGCAAGTACAGTCAGCGCATAAACCGCTTGTTTATTTACTGACGCTACCTTCTGTAATCCGGCCATATGGCATCGCGGCATGCGCGTGGGCACCTTACCTTGCAATACTTCCAAGAAGCTGATTCGACAGACTATTACTAACTGCTTAGATCATGTTTTACTACTGAGTGGCTTTGTTTGTAGGTACGAAATACACAAGTAAAGACATATATATATTAATTATATTAATTTTCTATGGGCCTCTGTTTATATTATTTAACATATACTTATGTAAATATTTAATTTTAAACTTTCGCGGTTGTTTTCACTATAACTATAAGACATTTTACGGGTTTCTTACCCGTTTACCCGTGATCAGGGCGTTTGGAACAGCGCCGAAATATCGGGAACTCATCAAATAATTTAAATCGCGGTAAGAAACCCGTAAAATGTCTTATGTAAATATTGCCTGAAATAAAATGATTTATTATTTATTTATTATTATTATATTAACATGGTTTTACTGGTAATTGAAAGATAGTGGAAGAATCCAAGGAGAGTAAAATATCAGCGAGCTGACAACACGGCACTTCAACGCAATACAATATAATCTAATTTGAAATGCCTCTAAAAATTTACAAACATATCCAACATGGTTCTTATTCTGCCAACTCCGTACGGGGGTTTATGTACGTTAGGGACGAGCGATGCCTTGAAGGTGTCGCTCTTGTTACATAAAAATAGTCTTACTTGCTTCATCAAGATCTTTTTCTGTATAGATGATCTACAAATAGCTTTGCATGAGTCTTAAACTCCCACTTACGTTGTTACGAGTAATATCTTCATATAAACTCATCTAGATCATCAAAGGAACTTATCCATCACTTTAGCAATTGCAAAATAGGCCTCTGTCCATATTCGAGTAGGTGTAAATTGCTAGAAATATTAGTGAACATCCCAACAGATACGACCATATGACTATAAATATCGACACGATATCCATTAATGGTTTGCTTTATAAAGGCAGAGAGCAATTTATATTATACAAAAAATATTATTTATATAATAAACTTGATTTGTAGATTTCAAGATTTGCTTTTGGAGTGATTTTCACAGAGAAAAGATTTGACAGAGACGAGAATCTTACACAGAGTTTTTAATCGTTTTATAGTCCAATCATGACATATAGACTAGACTATACTAGCTTGGTTCTATCGTTCTACCTGTACCACCGAATCTCACTCTATAGACATTAGCCTAGAAGACTAGAGAATATTACAAACTGTTATAATAACAGCCAGCCATAGTTAGCTTCCAATACTTACTAACTAAATGATTAACACCTTGTATTCCTTATCCTTTATGGCTAGAAATATACAGAGTGTGGGCAGGGTACAAATTGCTAGTGTACACGCTCCAACCTCACCCTTCCCTGTGCATCCTTAATGCACTGAATATTACAGAGGGTAACAGTGTTGCACATGTGTTTTTATTATGATATTGTGGGCAAGTCATAATCACCTAATGCAGGAAACGTTTTTTAAAGGAGCAAGATTTTTAAAATTGATCCCGTAGTTCTGTGTACAAAACTACTTTACTTAGGTACATCTTTAAAAAGATAAACAGATGCTCTACTTATGTGGCGCATGAAAAACCGGGTGACTCTCCCAGTCTCGTCCCACTACATAAATTATACAACTACAAAGTTCATCCTATTAAACCCCAGAACCCTCTTATCTGGCAAGCTAGTCTAGTCACATTCACCCGATCATCCCCTAGTCTAGACGAACTAATCATCATTCTAAACGAAAACTAGATACTTCATACTCACCCAAACCCAAACTAACTTCTTCCCAAAATACCTAATCCAATCACTTCTTTTTTTCTCTAATCAGACTCGTGCTCCAAATAAAGCCTCCGTCACACTACTCCACCGTAGTTGGCGGTGAATGGCGATGACGTCACCATCAATGGTCGCAGTGTGCCCACGCGCATCGCCATATGGTTGCCCGACTGGTCTGTTAGCCAGGGACGGAGTTAGAGACATAGCTGTGCATGATTCGGTTTTTTTAAAACTCTTCTGGTTGGGAATCAACACAATAAAAAGTTAAAAAGACTCTCTTGATAGAGAATCACAGAGTAGAGAATCAATGTTATTTTCTTATGTTTATTGGTGTTTGTTTTAAGGCCGCGGGCGTTACCACCAGCATCATCAGATATCAAAAATAAAGTTTTATTTAAGTTTACTTACAAGTAAGTGAAAATTTACTCTACTAAGATTCAATCGATTAAAAATTTTACTCTTCTGGTCAAGATTTTCTTATCGGAATATTTTAACTATTTTTTTACACAACCGTGCCTTCCCAGATGCGGCTCTGCTACGCTAACTAGATTTTAAAAAGTGTGTTATAACTTTTTACTACTCGTTGTATCGGTACTATGCTTCCTACGTTTCGTAATCGATCGGTAGTGTAGTAGGTAGCAATCACACATAAAATCTAGTCATAAAACTTATCTTGTTTCAAGTAACTAACTTCCATGCTGGACTGGGAGCAAGTGATAAACATAGAATGGTCCAGCTGCATGCTGTAAAAATCAGCTAAAGGATCCGAGGTTTTCAGTATATTGCAATTCAGGCGATGGGCTGACAACCTATCACTACAGAAATTTACCTACAAATCCATCTTAAATAACCCTCAAAACTTTGTCAGACGTGGCGAAACGACCGGCAAACGAAACGGCGAATTGTTTAAGTCGTTTACGGTCGGCCTACCCCATTAGGGATACAGGCGTGATTAAATGTATGTATGTTTCAAGTAAGAAATTTAGAGTTTCTTTCGGTACGTTCTAAGTGTTCTGTTACGTTTCGTTAGTGGTCAATCATTATTTATGTAATTGGAAATAAAATTGATGGTTTCCCGTAAAATAGCAGATGAAGAAATAAACAAAACTTTAACAGAAGAAATGTTTATTTTGTAACTTTTACTAACACTACCTAGAATTAATTAATTTTAAGTTTTGCTAACAACTATGGATGTTTTCCGAAATAAAATTGTTTTGAATTTGAATTTGAATTTGTAAGACGTAGATCAAAGTGGTTGTATAGTTGTTGAGTAACTATATGGGGTGTAAGGGACAGTGTCCCGCAAACTGATAGGGGTTGCTCAGTCAATGGAACTCATCAGTAGGATTTTTTAATTCAGGAAGCACAAAAAAGTTTTGATTTTCCATAGAAATTGTCTGATTGAAGTGGTGATTTTGTATGGGAAGGTCAAATATATTTTTCAACTCCTAAAAGAATTTCCTGGTGATAGACTGTTCAGTTTCGTTGATTGAGTAACCTCTATCAGTTTGCGGGACTCTGTCCCTTACGCCCGGTACGTAAGCGCAATAATGTTCCAGATTGGTCTTTAAGAAAAATAATGGATAAGTAGTTACCAATATAATAAATCACACCTTTCGTGTAAATAAAGTGAAAAATTGCGTCCGTGGTCTAGTGGTCAGAGCTGGGCTGGGATGGGCTTACCAACCGGAGGTCCTAGGTTCGATTCCCAGGGGGGGAACGCAAAGTTGATAGTTGTCAATTTAACACTTTGTGAGTTTTTCCCCTGTTTGGTTAGGACATTGCAGGCTGAATCACCTGATTGTCCGAAAAGAAAATGGATTCCGTGCTTCGGAGGGCACGTTAAGTCGTCATTCCCGGTCGCTGTCTTTGAAAGTGGTCGTTACTCAGAACCACGTTAGAGGTCTAATAGCTGTGCTACTAGGCGGTTTAAAAACTCTGACATCGGGTCGTTCGACTCGAGAATCCACACGCTAAGAAGAAGTGAAAAATAAAAAAACGATATTAAACACAATTCGCGTATCTTTATTCCAAATCTTACCCACGTTCATTTTACAAACAAGTAGAATGGATTTAAGAAATCGGTTTCCCCTTCGAAAATTTGACCTTTATGCACCAAACATGGTGTTATGGTTTCAAAAATAAATGACTTAACGAGCTGGTCTGGATTGTTCAGTCGTGTTAATTACATTCCTTCGAATTTACGCAAATTATTTTGACAATGTGATTTATTTTTATGTATTGTTGAATGCATTAAAGTGAGTGCTTAATGCCAAGTCGATTACTTCATTCAATAAACTTGCCAAATTACTGGTAAACCCTTAATTTTGTTATTTAGCAATTAAACTCCAGTATTACTCCACAACTATTAATTTTTCTTCCATGCTGGACTGGGAGAGATAGAAAAACATAGAATGTTCCAGCTGCCCTTCCTCCCGGGCATGCTGTTGAAGTCAGCAAAAGGGACTCGAGGGTTAAAGTGTATTGTAATTTAGGCGATGGGCTGACAACCTGTCACTAAAGCAATACATATTACAATCTAAAATTGCCCTCAATTTTTGTCAGACGTGGCGAAAGCGCCTTTTACGAGGCTTTAAACGCTCTGCCTACCCCGTAAGGGATAAAGGCGTGATTTATGTATGTATGTATGTACTATTAAATTTAAATATGTGCCTACCTCTAAAACCTTCCTTGTCACAATGATTTAATGTTTTTATATTTATGTCCTTCCATGCTGGCCTGGGACCGAGAGAAAAACATATAATGTGTCAGCTGCATTTTCCTCCCGAGCATGCTGTAAAACCAGCTAAGGGGCTAACCACTGACCACCTGTCATTATAGCAATATACGTACAAATCTATCTTAAATAATCCGCAAAGCTTTGTCAGGCGTGGCGGAACGACCTTTTTTTAGGTCAGTCACGCTCTGCCTACCCCTTTAGGGACAAACGAGTGATCTTCTTCTGTCGAGTGGGTATCCAGTCTATGGACCCGACGAACCCTCAGAGTTTTTTAAGCTGCCTAGTAGCACAACTATCAGGCCTCTGACATGGTTTGAGTAACGACCACTATCAAAGACAGCAACCGGGACCGACGGCTTAA
The DNA here is from genome assembly GCA_949820665.1 of Scrobipalpa costella. NCBI lineage: Eukaryota > Metazoa > Arthropoda > Insecta > Lepidoptera > Gelechiidae > Scrobipalpa > Scrobipalpa costella. The sequence continues at coordinate 2,705,226 of OX463306.1, forward strand.
CGTGCCCTCCAAAGCACTTTTTTTTTTCTTTTCGGACAATCAGATGATTCAGCCTGCAATGTCCTAACCAAACTGGGGAAAAATTTCCCCCCTGGGAATCGAACCCAGGACCTCCGGATCGAGAGTCCATGGCACTAGCCACTAGACCACGGAGGCATTCAGAGTGATTATATGTATGTATATTTATGTCTAGCGTAATCATCAGTCAATTCGTATTAGACTTGACCACATTCACGGAATTGACCAAACCATGACTCAAGCCTAATCGAGTGGCAAAGACTCTAAAAAATTAATTCATGACTCTGTCCATTCATATGAATTTTGTCACAGCTATAACGTGATCTCATTGAGACGTAAATATGCCGTAAGCTGTATTTCGACACATTCTGACTCAGATTTTGACGACGTCTTGAGAAAACAGCTTATTCACGGCGGTAATATTGGTATTTTTGGATATTTTCTCATGATGGTGCATCAATTGCATCATTTACACACAAATGCAACATTGAAGATGTGATTCGACTCGTAAAATCCTGTACTCTGGAGTGTACTGCATAATATTGTCTTGTTGAAGTCAATTTTAACAGTGTTTTCCTGTAGGTACACACACTACTATGTCAAATTGAAGGTAAAATTTTACCTCAGTGCGATCAAAATATTATACCGGGTGTAAGGGACGGCGTCTCGCAAACTGATAGGCGTTGCTCGTAAACAAAACTTAATAAGTTTAATCGAGATTTTCTTTTTTTCATTAGTTGAAAATGTCCACCTCGATGAGACAATTTGTACGGAAAACCTCACTTTCTGAGAAAAAATCCTGATGAAAGTTGTTCAGTTTCGTTGACTGAGCAACCCCTATCAGTTTGCGGGACGCTGTCCCTTACACCTGGTATAATCTTAAGAAAATCCTTCCCCGTAGCACTATTATAGCTACACAATCTACATACAATACGTACGTACCTACGTTAGGTATGAGTAGCGGTTTCGTAACCCCAAGGTTAGTCAGCTGTTAGTCATCCCTTTCTCGAAGGGCTGAGGTGATTTGTCACAGGAAAGCCCCGAAGTTGCGTGATTCGCGACACACAAGGGGGTGCACAGCTGATTTCCTTTATAGCCCGTAGCGAAAATCACAAATAAATACATTCATACTACGTACATACATACATCACGCCTTTATACCTAATGGGGTAGGCAGAGCGTCAACGACCTAAAGAACGGTCGTTTCGCCTCGTCTGACAAGTTTTGAGGGGGTTTTAACAGCGATTTGTTTTAAGTTAATGAGGTTGTTTCGTCCAAGGTTAATGTAAATCAGCCTAGCAAAAAAAATAGGTAAATAACAGCGAAAAAAATGTTACGTTGTTTTTTTAAGTGTGTTCACTGAAAGGGTAAATGATAATACATAGTGTAAAACTATTTAAATAAACTACAGACATAAATTAGAGTTCCTTACTACAGTAAATTTAGTTATACGAATATATAGAAATGCTGAGTGAAAATTATTTTATTAAGGAAGTCATAATATAGAAAACTAGAAACATGATAGTGAGCCTTAGTGGTTACATTAATAGCAAATTAAATTTAAATATTCATGTAATTATAATACATACATATATATAATCACGCCTTTATCCCTAATGGGGTAGGCAGAGCGTAAACCATCCCAAACAAAAGTCGCTCCGCCACGTCTGACAGGGTTTCGAGGATAAGATAGATTTGTAGGTATATTGCTGTAGTGACAGGTTGTCAGCCTATCGCCTAAATAACAATATACAGAAACTCTCGGATCCCTTAGTTGGTTTTTACAACATGCCTGGGAGGAAATGCAGCTGGCACATTCTATGTTTTTCTCTTGCTATGGAAGACATGTAATTATAATATTTATGTTAATGGCTTAATTTGAATATTCCTAGCTTAAGGATTATTTTATCTAATGTTTCTCATATTGCTAGCGTATTTATTAAGTGGATTCACTAGTATTTCTAGATACTAATACCATAAAACGGTTTTATTTCCTTTACACCGTTAAGCTGCTAGACTACATTAGCACATTTCCGGGATTAGATAGGTATATCTATGTTCTATCTACAGAGGAAAAATAATTTTGTATGTTTGAATTATTGAGTCGTTTTCTAACCCCTTCATGCATCAAAGTGGGGGAAATTTTCTATACTCTTTGAAAAAAATCAACTTACCTACTCGGGCTCGAACGTCGGCTTAGAACGTAGGTAGCGTTGGCAAGGAATATAAATATTAGACTGGGTAGAACTGTTTGCTGGCCACTTTTGCGCTTTGCAAAACTTCTTTCATGTATTCGGCCAGATGCGTAAAATGGCAAATTTCTTCCCTGCGGGACTATTGGTAGAACAATCAAATTATGTGGTCTTCGGCCACACTAAATGTCTCCAACGGACGACTACCCATTATTATTCCAAACATTTCATATTATGCCTAAGACAAAAGCCGAGCGGCACAATGGTCAGTGTTCCCTAATAGTGATCGCAGATGGTGCGCATACGAATAGTGTCGTTGCGCTTGCGCAGCCGGAAGCGACGCCATTGCCGGAAGAAGCGTCACGTCTAATTGATATTTAAATGCAATCGATGTGTCTTATGGCGGTATAATGCAGTATTGGTTAGTAGTAATGATTATGACTTTACTTGAGTTCTGTTTTGGATGAATTCTAACTCACTATTATTGTCTGCGTCAGTGTCTATGGTCCACTGGAATGAGCCCTAAAACCTAGACGAATAAAAATACTGATGTAAAAAAACTAAGTTCATGACCAATTGAGAACCTCTACCTTTTTCGGAAGTCGGTAAATAAATTAAAATGATAAAAGCAAATCATTCGACATTTTGACTTCTAACATCAAGGATATTTATTACTCAAATCTAAGTACATACACAAAAAAACTGAGCAAGAAACGAAGCTAACTTTATAAGCACCTTTTAACGCCTTCACACAATAGGTACACGTGCAAAAAATACTTAATATTTTCTCTACAATAGGTATAGACAAAAAATATAAGCAACTACCTAAAAACTTAAATGTGCTGGTTAAATCATACTTGTTCGATATGATAAATAGTCTCTGTTTTGATATCATGTGATGTGATGCTGATGACAAATATATGACAAATGTAATTAAATTCTATGACAAATTGATTTGATAAAACCTACGAATACAATCATACCATAAATACTGCTTCCTGCAGATAGTCAAGTTTAAGACTACAATATATTTATTTATTAGGGAAAAAAGGATGGATAAATTGCATACATAATGCAAAGAACAATAAAAAAACAAGTTATCAACAACAGCATCACACTCGATCTTGCTCACCTGCGCTGCGAGCTGCGCAGGCGCTTACCTTGACTCATCGGGTTATGTCACCGCAGCAACCTCCAAACACCGCTTCCTTGTCAAGCTTATAGTATCGGTGAATCACTACGATGATGATTGGAAAGGTAATCATAAAACGAGAGATTATGTCAGAATTTTCTGTTTTTTTTTTACTTCTATGCTGGACTGGGAGCGAAAGAAAAACATAGAATGTGCCAGCTGCATTTCCACCTGGGCATGCTGTAAAAACCAGCTAAAGAATCCGAGGGTTTCAGTATATTGCAATTTAGCCGAAGGGCTTACAACCTGTCACTACAGCAATATACCTACAAATCTATCTTAAATAACCCTCAAAACTTTGTCAGGCGTGGCGCAACAACCTTTGTTTAGGTCGTATACGCTCTGCCTAGCCTATTAGGCGTATTTATATGTATGTCTATTTAGATACACAGCACTGCCTATAACATGACTGAGCCCTGTACTCTTGATCTGGAAGCTGGAAGTCATACCATTGGATAAGTAAACCCAAGTTAATTTTTAAATAAATCAAAAACTGTTCTTTTAACTTAGAAAGTTAGGAGGAAACATTCAAGTTAACTTATTCCATACAGTTTGTAGTGTATAATTAAAAATCAATTAGTCAAAGATTCCTGGGAAGTAACAGCTGTGATTAAGTAAGTACTTATGTAGTTGACAATTACAATATATTACATTACAATTGTAGATCAATACAAGGAAAACGTGTATCCTTTATTATTACAAAACTGACACATCTGTGATATGCAGGTAGGTAGGACAACGATAATACTATCTTGCTAACAGGTGCTCTGTCTTTTGTTTTTAAATCAATATATAAACAAATTAGTTTTCCTTAAACACCTATTTAAAAAATAAAACTAATTGTGTAAAACTACTAAGTAATGTGTTATTATATGTGAATCACGTTAGAAGACTACAATGGTTTGATAAACGTGTCGCTCTGGGAATTTGAGACAACATTGTAGAGACACTAGACACCTGTATAAATAGTAACAGGATTGATAAGCAGTATTACTAATACTGTATTAATATTGCAATAATTTGTCGTATACAAGGTATTATAACAAATAAGGTATTTATATGCACATTGAATGTTGTAAATTTGCAAATTTTCACGTGGGAAAATTTGTTCAGTTTAATAGGCACCGGACATGCTGGACTGGGAGCGAAAGAAATGCATGCTCTAAAAACCAGCTAAGGGATCCGAGGGTTTTAGTATATTGCAATTTAGGCGATGGGTTGACAACCTGTCTCTAAAGCAATATTCAAATCTATCTTAAATGACCCTCAAAACTTTGTCAGACGCGGCGGAGCGACCTTTGTTTTAGTCGTTAGCGCTCTGCCTACCCCATTAGGGATAAAGGCGTGATTATATATATGTATGTATGTAACAGTCACAGGGATAGATTCAAATCTTTCAGGGTATACAAACGTTTTTTGTACCATCCTGTACACTACCGGCTACTTACAGCCAAGTACATTTCCCACAATACCTTTCTCAAAACACATTCCGATAAACTGATAATTGTGATTGATTTCCTACCATTAACCGTTTAACCAAATGTCAGTAGTTCGACCACCTCTCTCCAGGATAATTCGTGTTATCATTTCACATAAAACCGATTTCCGAAATGACTACTTTTCAATCCTTTTGCAATAGTGCTCTGGTTAATTTAACTTTCACTTTGAACCAGTTAAGGGTAAAGTTTATTTCTCGCCGTTATTTGTAATGTCAAGTCAATTAAATTGGAAATCGGATTAATGTTTATGTGGGCTGATTTCATTTGTAATTTGCTGAAATTGTGGTTATTAATTCCTAAACCTAGATTGTGTAAAGGGTTACATTGTTATTGTTAACTGCCTCCGTGGTCTAGTGGCTAGTGTCATGGACTCCTGGTTCGATTCCCGGGGGGGAAACACAAAGTTGATATTTGAGAATTTATCACTTTGTGAATTTTTCCCCAGTTTGGTTAGGACATTGCAGGCTGAATCACCTGATTGTCCGAAAAAGAAAAAGATTTCGTGCTTCGCAGGGTTTGTGTTTCGGACGGCACCTTGTAAAATTATACTTACTGTATCTGTTCCCGTGCATTTCCCATTTTTATCCCCATTAGGTTGGCTGGAAGATATCTTTTATAGAGATAAGCTCGCCTGTTGTTTCAATTTTTAAGTTGAAATGTGTATTTAATTTTTAAAGTAATAAAGAACATAATAATTTTTGATCCTGGCTGTTTCAGATAATGATTTCCATTGAGAGTACAGTCGACTGAATATTTACCATTCGTTCCAGAGATTCAAAATGTTAATTGCTGTTAAATGACCACGATTAAAACACCATCAATTTCGGTCCAGCCGAGCTGCAGGTGAACAAACTGCTTTTATATTGTAAATATTATAATAATTGACCGATTTCCATGGCCGCGGCTTCTTACAACCATAAAATAATGCTGGCATGTTGTAATTTCATATGAATTTAAAGAAGATAAATTGCTGGACTGAAGTTCGCCGAAAATTATAGCCGGGAACATTATTGAATTGAATTAAAATATTTTGCAGTCTTTGTACTTATATTCTTGTCATAAAAGAAAAAATCTTCGATAAATACATAATTGAACATAAATAAAAATCCCTGAAAAAAATATTATTTTGGTTTTAACGATATCTTTCGTACTAGATTTTTTAAATACTTAAAAAGGAACTTAAGATTTAGACTAAGTGTTAAAATTGTATTTAATTAAGCCATAGATGCTCTGCCTAAGTAGGCCAGAAGGGATACCTAGATATAGTTATTTCATACTTATCTTATCTCCATTTAGTATTTAATGACGCTAATAAAATGCGCCAAACAGATATCATTAAGAAATGTAACTTGTACATCTATATAAAGAAACTAGCTATCCTTATAGACTGCCTTGTACAGATACGAGTCAGTGGCCACACAGTTCGACTGCAAAAAAACCACAAAGCAACGGCTAGCAATTTACAGTTTGTCTACAATTAATGTGCAGTGTGCAGTTGTATTGCAGTCACAGCTGCATATATGAGATTACAGAAGCATTTGCCACACTCACTACGCTTGGCATATTGAGTAGAATTTAGAAAAATATTGTATATTATTATTATTTCTTCCATGCTGGACTGGGAGCGAGGGAAAAACATAGAATGTGCCAGCTGCATTTCATCCCAGGCATGCTGTAGAAACTAGCTAAGTGATCCGAGAATTTCTGTATATTGCAATTTAGGCGATGCGACAACCTGTCACTACAGCAATATACCTACAAATCTATTTTAAATAACCCTCAAAACTTTGTCAGACGTGGCGAACGACCTTTGTTTAGGTCGTTTACGCTCTGCTTACCCCATTAGGGATATAAGCGAGACTATATGTATGTATGTATGTTGTATATTATTGAAAATACTTGAAATAAGAAATCAGAAATTCAACTGCTGGCGGGATTTGAATCTGCGTTTTTGGAAAACCGGCCCAACGCTCTTAACCACTAAGCTACAGCAGCCATGTCCCGAGCGACGAATTAGTGATCTGCTATTTATAAGGCCCCCATTTATAATCAGCTCTCAAAAATGACCGCGAGTTTGAGTTCGCATCAGAAATGTCTTTTCAGTACAAAACGACCTGACAAATCTATGCTTAATATTGCTCTTAAACTTGAGATCGCTTTATAATTGCAAGCCCTAATCGTCTTAAGTACACTATTCTCGGCAGCAAAATTGAAAGTTTATTATAAATCTCAGGTTTAAATTAATTTTAATTACAGCTGTCTTCAAGTTTTAGAATTCAGACTGCGGTCCGTCTGTCTGAACCATCTGCGTGTAACTTTCCTTACAGATCTGCGCGCACGCATTTTGTGTCAAGGCGGTCTGGGACGTAGATCATCCATGGGTCATTGTTTTCGAGGAAAATAATATCGGTCCTCTTAAAATACCTGAATAAGCATTACGAATTGACATTGGCCTAAATGATTCACTGTATTTTTATGAAGGGCAAGGATGATCGAAAAGCTTATTCACTATTATTCATTGCTTTATTTAAAGTACTTATTACAAATAATAAAGAAAAAAATGACAATGCTAAGCTAAGTTTTATGCTTTTTCCTCTGGTAAATCATTATACTTATTAGTCCACATTTTGAAAATAAATTTTAATAACTTTATTTGAAACGTACTGTTTGTCCCTTACTGCCATTTACCCCCACCATTTCTGTTACATCTTAGGGGCTCCCCTGGGCTAAGTGGCGCCCTCATCAGTCAAAAAAACATAATTCACTGAAAACACAATCAATGTAAAATCCGGTAGATCAGAATGAGGTTAAAGGAATAAAGGTTATTTAGAACTCATATAGTTGCTCTTAGTTCGTTGGAGTTACAGATAGAAAATTTGCTAAAAACGGCCACTTTTAGCACTTTTGCTATCTGTACCCAATTTGTCTTTACCTTAAAACCTAGGCTATGTACCAATTTGTGCCCAACAAATATTTGCAGTTGTACCTAAGCTGCCCTTGTACGGAAAGAAGTTTCTCAATGAACATTGTAAATAATAATAACCAGTCCAATATCTAAACTAGTTTTCACGAACCACTTTCTTGGAGATTAACTTAATGTTAACTAATGCGAATTTCATTGCTTAGCTTTAATTTAATTTCTTAATCACTGAGCACTTCCCTGAGTTATAAAGTTATTCATGGAGTAGTTCCATTACTGTAGGATATAATCCAAGTTCATGTCGATACAGATTAAATAATAACTTGCAAAGATTCTCTTTTGATTGATCAGCGAACAATAGACCGAAAATAGAAGGCAATTCAAAAATTGTGCTTAAGTCTGGAAGGCAAGAGGTAAACCACCACACTCAATTTCCCTAAAAAGGAGTACTATGAACAGGATTAAAGCTGGCGATTACTCCACCGACAAGAGCAAACCTCTTGATGATGATACTTCAATTTGAATTGAATCAATTTAGACTGCTATGCATGCATCGCAGATTCTACAAACTTAAATATAACTCATAATCATAAGTTGAATAATTCGTGACACACAGACGAATATCATGACCAACTTTTCAACCGACACATTTATTAACAAGTTCAAAGTCACACACACTCAATTAACTTGGCAATTAATTTGATATTTTGACGCAACAACAGTTGCTGTGGGCATCCAAGGCATCCATGTCATCAGTGTCTGTCAGTCACTGAACATCCAAGAACATATGGCCTCATCCAAGGCCTAAGTAGGCCGGCAGAGTAAAGCGATCTATTCATTCCTTGACTAGTAAAATCTCTAGTTAGTAGGTTGGGAAAATGAGAGCTATGTGTCGTGCGAGGGCTGTTCTCCCATGCTGGCCTAGGAGAAAGATAAAAACATAGAATGTATCAGCTGCATTTCCTCCCGGGCATGCTGTAAAAACTATATTTCAGAAAACTAGGTTTCAGTATACATATTGTAATTTAGGCGATGGGCTGACAACCTGTCGATATCTTAAATAATCCTCAAAACTTTGTCAGACGTAGCGGAACGAGCTTTGTTTCGATCGTTTACGCTCTGCCTACCCCATTAGGGATAAAGGCGTGATTATATGTATGAATGTATGTATGTTTTGATGTGTAGTAAAGATAAGGGGAAGACGATAGAATGGAAGTACGTAAAAAATATTCACAAAAAATGAATCCAACCTACAGCTACCAGCTATCAATAAGAAGTAGAAAAGAATCAATGAAAATGTATATATTTACAAAAATTTGCTCAAATATATTCGAAAAAAGTATGAAGTCAAATAAGTAAACAGTGAAATGTGATGCTTCTGCAACTGAACAACAATTGGAGAAATGTATGGAATCCGACCGGAAGAATCACAAATAGATCGATTTCCGTTTGTTTACATAAATCTTCAACTCAGTAATCGGAAATCGCTATAAAAACTTTGAGACTATGGGAATGTTTGATCATGAGTGACGATAACGGATGTACTCATCATGAAAACAATACTAGAGACCCATCATATTATTTTCAAACAAGTTTGTCTTAAAAACTTAACATAACTTCCATGCTGGCCTGGGAGCGAGAGAAAAACATAGAATGAGCCAGCTGCATTTCCTCCCGGGTATGCTGTAAAAACCAGCTAAGGGATCCGAGGCTTTCAGTATATTGCATTTAAATAACCCTCAAAACTATTGTCAGACGTGACGGAACGACCTTTGTTTAGTTTGTTGACGGTCTGCCTTCCCCATAAGGGATAAAGGCGTGATTGTATGTATGTTGTCTTAAAAAATAATCAGATCACTAAGTAGGTTTGAGAAAATTGCGAGCCACATTTCATCCATAAAATCAAGACGATTCAAGTTATAAAGCCACTTAACCAGAACACTAAACCACTGTTCATTTATCAGTTGACTAACGATCCCATTTCTATGCTCTACGACCTGAACTAGATCGATGATCTTCAATCCAATAAATCTACCCTGTAAAACATCAATTAACCTCATGTACGCAACTATAAACTTATTAGATTCTGCGTAAAGACGTGACAAATGCGACCCAGATTTCACAGAAGAGGCGAACAAGACGCGTGCGCAGGCGCAGGCCGCAGGGCTAACGAAACCACAAGCGGTCATTCAGACATAAACATGCGAACACCATAGATAGAGGACAATGAAGACTACGCTATATGTTTGTTTGTTTACATGTATTCCCACGAAGCTCTAAGTAGGATTACCATGAAGTAAATATGAACATGCAAAAATAAATACGTCTATGAATTGGTATTAATTTTGCACCTGCCTTGTCATTTCCACATGCCCTAAGGTAGACTGGTAGATAATGCCTTTGGCACATTTTTGTGCATAAAGTTAAATAAATAAATAAATATTAATATGTAGTTAAATAACATTATGTTTGTCTTGTGTTCGATGTAAATATAGCTACCAATCTGTATAGTTATTATTTCAAAATAGCTAATGATACGGCTAGACGATGAGCACACCTCTACACCATTAAGAGCTGACAGACGTGTAACCGACAGATGGCGCCACATCAAGAAACACAAGTTCTGAAACGCGGTATCGAAGTTTTCTCAGCGATCTGCAGATATACAACTTCCAAACTTGTCCGGTTGGACTTCGGTCCCTTGGACACAACACCCGACCAAGGTGGGTAGCTACCCTTTTCCCAACCATCATCACTAAGCCAATTGGCTTCAACCTTTAACTCCTAAAGAGGGATTTACTCTCTCATAAAACTTTGTTCTTTGTCTCTCTTCATGGATAGACTCAATAAGTATTCAGTCTTTCCATTGCATGTACGTATCAAGTTCCCATGCCAATACTACTCACAAGGCAAAGGCACTAGGTTCTATAAACACTGGCTTCAATGAGTACTTGTTTACAGGTCTGTGGCTAATACAGAGTAGTGAACATACATACATATAATCACGCTTTATCCCTAATGGGGTAGGCCGAGCGTAAACGACCTAAACAAAGGTCGTTCCGCCACGTCTGACAAAGTTTTGATGGTTATTTAAGATAGATTTGTAGGTATATTGCTGTAGTGACAGGTTGTCAGCCTATCGCCTAAATATACTGAAACTCTCGGATCTATTAGCTGGCTTTTACAGCATGCCCGGGAGGAAATGCAGCATTCTATGTTTTTGTCTTGCTCCCAGGCCAGCATCGAAGAAGTAGTGAACTAGTTAAGCTAACAGAACATGCAGTGTTTGACTGTTTGTTCAACGAAACGAGTACGTCCTCGACACAGTTTCGACGCAAATATACAAATATACTCAGGCGAAGGTGAAAGTGGAGCTTCAGACACAGTTTACGAAAAACAGCTTATGAATATGATAGCTAAGTGGTCAAAAAAGACATTGAAAGATAGCTCCATACTCTAAAGTTCTTACATTGCGTAGCTTCAGAAAGTAGAGAAGCATAATAATATGAATTTGGTTTGTTTAAAGGATTTTATTAACACTTTTTGCAAGAAACTCACAATACAATACCACATACTTTATAAGAAAACACATACAATAGTAAGACAGAACACATAACAGAATAAAAGTACAACACATGCGGCCTTATTACTAAGGTAACAACTTCATCATTATCAAATACCTACGTCCTAACCGAGGGGAATGAGCCTATTGTAATAGAAATTTTGCATTTGTCATATTTTATAACAAGTGCATCTCATGTTTCAAATTTAATTTAGAAAGATCACCATGCTGGACTGGGAAGAAAAAAACATAGCATGTGCCAGCTGCATTTCCTGCCAGCCATGCTGTAAAAACCAGCTAAGGGATTCGAGTGTTTCAGTACATTGCAATTTAGGCGATGGGCTAACAACCTGTCACTACAGCAATATACCCACAAATCTATCTTAAACAACCCTCGTTACTTTTTCAGGCGTGGCGGAACAACCTTTGTTTAGGTCGCTTACGCTCTGCCTACCCCATAAGGGATAAAGGCGTGATTATATGTATGTATGAAGTGTAATCTAATGTCATGCTAAATAGCTTCACGATGGCGAAATGCCTCACCTACCTAACCCTGGCATTTAGACATAATGCTTACATGCTGTCTATACCTCAGATACCTAGTCTATGTAAGTATATGTATGAATGCATGTATTACTTAGGTAGAGCCTTATTTGCCGATGGAGCAAAATGTTAGTTTACACTCTTATCGCATATTGAATATGAATCTAATAAGGCAGCATTATTTGCTGATGTAGAAAAAGAAATTGACACTCTTTGCAGACAAGGTGTTGGCTTATTTATTATACGTATACTTATCTTATATTAAGTATCCACTTGTTTCTTTTAAATGGCGCATATAAAGTGAGTGCTATTGCGGGAAAAAAAATCAATACAATATAAAATGTACGTAAGTTTTCTTTTCCTCAAACTTTTTATGGCAAATGATCAAAATCCTTGTCTCCAAACCTCCAAACATTACTAAACAATAAGCTGGCTTATATAATTTAGTCAAGCTGACAGACATCTGTATTACAACTCTAGAGCCGCGAATAAAGTCTGTGGGCGCCATATTGGAATTACACTTCTACCTTATAATGGCAAATGGTCAAAACCTCGTTGTCTTAAAGCCTCCTAACATAACTAAACAATAAGCTCGCTTATGTAAATCAGTCCATATATAATGATGTAATTAAAAGCTACATAAACCTAGTGTTGTATGCTGTAGAAAATGAACGTATTTAAGATACTAAGGAAAATACTTTAGTAAGTACTAGCGACCCGCCCCGGCTTCGCACGGAAATGATCAGTGTTTCTCTACTATATTATGCATGTATTATACATATAAACCTTCTTCTTCAATCACTCTATCCATTAAAAGAAACCGCATCAAAATCCGTTGCGTAGTTTTAAAGATTTATGCGTACATAGGGATATAGGGACAGAGAAAGCGACTTTGTTTTATACTATGTAGTGATAAAACATAACCCTTCCTTGACAGTCGGGTAAAAATATAGCCTTACAAAGGGAAAGACAAACTACAGTAACCAACTCTAATAGAAGTATTTTGAGTTATACTTCTCATAGTAAGTAGTTAAATATTATTTTGTTATCAGACTAAATGAAAATATAATAGACGTGAAATTTAAATAAGCTACAAATATAAATCCTGCTAGATTTATTTATGATTATGACTCTAACCTAAATGTCTATTATTTATTACAATATTTAGTAAACATGTGCTTAAGATAAGTTATCCAAAGGACCTTGATTATACAACACAGTAATTGATTGATTGCACAAAAGTAAAACAAAGTTAACTGCACAGAAGGGGACCCGCGGTTACACGCGATTGATATAGTAAAACAAAGTAAGTAACTGTACAGAGGGGACCCGCGGTTTGATGCGTTTGATGTTACCGCGTTATGTTCTTCCCCGAAACGACACAATACTGCATTGTTGTAATACCAGCTAATCTTATTTGACTTGCTTTCGTCAATTGTACAGTATTCACTTCCATGCTGGACTGGGAGCGAGAGAAAAACATAGAATGTGCCAGCTGAATTTCCTCCCAGAAATGCTGTAAAAATCAGCTAAGGGATCCGAGGGTTTCAGTATATTGCAATTAAGGCGATGGGCTGACAACCTGTCAGCACAGGAATATACCTACAAATCTATCTTAAATAACCCTCAAAACTTTGTCAGCCGTGATAGAACGACCTTTGTTTAGGTCGTTTACGCGCTGCCTACCCCATTAGTGATAAAGGCGTGACTATATGTATGTATGTAAGTTGTACAGACAAATGAGAATATTTAAAACATTGTGACTTTGGCTATTTGGAAATCTAACAGGAATAAACTGTCCCGAAACTACGCCTAAATTAAAGTAAAACTTTTTTGAGGTGAATTGCCTCTTTTTCGTAAATACATACATATAATCACGTCCTTATCCCTAATGAGGTAGGCAGAGCGTCAACGACTCGTACAAAAATCGTTGGGCCACGTCTGCCAAGTATTGAGGGTCATTTCAGATATATCTATGTATTGCTGTAGTGACAGGTTGTCAACCCATCACCTAAATTACAATACACTGAATCCCTCGAGTCCCTTAGCTGGTTTTCACAGCATGTCCGGGAGGAGATGCAGCTGGACATTCTATGTTTTTCTATCGCTCCCAGTCCAGCATGGAAGATTATTTTCGTAAATGTATAGCTAAATATAAACTTAATATTTTACTGTCTACTCTACTAAATACTTCGCACTTGGTCAGCAAAATACAATACAAGATACTTTATTGCACAAAGAAACACAAATACATACAGCAGAAAAGTGAGGAACAAAACAGTACAATATAAAATACATAGATATCTTATGCTTACCTTCTTTTAAACTGGCAAGATACTTAGGCATGCTAATTTTGCTAAGTAAACACAACAACATACATTGTAATACCAAGACAAGTATTACTTTTTGCCGCTTTATAAAACTTCTCCAAAGTATTATTTTGTATTGTATATTTGCATCAAATGCAATAAACCACCGCACGTATCGAACGTAATATGTAAACGTCTCAATATCTGTGTGGTATGTCGCTAAGATAAAGGCGACGCTGGTCGATGCGCGGGCGCAAGGTTATCGGTGCATTCGGCCGAGGTAACACCTCTCATTTATTAAACTGATAAGAAGCCACGATGAAGTCGTTTTGGCAGTATTGATAGGTGTGGAATATGCCGCAAATTTGACTTCAGCACTCTCGTCTTATATATTCTGTTTCTGTCTAAGAGCCAGTTTTTTTTTGTTAGGCTGAAAGGTTCCACTGCAGGGCAAAACCCTCCCCTTTCTTTTTCCACTGATTTCGATTTCCAGCTATGTCTTTTTCAAAAGAACTGCCACCGTTTCATTGGTCTTCCTCTCCCCCGCTGGCTATCGAGAGGAACCCAATCAATCGCTAATATGGCCTATCTCTCTAGAGAGCATGTAAGAAAATAAAATTTTGCTTACGCGACTTTCCCTACAGACTCTTAGACAGAGACAGGATTATTTTGACAATGTCCTGTCGTAATGATTATGTAAACGTGTCAATATCCATCTGGTATGTCGCTAAGATGAAGGCGATGGTGGACGTGCGTTCGGCCGAGGTAACACCACGCATTTATTAAACTGATAAGAAAAAACTGAGTGTTGGTGTTGGTAAGCAAGAAATATGTTATAGACATTTTATGCAGCACAACTATCATCGAAGTTTATAGCAATGATTTTGCTACGAAAGTAAACTTTTCACCTCACCGTTCACCAAAATGCTAGCTCTGCTTTTTTCATTTAAAATATTGACCTCAATTTATTTTAACAGTAAAGATTGATTATAAATTGTATTTGACACAAATATAGAGTCAAGACAGTTCCAGACAAACCATTTTACAAAATCAATCATGAGTTCTTAAAACTATATTTCAACAAATCAATAAAAGCAGCATCTGCCTACAACCACAGTCATTACTTATCTCCGCCATTAGGATAAAGACCACTTGTTGCACCAGACGCTAATGACATACGCGTCAATAAAAAACTATTTTCCTTGTCGCCTTTTGTAAGTAAAACTTCATAAATCAAGAGGAATCCAACCAACCCACCCTATGCAACAGAAATGACCCAAAAAAGCACCCGAAAAGAGTAAAAAAAGTCAAAAAAGGGCGTTTGGTCTGCGCGAGCGCATGTGTGACGCATGTGACGTTTCCGGTTCGAAATTCGAATTTTGCGGCTCTATTGTCTATTGGGGTGGCGAAGATAATGCCGTATTTATGGGAAACATGCAACAGCTCGGTTTTGTTAAAAACAGTTATTTCTGCGACACACACAAATAGGGGTTGGGCAGTTTTGCCTTCCTCATGCGGGTTATAATAAAAAAAATATTCGTCCAAGTAAAAAATGAATTAACTACAGTAGCCCTCTGTTGTCCTAAGATACAAAAATATACATACATACATACATATAATCACGCCTTTATCCCTAATGGGGTAGGCAGAGCGTAAACGACCTAAACAAAGGCCGTTCCGCAGCGTCTGACAAAGTCTTGAGGGCCATTCAAGAAAGATTTGTACGTATATTGCTGTAGTGACAGGTTGTCAGCCCATCGCCTAAATTATTACATACAATTACAATATACTAAATCCTCAGATCCCTTAGCTGTTTACAGCATGCTCGGGAGGAAATGCAGCTGGCACATTCTATGTTTTTCTCTCACTCCCAGTCCAGCATGGAAGATACAAAAATATTGCTGCAAATAACTTATAAGAGCTACACATTTAGCATTATTCATTCAAGCAGCTAATGTGTTTAAAATAATAAGAGCTAGAAACTTTTATTTTTCAAAGTGCTAAGACCTTAAAAATAGCAAATCATAATTAAATAATGACATTTACGTACTCACTACAGCTGTTTCTAAATGACTATTAGCAGATTAAACTACCTGTATTAACTCGTCATAATAATTTAAACTTAAACAACCTGCCATTATGTAATTATTACTGAGTAAGATTATTATTATGGTTAAACATAAATAATGTAATGATTTATGGTGTGTTTCCTTTTATTGACTTATAGGCAAAAAACCATGGTGCTATTTCAATATTTTGTCTTTACTAATTATCTTTTTACTGCGAAAAGATATCTTGTTATCACACAGAGTGAAATGTTAGTTTGTATATAAATCAGAGTATATTTATTTTTTCTTAATTTCAAGTACGCACATAATAGCTACTCCTGGGTGAATCTTAGGTCTACCAAACTTCTTCTTAGCGAGTGTATTCTTGAGTTAAACGACCCGATGAACCCTGGTGTCAGAGTTTTCAAACCACCTAGTAGCACAGCTATTAGACCTCTGGCATGGTTTTGAGTAACGACCACTATCACAGATAGCGACCGGGACCGACGGTTTAACGTGCCCTCCGAAGCACGGAAGGACTACCAATATAACTGCAAATTACATATATTTATTCTGGAGGCAAAACTGCATGCAATGCATCTGTCTGCAGTTCGTCTGTTTCACCATCAGATTATATTATGAAAAAGATAATTTCCTTTCTAATTTCCCAACCACAATCTCAAGTTTTACAACTGTCGTTAATGTCTAAAGGAGAAGTGTTTATAATACTCTTAGCACTTAAGCACAACAATAAAAGGATATTACAAGCAAAATTACTGTAAAAGAAATTTCCTTTGCAATTATGATAGTGTGGTAAGTTCCAGTTTAAGGTGAAATTACGTACTATTATTATACAGTAAAATGTGTAGAGTTTTGTTTCGAATGTGTCTAAGGGTTATTTAAGAAACATTGGTAGGTATTTTATATTGACAGGATTTTACCCCTTCGCTTAAATTGCAATATACTGAAACCCTGGGATCCCTTAGCTGGTTTTTACATCTTGCCCGGGAGAAAAATGCAACTGGCACATTCTGTTTGTCTGATGCTCGCAGTCCAGCATGGAAAAAAGGGCTAAGGGCTTAAAGTTATAGATCTAATTTATCTTCCAGGAGTTTATTCACATTCATAGTTCACTCGAAATTTCTTTTTTATTTATTTATTAGACCGGTTTGATGAAAATAGGTGAGCGAGTTAAATAGTGTATAGTAGGTATTTTATTTGCTCGATGGGTTTATAAAGTAAGTTACCGATTTAATATGTCCTAATTAGAATTGAATGAGTATTTCTTGGTCATTGCCAACAACTGTTACTATTTAACCAGACTTGTATTCTATTTATGTTAGTTTGTTTTTAAAAAAAACAAGTCGTCTGGAAAGATAAAGGGAAGGCCGTTTCCCTGCTGTGGGACGTTACAGGTTCTTTTTTAAAATGCTGAGTTGACAATAGGTACCACCACATCAACAATTTTCAGGTATATTACAATTCAATTTATTTTATTAAATAAATAGTAAATAAATTTCTTTTATAAAGTAAATTACGTAAAGATATTTCATGTTAAACAATGAATTCTTCCAACTAAAATATATTTATTACAGAAAGGTACGCTGATGTAAGCTGTACAAAACGATAGGTAAATGTGCTCGGTAGCTATCTAAGGTACGTCGTACTCCCAAAGGTACGGTTTAAAGGTCAGCAGCAGGAATGTAGGGTAGACTCAAAAAGAGTAATGTGGAACTTGATAGAATTTGATGGACAGAAGTGAATTTTATAAAGCTTGATGATGGATGATGTCTCTGGTTTATAGAACCAAGAGGAAACCCATCAAAAAAGAAAGCTATTGAATATACATATAATCACGCCTTTATCCGTAATGGAGTAAACAGAGCATAAACGAGCTAAAGGTCGATCCGCCACGTCTGACAAAGTTTTAAGGGTTACTTGAGATAGATTTGTAGGTATATTGCTGTAATGACAGATTGTCAGCCCATCGCCTAAATTACAATATACAGAAACCCTCCGATCCCTTAGCTGGTTTTTACAGCATGCCTGGGAGGAATTCTGTGTGGATTCTGTGCTTTTCTCTCGCTCCCAGGCCAGCATTGAAAAAAGTAAAATGCAATTTTTACCAAGGAAAATTATACTATTTTCACTAGATGGAAAATTTTAAACAAAATAAGTTTAGATTTTAATAAGTAACGTAGAGTTATCGTAATAAATTATATACCTAAGGTAATATAAGCTCTTAGCTCTTTCGTTCTGGACTGGGAGCAAGAAAAAAGCATAGAATGTGCCAGCTGCATTTCCTCCCGAGCATACTGTAAAAACCAGTTAAGGATCCGAGGGTTTCTGAATATTGCAATTTAGGCGATGAGCTGACAACCTGTCACTACAGCAATATACCTACTAATCCGTCTTAAATAACCCTCAAAACTTTGTCAGACGTGGCGAAACGACCTTTAATTAGGTCGTTTACGCTCTATCTACCCTGTTAGAGATAAAGGAGTGATTATATGTATGTAATATAAGCTGCATAAAAATACATTGTACGTTTGGCTCCAAAATGCAACAAATAGAACGATACGGCGATGTCAAAACCGGGGTCAAAAGTCAAGAACGTAAGATGCAGTCGCAGATAATGCGGCGGAGACGAAACTTGAGATCAATCATTCATTGCTTTGTGAACTGGCACCTTCACGATTCACTCTCAAAAGGTAAAGAATTGGTTATAAATAAATGTATTGTAATACTTAAGGGGTGACTCTGCTTTTTACATTGTAAGGGTCGTAAGTCAAAAATACAATCATGTCTTTATAGCATTTCTTTAAACCATAACGGAGTTTATAAAGCAGGCATGCTAAATTACGAGTATGGAACTGTTATAGCTTGTCTTAAAGACCTAGCAGGGAATGAATTTCAGGAAATAATATCATAACTATTCAGAAATAATATTCCTCCCGGGCATGCTTGAAAAACCAGATAAGGGATCCGAGGGTTTCTGTATATTGCAATTTAGGCGATAGGCTGCCAACCTGTCATTACAGCAATATACCTACAAATCAATCTTATACAACCCTCAAAATGTTGTCAGACGTGGCGGAACGACCTTTGTTTAAAACGTTCACGCTCTGCGGTAGCCATTAGGGCCACAGGCGTGATTGTATGTATGTATTTAATTAAAACCATAAATGGGAGTTTTTAAAGCAGGCATGCTAAATTACGAGTAACTATTAGTTTCTCTTAAAGACCTGGCAGAGATTGAATTTCAGGAAATAAAATCATAACTATAGTCTTGTTAAGATTGCATTCCTTCTCATAGTTGGTCCATTTCGACCACCCAGATGAAACTAAATAAACAAACTACATTGTTGAGATCATAAAGCTAGCTTTCATGCTGATATTAGCATAAATTGTGGCAATTATGTTTCAGCTTCGTAAAGTTGTTTAATGCTGGAATTTGAGGAATCTAGCTAGCATTATTTATACTGCTGCGTACCGTATGTAATTGAGTGAATCTATTTGGCTATAAAGAGAATCCTCAATAAGCTTTTCAGATCAAAATGGTACAGTCAATTTGTCAATTCCATCTCAGAGAAACAGAAGATGTTTTTTTAATCAAACAACTTCTGAATTACTTAGGATTTTTTGTGCAAGTATAACATTATATTGTAATTTAGGCGATAGGCTTACAACCTGTCACTACAGACCTACAAGCTATCTTAAATAACCCTCAAAACTTTTTCAGACGTGGAGGTACGACCTTTGCTTATAGGTCCTCTACGCTCTGCCTACCATTAGGAATATAGGCGTGATTATACGTATTTGTATGTATAATATTAATAAACGTGTAAAGTGTTTTATTTCATAAGTACAACACTGTGGTAGAGCTAAAACCTGAGAGATATTGCGTTACGAATATTTTACCTACGCGACTCTACCGTGTAGCATTTATGTTATAGATGACTCTAATAATATACTAAATCCACATAAAACTGATGGAACGAACAACGTCATAAAACACACAGTTCTAAAGTAAAATAAACACTGCAGGCGCGTTCGTAAACCGCACAGAATGCCTCAGAAAATGCGCTAAAAATCGCACTTGCCGATTCTGATATTGAACTTCTTGCTCGATGATGTCATATCGATAAAATAGCTCCGACTCACGAGTTTACAAAGGTGTCGGTCTTGAAGCGAGCTGCGAGCCTTGTACGAGGCGTTTATAAGAAAACACAACATTTTTCTTGTTTATACATGGCAGTGATGAGTCATTTTTAATTTAATCTGTGGGTGGATTAAGTGGACCAAATGCGATTTTTATTGGAAAAAAATACTTTAGGAAAACTCCAAGAAAAAAAAGAAGTTTGGTCACAGTCTGAACTGAAAGCAGGAAAACTGTTTCAAACTTTGCCGCCAAAAAAGTTTGAAAACTCTATACTTCAACTTCAAGCTAGAAAAAAATATGCAAATTGTACTTACATTTTCTTGTCTCCACTCATATGAGATTGCACGGTAAATCCAAACATAGAACCATTGCTACCCTTATAAACCACCCTGGAAGGGATGTCCACATTGAAGGCAAAAGCACCGGCGCAGGCGCACAAAAACACACTAACAAACAACGCCATTGTCAAAGTCACTGACACTGCACAAATGAAATTAATTTATTTTATTACCACTTTTAATTTAAATTACATAATTCGTCCGCATGTTCGTTCGGCGCGAGTTCGATGTCGTACGGGGGTTAGTTACACGTGTGCACCGCGCGGCGGCTGGCGCTCGACTGCGGGACACTGGCAGTCACTGGCTGGCAACGCAAGGCCACATGAGGTAAGCGAAGAAAAATAATCGGAAAACACTGGCCGGAGGATTTTCGCGCGTTTTTCTCGGTACCGCGGCCGGCAACTGAATGACTGTATTTTTGGACGCGCGTAATTTTACTGAAGAAACAAACGCCGTGGTTTTGTGACCTAAATAATGTTTCTTTTATCGGTTACTTCAGAGAAACATTACGTTTCGTTTCGAAATGACGCTTTGTTATTCTTATTTTATACATTTAAAGGTTTAAAATAAAACTGAGGGTCAATTTTATAACATTTAATAAATAATCATTGCATTTATTTATCCCTAGCTATCCTTTTAACTATAACAGGTGACATTATATAAAATTCAACAAACAAAATTAAATAAATTTGGAATAGATACTGTTCCATGATTACCGTCATAATTCTTAATAGTAAAAGGAATAAAAAAATATTTATATAAATTAACGATACATAATCAATCACGTACAAATTAACTCTAGCAAAATACTATTTAAAATTACGATTTTCGATCAAAGTTTTATTTCAATTGATTTTCTTTTTTCTTATTGGATTTTATACATTTTCTACGGATTCCTAACAGTCTTTCATCCACATTTCGTATATTCGTTCATTCCTACACAATATTGGTCTTTCCTTCAATTCCGTTTAATAAATTTAAAAATGTTTTAAAATTCGAAAGTACGCTAATAAATTAGGAAAATATTCCTTATAAGCAAGAAATATATAAAATTTCAATAAAGAACTTTTAACAGCCCTCTTAAACCCTAAAATAGTACTAAAGTGTTCATAATTTTGGAAATCTAGATAAACTAAAACAATGAAACGATGAGTATAGAGACATAAATTAATAGATATTTTAATAACATGATTAACCTTAATAGGATTGTAAACTAGAAATAAGTTATCTAGTACAAAATAGAGCACAAGTAGAGCATTCAGCAAGTAGAGCATTCTTCTGCAATAAGAACTGTTGATATCGGAAGTCATTGACCCATATTGTAGGTATACACACGTATATTTTGTAATATTTCGAAAATCGATAAAAATCACACGTTAAATTGATTTTTGTTTTATGTCACAACTCAGAAAAAGATGATTATAATTGAGTTCTATCCCTGCCAGGAATTAAAAATACCTGCCATAGAAAAGCGCTTACTTATATACATAAGTCCCTGTCTTATTCTGTCTCTATTCATCTCTATGACATGCATATAGTCACGTGTTTATTCCTAATGGGGTAGGCACAGCATAAACGACCTAAACAAAGGTCATTCCGCCACGTCTGACAATGTTTTGAGGGTTATTTAAGATAGATTTGTAGGTATATTGCTGTAGGTACAGGTTGTCAGCCCATCGCCTAAATTGCAATATACTGAAACCCTCGGATCCCGAAGCTGATTTTTACAGCATGCCCGGGAGGAAATGCAGCCGGCACATTCTATGTTTTTCTCTCGCTCCCAGTCCAGCATGGCATTCTCTATGACAGGTATGTTTAATTCCTAGCATGGGTATAACTTACGTTACTTCAGAATAGTTTTTTACTATTTGACATCGTATCTGTGATCGAAGAGCCAAAAGTTTACGCTAGATATATTTTTAAATAATATATCTTATACAGTTTGAAACTGCTACTAATGAATGCTAATGATTTCCAAATCATTTTGGTTCACTAATGTTTTCAACTGTTATAAATTCAGTGAGATATAATATAGTAGAACTCAACTTACCTTCTAAATCCGTTGAGTTTCCTGAAACCCTCGACAATTTCTTAGAATGCTACTTGGGCTGTATACAGTCTGTCTTCAATAAGCTATATGATAAATGCCTCAACGACTTATGCTATGATTTGGAAAACTTGAACACTCCTGGAGTGATGCTTTTCTTCTGTGGTTTGTTCTCTGGTACCTAGGAAAGGAATAGTCAAATTAATAAGTAACACTACATTCCAACTAAGGGCGGTCTTGCAATGACCCGTATTCGGTTCGTATACGAATAGTGATCGTGAAATTTCCATATAAAACGCCCTAAGGGACAGCCTCTAAAGAACTGATAGGGGTTGGTCAATCAGCGAAACTAAATAACTGTCGAGAAATTCAAATTACCAAGTTGATCAGTCAATTTGTATATGAAAAGCATTTATTTTTTTCATTTCCTGGAAGAATTGGTTCAATTTCGTTGACTGGCAACCCCCATTATTTTTGTAAGAAGCAGTCCCTAACACCCCGAATGTTGTACCACAAATACTAATTATTCCGAAACATTCGAACATAAACAAACATGTAAATACCCGTACGGACATACAAATACACTTACAAACATAAACATACACCATGAAACCCCAATGGCATCTATTTACACAAACTTCTTTTAGGAAGACTAACTAACTAGTTCTAAAATCAAAAACTCCGAAACTACAAAACCAAATATACGGGGTGTAAGGGACAGCGTCCCGCAAACTGATAGGGATTGCTCAGTCAACGAAACTGAACAACTATCACCAGGATATTTTTTTCAGGAAGTGGAAAATTTATTTAGTTTTCCATTTTCTGATCGAGGTGGTAATTTTGTATGGGAAGGTAATTTATTTTTTCATCTTGTGTTTCCCGGTGACAGTTGTTCAGTTTCGTTGATTGAGCAACCCCTGTAAGTTTGCGGGACGCTGTCCCTTACACCCGGTATGTTTTAATATTAGAACATATGTTAATTTCATGAAAAATGTATTGATATTTTGTGAGAACAAGTTTTGTTCCTCCATAACTTTTCAAACTGACTACAATGAACAAATGATAAGATCTAGAGTGTTGAATCATTGTGAAACTTTAAAACTATAATTTTCATGGCAGCGCAATAAAAAAATAAAGCAAATGGTAAAATTAAAACAACTAATAATTACCCAAGAAAGCTAGAAATAAAGAAATATATGCTTTAATTCTTTAAAAATAAATAAAATCGCAAAGAAGTAATAAATTACAGATCATAACATGCTAGAACAATTACTTATATGACAAGACAATTAATTCTATGTAAAAAATAAAACAGTTTTTAATTTCAAGACGATGAAATTTTTTTTGTGAAAGTTCTCTTCTGGGTGAGCTCGCTCCATCGTCGACTCCGTCTCAGTCGCTTCCTAAGCTAGAGTCAAGGTTTCCAATCTATCATCAACAGATGCCGAGAAAGAGAGGAATTGGTTGCGTTCAGAATTCGTTCTGGGCACATTCCACTTAATAAATTTGCTTTTCTTATGCGTAAGTCAAATTCCCCAAATTGCTCTGAATGCAATAAAATTGAAGATGTCTATCATATTTTAGTGGAATGTGTTCGAAATGAATCTTTTAGACAACATTTTTTTAATAACTATATGTTCTCTGTTATAGGTGGTTATCGTATAAGGATAAAAACCTATTCCTACATAATTGGTATCGTACAAGGACGAATTATGTTTAGTTAGTAACTAGTTACGTAGCTCCGGTTTCGTAGGCGGCCGAAGGGGTTGCAACATTGTCTTGGCTTTTCCATTTTCAGATGATGCTAGCTTACTTTATAATCTTGTTAAAGTAGGCATAATTAGACGTAATTATATTGTATTGCAGTCCTTATGAGGACGAGTGTACTAAGTCCTTTTCCAAATAAAGATTTAAAATAATAAAAAAAAACAGATGCCGGGGGTTCATCGGGTCGACCCTACAGTAAAAGTAGAAGATGCTTACAGTTCTCTCCCCGAGCAGTAATCGAGCTTTATCTTCTTCATGCGGCTCGGGCGCGGTGGCTTGTCGCCGATGTAGCTGGAGTTTCTGACGGATCGTTTGCGATAGGATTTCCCTGAGGGAAAAGGTTCAGGTTATACAAGTTTCCCAGTAAGAACGAAACTTTTGATTTTGAGAAAAATAGTCCATCTTTAGAGTTATTTGTGTTTTTTTTTTATTATAAAGGACATGCTGGACTGGGATTGCGCGAAAAACATAGAATGTCCCAGCTGCTATTCCTCCCGAGCTTGCTGTAAAAACCAGCTAATGGATCTGAGGGTGTCAGTATATTGTAATTTAGGCGATGGGCTGACAACATGCCTGCTGACAAAATCACGCCTTTATCCCTTACGGGGTAGGCAGAGCGTTAAACGACTCGTAAAAGGCGCTTTCGCCACGTCTGACAAAAATTGAGGGCAATTTTAGATTGAAAAGTGTATTGATCAGATTATCAGACGTGGCGGAATGACCTTTGTTTAGGTCGTTTACGCTCTGCCTACCCTATCAGGGATAAAGGCGTGATTATATGTATGTATATATAAAGGATACATATTCCCATTTTATATAGAATGAAATATTCGGAAAAATATCTCCATGGCATTACATGCGATTTTCCATGCTGTTTTCACAGACTCCCCGCCAATGATGCGAATGATCTCGATTTTGAGCTCTGTTTTTTTTTTACTAATTTACACGCATCTTATTTAACCTTATTTTATCTCGCCATTGGTGTGAAACGAATCATCGAGATTTTTTTAATCTCAGAAATTGTGTCTGGTTTATTCGTTTAATCAGAAACAATTTTCGACCTTAAATCAAAAATCCATTGCATCGTAATTAGGGCATTTTTTTTACTGAGTCTACGGAGACTCCGTGTAAAATTTTAAAGCACAAAAAATCATCGTTTATGAGATTATTTTTTTTATATATGGAAATTTGTATGGGAAATGAGACATAGCGGCCATATTTGACTTTAATCTACGGTCTGTATTATAATTCAATAAAAATTACAGAACTATATCAAAAATTGTTTTTTTTTTAATCTCAAAATCAAAAGTTCCGTTCTTATTGAGACACCTGTATAATTAAAGTGGGCTAATATACGGCTGAAAATCAGTGTTGCCTTTTGGGAAAAACTCTTAGGATAAAATTCACTGAGCCTTGGCCCTTTCCCATCACTGCAGCACTGATTTATCTGTTTGTTTTATTGCCTGTGTCTTTTTAAATTTGCGAAATGTCTATATGTTTTGTAGAAATATGAATAAAATGCTTTATCTATTTATCTAATCATATTCCGGACATATGTTGTTGTATGTAGAGAGCCCGATGGTGTAGTGGATAGGGCCGCTGCCTCCTGAGCGGGGGGGGCGTGGTTCGAATCCCACCACGTACCAATGTGTTTTTCGGTTTTCGAATTTCATATGTACGTTTATTCGGCGCTTTTTCTGTGATTCGGAAGGCACGTTAAGCCGTTGGTCCCGGTTAAATATCGTTTAATACCGTAGATATTAGTCGTTAAGCCATATCAGAGGCCAGTGCTAAGCATTGGCGGCTTAAAAACTCTGACCTAATCTAGGATTGGGTCTGGTTTCCCTAATGGGTTGCGGAGGTCAGATGGCAGTCGCTCTGTGTAAAAACCAGTACCCTCGTTCAATCCCCTGGATTAGGTAGCCGACCCCGTGAGATACGGGATAAGGCTAGGAAGATGATGATTCCGGACATATGTTATTTTGGTATTAGCTAAATTAGCTTTACGTGTATTCCCTTACCTCCTAGTATCGCTCTTGGTGGCCAGCAGCAAGTCCAACCAAGTCCAAGTAACGTTGTGGTACTCTAGTGTAGGTAGGACCAGTGGAAGATCCCGTACATCTTCTAGATTCTTCTCTTTGCTGCCCTTGTAGGAAACCCTCACTGGGACTTCGGGGATCTTTATGTAGATGAATAGCTTGTTCTTCTCGGCGCGTTCCTGTTGGATAATTAGTCAAACTAGAATATTCTACGTTACGTATTTTATAAAATATACATACATACAATCACGCCTTTATCCCTAATGGGGTAGGTAGAACGTAAACGACCTAAACAAAGGTCGTTTCGCCACGTCTGACAAAGTTTTGAGGGTAATTTAAGATAGATTTGTAGGTATATTGCTGTAGTGACAGGTTGTCAGCCTATCGAATAAATTGCAATATACAGAACCCTCGGATCCCTTAGCTGTTTTTACAGCATGAATGGGAGCATATGCAGCTGACACATTCTATGTTTTTCTTTTACTCCCAGTCCAGCATGAAAGAAATAGGATATTATACATGGCTATTATTTACCAATCTTTTATGTCAGTTTGTGAGTGATTAAACAAAGAGCCTATACAAATGACCCAGTTAAAAACAGGATAGCAATTTGTTATTTCTTCAAAAAAATATCATTCGCTTTTAGTATCTTCATCGCTTTTTTGTAAACTATATCTTTCCTTTTAGTTAGGGCTTTCTTCTTGACTATCTTGTCTAAGACTCAGCAGAAATCAAGACTACATACAGTACTAGCTTTTGATACGACCACATTTTTTCAAATGAGTAAATTAAAACCTACCTTCTTCTTCTCCTTATCATCTTTATCCTTCTTATCCCTCGTCACATAGAAGTTGGAATTGAAATCTTTACTCTTCTTCTTAGCTTTCTTCGACCCAGCAGAGACTAAACTAGCAGTACTGGGTTGTGACTTGAGCATACCTTCTGTGTCGTCATCCGCGTCTTTATTAAGCTATGAGTGACTTAGTAACCAGTGTGACTTACCTTCATCTTCTCAACATCATCTTTATCCTTCTTATCCCTCTTGACATAGAAGTTAGAATTAGAGTCTTTACTCTTCTTCTTAGCTTTCTTCGACCCAGCAGACACTAGACTAGCAGTACTGGGTTGTGACTTAAGTGTCCCTTCTGTGTCGTCATCCGCGTCTTCTATAGCGTCAGGGTCGCGTTCAGGGAAACAGAACTTTAGCATCGTGTTGAAGAACTTCTTTGTCAAACCTGAGGAAAACTTGAATTTTAAATCTTGCTTATCCAAAGCATTTTTGGATTTTGCAACATTGTTTATTTTGAAATCAGATATTTTTTAAAGTGAAACAAAATATCGTGACTGCATATCAAAATAATACTAGATTAGAAGAGTAGTATGTAGGTACCATCTAAATACGACCAATATATGAAAAGGAAAATTCTTTCCCAAACTTATTTGGTGAGGCATGTATATTCACTTTCAAGAGCCCGATGGTGTAGTGGATAGGGCCGCTGCCTCCTGAGGAGGTCATGGTTCGAATCCCACCACGTACCAATGTGTTTTTCGGTTTTCGAATTTCATATGTAAGTTTATTCGGCGCTTTTCCGTGCTTCGGAAGGCACGTTAAGTCGTTGGTCACGATTAATATCGTTTAATACCGTAGATATTAGTCGTTAAGCTATGTCAGAGGCCAGTGCTAAGCATTGGCGGCTTCAAAACTCTTGGGTCTGGTTTCCGTTCTGGGTTGCGGAGGTCAGATGGCAGTCGCTCTGTGTAAAAACCAGTACCCTCGTTCAATCCCGAGGCCCAGGTCCAGATGGTTTACCTGCTAAATTCCTTAAAGTATGTGCCTCAGAGCTATGTTTTCCATTAGCCTTACTTTTTAATTTATCACTGGATTCTGGAAACTTTTCAAAGATCTGGAAAACTGCCCATATAGTGCCTATTTTCAAATCTGGTGATAAAACAAATTGCTCTAACTACAGACCCATCAGTATTCTTTCTTGCTAAAGTATTTGAATGTGTAGTATATAGTCGATTTTATCATCATTTTAAACCCCTACTTTCAGATAACCAACATGGGTTTATTAAAAATAAATCTACTGTATCAAATTTACTTGAATTTAAAAATTATCTCTGTTCATCTTTTGCTAATGGCGGTCAAGTAGATGTCATATACACGGATTTTCGTAAGGCATTTGATAAAGTAAATCATTCTCTTCTTTGTTTAAAACTAGCAGCTTATGGTATTCATAGTTCGTTACTACGGTGGGTTCAGTCATATCTTTTTAAAAGAAATCAGCTCGTTTCACTAAAAGGTCACGTTTCTGATGCAGTTGAAATAAAATCTGGTGTCCCTCAAGGATCCCATTTAGGACCACTCTTTTTCATCGTTTTCATAAACGACCTAGCTGGTAAACTGAACTGTCCAAACTTACTATATGCTGATGATCTAAAGGTGTTTAGTAATGTTAATAACAACTCAGACTGTCTCACCCTTCAAAATGATGTTAATACTATATATAATTGGAGCATAGAAAATTGCTTGATACTTAATATAGAAAAATGTTATGTCATATCCTTTACTAAAAAAAACCATAAGATAAATTTTGTATATACCATTAACAATGATTTACTTGAAAGAAAAACCGTTTTAAAGGACTTGGGGGTCTTGTTCGACGATCAACTGTCTTTTAGGGATCACTACAAATATATTACCAATAGAGGTTTTCAACTTGTCGGGTTTATAATGCGGTCCACTAAAGGTTTCAAACGCCCATCTACAATACATACATACATACATACATATAGTCACGCCTTTATCCCTAATGGGGTAGGCAGAGCGTAAACGACCTAAACATCTACAATACTAACATTTTATTACAGTTTAGTGAGAAGCATATTAGAATATGCTGCAGTTATTTGGTCTCCTTGTTACCTAGTTCACGATAGTAGTATTGAAAGAGTGCAGAAACGTTTTCTACGAATGCTTAGCTTTAGATATCATTTTGGTCGAACTCTATTTCACTACACCAATAGATTGAAACAGTTCCATGTTACTTCTCTCTCTGTCAGACGTAAACGAACAGATTTAATATACTTACACAAAATACTTCACTCAATACTCGATTCCTCATCCCTGCTTTCTCAATTAAATATTAATACTGCTCATAACCTCCGTAAACCCAGAACCTTTTTGCTCCAAACATACACTAATAATACTTCCTCCTATAATCCAGTAGTTAGAATGTGCCGTCTCTACAACGAGACATCTTCTCAGCACGAACTTGACGTTTTTGATTCACGGCCTTACACTTTTAAAAAGGCTACATACAAAGGACATCTGTAATGTCCTCAAATAGACTCCACCAAATGTAAAATACCATCCAATTGTAAAATATTTACTTTTTAAATATGATTTAACCAAAATTATTATTTTTTTACCTATAATTTTGTTTTGTAATAACTGTTTATTGTAACAACTTTATTATGCTGTGTAAACACGCTTAGGGTATCAATCTAGTTAAGTTAAAAATGTATAGTTATCTCATTCATGTATCGATTGTTACCTGTTGTGTTTTCCCAATAAAAAAAAAACAAAAAAAAAACCTAAATTAGGTAGCCAACCCCGTGAGATACGGGATAAGGCTAAGGAGATGCTGATGATGTATATTCACTTTAATGAATGAAATATTTGAACTTCATTCAAAATAACCTTAGCTATTTTATTTATTTATTTGTATGCTAGCTATGTGCTTACCTATCCGTATAGGTACAATGTTGACCTCGAAGTGTTCTTTGACCGAGATCCCTCCGACGGGCGGGCGGTCCCTACAGAACACGCGCAGCGCCGCACGCCGCGCTAATGGCGCTCGGCCTGACGGAGCTTGGGGTACTAACACCTATAAGAAACATGTGGGAGATGGGATCAATCAAATACAAAAAGATATACATACATACATAAAATCACGCCTTTATCCCTTACGGGGTAGGCAGAGCGTAAAAGGCGCTTTCACCACGTCTGTCAAAAATTGACGACAATTTTAGATTGTAATGTGTATTATAGAAAAACAGAATGTGCCAGCTGCATTTCCACCCGGGCATGCTGTAAAAACCAGCTAAGGGATCCGAGGGTTTCTGTATATTATAATTTAGGCGATGGGCTGACAACCTGTCACTACAGTAATATACCTAAAAATCTATCTTAAATAACCCTCAAAACTTTGTCAGACGTGCCGGAACGACATTTGTTTAGGTCGTTTGTGATCTGCCTATCCCATTAGGGATAAAGGCGTGATTGCATGTATGTTAATATGACACTAAAGAATGCATAGAACATACAATACAATACAAATATTCTTTATTGCACATAAACAACACATTGTACAGGAACAAACATTACAAAACAAACAGAGTACAGGCATTATTGAAAGGGTAGCAATTTCTGCCAGGCAACCTTTGGGTAAAGGAGTAGTTTGTTAATATTAACATACCTAAAGATTTTAATAACGGGCACTCTCACTTTGGAAAATAAGTCGCGTACTTCACGACATGTTTCGGGACATTCGGAGTCCCCTCATCAGGTTGAGTTAGTCGGCCGCGGAGAAGCGTATCCGCCATGTCGTGAAGTACGCGACTTTTCCAAAGTGAGAGCCCGTTATTAAAATCTTTATTTAGAATGTCCCACATACATACATACATACATATAATCACGCCTATATCCCTAATGGGGTAGGCAGAGCGTTAACGACCTAAACAAAAGTCCTTCCGCCACGTCTGACAAAGTTTTGAGGGTTATTTAAGATATATTTGTAGGTATATTACTGTAGTGACAGGTTGTCAGCCCATCGCCTAAATTGCAATATACTGAAAGCCTCGGATCCCTTGGCTGGTTTTTACAGAATGCTCGGGAGTAAATGCAGCTGGCACATTCTATGTTTTTCTTTTGCTCCCAGTCCAGCATGGAAGAAAATGTCTCACTTAAGTTTAAATAGGTCTCAGAATGCTATTTCACTAACCTAGGTCTGCTGGAAGAGATTTCTTTTAGAAA
The DNA here is from genome assembly GCA_949820665.1 of Scrobipalpa costella. Taxonomy (NCBI): domain Eukaryota; kingdom Metazoa; phylum Arthropoda; class Insecta; order Lepidoptera; family Gelechiidae; genus Scrobipalpa; species Scrobipalpa costella. Next base: position 2,736,897 of record OX463306.1, read on the forward strand.
TAAGCTGTGCCTGTTGTGTTTTTGTTTTATATGTATATGTTCTTTGTATTTTATTGTGTACAATAAAATGTTAAATAAATAAATAGTTTGATTAACATACCTCTGGGAAGGGCTCATTCGGTAGAAGGTTGGTGACCCTCACGTAGCCAAGTTCTAACTGATGCTCCACTGAATCATCCGACCGGGACGTCTTTGTGTATCTACAGAAAATATCTATAAATTGCCATACCAAAAAAATTACACGTTTCACGGCAAATTGCTAATTGGTTTTTGCGTTCCAATAAGTAAGTTCACAAGATTCACACTCACAAGATTAACTGCCTCCGTGGTCTAGTGGTTGCGGAGGTCCACGGTTCGATTACAAGGCCCCCCCCTTGTGACACAAAGTTGATATTTGTAAATTTATCACTTTGTGAGAATTTTCCCAGTTTGGTTAGGACAATGCAGGCTGAATCACCTGATTGCCTGGAAGAAAAAAAACCGTGCTTGGAGATCACGGTAAGCCGTCGGTCCCGGTCGCCGTCGTTACACAAACCATGTCAAAGGCCTATTAGCTGTGCTATTAGTGGTTCATCGGTTCAATTGACTCGATACCCACACGACAGAAGAACTCACAAGAAATTGGTAAGAAGCAAGTCAGCAATCCCAAGCTGTCCGTCAGCGTCAGTCAGTCTCCATCTCGCGCTCTTGAAGCAGATCTCGTTGTATCTGTGGGGCGGCGCGTGCGCAGACTTGACGGCGGGCGTTGACCCCCGCGCGTGCGCAGCGCTCAGTTCCCTCCACGCGCGAACCATCGCGTCCAACTCTTCGCCTAGAGACCATACTGTCTCTTTACATTCGTTCACCTGCGAGACAGATAAAGTCAAATCATTTATTTCCAAATAGATTCCTAAGAACACTTTTTGAAAGTCACAAGCGAGTCTATTACAAAGAAAATTATATCTGTGTCACAAAATAAAATAAAACTATTTCGCAATGAAGAAGAAGCATGAGAAACTCGCACTTTGCACCCCTCCCTTCGTTTTGTCTTATTCTTACTTTGTCCTTCCTATTGTTCATAATAGGGTTTGTGACCGCAATGTGTGCCAATTTCTTAGGCTTCACTGAAATATCAGAGCTGCAGACATCTTTGTCATTAGTATAGTCATCTAACTTATAATAGGCTTTCTGACATAAGGTGCTTTAATAGTATCTTTAAACTGATTTTCTGACAAATTTTATTTTATTAACGATCATTCATTCGTATAAACACGCCTTTATCCTTAATGGGGTATGCAGAGCGTAAACGACCTAAACAAAGGTCATTCCGCCGCGTCTGACAAAGTTATTTAAGAGATTTGTAGGTATATTGGTGTAGTGACAGCTTGTCAGTCCATCGCCTAAATTACAATATACTGAAACCCTCGGATCCCTTACAGTAATTAATATGACAAGTATATACAAGGTGTAAGGGACAGCGTCCCACAAACTTATAGGGGTTGCTCAGTCAACGGAACTGAACAGCAGGTTTTTTTTTTTTCTGGAAGTGAAAAAAATAATTTGACTTTCCGTACAATACTGATTGAGGTGGTCATTTTGTATGGGAAGTTCACATTTATTTTTTATCTCCGGAAAGAATTTTCTGGTGATAGTTGTTCAGTTTTGTTGACTGAACAATCCCTATCAGTTTTCGGAACGCTGTCCCTTACACCCGGTATGATTGTGTTGTGTATGGATGTAACTCTTCCACACTAAAAAGAGTAGACAGTTTTGTATACAATATTTAATACCGACATATTTCAACAGATGTCGCTGTACGGATTGGCGATATTTTTACATCGCGGTGGTGAGATGTCGACGCGTTTTGGTTAGGGTCTGGCGTTGCGTCGGTATTGTTAACTCTGGTTTCCCTTCAAAACGTATAAATCTTTCGCCTTTTACTAAAGATTTCCGTGGAGGGGGACACTCAAATGAGTCTAATCCAGTTTTTGAACACCCTGCTAAGGGGTAATTTATATACCAAACACTAATATAAATTGTAATCTTTGAGTGAAATGCTTAGAATGTAAAATATGTATTCCCTTTCCAGTTCCCATGGGAAAGAGGTATTTACGGCTTGTTGTTTGTTATATTCACATACAATATAATAAAGCCTTTATATAATGGGGTAGGCAAAACGTCCTAAACTAAACGATCCGTCACGTCTGACAATAGTTTTGAGGCTTATTTAAATGCAATACACTGAAACCCTCGGACCCCTTAGCTGGTTTTTACAACATGCCCGGTAGGAAATTCAGCTGGCACATTTATGTTTTTCTCTCGCTCCCAGTCCAGCATGGAAGTTATATTCTAACCTAAAAAAAACAGACCAAACAAAAAAAAAAAAATTTTAGGTGAAGTGAGAAAAATCACATGCCAAATGAGTATTCCTTTACCATGGAAGAAGGTGTTTTCTTACAGTAATAATTAGAGCATGTTTTATTCCCAACTAAATCTTATTTTTTTTCCAGTAAAATATTTCATTCCAGGAAGCAAAAATATTTATTTTTTGTTTAGGTGATCAACAGCTTACTAAGTAGACATCAGTAGTGTTATAATATACTATGTTAAAAGCTAAGCCAATAATAGATTATCCCTACTTTGTTACAAACAAGTTGTTGTCACCAAAAGAAAACGATTTGCACTTCGTTACTTACAAATAATAACAATATTGTAAAAAATAATAATATAAACAGTAATTTATTTAAATACTGAATTTATTTTATACAAAAAAAAAGAAAGAAAGTAAATGAAAAGTATCTACGTATGTATTTCAACTCGAGAAGGAAACCAGTTCACCACTTTGTTTATTATTCAGAAATAAATATTTTCTCGAGATAAAAATAGGACTGATATTAATAAAACATGCCCTTATGTATACTGGGTAAATGTACATTCTCACGGCAAGGAAATACTCGTTTTTCCATGGACCTTATCTTTCTATTAAATGCAAATACTCAAAGCATTTTCATAGTAAATAAAAATAGGAGTGTTTTTTTGTGAGGAATTAACAAAAAAAGCAGGACTGGAATAAAAATAGGACTTGATTAAGAACACTTATTATTTGAAAATACTTCTGTATTGAAATACTATTATTTTCCCGGTGAACAAAAGTTAGGAATTAAACTTGGCCTACTTTAATACGTAATATACTGCAAGAAAATACCTCTTCCCACAGGAAGAGAAATCCCATTTGACATAGAAGCCTATAAGACAATAAATTAACCCTTTGCAGGGTGTTCAAAAACTGGATTAGACTCATTTGAGTGTCCCCCTCCACGGAAATCTTTAGTAAAAGGCGAAAGATTTATACGTTTTGAAGGGAAACCAGAGTTAACTATACCGACGCAACGCCAGACCCTAACCAAAACGCGTCGACATCTCACCACCGCGATGTAAAAATATCGCCAATCCGTACAGCGACATCTAGGGGATTTCTTAAGAAACATTCGCTGTTCATTTTGTGACCTTCGGGGCTCGCGATAAGACTCATTCGCAATATAAATAACTTGGCTATAAATAAATACCTGGTCATCCAAAGCTTTTAGTTCGGCTATAGCGACAAGATCATTCGTTGTAATAGATCTGTTTTTGAGGTAGTATTCCTTTTCTAGACGACGAAGTCTTGCTAATGATTCTCGGACCTAGAAATTAAAATCAAAAATATAATTTGTAAAACCTTTCAAAATTCTTTTAAAAAATACATACTTGAAATATGCTTAAAATTAAAATAAACAATATTAAGTGGGAACCAAACCCAATGATGACGTCATGGCGTGGAAAAAGATAAATGTCGTGCAATAGTACCCGATCTGTAATTTCGTCGCCTCTGTCACTATCCGCGGTAGTATAGTGGTAAGTATCCCCGCCTGTCACGCGGGAGACCGGGGTTCGATTCCCCGCCGCGGAGATAACTTTTTTGACTTTGTTATTTTTTACTTTGTTTTTTTTTTATAAAACAGTTTTCTATTTAAAAATAGTAGTTGAATTTTAGGAGTTTTAATACAAGTAAGTGACTGTTATGTTCGAAAGCTTGTTTTTACTTAGCGGCTTCAAAGTCAATAAACGGCCTCACACTTAGCTCATGTGTTTGTGACCACGTCATGAAGCTGGAAGACGGCTTCACGTGACTTCAAAACAAACGGGAGGAAATTATTGAACTGTTTTTTTTTTAATTTTGTACTCCATTGTTGGTCTCAAACGGAGAGCCTGCTGGTGTAGCGATAGGGCCGCTGCCTCCTGAGCGGGAGGTCGTGGTCCGAATCCCTGTGGTTTTTGGTTTTCGAATTTAATATGTACGTTTCTTTGGCGTTTATTCCGTGCTTCGGAAGGCACGTTAAGCCGTTGGGCCCGGTTAATATCGTTTAATATCGTAGATATTAGTCTTTAAACCATGTCAGAGGCCAGTGCTAAGCATTCGCGGCTTAAAAACTCTGCAAACTTGCAGAGGTCAGATTGATTGCAGAGTGTAAAAAGCAGTACTAGTAATCGCCTAGATTAGGTAGTCAACCCCGTGAGATATGGGATAAGGCTAGGGAGAGGATGTTGGTCTCAAACGGCACAACGCACCTACGGAAAAACTCCCGCAATCAACCACACACAATGCCCCCTGCTAACCTTGTACGTTAGTATTTTATATTACTCCAAGATGGTAAAAAGTATTGGCTGAAAGGTAATCATTGAACAAATATTGATCAGGCCCGGAAACTATTAATGAGATAATTTACAAAAAGTTTTCTCCGCGGCGGGGAATCGAACCCCGGTCTCCCGCGTGACAGGCGGGGATACTTACCACTATACTACCGCGGATTGTGAATGTACTTGTGAAATTAGCTGGCACGTTATTGTATTATAAATATTTTCTTATCGTCTTACCTTTTTATCGGTTGGACCACAGGTTTACGAGTTTTCTAGACTAATTTGGCCTAGTAGGTTATACGGGTTGTAAGGGACAGCGTCCCGCCTGGTTGCTCAGTCAACGAAACTGAAAAACTATCAGCAGGATTACTTTTCGGGAAAAAATTTTTTTTTACAAATTGTCTGATCGAGGTGGTTGTTTTTTTCCGTCTCCTGAAAGAATTTCCTAGTGATAGTTGTTCAGTTTCGTTGACTGAGCAACCCCTATCAGTTTGCGGGACGCTTGTCCCTTACACTCGGTATTAGTATATCTTATGATATGAATGAAGCATAGGATATACATCTGATATGGCCCTAATGTATGCAAAATTGAATTTGGCCGGTATTTAATAGACTGAAACCGAAGGCTTCACATGAATTCAATTTGGAGTTAGGATACTCATGTCCTATTTTAGCTAAGTCCTATAGAGGTTACAAAAACAAGTTTAGAATGTAAATCAGTTTTTTTTGTAATAATGATATTAAATAATGGAATAGGTACACTACCATACGAATATTGATGATAAAGTTTATGGAAGTTGTTGGCATGACACTATATGCGGGAACTAATTTGCAAAAAGTTCTCTCCGCGGCGGGGAATCGAACCCCGGTCTCCCGCGTGACAGGCGGGGATACTTACCACTATACTACCGCGGATTGTGAATATACTTGTGAAATTAGCTGGCACGATATGCCAATATGTGAAGTAATTGTGTATGAATATTTTGTTATTGTTTTATCAGCTGTTTAAACTATATGTTGAATTACGTTATTAATTAATTGCGTTAATAGGAGATGTACACGGACAAGTTTAGCCCACTAGTTTATCTTATTCTAGCGACCCGCCCCGGCTTCGCACGGAAATTATCAGCGTTTCTCAACTATATTATGCATGTATTATACATATAACCTTACTCTTGAATCACTCTATCCATTAAAAGAAACCGCATCAAAATCCGTTGCGTAGTTTTAAAGATTTATGCATACATAGAGATATAGGGACAGAGAAAGCGACTTTGTTTTATACTATGTAGTGATTATGAAGCATTGGATAAACTCGCAAAAGCATACGAGAAATCCAAGCGATCTGATTTGGCTTATCCAAAACTAGGTACATACATACATATAATGACGCCTTTATCCCTAATGGGGTAGGCAGAACCTAAACAAGGGTCGTGCCGCCACGTCTGATAAAGTCTAATCTTTTGAGGATTATTTAAGATAGATTTGTAGGTATATTGCTGTAGTGACAGGTTGTCAGCCCATTGTTTAAATTGCAATATACTGAAACCCTCGGATCCCTTAGTTGGATTTTACAGCATGCCCGGGAGGAAATGCAGCTGGCACATTCTATTTTTTTCTCTCGCTCCCAGTCTAGCATGGTATAAATCAGATTTAGCCTATATTTTTTATTTTATTTTTAGAAGGGCTCATACGAAATATCAGATTCATATTTTCGCGCATAAAAACAGTACTAGTAGTGCAGGGATAAGAATTATTGAGTTTAAAAATCACAAACAACTGACCTTCAGTGCCGATAAACAGTATTGAGAAACATTTTCACATTATCAGTTGCAGAGAGCAGAGATAAATTTCAACAATCTTCATACGATCCGCGGTAGTATAGTGGTAAGTATCCCCGCCTGTCACGCGGGAGACCGGGGTTCGATTCCCCGCCGCGGAGAAAACTTTTTAGTTAATTATTTGTTTTCCGGTAAACTTCAGTCAAGGTGGCATCTTCAAACATGAAGATACAAAAAAAAACTAGGTAACTATTACTGCGTTGGCGTTTTATAAATGCAAGTCATGATCAGTCTAAAATTAGGCACTCCGTTTGCCAATCCGCCTGGCAATTTCACAGGTAATTCTACATATACATACATACATATATTCACGCCTGTATCCCTAATCGGGTAGGCAGAGCGTAAACAACCTAAACAAAGGTCGTCGAGGTGGCGACCTCTGACAAAGTTTTGAGGGTTATTTAAGGTAGAATTCTAGGTATATTGCTGTAGTGACAGGTTGTCAGCCCATCGTCTAAATTACAATATACTGAAACCCTTAGAATCCCTTAGCTTGATTGTACAGCATGCCCGGGAGGAAATGCAGCTGGCACATTCTATGTTTTTCTCTCGCTCCCAGACCAGCATGGAAGTAAAGTGAAGTACAGGTAATTCTACCGGTTTTTTTTAGTCTCACCTGCGTCTGCAACTTATGTATAAGTTGCCTAGGGTCTTGGTCCTGATGCAGTTGCAGCTGGAAGCGCATGCGCGCGCGTCTCTCGAGCGTGCGTCTCCGTTCTGGTTCCACGTGCAAGACCACGTTGTTGACCACGTCGAGGAGCATCGCGTACTGGAATCAATAAAGCGCCTTTGAAGAACATCTCGCGACGGTTTTGTTGGTTTGTGGGTTGGTAGGTTGGTTGATTGATGGGATTGTTATTGTTAGTGATTTGTTCGGTTTATTTGGTTCGTTGGTTGATTGTTTGGTGGGTCGTTGGGTTGGTGGTTTGGTCGGTTGGTCGGTTGATTGGTTAGTTGGTTGTTCGTTTGGTGGGATGGTTAACTGGTATGTGGGTTGGATGGTCATTGGGTTGATCGGTTATTTGGACGGTTGTTTGGTGGGTTGGTCTGATGGAGGGTAGGTTGGTTGATCGGTTGGTCAGTTGGTGAATTGTTTGGTAAGGTTAGGTTCGTTTTGTGGTTAGTTGCTTGATGGGTTTGTTGACCGGTCAGCCTGTTGTACCGCTAGTCTAGCTACCTGCAGTGAGTTGGTGTAGATGTCGACGTTTGTTGGCGAGGTAGAATGGTGGGTTGGTTGGCGGATTGATTGGCGGGTTAGTGGGTTGGTCGTTTGGTGGGTGGGTAAATTTGTTGATGGGTTTGTTGTTCGGTCGGTTGATGGTTTTGTTGATTGGTCGGTTGATGGGTTTGTTGATCGGTCTGTTGATGGGTTTGTTGATCGGTCGGTTAATGGGTTTGTTGATAAGTTTATTGATCGGTCGGTTGCTGAGTTTGTTTATCGGTCGGTTGATGGGTTTGTTGATGGTTTTGTTGATTGGTCGGTTGATGGGTTTGTTGATCGGTCTGTTGATGGGTTTGTTGATCGGTCGGTTAATGGATTTGTTGATAAGTTTGTTGATCGGTCGGTTGATGAGTTTGTTTATCGGTTGGTTGATGGTTTTGTTGATTGGTCGGTTGATGGGTTTGTTGATCGGTCTGTTGATGAGTTTGTTGATCGGTCGGTTAATGGGTTTGTTGATAAGTTTGTTGATCGGTCGGTTGATGAGTTTGTTGATCGGTCTGTTGATGGGTTTGTTGATCGGTCTGTTGATGTGTTTGTTGATCGGTCGGTTAATGGGTTTGTTGATAAGTTTGTTGATCGGTCGGTTGATGAGTTTGTTTATCGGTCGGTTGATGAGTTTTTTATCGGTCGGTTGATGGGTTTGTTGATCGGTCGGTTGATGGGTTTTTTGATCGGTCAGTTGATGGGTTTGTTGATCGGTCGATTGATGGGTTTGTTGATCGGTCGGTTGATGGGTTTGTTGATCGGTCGGTTGATGGGTTTGTTCATCGGTCGGTTGATGGGTTTATTGATGGGTTTGATGATCGATCGATTGATGGGTTTGTAGATCGGTCGTTTGATGGGTTTGTTGATCGGTCGATTGATTGGTTCGGTCGGTTGATGGGTTTGTTGATCAGTCAGTTGATGGGGTTGTTGATCAGTCGATTGATGGGTTCGGTCGGTTGATGGGTTTGTTGATCAGTCAGTTGATGGGGTTGTTGATCAGTCGATTGATGGGTTCGGTCGGTTGATGGGTTTGTTGATCAGTCAGTTGATGGGGTTGTTGATCAGTCGATTGATGGGTTCGGTCGGTAGATGGGTTTGTTGATCAGTCAGTTGATGGGGTTTTTAATCAGTCGATTGATGGGTTCGGTCGGTTGATGGGTTTGTTGATCAGTCAGTTGATGGGGTTGTTGATCAGTCGATTGATGGGTTCGGTCGGTTGATGGGTTTGTTGATGGGGTTGTTGATCAGTCGATTAATGGGTTTGTTGATCGGTCGGCCTGTTGTACCTGCAGTGAGTTGGTGCAGACGTCGAGGTCGTGATGCATGAGCGTGAAGGAGTCATACGGCTCCTGCGTCTGCGCCCAGCTGGCGCCGGCCGTGCGCGACGTCTCCGCCTCCTCGTGAGATATGTAGTAGAACTCCATGGCGCAGCGGGACACGATCCTTTGCAGCTGGAACATTATATCACTCATGTTATATGTTTCTCCATGCTGGACTGGGAGCGAGAGAAAAACATAGAATTTTCCAGCTGCATTTCCTCCCGGTCATGCTGTAAAAACCAGCTAAGGGATCTGAGGGTTTCAGTATATTGTAATTTAGGCGATGGGCTGACAACCTATCACTACAGCAATATACGTACAAATCTATCTTTAATAAACCTCAAAACTTTGTCAGACGTGGCGGAACGACCTTTGTTTAGGTTGTTTACACTCTGCCTACCCTATTAGGGATGAAGGCGTGATTGTATGTATGTATGTATTTATAGGTATATTGCTGTAGTGACAGGATGTCATCCCATCATCGCCTAAATTGCAATATAGTGGAACGCTCGTCACTTCACTACAGCCATATATATACCTACAAATCTATATTTTTGCGAATGTTAAAAGCATTGGTTTTTACTGTTATTTTTAACATTCTATTAAAATTAAAAAAAAATGTATAATTTAATCTTTAATAACCCTCAAAACTTTGTCAGACGTGGCGAAACGACCTTTGTTTAGGTCGTTTACACTCTGCCTACCCCATAATAAAGGCGTGATTATATGTATTCTTCCATTCTGGACTGGGAGCAAAATAAAAACATAGAATGTGCCAGCTGCATTTCCTCCCGGGCATGCTGTAAAAACCAGCTAAGGGATCTGAGGGTTTCAGTATATTGCAATTTAGGCGATGGGCTGACAACCTGTCACTACAACAATATACGTACAAATCCATCTTGAATAACCCTCAAAACTTTGTCAGACGTGGCGGAACGACCTTTGTTTAGGTCGTTTACGCTCTGCCTACCCCATTAGGGATAAAGGCGTGATTATATGTATGTATGATTATATGTATGTATGTTAACTTTTATGGCTTTGTGACGTAAGCTTTATACTTAAACTAGCGACCCGCCCCGGCTTCGCACGGAAATCATCAGTGTTTCTCTACTATATATGTGTTATACATATAAACCTTCCTCTTGAATCACTCTATCCATTAAAAGAAACCACATCAAAATCCGTTGCGTAGTTTTAAAGATTTATGCATACATAGGGATATAGGGACAGAGAAAGCGACTTTGTTTTATACTATGTAGTCTTCTTCTGTCGAGTGGGTATCGAGTCTATGGACCCGATGAACCCTGGTGTCAGAGTTTTTAAACCCCCTAGTGGCACAACTATCAGGCCACTGACATGGTTTTGTGTAACGACCACTATTAAAGACAGCGACCGGGACCGACGGCTTAACGTGCCCTCCGAAGCACGAAATCTTTTTCTTTTCGGACAATCAGGTGATTCAGCCTGCAATGTCCTACCCAAACTGGGGAAAAATTCACAAAGTGATAAATTCTCAAATATCAACTTTGTGTTTGGGAATCGAACCCAGGACTTCCGGTTCGGGAGTCCATGGTACTAGCCACTAGACCTCGGAGGCAGTTATATTATGTAGTGATTAAAGATGAGCTAAGTGATGGATTATTAAAAACAATTTGTATTCAAAATTTATTTAATTATAATATACGCTAAACATATATTGAAATTAATAAAAAATGCTATATCTATACATACATACATACATATAATCACGCCTTTATACCTAATGGTGTAGGCAGAGCGTAAACGACCTAAACAAAGGTCGTTCCGCCACGTCTGACAAAGTTTTGAGGGTTATTCAAGATGGATTTGTAAGTATATCGCTGTAGTGACAGGTTGTCAGCCCATCGCCTAAATTGCAATATACTGAAACCCTCAGATCCCTTAGCTGGTTCTTACAGCATGCCCGGGAGGAAATGCAGCTGGCACATTCTATGTTTTTCTCTCGCTCGCAGTCCAGCTTGGAAGTAATATATCTATATCTATAATAATAATTAATAAAATAAATTAAATATGTAATAAGCAATTAATTAGAATGTACAAATATACTGCATGATTAAATAATAAGTTAATTGTTTGCATTATTGAATTGTAATTTACGATATGTAAGGAATCAAATAAAAAGCTTTATAATAGGGAATACTCATGATTTTTTTAAAACTATTAGTAAGAATTATAAGATGAACGGATGTGAAGGAATTTTCGCAAAATATTCATTAGTTTAAGAGTTATAATGCCTTAAAGTGGTTAGTTAAAAAGAGAGGTCCGAACTGACATGTGACGTCATAAGACAGGAGCGCCATACTTATTCCATATAAATTGTCTTTTCGAAGAGAGAGATAGATAGTCTATCTTTATAATGGTATATCTCGGTGATGTTTTGATCAATTTTATTTCTGTTTTCACTGTTCTTTTCATAATTTAAGATGCTTTTAGACAATAGGTTTAGGAACTAAAAATATATTATATGCACGTTTTCTTATTAAGTGGTGGTTACCTGTGCGAGGCCGGCGTCGGCGCTGGGCCCCACGGTGCGGCCGATGACCCCCCCGGCGGAGTGGCCGCTGCCCACGAGCCGCGGCACGTCCGGCAGCGTGCTGATCTCCGCCGCGCCCTGCCATCGCTCCTCTATCTCCTCTACTGACACCCATTGGATGTTCTCTGGAATGTAGGTGTGCGGCAAAGGAAATTATAAAAGTAGAACATCATCATCTTCCTAGCCTTATCCCGTATCTCACGGGGTCGGCTACCTAATCTAGGGGATTGAACGAGGGTACTGGTTTTTACACAGAGCGACTGCCATCTGACCTCCGCAACCCAGAAGGGAAACCAGACCCAATCCTAGATTAGCACTAGCCTCTGATATGGCTTAACGACTAATATCTACGGTATTAAACGATATTAACCGGGACCAACGGCTTAACATGCCTTCCGAAGCACGGAAAAAGCGCCGAATAAACGTACATATGAAATTCGAAAACCGAAAAACACATTGGTACGTGGTGGGATTCGAACCACGACCTCCCCGCTCAGAAGGCAGCGGCCCTATCCACTACACCATCGGGCTCTCCTATAAAAGTAGAACATATAAAACTTAAAACTGTTCTTCAAACTAACAATATGTAAATGTTTCACATTAATCATTCTCCATAATTCATAGTTTTAAACTCTTTTTATAATGTTATTTTTTTTATAAGATACTAGAATATAAGATACGTATTTGTTAACCAGTATGTAACGAGTGCTACCTTGCCAACAAAGTAATTTCGCAGTTTGGCGAGAATAAAACACATATATTCTGTAAATACCTTTTTTGTGAAATATTTTTTTTTGGTTGTCTGGTTGTTTTTCACTTCCATGCTGGACTGGGAGCGAGAGAAAAAGATAGAATGTACCAGCTGCATTTCCTCCCGGGCATGCTGTAAAAACCAGCTAAGGGATCCGAGGGTTTCAGTATATTGCAATTTAGCAACCTGTCACTTTAGCAATATACCTATAAATCTATCTTAAACAACCCTCAAAACTTTGTCAGACGTGGCGGAACGACCTTTGTTTTGGTCGTTTACGCTCTGCCTACCCTATTACGGATAAAGGCGTGATTATATGTAATTGTTACTATTAAAAATATATATTACAAAGATTTTGTTAAATTGTAGTTCAAGTTGTTCTGTACTTAATTTACATTTACGTCAGGTGTACAGAAGAGGATAGAAATTATTTAATTTACACCTGACGTAGGGTGGACTTAAAAACAGTCAAGCTGTGTCCACACCTTTGTCCACTCTCTTTATTATATATATAATTATATAGGGTATAATTATATATATATATATATATATATATATAAAAGTGGTAAAAGGTGCATAGCAGGACAGGTAGATATACATATATAAAATATATATATCTACCTGTCCTGATTGTTATGTTATTTTTGATTGTCTGTTTTTATTTTTAGTAATGAGTTTTGTGAAAATAAAGTGATTTGTATTTATTAGTTGTTATTTCGTAACCTACCGTCCAGCTGATCTCTCTCCCCGGCACTGACAGTAGCGTAGTACTGCATAGCGGACAGCGCGCCGCTCCAAGCGGTGGCGGCAGGCGCTCTGCGGACCCTCTGACGGACCTAACAGCAAACAAACATAACTTAGATACCATACGACACATAGGTATGATTTTATATACATGAGTATGTGTATAAATTATAGAGCTCGATGGTGTAGTAGATAGGGCTGCTGTCTTCTGAGCGGGAGATCGAGGTTCGAATCCCACCACGTACCAATGTGTTTTTAGATATTCTAATTTCATATGTACGTTTATTCGGCGCTATTTCCGTGCTTCGGAAGGCACGTTAAGCCGTTGGTCCCGGTTAATATAGTTTAATACAGTAGACATTAGTCGTTAAGCCATGTCAGAGGCCAGTGCTAAGCATTGGTGGCTTGAAAACTCTGACCTAATCTAGGATTGGGTCTGGTTTCCCTTCTGGCTTGCGGAGGTCAGATGGCAGTCACTCTGTGTAAAAACCAGTACCCTCGTTCAATCACCTAGATTATACTTCATTTTATAAATCAAGTTTTCGTCTTATAGGCACAGAATTCAAAGGGTAGGTTTATTCATGTAAAATATGTAAAAACTGGCCAAGAGTGAAATGAATGAATGAATGTTACCTAGTCAGACTAAGGAACCCCAAAAATCATTTCAAAGAAATGTACATTGAGAAGAACTTGAGAAGACAGTCAAGAACTCCTGCGTTCCGTTCCATGTTTGCAACCTCTGCTTCTATAGGTCTTTTACAGTACACACTTTTCAAGATGATACTTTATTAGTATTTTGTTGTCCTATTTAAAACAATTATAATTTATACATACATACATACATACACAAATCACGCCCCCATCCCTTACAGGGTAGGCAGAGCGTTAAACGCCTCGTAAAAAGCGCTTTCGCCACGTCTGACAAAAATTGAGGGCCATTTTAGATTGTAATATGTATTGCTATAGTGACAGGTTGTCAGCCCATCGCCTAAATTCCAATACACTGTAACCCTCGAGTCCCTTTTGCTGACTTCAACAGCATGCCCGGGAGGAAGGGTAGCTGGAACATTCTATGTTTTCTATCTCTCCCAGTCCAGCATGGAAGTACTATAATTTATTAAATATATTTATTAAAGTATTATAATTTATCATAAAGTATTTGAATGAAACGTCAAAATAATGTCATTTTATTTTACTAAAATAATTTTCTATTATTTCCCATATTTTTCACTTCCGCAAAGTAACGTATACAATAAAAAACCCATTTTTTTTTCTTTCTAATGCTAAATAAAACGAAGTATAGGTAGCTGACCCCGTGAGATACGGGATAAGGCTAGGGAGATGATGGTGATTGTGTATATAAATACCTCAGCCCTCGCCGCGCACAGGATCACGTACCCGCGGGTCTCGCAGCCTTTCAGCACCACCTGGGAGTTCACCAGCTCGACTGAAAAGTAGACAAGTGAACCAATTAACACAAATTAAAAAATACATACAGACATACAATCACGATTTTATCCCTAATGGGGTAGGCAGAGCGTAAACGACCTAAATAGAGGTCGTTCCACCACGTCTGACAAAGTTTTGAAAGTTATTTAAGATAGACTTATATCTATATTGCTGTAGTGACAGGTTGTGAGCCTATCGCCTAAATTGCAATATACTGAAACCCTCGGATTCGATAGCTGGTTTTTACAGCATGCCCCGGAGAAAATGCAGCTGGCACATTCTATGTATTTCTCTCGCTTCCAGGCCAGCATGGAAGATATTTAAAAAAATCTTGCACATAAAAGACTATTTAATTTGGGGGTGTTGTTTTTGTTGTGGTTTGGTGTGTGTGAGTGTGTGTATGTTTGTAATGAATAAACTCAAAAACTACTGGACCGTTTTTCAAAAATTCTTTCACTAATAGAAAGCTACGTTCATCCTGAGTAACAGAAGCTACTTTTTACCGCGGGAAAAAGTCTGATTCCTACGGGAAAATGCCGCGGTATGAACAACGGCGCAAAAAAATAGTTTAGAATAAAATGCATACATACATACACGCCTCTATCCCTATTGGGGTAGGCAGAGCGTTAACGACCTGAAAAAAAGGTCGTTCCGCCACGTCTGACAAAGTTTTGAGGGTTACTTAAGATAGTTTGTAGGTAATATTGCTGTAGTGACCGGTTGTCAGCCCATCGCCTAAATTGCAATATACTAAAATGTATAAATTAATAAACTGCAAATAGACTTATAGTACATACTTAGACAAGCAGAATGCGCATTATCATCATCCAGCGCGTGTCTAGGATGCGGCGCGTGCGCGGGCGCAGCGTCGCCGTCTGCTCCACTCAGTTCGTCACTGAACACCACAGGCGCCTCATTCCCAGCCTCCGCTACAAGTGCAGCCAGCATCCCTTCTGCGCAGGACCCTGGGCCGCCCCCGCCCTGGAGTTGGAGAAAAGATTTGTCTAACATTTGTGTACACTCTATTTATCTAACCTTAAAACCATTAAACCATTAAAACCATTTATTTGCCACACCCAAAAAGAAAACTGTTTACAAGTATTATTGCTTAACAATGTAACAATTGTAACTTATTATCTAACTTAACTTAAATAGGTACTTAGCTAGCAACATTAGAAGATCTAAATTAAAGGTAGTTTTGGAGTATTTTTGTTAGTTTTATACATATTTAAATAAATTTTACTACCGAATCACCATGGTAAAAGTTACAAAAAAATATGTATGAGTAATGAGTTAATGACTATAAGCAGATTATATTGGTGTGTGTGTGGCGAGGAGCAAGGCTCAGTGTACGCTGGCAACTAGGGTTGCGCAGCACTGGTTTTCAGCCTGACCCTCGTCTCATGGAAGAAAAACTAGAAGAATGGCACCAATGTCACCTAAACGATCAGAATTTATAAATACTTATGAAAGATATAATAACTGTGTACTGTACTGTAATAAACCTTCGCTGTGAGAAGTAACGTAGAGCTGCTATTTTGAGGAATCGCAACAAAATGTTTCCGAAATTTCAATCTTAGCTTATCATCATTAAACTTGTTACAATATGAGACCTTCGCTGTGAGAAGTAACATAGAGCTGCTATTTCGAATAATCGCTAAAAAATTGTTTCCGAAATTTCAATCCTTGTTACAATATGAGAGGTTGGCTAAATCTCTATCATGAGTTTATTTTTTTTCAAATTCAAATTAATTTATTCATGTAAAGCACTCAGGTACAGTGGTAAGCAGATATAATGGCTAAAATAAAGGCATGTCATCATTCGCTTGCCCTTATCCCATTTACTTGGGGTCGGCGCAGTACGTTTTCTCCTTCCATTCATCCCTGTCAGCCGTCAGTTCAACACTCACACCTGTTTTAGACATATCATCTTTCACGCAGTCCATCCATCTTTTCTTTGGTCGTCCTCTCCTAACGTCATCCACATTCAAATTCATTACCCTTTTGCCTATATCAGCATAACATGGCCATGCCACGCAAGGCGATTTCCTCTTACTTTGTTGGTAATGGGCGCAACTTAAATCTTAGCTTATCTTAGAACGAAATAAATAAACTAATAAATAAATTAATAATTAATCACTATGTAGTGCACAACCACGATTTTTTTAAATCTTAATAAACAATAACAAGTATGGTTCATTTTCAGTTCTTTAGACACAAAGAGTTAATTAATCCCTGCGTATTTATTGTTAACGAGTACTTAGAATTTCAATGTTATTTTATAATTAGGTAAACTCTAGGTTTGTAAGAAAACATATTGTTTATTTTTATATTGTTATTAAATGACTGTATGTTTTCTAAATAAAGGAAAAAAAAAACAAAACCGAAAAGTTGAACAGGAAAAAGACTTAACAGTTTGAACAGACATAAGCTTCAACTTTTAAACATTTAGCAAAAGACCTGGAGCTGTATTTTTGAATCACTGGAATTGAATTCGCATGCCAATTTGTATGGAAATCGCATGCGAACTTTACACTTTCGTATGCGCATTAGCTTTCGAGCGGTTCAAAAATACGGTTACAATTAATTCTTACTTGCGTAGAAGTGCTTGGTGGCGGGGACACGACGTCTGACTCTCTTTGATGTTTAGGAGAAGAAGCTGGCTTCTCCTCCTCTTTCAGAGCTTTGGTTGATAAGTTTTTCTTGAGTTGCTGTAATAAAGGAATTGTTTTCGAGGTTCTATAGTTTTTGAGGTTTCAACTTCTTCTTCTTAGCGAGTGGATTCTCGAGTCGCACGACCCTGGTGTCAGAGTTTTTAAACCGCCTAGTAGCCCAGCTAGTAGGCCTCTGACATGGTTTGAGTAACCACTATCAAAGACAGCGACCGGGGCCGACGGCTCAACGTGCCCTCCGAAGCACGGAATCTTTTTCTTTTCGGACAATCAGGTGATTAACCAAACCGGTCCTAACTAAACTGGAAAAAAACCTTACAAAGTGATAAATTGACAAATATCAACTTTGTGTTTCCCCCCTAGGAATGGAACCCAGGACCTCCGGATCGTAAGGCCAAGGCTCTAACTACTAGACCACGGAGGCAGTTAACCTCTGAGGTTTCAACTTATGTAAATACGTTACAGTCAAGAATGGTAAAGTTCATATTCTTATTACTTTATTCTGTGGTACTGTACTTATATTATAAATACCTGTGTCTTGATGTAGGTATCAATGAGAGCAAACGCCAGGTCTCTGTTGAGTTTGGTCCAGGCGCCTCTCAAGTCGTGCACAGCAAGCCTGTAAAGTAAATTGGCCAAGTTGAGTAACGTTTATCAAATTCCAAAATTTTGACTGAAAACTATGTATGTGTCGTGTTATCGTCCTTGCTGGACTAGAAGAGTGTATGTATTGCAATTTAGGCGATGGGCTGTCGCAATATCGATACACATTTTAATCTAAAATTGCCTTCAATACATACATACATATAATCACGCTTTTATCGGGGTAGACAGAGCGTAAACGACCTAAACACAGATCGTTTCGCCACGTCTGACAAAAGTTTTGAGGGTTCTTTAAGATAGATTTGTAGGTACAATGCTGTAGTGACAGGTTGTCAGCTCATCACCTAAATTGCAAGATACTGAAACCCTCGGATCCCTTAGCTGGTTTTTACAGCATGCCCAGGAGAAAATGCAGCTGGCACATTCTATGTTTTTTTCTCGCTCCCAGTCCAGCATGGAAAATTGCCTTCAATATGCCCTTTTACTAGTCATTTTACGTTCAGCCTATCCAGTATGGGATAAAGGCGTGACTTCATGTATGAAATTATGGAAAACTGTGTACCTGTGTGTGGGCGCAGGCGCGGCGCCGGCCCCGCTGGCCTCGCGTCCGTACGACACGCGCCGCACAGATAAACAGTAACACTTCTCCATCGCCGTTGGGTTTAGCACCGACGAATTCTATAATTATTAAAAAATATGTCGTTAGTACTGGCCAAATTTGAAAAATACCGGACGTGTAGATTCCTCTTCTTCTTCTTCTGTCGAGTGGGTATCGAGTCTATGGACTCGATGAACCCTGGTGTCAGAGTTTTTAAACCGCCTAGTAGCACAACTACCAGGCCTCTGACATGGTTTTGTGTAACGACCACTATCAAAGACAGCGACCGGGACAGACGGCTTAACGTGCCCTCCGAAGCACGAAAACTTTTTCTTTTCGGACAATCAGGTGATTCAGCCTGCAATGTCCTACCCAAACTGGGGAAAAATTCACAAAGTGATAAATTCTCAAATATCAACTTTGTGTTTTCCCCCCTGGGAATCGAACCCAGGACCTCCGGATTGGGAGTCCATGGCACTAGCCACTAGACCACGGAGGCAGTTAGACGTGTAGATTAAGATTATGTTCAATTTTAAACCAAATCCAACATGACAACCATTTCTGAGGCATTCCACGAATATAACAACCAATGTCCCTCACAACACGCTATGATGGGACCAACTTAAGTTTATGATACATAGCTCAAAGAAGTGTTGAATATAATGCTTTTAGATAATTTCAATACTACATTCCATGCTGGACTGGGAGTGATGGAAAAACATAGAATGTGCCAGCTGCATCACCTCCAGAGCATGCTGTAAAAACCAGCTAATGGATTCGAGGGTTATAGTATATTGCAATTTTAGGCGATGGGCTGACAACCTGTCACTAAAGCAATATACGTCATGATCATCTGTAATAATCCTCAAAACTTGTCAGACGTGGCGGAACGACCTTTGTTTAGGTCGTTTTCGCTCTGCCTACCCCTTTAGGGATAAAGGCGTGATTATATGTATGTATTTCAATACTACACTATCAAATATGTCTATCTTGCTTGGAAGTAATAAAAACAATGTGTGTTGTGCGGGACACTTTAGTAGAATACCCTCAGTTGTAATCTGGATATTCGATGGCGGGAGTATTTAGCCCGATCTCTGCGTGATTAAGGTCACAGTTCATGTAGACCGTGGTCCAGTTGGCCCTAGGCCTCCTGATCATTTCGTCATTGGTAGAAACCAGTGAGAGATGGTGTTTGGAGCCTCATCACTATTTCACTTACTCATCACTATTTTCACTTACTTATCACTTACCTCATCGCTATCCCTATCATCTACCACGATGGCGGGAGTCTTAAGCCCGATCTCTGCGTCATTGAGGTCACAGTTCATGTACACTGTGGTCAAGTTGACCCTAGGCCTCCTGATAAGCCCGTCATTGGTAGGAACCAGAGAGAGATGGTGTTTGGAGCCTCATCACTATTTCACTTACTTATCACTATTTGCACTTACTTATCACTATATAACTTATCGTCGCTATCCCTATCATCTACCACAATGGCGGGAGTCTTTAGCCCGATCTCTGCGTCATTGAGGTCACAGTTCATGTAGACCGTGGTCCAGTTGGCCCTAGGCCTCCTGATCATTTCGTCATTGGTAGAAACCAGTGAGAGATGGTGTTTGGAGCCTCATCACTATTTCACTTACTCATCACTATTTTCGATTACTTATCACTTACCTCATCGCTATCCCTATCATCTACCACGATGGCAGGAGTCTTAAGCCCGATCTCTGCGTCATTGAGGTCACAGTTCATGTACACCGTGGTCCAATTAGCCCTAGGCCTCCTGATCAGCCCGTCATTGGTAGGAACCAGTGACAGATGGTATTAAGAGACGCATCACTATTTCATTTACTTATCACTATTTTCACTTACTTATCACTATATCACTAACCTCGTCGCTATCCCTATCATCCACCACAATGGCGGGAGTCTTGAGCCAGATCTCTGCGTCATTGAGGTCACAGTTCATGTACACCGTGGTCCAATTAGCCCTAGGCCTCCTGATCAGCCCGTCATTGGTAGGAACCAGTGAAAAATTGTGTTTGGATCACTATTTCACTTAGTTATCACTATATCACTTACCTCGTCGCTATCCCTATCATCCACCACAATGACGGGAGTCTTGAGCCAGATCTCTGCGTCATTGAGGTCACAGTTCATGTACACCGTGGTCCAGTTGGCCCTAGGCCTCCTGATCAGCCCGTCATTGGTAGGAACCAGGGAGAGATGGTGTTTGGAGCCTCATCACTATTTTCACTTACTTATCACTATATAACTTACCTCATCGCTATCCCTATCATCTACCACAATGGCGGGAGTCTTGAGCCAGATCTCTGCGTCACTGAGGTCACAGTCCATGTACACCGTGGTCCAGTTGGCCCCTGATCAGCCCGTCATTGGTAGGAACCAGTGACAGATGGTATTAAGAGACGCATCACTATTTCATTTACTTATCACTATTTTCACTTACTTATCACTATATCACTAACCTCGTCGCTATCCCTATCATCCACCACAATGGCGGGAGTCTTGAGCCAGATCTCTGCGTCATTGAGGTCACAGTCCATGTACACCGTGGTCC
Source organism: Scrobipalpa costella (assembly GCA_949820665.1). NCBI lineage: Eukaryota > Metazoa > Arthropoda > Insecta > Lepidoptera > Gelechiidae > Scrobipalpa > Scrobipalpa costella. Next base: position 2,757,890 of record OX463306.1, read on the forward strand.
AATTAGCCCTAGGCCTCCTGATCAGCCCGTCATTGGTAGGAACCAGTGAAAAATGGTGTTTGGATCACTATTTCACTTAGTTATCACTATATCACTTACCTCGTCGCTATCCCTATCATCCACCACAATGGCGGGAGTCTTGAGCCAGATCTCTGCGTCATTGAGGTCACAGTTCATGTACACCGTGGTCCAGTTGGCCCTAGGCCTCCTGATCAGCCCGTCATTGGTAGGAACCAGGGAGAGATGGTGTTTGGAGACTCATCACTATTTTCACTTACTTATCACTATATCACTTACCTCGTCGCTATCCCTATCATCCACCACGATGGCGGGAGTCTTGAGCCAGATCTCTGCGTCATTGAGGTCACAGTTCATGTACACCGTGGTCCAATTTGCCCTAGGTCTCCTGATCAGCCCGTCATTGGTAGGAACCAAGGATAAGTGGTGTTTGGAGCCGCATGTGACGCGAACTCCAAGCATCTCAATGCCGCGCTGCATTGAAGATGAAGACCAGTAGAACACCTGGAAATGGAAGTTATATCCGGGAAATAATAACAGTAAAAAAAAACTGGCCATATTTAAGGGTGTTACGCCCTCTGCCGTGAAAAAGGAATAAGAAGACGGACGCGATCTCTCTGGACAAGACAAGCAATCGATGGCAGCTTTAAACAGCCTTCCAACAAGATGATTCGACGAGGATACTCCAGAGGGCGTTTTCAAATAGTATTTAACACGATGTCTCCATTACAAAAGCCTCTTTTTCAACCGCCATTCTGACTATCACTTGCCTTTGTAAATTAGACGCAAATAAATCGCATTTTATTAATTTATAAATAATATTCATCATTGAAGCCACCTCTGACCCTTACACACCTAAAATAAATACAAAAATCAAGTAAATTCAAAAGTCGAGTCAGTAAATTAAACAAAGGGTGTTATTCTACCCGTGAAATTGAACAACTTTACCCAAGAAACATAGGTCGAAATATGAAACAAAAAATTGGCCCTCACATACTAATTGACTCAAGCTGCTGATGCGGACACCATTTGTATGGCAGAGCATTTTTTTTTATGTTTGACCTATGTTCCTTGGGGAAAGTTGTTCAGTTTCATGGGTAGAATCAAACCATAAAAAATATGGCCAGCATTTTTTTTACTGCCTGTATACAACATCGTCCGGTCTCATATCGCGAGCGTAGCAAGCGCGAAATTTCACGTCTCTGGTCGTAGTAGTTTGACTGATAAAGCGAGCTCGAGATGTTACGTTAATGATCGAAGTATATTCACTGATAATGGGTGCGAAGCGAGCTCGAAAATTTACTTTACTGATGGAAGTATGTTGACTGATAATTCATGCGTAGTGTGCTTGAGATTTTACGTTACTGATCGAGGTACAATGTCTTATATTGCGAACGTAGAGTGCGCTATATTTTACTTCATGGATCGAATTTGCAGAAGCGGAGCCAGCTTAACTTACCTGCAGGTTATGTAGTGTGAGCGAGACGCTAACATTGCGGTAATGCCTGGAGAGCTGCGGCTTGCGCGGGCGCACGTTGCGGAACACTCGCCCGCGCCGCGTGGGCCGGGTTATACCAGACAAGATCAGCTTCAGGCTTTCAAACCACCTGAAAGTAGACATTGGTTATTTGGTAATAAACAATCAAATATTTTATTATTTTAATAGGTCAACTCGCGGTAAGTATTTAGGTCTTCTTCTTGTGGAGTGGGTTCCGAGTCAGTCGCCCTATGAACCCTGGTGTCAGAGTTTTTTAAACCGCCTAAAAACACAGCTAATCGGCCCCTGACATGGTTTGTGTAACGACCACTATCAAAAACAGCGACCGGGACCGACAGCTTTACGTGCCCTCCGAAGCACGGAATTTTAGTATTTAGGTAAAACAGGATTTTTCTTTTATCCCGACGTTTTAACTATGTTTAAATACGTATCGCGAGATCACCAATTAAAATAGTAAAATGAGTGAAAATAAATGGAAGTGCTTAAAAAAAATCATAACAATCAAACAGTCTTGTAAAAAAAAATGCAGTAGTTTTAATAGAAGAAGAAATTTGATTCGCTGCGACACGCAGAGAAGAAGAAATAGAAGAAGCATGGTAAATATTTTCTATTTGAATAGCTGATAACTTACCTGAGCGTGCTTCCATACAGCAACAGTATAGGTCCATCTCTGTCAATAGGTTTGGTGTCCATACTCAAATGAATGTCCAGACCTTGAGACCGGAACGCTCTGTACGAATCGTGCTCCTGTAAATTAATGAATTACTAGTCTAGACAAATATTTTTCGAACGCACTTACAACTATCCAATAGTAGATTTTACGACAAGTGTACAAAACAAGTAATTTTTGACCGAGATTTACCTGCCCGAGCGTGGGTAATAGAATAGTTTAATGCACGCGTTATAAACTCTGCTTTTCGTTTCAATTGCGAGGAAAATTAAGGAAATTTACTAAATAACCTAAAAAACTAATTCTTCTATTTCACTTTTTAAATGTTTCGGCATGAAATATTAGACTTGGGTTGGGACCTATACAGCCTACTATTAAATTAATTTTGTAATAATAAATTAAATTAACTATTGTACTTAAATTTATATTTTAATATCTATTTATGTCATAAAAAACACAAAAGACAAATAATATAAAAGAACAAATAAGTATTATAAATAACAAGTTCTATCTATAAACTTCTTATTAAGTTTGGCTGTAAGGCCTAATTTTCTTTGCCTTAGAGAAGATGAATTTATGAGTAGATACGTTTTTGCCCTGGTGCAAGAGCATGAAAATGTTACATGTCTTCATGGTTCCTAGCGCCCCTTACCTACCCTTTGCCAGATTAGCTTGTGTATAGTTTGGCAGCATAACCTCATTATTTAATGCTCTGTCTACCTCGATAGCTACTACTAACCTGATTGCTAGAATACTCGGGTAGTCTAGTAGGCGCGCAGGGGGACACGGCGTGGTGGTCCCTAGGGTCCCCTACGCACTGCCAGCCGAGTTTGGCGGACATTTTGAGGTAAGGGACGCGAAGGACGCGGCAATCATCGTACTTGCTCGCCGTTCGCACGAATACGTTCAGTTCGCCGAGGAAGCCGAGTTTGCCTGTAAGGATAAATAATAGTTGCTTGTTAGAGGTACATCAGAAAATAGTTATTTATTTAACAATTTATTGTACACAAGAAAAATCAATATATATATATATATTGATGTTTATTAAATATATATATATATATTTAATAAGGCCGCCAATATTGTACTGTCACGTTTGTTCCTTTTTATTTCTGTTGTATGTGTTTCTTTGTGCAATAAAGAATTTTGTATTGTATTGTATTGTATCATTAACACAGGACATAAAAAACAAAGACACAACAGGCACTGCTTATTTCTAAAAAGAAATTTCTTACAGCAGACCTACAGAAGTGATAATTTTAACGATACACGGATAAAACGTGCACAAAATTTAATACCTATCAATAAAATAATACTACTGTAAAATAATTATATAATGTAAATCTTTTACATAAATATAAAAAAAAAACATGCTGGCCTGGGAGCGAGTGAAAAACATAGAATGTGCCTGCTGCATTTCCTCCCGAGCATGCTGTAAAAACCAGCTAAGGGATTCGAGGGTTTCAGTATATTGTAATTTAGGCGATGGGCTAAAAACCTATCACTACAGCAATATACTTACAAATCTATCTTAAATAACCCTTAAAACTTTGTCAGACGTGGCGGAACGACCTTTGTTTAGGACGTTTACGCTCTGCCTACCTCATTAGGGATAAAGGCGTGATTATATGTATGTATGTATGTAATAAATAAATACTTCCAGTTATATACATAATCAAAAATAAATAAATACTTATAGCTATTTATATACAAATATCTACATAAATATATACCCTAAACACGGATTACTTTGACAGGGAAAGATAATGCTCTTTAACTCGTCTTTTGAAGATGGCGATAGACGATAGGCGTTATTTGTTCAACAAGAAAACAAACTAAAATTTTAATTTAATTGAATTGATTGAAACACGAGCGAAACGAGTGATAATTTGTATGGCATCACTCACCATTAGTCCAGTCAAGTAGCAGGTCAGTCCAAGTGACCTCCATCTCTTCAGTGGTATTATAGGGATCCAAAGACACATGCAATAAGCAAGTGAACTTCTCGCATTTGGTAGTCAGCCTTCCGTGCATCAGCTGACGGACTTTGTCCCACCACGCGAGCGGGACTGACGGGTCCAATGATGGGCGGGATACTTGGTCGAAGGCTGTAGAACAAATATCACGTTATTATTACATACATACATACATGTAATGGGATAGGCAGGGCGTAAACGACCTAAACAAAGGTCGTTCCGCCACTTTAGACAAAGTTTGAGCGTTGTTTAAGACAGATTTGTAGGTATATTGTTGTAGTGACGTTGTCCATCGCCTACATTACAATATACTGATCCCTTAGCTGGTTTTTACAGCATGCCTGGGAGGACTGCAAGTGGCACATTCTATGTTTTTCTCTTGCTTCCAAGCCAGCATGGAAGAAACGTTATTATTCGAGGTATATTATATGGCGAGCGTAGCGAGCGCAAGGTTTTACATTATTTAACAAAGTTTATTAACTTTACTCGCTAGCGTATCGAGTGCGAAATATCATGTTATTATTTGAAGTTGTGATTTGAGGTGTAATTACTTATAGTAGGGTAGGGTGGACTTAAAAACAGCCAAGTTGTGTCCACACCGTTTTCCACTGTTGTAATATATATATATATGCCTCAGGTATTTTGTGTTTTTATTTTTTGTAATGTATTTTGTGGAAATAAAGTGATTTGTATTTATTTATACGGCAAGCATGGCGAGCTCAAAATTACACGTTATTGATCAAATATAGTAACTCATATCACAGATTATATAATAGTACTACCGTACAGAATAATCAATCCCTAATAAAAGACAAGTTTAGGTATGGAAAGATACCTACACTTCCCAGCGCCGCCCGCCTGCAAGCTAAATTGAATCTTATACCTGCGCGCGAACTGTGAAGTTCTTTGTGCGTCGTAGTAGCCGCCAGCAATCGCTCGGGCTGTCTTTTTCGTTTTTTTTTACCTAACTTATAAATGCGATTTTGATTTAAAAACTAAATCATTTATCGTATGCAACTAAGAACACTACGAATTGATAAAAAAATAATATTAGATGTTATTTCTAACCAAGGTTTTTGTTTTTGTCTTTGATTTAAATATCCGTAAACATAATATGTTTTAAAAGATTTAAGTTTAGTATATGATGACATTGTTGGTATTAAAAAACATAAAAAAATACTTTGGGTTTATGTGCGAGCGAGAGATATAAGATCGAGATTTCACATTATTTATCGAGAGAATTTATATGGTTAACTAACACACTTACAGAGGTTACAATGTGCAATGACAGGCTCCCAGCAGGGCCCGAACGCGTAGCTGTACTGCGCCATCTCGCAGCAGAGGTCGTAGTACCACTTCAGCGGCATCATACTGCGCTCCAACTCCTGCTCGCCCCACGGCACGCCCTGGTCCATCATCCCTGTTCCTCTCACACACTTACAGAGGTTACAATGTGCAATGACAGGCTCCCAGCAGGGCCCGAACGCGTAGCTGTACTGCGCCATCTCGCAGCAGAGGTCGTAGTACCACTTCAGCGGCATCATACTGCGCTCCAACTCCTGCTCGCCCCACGGCACGCCCTGGTCCATCATCCATGTTCCTCTCACACACTTACAGAGGTTACAATGTGCAATGACAGGCTCCCAGCAGGGCCCGAACGCGTAGCTGTACTGCGCCATCTCGCAGCAGAGGTCGTAGTACCACTTCAGCGGCATCATACTGCGCTCCAACTCCTGCTCGCCCCACGGCACGCCCTGGTCCATCATCCCTGTTCCTCTCACACACTTACAGAGGTTACAATGTGCAATGACAGGCTCCCAGCAGGGCCCGAACGCGTAGCTGTACTGCGCCATCTCGCAGCAGAGGTCGTAGTACCACTTCAGCGGCATCATACTGCGCTCCAACTCCTGCTCGCCCCACGGCACGCCCTGGTCCATCATCCCTGTTCCTCTCACACACTTACAGAGGTTACAATGTGCAATGACAGGCTCCCAGCAGGGCCCGAACGCGTAGCTGTACTGCGCCATCTCGCAGCAGAGGTCGTAGTACCACTTCAGCGGCATCATACTGCGCTCCAACTCCTGCTCGCCCCACGGCACGCCCTGGTCCATCATCCCTGTTCCTCTCACACACTTACAGAGGTTACAATGTGCAATGACAGGCTCCCAGCAGGGCCCGAACGCGTAGCTGTACTGCGCCATCTCGCAGCAGAGGTCGTAGTACCACTTCAGCGGCATCATACTGCGCTCCAACTCCTGCTCGCCCCACGGCACGCCCTGGTCCATCATCCCTGTTCCTCTCACACACTTACAGAGGTTACAATGTGCAATGACAGGCTCCCAGCAGGGCCCGAACGCGTAGCTGTACTGCGCCATCTCGCAGCAGAGGTCGTAGTACCACTTCAGCGGCATCATACTGCGCTCCAACTCCTGCTCGCCCCACGGCACGCCCTGGTCCATCAGCACTGTTCGCACGGCTACAATAGAAAGTGGAAAATAAGAAAATTTTCTTACAGATATCAAGAAAGAAGATACATACATACATATAATCACGCCTTTATCCCTAATGGGGTAGGCAGAGCGTACATGACCTAAACATAGGTAGTTCCACCACGTCTGACAAAGTTTTGAGGGTTGTTTAAGATAGATTTGTAGGTATATTGCTGTAGTGACAGGTTGTCAGCCTGTCGCCTAAATTGCAATATACAGAAACCCTCGGATCCCTTAGCTGGTTTTTACAGCATGGCCGGGAGGAAATGCAGCTGACATTCTATGTTTTTCTCTCGCTCCCAGTCCAGCATGGATGTATATAAGAAAGAAGATATAGAAGTTAAAAGTTACTACAGCAATATACCTACAAATATATCTTAAATAACCCTCAAAACTTTGTCAGACGTGGCAAAACGACCTTTGTTTGGGTCGTTTACGCTCGGCCTACCCCATTAGGGAAACAGGCGTGATTACATGTATGTATGTTAAAAGTTACACTTGGGTGGAATTTGAACCCACGATCTTCAGCATACCTTGCCCTCGTTGAGCCACCAAGTGAGTCAAATAACCCTGTGAAACTTCTAGCTTCTTACAACGTCAATGTGTGCCGTCAGCGCCATCTATTCGTAATATTAAATATTACGATCTCAAGTAGTTATCCTTTCCAAATTTTACTTTGTATACGGTGTAAGGGACAGCGTCCCGCAAACTGATAGGGGTTGCTCAGTGAACGACACTGAACAACTTCCACAAGGATTTTTTTTCAGGAAGTGAAAAAATAATAATTAGCCTTTCCATACAAATTTTCTGATCGAGGTGGACACTGTATGGAATACCCGATTTTATTTTTCACTTCCTGAAAAACAATCCTGGTGGAAGTTGTCCAGTGACGATGACTGAGCAACCCCTATCAGTTTGCGGGACGCTGTCCCTTACACCCCGTATAATGATGACGCCTTGAAAGACCATGTTTGCCCTTACCTCTAGGAGGCGGCATTTCTTCAGCGGCGCACAGCGTGCCGAACATCTTGAGCTCGGTCATGCTGAGCAGCGGCTGCGGGAAGTCACGCAGCAGGATCTGCCACTGCGCGCAGCTCAGGTTGATGCTGCGGCACCACAGAGTGGAGAATTCTATGCCGTCTTCTGGCCACGGGCTGGAGAAAACAGGGTTGGAATCAAATAGTGCCGCAAGCGAAGCGAGCACGAGACATCACGTCATCGAAATATTAAAGCTTCATAGCGAACGTGGCGAGCGCGAGATATTACTTTATTGCTCGAGGTACATAAAGTTAAATAACGTAGTGAGCGTAGCGAGTTTGAGATTGTTAATTCACGGCATAGCATAGTGAAACGAGCGTGACATTTCCAGGTATTTTATCTCATACAGTAAACGCGACTTATTATATCACTGAGATATATTAATTAATATCGCAACGTAGCGAGCACGAGATTTCACGTTATTGTCTACGACCACGTACTCTAAATGAAACGTACGGAAAATATACTCTAAATAAAAATTAAGATGTAGTTTTGATAAGTTTTCTTCTGCTTTTCCAATGATTGCAGATACGTTAACAAACTTGTTCCGCAATGGCTTGAAGACCTACCTGTCAAAATCGATCTCCCTCAGCCTGGCTGTTTCGTTCTGAGTGCCATGTATAGAAGGATCCGCTAAGGCTATTAACTTGAACTGTGTCGAACAGCAAGCCACGAGCCTGGTTCTCTCTGCGCGTCTTTCTGACACAGAGCGGAGTATAGCAGTTCCATCTTTTCCTGTATTGATTGAATGACTTACCTGTCAAAATCTATCTCCCTCAATCTGGCCGTAGCGTTCTGAGTGCCATGTATAGACGGATCCGCCAAGGCTATTAACTTGAACTGCGTCAAACAGCAAGCCACGAGCCTAGTTATATGTGCGCGTCTTATGATATTTCACGTTATTGATTTAAAGACTTACCTGTCAAAATCAATCTCCCTTAACCTGGCCGTAGCGTTCTGAGTGCCATGTATAGACGGATCCGCCAAGGCTATTAACTTGAACTGTGTCAAACAGCAAGCCACGAGCCTGGTTCTCGGTGGCGGCGCGGCGCGGCATCGCTGCACGTATATTTGCGCGTCTTTCTGACGCAGAGCGGAATAGAGCTCTTCGATTTTTCCCGCGGGGAGGAATAGGTGAGGCTTGCATAGTTCTTGCACCTGATTAAAATAGAAACCAGGTTTTAAAAAGCTGCCTTCTGTATCATCATCAAAACTTGACCTACCACAGAGTAGGGTTTATAGGAAGTCCATAGACCGTACTATGTGGCAAATGGCATTTAAAGACTTGACAGGCTATATAGTCACTGAAAATCCAATGCTGGACATAGGCCATGGACCATTTTCCGTACAAATTACGTTTGGCAGGCAAATAAGCGATCCAAATAAGCGATTTGATTACCTCGATATCACGGGACAATTTATATCTCTAAATATATCAAAACATATAGTTTTTTCTATACATGGTGTAATAAAAAATATTATTCATTTTATTTAATACTAGCGACCTGCCCCTGCTTCGCAGGGAAATTTTCAGTGTTTCTCTACTATATTATGCATGTATTATGCATATAAACCTTCCTCTTGAATCACTCTATCCATTAAAAGAAACCGCATCAAAATCCGTTGCGTAGTTTTAAAGATTTATGCATACATAGGGATATAGGGACAGAGAAAGCGACTTTGTTTTATACTATGTAGTGATGTGTATTGTGTTGTATATATATCACTGATACATTACGTGGTTTAAAGGAACGCAGTACTATTTTTACACCCTGTATACCCATACAGATCCTGTTTACCTTAGAATCCAGCATAGTCCTTCTCTTCTGACTCTCCTTATACTCATCTTCGAGAAGCTCGTAGTTATCTCGCAGTTTCACCTCGAACGGATCATCACTCATTTCTATGACGATTTCCTCAATCTGAAACAGGGAGTCCATAAATAAACAAACCACATGACTTATGTAAATACATAGTCATTTAAAAAGAGATATAATTTGTTTGAACAATATAAATAAGTGAGCAAATATATTGTTAATACAGATTTTATTAGTAAAAACCCCGGACTGCTGTTTCACTCTATCTGGTATCTGTATTATCATCGGAATACGCTATTTTCCCACGATAATAGATAAGCAAGCCTGTTTAGTGTAGCTTTTGTGTAGTATTTAGTCTTTCAATATCTTTTCATTGGAGACAAAAATACAACACCTTATTTTTTATTATATTAGGTACTACAGACGTAGATTAAATATTATAAAACTTTTACGATCTCTAAAGATAAATATGAGTCTTCCTCTTCACTACAAAAAGATATTTTTTTTGTATAAAAAATACTATTACTACACTCTGCTAGACATTATTTTAAAGAAGCATTGTTGCCCGTTATTTGGTTTGTATGACTCCACGGGACGATAATTTTGGTGTGGTGAATGACCCAGCAAGCACTACTTTAGTAATTAATAGATAAACAATTATTACCTTGATATGCAAGTCACTTGGCAGAGGACTATCAGAAGTAAATGGTTTTTTCTTGATGCCATGGACAAGCTTGACCCATTTGAACAGAGACACGAAATCGCCTTGCACGGCCTCTGAGAAACAGCTCTTGAAGGAGAAGGGACCATACTAGTCAATAGAAGAACAAAAATACATTACCTTGATATGCAGATCACTGAGTAATGGACTACCTGAAGTAAATGGTTTCTTCTTGATGCTATGGACAAGCTTGACCCATTTGAACAGAGACACGAAATCGCCTTGCACGGCCTCTGAGAAACAGCTCTTGAAGGAGAAGGGACCATACTAGTCAATAGAAGAACAAAAATACATTACCTTGATATGCAGATCACTGAGTAATGGACTACCTGAAGTAAATGGTTTCTTCTTGATGCTATGGACAAGCTTGACCCATTTGAACAGAGACACGAAATCGCTTTGGACAGCTTCCGCAAAACGGTGCTAAAAGGGGAAGGGACCATACTAGTCAATATTAGAACACAAATACTTTACCTTGATATGCAAGTCACTTGGTAGCGGACTATCAGAGGTAAAAGGTTTCTTCTTGATGCCATGGACCAGTTTCAACCACTTGAATAGAGACACGAAATCGCCCTATACAGCTTCAGGAAAACGGTGCTAAAAGGGGAAGGGACCATTCTAGTCAATATTAAAACAAAACTACATTACCTTGATATGCAAGTCACTTGGCAGAGGACTATCAGAGGTAAACGGTTTCTTCTTGATGCCATGGACCAGTTTCACCCATTTGAATAGAGACACGAAATCTCCCTGGACGGCCTCTGCGAAACGGTGCTTGAACGGAAAGATTATGCGGACTGAGTCTACGTGTACCGACCTGGAAAGAAAGGGGTAATCAATAAGCGTTTTAACGTTTACAAACATTCAAAAACATACATTCGGAGTGGCAGCACTTAAAGACATGTTTCGATTGAATATAATCAGATTCAGAATCAGAATCATTTATGGTTCATATAATTATTAATCTGTTCTCTGATCGTTTCCTTATTATTTTGCCACAAGGTAGCTTTACTGTACTTTGTAAGTACTAACATAAGTCTGTAGGATTGTTTCAGTATTACTAACTCTTTATGGATGTAAATCTGAAATAAATGTATTGTATTGTATTTACTATCTAACAGTTTGCAACTTAAGCTTCAATTCGGAGTCTAAAAACACACAGTTTTTCGTGCTACTTACTTTACCTAAGCTGTAGTTTCGGAAGTAGCCTAGGGGGTTTATATCATTATTCCTATATCTACATACATCAATCAAGCGTATGGCAATCCCTGCTTAGATCAAATGTCTACGTACAGAAACACAAATAATTTCATAGCGTATTGAAACTCGGCATGTCACTCACCAGACCTTATTCCAGCCCAAGACAAAACCTTCGCTGGCTTTCCTCTCGACCCTGACGTCGTGGTCATCCTTCGCCCTCTCCTGGCAGTACCCTTCTACGATGACCACTTCGTCGCCGTTCAGCACCATTTTGAGCTGACTCCAGATTATGGAGAGGCCGGTTTCGTGATCGTAAGCTACCGTCATATCATCTAGAATAATAATAAACAATGTAACATTATGCCAAAGAGAGTCAACTAGTTTCAAATAAGGCCTTAAATATCGGGTGTAAGGGACAGCATCCCACAAACTGATAGGGGTTGCTTAGTCAACGACACTGAACAACTTTCACCAAGAAAATATTTCATTGAAAAATATATATGCATTCTCCATACAAAATGTCCACCCCGATCAGACGATTTGAAGGGAAAAACCTAAAAAAATAACTTCCTGAAAGAATTTCCTGGTGAAAGTTGTTCAGTGTCGTTGACTGAACAAACCCTATTAGTTTGTGGGATGCTGTCCCTTACACCAGTATATCACAGCAAGGCTCACCAATATTAAGGCTGTAGTGGCCCAAGAATCGGAAGCTTTCATCTTTTGTTTCATGGCAAATGAAAATGGCATATGGCGATTTCATTTTCACGGTAACTGAACAAAATAAAATATTAGTATCTTTGGTTTACTCACCAGTAGCAAAGAGCATATTATTCTCCTTCGACAAAATCAGGCCAAGATTCGTTTCACCCTTGAACGAAACTCTCCAATCTATCGCTTTTCGTTTCTTCTCTACCACTTCTTCTTTTATTTCTTCTACTTTTGCCCCTCTTACCACTTCTAGTTCATCTCTAAAAGCCTTCACTTCTCTTACAAACGCCAGTATCTTCAGATGCAAATTTGCACTCCATTCGAAATCTACATTTTCTAAGAATTGGAAGTCTAATAATACGGACTGCTTTTCTTTGTTAGGAACGTGCTCTATTCTTGCTAGACGAACGTGGAAGAATGTGGTTGGGATTTCGTCTGATCTCTGGCAGGGCATGTTACCTGAAAAATAAAAAATCTTTTGTGTAGACCTACTTCACAATTATCATCACGCCTAGATTGTGGGCCGAGTGCTCATAATGGTTGTCCGTCGTAAGCTTTACTGCCTCCGTGGGCTAGTGGCTAGTGCCATGGACTCCTGATCCGGAGGTTCGATTCCCAGGGGAAACACAAAGTTGATATTTGAGAATTTATCACTTTGTGAATTTTTCCCCAGTTTGGTTAGGACATTGCAGGCTGAATCACCTGATTGTCCGAAAAAGAAAAAGATTTCGTGCTTCGGAGGGCACGTTAAGCCGTCGGTCCCGGTCGCTGTCTTTGATAGTGGTCGTTACTCAAACCATGTCAGAGGCCTGATAGTTGTGCTACTAGGCGGTTTAAAAACTCTGACACCAGGGTTCATCGGGTCGATAGACTCGATACCCACTCGACAGAAGAAGAAGTAAGCTTTACAAGATTCCTGGCCCACTTGGCATGCCATCTCACTCGACCCGACCCTATCGAAAATGTGAAGGCTCGCTCACAGTTGCTTAGCGTGTGATACATAGATTCTCTGGACGTAACTATAACTAAGAACTTCTTCTTCTTCTGTCGAGTCTATCGACCCGATGAACCCTAATGTCAGAGTATTTAAACCGCCAAGTAGCACAACTATCAGGCCTCTGACATGGTTTGAATAACGACCACTATCAAAGACAGTGACCGGGACCGACGGCTTAACGTGCCCTACGAAGCACGAAAATCTTTTTCTTTTCGGACAATCAGGTGATTCAGCCTGCAATGTCCTAACCAAACTGTGGAAAAAATCACAAACTAAGAACTAAAGTCAGATATAGGATCAGCAAGTTGGAGCAAAAGAGGGCGGGCCACACACTTGTCATAATAATAAAAAGAATATCTGAGTTTCCCAAGCTTATGCACTAATTTGTCATTCTTTAAACAGGAATAACCATTTAGTCACACCTTAAATAATGGCATCTACGCAAATTTTGTGTTTATTTTAAAGAGGTTTTCCCAAACAATAATGATGAACATCAATATCTTTCTTTTATCTATCTTTTTACAGCATGTTTGACAAAACAATTGGCACTATTGTTGTAGCGGAATACACTGTCTTAAGAGTCTCATGCCAAGAGTGAATCTAGAATGCGGAAGGCTGGTAGTTATTAAATTGAAAGTACGAAGCACTTTATTTTCACTAAATTAATTGTGGTCTTAATTCTCTGCGCCATAAAAAGTTATATAAAAATAAAGATAAGAACTCGTCAGGCCGTCGCATTATCTTTTATACAAATAGATCTTGAATACGGTATATAATCTAATAATTAAGAGTTATTTCTTTTTTTACTAGTATAACATCGTACTGAGCACAGCTAAATTATACCACTTATGTATATCTCACAACCAAGATATATTTTTTGTAACTATAAATATGAGAGAAGAAAATAACGGAATAAAAATGGAAATCAACGAAAAGACAGAAAAGAATCAAGAGAAAGACAGCAAGGAAAAAGTTGACTACGACACACTTCTGTCTTCTGCTGGAGAATTCGGGTGCTACCAAGTTTTATTACTATTCGCAACATGCCCGTTCTACATCTTCGGTGCGTTCGCTTACTTTGCACAAATATTCATAACAGAAGTGTCCCCAAATCATTGGTGCTGGATCCCCGAATTGGCAAACCTGACAGACATCGAGCGAAGAACTTTAGCCATACCCAACGATGAACTAGCAAGATTTGGATACTCGCAGTGCACTTCTTACGTAGCAAATTGGACAGAAGTGTTAGCGACAGGATTGAAACCTGACTCGACGTGGAAGACCGAAGCCTGCCAATATGGATGGGAGTTTGATAAAAGTGAAATCCCGTACCCGACCATTTCTAGTGAACTAGGATGGGTGTGCGACAAGAGTAGCTATCGAGCTACGGCTCAATCGATGAATTTCATAGGCTCTCTTATTGGTGGACTGTTTTTCGGTTGGGTGTCCGATCGTTACGGGCGAATACCAACAGCTGTGTACAGTAATCTTATTGTAGCGGGCTTTGGGTGCGCAAGCACATTTACAACGAATTTCGTAGGATTCGCGATCTGTCGCTTCTTTATGGGCTTAGGATACGATACATGTATGGGAATGACCTACCTCTTGCTTTTAGAATACGTAGCGCCGAAATATAGAGCATTTGCTGCCAACGCTCCTATGGCTGTGTTCTATACAGTGGGAGTCGGAATACTTCCGTGGATATCTCTCGCCAGTGGCAATTGGAAGATTATATCTTTAGTCACCAGCTTGCCAATGGCCTTCGCTATTCTGACACCATTTGTACTGCCTGAGAGCCCACGTTGGCTGCTGTCGAGAGGACGTGTAGACGACACAGTAGACAAAGTTTTGAGTATAGCCAAAATAAACAAAAAACAAGTTCCTCAGAAACTGATTGAAGATTTCAAAGCAAATGCCAACGACAACTTCCAAGAAAAAGGAAACATTGTAGATTTACTAAGAAGACCTTTGTTGAGAACAGTTTTTCTTTGTGCGTGTGTGATATACTTGTGTAACCTGATTCTATTCGACGCAATGGTCAGGACATTGGGTGCATTGCAGTTCGACTTCTTCGTATCATTCACATTAGTGTCTCTAACAGAACTACCAGCTTTACTATTGAACTCCGTTATTCTGAACTGGACTGGAAGAAAATGGATGAATATCTTCGCTCTTATAATAAGCGGGTCACTAAGTATTTGTATTATTTTCGTCGGACCAGGATGGCCGTCTATTATATGTTCAATATTTTCAAGATTTGCCGTGAATATGTCAATGACAGCTGCCGCTCAATGGAGTCTGGAGTTGTTACCAACTTCAGTCCGTGGTACCGGCAACTCCATAGTTCATTCGTTTGGTTTCATCGGCAGCGTGATATCGCCTTTCATAGCGCATTTGGCTGAATTTTCAATATGGCTGCCAATGCTCGTGATTGGTTGTGTAGCCTACCTGGGAGCCGTGCTATCCTTCAAACTGCCAGAAACGTCAGGAAAAGAATTGCCACAGACATTCGCTGATGCCGAGAAATTAATAAAAGAAAGCACCTTTTTCGATTTCCCTTGCAGGAATAAAGTTTTAATTGACGAGGGACATACGAATAATTCTTATGATTTAAATGAAATCTAAATAAAAATTTATGTAATGTTAGTATTCTAACATTACATAAATTTTTATTAATGTTAAATTTATGTAATGTTAGAATAGGTTTACATTTGTGAGTTACCAAAAGTGCACGGAGGTAATTAAAATGTTAATGCTTTTCTTTTTATTCTTATATATTTATAACGATCATTAACTTTTATTTTTATATCATGTCATGTTGTAGTCTCCCTAGCCTTATCCCGTATGTTACGGGGTCGGCTACCTTATCTAGGGTATTGAACGAGGGTACTGGTTTTTACACAGAGCGACTGCCATCTGACCTCCGCAACCCTGATTTCATTTTGCTCATCTGTCAATAAGGCAAGCTAAACAGTTACAGACTATTGTCCTCACATACATAAGTATAATGACACCTTTATATCATGTGATGTGTGAATTATATAATAATGTAAGTTGAAAATGTAAATATGAATAAAATTATAATTTTAATCTTTATATTTTATTTATTCTGCATGATCTAAAATATATTCAGTCGAAAATTCTACTACAATAAAGAGTGATTTGTTTTATTTTATTATGTAGATACTATTTAGATAAATGTAATATAGATTCATAATCTCCCGTATCTCTCGGGGTCTGCTACCTAATCTAGGGAATTTAACGAGGGTACTGGTTTTTACACAGAGCGACTGCCATCTGACTTCCGCAACCCAGAAGGGAAACCAGACCCAATCCTAGATTAAGTCACTCTGACTTTCAAGCCGCCAATGCTTAGCACTGGCCTCTGACATGGCTTAACGACTAATATCTACGGTATTAAACGATACCAACCGGACCAACGGCTTAACGCACGGAAAAAACGTCGAATAAACGTACGAAAACCGAAAAACACATTCGTACGTGGTGGGACTCGAACCACGACCCCCCCGCTCAGGAGGCAGCAGCCCTATCCACTACACCATCAATAGTCTGGTAAAAACTGGTGTCAAGGTGAACTAGCCTAACATACTGCTCTCAATAATAGAGTTCTTCTTTTTCATAAGTTTAGAGATTTTCGCGGTTATTTACTACAGTTAGATTATTATTTTGAACGGGATTATTTATCAACATTATTATATTTATTGTTACCTCGATATTTCAACGGAGTTTCATGCGTCTTGCTTGTTTTTTTTTGTCGTTCCATAAATACTTTAATCCATAATTCAGAACAACATATCAATTGCTCAACGATATTTTCAGCGTAGTATTGAACCTACGACTTCCAAATCAAAAGCGACTCAGACCACTCAACTACAGAGGAAAAGGCAATGACTCTCTTTTTTAATAACTAACCTTTATAAGGCACCATATCGACGACCTTCAGAAAAGATACCACCGCACCTGACTTCACACTGGTCTTCTCAATAGCATCCACCCTGTTCATCAGACACATCGCTACATTCACTATAAGGAACAGGTTGATATAACATCACTCACCTTTATAAGGCACCATATCGACGACCTACAGACCAGATACCACCGCACCTGACTTCACACTGGTCTTCTCAATAGCATCCACCCTGGTCATCAGACACATCGCTTCATTCACTATAAGGAACAGGTTGATATAACATCACTCACCTTTATAAGGCACCATATCGACCACCTTCAGCCCAGATACCACCGCACCTGACTTCACACTGGTCTTCTCTAACATCACGGCATCCACCCTGGTCATCAGACACATCGCTTCATTCACTATAAGGAACAGGTTGATATAACATCACTCACCTTTATAAGGCACCATATCGACGACCTTCAGCCCAGATACCACCGCACCTGACTTCACACTGGTCTTCTCAATAGCATCCACCCTGGTCATCAGACACATGGCTTCATTCACTATAAGGAACAGGTTGATATAACATCACTCACCTTTATAAGGCACCATATCGACGACCTTCAGACCAGATACCACCGCACCTGACTTCACACTGGTCTTCTCAACAGCATCCACCCTGGTCATCAGACACAGCTTCATTCACTATAAGGAACAGGTTGATATAACATCACTCACCTTTATAAGGCACCATATCGACCACCTTCAGACCAGATACCACCGCACCTGACTTCACACTGGTCTTCTCAATAGCATCCACCCTGGTCATCAGACACAGCTTCATTCACTATAAGGAACAGGTTGATATAACATCACTCACCTTTATAAGGAACCATATCGACGACCTTCAGCCCAGATACCACCGCACCTGACTTCACACTGGTCTTCTCAACAGTATCCACCCTGGTCATCAGACACAGCTTCATTCACTATAAGGAACAGGTTGATATAACATCACTCACCTTTATAAGGCACCATATCGACGACCTTCAGCCCAGATACCACCGCACCTGACTTCACACTGGTCTTCTAAATAGCATCCACCCTGGTCATCAGACACATCGCTTAGTTCACTATAAGGAACAGGTGGATATAACATCACTCACCTTTATAAGGCACCATATCGACGACCTTCAGCCCAGATACCACCGCACCTGACTTCACACTGGTCTTCTAAATAGCATCCACCCTGGTCATCAGACACATCGCTTAGTTCACTATAAGGAACAGGTGGATATAACATCACTCACCTTTATAAGGCACCATATCGACGACCTACAGACCAGATACCACCGCACCTGACTTCACACTGGTCTTCTAAATAGCATCCACCCTGGTCATCAGACACATCGCTTCATTCACTATAAGGAACAGGTTGATATAACATCACTCACCTTTATAAGGCACCATATCGACGACCTTCAATCCAGATACCACCGCACCTGACTTCACACTGGTCTTCTCTAACGTCACAGCATCCACCCTGGTCATCAGACACATCGCTTCATTCACTATAAGGAACAGGTTGATGTCACATCACTCACCTTTATAAGCCACCATATCGACGACATTCAGACCAGATACCACCGCACCTGACTTCACACTGGTCTTCTCAATAGCATACACCCTGGTCATCAGACACAGCTTCATTCACTATAAGGAACAGGTTGATATAACATCACTCACCTTTATAAGGCACCATATCGACGACCTTCAGACCAGATACCACCGCACCTGACTTCGCACTGGTCTTCTCTAACGTCACAGCATCCACCCTGGTCATCAGACACATCGCTTCATTCACTATCAGGAACAGGTTGATATGTGATAGAGCAACATTCACTGCTATGTTGCAGGGGGACTCTGTGACGTCATCAGTGGGGGGAATTTCGGGTGAGGGAACCAACGCTCCCCGTTGGTGGTAGGAGGTCAGGCAGTCGATCAGGGAGATGACTGTGGAAGAGACTGTTGGTGACCATTCTAGGCGGAGGCAGTCCATCATTGCTTCAACCTGAAAAGATATATGTATCATTAATTAAAGAGTTTGCTCTTGATTGTAATCTTGACCAAAAGGAAACGTAGATAGATTGTGTAGACAGCGTGTTTCTACTCATAGAAATTATTTGGCCCTGTAAAGACGCTTAAAGGATATCCCATTCTACCAAATCTATTTTATATCAAAATCTGTAAAAAGTTAACTCTAACCTTGGAATCCCTAGGCCCCTGACTGCCCCACTTGACCAGTGCCACTGCGAGCAAGGCTGAACCCCACGAATGCTGTTTCCTTGGAGGTGCCTCCTTCAAGGTCAACGCTCTTGGCCCAAAAGCTGCCCATCCAGCGTCCACTAACAGTTCTGTACTCCAGTGACGGGAGCCAACCACTAGACGGGCCACTGTTGATTTGTATGATTCCTCTGTGAACGTAAGTAAATGGATTGGTTATGAATGAGTATTAAAAAAAAATAGTAAAGGCATATAAAGTCATATTGCGAGCGTAGCGACCACGAGATATCACGTAACTGATCATGGAACATAAATTCAAATTGCGAGCATAGCGAGCGCGAAATATCTCGTTACTTATCATGGTATATTTAACTGCCTCAGTGGTCTAGTGGCTAGTGCCACGGACTCCGGATCCGGAGGTCCTGGGTTCGATTCCCAGGGGGGAAAAAAAATTTATATTTGAGAATTTATCACTTTGTGAATTTTTCCCCAGTTTAGTTAGGACATTGCAGGCTGAATCACCTTGTCCGAAAAAGAAAAAGATTTCGTGCTTCGGAGGGCACGTTAAGCCGTCGGTCCCGGTCGCTGTCTTTGATAGTGGTCGTTACTCAAACCATGTCAGAGGCCTGATAGTTGTGCTACTAGGCGGTTCAAAAAACTCTGACATCAGGGTTCATCGGGTCGATAGACTCGATACCCACTCGACAGAAGAAGTTGTTAGTGTCATATTGCGAGCGCGCGATATCACGATACTTATCGTGGTATATGGAATCAGATTGCAAGCGTATTGAGCGTGATACGTAACTTACGAGGGGCGGCTGATATAAAATCTACTTTGTTAAAGAAAGTTTTGAAAATCGAACTGGCCATTGCAAAATCATATTCTATATTTATTCCTTTTTCAAAATTATGACGCTTAATTTTTTTTGCTTGCTTTTGTTTTTTTGGCGCGGCTTTGATTGCACCATATCGAAAGAAAATTGCAAAATGATGAAATTTGAGCATCGAGCAGTTATTAAATTCCTAAGTAAAGAAGGAAATACGCCTACGCAGATCAGAGAGCGCATGTTAAAGGTGTTTGGTGATTCAAGTCCTTCTGAATTCGTCATAAAGTTTTGGTCGAAGCAATTTAAACATGGCCGTGAGAGCCTGGAAGACGACACACGTAGTGGAAGGCCAATTTCTGCTGTTACCGCAGATAATGTTGAAAAGGTGAAGAATCTGATTCTTGCAGATCGGCGAATCAAGCAGTGGGAGATAGCCAGAGATGTGGGCATTAGCAAGGAACGAGTTCATGAAATTATTCACGAACATTTGGGCATGTCCAAGGTGAGCGCGCGTTGGGTCCCTAGAATGTTGACCTCCTTTGACAAACAAAGGCGAGTAGAATGTTGTCAGGCATTTCTAGACCTGGTCAAAGGTAAAGAAGAAGACTATCTCTCGAATTGTGACCTGTGATGAAACTTGGATTCGCCAGTGGGATCCGGAAAGCAAACAAGAGTCAATGCAATGGAAATTTAAAGGAGAAAAGCCGCCAAGGAAGTTCAAGGTTCGGCCGTCGGCTGGAAAACTAATGGCCACCATATTTTGGGATGTCGAAGGGATTTTGATGCTAGATTATTTGCCTAAAAATACAACAATGAATGCTGAATATTATGCAATCTTGCTTGACCAGCTTCGTGAACAAATCAAAGAAAAGCGGAGAGGCAAACTCAGCAAAGGTGTTCTGATTTTACAAGACAATGCTCCTGTACACACAGCCTTAACGGCGAGGTCAGCCCTGAGCAAAAACGGCTTCACAGAAATTAACCATCCACCTTATAGTCCAGATCTGGCTCCCTGTGACTATTTCTTGTTCAAAGATTTAAAGAAAAAATTGAGGGGTCGCAGATTTTTGACGGACGAAGAAATGAAAGAGGCTGTGACTGACCATTTTGACGAGCAAAATAAAAATTACTATTATAACGGCATGATGTCACTTATTTGCAAATGTCATAAGTGTATTTCACTTGCAGGAGACTATATAGAAAAATAAAAAATAAACTAGCCATCAAAGTCTTTTCTTTCATAGTTAGGTAGATTACTTATCAGCCACCCCTCGTATATGAACGACTTTTACTAATACGCGACGCGAGCAAATCGAATTACAGCCTTGTACCACACCTCTTATTATAATGGAGACGGGATGTCAATGGAAAATTACCTCTGGTATCCAACAGCTGATCGAGTTTGACTTTGACCCCGCCGCAGCCGGCAGCCATGGCGTGCCCGGCTCTCAAATGAGCATGTAACGTGACCGTGCGGAGCTCAGCACAACCTTGCACCACACACGCTGAGAACACGCGCGTTATCCAAGGGGGCGTGCGGCGAGCGGCTGAAAATTATTAATAAAAGATCAAATTAGATGTACTAAATTTATACAGGAATCAAATCAAGTTATATTAGAAATAAGGATTATTATTTGGTCATTCACAAGATTATCAAAAACAACGCTTTTAAAGTGAAGGTAAACATCGTGAGGATCTGCACAAACCTTCGAACAAATTCAAAATTTGTGTGCAGTCGACCAATCAGTACTGGGCCCACGTGGTCGACTAAAGCCCGATTGCCTTATTCCAGGGTAACCTTGTGCCCCTTAGTGGGGACATATATCGGGTGTAAGGGACAGCGTCCCGGAAACTGATAGGGGTTGCTTAGTCAACGAGACTGAACAACTTACACCAATAAATTCTTTCAAGAAGTGATAATAACAATTGGCTTTTCCATACAATTTTACAACCTCGATCAGACAATTTGTTTGAAAAATCCGTTATTTTTTCGTATGAGCTGATTATGATTAATTAAATATTCAATTCAATACTTACGTTTGACTTCCTCTTTAACTTGCATAGCTTTAGCTTTCTTGAATTTGTTCAACATCGAAGAGTACCATTTAAATACTTCGTTGTGATGGTATATTATATTCAGCGTGCTTATTATTAGGTACAGATTTAATACACCCTTTTCCAACTACAAGAAAATATTAAAAATTTATGAAAAATTACAAAAATTACATTACGGCTGACATTATTCTATTGATTGTAATTTCATTTAATTGTGAAACCTGTATAGTGTAATAAATAAACTAAAATAAAAAAATCTCCCATGCTGGACTGGGAGCGAAAGAAAAACATAGAATACGCCAGCTGCATTTCCACCCGGGCATGCTGTAAAAACCAGGTAAGGGATCCGAGGGTTACAGTATATTGGAATTTAGGCGATGGGCTGATAACCTGTCACTACAGGAATGTACCTACAAATCTATCTTAAATGGCCCTCATAACTTTGTCAGACGTGACGGAACGACCTTTGTTTAGGTTATTTACGTTCTGCCTACCCCATTAGGGATAAAGGCGTGATTATATGTATTTATGTATGCATGTAAACTAAAAAAACATCGTAATTTATTTAAACCCAGAGGTCGATCGTAATTTTTATTCCAGAGTAAGCTAGTGCCCCTCAGTAGAGACCTATTCCTAATGTGTTCTATTCCTATGATGTTAAATGTTATTTTAATCGGTAAAATAAATAATTGATTGGCCAGAATTGGAAAATCATCCACTATGGTTCACTGCATTAAACTGTTGTCTCGATATTAGGAAAACTCTTGGTTGTTTAAGTACGTACCTTAGCATCGAGCTTAAGTTTATTTACAAACAAAAGCTTATCTTCAGCAGTGGTCAACTGGTACTGATCCATTTGGAAAGCCACATATACTTGAGGTAAACCTATTACTTCTTTACCGCTCTCGCCTATGTGTACTGATGCTGCACTGAATCGGGAATTGATCTGAAAAAGGGCAGAAAATAGATACTATAATATACTTTATTGCACAAAAACACAGAAATTACAAATTGCTAAAAAGAAAAGTAGTACAATTGGCGGCCTTATTGCTAATGTAGCAATATCTTCAAGGCAACCAGGCAATAGGAAACATGGTGTTTAACTTTATGAAAGGAATAAAGTTTTCACGTGCTTTTAAACATAAACATATAGAATGTTAGGTACAAAAACTTACTTGAAGACTTTGCAAACTCATCACAAAGTTGGTTTTTATGCTGTCTGTACATTTGATCGAAGTTGCATCTATTCTTAAACTAAACATCTGCAAAAACCACAAATATTATTAACAACAAGTTAAGCCCTAAACCGACGAGCGTGCATGAAAAGATTGATGAATGTAGATGAAGCGAAAGAAGTTTGCAAGGATCGTAGCAAATGGAAGGATGTGATCTCTGCCTACCCCTCCGGGAAAGAGGCGTGACGTTATGTATGTATGTAACAAGTTAAGAAAGAATGTTCATGAACAATAATAATATCCGAGGGTTTCAGTATATTGTAATTTAGGCGATGGGCTGACAACCTGTCACTGAGCAATATATATCCAAATTTATCTTAAATAACCCAAAGCTTTGCCAGACATGGCGAAACGACCTTTGTTTAGGTCGTTTACGCTCTGCCTATATGTATGTATGTATGAATATCATGAAACTCGTAAGATTTGTTATGTACCTTTGGTATAACTGGCGATAATCTCGTCATAAGCGTATCAAGATGGTCCTCGCTATCAACAGCCACTGGCCGGGCCTTCTTATGCGTTCTATTCTTCTGTATCAAGTGGTACAGCTCATCTTGGAATGATATCGTTGGGTTGCTCACTACTGCATGGATTTTCTGAAAAGATTTCATCAAGTTAGTATAGACTAGGATTAGATACATTAGGAAAGCATCGCCCATCGCTCCATTCTAGACAGCAAGTTTTTTTTATAATGACGTTGCTCTTGGCCTAGGTCAGAGACGACTGAGACAGAGATGGAGCGAAATCACCCATAATATGCCTGCCTGTTCACTCTAACTTTCTCTTGTCTGCCATTTTGATTCCCAAAATTGAGGGATTAGTAAAACATCTTGCAATGGGCTTGCCAATTCTCTTGTTAAGAGTGGATCATCATCATAAACTTAAGAGCGCTTCTCTTGTCGGTGGAGTATGGAGTAAGAAATTTCTTAGTAGAAATAAGCTGTACCTGTTGTGTCGTTATTCCTTGTGTATTGTCTTTCTCATGTTACTTGTGTAAAATAAATAAGTAAACGCCAGTCATCTGTGTTGTTTTTAAGAGTGGAAAGTATGCTAAAAAAAATTAGGTACGTTCAGTGGCCCTTCAGCTTTCCCAGTGCCCTCAACAAGTACTCCGCAGACCGCTTCTCCCATACTCTCCGCCCCTTTGACAATCCTAACCCTCGCTTCCACCATATTGGCGAAGAACACGAGCGCGCGCGCCGGCCCGCCTGCAGCGCCATCTACGTGTAATTCTGAAGAGATCGCTTGGTATGCTAAGACTTACCTCCACATTAAGTGGCCCTTCAGCTTTCACAGTGCCCTTAACAAGTACTTCGCAGGCAGCCTCTCCCATACTCTCCGCCCCTTTGACAATCCTAACCCTCGCTTCCACCACATTGGCGGAGAACACGAGCGCGCGCGCCGGCCTGCCTGCAGCGCCATCTACGTGTAATTCTGAAGAGAGCGCTTGGTATGCTAAGACTTACCTCCACATTAAGTGGCCCTTCAGCTTTCACAGTGCCCTCAACAAGTACTCCGCAGGCCGCCTCTCCCATACTCTCCGCCCCTTTGACAATCCTAACCCTCGCTTCCACCACATTGGCGGAGAACACGAGCGCGCGCGCCGG
Organism: Scrobipalpa costella; assembly: GCA_949820665.1. Lineage (NCBI taxonomy): Eukaryota > Metazoa > Arthropoda > Insecta > Lepidoptera > Gelechiidae > Scrobipalpa > Scrobipalpa costella. The sequence goes on from OX463306.1 coordinate 2,782,951, forward strand.
CCCGCCTGCAGCGCCATCTGCGTGGACTTCTGATGAATGCGCTTGGAGGGTAAATGCGTTTTCGGCAGACCCACTATGGATTGTCACTGAGACATTGAATATGTGGACGCCCATAAACTAGAAAAGGTAAATTAAATAGTCATTTTGTGGAAAATAGATTTAAAAAAACTTTGACAGTCATAAGGAACTATATCATTAAAAATATACATGCAGGATAAAAACCATCATACTTTATCGTTCGGAAATAGATCATTTACCATAGAAATCCAATATCACATATATGCTCTGCTTGGTAATCGATAAAACAAGTTTACATTGAAGTCTTTGACTTTTTGAGTCTTACATTGGAGTACATATTTAAAATGTCTATTTTGCATTTTGCTACATTTACTGCAGCATTTTCCAAAGAGTATATTATGGAACATATTATTTAAGAATTAATTCAAAATCTGTATGTATTGTGCTGCTAAAACAGGCAGTGGACCTTTTACCTGAGCAAACATAATCAAACTAGGAGGCAGCTTTTTATCCCTGAAGTCTAGCAATTTCTTTTGACTAGCTTTCCTCAAACCAGCTCTTAAATCAAAACTATTTCCCTCTTCATCTTCTTTAGAATTTGCCGAGTTCTGTTTTGATAATAATGGTTTAAGTATAGTTTCGACAACAACACTTCTTTTCTCTTCGGCATTGTTGGTAATTTCAAGACCTTGTACTACTACAGAGACCAGTTTGTTGATCTCAGAGTTGAAGAAACTGCTACGGAATGATATTTCATTTATGTGCTGGAATTTAAAAAATACATTTAGGTTTTAAACATAATTAGCATAAGGAAAATCTCTTATTAATCATATTTAGATTAAAAAGAGGACTTTATTTCCTTATCCTCTATAACACACTAAATATTTATGTTCATTTACTTAATAAAAAATATTAAAATAACAGAATAATACAAAACAATATTATACATATTTTGGGACTGTTGAATTTATTATATTATAATCATAATCAATAAATGAATACCAGATAGTCCAGATATTGGGGGCAATTCGTTTGTGCAAATCATTAAATCTTGACTAAATTTGTTACAATTTATCAATTTTAGTCAAGATTTATTTAAGTTGTGTCCTCAAGGATTGGTACCAATATATTATATTGATATTCCCAATAGATCTACAGCAACTCCTAATTTAAACACTTGTGCTGAGCCCATATATCCTTCTTATTGAAATGGAAAATTTTTAATTAGCTGCCACAATAGTGGTAAAATCATGTAAGGGACAGCGTCCTGCAAATTGATAGGGGTTGCTCAGTCAACAACACTAAACAACTGCCAGCAGGATTATTTTTCAGGAAGTGAAAAAAAAATGGCTTTTCCATACAAAATGTTCACCTTGGTCAGACAATTTGTATGTAACCCCTATCAGTTTGCCGGACGCTGCCCCTTACACCTGGTATATATAATTAGTAGCAGGATAGAACACAGAATACAGACATCCAAGAATAACTTTTTGTTTAAATGCATAGGAAAAGTTAACAGGACTGAATGTATGGCATACTTACAATGAAATACCCATCTTTAGATAGGCTCACATCTTTGAGAATGAGTTTAGGAACTGCGATCCTCCCAATTTTCAACTTTATGTGGTATTTCCGCATGAACAGCCATGCCAGGACATTGGGTAGTAGCCTGCAGAAAAAGATAAAATTCCATACAACAAGGGACCATACAAATAATAACCAAACTATATCATTAAGGTAAGATAAGAATATACTTTGTTGCACAGAAAAAACAACAAGTAAAAAAAGAAAACAAATAGGAGTACAAATAGGCTTATTGCTAAGCAGCAATTTGTTCCAGACAACCTTAGGACACAGGTAATTCAAATTTGAACTACTGGGCTGGTATACATTACATTTCAGGCAATACATTAATTGATTATAATCAACACTCTGCTGCACAAATAAAAAACATATTTTAAAAAAAGGTGGTATTATCACTGCAAGCAATCTGTTTCAGACAACCCTTGCACTGAGCAAAATTAAAGTAGTAATTAACATAATCGTAGGACCTAATAAATCTGATGTACAACCTGTTTTTTGCTCTGCCTACCCCATTAGGGATAAAGGCACGATTTTATGTATGTATATATGCACCCCAATCAATGTTAAATAGCAATACTACTTTGCTGGTATACCTAGCAAGGCCATATTCATTAGATATCAGCTTCTTGGGCATATTAGCATTGACTAATTAACAGTAATTGTTATGGGATGAATTTAAAATTTACACCCTTGCCACACTAGACCGAGGCTATGAGAAATGTAATGTAAAAAACGAAATATCATAACTGTAAATATGCCCAATTAAAGACTGAAAATCATACTGAAATCAATACAAATCAAACTACTCATTGTTACTAGTTATTTATTTAGTCAAGACTCGCATTCAGAACAACATATAGGTAATATTAGGAATCATAGTATCGCAGACGATACAAGAGTGTATTAGTATGATCCTAAAATAGCAATGTACTCCAAAATAGTAAATAATAAACAAATAAACAAAATCACTTCACAGTGAGCCCTTACCATGAAACGCATGAGTAAATCGCCAGGAATATAACACCCAGTACTAGTATCACGTTCATTTTCGGATTTTCAGTATCATTCTCTGTAATTAGCTATGAATAAACCACAAAATCGCTTTCATTTTCGGAATTTATAGAAGTTAACCTCAAAACACTATAAACGTCATTAACGTCAAATATATAGTGATGGGCATCTCGAACTGGATCAAAAAAGATATGTATCTTTGTAAAAGAGCTAATCACTCTCCAGCTCATCTTCTTAATCACTTCAACTTATTGAGTTTGGGAGTAAGTGACTAATTATTTCATTTCTTTTAAGGATTTTCAAAAATTATTGAGTGGTAGAGATGAGAGAAATTATATCGAAGAGCTTAATATTAATACTTAATCCATTCTCACAATGCACGGCCCGGCACTAGGTAGCTGATAGCATGAAGTAGGATTGCAGGATATAAAGATGACAGTATCTAATAGGGAGTAGAGGTGATAGATAGCAAAGATGCTCCGAAAGAGCCTCTTAAATGAAAAAAAAAACTCGCATAAACAAACTGGGAAACCATTGACCTAACTGCACATTCCATCAATTTGGTTGTTGATTTATTACACGTGTATTTTTTGTACTAAATGTAGAATTAATTAATAGAATTGATTTTTGTTTTGTTTTGATTGTATTTTTTTACTGCTACACTAACCTGTCCCTACAGCAATATACCTACAAATCTATCTTAAATAACCCTCAAAACTTTGTCAGACGTGGCGGAACGACCTTTGTTTAGGTCGTTTACGCTCTGCCTACCCCATTAGGGATTAAGGCGTGATTATATATATATATATATATATATATATATATATATATATACACTAAACTGATTGCCGGAAAATATGTGCTCTTTTTTTAACTGCATACATATTTATATATAGGAAGCCGAGCCCGTGAGATACGGGATAAGGCTAGGGAGATGACATATTTATATATAATCACGCCTTTATCCATTTATATCCATTATTAATGTGGAAGGCAAAGCGTGAACAACAAGAAGGTCGTTTCGCCACGTCTGACAAATTTTAAGGATTATTCCAGATATAGCTGTTTATTTCTATAGTGACTGATTATGATATAATAACTACCCGAATGTTTAACAATTTAAGAAATAACATCAAAAAAACATATGAATCCCTCGTTTCATATGAATCATTTCATATAATTTTGAATCACTCCATTTAATTTTCACATCTCTACCAAAACCGTTCCGCTATTTTTAAAAAAGGCTGAGGCTTTATATTTCATACAGCCATAATATGCACAGTTTAAAAATCAAACTGTGCAAAAAAGATCTCTTTTGATCCTCGACGGGGCTTCACCATCAATGCAACAAACCATAATATGCAAGCCAACAAACGAATTCGAGAAGAATTCGTTGACTTGAGCTCTAATTTAAAAAGTATTCTTTACTCTCTTTGACTTTCTCTTATCTATGGTTTTTTTCTTTCGCGGCTTTTTCAGATATTTTGAAAAAAAGTTTCTTTTGTTTACTCTAAGTTGAAGTTATCGAAGTATTTTTATTCTTATAATATTCCACAAGTGGGGTGTTGTGAGCTCATAAATGAAACTTTTTATATAAAATATCCGTCGACATCAGGTATGTAAGCAATCAAGTTTACTTTTGAATTTAGTGTTGAGTTATAATATAATATATCTACTCTGAACATGCTCTGAACTCTCGATCATCTGTCTGTCTGCCCCTCGAGCAAAGGCCAGAAAACAGAATCAGCATGATATTAAACGTATCTGTGCCTCCATATGGAACATGTTGTTGACCAGATTCTCAGGTAGGTATAGTTCTTTCCCTCGTGACATCTTGAGCTTGACCTGTACTCCACTATCTGTCTGGTAAATACTCAAGATATTTAGTTAAGATTCATGGTCTGTGCTCCTTGCAGTAAAAAGCAAGAATATATCTATCGATCTATCTATCTATCTTAATGATGCCCTTCAGCCCAAACCAAAACCCTCACTTCTGGAAACTAACCTGAAATCGAATGACAGGATTTTAGGCAGGACATGCCAAATTGTATCTACTTGAAACCAGTGCCATTGAAAGGAATCCTCGTATCATCAGAAATAGTAATGTGACTCCATATTAAAACAACAGTTTTTAACTGATTAAAGTTTATTTACATTCTAAAGAACTATTACAAATAATTATCATTATATAGTACATCTAAGTTCAAGGCCATGATCGCTTGGCATAAATACTTTCATACATCTTCCTGCTCTTGAGTCCAGTCACAAGGGTGGAACTCTTGGGGAAGGGTGTTTTTCCCTTGAACATTGTATCAGTTTCTGTAACACAAAACACAACAAAGTTTTTTAGTAAATTATTTTACATTTGGGTTCAACAGGTAAGGTTGACTGGGTTTTATGATTATAAGCCATTTGGATTCATCATGTCAGTTATATTAGTATGTATTAGTAAGTATTTTTTTAATACAAATAAGTAGGTACATAGTAAATAGAATCAATCACACCTAGATAACACCATACTCAGGCAGGTAGGTGGACAGACTATCTACATACATATAATCAAGCCTTTATTCCTAATGGGGAAAACAGAGTGTAAACAAAGGTTGTTCCGCCACATCTGACCAAGTTTTGAGGTTTATTTAAAATAGATTTGTACGTAGGTATATTGCTGTAGTGACAAGTTGTCAGCCCAACACCTAAATTGCAATATACTGAAACCCTCAGATCCCTTAGCTGGTTTTTACAGTATCCCCGGGAGGAAATGCAGCTGGCACATTCTATGTTTTTCTCTCGCTCCCAATCCAGTATGAAAGGCTAACTATGTTGACAGCCTATTGATGTTCTTTCCTTACCTGGATTGTATCTAACATAGTCCGGCTGCACATACAAGTTCTTGGGTAGATCCATTTTCTTCAAAGACTCAAATGGAGTGGTGGTGTCAACAGGTGTGCAGTAGAAATCTTGGAGGTCCTCTGGAAATAAAGAGGTTTAGATGTGAAAACATAAATTTACTTTATAAACAATACAGAGTGGGTATAAAGGACTTTATTTTTAAAACTTTAAGAAATTGCTTACTCAATGAAACTGATCAATTTTGCAAAGAAATTCTTCTAGAAAACGAATAAAGAATTACTTCAATGTTTGACAAAATGCCCACACAATTAGACAATTTTTATGGTATGCCATTATTATTATTTCTGAATTTTTTTCAGTTGCATTGACTGAGCAAAAACTACCCCTTTTAGTAGTTGGAAGACCAACCCCTATGGGTGGGTGTGCCCAGGTTTTGGGCGAGGGGGGCAAATCACTATTGGGCTTTGGGTCAAGGCGAGGCAAATTTCTACTTGGATGTACAAAAGTTTATAGTAAGCTATGCCCCTCAATATGCCCATGTATGTGCCCATTGGTAAATATATTTATTTTGCATCTTACCAACACATTCTATTGTATGCAACAAGGAATTAGGAACACTGTGTCCAGTTTCTTCATAACAAGCTTTCAGGACTTTGAACTTGGTATCCAGTGAGTCAAACTCAGAGTCAGGTTTCAAACCCTTGCTGGAGCAGATTTTGAAAACTGTTTGTTCAATGTCAGCGGGTGGGTCCCATGCTTTGTTGGGCCAAAGGAATCTGAAGAAGAATATTATTCACCATTAACATTTTAAACATACATACATATAATCACGCCTTTATCCCTAATGGGGTAGGCAGAGTGTAAATGACCAAAAAAAAATGTTGTTCTACCACATATCATCATAGTTTTGAGGGTTATTTAAGATAGATATAATACTGTAATGACGACCAGCTCAGACTAGTTGACAGTGTACCTGCCTGCTACGCAGAGGGTCCCGGGTTTGATTCTCGGCCAGGGCAAACATTTGAACAATGAGTTTAAATGTCTGTTTCTGGGTCTGGGTGTTCTTTTTGGTTGTTTCTGTGTATGTCCATAGCACCCCGATACAGGGAATCCTAGTGGGGGCTATGATGTTTAATTTAAAAGATGTTGGTGTTGCTACTTATAATTTAAAAAAAATATATTTGTTGTCAGCCCATCCCATAAATTGCGATATACTGAAACCCTCGGATGCCTTAGCTGATTTTTACAGCATGCCTGGAAGGAAATGCAGTTGGCACATTCTACGTTTTTCTCTCGCTCCGAGTTCAGCATGGAAGTTGAACATTTTCAAACAGTTATGAATTATGAAGTAAGATCCTTTGATAACACACAACACAGGCAGGATAATATTTTAAGCTGTTCCACTGATTTTCTTACCCTCTTGCAGCTAATGATTCAGCTTGAGCTTGCAACTTTTTGTCAATTTTGGGATATTTTTTCTGAGCATGCCGTACTGCTGTAACCTGCAAAGTTCATTCAACTACGTTAGATAACCGTATAATTAATAAAAGTAGCCAAAATCATTGAAATAGCAAGTTAAGTAAGAACTCAAATTTACCTGAATATTTGCTCGAGCAAAAGGTAGTATAACGTTTCGGAACATTTTCTTGTAAACCGTATTATTAATTTGTTATCACACAACTGGTATTTATTGTTATTTCAAATCAAAATAAAATTCCCATTCCAATATTTTGACGTATAACCTAAAAAGTAGAAAGGTATTACGCTCCGTGTAACGCCGAACTAACATTCTAGCCGGCGGTCAAATTATTATTTTTTGTAAATAAATTTATTGAAATACCGCACGAAATATTTCTTCAGCTACAGAATAATATATTTAATTACAAATTTCATTTAGTTTTAAAAGTTTAATACATAAAACGATAAATAATTGCAAATACTAGTGAAACGGAACGTTGTAACGTTTCTGGACGTTTAGTTCCTTGCTCCGCCGATGGTGGCAGCACAAGCGGCTTGGGTTGTTGTTTCCTATCCGCCATTTTCCAGTCGCCATTGAAAGGTGAAAACTTGGCTAAATGTCGGTGATGATTTTAAGATTTTGAGTGGTTTCTTTAGGATTTGGACTGTTTTTAGTGTTGTGAAATGAAAATGAAGTGCCCCGGACTACCATGACGCATCAAAATCACCAAACAAACGGTGCAAGTCTCGAGGATTGCCACACAAACTTCTTCGCCTTGGTAAGTCACTTTTACATTGATGAAAGAACTCGTATGTACTTTTCTTTCGAAATCATTTCGTTTTTGGTAATACCTAGAACTTCGTGCTATTGTTTGAAGGAGTCGTATCGTATGTTCAGAAATTTATCGTAAATGAGTCCACGATGTCCAAGTAGATGATCTGATTATGGTCTGTGGTAGCTGGTATACAAAATTCACCTTATTGCGATACGGCAATTGAATCGATCTATTGCGTTAAAGATTTTTGTATGGGATAATTTACGTTTGGGTGGCTAATGACGCTGAGCCGTTAGTCATCCTGGCATCGTTCTCTACGCAGTACGGAGTCATGTTGTGTTGCTAACTCACAAAATGTCAACGCATTCGGTGAGCGAGGCCGCCAGAAGCCACCGGCTCATAGAGGTCATTTTGAATTCACCTGGCCGTAACGCGGACCGTAATGTCCGTAATGCGTTCGCAAGACTAGTTTCGCCAGGTCGAAGAAATAACTTTCTGACTTATTATAGTTTAGAGGTGCTCAGTTTGTAATTGCCTCATCTGGCGACAGGTAGCGAGATGTTTATGTGAGCGGTCAGGTCATTCATTACCGTAGTAGAGTCGCTTTGCGTAATGTTCATAGCTGGCGCGAATTTTATCAGATTGTGTTCGGGTGAGGATTAGCGGCGTGCGGGGTGCGGCGGGGGCGGCGGGTCGTCCTCGGCACTCGACAGAACAGCACGGCGCCACTTCCACCTGACGCGTTGCCACATCTCCGCCACTCCGCGGCGCGGCGGCGCGCGCCTGCCTGCACCCGTCGCCCGTCTCCCTCTGCGCTCCGCCTATCTCGCCGCGATACAAATTACCGATTTCTTGCCCTGCCTGCTTCTTCGCTTATTGTCTAATTATTTATGCGTCGTTTGCGGACACCGCGGCTTTTGTCGCGTGGAATTTTCTCACCGCTCACTGGTGACGCATCAGAAGCTAGTAGTGTCGTCGTACGAGTTCAATAGACTCGTTCTTCAGTTTGCCACTTGCCTTTGGACGCATTTATAAATATTTAATTTACGTAATTTCGAAATAGGTTATTGGAACAGTCCTTGTATAAACTTTTGACTTCGAATGTCTATTCAATAGCTACTGATTAGCTTGGATGACAAAGAATGTTTGGTATTTTGTGCGGCGACATCACAGATGTCGTGGGGTCGGTGCGCGCACGTCGCTCTGCCGGCGGCTGCGCAGGCGTCTTGCGCTCATTCAACCGTTTATGAATGGTCGTAATGATCGTAACTTTCCCATAAGCGGGCCTCCGCCCAGGCCCTACTTTGCCGCGTTGCGTGTAGGACTAGGTACATGCTTCGTATTCAATACGAATGACTAGTTATTGCGAGCTTGATTGTCTGGGTTAATTCATCAAATCAACAGCTGTACTTTATTTGTTGTTCTTCCTTTAATATTTGCACAAATGTTATATTCAATCAAACATGATGATTTCATGCATAAGTTGAGTCCTCTTTTTCTTGGTTATCCAACTTCTGTATCTAATGAACCTATAAGCCTTGTAATGTAACTATCTCGTTCTTACCGCAAAATCGAGCATTGATTTCCAAAATTTGATGTTAATTTATTCATGGTAGCTAACGGAGAAACACTCTTAGGAGGGACGCCCTATATCTTGACGATATGCATACAGAGCACGACTTCAATTTCATAGAGAATATACTCATTTCCCCAGTATTATTAAATTGCGGACTAGGCCATATTCACACACATACGTATATCTGGTTTCTCCTTATAGGGTTTAGTTGGAGTAAAAAAATTGTTGATTACTTCATAAGTCGTAATAACAAGTTTTAACATAGACCCTTTCAAGGTCTGATCATGTACTTATTTCCTTGTTTGAGCGTTAACAACATCTTAAACTATGACACAACAACTATGTATAAAATATTTAGTTTTATATCCGAACTGCTCACGATCCGGAGAGAACACAAAGGTTGATATTCGTCAATTTATCACTCTGAGATTTTCCCCAGTTTGGTTAGGACAATGCAGGTAAATCACCTGATTGTCTGGAAGAAAAAAGATTCTGTGCTTCGGATTCTTGTTCTTCTAGGCCCGTCAAGCCGTCGATCCCGATCGCGATTGCGGTCGTTACACAAAACCATGTCACAGGCCTTATCAGCTGTGCTATTAGGCGGTTTAAAAACTCTGACACCAGAGTCCATCGGGTCGATCGACTCGATACCCACACGACAGAAGAAGAAGATTTAATTTTATATCTAGAAGATCAAGAGTTTAAAAGGCAACACTTGCACGATTTAAACAGTTGCGGTTATTTCACGTTAAACAGCTGGTATGTGAAACAGGCCAACAGAAGCGCCGACCGGGTAAACAAATAAGCAATTACCTTATCCGAGAACTTCGCTTTCAGTGTTTGCTACAAGGACATGGTAAAAAATCGTTTACCTGAGCAATGGCTGCGTGCAAATCTGTGATTTACTTGCCAACCGACAAAATAAACGAATATGTATTTTACGGCGTGACGGCAAAGGTTCTTTCGTCTTTTCACTGCAGTACAAGGTGACTGCGTTGACCTTTTGATTGTTTCCACTGGTAATTTCTGACAGATCGTCTGTTCTGCAGACACTTGACGCTACCTTCACAGAACTTGTATTTTTAAACGTTCCAGAACATGCAAATGGTTTCATTTAAATCCTAACCATATTTGGCATCAAAACTGGACGAAGCAAAGCAAGTTTGTTGTGTCGGGGGTCTCTGCTTCTTAATGTTATGATAACGTTATCACCCGTTATCAAGGTCTTTGCGGGACGGTGACAATCGTATATTCACTATCTGTCAGACTACTTTATAAAGCCTACAGTATTACTCCTTTAAGTTTTGTACTAATTTGTTTTGATACAAACAATTATAAATAAATAAAAAAACAATGTATGCTAAAGACGATAATTTTAAAGAGACTAATAGTCGCACCTATTATCGATAAGTAATCATATGATTTAAATCAGGCTAATGAGGCAACGGAGATGCGATGCGATCTATTCCGCTGCCAATAGGTGCATCAAATTCTCACCACATTGGATAGCTATCTGCCTGCGTGGTCTAGTGGTCAGAGCCATGGGTTTATGATCCGGAGGTCCTGGTTTCTATTACCAGGAGGGACTAAGTTGATATATGTAAATTTATCACTTTGTGAGGTTTTCCCCAGTTTCGTTAGGGCATTGCAGGCAGAATCACTTGATTGTTCGAAAAGAAAAAAGATTCCGTGTTTCGGAGGGCACGTTAAGCCGTCGGTCCCGGTCGCTGTCTTTGGTAGTGGTCGTTACTCAAAGCCATATCAGGCCTAATAGCTGTGCTACTAGGCGGTTTGAAAACTCTGACACCAGGGTTCATCGGTCGTTGTTCGACTCGAAAATCCACTCGCTAAGAAGATTGGATAGCTTTGTCTCCCTTGTGTAGAGGTTGTAAACAGCTGTTTATGTTTTTATGTTCTATCGTTTGTTTCTACGGTCGAATCGCGCGTCAAAACGTTATCACAGCTGATAAGGAAACGTTTGCGGCGTCGCTATCGCCGCTTCTTCGTTTATTGTCGCATATCAACGCTATTTTTCCCTCAACTTGTCAAATCACGCACTTGTGAACTGATACTAAATGATAATAAATGTGTATTGAATAAAACTCTGTTGATCGATGAGAATATTTGAAATGTTACGATAATAGATTCTTTAAAGGTTTTAAGAACAACAGCAACTTAATGTAATACATACATACATACATATATATAATCACGCTTTTATTTCTAATGGGGTAGGCAGAGCGTAAACGACTTAAAAAAATCGTCTTTCAAAGTTTTGAGGTTATTTAAGATAGATTTCTAGGTATATTGCTGTAGTGACAGTTTGTCAGCCCATCGCTTCAATTACAATGTACTGAAACCCTTGAATCCCTTAGCTGGTTTTTACAGCTTGCCCAGGAGGAAATGCAGCTGGCACATTCTATGTTTTTTTCTCGCTCCCAGGCCAGCAAGGAAGAAAAATATTTGAAAAGTTACGATAATAGATCCTTTACGTTTTCAAAGGTTGTAACAACAACATAATAACAACAAAGCTTGTAAATTATGTTGCCCCTGATATATTTTAATGGAAAGAGTGGAAAAATATTACAAAGTAACAAGCGGAACGCGTATGATGTTTTTAAAAGACCGAGAATTTTAAGTAAGTAGGTAGGTACGCGGGTAACACTGTTGTCCTTTTCCACTTACATACTTTATTATAAGATGTTTATTCTGGGTCAAGGTTCTGTTTTGATGAGAGTCTGCCTGGAGGAATACGGCACTGGTTTCGTTTCGTGTGATAATTTCGTCAATAAAAGTGTTACACTTTTCAATGTGAATTCTTATTGACTGTAGATTGAAAACATACACGTACTAATTGAATACATACACAAGTAATCGATTAAAGTATTCCTTAACAAGCTGGACTGGGAGCGAGAGAAAAACCTAGAATGTGCCAGCTGCATTTCCTCCCGGCGGCCATGCTGTAATAACCAGCTAAGGGACTCGAGCGTCTCAGTATCTTGCAATTTAGGCGATGGGCAGACAACCTGTCACTACAGCAATATACAAATCTATTTTAGATAACCTTCAACACTTTATCAGACGTGGCGGAACGACCTTTGTTAAGGTCGTTTACGCTCTGCCTGTCCCATTAGGGATAAAGGCGTGATTAGATGTATGTATTGTAAATCACAATTTTACGAGTACTAAACATCACTTTGCTATAAATATTAAGGCCTTAGTAGATAGCGCTGGACGCCGCGATTCGTCCGTGGTCGCGGTCAACATTATGTGGGTCAAGATAACCGAAGAGTGCTCGCTATCCGTCCTACATTCTGCATTCGTCGCTGCCACAACTAGCTCTTACTTGTTAAATGTTTATTTTCTTAAACTCGCCATGGCTCGATTCAAGCGAGTTTTGCTTGTGCTTGTGCTCCACTTTCGCTTTTATCGCCAAAAGGTTACTTCCACGTGTAACCTTCCTATGTTAATAAGGAACGAGAGTTCTCAGACAAAACACTAGAAAAAATCCAGAATTTACATGGGAGTGGGAGCACTCTTATTTTTTTCAATTTATTAGAATATAAAGTAAATATTACAGTGTGATAAATATAATCCAAATAAGTACATTTAGTGTGTATATAACAGAAAAAAAACAGCAAATACTGTTCACATTTTCACCTCCCCTTCACCTTCCAGTTCAAAGAACCATTATTTTAAACCTGATTTATCGGTACTTTAAAATTGACCAACATTTTCGATCTGCGCTCTCGATGTTAAAAATTGTACCAATGTTTTTACTTACTGGGCTGGTCTTCCATGCTGGACTGGAAGCGAGAGAAATGCATAGAATGTTCCAGCTGCATTTCGTCCCGGACATGCTGTAAAACTTGCAATTTAGGCGATGGGCTGACAACCTGTCACTACAGCAATATACCTACAAATCTGTCTTATATAACTTTGTCAGACGTGGCGGAACGACCTTTGTTTCGGTCGTTTACGCTCTGCCTATCCCATTGGGGATAAAGGCGTGATTATATGTATGTATGTTTTTACTTAAGATCGTTTATTGAGGCTACTTAATACTATGTGAACCTACCTACTTTTAAAAACAAGGTGAGCTTGATGCTCATATCCGGTTTTGACCGTTATCGTCTACAAAACCTTTGATTTCATATTACTGTCGTGATACATAATCTTAATTCATACGATTTGACCTCATTTTGATAATCGTAAATTATCATGTGCATTGTTTCATTGAATTGCTGCAAGTTTAATTGGACCAGCGTGTGTGTCAAGTTACGCAATAATATTATTATGCATATTGCCTGTCCCCTGCCGGTTAACAAGGGCCTCTTGCTATATCGAAACTCAGCCGAATGTAATGTTTGAGGGCATACGATTAAATTTAAAACGCTTTCACTCGGTCATAGCTCCTCCCTCCTTCGCGTTCCCCACCGCCACCGCCGCGGCTACGGAGGTGCGATGTGAACTCGTTTCGTGTCGCGATCAGTCGCTAAGTCTGCAGCTAACCTAATTGAAACAAAACAAACATGATTGTGGTTGAACCAACTTGATTTGCTTAGCTTGGTAAATTTTGCGGACTTCTGGTTGGCTTGTGAATTTATTTGTTTCATAATTTACGTTACTTTTTCCTCCTACGTCTGAATATACATTACAGACGTAAGTATTCATTTTGTTTGGGATCGCACTACTTATCGACACAGGTTATTTAAACACTCAATGCTTTGCGATGACTAATATTACTTCCGATCACTGTGTCATACAATTAATTTTATATTCGAGTAGCTTATTCTAATGCCATTTTGAATTCAACTTCTCCGCCATCTTGCCCAATGTTGCTGCTTTCGAAGCAGTACTTGTTGTGTGCCAGTTGTTAAATGGTGCACGGCGTCATATTTACGTGTCACCATAATCTGCAGTTGGTAGCTTGAGGCAAACGTGATGTTTTCTGCTGGTTAAAAAATAAAGACAACGTTCATAATTCTTGATTCACAAAAATGCGAATACTTTCGCGTAGTATTCCCAAGTACTACGTTTCTACGTAGATAACAGTTATGAATGTGTGTCTATCTAGTCGTTCTCTCTCTCATCGCATCGTCTAGCCTTTTGTATTCATAAAAGCTCAGCGGCCTTTGAGTCGGAATCTACATTGTATCAAGTACTTACACAGCCTTCTTGCGGCTCGGTCTACAATCGTCACTTTGATCTTACATCTTGTTTAACTAGCTGTCATCTACTCTTTCTCATTCGTGGTAGACGTTCGTAATCTTATAAGTAAATCCAACAAGTTTATTAGAAGTTATGAATATATGTAATAAAACAAACAAGTTTATCATATCTGTTGCATAGAGTACCTAATTTATTATTTTTCGACCTACTGTACTACGGGAAACACTTGCAAAGAAAATAGTCACAAACGCGACGTTTCTTGTGAGAGTTACGCAATCGAACGTAGTAGCTAAAAAACTAGGGCAAATCCTCAAAATTCTAGACGTAAGGTCGGCCTCGAGTTCGTTGACCGCAGTCGGCGCGCGCCTGTACTGTACCGTTACCCGTATAGCGTACCGCACCGCCTACCTGTATACCCTTTTACCCTTGCAGGGAGAATGCTCTTCGTAAGCTCTGGATCTTAGCACCAGCGCACATTCTATTTTCGCAGTGGAATTTTTTGAGGTCTATGAACTTTTGACTTGCAACTTGCTCCAAGGCTTTCGTCATTCGGCTTCTTAAATCGGATCGGTCTATCTATACTTTTCGGAATATGCTTGGTACACTCTTGTGATCGGTGGGTGGGGCGTTACTTTACTTGTACTGGAATATTTGAGAACAACAAATCTAGGACGTGAAGACAATGTCTCAAAAATAACGCTTAAGAGTAGCGAGGCGAGGCTTTTCATGCCATTCACTTCACTGGCAATAAGTGTGATGGCGGTGCTCTACCATCTCTTGCTTCTTCTGTTCGCGTATATTGTTGACTTGTTTCACACAGTTCAATGTCCTGTCTCTGGTCGATTGTTAAGTAATTCCATTCGATTATTATGGCACTGTAAAAGCGTTCAAACAATAGGCTGGAGCATAATTTGCGACGATTTACTGTCGGCTGCCCACTTGTTGGAAGCAAAAACTTTGCGTCTTGTCTTCGCGGAATGTTACTGCGAATCGTTTCTGTTGCATTCTACTTTGGCGCAAGAACGGGGATCCAAATTGGCAATTTATAAGCAGAAACTGTGGTAACAACAAAATGGACATGATCATTATGCAACTTATTACAAGCAAGAAGCTATATTTCCTTTGGACCTATGCAATCTATCTTGACCAAGTCAAAGCAATTTATAGCCTCATGTTTTCTTTGTGTGCGATCCTGGGTTTTTCTTTGTTTGACTTTGTGAAGTCCTGACAAAGATTCATTGTACATAATTATTGGTGTATGATTAACATACCTGTTTGGTTGCGTACCAAGCTGCGCCCGCGCCGACGTGGACCCACGATTGATGGCGCGTGCCTGTAGACGCGTTAGCCGCATAACAATTTCATGTTTTGTTCTATGTTAATACGATACGTCTGAACTTGACGGATTTACCACCTACGCGTTTCTAATTCCTATGCGAATAGACTCTTGTATTGTGAATTCTTTAGGTTTTGTAGTTTCTATAACACGAATAAGTATAGTTGTATTCGTGTTAAAAACATTCAATTAATATTTTTCAATCCTTATGTTTCTTTAAAATAAAGATTGAACAGTATAGTTGTTTTAAAATGTCTTCAATGTTCAATGGGTTTGTATTAATTTGTCCTCGCCCTTGACGACTGTAAGCAGTGGTCGGACAAGAATGTAAATCTTGTTTCAAATCACCGTTGCTTGTTTTTCCTATTACAGTACGTTGTCTATCCTTGTCTCTGCCGCTTTTGAATAAATTGAGAAATGTAACAATGCACTTGTATTGTAGTACATCTTCATTACAGCATTTGCCAAGTATTTAAATTGTGTTTTATTGTTGAGTTGAGATCTTTAAGCGAAATCACTTTTGTTTCTTTTTGTTTGATGCCGCTAAATGTAATCTGTATCCCTGAGGTCAGAGGTAATCATGACATTCACTACAGATAAGTACCAGTTTATACAATTTAAATAATAACGTGTTTATTGAAGACTCTGTCTCGCTCTGTCTTGTTGTTTATTTGCAGGAAGAAACGGGAGTGGCAATATTGGTGTAGTTGCGCCGCCCACTTGAATCTAATGGCAGTAAATTCTGGAATGTTTGTGGTATAATATGCACTGAAACATTACTTTTTTCTAACTGAATACCACGAAGTGGCAGGTAATAAAACCTACAGAAGTTAACTTCTTAAGTACCACGATAATATTTAATGGGTGGTAGTTATTAGTCTGTGATATGAACGAGGAGGATCATAAATAGTCCGTCACAAATGATGAATGTTAATAAAAACCATGTTGGTTGTTAGTGTTCACAAAACAGTCCAAAATATCTTAACTGGACATAAGTACGTGAAGTATTAACACGCGCAATCCATAATAATGATGACGATTGCGGAAGTGGACACTAAACTCCTGTCACGCAAAGACGACTGTGCGTGTGATTTGTGAGAGAATATTCTCAAGCGAATACTTCCAGCGCTTCAAAATCTTCTGGGAAATCTCAAGTATTACATCAATGAAAATTACATAAGGCTCAGAAAAGGAACGTCAACTGACTGAATAATGGATTTGTTTACAAACAACGTAATGCCTGTTTTTCTTTTCGCGCTGTAAAATCAGAAAAGGAATTCGATAAGTGTTAACATATGAGCGTTTAATACAGAGTCAATGGGAGTATGAATAAAAACTACCCTCCTGTATGCTTAGTGACGTCACGATACAAAAATGCAGTAGCTAAGTGCACGGCCGGGGGCGGGCGTTCGCACGCGCAGCGCACCGTCGTCACATCATCCGCGATTGTTTACCCCGCTAGCTAACGTAACCGTGCGACGTTGCCGTCCCGTGCTCGCCTCCTCTCACTTTCGCGACTAGCTCTCTCCCACTCGCACGCGCTGTCCCTGTCTTCTTCCCTCGAATAGCGGTTTAGCGGTGCTCGACTTTTTTGGCCGTGCAGTTTTTTCCGTTCTTGGTTATGATCGCAGATCGCTTATTTTACGGAGCTATTATTGTTTACTAGCAACAGTAAATTGAACATTACTTTTTGCTGTAACAACCTTCCACCGAGTTAAGTATTTCATTTACCTGAGTTTATAGACCAGGGTAAAGCACCTAGGTTCTGTTGTCTTAGTTATTGCAAAAAGTTCGCCTGAATATTTTAAACTTTAGCTAATTAAATATTCTTGGCCTTCATTCGCACGCATTGTTGCTAAGAATAGCAATGCATAGCTATCAAAACAAGGACACATCCGCTTTGCTCAGGCGCTCCAGTGGGCGACATTGATATTGCTAAAATTAAATAAGAGCGAATGAATACGATGCAACAATTGATTTTAAATGAGAGCGATTATTACGTGCGATAATGAAACTGGCTGGTGTGGAAATAAGCACGTTCATGAAAATTCTCGTTCGCTGGTAGCCTTATAGCCAGAAAGTTATAAGTGCTACCCTCATTTGACTCCCAACTTCTCAAAGGCTCGCGCTAAGTGACGTAACTCCCGCCTCAGAGCCCGTTACACGCGGAATTTTCCGGAAAACCCGGCTTTCGCCGCCTCATCCGGGTGTTATCGCCGGTCTGAGCGACCATCCGTCGCTCGTTTTGCATTTTAAATTCATATAACCGTAGATTTTTCCCGGCAACTTTGCTACGGAGCTCTTTGTCAAAGAGTATCTTGGCGTAATATCCTGCCTTCGATGTTGACATACCGCTGCTTTTAGTACTTACAGGGGCTTTTGAAGTTGTTGACCGAGCTTTTTAAAGATGGTATTGGAAAGGCATTATCATCCGATGTAGCCATTTTCTAGCCCTGATACATAAAAATAGAAAGCAGGCTCGATTTTGCTCTGTATGAACAATATTTACATGGATACATTCATTCACTTACGTTTAGGTCATTTCTTAAAATTTTAAAACAAAAACTAATTGCTGATGCATTTTATACAGTAAATAATTTTTTGACATAACTTTGTATTTGGCCAGGCCTGATATTATAGATGAAATTATATAAATTAAATTTAAAAAAACTATCTTGTATTTTGAAATGACATGACATGACTAATTTTAAAACAAATTATATAATTAAGTTATAAGTATAATACATTATGTGACGTGTAAAATTATAGTATTGAATTGAATTCAGTTTTGGTATTGCAATAAACGTGTTCTTAATTAATTCTTCACTTTCTGAAAGTAATGATCGTTGTAGACGTTATATTTAGCTTCGGAATGTTCTACATCTATAAATGAGGAGACTACAGACCTGGTTCAATAATTACAAGAATTGTTTAATGTCGGCAAGCGTCGCGTCACACAATAGAAAGTGAAGCGGGCTGCGCGGGCGCATCGGGCGTTAGAAAGCGGCCGGCCCCCGACGACGACCGAACGTTCACGAAACCAGACTTAGCGCATTCTTTTACTTGTACTTGCAGACCTCAACTTGGTTGTACTATGTCTGTAGTGATAGCTGTGCGAATTGTTTGATTTCTGATCAATCTGAGCTACTTTATATTTGTGTTAGCGATAGCGTATCGTCTACATACAACATTTAACATTTTATGTCATGGCGATAACATCAACATAATCAAACACCTATACGCGGCGGTGCATCCAAAACCGTGATAATACCATTACAAAACTGAGTATAATAACATTGAATTTAATAATGCTCGTTGCCGACCTATTAAAACATAACCATTAAACGCGATGGGCTCGTTCGGGCCGTAAACACGTTTGCTACTGGCCCTTATGCCCCTTATCGGGTCCCCGTGGCCCCACGCGTCTGCCAGGTGCAGCCCCCTTCGCCTTCCGCTGCAGATGCCATGTCGCGGAATGAAGTGTGTTGACCCGTTCGAGTCTAATTTTGGATTTTTTGGTATGCGCCTTGTTGGGTGTGTTAATAGGGTTTGTAAGGGATGTTTTTTGAGTTGAGTTTCATGGTTTGTTAAAGTTCTTAGATGCGTAGAGAAGGGGTGCTGTTGTGTCTTCGATTTTAAACACAAAATGTGTGTGTAGTTGTTCTGAATGGATTGATAGTGTTTTAACAGGTGCTATCTGCCGTCATTATTTTAAGATTTATGGCTCCACAAATTGATTATTTTTCTCAAGCATACTTAAGTATTTTGAAATTAACCGTCGTCAATTCACTATCTAACAGCAGATCTACCTGTAACTTCAATATGGTGTCCGTCCAGACAGTCCTGGGTGCTTTGACCTGGTGTTACAAATTTGCATATCCGCTCCAAGGTCAGGAGTCCCCACCTGCTTGCTTGCAGTGCCGTGGTTATGGGTTACAGAGTATATATTGGAAAATACTTACTGGTAATGCTTTAGTACTTTTGTAGTCCTGAAGGATTCAGGTTGATGATGATTGTTCTTGAAACTCTCTTAGCAAAATTATACAGTTGTTTCGTTGAAAATTGTAGAGAGAGCATGTATATACATGCGTCGCGTCATTGCGTTTCTCTCGTGTTTCGGTCCACGCAAGGCGGGTAAGATCATGGGTGGTTTGTGGGTATTAGTTGCTTCACCCACAAAACACGTGTAACGTAACCAACTAAATATGCCGTGGTGTATGTAATAGCCTGTTTATTTGCGGATAGAGCTTCGAATGTTTGGTAAATAAACAACTATTTAATCACCATAACGTCGAGAAGCAAGACATTTGCATAGAGAATTAGGCGTGCAACCATAATTCCCGCTCAACAATACAGCTCGCATTGTGCTCGCTTCCGGGCGAAATATTCACAAACTAGCCCTTGCACCTTCACCACCGTCTGGAAACTTGCCAAAGCTGCTTTTATAAGCTCTCTGGTATATCTGAAGCTTTTGTAGTCGTGCAAATAAAGGATTCAGAAACTAACTCAGTAGTATCTTGTAGGCAGTTCCAGTACAGTTTCTTGGATGCAACCATAATTCCCGCTCAACAATACAGCTCGCATTGTGCTCGCTTCCGGGCGAAATATTCAGAAACTAGCCCTTGCACCTTCACCACCGGCTGCAAACTTGCCAAAAATGCTTTTATAAGCTCTCTGGTATATCTGAAGCTTTTGTAGACCTGCAAATAAAGGATTCAGAAACTAACTCAGCAGTATTGAAGCAACCAAATTTCCCGCTCAATAATATGCTTCCGGGCGCAATATTCACAAACTAGCCCTTGCACCTCCACCTCCGGCCTGGAAACTTGCCAATGCTGAGTTTATAAGCCTCTGGTATCTCTGAAGCGTACGAGTCCTGAAAATAAAGGTTTTAAAAACTAACTCAGAAGTATCTTGTAGGCAGTTCTAGTACAGTTTCTTGGATGCAACCAAAATTCCCGCTCAACAATATGCTTCCGGACGAAATATTCACAAACTAGCTCTTGCACCTCAACCTCCGGCCTGTAAACTTGCCAAAGCTGCTTTTATAAGCTCTCTGGTATATCTGAAGCTTTTGTAGACCTACAAATAAAGGATTCAGAAACTAATTCAGTAGTATCTTGTAGGCAGTTCCAGTACAGTTTCTTGGATGCAACCAAAATTCCCGCTCAACAATACAGCTCGCATTGTGCTCGCGTCCGGGCGAAATATTCACAAACTAGCCCTTGCACCTTCACCACCGGCTGGAAACTTGCCAAAGCTGCTTTTATAAGCTCTCTGGTATATCTGAAGCTTTTGTAGTCGTGCAAATAAAGGATTCAGAAACTAACTCGGTAGTATCTTGTAGGCAGTTGCTAGTACAGTTTCTTGGATGCAAACAAAATTCCCGCTCAGCGATACAGCTCGCATTGTGCTCGCTTCCGGTCGAAATATTCACATACATATAATCACGCCTTTATCCCTAATGGGGTAGGCAGAGCGTAAACGACCTAAACACAGATCGTTAAGCCACGTCTGACAAAGTTTTGATGGATATTAAAATAGATTGGTAGGTATATTGCTGTACTGACAGACATATTGCTGTAGTGACAGGTTGTCAGCCCATCGCCTAAATTACAATTTACTGTATCCCTCGGATCCCTTAGCAGGAATTTTACAGCATGCCCGGAAGGAAATGCAGCTGGCTAATTCTATGTTTTTCTCGCTCCCAGGCCAGCATGAAAGGAAACTTGCCAAAACTGCTTTTATAAGCTCTCTGGTATATCTGAAGCTTTTGTAGTCGTGCAAATAAAGGATTCAGAAACTTATTCAGTAGTATCTTGTAGGCAGTTCTAGTACAGTTTCTTGGATGCAACCAAAATTCCCGCTCAATAATATGCTTCCAGGCGAAATATTCACAAACTAGCCCTTGCACCTCTACCTCCGGCCTGGAAACTTGCCAATGCTGAGTTTATAAGCTTTCTGGTATCTCTGAAGCGTATGTAGTCCTGAAAATAAAGGATTTAGAAACAAATTCATTGATGTCATGTAGGTAGTTGTGGTCTTGCGGGCACCGTTTCTTAGGTGCAACAATTTTCTTCTTCTTAGCGAATGGATTTTCGAGTCAATCAACGACCCGATGAACCCTGGTGTCAGAGTTTTCAAACCGCCTAATAGCACAGCTATTACACAGGCCTCTGACATGGTTTTGAGTAACGACCACTATCAAAGACAGCGGCTCGGGACCGACGGCTTAACGTGCCCTCCGAAGCAACAATAATTCCTGCTGAACAATACAGCTTGCATTTAACTTACCAAAGCTCCAAGCTTTTAAGTTTCCATGCTTTTTTAACTATTCTAGTATCTCTGAAGGTAGTTTTTGTCCTTCTGAAAATAATGAATTCAGAAACTAATTCAGTTAAGTCTTGTAGGCAGTTTCTTGACCAAATTATACAGTTGATTCGCCCACGCAAAGTTTGCGAAACACGTGTAACCAAGTCTGTAGTGATTCGCTCTTTGATCGTAAAGTTTCTTTTATTTACCTTAGTAAAGGTAATAACGGTAATAACCATTGTTCTTCCATCCTGGACTGGGAATGATGAAATACAGATTTTGCCTGCTTCCTTTTATTGTAAACGTCAAAGGGGGACTGAAAGGCTTAGATGTACTGAAATTTAGGCGATGTATAGACTGACAATATGTCAGTTCACCACAGCAGTGTCTGAACAACTCCTGTCTGAATTCACCCTCAGCAATGTTCAATTGTTCAGACGTAGCGGGAACGTTTTAGTAAGCCGTTGACGTTCTGCCTACCCTCTGTACATAGTATAGGTGTGCTTATGTGGATTTGTGTGCAATTAATAAGTATTACTTTTGTTATTTCCAGACCGAGCTCTATGGCATAAAATGGCGTAAGCTCGTATGGGGCGAGAGCAGCGGCGGCGACGGGGAGGACGGGGGGGCGCCGCTCACAGACCCGGTGATCAGCAGCTATGCGCGCTGCCTAGCCGGGGACATCCTGTGCGTGTGGCGGAGGGTCCCCGCCCCCCAGCCCGCGGACATCTACGACATGAGCACCCCCGCGCCGCCGCCCCTCTCGCTCCGGGCCGCCAAAGAGCTCTGGATCTTCTGGTATGGAGAAGAACCCGACCTCAATGGGCTCGTTGCGCCCGAGTTGATTGCCAGCCGTAAGTACTATTCTATAAGTACATCCTCAATGAGGATTCCTCTGCTATGAAATTGTCGTTTAGCATGTTTATCTGAATCATAAATTTATTCATGAACTATTCAAACCTAAGACGACGGCGTCTCATGCCGCAGATGTTCGTTTTCACCCAACTGAGCTATCTCGAGTCCGACCAAACTACTCGGCGAAATTTCTGGTCTCTTTAAGCGCCATTTTCGGACGTAGCCTATCTGACTGGTTTTCTTTGCTTTTTCCTACAAAGTAAACATTTTTCTTTATGCAAAACGGCAATTTCGTAGGTAAGGACACTATGTTAAGAAATCTGCGCGAGAGTTGCGAAGTTAAAGTACATGAAATGTACATCTTGTGGTATAATAGCATGCGGTTGCATTTGCGGAAGAACTTATGTTGAAACTAGAAGAAAAAAAAAACTTGATTGATGCTCAAGATAAAGAAAAGTAAACATTACTTTTCATAAATCCCAGAACCGAGATCAAACGTGTCTCGTAATAAATCTTAAATGAGCAAGCTTATCTACTCAAAGCTTGTTGGTAGCAACTTGGAAGTGCGGACGTCCTTGGACCTAAATCTCTATTACAGATTGGTAACCCTTGAGGTTTCCCTTTGTGAGCTTGAGAACTGTCACGGAATATTCACCGTTGTTTCTGACTGAGTGATTGTCGCTAAATAGAACCATTTTTGGTTAACAATGGTGCTAATTCTTCTAAAAATACGATCTAACTATAAAAGGCCGAAGTCCGTACCTATATTTTTTTGTCAAAGGACAAAATAGACGGACTTATATAAGTTAAGTCGACGTAACCGACAGTATCGACTGATCTATGCGAACTATTATCACAGAATCATAATCAGAAAATGCAATGCAAATCACACATGCTTTCGTATTATCTCGTGTTGAGATAACTAAACAATTTTTTCGTCGTAAAACAGCTAATGTGTTCTTGAATATAGAACAAACATGTTACTTACATATTAAACTGAATTCCATGCAATGCTAATTGCAAAACCGGATCACATACAACGCCTTGACGTCAATTCATCATCGGTGACGAATATTAGCATGTCTCTACTCATCTCTTTCTAACTTACCGTTGCACTACAAGACAATACGAGACGACAGTAACCCATTAAATTCCAATAAACTTGACATCTCCTGGGTATTGATTGTGTAATCTAGTGCAGATCAGAGCAGATGCATCTAGATATTAGCTATTGTGATGATGGTATTGCATAATGTACGTACTACGTATAGCTAATTCAGATTCACTTAGACTTATTGACATACGTATGATTTCAAATAAAGGGCGGTTTAAACGGTTCAAGCTGTAAGTATAGTTGGTAAGTTGAAACGTGTAAACGGTTCTGTAGTGGGCTTTCAAGTTCAAGCTCAACTTGCCTTTCAAGCCCATGTACCAACTTGAATGCAAGTGCTCTACTAAATGCACTGTACTTACAACTGTCCTAATGTAAACCGCCTCTAATATGAAGTGCCTATGCTACTACTACTTATCAGCCACAACAGTCTAGTATTGGACATAGGCTTATGATGATATTCGATATCATTAATATCGAAAAGCTATAATAATTTACCAGTCATAATATTTTGTAAACAAATAAATCCACTAATCGACCTTGAATTTATTTATTCAACATTATATGGTGGCTGCTTAGTAGGTGGAACATAAACTGGTTTTATTACCATAGTTTCTTTAATTTTAAGTAAGTACTATAAAGACATACTATCTACAAAACTCGAGACATAGAGTGATTGATCTACATCAAAATATGAAAGAGGAAGACCATTAAAAAATTGAGAGATCTTCAAAACGAAAATGACAATAACGCCTCCTATTTTTTCAGTAATAAATAACACAGTAAAATGATCCCTAAAGACGCGGAGAGCAATAACAATGGCTAAACTTAACAGCTAGTTAGGCTGATAACAATTACAAGGAATGAGATCGTCTGCGTCATGTTGGACAATGGGGGGTAGACCATTACTGGCATGAGATGAGCTTCTAGTGACTGAAGGCAGGGTTGGAGGCAGTTTACAAGGGATGCTTTCCCCTCCCTAGGATGCTTGAAGTTACGAGATTCAAGATGCTTCAAGGCTAGTATATTTGAGAGACCAGATTCCTCAAAATCCCTCAAAATTAATCAAGACTTCTTAAAACATAATTCTCAAAAACGACACTTAACTTTTCAGTAACTCCAACCAGTGATCACACTGAACAATGATATCCAGGCGCGTAAAGCTCAAACAGTAGGCTGATAACAATTACAAGGAATAAGATCGTCGGCGTCATGTTGGATAATGAGGGTAGACCATTACTTCATGAGATGAGCTTCTAGTCGCTGAAGTAGGGTAGAGAGGGGCAGTTTACAAGGGTAAAATCTCCACCCTTAAGATGCTTGATGTTTCAAGTTGCTTCAAGGTTAGTTTCCCCTTTTGTAGCGCTCAAAACTTGTCACAACATCTTGAAACGTAATTCTCATAAAGGACACTCAACTTTTCAGTAACTTCACCAGTAATTACACTGTAAAGCGATCTCCAAAGAAACGGAAAGCTCAAACAATGACTCAACTTAACAGCTCGTTAGCTTTATAACAATTACAAGGAATAAGATTGACAGTGTCATGTTGGACAATGGGGGTAGACCATTACTTGCAGGAGATGAACTTCTAAAGACTGAAGGCAGTTTTACCATCATCTCTAAGATGCTTTAACTTCAAGTTACAAGTTTCAAGGTTAGTGTCCCCTATTTGGTGAACCCAAACAGTAGACTGATACAGGCATAGAGGTGTGTAAAATCGTAATTAATTTCAAAGAACCACGTTTTTGTTCAATAGGTCCCAAGCTTGAATATTTGCAATCGTTTCGAAAACCTTTGAAGATATACCAAAGCAAATTGTTTATCAATCATATAAACCAACAAGACACCTTTAATACTGATCATTCATTCAGTTTCTATAACTGCCTCCGTAGGCTGGTAGTCAGAGCTATGGGCTCACGGACCGTAGGTCCTGGGTTCGATTCCCAGGGTTCACACAAAGTTGATATTCGTCAATTTATCGCTTCGTGATATTTTCTCCAGTTTGGTCAGGACAATGCAGGCTGAGTCACCTGATTGTCTAGAAGAAAAAAGAATCCGTGCTTCGGAGGGCACGTAATGCCGTCGGCCCCAGTCGCTGTCACTGATAGTAGTCGTTACAAAAACCATGTCAGAGACCTATTAGCTATGCTATTAGGCGGTTTAAAAACTCTGCCACCAGGGTTCATCGGGTTGACTCAAACCCACACGACAGAAGCAGAGGAAAATTCAGTTTCTTTAAATTTCCTTACTTTTATAAAGTTTGTTTTGATGTAGGCGTAATTTGAACCTACCTCAATATTTACTTTTTATTTCTATACTTGTTATTTTAATTTAGATTACGAGTGGGTGTTACTTTTAAAATCCCGAAGCAAAAAAAGGATAAACAATCAAGTGAAATTTTGTATCTACTGAGTGGGCAGATCTGTAAAATAAAACCTGTTTTTCCTATTGTAGCATTTGTTCATCTTTTTGAGTAGATTTCTCCGCAAATAGTCATAGCCAATGCAATTTATGTAGCATTCTAATAGCGAAGAAGTACACAAACGAATAAGTCTTATTTTTAATATAAGTATTACTGTGAGCAAAAGTTTTAATTAGTTTTTCATCAGTTTTTAAATAGTAAAATATATCATGCCATTTAAGCAAAAATATAGCTAATTTATGTAAAAATGTTTTATATGATTTATA
Source organism: Scrobipalpa costella (assembly GCA_949820665.1). NCBI lineage: Eukaryota > Metazoa > Arthropoda > Insecta > Lepidoptera > Gelechiidae > Scrobipalpa > Scrobipalpa costella. The sequence goes on from OX463306.1 coordinate 2,809,706, forward strand.
TTTTTTTCTCATAAAGTATTCTCGTTGTACAACTTCATGATTTGCGAGAATCACGGAAATTATAGCATGATTAATTAGAAGGTTCGTTGAATTTATTCGCTGAACTAATAAACTTTTCGCTATTCTAGACGAGATTCAAAAGAGCAAAATAAGTACAAACATTCTAACTTTAATATTGTACGTTTAAAACATTAAAATTTTCATGTAACTTTTCCTAGCTAACTTTTATATTGTCCTGTGAAAACGTAAAATTATGCAGGCGGAGAACTAATACTTGCCAAATGTGCAGAATGAAAGCAAATTCACGAGTAGAGTAGCCGCGACCGCGCCGTAACTTGCCGGCGAGCGGGGGCGTCCCCCCCCCCCCCCCACACCACGCCCCGCCCGCCTCATCTGCGCGCCGTGTCATCAGCCGTACGTACGACATACCTTTAAATGAACGGGATGAAAAAATTAACTAACGCCGCCGAAGTTGATATTTCTCTACTAGGTGTAAGGGATACTTTCTCGTAAAGTTATAGGGGTTGCCCGGTCGACGAAACTGAACAACTTTCACCAGGAAAATCGACTGAGCAACCCCACCCACCACTTTCAACCTACGTTCATTTAAAGCCTTGTCGCACCGTAGCGCTGCCGTAGCGCTCCGCCCCTCGTAGCAGTTACGAGTTCCATGCCGTTTTGTATTCCATATGCGCGACGCTGTTGCGGAAATCGTAATATGAAAAGCATGATTGATCGTCTAGCCTTTTTGAGATGAAGGTTATGGGATTTGTGTACATTATCTTGGGTTACAGTTATTTGCTGTATAAAAGCATAAACAAACCTACAAAATACACTCGATAATCCTGCATTATACTACAAAAGGCCTATCTAATCATGATTGTTCAATTAGTTTCAAAAGTAGGTATGTGGGCTAAATTGTTTTTAATTGAGTTCAAACTAAAACCGGTTGTCTGCTAGATATTACAACACAACTAATTTCTTTAAATTAACTTGCACAGCAAAACATTCTAACTACGCTTTATGCATAAAAAGATTAAAATCGTTTCTCTCAAGCAGAAAACATCAACGTGCGAGAAATAGCGCCAACCGTCGGATAGGTCATTTATTGCACCCTCTTCCTCGTCAGAGCGCTAAACCTCCCCTTTCCCCTACCTCCTACTGCGCCTTATTTTATTATCTGTTAAACTCCTTATCAAAGGATACCGGGATATTTCCATTTAGCAAAGGACAGAGGAATTATTACGAGACACCTTTGAGTTTTCTGTAGCATATCATCACTTCCATGATTTGAATAGTTTACCAAAATGGTCATGCGTTATGTTATGATTAACTGAAAATACCGATATTTATAAATAGAATCTTATCAGTTGTTTAAGGAATTGAATCCAACCTGATATCTCGCACGTATTGGCCAAAATATCCTGCAAAATCAATGACATTTTGTTCCCTGCGTAGGATGTGGGAGCGTTTATGTAACGGTCAAAGGTTACGTTCAGATACGAGGGAATCGTGTTCTGGAACATTCTGGGAATACTAATGATGTGCCCTTTAACTGTTGCCCTTTGTAGGCATGTCAAATGTTTGATCTGGCAAGAGTTATGTTTTTCAGAGAGATTAGCCACCATTGTTATCCCGTATTGTTTCTTACATGCTGGACTGGGAGCGAGAGAAAAACATAGAGTGTGCCAGCTACATTTCCTCCCGGGCATGCTTTAAAACCAGCTAAGGGATTCGAGGGTTTCGGTATATTTTAATCTAGGCGATGGGCTGACAACCTGTCACTACAGCAATATACCTACAAATCTATCTTAAATAACTTTCAAAACTTTGTCAGACGTGGCAAAAACCTTTGTTTAGGTAGTTTACGCTCTGCCTACCCCATTAGGGATAAAGGCGTGACTATATGTATGTATGTTATCCCGTAGCTTTAAGAATGAATTCGTAGAGAAACGCTACGAAGCGTAGTAAAGTGGTTCATTTGAAGCAATTAATTACGTTGCTAACTTTGACTAAAAGACTATGAATGGCTGCTATTCATCTCTATCGTCCTTATTAAAAAATTTGTTATTAAAATTTTGGTCATCTCAGAATTATTTTAATTAAATTCTTAATCTGTATTCCCAGAGATCAAGATATATGTGTAATACATCTCTCTATTTATGGTTAATAATCTCATACGTTTTGTGCAAATATCTCTCTCTGTACTGACATCTACAAGGCTAAAGTTTTCACGCGTGAAACAAAGCTCCTATTTTCATGACAAGATTGAAATTGGATTCGTCTGTCTACGACAATATGCGATATTTATTTATATGCAAATTGATTATTTAACACATCTCCATCAAATTACATGTCTAAGATAAACGCGTAAAATAAAGCTCCTATTTTCGTGACAAGATTGTAATCCGTCTGTCTACGACAAAGTGAGAGAATGAGAATCGGTCGCGCGTCTTGGAATCTTGAGTCACCAGGTGGTCTAACGGCGATTGACTTACTTAGCTGCTCTCAGACAACTTTCCCGTCGGGGTTGCTCTTTTATCTTGTTTGATGAGCTAATAGTTCCCACGTCGAAGATTGTTAGAAGTATGTAAGTTGAACTGCCTCCGTGGTTTAGTGGTCAGGTCGACGGGCTTTCGATCCGGAGGTCCTTTCCGTATTGCAGGCTGAATCACTCGATGGTCCGAAAAGTAAAAAAGATTTCCTGCTTCGGAGGGCACGTTGTCTTTAATAGTGATCGTCACACTATGATATTAGGCGATTTAAAAACTGACACCAGGTTTCATACGGTCGATGGAGTCGAAACCCACACGAGAGAAGAAGTATGTAGGTTAGGTGGGAACTGGTTTCTTTAATCTGAACTAATAAGTACTGAAAATTAAGGAGTATTTTGGATGTTTGTTATGTAAACAAAGTATGGCTTAGCTTAGTTATTGGAAACACGTGTGTGAAGCAAAGAAAGTGAAGAAAATATTCACATAAAATGTAGGTTAACTAGAAATGGTGAATTGACAAGAATGCTAATTTTATAAGATAGGAAAGACTGATACACCTTTGCAAATTATATTTATTTATGGCATGGATAAGGAAATCGAAATTTAGATTCAACTCGAACAAAAAAATATGGGTGTGGCTATGTTTTATAGAAGATCAAGGACAAATCTGTATAAAATTGAGGGCATTGCTAACAAAATATTTTCTTCTCATAGAAATTTTGGATTCTCTTAGATAAACACTTTCATAATGATAAGATAAATTCAGGTAGGAAGGAAACTTGAGTTTAGAATAAAGTAATCGTTTCGTAATAATATTTTTGTTTTCCAAGTTATTTGCAGGCTTCCTAAAAGTTTCTTGACTAATTAAAATATTCATGATGCTGTTTAAATAGAACACCGCTTTAAACATAATTTATTATTTTATTTAAATCCTAGAAAATTTACTTTTCTCCAAATTTCTTAGTGACATACATACATACATATAATCACGCCTTTATCCCTAACGGGGTAGGCAGAGCGTAAACGACCCAAACAAAGGTCGTTCCGCCACGTCTGACAAAGTTTTGAGGGTTATTTAAGATAGATAGAGATTCTTAGTGACAAATGCCGTATATCTTTTTTACAATATTCGGTTCAGGTATATTAGGGAACAATTTAACTACATACAACTGACCAAAACTAGACATATCTGGTTTGGAGATACTGTCAGGTCTGGGATACTGTCTGTACAGACCCGCTTGTTACCTAGCAGGGACTAGAGACTATCTTCTACTGTGGTTCAAGTGGTTTCTTCCATGCTGGCCTAGGAGCGAGAGAAAAACATAGAATGTGCCAGCTGCATTTCCTCCCGGGTATGCTGTAAAAACCAGCTAAGGGATCCGAGGGTTTCAGTATATTGTAATTTAGGCGATGGGCGGACAACCTGTCACTACAGCAATATACTTACAAATCTATCTTAAATAACCCTCAACCCTCAAAACTTTGTCAGACGTGGCGGAACGACCTTTGTTTGGTTCGTTTACGCTCTGCCTACCCCATTAGGGATAAAGGCGTGATTATATTTATGTATGTATGTGGTTCAAGTGATCAAATTCAACAAGTGCTAACATGGTAGAACGTCGGGAAATCGATTGAAGCTACGAATACGCGTGTCAATCTTTCAACGAGACTACTGTTCATTCAAGTCTCAATGCGTCTAACAAGCGTTCACCCAACCTGCCACGCCTTAACGCGTGTAATCTCGGCTCTAGACAAAAACATCGCCAAATTGTCTCGTCCGGTCTAAACATATTCTCTGTCGATGACTAATACTACATTGTAAACGACTCTTCGATGTTTTTTTTAAATAGATCTGTCCTGTTTACACGTGTTCTAGCCTAGTTGATGTTTATATGAATGCGAATGACTTTTCAACATGTTACTACAAAGATAGAAGTCAGTTTGTACGAACAGAACCTAAGTTCGAGGACACCTTCCTATGAAAAATCACCTGATTATGTAAATTGTATAATCAGTCTTCAATATTCATGCATGATGACCAGAGGTCGGAAATTCGGGTGCAAAAAAAGTAAAAACCCACTGTTGGAGCTACTAAGAGTTGCTACAACCACCTTTTTCAAGATTTTTAGGGCCCCAGTTTATTTTTCTTTATTAAATTGTTTTAGTAATGCCAATGTGTTCTTTGCGTCAATATAAGTCGAAACTGTTTGCATTCTTTTTTAATATTTGTTTTAATTTGAAAGATAAAAGTAGAAATGAGTTTTCAATGTACTGAAAAATATAAAAAATATAAAAATATCGTTTGATTGTTTGATATTTTTATTGAATGCCCTTTATAAATGATTTCTTCAATGCTTTTATTATTATTACACAAAAATTTGAATGGGGCCCTCGGGGGCCCAAAAGCGTTTTATTTCTTTAAAAAAAAATGCGGAGAAAATTAAAATTAAAATTCGTATTTGGCAAGGTTAAGACAAGATAAACGCTTTTTACTCTTGTAATTTTTTCTATACGGTTGATAGTTTCAGGATAAATTGATGTTGAAGTTACCAGGACACAATCGTTCAAAACCAAGCAAAGTAGTGGTTTTTATATTGAAATCGTCTAAATTAAGAAGAGATAGGCAAGGCACTTCTCTTTCTTGTTATTTTTTCTCTACGGTTGACAGTTTCACAGTGAATTGATGTTAAAGTTGTTAGGACATTTTTTGGGCCTCTCTCTTTGAGTATGTGCGACAAGGTCAGCATATTGACTGTATCTGTCTAAGTGCGTTTAGGATGTATTGTCTTAATTTTTGGTGTGTAAAATATGGCAAGTACACAAAATCAAAAGTGTATTACATGTAACCTAGTATCAAGTATTTTCTCTGATATACTTATAGGAAACCGGCTAACCCAGGGAGGGTTTCAGTATTGTATTTTAAACGATGGGCTGACAACCTGTCGCTATAGCAATATACAGATCCACCTGGAATGACCCTCAAAATTTGTCAGACGTGGCGGAACGACCTTCGTTTAGGTCGTTTACGCTCTACCTACCCCATTAGAGATAAAGGCGTGATTATATGTATGTATGTACTTATTTGTAAAATATAAAATAAAGACGAATCCGGTAAAATTCTTTTTATATATATATGCGAGTGCTTGACTGGTCTTATTTTAATGATTTAGGTGCTTACAATGAACCTTAATAGTTTCACAACGAAAGAAAAAAGTATAGTAATGTTTAAGCAGTAAAACGCTTTGGGGCCTTCAGGCCCAAAAATTGTGTCCAGGGAATTTTAACATCAATTCAGTGTGAAACTGTCAACCGTAGAGAAAATAATCTTTCTTGAAAGAGAAGTGCCTATCTCTTCTTAACCTAGCTAATTTCACCATAAAAACAACTACTTGGCTTGGCCTTGAACAATTGTGTCCTACTAACTTCAACATCAATTTCCCCTGAAACTATCAATCGTAGAGAAAAAATTACAAGAGTAAAAAGCGTTTATCTTGTCTTAACCTTGCCAATTACGAATTTTAATTTTAATTTACTCCGCATTTTTTTTAAAAGAAATAAAACGCTTTTGGGCCCCCGAGGGCCCCTTTCAAATTTTTGTGTAAAAATAATAAAAGCATCGTAGAAATCATTTCTAAATGGTATTCAATAAAAATATCAAACAATCAAATGATATTTTTATATTTTTAGTATTTTTCAGTACATTGAAAACACATTTATACTTATATCTTTCAAATTAAAACAAATATAAAAAAAAATTGCAAACACTTTCGACTTATATTGACGCAAAGAACACATTGGCATTACTAAAACAATTTAATAAAGAAAAATAAACTGGGGCCCTAAACATCTTGAAAAAGGTGGTTGTGGCAACTCTCAGTAGCTCCAACAGTGGGTTTTTACTTTTTTTGCACCCGAATTTCCGACCTCTGATGATGACATACTAAGCATCTGTCGTTAATGAGAGCTGTTTCATCGTATGTATTGGAAGAGCCTTGCTTCTGAATAAGCTCGTTCCAGTGTCGACTCTTCTAGACTAGACTAGAATCAAGATCAAATCTATATATACAAATATTAATAATACGTACCTACCAACATTGTAACAGATCATTTTTGATCCTTATGATTTTAGTCGAAAATTTTATTCCAGTAAAGTTAAATGGTTCGCTAGCTTTTCAATGGCGGCTAAAATTCAGACTAACTCTTTTCCAATAGTTAAAATATTTACATTGGCATGACCTTTTCCTCTTACAATTTCGTCCGAAACATAAACAATTTAATAGCTTTGCTACTCTGATCCTCGTCAAAATCTGCCAATATCACTTCTGAAAATTCTCTGAAGGTCTTTCCAAAAGTACATTTGACTCGGGGAATTTCGGTCATGCTACTTTCAACGCAGTGTAAATCCGCAGGGCTGAATATAGACTGTTTGTTGAGACCATAAATCTCCCAGTTAACCCAGATTCCGGGGATCAGGAAACAGGGTGTCCTGTCCACCCAAGGACAGTTTGTAGCTCTTTAATAATGTAGCGAAACCTGCGAAATTATACCTTTGACGCTATGTCTACCCCGCTAGTAATACCGATGTGATTTTTGCGGCTTAACTTGAAAATTTAGATTGTTTAATAGTCAGTGGTTAAAATAGCACATAAGAAGTAAATCCGCTCGTGCGTGTAATATTGATCATCAGGAATTCAGATATTTCAGTAAAAATTAGGAAGTACCATAAATAATTGTTTTCCATTTTGTCTGTTTATGCTCTTAGGTATCAGGATTTAAATTTATTGTAATGGATTCTGCTTTTATTTCTAGAATACACCATTCTAAAATACCCTTGATTGCTCGATACGATATCCTTCAAAGAAATTCTTATTTGCAATGGCATTAACTAGTTCTAGCTCTCATTTTCTAGAAACTAGGACAAGAAGAGCTTTGCAAAGCTTCTAAAGTTAATACTCTACTTATTTGTTGTTGAGATTTATCAAATACAGATGTCAATAAATAATGAAAATGTAATGCTTTGTCATGCATGGTCATTAATCATGTAAATGTACATATTAACTTGTTTGTTCAAATAACAAAGAAAAACGTATTTGATGGCTTATGCTAGAAACATATCTTTATTTTAAACAAAAACAAGTATTCGATTATTACACAAGATTTTGGTTTTATTGCTAAGTGTGCGATAGTTACGTGAAAATCACTACTAGACTTGTAGATCCATTACGCTTCATGATATGTTTGACATAAAATGCGCATGCGCAACTTGCACAACACAATCTCCTGACTATTTTCCTAGCATTATATTTACATGTCAACATCTGTTTTCAAGTGTTTGTCAACACTGCCGCCGAAATCCTTCTAACAGGACATGTGTTACCAAGTTGAACAACCTCCAACACCGGAAGCATACGGTTTAACAACGTGTACTCCGAGTCGGAATGGCCGCTATAAAACTATTAACAACTGGTTTCGCTTTACGATTACGACCAATCATTAGTGGTCAGGATTTGTTTAAACAGCTTGTTCAGTTGTACAGTTCATCGGTTTTAGTAAGCTTGTTAGTAAAAGTGTGATTATGAAGCTTCCGTGAACTTTACTGTCCTGTAAGGTTATAAATGTTAACGCCAGAAATCGCGTCTAAATGTACGTTGTGGTTTAAAGTATTGTGAAGGATTAAAACACATTTTAGAAATAAATAAAATAAAGCCATGATTTGCGAATCACTACATAGTATAAAACAAAGTCGCTTTGTATGTCCCTATATCCCTATGTATGCATAAACTTTTAAACTACGCAACAGATTTTGATGCGGTTTCTTTTAATGGATGGAGTGATTCAAGAGGAAGGTTTATATGTATAATACATGCATAATATAGTAGAGAAACACTGATTATTTCCGTGCGAAGCCGGGACGGGTCGCTAGTAAGAAGATAAAAATCTTTGCTTCTGTATGAATGGTGAATGCATAATCAAATCATCATAATGCTCTTGCAAAAACAAAACTTTTCAAATCTTCAGCAAAGGCAAGGCGAAACTTAGCTTAGCTACAAAAGATTATATTACAATTTGCTCTTACGAGCACACATAATGAACTAGCTGATATTGCAGATGGCTGCACGAGCCAGTCCTTCCGGGAAATTGGCGCACTTCCGCCGATGGTACGACCTTCGATCGTTGCTCTAGGAAACTAGTTCACTAATCAAGACTTATCATCATTTCCCTAGCCTTATCACGTGTCTCACATGGTCTGTTACCTAATCTAGGTGATTGAACAAGGATACTGGTTTTTATACAGAGCTACTGCCATCTGACCTCCGCAACCCAGAAGGGAAACCGGACCTAATCCTAGATTAGGTCAGAGTTGTCAAGCCGCCGATACTTAGCAATGGCCTCTGACATGGATTAACGACTAATATCTACGGTATTAAACGATATTAACCAACAGCTTAACGTGTCTTCCGAAGCACGGAAAAAGCGCCGAATAAACGTACATATGAAATTCGAAAACCGAAAAACACATTGGTACGTGGTGGGATTCGAACCACCACCTCCCGCTCAGGAGGCAGCGGCCGTATCCACTACACCATCGGGCTCACTAATCAAGACTAGGATACAAAAATCCATAACTGCATGTCCTCATCTATGTTTGCCTTTTTAGGGAATCGCGGAGTTCGGTAGTTTTTACTGGGGTGGCGCCAGATGCAAAGTTACGCATAGGTATTATAAGCTTTAGATACTTTTAAAGATTCCTCATTTGCGCTACCGAATCGTTGCTAAAGTTGACTTGGTATTGCTAGCTGAACCGGCTGAAATAGGAATTGATGAAGGCATATCGTAAGATTTATGAACTAGTCAGTCTGAGCAATGTTTGGATTGCAGTCTGAGTCAACTCTGCCGAGAAATGCCGCTTGACCGGATTCCAATAATCTTGCTTTGTTTTCTATATCACAATAATTCTTATAATCTGACCGTACCGTATGATCTTTTTGTAAAATTTCGTAGAACTTGATCACGTGAGGCTTCCGTTGAAAGTTGAAACTAATAATCTCGAGGCCTTTCCCATACCTTTCACAAATATTCACGTGAGCAAATATTCCACAAAGACTCACGTGTTTCCCTACGCTAATATCAAAAACCGAGACTTAGTTCACAAGTAACTTAAAGTGTTAAACCAAACTAACCCCTATCACACAAAATTGTACAAATCAATTAAGGTCATCGAAACAGAGTAGTTTTCCCGTCTGGTATTAATAATTAACCAGGGAGGGACTAGGGAGGCAGGTACCTTGACCCCCTCGGTCACCACCTCTCCCTCGCTCCCGCAGCAGCCATTTGCATAACACCAGGTGTACTGAGACCAATTTGATGTGAATCGACGCGCGATCAGCTTACTAAATTGGATGGATGATGTTTCGACAATAATACGATTGTTATCGGGAAGGGTCGTTGATGGGACTTTTGTTACTAAATAGCCGCCGATAAATATCCGATTGTGGGTTTTTGAAGGGTTTGAAATGTGAATTAAATTAAACTTCTGTCTAGTTTGTTGTTATTTAACAGGTTAGAGATTTGTTTTGTTTCTTACCGTAGTATTATTTTATTATTATTATAGCTAGCCTACTAGATCCCACTGCTATTTAAATCTACAAAATCGAAGCGATAATTAAAACCAACGCCTAGCTTACGAGCAGGTTTAAAAGTTAAAACGATTAACGTCTATCAGGCCAAACAGCAAACGCCATCAATAAGTGCCAGAGGCGATTAAAAGGGAGTATTTTCCCGTAATTACCCAATCTGCAACCCAGGCGTATATTAATTTCATTAAAGGCGCGATACAGACGCTCCATCTCTTACTGCGGGCAGTTCTCGCCCACACGGGGACGTGACATTTACCCCCCTCGCGCCTCCTCTGCCTCACCCCACTACGGCCCATAGTAGCCCCCCAATACAAGAAGCCGAGCGTAATATTCATAGTAAACAAAGAGGTACCGATACTGTAGGTATTATTTACGTAGGTGAAGCGGAAATATTTTAAGTGATTGTTTCTTCGAGAAAGTGTTATTCTTACCTAAAGCAATAAATAAAAGTATACTAAACGTAAATTGAAATCTTATTCGCAAAATCTCTTTCAATAAAATACCTGAATTTGTATTGGAAGCTGTACTAAAGAATCCATATAAAATGCAACTTGGTTTTATTACCTCCTAAACGTAAATCAACCTTAAACTCTTTCTCTCTTTACTGCATATAATCTTAAAGAATCGCAAATACAAATATCCTTTCTAAATGAAGACATTCCGTCAAAGTCTTGGAACCTTATTTTGTGTAAACTGCTTAAAATATGGCACCTATTACATAATGAAGTCTGCCCAAAGGAACAAAAAAGAAACTGAACAGGTAACAGAACAGTAAAAGAGCAGTAACTGCATTATTCGTACAGTGACAGCAGTCCAGCGCTTATCTGATTATCCACAGTTGCTTTTAGCAACTGTGGATAATTATTTAATTCAGGAGATTAAAACAAAAATTGAACTTCCCATACAAAATGACCACCTTGATCTGACAATTTGTACGAATTTTTTTTTTTCTTTCTGAAAAAAAAAATCCTGCTTATAGTTGTTCATTTCCGTTGACTGAGCAACTCCTATCAGTTTGCGGGACGCTGTCCCTTACACATATAATCACGCCTTTGTCCCTAATGGGGTAGACGACCTAAACAAAGGCCTTTCCGCCGCGTCTGACAAAGTCTTGAGGGCCACTCAAGAAAGATTTGTACGTATTTTTGCTATAGTGACAGGTTGTCAGCCCATCGCCTAAATTGCAATATTCTGAAACCCTCAGATCCCTTAGCTGGTTTTTACAGCATGCTCGGGAGGAAATGCAGCTGGCACATTCTGTGTTTTTCTCTCACTCCCAGTCCAGCATGGTCCCTTACACTCTGTATATAATTTGGTTACCTCCAAGCTCTGAACCACGTCTAAACTAATTACTGTCCGTCTGCTCGTCTCAGCCAAATGTACTTGGGTTTTCAAGGTTTACAAATTATTGAGAATTTTCTGGTATTTGTGTTGTAAAGGGAGTTTCATTTAATTTAAAAATATTTTTAGAACAGTTATAAAAAAGTAAGAAATATTTATCTTAATTCATTTAAAATATTTAACTCCATATTAAACGAGAAATACTTGGCTGCATCAGCCTTGTTTACTTTATTTGTTAGCGTAAATTCCTATTAACTAGAAGCTAAAATACGGCCGTGGAACTGAGAACTGTCTAGATTCTACGAATCCGTCGGTTGGCCAATTAGCGCGAATCACCCCCCGTACTGCGAATACCAGAGCGAATCACGCCCGTAGGTACTGTGAATATCAGCGTCGTCGTAAATCCAGTGGTTTCAGTTTCTAGTAGTTTCCTAGCCAGTTTAACTGCATTCTGATATGATCAGGTTCGTAGTATCTTTAAGCCGTTCTTAATGTACACTGGTATTTCACAATAATAATAATAATAATAATAATAATAATAAAAGTTTATTGCAGACAGAGTCCATAGTGTGTTAGTTTTACAAAACAACTTAAATATTAGTGTTAGTGAAAAGAAAAGAAAAAAGAAAAACATGCTTATAATTTAGGTATTGTGGAGATCCATCCATCTTTTTAAGATTGGAGAATCCCACCTATCTGATAATACATTCAGGATACTATTGGGACTAGTTCTGGTTCTATTAAGTAGGGAAGCACATCGTTTCCGAATAATTGCAGCAAAACCATCCGTATGTGCTTCCATGAACATGCCTGAGGCACTGCAATACCTTGGTAGTCCCAACAGCATCCGGAATGCATTATTATACTGGACACGCAAGTCACTGTATGCCCGACGCGTGAAGTTCACCCACAGACTGCACGTGTAAAAGGACTGGCAGTATGCCTTGAACAGGGTCACCTTTACCTGTTTTGAACACCGTGCAAATCTGCGGGCTAGCATGTTGCATCGGACAGCCAGAGACCTGCGCTCCCTGTCTATGTCATCAGTGTCACTGAGATCCTCTCGAACCCAGTGACCCAAATATTTAAATTTTGTTACCTTTTTGAGTGCAGTACCACCGAGCATTACTTCAGGTAGATGTGAGTATGTTTTTGGCCCCGCCTTAAATAACAATAATTCACTCTTCTTAGCATTGTACCTAAGGCCATGCGCTTCTACATATGATGTACATATGGAAAGAAGCCTTCTCAGAGCCCCAACCGATGGGCTCAACAGCACCATGTCGTCAGCATAGCTTATATTATTGACGCACACGCCGTCTATGTGACAGCCAATGTTGGTGCTGCTAAGCCCATCGAGTAGGTTATTCATATAAAGGCTAAAAAGGCGAGGCGAGGTCAACCCTCCCTGCCTCACCCCGCACTCTAAACCGTACTCATCTGAGAAAGCTCCTCCCCACCTTACTTTGTTAATCTGGTTATTATACCAATGCTTCAGTAGGCATGTAATCTCATAAGGTACAGTGGTTTCCCTGAGTTTGTCCCATAACACATCATAGGATACGAGATCAAATGCCTTAGAGAGATCTAAGAAACAGGCAAATACAGGTGTCTTCCTAGCCGTGTAGTACTGAACAGTCTGCTTGAGACAATAGATAGCATTTTCAGTAGATAAACCTGAGCGAAATCCGAACTGTGCATCATTAAGAGAAATATGCTTATCCAATTGCTGGTCAAGCAGACTGTCCAGCATCTTGGCGATTACAGTAGCTAACGATATTGGTCTATAGTTGTTCAAGTCAGAAGCATCTCCTGTTTTATTTTTTATAACAGGGACTACCACTGTACGCATTAAGTCATCAGGAAGGTGTGCGTGACTTAGGCAAAGAGTAAAAAACATTGCAAGTACTCTGGGAAGGTGCACTCCTGCGTACTGAAGGTGCTCGATACTGAGGCTGTCGTGACCAGGACTCTTTCCTCTAACCATGCCTTTAATAACAGTCGCTACATCTTTTGCACTAAAGGTTACACTGCGTTCCATCTCGACAGCCTCATCATCGTTTTTGCTAGACGAGGGTCCCAACGGAGATTGAACTTTAAAATGTTCCCCAAATAAGTTAGCAATGTCAGTGGTATCATGCACTCCAGCGACACTCACGGGGAGGCCCGGTCTCTGGTTCAATTTGTTTGTGTTTTTCCAAAATTTGCTGAAGTCTTTAGCTTTATGGTGCTTCGCAATAATATCCATTTTTATCTGTTGCTCGTTGTCTTGGCACCACTTTAATTTAGACTTAAATACTTTTCGTGATTCTCGCATCTGATCGTATAATCTGCCATTTTTTGGTTTACCATACCACAACCAAGTTTGAAAACAAAGTCGAGCCTCCGCGTGAGCACCTCGGACATATTTATTCCAACCGATTACATGTTTTCGTTTCCGTACAGCTTTTTCAACATAAGTAGACTTGGCAGCCTCCGTGAGTACAGATATTATGCAGTTATACATGTTATCTAATAAATTTCTATGCTTTACATTATTACACATTTTATGACTACACAGATTAAAGTTCAAATCGAAATCAATTTCCCTAAGTCCAGAATTACATAATTCGTGATACTTGTTGATCTGACCAAGGTCGCGTTCACCCCACTTTACCTTATTGCAAGTACTTTTAGGTAGTAATATTATAGGTTTTATCGAATTAATATCACATTCAAGTTGAAGCGGTATATGGTCAGACCAATAAACATCATATAAAACAGATATATCCAATATAGATTGTTTAGCCGCGTCGGTCACGACACTATGGTCTAGCCATCTACGACTACCATGGGCGTCACTAACAAAAGTGTAGGTATCAGCCGGTAACCTTTCCATGTCTACACACGACCACGATCGTTCATTACAAAAGTCTAACAACTCAGTCGAGAAAGACTCACCTGGATGAGCATTGAAATCGCCAAGAATGTACACACATTCTACGTCCTGGCTGTCCACAATAGCATTCACTTCACTAAGACACTCCGTAAATTCCGTTAGGTTATCACTAATATCAGTAGGCATATACACTGAGAAAATAAGCAACGATTTATTGTTTATGTTTACTTTTATCGCAGCTAAACGAACACTAACACACGCTATAACTGAGACCGTAGGGAATAACGCTTTCCTCCAGAGCAGCGCCACACCTCCGTATGGCCGTCCCCTAAGTACGCCGACTGAGGTATCCACGGCAGAATTACCCGTGAAAGCGAAGTCGTCATCAACAGTCCCAAGAAACGGAACGTCGTGCGGTAGTAACCACGTCTCCTGTAGCGCAATAATATCAGCTGACTTGCATAGTTTTCTTACACAGTCGACCGATCTATGTATACCTTTACAGTTGAATGTTATAAACTTAGAGATCATATTGGTTTTATGTTCGGACTAGCAACCGAAGGGTTAATAATTTCTTTATTCTTTCGCCCGAAATTTATAAACTGGCGATAAGAAACCCCTTCGGGCCAAAAACTATCTTGCATAAATATTTCCAGTCTATGTTTCGGCACAAATACTTTAAAAGCGTCATACGGCTTTTGTGTTTTCATATTTATTTTTTCTACTGTAAGGTTCAATTTAGTTTTACTCTCGATGTAGTTAGAAATGTCACACACAGAAACTCCCTTCGCAACATTATATACGAATAATGGGATGTTTGACTCGACTGCTCTAAATGCCGCCTTAGAATCAGTTTCTGCTTTTCCCCGACTGCACAAAAATCTGTTCTTCAATCTATTTCTCTGTGTAGTAATCCACTCCTCATTCTTTTGTTTTATTTTCCATTCGCCTTCGGATGCAATCGCGGCATACGTTTTCTGCGTCTCGCCTTCATTTTGCGCGACTGTGTGTCTCGCTCGCTCAGGCGACGACGGCCGGCGCGGCTCCGCTTGCGGCGGCGGCGGTACGGGTGGAGGCAAGCTATGATTCATCATCACATTCAAAACGCACTGTCCCGCACGCTCGTTGCAATTTGTAAACAATGTTTTGTCTACCTTCTCTGCTGTAATATTTTCAGGTGTTGTCTTATGTGATGGGGATGATGCTGAGATTATTTTAGGGGATTCAGAATCATAACTGATGTGAGGTAAACCTGTCGGTCCGCTGTCGTAACAAAAGCTATTCAGTAAACAAGCGCCACGTTTTTTGTTTACACCGCCCTCAAAGTTGTTTACTAGTGAAATTTTCTTTAGTGTTTCCAATTCCGACCCTATCAAGTTTAGCTGTTCTGACGTAGCATAACTCGTTTTAATCTCGTCGACTTCTTGACGAAGTTTAACTATATCTTTAAGAAGTCTCGTCACGTCGACGTGATCGAATGACACAGGGGGTAGTTTCTGCAAATCCCTCGCCACAAACACTGGTATTTCTTCTGGATCTAATATCTTCAAGAGGCATATTATATCATCTATTTCACGCAGTGTTTTACCTGTTCTCTTCCTATTTATTTTACGTTTGGTCTTGGGCACAGATTCAAATAAAAGATTTTTTGCAGACAAAATTTCACTCTCTGAGAACGCACTAATGCATATACGACTTATACTTTCTTCGTCCATTACATCAATCTTATTATTGATGAATGCTAACACTTCATTGATAACTATATTGCAATGAACACATTTTACCAAGTTCGAGGACATGGTCCCTGACCTTGATACGATAAGAAAACGCACGTCACGTCTATGCGGAACAGCTGATCGCGCGAGACTGAAATAAGCTGCGCCTGTTGTGTCTTCGTTTGTATGTATATGTCCTTTGTATTTTATTGTGTACAATGTTAAACAAAATAATGAAAATTCAAGGAGAACTTTCTTTTTGTAGATAAATCAACATTAACATTATTTGTTATATATTTTGTATATTTTAAAAATCAATCATACGTATCGATAACAAATCCTATTGAATGTCATAATCAGATCTAAACTAAGTAGGTCAATGATCAGTAGCGATCTCTGAACTGCTGCCGGCGCGTGCGCAAGCTCACGTAGCCGACGCGTAGGCATTCTCTACTAGTGCTACGATACGCTACGCCGTAGTAAATGCGCCCCGTTATACAAAATGGAAAGTCGTAGACATTTTGCTACGATTTTGTTCAGGTTTAGAGATGTTTTAATTTTAGTATTTTAAGGATAAACGGGAGACCTTTTCCCAGCAGTGGGACGACATAAAGGCTATAAAAAAGGATTATTCAATTGTAATTTATTACAGGCTAAGTCCAAAGCTTAGTTTTAAAAAAGACATTCAATAATTATACTAAACTAACTAGAACGTGATGATAGTGTACGTAACACATTCAATCTCTGTAGTTACGTGACGCCATTAATTATCAGTGCATCTCCGTAGCTTGAAACGGTAACGGTCTGCATTGCTACGTAGATAATACCCGTGTTATGTACGTTGATGGAGCTTGCGTTTCCTGTTTACATATACTAGTGTGTTGACTTGTTTATGTTTGTAGTTTAGAACAGTGAAATATCTAATAATTACATTGGGAGATTTCTAGAGTCTTGATTAGAAAATATTATTTATTTACTGTTTATTGTACACAAGTAATATGAGAAAGACAATACATTATTTCTACTAAGAAATTTCTTCCAGCTTACCTACGGAAGTGAGAATAATATAACAATGTTAATAATTTAGTTAGTGTAGATAAAGTAGGTATAGGTCTGTTTCTTTCGTGTAGCTTTTTCTGTCACTTTCTAGCGTTAATTTTTATTGGGGTGTTGTCGATCAATCGAATAAACAATTAAAATGAAGCCGCTTCATATTTTACTTGTTCATACTTCCGTTGGTATGATAGAGTAAATCAAACGTTCAATTCGAGGTATGAATTTGTAATAATCAGAAATGTACAAATACAGAAACACTCGATGTACTGAAACTAAGCATAAGCACTAATTAAGTAGGGCGTGCGTCACTACTACAATATCCTAAGGCACTATGGAGCTATAGTAACACACCATGTCGCGCAAAACACCAATATTTACATGACGCCTGCATATCGGTGTCCCGGTTAACCTACACTATGCTACACGCTTCGGGAAGCGGGCTCGTGTATGCGTGTGTGTGGGTGTGTGTGCAGTTGTGTGTGAGCGCCGCCGCGTCCGGCTATCGATCCGCCCGCCCTCCTATTGGACGCCGCATTAGGGTTGGTACCGACACGAGTAGGATGTTCCCTCTCTGGAACAAAGTGACAGCCTTTACCATTTTTTCTTATAATGGATATACTAGTATTTTGTCTGTAATCTCACCTGTCTATTGAAGGCGAGGCTTTATGAGACACCTTCATTCAAAAAATGTTGAGGAATGTCCTGTAACTAAATTAATAACTGATGATAAGATTGGTACATATAGTCACGCCTTTATCCCTAGTCAAGTAGTTCCGCCACGTCTTGACAAGAGTTTTGAGGGTTATTTAAGATAGATTTGTAGGTATATTCCTGAAGTGACAGGTAGTCAGCCCATCGCCTAAATTGCAATATACTGAAACCCTCCGATCCCTTAGCTGGTTTTTACTGCATGCCCGGGAGGAAATGCAGTTGGCACGTTCTATGTTTGTCTGTCGCTCCCAGTCCAGCATGGATGAATTAATGAATTGAGGTATCTTCTGTAACTAAATTAATAAGTGATGATAAGATTTGAACGTTCAATTCTGTAGCAATTCTTACATATTCTATATTCTTATCCAAATTACAAAAACTAAATCGCACACATGCATAAAATGTTCGCGCAGATAGCACAGGTGACATCCCTACCAGGTTAGGGTGCACGCACCCCACTAATTTACGCAGTGACCACGTGTCCGACGACCTTCACCGCGCCATCGGCCAAATACAAATACTGGCCACATGAAAATATTATGCGGGAACGCTTGTGTCGCTATGGAGCGGTGCGGACATGTGCATTTTTAATAATGGAACGAGGGCGGGGCCACGACCTAAGATTTTTTCGCTTTAATTTCATTACTGGAGACATACATACATATAATCACGCCTTTATCCTTAATGGGGTAGGCAGAGCGGAAACGACGACGACGACGACGACGACGACGACGACGACGACGACGACGACAAAGGTCGTTTCGCCACGTCTGACAACGTTTTGAGGGTTATTTGAGATAGATTTGTAGGTATAGTGTTGTAGTGACAGGTTGTCAGCCCATCGCCTAAATTTTAAGATACTTCAATCCTCGGATGCCTTAGCTGGTTTTTACAGCATGCCTGGAAAGAAATGCAACTGGCACATTCTATGTTTTTCTCTCGCTCCCAGTCCAGCATGGAAGAAACTACTGGAACCATGGCTGGTATTATTCAGCTTGTCCCTAAAAACTATTGGCGACGCGTCGTTGTTATTGTAAATACAGGCCGCATTAAAATATTACGCGGGAACGCACGCTACGGTGTTGGCCATATGCATTTTTAATAATGGTATAATTTAGTGACCTGCGCTCGTGACGGTCTAAGATTATTTTGTAAAGACAGGCTTCATAATTTATAAAACAAATATAAAAAACTAGAATAAAAATAAATTTATTTAAAAAGTCCACAATTATTAAAATACGTAGGCCAATGACTCCTGCACTAAGTTCGAGACTTGTATCGCAGGGGTCGCATTCCAAAACAGTTGTACAAATGGACTAAGGAATTACTAAGAAGACCTTATGCTGGTGGGACGAATGATAGCCAGATATATTTAGTTTCAGTTTTTCTTGCACTGTATTATTACTTCCATGCTGGACTGGGAGCGAAAGAAAAACATAGAATGTTCAAGCTGCATTTCCTCCCGTGCATGCTGTAAAAACCAGCTAAGGGATCCGAGGGTTTTAGTATATTGCAATTTAGGCGATAGGCTGACAACCTGTCACTACAGCAATATACCTACAAATCTATCTTAAATAACCCTCAAAACTTTGTCAGAAGTGGCGGAACGACCTTTGTTTAGGTCGTTTACGCTCTGCCTACCCCATTAGGGATAAAGGCGTGATTATATGTATGTATGTATGTATTATTAATCAGTCTGGTGGATTTTAGACGGTGGCCCTTTTAAAAGTATGAAAATGCAAAACTAGAATAACTGCCTACAACGAAGATAGCGCTATGAAAAATGTCTATAAACTCCGGTGCTCGAACGATGGCGTCCCGCGATAAATTAGGTGTGAAGACGCGATAAGTGGTGCCTGCCGGCGCGCCGCCGCACCGCCTGATCGATACCACCCGCCTGGGCCAGCACCCCGGCATCAGATCGAGCTTTGCATGCCGAGGGAATTATCAAAACATTTCTACAGATATGCCAATTGATGCCTAAGGCTCGTATTTAAGAACCGATATCAAACTTGAGTGCAATATTAAGCATGGATTTGACAGGTCAGTTTGTACTGAAACCTCGCTGTCAGTCATGAGAGCTGATTATAAATACGGCCTTAGATGAAATGATTTAATGGAACCAAGAACCACGCGAGAATCGAGTGCTTTGCATGCCGAGTTACACTCACATCTTCAAATAACTAAAAGCCAATCAATATCAGTATTGCCCAGAATTTGATTAAATTTAATCAATTGTGTCTCTGATCGATAAGCGCAAATGGAGGCAGATTCCTTTACTTATTTCTACATACATATAATCACGCCTTTATCCCTAATGGGGTAGGCAGAGCGTACACGACCTAAACAAAGGTCGTTCCGCCACGTCTGACAAAGTTTTGAGGGTTGTTTAAGATAGATTTGTAGGTATATTTCTGTAGTGACAGGTTATCAGCCTGTCGCCTAAATTGCAATATACAGAAATCGGATCCCTTAGATGGTTTATACAGCATGCCCGGGAGGAAATGCAGCTGGCACATTCTATGTTTTCCTCTCGCTCCCAGTCCAGCATGGAAGTATTGTTTTCTCACTATTAGAATTATCTGGCCAGTATATCTTTGCTGTGACTACCTAATAAAGACAGTGCCCCTATAAAGTCCGCAAGTGGCGCGGTCTGATTATGGCACGCGTGCGGTAGGGCGGATCAGAATGTGACCACAACCGCGGCCGCGGCGCCCGCCCGCCGCCCGCCCGCAATCACGCTCTGAAAACCGGAGCCCGTAGGCCTTCAGAAAAGACACCTAATATATCGTATATTTTTTGTTTCTATTCAGTTCAATTTAAACCACAATTAAAGAATAGTATTTGTATTACTTGTAGATAAATTGGATGTAAATAAGACAAATTGAAACACAAAACAGCGATTTAATAAATATTTTATAGCTGTTAAAACGTAACTTACCCATGATTATTTATAAATACTTACTTCCGACTATAAAATAAATGTCAGTATACCGCGTTTAATAGCAATAACTTAGACGCCAGTTAGCTAAGTTATAACCGCTGTAAAATTTAAGACCGGCGCGAGCTATACCAATTAAAAGTTTGAGTGGAGCCCTAGAACTTGAAACTATTTTATAGTTTTTGACTTTTTATGCTGATATAACGCCATTTCATTTGCGTGTGTAAGTTCTAAAGCAGCACAAACTTAAATGAAATTAGGCAGACGAAATTATTTGCTTGTATGCAGAACATTCATATACCTAAACACGATTTGGTTTAACGGTAGAATATTTGTGTCTGACACGACAACGTTATCATCGACGTACGTGTGACGCTGATTGCTAAACTGTTTAAGTCTTCAACAATAAGCAAAGATCGCGTCTTGTTCGATACATGCCACTGATTGACACTCTATAACCTTCCGATTGCATCCCTCGTCGGTTCTATGCCAAAGCTACAGCCCAAGTTTCTGTTTACATTAAATAAACAACAATCTTACAGTTATGACCGCACCGAAATAAAGTCAAACTGCGTATGACATACAATCTTGAACCGGTGCCAGCTTATCCGGTAGTATCACGTCCATTGAGAATACTATTCGGGACTAGTTTTAGTGCTGTTTTTAAAAACTTCACGACATCGCCACCTTATTAGTGTCAACAAATACACACGCATTATCAGCCTTAGGGTGCTTGCTTGGATGAGTGCACAAACGCCCTTATGGGACCACAAATATTGATAATCTATCATTCTAGGAAGTACTCTGTGTCGCTGTAATTACGGGTTTTTAGCCTATCACTTAAATTAAAATACATCTAAAAGTCCCTTTACTGAATGGCTTAGCGAATGTAAAAAAGAGACGGTGTAAAGTAGCGCAATATTTACTTCATACTTCGTGATACAGAGAGCTCAACTCGGAGTTTCGCCCGTTTAATTTATTAGTCTGGCTTTCCAAGTTTTGAATGGCTTCAGTGTTTACAACCGCCGCATGCCTTTTAAGAGTTACGTTTTGTCTGTATAACTTATTTTGTTGTTGATAGGTATGTTTTACACCAGTTTTTTTAAAGCTGTTTCGTCCGTGACATTATGAACTTAAACATTATTAAATTAACTTTGGTAGTCTGTGTCAAAGTAGTTAAGTTACCTTCTAAACTTCTAAGTACCTCTAGTAAGTTGGTAAATTCATCCAGTAGTCTTTAAGTTCAATCATTTCATTACTAATACTCGTAGTGTACAAACAGTAAATAAGGATGGAAAATTACTTTTCCTTATCAAGGGATCTAAATGGTCATTATCCTCAAAACAAAATAATCCATCAACTAGACAGCTACCTACAACGAAAATAATAAAAATCTACGGTTACATATTACAATGTCAGAAAACATAATGCCTTTACTTAAAATGCATGAGCCCAAAATACCCGAAATCGAAATACTTTATGTTCAAAATGACAAGTATGTAGAATACCAATGATTTAAAGTACCTTACGGTCGAATAACCGAAACCCAAAAATTAAATGTACTAAATACTTAACCCTAAAATATTTAACCATAAAAGACTAAACTTGAAGTTAGGGGGGGCTCGGGGGGCGCAGCCCCCCGCAATAAAAAATAAAAACATTCTACTCAGATCCGACTCAGTAGGTTAGGTTAGGTTAGAGTAGTGACCCTTTGGAGCGAACGAAGTGAGCGACCGAGCCGCAGGGTGTGAGATCGTTCTCTTCCATGTCCGCTTTTACGATGTCAAGCCAGCGATAGATGTAAACGATACGATGAGTAACTGACAGAATTCTTAATATAAGTAAATCAAATATAATATCAACTATGACATTGACACATCATGTATTATTATTTTTTTCTTTTTGGTTTTGTAATTTAAGGATAATTGAAAATTTGATAAATTACACATTCGGAATTTTGAAAACTGAGATAATAATTATTAGTATTTAAAAATTCGGAATTGTACAGTAAGATGTACTGGATTAAGGTATTATGAATAATACGGTATTAAGATTTCGGGTATTTTGGGCCCATGCATTTTAAGTAAAGGCATTATGTTTTCTGACATTGTAATATGTAACCAAATCTACACCATAACAATAAGTCTAGACTAAATATGACTGACTAATTAGTCTACCCAGTTGTATTAATCCAGATACTTAAAGGATTGTTAGGGAAGCTCCCTCAAGCATTAAAAAGATGAGCACCTACTTTGAAGTCTTTTGGAAAAGTCAAGGGTTCTTTTTTCGCATTCATTATCAGCTTTTGTTATGACGTTTTCAACTATAAATATACCTTCTCGTTTCTAAATTCTGCTTATGATTTTCAATGGGTGTATTGCAATATAGACGATAGACTGACATCCTATGGATATAGCGAGACACATTATCCTCAATATTTATCACAAATGGCGAGAGGGAGGGCTGCTGGCTGAGGCCCTGCGAACTCCGTAAAGGAAAAATAATACGTGTGTATGTAAGACTTAATCCTTCTTCTGGTGATTTTAGGAAGAAAACAATATTATGGAAAAAAAATGCTGACGCTTATTTAGCTATCAAGTAGGTACTTGAGTGTGTCTCTCTCTTAAACATCCGAGCCTATTAGACGCTTAATAAAGACAGTGCTAAATAATCCGCCGGCGTGATTAATCCAAACAGTCGTACCGTTTAGCCGGCCGTAATGCGACGCAACAGGTTGTTTTGTAGGCTAATTGTGAACGCAATTATATCGTTTCTTTTCGCCTGAGCTCAGCGCTGCCGACCTACCAGCTTGTTATCTGTGGACAGTGATGCCAGGCTAGGGAGTTTTGGATAGATCGGGAAATATTTTAATACAAATAATTTATCTGGCAACGTGTTTCATCCAAACAGTCGTACTCGTATACGCAACAGGTTGTTTTGTAGGTTAATTGTGAATGCATTTTTTTTATTTTGATTTTCATTCAATGTTTTAAGTTACTATTCAAATCAATCTTTGTTGCTATTAATAAAAAAGATTTGCGTACTGGCGTACAGTTGTTCCAAATTCTTACAAAACAAAAAACTGTATTTTCAGTCCATTTTGTTGCATGATCGTGGCAACACTGGTAACGAGGCTCAATCTAGATCTTTTTGTTCGCGCAACATTGTTCGGTTTAATTCTAATTGTCTGCGCTGCGCCTTTTGTTTCCAGTCTCATATCCTGATGTCAGTCTGGTCTTGTCCCGACTACAGACTAAGAATTTAATTATCTCGGCTCGTTGTTTTGTTGTAATTGCTCTGATATTCATTACGGGCCTACTTGATGGCTGCAACTTTTTGTGCGGAGTTTCTTTTGTGCAAGATTGCATTGTATAAATGCAGTCTATGATTGTTTGTACTTACCGATCCTTTGTCATACCTCCTTGGTATTCCTTTATTGGTGTGGTAACGAATTCATGTGCCACACATTCTGAAATGACGTATTTATTCTTAAATTACTTTTTTAATATTTTACTAGCTGTACATGTACACCATAGAAGACAAGAATCTTATGAATGGCTTTATCCAAGATAAAACAAACATAAATCACGCCTTTATCCCTTACGGGGTAGGCAGAGCGTTTAAAGCCTCGTAAAAGGCGCTTTCGCCACGTCTGTCAAAAATTAAGGGCAATTTTAGATAGTAATATGTATTGCTTTAGTGACAGGTTGTCAGCCCATCGCCTAAATTACAATACACTGTAACCCTCGATTCCCTTTTGCTGACTTCAACAGCATGCCCGGGAGGAAGGGCAGCTGGAACATTCTATGTTTTTCTATCTCTCCCAGTCCAGCATGGAAGAAAGATCCAAGACATAACTTACTTTTAATACCTTACTCAAAACCTTTGTTGACTTCACTTGTGTGGCGGACGGTCGACCCGCTAAAGTGGCGACCTGGCGAGCCTAACCCGTTCCTCCGGCTTTGTTCACGGTCAGGGCGACACCTGATCCCCACACATGTGTCCTGTAATACGTAGACAGATGGTGCCAAGAGAAGCAGGTTTTCTAGGCCCCTTGAATTTACCCGACCATTGTGTTGCTAGGTACATCGAATGCACTATGCCGTCTTTTATATTTAAATGCAGATTGGTTTGTTAGTAATCAGTGATTTTTCGGTCAACCTATGATAAAATTTACGTAACTCACTTTCGGTTTTCAAATGCTTTCAATAGTAACAACCAGCAATTGAGATATCGTTTGTAACAATCATTCATTCATTTACAATTTGTTGCTATTCATTCGCCATATCGTAATTCACGGCACTGTTTGTAATAAAACACCGTAATAACAATAAACTATGAAATCAATACTTCACTTCAACAGTACTTTACCTAAACACTTTAAGCTAGACTATTTATGTTGACGTTCGTGATAAATATGTCGAGGTGCGTGCGCGCAGCCCAAATTCCTAACAATGGGCTTGTTGTAATGTCCCGCCTGTCACTGAACTCTACAGTTTCATTTTAACCGAAGCTTGATGGATATTGCTGGGCCATTATGTGTTTTAGTGGCTCTGTGCCTGTCTATGTAGACAACGTTATCAGCGCAGTTTAATACAAGAAATGTAAAGGAATAGAATAATTTTGGTACCTGATTGCTGACTCTATTGAGAGCCCGATGGTGTAGTGGATAGGGCCGCTGCCTCCTGAGCGGGAGGTCGTGGTTCGAACCCCACCACGTACCAATGTGTTTTTCGGTTTTCGAATTTCATATGTACGTTTATTCGGTGCTTTTTCCGTGCTTCGGAAGGCACGTTAAGCCGTTGGTCCCGGTTAATATCGTTTAATACCGTAGATATTAGTCGTTAAGCCCTTACAGAGGCCAGTGCTAAGCATTGGCGGCTTGAAAACTCTGACCTAATCTAGGATTGGGTCTGGTTTCCCTTCTGGGTTGCGGAGGTCAGATGGCAGTCGCTCTGTGTAAAAACCAGTACCCTCGTTCAATCCCCTAGATTAGGAAGCCGACCCCGTGAGATACGGGACAAGGCTAGGGAGATGATGATTGCTGACTCTATTTGTAAGGACGATAAAATATGGTGGTCCCATTGACGTCATGTTGCCAAATTCATACCAACAGCGATTCGTCACGCACGTCGCAGAAAACAATAGCCAGCTTTTTCTGTTAATGAGCACCTAACTTTTTTAACGTTATGTTCCTAAAATCGGCGTGAAGTGAGTGATAGTGTCCTCTGACTAGATGAATTACTTCACCTCTGGCGGTCGCTGACCGGTCTACGCCCGTCCGATGGCCGTTACGCCCCACACGAATAAGGGCGTTAAATCAGAGCCTCTGACAAATTACTTAATGACTGCCCCTGACAGTTATTTTGAATAAGCTAACGATGGAGTAAATTCATAAAAACTGGCCTTATTTTTCACGTAGTTTAGTATTTCGTCGACAAGCGCTCCAATTTGGGACTGTGTCAAAAAGTTTATTTAAATTGAAAAAGTCCTTGATTTACTAGGCTTCTTCCAAGAGTTACAAGTCAAGTACGCACAAAAATAAATCTATTCATCGTCTTATGTTTTAAAGATAAGCCTGAGGTAGTTTCGATTATTTTGGTATGCGTATTCTAAACAACGTTATCTAATCGCGTTATCTCATCATGCACAATCTGTTTATGATGATTTCTGAACCTTCCGCTTGCCTCTATGCTGTATACATACATATAATCACGCCTTTTTCACGATACGGAAAATATTCAACTTTCAATATCGCAAGCATTCTCCATCCTTGTTTATACAATACTGCACTATTAAACATTCGTGTTTTATAGTCAGACTGTTCACACTCATTTAAACGCTAACAACCATCTCGCTTATTTGCGAAATGCAATTATGAACTATAAAAATCGCTAACAGTGCAACTTTCACCTCGATAAACGACTTATTTCACATTGTTACGCCTGGTCAAACAAATCAAGAGAGTGTGGAAACGATCCGTTAGCTTTATTAATTAGTAGCTAGGGCTGCGTGGGTCGATGCGCGCAGGCGACGCGGTTATTGTGGGAATCGACTCGAAGTGCGCGAGAGAGTAACGCGTGCATACCATTATACGTCGCTTTCTAGTGCACCGCATTTTGAAGGCAGTCGTACGGCATACATAATGGTATGTTTCTGTTATAGTACAGTAACTTATGGAGTGTAATCGGTGACTAGAATTGCAGTACAGTTGGCTGGGCAACTGTCGTGGCATAACAGACCACTTACAATCATCAACATGCCATCAACTTCTTATTTGCTTACGTCCACAAAGTGGTCTTGCGTCTCCAAAAGTGATGCAAGCTCTCGGCCAGCGAAACAAACGCGAACGATTCGCCGAACATTACCGTTAACGCGTTTACAATCGAATACAGCCTCCACTACGATATTCTCCGTACTCTGTAAGTTCTGATGTACTCCTCCCACTATTCCCTCGATACAGACTCGTCGAGCTGTAGTGCAGCTACAGTGGTACAGGGGCCGTGGGAAAGGTTTGAGTGTCGGGCTTCTTACGCTACTTGTCATACTTCATAACGGGGCCTTACGCTACCTACCAGATGGAACGTTCTAGTGTTACATTTTGTTGGTTGAAAATTATTTTCCTGATAAGCAAGAAAAATGCATTTTTCGGATAAGCTTAAGTTCCAATATTCAGGCCTTTTTCTTACAACTGAAATGAAACTAAAATGTGATGTAACTACTCAGCTATGTAAAAGTACTGTAAGCATGGGGTTGTTGAACGGCACGCAGCGTCCGCGCGTTCGGGTTTTATTAATAAAATCGGAGTGACGTGTATCGACGCGCGCGCACCGGATCGGGCTATTTATTGATGCGCGTGCGCACCGCCGCCAGACTATCGATCGGCGACTGAATTGCTCCCATTAGAAATTCAAATTCTAATCTATCAATCGACTGCACGCCATTATAGATTCGACTCAGTTGCCCAACTGAGTAGTTACAACTGTATAGTCGCGAACTCACTGTTGCGACATGTCATGTTGGTTACTGCAATTCTGTTTCCACGGTAGGTAGGTGCGATGCATGACATTTTTAATTGCTTTTGCAATCTTAATTAACTTACATAAGACAAAATTCTTACTTGACTTAATACCTACCTCCATCTATGTTATTCAATGCTATATAGTAAAATCTTTTATTCCTAGAAGTTACGATTTGAGAATTTCAGATACAGGACTTAACTTATTGTACGCCTAATTTTGTCGGCTTACAGTGTAAACGATGGGATTTATCAGGTTTACTCTCTAAGCCGACGATTTATATAGCCCTGGATATTTCGATTTCTGTGTATGCGTTTGGTGTTGCATAAATCTGTGTCTACCTTTCAAAACATCGATTGCGTTTTCAAAAGTAATCCTTTATCTTCTCAATCTAGCCCCATATACACTTGAACAGTATGTTATACTGCAATATAAAACAAAAGGGAGGGAGGGTCGCAAACAGCTGCCCGCGCAGATGTCTGGGCGACGAGAACCGCCCCGCACCGGCGTATACGGATATTAAGAAGTGTTTGGTACCGCAAGCGTGTCTTGATGTTTATCTGGACGATTTACTCATTGTCGGCGATAACATGTGAAGCCTTTATGAATTTCGTACGCCGCTGTTGATTGATATGATACACGACAAATATGAATGAACGAAAATAAATAGGTTGATTTGTTGTAAAAAGTGTAGAATACAGAATCAAAATCCACTTCAAAATGTTAACTTGCTATGAAATTGAGTTTTCTAAAAGATTCCCCGCAAATACCGTTACGTGGCTAAATACATAATTTTGATTATGCAGTTAATCCGGCTAAGTACATCGGCAATGAATACTGCAGCTTCTAGTCGGGGTAGGGCCGTATCGGGTGGCTCCGGGCGGCCAGTGACGTCGGCGGGGCGACGCGCGGTGACGTCACACGCACGTGGGCGTGTGCGAGCGGGACAACACCACTGCCTCCGTTCAGGAGCGACTAGGCCAGCCAGCCGCGCCACCACCCGCCGCACGGGGCGCGCGCGAATTGACAGATTTCCACGCGCTCGATACGATCTTGAATTACATTATCAGGCGGCGCCGATTCGGGTTAAATGCCGTATCCGCCTTCACAATCGGCCGCATTTTCAATGACTTCCCTTTTCGTTCGATTGCCATAAAGTGGAACTAGAAAATCTAGTAATCATTCAATAGCAACCGGTTTTGAGATAAGCCGCTTGTTTGTGGAAGCGGTGGTTGTCTTGTTGCGTGAGGCGGTCGGGTAGCTTTCGCGCTCGTCAGCGCTGGTCGGTCGGCGAATGTTGCCGCAGCGGTTAACCTCGCAGCCGGCGCGCGGCGGCCCGAGGTTGTAAACAAAGCGCGCGCAGATTTTCCGCGACGTTGCCATGTTGCCGCCCGCCCGCCTATCTAGCTGTCACTCTGATGTTTACTAGATACCGCAGCCGAGTCCGCGCGCTTGCAAGATACATTTTTAAACTCACTCTACTGTCCAATTTCTTTCATATGTCCTGCGATATTTTTTGGTTAATAACCAGGATATTGGCACACAGCTGGGCTGAGCTTGCTTGTTCGCATAGATTTGATAGGCACTACCAAAATTCAACGAATGTCTAAACCGCTGCCACCCATCATCTCCTGCAGTCTCAAAACATGCATCAAATAGTATCTATTCATAGATAGGATACTCGTGTAAGCATCTGCTAGGTACGAATTGTTACGACCTGTTTCTAACCAGGTGTCTAGTTTACTGCTGGTTACCAAGGCCTTATATCGTCTGCTTACATCACCTTGTACTTACCTGTTATAATCGTTTATGGAACATCTAAGATTATTACTACTAGTTTATAGTTATATCCTAGTGAGATTTAAGCTATTCGTATACATTGACGAACCAATCACCAAGTAAAATATGGCAGGGTCGCCATATAGAGCTCGACCTATAAAATCTCCACATCTTAACGCCTACATGCGACATCGTAAAACGTGAATCGTTTGTTTTGCATGCGACGAAAGCATTCATCGGGAGCGTAGATTGGCGGGTGCAGTGCTGGTGCGAGCGAGAGGCGAGATGCTGCAGCCTGCTCCCGCAGCCCACGTGTCGAGATAATGTTGTTGCGCTGTCAACGACGGTAAATCTTCCCAATGCAACAGCCCGTTAATACCCATATTTACTGTCGTACCTGAATCCAATTTGCGTGTTCCGAATCGCTGTAAAACAACCTATTTCTGGGAGCTGTACTATGTTGCGGTGTAGCAACTGAAATTGCAAGCGTTCATGCGTCTCCGATGTCTTGACAACAAGACTTCTGCTATTCCATTTCGACATGCTAAATTTCTAAGTAACAATAGAAGCTATAGGTGTCAATACCCCAATATAATAGCTTAAGGATCAAATATCCTTTTTACTGATGACCCATATTTTACCTCCGAGATTAATCTCGTTCTTTAAAAAACTTCCAAGAATCTACACACGTTCTTATCGTAAAATATTCCGACATATCATAATACTATCAAGGCGTTATCGCGTCCCCAAAACAAACAGTCCAGTAGGCAACATACATACATATAGTCACGCCTTCATCCCTAATGGGGTAGGCAGAGCGTAAACAACCTAAACAAAGGTCGTTCCGCCACGTCTGACAAAGTTTTGAGAGTTATTTAAGATAGATTTGTAGCTATATTGTTATAGTGTAAGGTTGTTAGCCTATCGCCTAAATTACAATATACTGAATTCCTTAGCTGGTTTCTACAGCATGCCCGGGAATAAATGCAGCTGGCACATTCTATGTTTTTCCCTCGCTCCCAGGCCAGCATGGAAGAATGGAGTAGGCAACAATGGTGATAATCGCCCGGCGCTGGTATTGGTGTGGTGTGGAGGCGGGTGGCGCGGCGCGGCGGCGCGCGGCGTCTGCCCGCTATTGATCCCGGTTGGTGCCAACCGCCGCCGTTACCGCGACAAAACTGCCGGTGCCGGCCTTGAACCTTAAACTATCCTCATTACTGCACACGAGAATGCAACAGAAGCCTATTGGCCGGCGGCATTGTTGCGTGACGCAATCGCCGCTCCCAACCAGATTAATAATAAACAAAACAAAGACGTTTCTCGACACATGTTTACATCCTACTTGGCGTTGTGTCCAGCTCGAAGGACCCCAAAATACTTAAATGGATATTTTAAATATTGGAGCAATGGGTTGCGTTTCTTGAGACGCTAAATAAGCATTGACTTTTAAAAAACTAGCTACCCGCCCTGGCTTCGCACGGAAAATATCAGTGTTTCTCTACTATATTATGCATGTATTATACATATAAACCTTCCTCTTGAATTACTCTATCAATTAAAAGAAGCCACATCAATATCCGTTGCGTAGTTTTAAAGATTTATGCATACAGAGGGATATAGGGACAGAGAAAGCGACTTTGTTTTATACTATGTACAAACAAAAGTTGCTCTTTTATTTCTATCAAGATAGACACGATAGATTTGCAAAACGAATCGTCGAAATAGTTGTAACTCGCCGCGAAACCGCACAATCATCTTGACCCGGCAAATCGTTTAGACAACGCGAGCAACAGCCGTTATCGTCGGCATCCATTACCTCCTCCAAATTAGCACGTCTTGTTTCCTCGCTAGAAACACAGACGATCGATGCTGAAATCCTTGGTGGGGCATAATCGCGATGACTCCACGGTACGGGCTGAGTCGTGACTCGCTCCGGTATTCGAATACAGTAAGCGAACCGTTGTACCGCTAACGGCCTTGAGATGTAGAGAGTCGGTGGTGCCGAACCGACCAACTCGATGTAATCGTTGTACTTCGCTACTCGCGTTGCCTCAGTTACTGATGCAATGAAGATGCTTTTTCTATGCATCGCCACAAAAAATCGCTTGCCATAAATTGCCTCTATGTCGACGACTTCTTTCGGCGACGTAAGGTCAAAGGGCACGAAATGATAACCTTTCAAAATTTTCTCTGGTGCTTAACCTTCTAATCCTTCAAATTGAATTCTTATAGCGTCCCAAATATCCATACCAATGTAGTCAGTTTGAATAGGAACCTTTGAATCCTCTGATATATGCGACGTATTGTATAAAACGCCTCACCCCTCGTTACACTGATCCCAATACTCGAACAAACGAGCCAATCGAAGACGATTCATTTGTTACGGTCAGGTTACCGTCTGGTACTTGCCCTTGGTTAGACCATTATTTGTCAGCTTTATTCGTGCTTCATATTGGATAGGAGTGAATTCATATGTTCCTTGCTGCCATTGTCTATGTCCGATAATTTTCAATCTTTGCAGACGTAGGTAGGGATCTGTTGTCATTCGGCACGATAAAGATCGGGGAACTTAAACAAAACATTATTTTTGACATACGAATCGTTGAATTCTAAGAATTCTTAATTTGAATCGTCACCTATGTCAACTTGTGCTAGATACTGGAAAAACTAGTTCAGCGGAGGCGCGGGAGATGGCACGCGCACACCTGGAGCGAATGTCAAGGCTGCTTGGAACCGCTCCAGCTTCTCTGCAACAAAAAAAAACATAAAACATCTCCATCTATCATATCTAAGACACATTTAAAAGGACTAATACGCCTGGACGATAAACTGAAGTCATTAAACTTTACTGTTATTGCTTTGGTTTATTCCGCAATATGCAACCGATAGCAGGGTACAGGACTACCGAGAGGTGATTCAGACATCTCAACAGAAACAGGAAAATGGCATCGTCATTCCCATCGTAGTGTGTCTGTCTATTACAAGAAATTCAATGTCAATTAATATGTTAGCGGACGCTAAAGCCGCTCACATGTGTGTCGTGCGCGCCGCGTGCAACAAACACAAGCACGTGCGATACGAGCGGTGGACGCATGACGTCACGCGGGTCGCCGCGCCCCGCCCCCTTGCTAGACAAGGACCGAGCGCCGCACGGAACGGCAACAACGCGCGCGCCGTTTTGTTTTCGCATGTAATGCCGATGATAGGCTGAGTTTATCTTCCGATTGCAAATGCAACAGCTATTTCTAACTTACCACCAATACCGATTTTATCGGCGTCGTCGTCGCCATCATTGCATTGTAGAGGTTTTCATTGTCGCCTTGGCCTTGCGGTGTCGCATTCATACATAACAAATATGGCAATGTTTCTATTCGATCTGATCTAGATGACGTTGAGGAATGCGATGTCGCAATGTGCTAATTCTAGACGCTAAGTAGTGCGAATACGTCAAAAGAAAGGGCAAACAATGTCAAGGGCTTTAGATACCATGTATTGTGATTCAGAAACTAAAATGTATTTTTGTCTTTGTTTACAGAAGGCGACCAAGGATCGTGGGAGAGCGGGTTGTCTTACGAATGCCGCTCTTTGCTGTTCAAGGCTCTGCACAACCTCATTGAAAGGTAATAGCGGTCAGAACGTTTACTGTAATCAAAAGCAATCTACGTACAGTTGACTGACATACTCTCATGTAATTTAATGGCGTTTAATCGAGACAGAAAACACTATTAGACTTCAAATGAGCGAAACGACGAAGCAAACTTCTAGCTGTCTAGAATTCTTATTTTTAATGTAGGTAGATTAGATTATCATGTCGTCTGTCTAAAATAGTTTTGAAACTCTTACAATTAATCAAGAAGCGAAGGAATTTAATTTATAACAAAGATGATTAATAAATACCAAGGTGAAACAGTGGAAGAAAGAATATCGCTCCGCAAAACATCTTCATTTTGTCACGTTTCAACTCCGTTATCGCTACTTCACGTTTTTCTGCCGATTAAAACTTTATCTCTTGGGCGTTTTAGGTGCTATCTCTCTTCAGACAGAAGTTAGTATGTAGAAATAAAAATATGATTATTTGTTTTGTTTCGCGCCAAAAGATTGCACCTGGCACATTACATGCGCGAGCGCAGCCCGCCGTCATTGTTTTGCGAAGGTCGTTGCATCCAGCCGGGGCATTCTAATGTCGTTTTTTGCTCAGATACCGCCGCCCGTGCCCCCGGCGACGATGCGTACCTTGTAAAACTAAACGTCGGGTAGAATTACAGGTGTTATTAGCTTCACTACCGAACCGCTCCTAATTTGGAAAATTGATACTTTTTAAAAGAAACGAATCTTCAAGATACAAGAGCAACTCTGGAACGTTTTTTAAACTGTAGCAAGTAGCTACGTATGGCTTAAGTAGTGGGTAGTGAGGGGCATGCGTCTCCCACCGCCAGAGAATCTCGGATATGGACGAAATCCAGACGAGTCGTTGACCCCGCGGCACGTCAAAGAAACAATGCGATCGCCGGGACGCGATCACGACGATTTTACGACAGCGATACACACACTTGTAATAATGAAAACGAAGCACCGTGAAGTTTTTATTTCATTTGATCTTTTTGATTTAAGAACGAGTTGAACTGTCATCGGCCGTTTAGCGTTTAGATGCGAGTTTTATTCGGATTTGATGATGTTGTGCGTTATTTAACACATTAGCAATGTGATTGTATGTAATAAATAAGGTCAGTGCGTTAAATATATTTCTAATGTTACCATAAATGTTACATAATATTACGTCTTCAATCGGTAAACATTGCTTTCGTAATAAATATGCGACCTTAGTTGCTAAGCGATTTATGCTTAAAACCAGTATACCGTCAACCTCGGAACACTCACTTTTTCTGTTCACGAGTTGATATTTGGAGCAACTAGCTAAGGTCGAGCCAGGACGGTCAAAGACCCTGTCAGGCGGTAGACAGGCTCTCAGGGCAGGCAGGGGCGGCGCGAAACTGGCTGCGTGCTGACATTGATGTGTGGTCACCTATGCGCCGTAGTAGAGCTAGGATCATTAGAGTAAACAGTAGAGGAGCAACCAAGTTTCATATGGGATTGAGTATTTGGAGCAGCTAGCTAAGATTGAGCCGGGATGACGGTCAAAGACCCTGGCCGGCGGTAGGCAGGCTCTCAGGGCAGGCAGGGGCGGCGCGAAACTGGCTGCGTGGTGACTTTGATGTGTGGTCACCCGGGCGCCGTGGTAGAGCTAGGATCATTAGAGTAAACAGTAGAAGAGCAACCAAGTTTCATATGGGATTGAGTATTTGGAGCAGCTAGCTAAGATCGAGTCAGGACGAGGGTGAAAGACCCCGGCAGGGACGGCGCGAAACTGGCTGCGTGCTGACTTTGATGTGTGGTCACCCGGGCGCCGTGGTAGAGCTAGGATCATTAGAGTAAACAGTAGAAGAGCAACCAAGTTTCATATGGGATTGAGTATTTGGAGCAGCTAGCTAAGATCGAGTCAGGACGAGGGTGAAAGACCCTGGCAGGCGGTAGGCAGGGACGGCGCGAAACTAGCTGCGTGCGTGCTGGCTGACATTGACAGTATTTTCACCAATGGTGAAGCCTAGGCTCATTGGATAAAAATACAGTATAAATTAAATATATCTTTATTACAGAGTTTTATCCATATACACACTTATTATATTTAACATTACATCGATTTTCAGTCATAAATTAGATTATAGTTACGTATAAGAAGCATAAGAGCAAGCAAATTTATATCAATGTGAGACTGACTTGACGAAAATAAATTAATGGTATAGTCTTCATTACTTCAGTTATCAACCCTACCGCTATTATGTAAATTAATATCAACGAACGTATATCTACTCAACAAAGATTAATACATCGATAAAAACATGCAATTGAATAAATACTTATTGAATACTCGTAGTTTTTCTAAAAATATTAACCACTATCGATATTTAAAAAATAATTCGTAGGCAGACATAATTTTATAATTCACTAATTTATGCAACAATGAAAGTAAAAAAAATATGTTTTATTAAACGCTGTCTTTCTCAAACGTTGTCTTTCTCAGTTTCAAAGTGTCTAGACAGCCCTGAACCCTCATCAAGCCACTTTCATCCCTAACTAATAATGGGTCAGAACGAAACGCCGATGCAAATTCACTGAATCAAGATCCAGAAGGTTACAAAATCACTAGTGCGAACGAGACAGTTAATTTAATATAGTAAAGGCGCAAAGGAGACAGTTAATTGTATTATTATTCTTGGAGTCGATTGGCCCAATAAACCCTAGTGTCTGCACTTAGTTTTTAAACCGTCTAAAAGCACAGCCAATAGCCCTCTGACATGGTTTCACTATCAAAGACAGCGCAACAACCGACAGCTTAACGTGCCCTTCCAAGCACGGAATCCTTTTTCTTACAGACAATCAGATGTTTCAGCCTGCATTATCCTAACCAAACTGGGGGAAACCCTGGGAATCGAACCCAGGCCCACCGGATCGGGAGACCATGGCTCAGACCACTAGACAGTTAAGCAAATTCACTGAATCAAGATCCAGAAGGTTACAAAATCAGCACTAGCGCGAAAGAGACAGTTCATTCAATATAGTTAAGGCGTGAAAGGGACAAAGTTAATTGTATTCATTGTAGGGCGCGTTGAGTAATACGCGTAAAGTGGATTGTTTACGATGCGCAAGCGCTTAGCTCGTCGGCTGCTCGAAATAAACTGTACGAGAAGTAAATATGGCAAATGAGTTTTCAGTGCAGTTGCTAACTCCCTTTAGTGGGCTATTTAATCTTGTGGAGACTGGTTCTTTAGTATTGATGGTTAATTATTTATTTATTTTATTTTACAACATTTACAAATTATTCAAGTATACATATTTAATAAATGCCAATTACAAGTTTCCACATATAGAAAGAAAATGGTTTCGTTTAACTTTGGGTAGTAGAAGTACCTATAGGTAGTCTTCTTCTGTGGAGTGGGTATCGAGTCTATGGACCCGATGAACCCTGGTGTCAGAGTTTTTAAACCGCCACTGACATGGTTTGAGTAACGACCACTATCAAAGACAGCTACCGGGACCGATGGCTTAACGTGCCCTCCGAAGCACGAAATCTTTTTCTTTTCAGACTATCAAGTGATTCAGCCTGCAATGTCCTAACCAAACTGGGGAAAAATTCACAAAGTGATTAATTCTCAAATATCAACTTTGTGTTTCCCTCGGGAATCGAACCCAGGACCTCCGGATCTGGAGTCCATAGCACTAGCCACTAGACCACGGAGGCAGTTATAGGTAGTATGAGGCTGTGATATAAACACGAAGGTAAAGGTAGAGTCTCACTGTTATTTCCCAAGCGACAAAGGTCGATATTAGAAATTTTCAAATATCCATATTCACAAAATTACTCGATTAACTAATAAGTAGAACACACCCTAAAACATTATATACATTCAATTTTAAATACATACATATATATAGTCACGCCTACATTCCTAATGGGGTAGGCAGAGCGTAAAGGACCTAAACAAAGGTCGTTCCACCACGTCTATCAAAGTTTGAGGGTTATTTTAAATGACCTTATTAAATTGCAAGGGCAGACCGGGTCCAAGGATAAAATCATAGCGGTGATCGACCGTATCTAAGTAATATGCATACATGCATAAAACTTCTTCCATGCCGGCCTGGAAGCGAGAGAAAAACATAGAATGTGCCAGCTGCATTTCCTCCCGGGCATGCTGTAAAAACCAGCTAAGGGATCCGAGGGTTTCAGTATATTGTAATTTAGGCGATGGGCTGACAATCACTACAGCAATATACTTACAAATCTATCTTAAACAACCCTCAAACTTTGTCAGATGTGGCGGAACGACCTTCGTTTGGGTCGTTTCCGCTCTGCCTACCCCATTAGGAATAAAGGCGTGATTATATGTATGTATGTATGCATAAAACTCATTGCACAAATTGCTGTAAACTTGTACTGTAAAGTACTTACATGATTTTGCAGACGATGTGGCGATAACGTGGCTTGTAGTGTTCGTGATACGTGTATAGTTCATTGTTTGGACCTGTTACATACATACTCCAACTTGTGACTGTGTTTTCAAATTCATACATACAACCCTCGACTCCTCAAAGTTAGAGGAAATATACACGTCACAGTAATAGACCGATTATTGTATGAGCTCGCTCTACCGTCGACTCTATCTACCTCCGTTGTCTCTGAGTTATATTGTATAATGGTTAATTATCCTTTTTCTTTTTTATTCAATACAAGTTGCTCGATCAACTTAACTGAACAACCTTGATAATGAACTCTGAAACAAAAAAAAAAGATATGTACAAAATCACCACCTCGACAGACAATTTTATTTGGGAAAGCCAAATTTTATAAATTTCTTAAAAGAATTTCCTGGTAAAAGTTGTTTAGTTTTCTTGCCCGAGCAGCCCCTAACCGTTTCTGGTAAGCTGTCCCTTACGCCCGGTGTAGCCTTGATAAAAATATTAAATGGACAAAATATCACGTCAAACTAAAATATAAAAGTTTTGCGATGCGATACCGTGATAAAATCAGTCATTTGAATCTTACACGTTCGTAACTTGCCGTTTACCGTGGTTTATGAACCTTGTGGAAATCATAACTGTTTACGTTGTGCAATAAAATATAAGATTCACTCTTCTACGGTTACTTTTTGTACGAAATAAAATGTTTCTCTTTGTCGTTTTACTGCTCACATTGCATTGGTGGCTCGCTAAAATCTTTTACTTGCCTTTCGTTTTACTGAATGCTCATTCTTTTGTGTTTTGCATGACCCGATGAACACTGGTATCAGGGTTTTTAAATCGTATCTATCATTTGTTTTTTTTATTGACCACTCTATCAAAGACAGCGACTAGCGTTGACGACTTACCGTCCCTTTACGAGTGCATTATTACTTGTAGAGAAAATAAGATCAATAACGTAACATAGAGTCTATGAAATCAAGTTCTATCTTTAACCTAGAAGCACGAGCACGATCACACTCATAGCCCCCACTAGGATTTCCTGTATCCGGGTGCCATGGACATTATTGGACATACACAGAAACAACCACAAAGAACACCCAGACCCAGAAACAGACATCTAAATTCATAATTCAAATGTCTGCCCCGGCCGGGAATCTAACCAGGGACCCACTGCGTAGCAAGCACATACACTGCCAACTAGGCTGTGCCGGCTAATACAACCTTTTTTCCCCTTTTACATACATATAATCACGCCTTTATCCCTCATGGGGTAAGCAGAGCGTAATCGACCTAAACAAAGGTCATTTAGCCACGTCGGACAATGTTTGGGTTAATTAGATAGATGTGTGGGATATCAAAACCCTCGGATCCCTAAGCTAGTTTTTACGGTATGCCCGGGAAGAAATGCAGCTGGCACATTCAAAGTTTTTCTCTCGCTGGGAGTCCAGTTTTTCCGTTTGAACTAATGTTTATTTTTTCTATTTCCAGATGCCTGCTGTCGCGGGATTTCGTGAGGCTGGGCAAGTGGTTCGTCCAGCCCTACGATGGCGACGAGGAAGATGTTGGAAAAAGGTAACTCTCATGTATTTTTATTGCCTTTAAATTTCAACTGTTATTTGTATTAACTACAAAAAGTCTGTAAGATTACACATGAAAGATATTGAATAAGTC
The DNA here is from genome assembly GCA_949820665.1 of Scrobipalpa costella. NCBI lineage: Eukaryota > Metazoa > Arthropoda > Insecta > Lepidoptera > Gelechiidae > Scrobipalpa > Scrobipalpa costella. The sequence continues at coordinate 2,848,965 of OX463306.1, forward strand.
TAAATAAGCGCGTAAGAAAGCTTATCTAAGTACAAACTAAGCAAAAGTTTAGATTTGTTGGTAATTTTAGTCTAGGACTGGGCCAAACATCGTTATAATGACCAGCTAAAAAGCTGACCTCCAAACTTTAATTTGAAGATGGCATCCCATGATGAATTTTATTCTTGCCAAATAAACAGTAGGCTTTTGGAGCAAATACAGTGAGAGACACGAAAAAGGGCGCTTCTACAAATAAGCTTAATTCCTTCTGACGATAGATGGCGCCACAACAAGACATACAAGTTCTGAAACGCGGTATCAAAGTTTTCTTAGCATACTGCATATATACAAGTTCAAAACATGTTTGGTTGGACTTCGGTCTCCTGGTCCCAACAATAACTGCCTCCGTGGTCTAGTGGTTACGAACCGGAGGTCCTGGGTTCTATTCCTTAGGGGGAAACACAAAGTTTATATTTGTCAATTTATCACTTTGTGATGTTTTTCCCAGTTTGGTTAGGACATTGCAGGCTGAATCACCTGATTGTCAGAAAAGAAAAAGATTCCGGCACGTTAAGCCGTAGGTCCCGGTCGCTGTCTTTGATAGTGGTCGTTACTCAAACCATGTCAGAGGCCTACTTAGGCGGTTTCAAAACTCTGACACCAGGTTTTATCGGGTCCTTCGACTCAAGAATCCACTCGCGAAGAAGAAGGCGGGTAGGCTACCCTTTTCCCATCCATCGTTATTCGGTCATAAATCCCAAAATATTTTACATAATGGAAGCTAAACTTGAAACAGTTATATTCAATGAGCTGTTCTCAAGCAAGCCGGTGGCAACGCCGGCTGCTTCCTAGAGCAAAACGAAGATCTCTGTGTGGCGCCCGTCAAGACACCAGGGCGCTACTTCGTTCACCTTCGCACAATGCATTTCCTATTTATCATTATAAAGTTAGTGTTATAAATTAACTCGATTAATTAGGGCTTGAAAATCTCGTAAATACGTATAAAAACACTACAATTTAACAAGGAATGCTGATGTTCCAATTTAACACAGACTCTTTTATAGTTTTCTTCATATTTATCATGACACCGACACCTGGGCTTGCCCCATTCATAAGGAAAAATATGGCGTAATCATGTTGCGTGTTTTCCAGACGCTGTGTGCTGTGTTTTTAGTTGTTTGCCATATTTGCGAGTACTTTATTTATTTATTAGATACATACATACATATAATCAAGCCTTTGTCCCTAATGGGGTAGGCAAAGCGTAAACGACCTAAACAAAGGTCGCCAGTTCTGATGAAGTTTTGAGGATTATTTAAGATAGCTGAGTAGAAATATTGCTGTAGAGACAGGTTTTCAGCCCATCGCCTAAATTGCAATATACTTTCTGTATAAAGCCCTCGGATCCCTTAGCTGGTTTCTACAGCATGCATGCATGCATTTCTATGTTTTTCTTTCGCTCCCAGTCCAACATGGAAGATTAATTATTGACTAGTAAGTAGTATAACTGTGTTTTCTGTATTCCAGCCCATGGCATCTATCTTTCTCGTTCGCGTTCTTCCTGCACGGGGAGAGCACGGTTTGCGCGTCGGTGGACGTGCGCCAACACCCCCCCGTGCGCACCCTCACCGCCAAGCGGCTGGCGCGGCTCAACCACCCGGACCACCGACCCGACGCCAAAGGTAAACTATCAGGAATATAGTACGTTTAGATTTGAGAAAAAAAATAACACGATCACACTCATAGCCCCCACTAGGATTCCCTGTATCGGGGTGCCATGGACATACACAGAAACAACTACAAAGAACACCCAGACCCAGAAACAGACATTTAAACTCATCATTCAAATGTCTGCCCTGGCCGAGAATCGAACCCGGGACCTTCTGCGTAACAGGCAGGTACACTGACAACGAGGCTGCGCGGGTCGTCAAAACTTTATACGGAGTGTAAGAGACAGCGTAGCAAACTGATAGGGGTTAGTCAGTCAACGGAACTGAACAATTATCAGCAGGTTTTCTTTTCAGAAAGTAAAAGAACAATTTTGGTTTTCTATACAAATTGTCTGATCAAGGTGATCATTTTGTACGGGAGATTCCTGGTGATAGTTGTTCAGTTTTGTTGACGTATCAGTTTGCGGGACGCTGTCCCTTACACCTGGTATGGTATAGAATCTAAACCCAGATGATGGACGATGGTGACAGTGATTTATCTATCAATCATCTGAACGTGGCTTGATTTAGTACCAGAGCCTTACCAGAAAACCTTTATCGTAATTACCATGATGTTGGACATAGCCTTCTTCAATCTACAAATGGGGGTATAGGCGGGCGCAGTGCAAGATGTTTTGCTAATCACGGAATACTGCTGTCCATTTCCGGCAGTTATCCTTTACGAAACTAGCTGGAAGCTTTAATTAACCCAACATCCCATACATACATACACTCACGCCTTTATCCCTAATGGGGTAGGCAGAGCGCAAACGACCTAAACAAAGGTTGTTCTGCCACGTCTGACAAAGTTTTGAGGGTTATTTAAGATAGATTTGTAGGTATATTACTGTAGTGATAGGTTGTCAGCCCATCGCCCAAATTGCAATATACAGAAACCCTCGGTTTGTACAGCATGCTCGGGAGGAAATGCAGCTGGCACATTCTTTTTTTTTTATCTCGCTCCCAGACCAGCACGGAAGTTATCACACAGGTTCCATCAAGTTCAAAACTAATAAAAACTGTCTGTTTCTTTTTCAGTGATCCTAGCGCCGTTCGGATTGGAAGGCACGGTGACGGGTCGCGAGTGGAGCGATAACGATGCCGCCACGTCGAGGTTGCTTGACGCTTGGCGACAACTTTATCCTCTGGAGCAGGGGTGCGGGGCAGTCGAGGTTAGTGTGGGGGAAAAGGTTTATATTAAAAAAAAAAAATAACACGATCACACTCATAGCCCCCACTAGGATTCCCTGTATCGGGGTGCCATGGACATACACAGAAACAACCACAAAGAACACCCAGACCCAGAAACAGACATTTAAACTCATCATTCAAATGTCTGCCCTGGCCGAGAATCGAACCCGGGACCTTCTGCGTAGCAGGCAGGTATACTGCCAACGAGGCTGCGCGGGTCGTCAAATATTGTTATTAAGTTAATTAAGTTTTTTTTTTAGATTAAGAAGGAATGTGCAGTGCCAAGACAAACCTTTTTAAGGTTTATTAAGAATTTGATGTCTGTAGAATCTTTTATATGTAAAATAAAAAAAAATAAAAATCGGTCTGCTAATTCCATAAGTCCGGACTAGATAAAAAGTTTTTGTATAGAATTCCATTTTGTTGCCGATGGTTTTAGATACCTCGTTGGAATAGGTTCTTGTCTAGGAAACTCCGAAAATAGCCGAAAAATCAATACATCGTGCACGCGACAATTGGATCTCTCTTTTGCACTCACATTGCGGAAAAGAGAGATCCTTTTATCGCCTTGTAGTCGCAATGATCGCTTTCCCGCTCGCACAGTGCTATTCTACATAGCCGCGAAAGCGCGAGCCCTGACTTTGATCTTTTTCTAATCTACACAATGAATTTCTTTATACATACATTTACATATAAATCACGCCTTTATCCCTGATGGGGTAGGCAGAGCGTAAACAACCTAATCAAAGGTCGTTCCGCCACGTCTGACAAAGTTTTGAGGGTTATTCAAGATAGATTTGTAGGTATATTGCTGTAGTGACAGGTTGTCAGCCCATCGCCTAAATTACAATATACAGAAACTCTCGGATCCCTTAGCTGTTTTTTTACAGCATGCCCGGGATGAAATGCAGCTGACACATTCTATGTTTTTCTCTTGCTCCCAGACCAGCATGTTGTTTATTGTCGATCATTTTCAAATCTTATACAATAATTACTACTTATCTAATCCAATCTTTTTGCTTTATTTTTTCACCAATTTTGTATATAACTTTAACTAGATGCCAAATTTATGCAGGTTTGATGTAATAGTGTTTTTAGTTGAATGTATTAATTTGTCGTCTGTTGTTGTACCTATCTAAATAAAATAAAAACAATGTACTGTGTTGCAGGTTTCGTGCGGCGGAGTGCGCATGCGCTACCCGCTGCCGTACGTGCTGGTGACGGAGATGGAGGCGCCCCCCGCGCCCCCGCCCTCCGCCGCGCAGCTCGCGCACCGCGCGCTCACCGCGCTCACCTCGCCGAGCCCTCACCAGGTACACACACCAGCCCCGCCCCTGCTACAGCGTCAATGCTTGACGTGAGCCTTTTCTAAGGCGTAACACTGATTGTGAACTCTTTGTGCGTTTCTGCAACTGGCAGGAGGGCGCGGCATTCGAGAACTCGGTATACTATATTAGGCCCAATAATCAGTCGCTTGATTCGGAACCCACGCGACAATAAAATGAAGGTCGGTTGGGTGCGGTCAAGCTCTTACGGCTATCTTTTTAGATGTATTAAGTTAAAGTACTTATTGTGAAAATAAAGGAACTAATCATTATCATAGACGTTAAAAATGTCAACATTCTGAACAATAAGCCCGAAAATTATAAGGTTTGTTTTGGTTCCTGTAAAATTTCAATTTTGTTACATAGCAGGTTTTGGTCGCGCAACGACGATATTAAAGATTTTGTAATAGGTATGATAAGATGCCTTACGAGTTACGTTCTCTAATGCTTCTGTGGTCTATACATTTTTAATGATCAAACTAATGAGTTTACCTACCTACACAAGAAGAAGAATCCAACTTTAACTCTTTTCTCTCTTTCCGCAGGCCGCAGAAATCTGTTACGGCGAGTCTCTGTCCGACAAGACGGAAGATTTCACCGACCCGACGCGCAAGACTCCCTGCACCTGCGCCAAGTAAGCAACACTACATACTGGCTAGTTCATAACGAGAATGCTCCCAGTGGCTGCGGTATGGAGTGATGATGTGGGGTGATATCGTAGATTGTTCTAAGACGGGTTATTGCTGAAAGAGTTTGTTTCATTGACACTAATAAACTTCAGTTATCATGTTAGGCAGTCAATCATATTGCAAATGTTTATGATTTTGTCATAATAAATAAAAGAATTGCGCAATAAATTCTTATTCTGTGAAATTTACTTTGTAATACACTTGATTTAGAGGGGAAAGCGACCTCCTACTGATATAGTTTGTAACGAGAAATTTTAAGGAGATAATACAATCTAATCTACAAAGTTGTATTTTAAAGCAACAAACCGATATAGTAACATAATTACATCTGTTGTTATTATGTAAATTCTGCCTCATATCACAATCTCCATACCGCACGCCAATGTTTTAAATAAGTAGCTAGGATCAGCATAGTATTTAGTATGAACGTGTGTCATGCATTTTATACAGTTTACTATTATTATATTAATATTATGTATGAGAGTATTTATCTATTTAATTCTATATTTTTTTGAAGTGCAGAATGAGCTCCGTAAATCACAGTCCAAATTGAACTAACGGCCTTTATTCATGAATGCAGTCCCCATTCTCTACTATAAAGAAAAGTAATTTCTTATAAATTTATATTAAAATAGGGTTTGTCAATTATAGGGTATCAATCAATTATAATAATCAAATTTTACCTTTTGTAAGATTGCTCTCTTTTTAAAACTATCATTTTGTGTAGAGCAAAAAGATATTCCAAAGCCTTTTAATTTTGACGGTGATCTACGAAATATCCGTGTAGCAATGAGCGACCGGGCGTAGCTGCCTGTAGATATAGGTAGATGTTATGTATGTGAATGTTTTATACAGTTTTATAATAGTTTATTATAATATGTAGTATAATTCTAAGCCGTAGAGGGATGCAGTAGCTTTGCCGGCAATCATGTATGAGGACATGTTTTTCGGTTTCTTTTTATGAATTTCTACGAAGGGATCCATACTATTCAAACAGTTTCTGAGGTTGGATAAGTATAGATTTCTTCGAGATGTGACGCGCGCAAGCTATTTTCACACTTTTACATTATTATGACACTGTTTAAGGAAAATGGCAATATAATGCTTGTTTGCCACGAATGCTTTGGTGACTATACAAAGACTGGCCAATGATCGCTTGAAGAGTTTGTACTAATAAATTTAAATGATCTTTTCGGTAGAATGCCATAAAATACCTGAAATAATAGAAAAGTTATCATAATTTCATGTTCTATGAACTGCAGTAATTATAGAAAGCTCATTTTGTTTCCAAACATCATTGAAATACACCTTTGGGTCTATTTCATTTTAACAGAATGCTTTTCGGCCTGAGCGCTGCTCCGAAAACTTTTCTACAAAAATGTTCCAAGTATACAAGACAATTAAGAAAACCTATAAGCAACAGAGCCCTTGTCACCTCATGGCCCAGCATAGTCTGCCCCACTTCCAGCAAAAGGTTATAGAAAGTGCCAGCTTATACTGAATAGAATTGGAAAAAGTGTGAGAGTAGCGTGCTTGCGAGCCGGGCGCTAGCGTGTTGTCGGCGCAGGTGGCGGCGGCGCTCGCGGCCGGCGCGCACCCCCCGCCCCCCGCCCTTCCACCGCCGCGCGCATGCGCACCGCCGCCCAGCGCGCGCGCACACGCCCGCCAAGTGAGTATACGCGCCACACGCCGGATCATGCGCTAGGGCAGTGTGACACGTGTCGGGTCAGTCTAGTGTCTAGGAAAATTATAGTAAATTGATCTTTTCAAATTCCTGTTTAGAGTTTTAGGCCACGCCCTAAATAGTCAAGGAACTAGGTTGCTGACTGACACGCCCTAAATAGTCAACAAACTCTCGTGAGCACTCTTTACTCATTTCCTTAGCCATGTTTTTTGGACAAATACTACGTCTTATAAGATAATTTTGTTTTTTTTTTTACTTTTGAGCAACAATCAATGTACAATATTGTCATTTACCAATATACTGGAAATTTCTATCATATACCTATGATAACTAAACTAGACTGATTCGACATCGATCATATGAATATTGTAGCACTCACACACAACACACGCCAAGCTTAGCCAAATGCGTATTGCCGTTTAAGAGCAAACATACATACATAATATAGTCATGCTTTTATCCCTGAGAGCGTAAACAACCTAATCAAAGGTTGTTCCGCCACGTCTGACAAAGTTTTGAGGGTTATTTAAAATAGATTTGTAGGTATATTGCTGTAGTGACAGGTTGTCAGCCAAAGAGTCCAGCATGGACGAAACATTTGTAACAATGACACTTACTCTCATCCTAGATACAACTACAGGAATATTTTTTTCTCTGTTTTGTTTTAATCTACGATCAGTGCTGAGACTATAAGTAGATTTCTTGGGAGATTTTAATTACGTTCTAGTGTGTCCTCCAGTGAGGGCATCTACCCATAAAGTTTTAGCATCTTAGCGTTCTTTTGATCAATTTATTATGTCGTTCCTTTTGAGAAGCTTCGTTTCGTTAACAGTGTTGCCAGCTGATTGGGAAGATTCTCTAATCGCTTTCGGTGTTATTCAGAAAGTATTCAAAATTATTTCTGAATAATTACAATTTCAATAAATAAAATATGCAACACAAGTGCACTTTACTAAGCACATTACATTTAAATTTTGAAACTCTACACACTACACTATACATACTCCCATCAAGATAGAAGTACAAGCCACAAATGATGCAATGCTTAATACTTAGAGCATGCTATTATGCCTATAGAAATGTATAGAATATATTTTATACTGCATCTTGGATTTTATTGCATGAATAAAGTTTTTGGATTGTTTGGCTGTCATGGTTGCATGGTTTGTGTCTTAATAACCTCATTTTTACTTTCATATGTCTAGTTTAATAAATTTTTGATTATGGGAGTTTTAAAATTAGTTTTATTCGTTTAGGGTCAAATGGTTCGTTTACTAACTGAGGTGCGAACGCTTTCGTATACGTTTTTACACTCGGTATCATATTTTCATTAAATCCATCCATCACTATGAAGATTTAAGGTTTAGAAGGATGCTTCATTCGTCTTCGCACATTCCTCCATTAGGATATTTTGAGTAGTAACTTTATAGCTTATCAAAATAACCTATTGATTTTAAAATTTGCAATGAACCTATGGCATTTCATTCACTTCGCCTTCCTATATTTATTTCCATAACTATGCACAATTTATTGGTAATGCAATGTTGCGATCTATCAAAATTTCATATACAAATAACATCTACCTTCCATATCAAGGCTGTGAAGCTAACTCGTTCACGGCACGAGTCACATTTTCATGGAGAACACGGTCATTTGGTTTCAAGTAATATGTGGACGGTCATTTTGTTTCCTTTTGGGATTTGTGACGTCACGTTTTGAAGTAATGTGCTTTTGAAGGCATCTCTCGATCGAACTCTTACTATCTGAAATCAAGAAAGATTGAATGTGAGTGAAAATAAAATACGATGAAGGTCTTCAGATTCAGACGACAGATTCCTTCAAAAGCACATTTACTGTCTTTCGCACCAATCATTGCCTCAAACCGTTCGAAATATGTATGCTACAAACTTGCACAGTGAACCAACTGATCTTATAATTATAGTATCATATCGCATTTTACGTGTTGTGTGGATATACACAACATTTTTCTATCATTCTGTTGGATTGCTCAACATTCGCTGTTAAATTGGCAAACTTGACTTTAACTGAAAAGAAGAGGCCGCAACCTATATGGAACAAATCAAAGAAAATATTGAGGTCACGTCGTACAGGAGAAGGCTGAATCCAGAGAAAGTTCTTAAATTTATGATGACGACTTTAACTGTTTAGTAAAGATATTCCCCAAAACATTATAACTGCAAACCTGTAGCATATGTGTCTCGACGAGTAACTACCGAACTGCCTGCTGACGACTATGTTTGTTTCCCCGCATAGAGCGGCAGGCGGCGGTGCGGCAGCCTGCTCGCCCGGCAGCTGCGGCGGCGGCTCGCCCGCGCAGCCCGTGTCGGCGCCCTCGTCGGCCGGCGCGCCGCCACCCAGCCCGCACCACCAGACCGCCGCGCAGCTGCAGGTATGTTGATGACTTTACGTTGGCATCGCCGAAAGTCAAGAAGAAAGCAGAATGCAGGAGAGTTGGCGTTCACTTCATTGTACTCAACAAGAGAATTTTTAAATATATGAATAAATGAATGAGATTTCATGTAGTACGATTCTCTGAGCTAGTATCTGCACCACGGCATAAATCGTATCGCATTAACTCGTACAGCGTGCTACCCACGAGATAGTGGCGCCTATATTTTACATTTATTATCCATTTACAAACAGAAACTAGTTACACACATTCAAAACAGTAACAAAATCAATACATTTGCAAACAGAATACACGTAAGAGATACCTTTTATTATAAAACAAAGTGGATAATTGGCGTGGGCACAGCGCATTGCTGATGTTAAGCCCCCCAAAGTCAGACGGCTACCAAAAAACAAGGTTAGTTGAAGAAACAAATAAAATAATATTAAAAAAAGAACAGAAAGACAAACAATGCTTGTTAATGATGACCACACAGCAGTTCCAAATTATATCAACAGAAGAAAGTAAGTGAAAAAAAACTTTCCAATAAAATGATTTCGATTGAATGTGGTTATCGTGGTTCTGAATAAAATATCTCTGATTGTAGCTAACATTTAGAGATCAGAGCCAAAATAAATTGAAATTTATTTCTCCCCCTTTAAAAAAGTCAACTTCACAATGAGTTGAATAACTATAACCAAGATGTTGACGAGTTGCAGGCTGATGGAAACCTCAATAATGTAAGAAAATGTATGTTAGATTTGTAACTAAAACTGTTAAAAATACGACAAAAACACACTGCAGACAAATGGGCCCCTCGAATTGAACAATAATGTAGCAGAATGTATGTATAGCGTTGTAACTAACCGTGATGTCCTGTCCAGTCGGCGGCGACGGTGCCGACGACGCTGCACACGCCCGCGCCGACGCCCGACCCGCACGCCCCGCCCACCCCGGCCCCGCCCTCCACCACCAACAACAACAAACTGTACCAACAGGTAATACACTCCCACCGCTCCCACCAGCGCCGCCAGCAAGTGTGCAGTAGCGGCGACGGTGCCGACGACACTGCACACGCCCCGCCCTCCGCCACCAACAACAACAAACTGTACCAACAGGTAATACACTCCCACCGCTCCCACCAGCGCCGCCAGCAAGTGTGCAGTAGCGGCGACGGTGCCGACGACGCTGCACACGCCCGCGCCGACGCCCGCGCCGACGCCCGACCCGCACGCCCCGCCCACCCCGGCCCCGCCCTCCGCCACCAACAACAACAAACTGTACCAACAGGTAATACACTCGCACCGCTCCCACCAGCTCCGCCAGCAAGTGTGCAGTAGCGGCGACGGTGCCGACGACACTGCACACGCCCGCGCCGACGCCCGACCCGCACGCCCCGCCCACCCCGGCCCCGCCCTCCGCCGCCAACAACAACAAACTGTACCAACAGGTAATACTCGCACCGCTCCCACCAGCGCCGCCAGCAAGTGTGCAGTAGCAGCGACGGTGCCGACGACGCTGCACACGCCCCGCCCACCCCGGCCCCGCCCTCCGCCAATAACAACAACAAACTGTACCAACAGGTAATACACTCGCACCGCTCCCACCAGCGCCGCCAGCAAGTGTGCAGTAGCGGCGACGGTGCCGACGACACTGCACACGCCCCGCCCTCCGCCACTAACAACAACAAACTGTACCAACAGGTAATACACTCGCACCGCTCCCACCAGCGCCGCCAGCAAGTGTGCAGTAGCGGCGACGGTGCCGACGACGCTGCACACGCCCCGCCCACCCCGGCCCCGCCCTCCGCCACCAACAACAACAAACTGTACCAACAGGTAATACACTCGCACCGCTCCCACCAGCGCCGCCAGCAAGTGTGCAGTAGCGGCGACGGTGCCGACGACGCTGCACACGCCCCGCCCACCCCGGCCCCGCCCTCCGCCACCAACAACAACAAACTGTACCAACAGGTAATACACTCGCACCGCTCCCACCAGCGCCGCCAGCAAGTGTGCAGTAGCGGCGACAGTGCCGACGACACTGCACACGCCCCGCCCACCCCGGCCCCGCCCTCCGCCACAAACAACAACAAACTGTACCAACAGGTAATACACTCGCACCGCTCCCACCAGCGCCGCCAGCAAGTGTGCAGTAGCGGCGACGGAGCCGACGACACTGCACACGCCCCGCCCTCCGCCACCAACAACAACAAACTGTACTAACAGGTGTAGAATAGCCTTGACTTTTTGACACCTACTGTTTCCGAGGATACTGCAAGCAGATCTATGATGTGATGATACCAAATTTGGGTTTTAAACCAGAAATCGTCTCTTGAGTCTCGTCATCAACAGATGGTAAAAATAAGAACGAAGTTACAAGCAATTTTTTGTTTTGTCTACCAATGCATACTTATCGCACCTTTAGAACTAAAGTAACTGAACCCAAAAAATGGGGATTTCGAGTTACTGCTATAAAACGACCTTTAAACGCATAACTCACAACCCTACAAACTTTAAATATTTTAAATATATATAATAGGTTTGTAGGGTTGTTCTTCTGTCTAGTTGGTATCGAGTCTATCGACCCGATGAACCCTGGTGTCAGAGTTTTTAAACCGCCTAGTAGCACAACTATCAGGCCTCTGACATGGTTTGAGTAACGACCACTATCAAAGACAGCGACCGGCTCCGATGGCTTAACGTGCCCTCCGAAGCACGAAATCTTTTTCTTTTCGGACAATCAGGTGATACCGTCAAGTTTGGGAAAACTGGGGAAAAATTCACAAAGTGATGAATTCTCAAATATCAGAATGTTTCCCCCCTGGAAATCGAACCCAGGACCTCCGGATCGGGAGTCCATGGCAGTAGCCACTAGACCACGGAGGCAGTTAGTAGGGTTGTGTTTGTGAGTGAACGTTATATAGAAGTAACTCGAAGTCCCCATTTTTTGAGTTCAGTCAATTTAGTTCTAAAGGTTCGTTATGTATACTTTATTTATTTCGACTTTAGCTGTATCTTGTTTGCATGTGATTATGGTTTCATGTATAGTTTATGTAACATAAGTCTTCTTTAATGTATGTTATTGAGTTTTGTATTGTCATAAATAAATGTTTTTCTATTCTTTCTATTATATGTGTTTATTCTTTTGTTGCGATTGTTCTTGACTTGACTAAGGCTCGTATTTATGAAGCGATATCAAACTAGAGCAATATTATGTATTTGACAGGCCAGTTTGTACTGAAATGACATTACTGATACGAACTCAAACTCGCTGTCACTCATGAGAGCTAATTATAAACATGGCCCTTAGTAAGCAAGAGTTGACCGAGACAGGGTCGATCACACGTTAACATTTGTGCAGCTTACTAATACGACATGAATCATTCAACTATGAAACTAACTCATCATCTCCCTAGCTTCATTCCGTATATCTCGGGGTCGGCTACCTAATCTAGGTTATTGAACGAGGGTACTGGTTTTTACACAGAGCTACTGCCATCTGACCTCCGCAACCCAGAAGGGAAACCAGACCCAATCCTAGATTAGGTCAGAGTTTTCAAGCCGTCAATGCTTAGCACTGCCTTTGGCCTCTGATATGGCTTAACGACTAACATCTACGGTATTAACCGAAACCGGCTTAACATGCCTTCCGAAGCACGGAAAAAGCACCAAATAAACGTACATATGAAATTCGAAAACCGAAAAACACATCGGTATGGGGTGGGATTCGAACTACGACCTCCCGCTCACGCTACACCATCGGGCTCAACCATGAAACTAACTAAACTTTTATATTCCAGGGCGACTCCCCACCTGGCAGTCAGCTGACGTCCGCTTGCTCGGCGGCGGGCGGCGGCGTGGAGCTCGCCAAGCGGCCGCAGCTGCCGCCCGCCGAGCGCAAGGTGGACCCGCTCGAGGACGAGCACTCGCTGCACATGCTCTACGACTACACCACCGTACACGCTTGGTGAGTGCAACCACACCTCCACTGATAGACTGGCCACGCTTGGCGGGTGATTTGGCGAGAGTCGGCAAACGCGGCTTCGTAAAAAAAAAAGCCGACTACAGACTTGCAAACGCAGCTGCATGTTTAAAGCTTCTTCAATGCAGGACGGGGAGCGAGAGAAAAAAATGGAATGTGCCAGCTACATCTCCTCCCAGGCATGCTGTAAAAACCAGCTAAGGGATCCGAGGGTTTTTGTATATTGCAATTTAGGCAATGGGCTGACATCCTGTCACTACAGCAATATATCTACAAATCTATTTTAAATAACCCTCGAAACTTTGTCGGACGTGTCGGAATAACCGTTTTTAGGTCGTTTACGCTCTGGCTACCCCATTAGGGATAAAGGCGTGATTATATATATGCATGTATGTATGAATGTTTAAAGTTGCCAACAGCACTACAGCTTACACACCGTCATTCTTGGCGAGAGATGTCGAACACAGCTTGTAAAAACAGACTAATTACATACATACATATATTCACGCCTTTATCCCTAATGGGGTAGGAAGAGCGTAATTACATATATTGGTAAAAGTACAGCAGCATCTTTACGGCTGCCTAGCGTGGCTATTATAGCCATTTTATCACTCGGCCAGGGAAAACCGTGTTCAATAGTGGACGTCAATAGAAGCGAATGTTGTAAGAATTTATATAGCATATTTAGGGAGTCATAGAGGGAACGAAGAGAGGCCTTTGTCCAGCAGTGGGACTCTTAACGGCTTTATAAGAAGAAGAAAGATGTTTCACAAAAGCCGTGACTGCAGCTCTCAAAGATTACACGAAGCATACCCCCGCGGGGCAGAGAGGGAAAGGGGGGAAATGTTTGAGAAACTCTTCCCGTCTCTACCCCCATATGTTTCGTGTTTTGTTTATGCGCTGTAGACTCGGCTTTACAAGTACAATTAATGCAGTGAATAAGCTTACGATTCAAATATAATGTTATCGCTACTAGAACTCATAATTATGATTATAATATTACTTTGCCTTAGCACCATAATCAAGAACCATATTTTTTTGAAAATGAATTTATGTGTCTGTATCCGTAACCAAACTTTTTCTATGTTCTACTCGAACTTATGGCATTCAGGTATGCTAGTATAAGTTTACTTTAAGACACTTGAATTACTTTTCAGAACTATTAATTTGCTATAGTACTCCATATTAGTGGCACCGTACGCCGAAGATCGTGGGTTCAACTCCCATCCGAGCGAAACTTTTAGCTTGTTTATTTTTAGTTTTGTTCCTGCGAGTGAACACGGACGCATCGGCTAAAGATATGCCGGATGTGAATCTGTACTCGCCAAAGAATATTTATTTACCAAATGCGCAACAACATCGTTTAAGTTTTCGACTGTTGTGTTCATTGTTGGTTTACAATGTAATTGAGATATGTTGAAAAGTCCGTTCAGTAGATTAATCCTAATTTTACTTATTTTAAAAGTCAATACCAGGTGGAAGGGACAGCGTCCCTCAAACTGATAGGGGTTGCTCAGTCAATGGCACTGAACAACTATCAGAAGTTTCTTGTTTCAGGAAATTAAAGAAATTGGCTTTTCCATAGAAAATGTTCACCTCGATCCGACAATTTGTATGGAAAAGCCCTGAAAAAAAAATCCTGTTAATAGTTGTTTAGTGTCGTTGACTGAGCAACCCTAATCAGTTTGCGGGACGCTGTCTCTTACACCTGTTATATATGCTAATCAATCACTCTTAATATTTAACTGCTTTTAAAATTTTATTGCAGGCTGTTTTTAAATTCATCCTTATTCAACGCACGAGTTTACATAAAATTATAATATATCCTATATCTTATTTCCTCTAGGCTGGAACATCCAGTGAAGCGGTTCAAGACAGAAGACCTGAACTTCAAAGAGGAGTTAGCTCTGGGCAGCAAACTATGCGACGACCTTTACGCCGGACATGAGCATACCCGCATGGCCGCCGTTACCGACCACTCGCGACACATCAAGCAAGAGAAACACGAACACCATGTAAGAGGAAAATGTTGTTCAGATCTCTAAAGCCTACACGGAAGGCCGCCTGCCCTCTTTGCGCTGCCTGGCTCTTCGATGACTTGTTTTTTAATATGGGGTATAAGGGACAGTGTTTCACAAACTGATAGGGGTTGCTCAGTCAACGGAACTGAACAACTATCAGCGGGATTTTTTTTTTTAGGAAGTGAAAAACTTATTTTGATTTTCCATACAAATTGTCTGATCGAGGTGGTCATTTTGTATGGGAAGTTAAACATTTTTTTTAATCTCCTGAAAGAAATTCCTAGTGGTAGTTGTTAAGTTTAGTTGACTGAGCAACCCCTATCAGTTTGCGGGACGCTGTCCCTTACACCCCGTATAAACAGTTTTCTACGTCTACACTATTTCCCCACATCACTACTCCGTATGGTATGTAGCTGTAATGCGCCTGCAATGCCCACGCAGCGATCCCGGATAGGACTAGTAATTAAAACTCAAGATTGAAAGCGTACGAAGGGATTTAACTGGCCATCACACTCAAATTTGTGCGACCAGAGGACTGCTCAAGGAAAATGAATGATGAGTTCATTCGAAATCTGTTCACATGAGAATCAACCTTTAATTTCTTTAAAAAAACGGTCTTTTTATTATTTTCTTTAACTGTTTTTTTCCTTCCCCAGGAGGACGTAAAAGAGTACAAGAACCTATTCACATCGGACGGCCTGTGCCCCACCCTGAAGGACCTCGAGCAGATCTTCGACAACTCGGACGACGCGGCCAGCGGGGACGAGACGGTAAGACTTGTGAGTGTGCCCCTTCTATACCTACTTGTTGTTTGTGTTGCGATAATAGTATCTTCCTTGCTGGTCTGGGAGCGAGAGAAAAACGTAGAATGTGCCAGCTGTATTTCCTCCCAGGCGTGCTGTAAAAACCAGCTAAGGGATCCGAGGGTTTCAGTATATTGTAATTTAGGCGATGTACTGACAACTGTCACTACAGCAATATACTTATAAATGTATCTTAAATAACCCTTAAAACTTTATCAGACGTGGCGGAAACACCTTTGTTTACGTTCTGCCTACCCCATTAGGGACAAAGGCGTGATTATATGTATGTATGTAATACATACTATGTATAATAAACGTTTAAAAAATATAAAATTATAAATGGTTGAATCCTGTTTTCTGATCCTTAATTAAGATAATCAAACTTTTCTGTTTTATTGTGATAAACCGCAACAAAGACAGTGTGGTATCGCTTCTATGGTAATACTGAATCTTGTATTTTTCCAAATAGTTATAGTTTTTTATTATAGGTTTTATTTTTTGTTCATATTCGTATGTCTGCTATGTCAAGCGTGAGTTAGCACATGAAGGTCAAGTTTTGTAATACGCTGATATACCAGGTGTAAGGGACAGCGTCCCTTAAACTGATAGGGTTTGCTCAGTCAACGGAACTGAACAACTTCCACCAAGAAACACTTCCCATACAAAATGACCACCTCGATCAGACAATTTGTATGGAAAATTTAAAAAATATTTTTGCTTTCTGAAGAATAATCTAGCCGATAGTTGTTACACCCCGTATTACTTTTATAACCAGTTCACAATGAGTACTTTCAAAGCGACCACGCTGATTGTAGCGGACACTATTCCCACAATCTGCATATACAACTGTTGCTACTTCCCCCAGCTGCAAGTACAAACGCCGCCCGACTCCAACAAGTCGATGGACGAGCGCTGCGGGGTGAGCGCGGGGGGCGGCGGGCGCTGCGTGCGCGCCGAGGAGCTCAGCAAGATGTTCCCCACGCCGCCCAGCCTGGAGGCGCACGCGCAGCCCTCGCCGGGGTTCACGCTGCCCGATGACGTCACGCCGCAGCCGCACCGCGTGTCCGGCTCGCCGCCGCCTGACCCCATAGAGGTAAGAGTTCACTTCATCATCTCTGTAACCTTCTACCGTATATCACGGGGTAGGTAGTCAAGTATAGTATTTCCAACTCAAGTTTTAGAATAAAGGTAAAACTTCCATGTCTTTTGATCGAAGATCTTGGTTCTAAAATAAGTTTTAGATATTAGATATGACAATATAATGAAAAGGTAGTTTTAGTTACTTAACTAATTTGCCAACACGTATCATTTATTTTTTAAATGTGTTTTAGAATTAAAATACATGAAACTTTGTTTACCTTTATTCTAAATCTGAGTTGGAAATCCTATAGGAAGAGTTGAGCTTACAGGGGCCGAATTTGAAGGCTCATGCATGACCATCAATACAATACAATATTTTATTGGTAATAATGTTACAAGTCACAATTGATAATATTTATTCTTACAATCTGATAACAATTAATTTTAAGTATTTACTTAAATCTATAATATCTCATGCCACCGAATTATTGCAAGGTTCAGATCACAATTAAACGCGACGCAGCGGGTTATCAAGCAGCGCTACGAGATGGCGTGAGCGAAGTAGTCATATATCCGCTTGATAGTAGAGACAGTCTTCCATGCTGGACTGGGAGCGAGAGAAAAACATAGAATGTGCCGAAACGTGTAAAAGTTAAGCTAAGGGATCCGAGGGTTTCAGTATATTGTAATTAAGGCGATGGGCTGACAACCTGTCACTACAGCAATGTACTTATAAATCTATCTTAAATTACCCCTTAAAACTTTGTCAGACGTGGCAAAACGATCTTTGTTTTGGTTGTTTACGCTCTGCCTCCCATTAGGGATAAATTCATGATTATATGTATGTATGTAGTAGACACAAGTTGCAGTAGCGAACTGCGCCAAGTGGTACTTCTGGTCTCTTCCTTTAGACATCGGTAAATTTTCCTAATTCACAACAAATTAACAGCGAATACTGTTTTTTTTAATACTAATATGACGTATTTTGTAAAGGAGTTTTAGCGCTCACAATGATATTTTATTTCATATAATATGAAAGAAAATACTAAATTCGTTTCGGGCAGGATTCGAACCCGCGTCTCTGGAATGCCGGTCCATGACCGTTTACATGGGTTAGATACGGACCGTCATTCCAGAGATGCGGGTTGATTTTTGCCTGAAATGAATTAATACATATTATTTTCTTTCTTTCATATTATATAACTAGCGATCCGCCGCCGGCTTCGCACTGAAATTATCAGTGTTTCTCTAATATATTATGCATGTAATATACATATAAACCTTCCTCTTGAATCACTCCATCCATTAAAAGAAACCGCATCAAAATCCGTTGCGTAGTTTCAAAGATTTATGCATACATATATGGTGTCGTCTCTGAGCGACCTAAATCTATTAGTCAATTTGTAACATCAGCAATATCCGCGAATCGATGTATTGCGGTGCGTAGAGAGAATCAGTAGTTACCACGAAACCGCGAACGCGCAAACATTATAACAAATTAACGATATTGAACATTCTATAACAATTTCTATTTTTTACATTAAATTAATTATTTCTAAATCTAACCGGAAATCTTAACAAATATAACATAACATTACAAGTGTAGCAGGGGATATATCTTCCCCCTACAACTATGTAGTGATATGATGTAGTTTAAAAATGTGTAAATCCGTTCTTTAAAATCCCTTCACCTTCCAGGACTGGTCGTACGTGTTCAAACCGCCCACGATGTACAAATACGTGGGCTCGTCGAAGTACGCGCCGCTGACCACGCTGCCCAGTCAGCTGTTGCCCGCCGTGGCGCTGCCGCCGTCGGCCGTGTACCGCCCGCGCTGGTCGCAGGACAAGCCGCAAGCCGAGTCGGAGAACTCCACGAGTGGAGGTTTGTGCCACTATGTTTTAGTTAAAACTAATCTGACTAGTCATAATGTCATTCCGACCAATCAAACTGTCAATCGGACTAGTAAAATTGGCAATTCACCAATCATACTGTAAATCAGACTGGGAATCCGACCAAAGAAAGACCGACCAATTTAACTGACAACCTAACTAATTACACTGGCAATTTGACCAATCAAACTGTCCATCAGACTGGCAATCCGACCAATGAAAGTCAGTCCGACCAATCTAACTAATCAAATTGGCAATTCGACCAATTATACTGTCAATCAGACTGGCAATCCGACCAATGGAAGTCAGTCCGACCAATCAAACCGTCAATCCAACCAATCAAACTATCAATCCGACGAATCAAACCGTCAATCCAACCAATCAAACTATCAATCCGACGAATCAAACCGTCAATCCAACCAATCAAACTATCAATCCGACGAATCAAACCGTCAATCCGACCAATCAGACTGTTATTCCAACCAATCAGACTGTTATTCCAACCAATCAAACTGGCTATCTGACCAATCAAACAGTCAGTCAAACCTATCATACTGTCAATCCAACCAATCAAACTCAATCCGACCAATTGAACTAACAATCTAATCAATGAGACTATCAATTCGACCAAACCACAACACTACCCGATCAATATTAGTGGAAAAAGCCGACCCTTCGAATCTGAGTGCATACACTATCATCAATAACTAAAATGTGCTGTTTATCTCAACGTGTCATTTCTCCCTTAGGCGTGAAACGTTCAAGTTCCCCAGTAGCGGAGCCCCGGTCCGTGCAGCCGCGGCGCGCGGGCGACACCACCACCGCGCCGTCCAGCCAGGCCGCCGCCGCGCCCGCCAGCAACGCGCCCTCGCCCGCGCGCTCGCCCGACATGTCGCCCGCGTCCGCGTCCGCCGACTCCGACAGGGCGCCCCGCGCCGCCTGCCCCTTGCTGCTCAACGTACTGCTGTCGGATACCGTGCTTAACGTGTACAGAGATCACAACTTCGACAGCTGCACGCTTTGCGTTTGCAATGCGGGACCTAAGGTAATAAATCTGAAAAAGTTAGTCACACACTCTCTCTTCACTCGCTATTTAATATGAGCATTTATTTTCTTTTTACATATACATACCTACATATAATTCACGCCTTTATCCCTAATGGGGTAGGCAGAGCGTAAACTACCGTTCCGCCACATCTGACAAAGTTTTGAGGGCTATTTAAGATAGTTTTGTAGGTATTTACTTTTTAAATGTGGTTAAATTAAATTTTCTTTGCTTTCCTCATAGATATCTAAAGTTGATGAATTGTGGGACAGCGAATATAATAAATAAAAAAGTAGTTTATTTTCCAATTTAACAATAATTATTTAACAATAGATGTGACAAACTGTTCTTAGACTATTTAAGAGGAGCCCTGACACCCAAACTAGGATTTAACCTGTATTTTGGGGTTGATAAAAATAATGAATATAATCTTTCAAAAAGTTGTTAGAAGTTCTTGTTTTAATTCCGGTTCTAGAAACCTTTGAAAATTGTATTAATCCAGCTATTTCGTAGGTGGTCGGCAACATCCGTGGCGCGGACTCGTCGACGTACCTGTCTGGCGCGTGGGGCGAGGACGAGGGCGGCAACGCTCCACCGGACGACGAGCCCTCGCGGTGCTCCTGCGGGTTCAGCGCCATCGTCAACCGCCGCCTGGCGCATCGGGCCGGCCTGTTCTATGAGGTAAGGTTCAGACAATGCAATAACAGACAAACTGAACCATCATCATCTCCCTAGCCTTATCCCGTATCTTACGGGGTCGGCTACCTAATCTAGGGGAGTGAACGAGGGTACTGGTTTTTACACAGAGCGACTGCCATCTGACCTCCGCAACCCAGAAGGGAAACCAGACCCATTCCTAGATTAGGTCAGAGTTTTCAAGCCGCCAATGCTTAGCACTGGCCTCTCAAATGGCTTAACGACTAATATCTACGGTATTAAACGATATTAACCGGGACCAACGGCTTAACGTGCCTTCCGAAGCACGGAAAAAGCGCCGAATAAACGTACATATGAAATTCAAAAACCGAAAAACACATTGGTACGTGGTGGGATTCGAACCACTGCCTCCTGAGCGGGAGGCTCAGGAGGCAGCGGCCCTATCCACTACACCATCGGGCTCTCCAAACAGACAAACTGAACCAACCATACAAATCTACCAATCTAACCAACTGACCGAACCAAACAGATCAACCACCCATTCAAACTTAATCCGACTAATCGAACTGGAAATCATACCGATCAAAATGGCAATCCGACAAATCAAACTGTTATTCCAACCAATCAAACTAGCTATCTGACCAATCAAACAGTCAGTCAAACCTATCATACTGTCAATCCAATCAATCAAACTCAATCCGACCAATTAAACTAACAATCTAATCAATGAGACTATCAATTCGACCAAACCACAACACAACCCGATCAATATTAGTAGAAAAAGCCGGCTCTACGAATCTGTGTGCGCATACACTATCACTAAACCCTTCTCCCATTCCAGGACGAAATGGAGATCACCGGCCTAGCCGAAGACCCGAGCTCCCGAAGTGTGAACGGCGGCCTGGCAGACATCGCGGACGTGGTGCTGGCGCAGTGCGCGGCGCCGGCCGGCGGGGCGGCCTCGGCGCTCTCCCGCGCGGCCAGCCGCGTGGCCATGCAGCGGCCGGCGGACGAACTGCGGCTCAACCTACTAGAGTAAGTGATTATTTAACAATTTATTGTACACAAAAAACATCATAAACACAGGACATAAAAAAAAAAACAAAGACACAACAGGCACTGCTTATTTCTAATAAGAAATTTCTTACAGCAGACCTACAGAAGTGATAATTTTAACGAAACGCGGATAAAACGTGCACAAAATGCGATACTGCACTCTGCAGGTAATACTGGGTGTAATACAGCGTCCCGCAAACTGATAGGAGTTGCTCAGACAACGATACTGAACAACTTCCAGTAAGAAGTTCTTTCGATAAAAAATGTCCACCTCATCAGAATTACTTGGTGGAAGTTGTACAGTGTCGTTGACTGAGCAATCCTATCAGTTTGTGGGACGCTGTCCCTTACACCTCGTATACGTAGGAAATCAAACTGACAATTGACCAATCAGACCGTCAATCCGACCAATCAAGCGGTCAATTAAGTCAATCAAACTGCCAATCTGACCAATCAAACGGTCAATTAAGTCGATCAAACTGACAATCCGACCTATCAGACTGGTGTAGATATTTGCCTTAGAGTAAGACAGTATAGACCTTGGTTTAGACTAATTTGATAGTCACTTTTGATACTAAAACCCACATCTTTCCACAGGTACTCAGACGGTGGGCTGGCTGCGTCCAAAGCGCTTGTATCTGCAGCCGGCGGCGCGTGCGGCGGCGCCGTGCATCGCTGGCCGTTCATCGGCGCGCGCGCACCGAGATCCAGCCGGGACGTGGTTCGACTCATGCGCAGGCTACGGCCACTGCTACAAGTAAGTTATCTTCATACCTATACTGGCCTTATAGGAAAGAAGAATGAAGTGGAATTTGATTCTAATTTTGTTGCAAGGACTTTTCTACGGTCTCGTCATATGGGGAAATATCACAGAAAAACAAGGTCGGAGTAGAATTTATTCTGATTTGGTTGCAAGTACTTCGGTGTGCTCTCATGATATGGGGAAATATCACAGGAACATTTTAACCCAAATAAAATCCTAGTTGATGGGGCCTTTTGAATCGTGCAAATGTCATTTTATTTATCCGGTCACTCGCGATAGGTTTTGGTGGTAACTGCATAGAGAGTTAACCTTTTTATCCCGACTTTTCGACTCGGATGCACGAGTCGTAGTCGCGCATGGACTGAAGATCCATCATCGTTCAAATCGTCATGTGAAAACACAAACTCTTACGTCTATGTATTATATATGTTTCAACAATCATGAATACCTTTTACTCACTTGACCTCAATTGATCTCAACTAAATTAGTTTAGTGTATTTCTAATTAATATTTTTTAATAATACTAACATAGTTTTAAGTTTTTAATTTTAAGTTTAGTTTACTGTTGTTGTAGTGAACGATGTGTACACCTCTAATTGTCACTCAAATTAGAATTCTATTATTATTTTGTTTGTACCCGTGAATGCAAAATTTGACTGATGTTGGTGTTCCTATTTGTAATAAAATAAAAAATAAAAATAATATATATTTTTTGAAATATGTATTATGAACCGACTGTTCCCTGCCAGGACGCGATCCAGAAGCGCTGCTGCGGCGCGCGCATGTGGGACGGCGTGACGGGCCCGCTGACCTGGCGCCAGTTCCACCGGCTGGCCGGGCGCGGCAACGAGGACCTGTGCGAGCCGCAGCCCGTGCCGCCGCTGCTGGTGGGCCACGAGCGCGACTGGGTGTCGCTGTCGCCCTACGCGCTGCGCCACTGGGAGCGGCTCGCGCTCGAGCCCTACTCGTATTCCAGGGATATAGGTGAGTCATTTCATAACTTGTATTTTTATTTTTTCCATGCTGGCCTGGGAGCGAGAGAAAAATATAGAATGTGCCAGCTGCATTTCCTCCCGAGCATGCTGTAAAAATCAGCTAAGGGGTTCGAGGGTTTCAGTAAATTGGAATTTAGTCGATGGGCTGACAACCTGTCACTACAGCAATAAACCTACAAATCTATCTTAAATAACCCTCAAAACTTTGTCAGTCGTGACGGATTGACCTTTGTTTAGGTCGTTAACGCTCTGCCTACCCCTACCCTATTTGGGATAAAGGAATCATTATATGTATGTATGTATTTTTATTTTGCGCTCTATTGATATACATACATACATAAAATCACACCTTTATCCCTTACGGGGTAGGCAGAGCGTTAAATGCCTCGTAAAAAGCGTTTTTGCCACGTTTGACAAAATTGAGGGCAATTTTAGATTGTAATGTGTATTGCTTACAGTGACAGGTTGTCAGCCCATCGCCTGAATTACAATACACTGTAACCCTCGAGTCTCATTTTTGAGAAATCCGGATCTATAAAAAACATACTTAGTGCATCTTTTACGAATTAATAAAGAAAAAAATATGCTCGCGACAAAATATCGCACCATTCAGGGTAAAGCAGTTTGCTCGTTTCACTTGCGATAAAATATCTCACCGCACTAAATAAACCTTGTGCTCTCTTCGCTCGTGGGAAAATATCACCATTCTGGGACTTTAAGATTATGGGCTAACTGTGCTCGCTCGTTTATAGTTAAATTGACGTCAAATTCTATATTCATTACTACTACTTCTGCGGCACATAAAAAACCATAAGAACCCTTCAACCTAATCTGGTAACCGCTATTAGTGTGCATTATAATAATATTGATATGACTCCCCAGCGTACGTGGTGCTAGCGGCGGACTCGGAGGTGTTGTCAGAGCCGCTGAGGATCTTCTTCCGCGAGCTGAGCACCGTGTACGAGGCGTGCCGGCTGGGGCGCCACCAGCCCATCACCAGGGTGGCCCGAGACGGCATCTGCAGGACCTCGCCCAATGAGAACAACCGGTCAGTCATATTAATAAAAAAAAATGAATTAAACTAAATTACACACAGAATGTAAGAAGTAGCAACACGCCTTGTCTGAAATAAACAAAAAATAACAGACATATAGGTTAAACTGTACTAAACACAGGCCCGACATTGCTTACAAATGACCCGATTACTCATTACATGCGCAACAACGTGTCCGTACAGGTTTAAATCTGTGTGTACGCATACTTTCTACGAACTAAATGACTACTTGCCTTCAACTTAACGGTTAGTTTTTAGTCGACAATAGCCTGGTGTGTAAAAACTGTAAAGTTAACTAAATACTAAACTGTGATTTGTACAATAAAATTGATAATAGAATAATAATCATAATGTGTATTAATTTAGTAGCAATATTAACCGACATAACCAATTGACAGAGAAGCGAACAGCGAGGAATGGACGGGCGAGCTCCCGCCGGGGCGCTGCGGGGAGTACCTGCGCGCGTACGCCGACGCGCTGCGCAGCATCGTGCCGCAGCTCGCCAGCCTGGCGCTCGACCGCACGCTGCTGGAAGGGGACAAGTCTTCTCATATAGGTAAAGCATTCTTCTTCTTCTGTCGAGTGGGTATCGAGTCTATCGACCCGATGTGTCAGAGTTTTAAAACCGCCTAGTAGCATAACTATCAGGCCTCTGACATGGTTTGAGTAAGGACGACTATCAAGGACAGCGACCGGGACCGACAGCTTAACGTGCCCTTTCGAAGCACGAAATCTTTTTCTTTTCGGACAATCAGGTGATTCAGCCTGCAATGTCCTAACCAAAGTGGGAAAAAAATCACAAAGTGATAGATTCTCAAATATCATTTGAACCCAGGACCTCCGGATCGGGAGTCCATAGCAGTAGCCACTAGACCACGGAGGCAGTTAAAGCATTTACATACATACATATAGTCACGCCTTTATCACTAATGGGGTAGGCAGAGTGTAAACTATCTACACAAATGTCGTATCGCCACGTCTGACAAAGGTTTGAGGGTTAATTAAAATAGATTTGTAGGTTGATATAAATATATCACTAGAACTAAAAACTTGCCAGTGCAGAGCAATATATAAAGGTACCATGTGAACGAGTCATTTTTTGCTGAAGAATCAAATTAATTGTCGTATTTTTTACTTATAATTCGTAGGGAATATTTGTTCAGTTTTACTGGAAGAACCGCAAACAAAACGCGTATTTGCTTCGTCAGTTTTGAAACTAATAAATGTTCTGTCAAAAAGCCTCTGTAGAACTATAGTGATTTCGAAGCAAATTCTATTATAAATAAACCCTTTATTTCCTTTTTACAGAGAGGCCTTCCCCCTCGCCGATGCGTCCCCCCTCTACCCCCGACCACCCGCCCACACCCTCGAGCCAAAGCGAAGGAGAAGAGACGAATACCACCAATGGAGCGAGTAACACCAGCGGGAGCAGCAATAACACGCCTGGAGGTTAGTTATTGAGCCTATTTTAGTGTGCAAATATGCCCAAAACGATGCAATAAAACATATCATCTTCATTATCATCTCCCTAGCCTTATCCCGTATATCACAGGGTCGGCTACCTAATCTAGGTGTTTGAAAGAGAGTACTGGTTTTTACACAGAGCGACTGCCATCTGACCTCCGCAACGCAGAAGGGAAACCTGACCCAATCCTAGATTAGGACAGAGTTTTCAAGCCGCCAATGTATAATATTTTTTTTTAAATTAGAAGTTTATTACAAAAAACATTCTAAATAGACAATAGAACATCGCTAAACCCACAATAATTTTGTTTTGATGTCAAAACCTACTAGTTTGGCGGCCGTACCAAGGAAATTTGGTGCCCGTACCAGGATTTCGCTATATCAACTTACAATTTGACGATCTTACAAGGATGTACAAAACATAAAATATCACAAGTAATTAATAAATACCAATATACAAGGTGAAAGTGATAACAGGTTGCTCAGTCAACAACACTGAACAACTATCAGCAGGTATTTTTTTCCAAAAGTGAAAAAGCCTTATTTTTCACTTCTTGAAAGTGTCGTTGACTAAGCAACCCCTATAAGTCTGTCCCTCACACCTGGTATGTCGCAATGCTTATAAACGTCATAACACTAGCCCCTCTTCCAGGCGGAGGGTCGTGGGAGGAGGACGAGGGCGGCAACCCCGCGCTGGTGGTGTACATCGTGGAGCCGCCGGGCGCGGGGGCCGGCGCGGGGGCGGGTGCAGGCGCGGGCGCGGGGCTGCACGCGCTGCTGCGGCTGGCGGCGCGCGCGCACCACCGGCTGCAGCACCACAACCCGCTCGTCAAGGTTTGTGTCTACAATTACTAGTTACTAGTATGTAACTGCCTCCGTGGTCTAGTGGCTAGTGCCATGGACTCCTGATCCGGAGGTCCTGGGTTCGATTCCCAGGGGGGGAAACAAAAAGTTGAGAATTTATCACTTTGTGAATTTTTCCCCACTTTGGTTAGGACATTGCAGGCAATCACCTGATTGTCCGAAAAAGAAAAAGATTTCGTGCTTCGGAGGGCACGTTAAGCCGTCGGTCCCGGTCGCTGTCTTTGATAGTGGTCGTTACTCAAACCATGTCAGAGGCCTGATAGTTGTGCTACTAGGCGGTTTAAAAACTCTGACACCAGGGTTCATCGGGTCGATAGACTCGATACCCACTCGACAGAAGAAGAAGGCCAATAATTGTAACGTGTACTTCCATGCTGGACTGGGAGCAAGAGAAAAACTTAGAATGTGCCAGCTGCATTTCCTCCCAGGCATGCTGTAAAAACCAGCTAAGGGATCCGAGGGTTTCTGTATATTGCAATTTAGGCGATAGGCTGACAACCTGTCACTACAGTAAAATACCTACAAATCTATCTTAAATAACCCTCAAAATTTTGTTAGACGTGGCGGAACAACCTTTGTTCAGGTAGTTTACGCTCTGCCTACCCCATTAGGGATAAAGGCGTGATAATATGTATGTGTACTTTCAGATCATCTCCCTGGAAGGCGTGTGCGAAACGTGGGGCATCAGCGGCGGCTGCGTGTCGGAGATGCGCGCGCTCGCCTTCAGCGTGTTCGGCGGCTCGCGGCGCCTGCTGCAGCACCACGCCAACGGGAAGTCGCTCACCGGCTTCGGCACCGCCGCCAACGGGAACCTCTTCCTTACTTCCAAAGACGTGAGTATATGTTTAATGAGGATTTTTAGCACTCACAATGCTGTTTTTATTTCATACTTCCAAAGCCGTGAGTTTATATTTATTGAGGATTTTTAGCACTCACAATGCTGTTTTTATTTCATACTTCCAAAGCCGTGAGTTTATATTTAATGAGGATTTTTAGCACTCGCACTGCTTTTTTTATTTCATATATTTATTAATTTGTTGGATCAAATCGGGGACGTCCTAAAGTAAGGTCAGGTGAAGAGTACCCTAAACCGACGAGCATGTATGAAAAGATTAATGAATGTGGATGAATTTATTTTATTTTGTTGAATAAGAAGCGAAAGAAGTATGTAAGGATCGTAGCAAGTGGAAAGATGTGGTCTCTGCCTACCCCTCCGGGTAAGAAGCGTGATTATATGTATGTTAGAAAGAAAGCAAATTATAAATTCGTTTCTGACAGTACTCGAACCTGCGTCTCTGGAATGCCGGTCCATCACTCTACTAACTGAGCTAGAGAAACGGCAGCGAGAGTGACGAATTTATCATAATCTGTCTTAAGCTCACGTCATAGCGACATCTAGCCACGTAGTTTGAGAACTACGTAGGGCTGAGACGCAGGTTCGAGTCCTGCCAGAAACGAATTTATTGTTTTCTTTCTTTCATATGAGACGTGAGTATACCTGTTAGCTGTTCAGTGAATCTAAATATAGCTTCAGTAAGACTCAATGCTATTTGGTTTGCATAGGAAATCTCAAAGAAGTAAGTCATTCAGCTTTGTTTTGTCGTTGGATATAAGTTTCTTCATGTTCGTAGTACGATAAAATGAAACTAAACCAAGGTACAAAGTGATTCTAAAGTTGCGTGTGTAATATAATGCAACATTTACTCTGTAGAATAACGTTTTCACAAGTGATGATATAGTTTTGTTTTATTTTGGGACACATATAATATTCTTTGTAATAGACTCGCTTGTGACTTTCTTAAAGTATTCTTAGGAATCTATTTGGAAATAAATTATTTGACTTTGACACAAAAATACTTTCGATGTATCGAATGCACGGCAGCCCAGCTGTAGGGCAGCGGCACCGTTCTCCGAAGGTCTTGGGTTTGAATCCCTCCTGCGCTTTTTGGTTTCTATATTTACATGTTTAAAAATAAAACTTGTTTTACAGGAAAAGAACCGAGCACCTTACAAGCTATTCTCCCCGGCGTGGGTCCTCGCGCCGCCCCGAGCTCTCAAAGAGGTCGCGGAGACGTGGGGGCAGGCCGGGCACTCCAACGAGGCGGGGGGCGGAGTTCTATTCGTGTCGTACTGCCTCTCGCACGACCAGCGCTGGCTGCTGGCCGCCGCTACCGACGCCAGGGGGGAGCTGCTCGATACACACGCCGTCAATATACACGTTCCTGCTAGGTAAGACCAGTCACACTCATAATCGAAGCATTCACACTCATAATCGGACTAGGCACACTCATAATCGGATCAGTCCACGCATAATCGAACTAGTCACACTTATAATCGGAACAGTCATAATCATAATCGAACCATTCACACTCCGAATCGGACTAGGCACAGTCATAATCGGATCAGTCTCACGCATAATCGAACTAGTCACACTCATAATCGGAACAGTCATAATCATAATCGAACCATTCATACTCGTAATCGGAACAGTCATAATCATAATCGAACCATTCACACTCATAATCGGACTAGGCACACTCATAATCAGAACAGTCATAATCATAATCGGATAATTCACACTAATAATCGGAACAGTCATAGTATAATTGGACCGATCTCACTCATGATTGGACCATTCCTTCGCACATACAATCCGATCATTTACAATCATAATCGGACCAGTCACTCATTCTCATAATTAGACCGGTTATTAACATAACTGAACCGGTCAATTTCTTTCTCATACGGATGATTAGAACCAAAGTCAAACGGGTATCTGATAAAACCCACCAACCACCCATGGTCCTACCCGCCTTGCGGCATAACGGACCGAAACACGAGAGACGCGCAAAGACGCGACGCTTGTATATACAAATACATACATGCTCTCTCTAAATTTTTTTAAGTACTGACGTCACTATTGTCCAGCAATGTATCACTACCCACCGTTGTGGTATACGGCACAAAGACAAATGACTTCTAGCCCAGCTAGCTGTAGAACTTATGCTTTCTACATGCTCAAACATCTTTTCGCTTAGCGTGCCACTTGTGCGCAAAGGTATCTGATAAATTAAATCTGGCCAATCCAAAATGCTTACATATGAATCACTTTCCAGATCCCGGCGGCGGCGCGGCGGCGGCGCGCGGCGCATGGGCCTCACCAAGCTGATGGACTGGGCGCTGGGCGTGATGTCGCAGGCCGCGCAGCCCTGGAGGCTGGTCGTGGGCCGCGTGGGCCGCATCGGACACGGGGAACTCAAGGGTAAGCGAATTCTTTGGGGTCTTGAGAGTTGCTGATAAATAAAAACACCCTCTGAGTCTGCACGTAGCGAATAAGCTGAAGGAAAATGACTCCCTGTGGTACTGCATAGGAAAAGTCTGCCTCGACTTCACTGTCCGTCCAAAGGGCTAGATCACGCGGAAGGCCGAACAGTGCTGATTGGAGGGCTGATATATAGTCCACCCCGCCCTAGTAGACACTGAAGATCAAGCAAAGTGGTGGAGACAAAACCGGAAAACTCAGATAAAAGCTAAACATTCTGGTTTCTATTCGTTATTACAAGAAACAAATTAATATGCTACATACATACATATAATCACGCCTTTATCCCTAATGGGGTAGGCAGAGCGTAAACGACCTAAACAAAGGTCGTTTCGCCACGTCTGACAAAGTTTTGAGGATTATTTAAAATAGATTTGTAGGTATATTGCTGTAGTGACAGGTTGTCAGCCCATCGCCTAATTTACAATATTCTGAAACCCTCGGAATCCTTAGCTGGCTTTTACAGCATGCTGGGGAGGAAATGCAGCTGGCACATTCTATGTTTTTCTCTCGTTCCCAGTCTAGCATGGAAGAAATTTGTTAGAATTAATATGCTAGTGACTCATTATCTCAATTAATTTGCAGGTTGGAGCTGGCTCCTATCCCGAAAGAACCTAACCCGGGCGTCCACCGTGCTGCGCGAGATCTGCACCAGCTGCTCCGTTCTATACCCGGCCAACGTGCCCTGCATCCTGTCCGCCTGCCTCGTGTCCACCGAGCCCGACTCCTGCCTGCGCCTCATGGCCGACCGCTTCACTCCCGACGAGAGATTCTCCCAAGCCTCCATACAGAGTCATCTGCATACGCCTAGAGATGTCACCGCCACGCATATACTGGTGTTTCCTACGTCTGCCACCACGCAGGTATGTGGACAATTGAGTGTAGGTAGTTGGTGGAAAGGTCTTTTGGATGTTAAGATGTGGTTGGACAGGGTTTGTGAAAGTAAATAGTCAAAAGATATTGAATTTAGGCAGCATTCATTAATATGACATGACATTTATTTTAGAAAGGTATTCATTTTTACAAGTGTTTCAGTACTCAATAAATACGTCTGATTTCAAAAGCACCCTGGTTCAATCTGTATTTACTTCAAAGACCTTCGGTCTGTGTCGGGCCCCACTACTGCGCTAAAAGTATTTTTTACTAAACGTCTAAACAAAAAAACTTTATACTTCTTCTTAGCGAGTGGATTCTTAAGTCGAACAACGACCCGATGTACCCTGGTGTTAGTTTTCAAACCGCTTAGTAGTACAGCTATTAGGCCTGAGACATGGTTTTGAGTAACGTCCACTATCAAAGACAGCGACCGGGACCGACGGCCTAACGTGCCCTCTGAAGCACGGAATCCTTTTTCTTTTCAGACAATCAGTTGATTCTGCCTGCAATGTCCTAACCAAACTGGGGAAAATCTTACAAAGTGATAAATTGACAAATATCAACTTTGTCCCCCCCTGGGAATCGAACCCAGGACCTCCTGATCGTAAGCCCATGGCTCTCTATTATAATAATTTATGTAATGTATGTATATCATATATGTATTTTATGTAGATTTCTGTATATTAATTAGTTTTTAGTAAGATGCACTATCCCGCATTATCTATATTTGATTTCCTCTACCTAAGGTTGCCTGGTAGAAATTGCTACCACAACAATAAGGCCGCCTTCATTGTACTTTAGTTTTTAATTTGTTCTCAATTCCTCTTGTGCAATAAAGATGACGACTAGACCACGGAGGCAGTTACTTTATACTAATATTTTGTTTCGTCTCTTCCAGTCGAATCAAATGCCGTTCGAGCCGCCGATGGCGAACGGCGAGGACAACGACATGAACATGTTCCTCGGCGTGGACATGGTGGACGAGGACATGGGCGAGGACAACATCAACGAGCTGTTCATCGGGGACATGTTCACCATGTGGGCGCCCGGCTCGCCGCGCGGCGCCGAGCGCCCCGACGACGACGAGCGCGACGGCAGCCCCGCGCGACACGCGCACGCGCACAGCCACGCGCACGCCGACCACAGCGCCGTGAGTACATACATACATACAATCACGCCTTTATCCCTTACGGGGTAGGCAGAGCGTAAACAACCCAAACAAAGGTCATTCCGCCACGTCTGACAAAGTTTTAAGGGTTATTTAAGATAGATTTGTAGGTATATTGCTGTAGTGACAGGTTCTCAGCCCATCGCCTAAATTACAATATACTGAAACCCTCGGACCCCTTAGCTGGTTTTTACAACATGCCCGGGAGGAAATGCAGCTGGCACATTCTATGTTTTCTCTCGCTCCCAGTCCAGCATGGAAGATAGTAGCCGTGAGTAGCTTTGGAAAAACATACATAAATCACGCCTTTATTCCTTACGGGGTAGGCAGAGCGATTAACGCCTCGTAAAAAGCGCTATCGCCACGTCTGACAAAAATTGAGGGCAATATTAGATTGTAATATATATTGCTTTAGTGACAGGTTATCAGCCCATCGCCTAAATTACAAAACACTGTAACCCTCGAGTCCCTTTTGCTGACTTCAACAGCATGCCCGGAAGCCAGAAGCCAGAAGCCAGGAAGGGCAGCTGGAACATTCTATGTTTTTCTATCTCTCCCAGTCCAGCATGGAAGAAACTTTGGAAAAATTGCCTTATTTATCTAGATAAATGTTATGTGCGACAACGTTCATTCGATCTTGACACTCAACTTGTAAATGAGCTCACTTTACTGGTGTCGGTTGTCATTGTCACACACACGTAGTTTGTATTAACAATATTACTTATGCTGATGACATGGTGCTGCTGAGCCCATCGAATGCTCAGCACTACCATGCAACTTGCCATTTGTGGAAGTTACGCAGAGGCCCATAGCACTGGCTAGCAAATTGTCAATAGAATAGTACGGAATAGTATACATCGTGTTTTATCCAGTCAAAGAATTTTACATACGTACATATAATCACGCCTTTATCCCTAATTGGGTATGCAGAGCGTAAACTACCTAGACAAAAGTCACTCCGCCACGTCTGACAAAGTTTTGAGGGTTACTAAGATAAACCTGCAGGTATATTGCTGTAGTGACAAGTTGTCAGCCCATCGCCTAAATTACAATATATTAAAACCCTCGGATCCCTTAGCTGGTTTTTGCAGCTTGCCCGGGAGGATATGCAGCTGGCTCATTCTTTGTTTTTCTTACGTTCCCAGGCCAGCATGAAATAATTTGATCATAACATAACATAAAAATACTTTATTGCACGTAAGAATACAAATCATACAACACAACAGAAAACAACAAAAAACAAGTACAACATAGGCGGCCTTATTGCTAAGGTAGCAATTTCTTCCAGGTAACCTTTGGGTGAAAGAAAAAATGCGTAGCGGGAAACGGGATGGTGCAAACCTAGTAAAATATGTATCCTAAATACATTACATAAACTAGGTACAAGCTACTACATAGATATTGTAACAAACTAATCGTGTCATGAAACAGCTTATATTCAACATTACCATTTTAATTCCAGGAGCAAGTAGGCACCGTGCTCCAACAGCCGCTGGCCCTCGGCTACATGGTGTCGACGGCGCCGCTGGGCGCCATGCCGGCGTGGTGGTGGGCGTCCTGCACGCACCTGCGCGACTCCTGCCCCGCCTTCCTCAAGAACGCGCTGCATCTGCACGCCGGCAGCCTGCAGGTAGGTTTACCGACACTGAATTCCTCCAAATAGAGACTGGATTCCCTGAAACAGACATTGGAATTCTGACACTGGATTCCACCAAATAGACACTGTATTCCTCTAAATCGACACTGGATTTCCCAAAAAGACGAATACCTCCAAATACACACTGGATTTCTCCAAATAGACACTGAATACCTCCAAATAGACACTGAATACCTCCAAATAGACTATGAACACCTCCGAATAGACACTGGATTTCTCCAAACAGACACTGCATACCTCCAAATAGACTATGAACACCTCCAAATAGACACTGGATTTTTCCAAATAGACACTGAATACCTCCAAATAGACACTGAATACCTCCAAATAGACTATGAACACCTCCAAATAGACACTGGATTTCTCCAAACAGACACTGCATACCTCCAAATAGACTATGAACACCTCCAAATAGACACTGGATTTTTCCAAATAGACACTGAATACCTCCAAATAGACTATGAACACCTCAAAATAGACACTGGATTTCTCCAAACAGACACTGAATAAACATAAAGTTCCGCCAAACAGATATTGGATTTACCCCCCCAAATAGACATCAGATACTGCCAAATAGTCGCAGATGTCCCTCAAGAAGACACTGCATTACCCATAATGGGCACTGGAATTTTCTCAAATAACTAAAATATTGTTTTTTGTTCCAGTCGGCGGACGATTTCACCTCATTGACGCAGCGGCGCGACCACAACATTCACCCGTTAGATTCCACCACCACTACAGATGTGCTCAGGTAAATACTTGAAAAAATATGTGCTGCATTACTTACCTTGTAAATAGTTCTTGAGTTATTAGTGGGTCAAGACGTTGGTTTCTGCCTGTTGAATAAAAATAACTCAATTTTTAATTTGAAGACGTCATGAGTGGACTTTTAGACCAGACGCATAGTCGTGTAGTAGTCGCGCAAAGATGATGATGTTGGACCTTGCTTCCATGCTGGACTGGGAGCGAGAGAAAAACATAGAATGTACCAGCTGCATTTCCTCCCAGGCATGCTGTAAAAGTCAGCTAAGGTATCCGAGGGTTTCAGTATATTGCAATATAGGCGATGGGCTGACAACCTGTCTCTACAGCAATATACGTAAAAAATATATCTTAAATAACACTTAAAAGTTGTCAGACGTAATGGAACGACCTTTGTTTAGGTCGTTTACGCTTTGCCTACCTAATTAGGGATTATATGTATGATTAAAGGCGTGATTATATGTATGTATGTCTATGTATTAATACTTAATGACATTTCTGAAACGAACTCAAACTAGCTGTCAGTCTCAAGTACTGTTCATCGATACGGGCCTAAAACCCTCGGACCCCTTAGCTGGTTTTTACAGCATGCCCGGGCACAATGCATCTGGCACATTCTATGTATGTCTCTCGCTCCCAGGCCAGCACGGAACTCACTAAACCAGGTCTTCTACATGTCCCGTTTCCCTTCCAGATACGTATTGGAAGGCTACAACGCGCTGTCCTGGCTGGCCCTGGACGGCTCCACGCACGACCGCCTGTCGTGCCTGCCCGTGCACGTGCAGGCGCTCCTGCAGCTCTACCACACGGCCGCCGCGCTCGGCTGAGCATCGCGCAGGGGGGCCGGGGGGAGGGGGGAGGGTGCTGTAGGGATGATGATGATGATGTCCTCCCAGACGTCACCCTTAGCTTATGTTAGCCTGGTACCTTGCGTGGG
The DNA here is from genome assembly GCA_949820665.1 of Scrobipalpa costella. NCBI lineage: Eukaryota > Metazoa > Arthropoda > Insecta > Lepidoptera > Gelechiidae > Scrobipalpa > Scrobipalpa costella. The sequence continues at coordinate 2,884,350 of OX463306.1, forward strand.
CGCGAGCGTGACTAGCAAATCCCAAAGCACAGAGAAGAATCCCATCTGAGTTGTGTGTGTAGTTGTAGGGAGACGGGAGAGACTTCTTCTTTTCGTATCGATAGCAAAAGTCACACAGTTGATCTCCAATACTAAGCGACGCCATCTGCCCGTAGGTTAGCTCCCAGTAAGTCTTGTTAGGAGAGACGAGTAAGGAGCATTACTTGCTTTATAGTTAGGTGAAATGTCGTTCACGTTGAAGCGGAAAGGGGATGGTTCTATTCGTGAAAAATCAAGTGATTTTTCAGCACGTGGATCGAAATACGAAAATATAAATAGAATCAGGCTGCCTGGGATTTTTATATTTTTGCAATTTGATGCAGGTTTTTCAGTATCATGGGTAAAAATATCCGCTTCCCACTTTGATATGTATGAAATTTATTTATTTACCCAAATATAGATTAACATTTTCAATATGTCTCGATACGTAAATCATCGTAAAGTTTTATGAATGAAATTGTTCAAACATTTTTTTTATTGTCTAAAATCACTTCGTGTTTTATTTTGGAATATTTGTTTTAAAGTCGCAGTCTTCGCTTCGATGTGTAGTTTGGTTTTTGGTCTCCATCTTACCTTCAGCACCATCCTTCTTTGCTAGATATGTTACCGAAAGTTTGTCTCTTTCCGACGTGTTGTGTTAGAAAGGGACGGATTTCAAACATAAGTTTAATATCGATACGCTAGATATCTTTATTGGAATTAGCCAAGTCGTTATTGTAATATATTTTATTTCCGGATATACTCCGTGAAATGACAAAAGTATATTGTTATAAAATGCTTTAGTTTTGCCTGTAGGTATGATATTAGTAGTTCGTATGTTTGTGATTGTTTGACACATTGAATAGAAATATTACAGTACTTTTTTACTGTTTTACACCGTTTTTAAAATACTCGAAAAACATTCGAGGCTTTTATATTTGTTGATTAATAACTTCTAGACAATATCTTGAACAATCGCAAAACGCTTTCTTATTTATTCACCTCTATTTATTACCTACTTAAAATATCTTCCGTATCGGGCTACAGGCAAATCTTAGGCGAAGGCAGTACTTAGATAAATTATACAAATAGGTCTTGTAATTAAGTGGGCTTGGTTAGTTAAAAGTTTGGTCCAAAACATGCCACATGCCATGGTAAAAACATCCTAATTTATTTGAAATAAGGATCGTAAATGGACACAAAGTGTCACATCTGCTTCGGCTAGAAAGTCTTAATACAATCTAGATTAGATTGATCAATCTTATACTCCTGGCAATATTATTAAATCTATTTTTAAACGGCAATCGATTTTAAAAAGATTAATTTAATCATCAAATTTTGAAGGTCTAATATCATTGTTAGAGTGCCTGTACAGACTTGACGCTGCTGTAATTGTAATTTCTATTTAGAAATTATTCATGAAGATTACACAGCATCTTTTCTGTACAAGGTTTGAATATAAGGTCATTCTCACACTGGAAGTATATCTGCCAGAGCGGGCTGTATTGTCTATGGTTTCATTGTTTCATACAATGGGAGCATAGACAAATGCCGCTCGCTCCGGCAGATTCTGCTCGGAAGTGTGAGAACCGCGTGAGGGTATTTCGTTATAGTTGTCTGTGTACTTCCATTCGAGTCTTTCGCTAAATTCATACTTCCGTGATCTCTTCACTCCCATTTCCATGAACCTCATTTTCAGTAGTCTAGAGTACACTTTTACAGTAAAATGGATTAAAATAGCGTTAAATTCTATTGTTGGGCTCAGACGTAGTAGCGTATGATAATCTACAGCTAAAGATCAGCTGGAGACAATTTTTACACAAAATAGATAATTTTTATAAAACATTTTTAAACATGAAATCAGTGCCGCGAAAACTCTTAAAATCTTTAATCACTTATTGAACAATCATGCGAATCGTTCTTTTTTTACAATTTTACTATTTAATGTTCATGTCACAAGTTATGTATTGCAATATAATTATAATTTATGTTGTTTATATGTATAATGTATTTAAGTATATTATTTTTTTACATTATTGTACAGACCGGTATGATTTACCAAAGGAATTAGCTACGTGTAGTGTTTTATATTTTACCATTATTTACTTAGCACACCTGCATTTTATTTCCAAGTATTGCTATACAAGCTACTAGAGAATCAAGATCCCGTTTATGATTTTCAGACAGTTTTATCTCTACTTATTTCGAAATCAATTTTACAACACATTGTTACATTTTTGCAGGTAAAGTTAAGATGTGTTATGGATTTATTTTCATAATTTCACTCATAGCAAATGTTAAAATAAAGTATAGAACATATTCGTTCACAGACCGACATTATTTCGACAGGGTTCTTGTTACGTCTCAACCTTAATTAAAATAAGTAATCATTTAAATCATATTACTCATTAAAATTAATACCATTATTTTTATAAGTTTTTTTTTTATTGCGATTTAAATTATTTTCTACTTTATTTTATTTTTGACCTGAAATTGAAAATCATGTAATTAAGAAGCATTTTATTTATTTATTTATGGACCTGAGTCCTATTTATAAGTGGGAACAAAAGCTCAATCAAAAAACAGTTTAAAAAATGCGTAAACGACGTTAGCAACAATGAAATTAAAAAGAGCATGCGCGATGTGAATACCTTATCAAAGTATAATGCAACATTCTAAAAGTGTAAAATGAAACTTAAAAACTAAATTTAAATTGACAGTAATCGCCTATTAAGTAATATTCTCTCGATTATAATTAATTATTGCATTGTAACATAAACACCAATAGTTTATCGGATAGCTAAAATAGTTATAATGAAGAGCCCCCTAGGTCATGTTTGAAGTAGATTTTTGTATAAAATAGACATTCGTTTTATAAAGATATATTTAACGTAAAATGGAGCCTATGGATGCATAGCCGCCGTTGAATCGATAGTTAGTCATATTACAAGTAATATCAGAGTGGTCCCAGTAATACCATATCACCGAGGCGCGTAAGCGCAAGACTGACCAATCAGGAACAGCCTTCGAAACAGTTGACGATATAACGCCCGAAAAATTGTAATCTTACGGTTTACCTTAGACATATTGTAATCTTACGAAAAATAATGTGCTATATTGCAATCAGGTTGTTGTGGTTCACAATCTTACGACAGATTGCGATTTAGATTACAAACAAGCTGTATTATTTGCAACATATGGTGACATCTCGACACTAAAAAATAGTAGGCCTTACTGGGATCACTCAATTAAAATGTCCCGTTGTAGAAAATATGAAATGGTTTACAAATATGTAATTTGCTGCAAAAAAATACTTGCTATCGCTTCAATGGCCGTGTAGTAGCAAAATTTGTCGATCCGCTGAATCTCCGACAGTATAAGTAGATATGAAATTTTCTATTTTAATATATTTAAAGCATAAGTTAGGTGTGCTGTGAAAATGTAAATATGTCCGAGGAGTGTTATGGATTGTATGATTAGTGTAACTTCACTTCACTTGTACCGTTTTATCTTTATATCTGTGGACGAGTGTAAAACCTGGTATTAGAACAAACTGGCAATCTTAATGTAAATTTTTGTTGCTTAGTAATTATTGATGTTTTATTTCCTCTTAATTTTTTGGTCGTACGACCGTAGGCGAATTGTACAGATTGTATTATATGGTTCAGTGTGGAAAAGATCTGTAAAAAGCGCCCATTGCGGTCTCGATTCCGTTTCCGGATTTGTAACTGTAAGAGAGAGAGATAATACGTAAGGAAGCCATTTACAGATTGTTTTTACACTGAGAAGTATGTAAGTAGCGCGCGCAGTGACGTCACAGCCTGCGCGCGCGCCGATTACCTAAATTATTTAACTTAGCAGCGGGCCCCCGCGACTTAACTGAATTATGCCTAGTTGAATATAAAATGTTTTAAATGTGTTACAGCATTTGAGAATATTTAATGATGTTGTATATAGTTTATATTTTGTTTTGTAAACGACATTTTGTACATAAGCGGAGGTAGTTTGATACCGTTGATCATTTGCCCACTTTGCCGGTCTACGGAGAGCACGTTTTAACGGAACCACTCGTAATATCGTAATAGTTTGTACAGTTGTTAAGCGAGATTCGTAGTTAAATGTATTATTTAGGATTTCGTTTTTGATCATTTTTGTTATTGTGAATTTGTCAATTTTTTAGGGAATCGGGTTCGTACTTGTATATAGACCTCACCATTTTGTCATATATTAGCCGTAAGCGTCAGTCGAATCTGATGATTGAAGTGGAAATCAAATTTTCTAAATGGAGCAATCATTAGGTTTCGTAAACAAAATTAGTGTAATACTTGATATTAATATAACTTTATAAATAACTGTGAAAATAGGTAATAATAATTATGAATAAAATATTACATATTTAACAGCACTGTTTTATTTCATTGACTGACTTCCTTAATTGTATGTTATGTTATTTTATTTATAAAACTTGTAGAACACGAGGCATACGGGGTGTAAGGGACAGCGTCCCGCAAACTGATAATGGTTGCTCAGTCAACGACACTGAAGAACTTCTACAAGAAAATTATTACAGGAAGTAAAACAATAATATGGCTCTTGTCATAAAAAATCAACGAATTTGTATGGAAAAGCCATTTATTATTTTTACTTCCTGATAGAATTTCTCGGTGTAAGTTGTTTAGTATCATTGACTGGGCAACATCTATCACTTTGCGGGACGCTGTCCCTTACACCCGGTCCTTATAAATACCTGATCCTACCAGTCATAAGGATCTTCCGAGTGAGATACGAGCAATGCAGCTTGCCACTCAGCTGGCAGCCTGAATATTGTAGACAGCAATACAAAGTACCAATAAGGACCGCCTATCTAACAGAAGTAATATAGCAGCAATTTCTTCTATGGTTACAAATAGTACGTATTGTAGGAGATTTTACTTTATTTTTTAAAATTATTCTTTCATTTGCGAAGGCAAAGAGCATTAGTTAGCCCTAGTCATATATCGGGTGTAAGGGACAGCGTGAAAAAAAAGCTTTTCCATACAAAATGTCCACCTCGATTAGACAATTTGTATGGAAAGGCCATATTGATTTCACTTCCTGAAAAAAAATCCTGCTGGTAGTTGTTCAGTGTCGTGGACTGAGCAACCCCTCTCAGTTTGCGGGACGCTGTCCCTTACACCCGGTATATGACTCATATGCATGACAATCTGACACTACTACAGTTGACGTTGAATTGAATATTGGATTCTGGATTTGTTTGTATTTTACATTATAGATTTGTTTTGCCAGTATGCATACTGACGATTTGATCGTTATGATCATGGCGGGTCTTATCTTTCTGTTTACTGCTACAGGGATCGTCGCTATAGTTTTATACGTTTTACTGCGCTACCACAATAAGAAATGTAAGAACCATGGTAAGAACGTATGTGCGTAAATAATTTGTGTTTGAAGGACATAATGAATTTGTAAGAGAATAAAATAATTAATGAAACTGAACTAGGTACTATCCCCAAGGAATATGAGTCGAAAATGCAGAAGTTAAATTGCACTTCAGTATCACCGGACATGCAATAAGAAGACGCGACTTTGTAACGACTTTATTATGTTATGGATACTTGGTTACTTTTATACAGGAGACCTAAAACACAGAGCTTACCTAGTTTAGGCTTCTGTCTTCCACAGTTTCAGATGTTATTTACATGCATAGATGATAGACAATGTTAGGGTCATTTACATGTTCACTAGCTTAAGCTGACGATACTAGCTAAATGGCGCCCCCATTAGTAAAAAAAACCAAGAAAAGATAAAAATTGGAAGAAAAATTCTGAATATCGGCCACCAACGGCAATTTTTCTTCCTGTTACTGCATCGAACAGAATCGGAAATTTATAAGGTTCTAAATTATCTTAATTATCTTATAAATTGAGCCTGTTGGACTGGTTTTTCAATTCACTGCGTTTTTAATAAACTATGTTTTTTTTACTAATCTTAGCGTCAACAAATAATTAATTAATTAATGTATTTATATTCTTATTTGATTTCAGTTCATGATCATTTGAAAGGCCGAAAGTTTATCTTGTAAACCATGTAAAACTAAGAGAAGTAGCTGCAAGTTTGAAAAAGTTTTATTTCTTTGTTGAAAAGTATAACAATAAAGTAAACGTAAAAACATATTTCCCCATTTATTTTCCCATTCACACTTAAGTATGATCGATCACATTCATCAACGAAAGTCACTTATTAAACAGTACTGTACCGTCATTCGAAGCCTAATAAAACATGAGAGTAGCGTTTCGTTTTCAGTAGTGCATATTGCGTACTTCCGGTCCTTCCACCTCCATTCCCCTCCTACTTCCGTAGCTAACTTCACTCGAGTTCACGTCACTAGCGCCACCGAGGGCAGGTTGAGTTTGCAGCTCAAAATATTCCTCATTGGCGATTCGTTTCCCGCCAGGAGCGGTTGTGTCTAGTACTGCGTACTCCTAGCCGTTTCGACTGTGCAATTGTGTATTATTTTTTGAAATATTCTGAGAGTTTTTCTGTTTCTGGTAAATATATTTATCGATAAAACAGTAAGTAACTTTGAAATTTCGTAAAATTAACGGTGTTACCGTTCGAAAAGTAACTGTAATTTAAATTAACGGTTGCTATTTTTAGTTTATTTCTTATTGAATTTGTGTCCTAAAATTGTATTAAAATTTTTAGTTGATATGAATGAATCGGGTTCTACCACCTCCGAGCGGGAGAAAGACCATGACGAGCACATAGGGCGTGCAGAAAGTTCTAAGTCTACCAAGACTGCTAAACCAGCTAAGAAAACCAGGTCGGGGTGTCGCAAAAGGGGTCCCGAAACATAGTTTTTTAAAAAAAGGTCAATGACCTTGGGTCAATGACCTAAGGGTTATATACGTCGGGGTCATTGCCCTCAGATGGCATTGACCCAATTTTTTCGACCTAGGTTGAGAGCCGAAAATTTTGCAAGTCCAGCTGTCATACAAATCGCACTCGAAAATTCGGCTAAGTCGATGGTCCATACAAAATCGATCAAAACTTTTCTAAGTTCCGGACCCCTGTTCCGACACTACGTGGATAAAAGTCGAAAAAATCACAAGTCCAGCTGCCATACAAATCGCACTCGAAAATTCGGCTAAGTCGATGGTCCATACAAAATCGATCAAAATTTTTCTAAGTTCCTGGGAATTTTTAAAACCTTAATTTACTTGAAAACTATCAATCATAGAGAAAAATCAAAAGAGTATTAAAATTATTATTTAGCTTTAATCTAACAGCGTAAAACATAAAAACAGCTTATTTTGGTATTTTAAAATTTCGCTGAAATTCGCCAGTCCTAAAAACATATTTCATGTACGTCATATAAAACTTCACTCGTATTGATCGAGAGCTTTTGTTTTGTTTATGGTTGGAGCCTCGTTTAGACACTAAGTATTGATTCTGCCACTGCTCCGGCGCTGCGGGAAGTGCAGCCCCTCCGCCCCAGCGTAACTAAGTGCTGGCACCTAGCTCACCTGCGCAGCTTCGGCTTTTTGGTCGCCTTCGGCGACCAGCCTCAGCCGCTACGGCTCGTACGGTGCCCGCTCTTAGTTACAGCGGGCGGGGGCTGCTCTCCCTCCGCGCCTCCGGATTTTTATATACACTCTAGGGGTAAGAGCGGAAAGACCACGTGGAATTCGGGGTGGATAGATTCGGTTCTGTCACTTTTCTTCGCTATCGCTACTGGCGTGATCTTCCAAAACCATCTAAACAAAGCATATAGAGTTTGTTGTCTACGAATGGTTGCTTCCGTTTGGCTGGTGGAAAATTGACATGAGGTATAGCCACCAAATTGGCTTCCAATTATTGCCTGCACTATACGGGTCGTACAATAACAGTCTGTGCTGATAATTCACATTCACATGTTCGCAACATTCATTTTTTGCCAGAGTCCTTAAAAACTTATCCAGCTCTCATACTAATTGCAGTCGAAAATTTCTAAAAATGAAAATTTTGCAAGTCCCGCTGCCATACAAATCGCACTCGAAAATTCGGCTAAGTCGATGGTCTATACAAAATCAATCAAAACTTTTCTAAGTTCCGGACCCCTGTTCCGACACTACGTGGATAAAAGTCGAAAAAATCACAAGTCCCGCTGCCATACAAATCGCACTCGAAAATTCGGCTAAGTCGATGGTCTATACAAAATCAATCAAAACTTTTCTAAGTTCCGGACCCCTGTTCCGACACTACGTGGATAAAAGTCGAAAAAATCACAAGTCCCGCTGCCATACAAATCGCACTCGAAAATTCGGCTAAGTCGATGGTCCATACAAAATCGATCAAAATTTTTCTAAGTTCCTGGGACCCCTTTTGCGACACCCTAACCGAAAACCAAGCCGTGCAAAGGCGTCGAGGAGAAAAAGGGGAAAAAGCGTAAGATATCTAGAAGCTCGTCGAGTTCGTCTAGTTCCTCGAGTACCTGTAGCTCATCAAGCTCGTCAACTAGCTCCAGCTCGTCGGATGACAGTAGACGCAAACGCAGGAAGAAGAGTAAGAAGAAGAGGAAGAAGTCTACATCACACGCTAAAAACCGTAAGTTGAATGATTTAATTAAATCAGTGTCCCATCTTCAAAAAGAAATTCATCGTAAAATGGCACCCGTGCCAAGAGAACACGTTACTAGCATGCCACGTAGACGTGAATATTGTTATGATTCTCAAGATGACCATATCGATTTAAATGCGAGTGGGGAACTTTATGAAAATTCTGATGTTGAAATCAATGAAACCTGTGACAATTCAAATGAAAGTATGCATAACGCAGAACCGGAGTTGAATTTAATTGTAGGGACAAAAGTTAAGGAACCTTCTGTTCCTCATGCTTCTGATGAGATGATTAAACAGATAAGTGATCTCCAGCACTTCGATCAAAGTGACTGGAATGACGTTCGCTATGCGGACGTCCAAAAGTCATATGTACACACGCCCGGTTTTACATCGCTCGATACCAACGATGATGTTAAACGTTACGATAATTCAAAATTTGTAGGTAATATGGAAAAAGCTTTTGCAGGGATTTCTTATGCTTTACTTAAACAACGCGAAACATTGCAAACTGAAATGCGTAATTTCCTAATTTGGGCTCAATTGACAGATAATTTAAATTATACAGAGATTCATGCCAAAATTAATGAGATTTTTACGCATGGTGATTTTTGTAAGACATCCAGCGATGTTCTTCAATTGGTTTGCGGCCATAGAGCTGAGCTAATCCAGCATCGTCGAGAAGGTATTTTGGCACATGTCAAGGATCCTCACCATAAAAACACCTTGCGTAAAATTCCGCCATCTTGTTCTAACCTTTTTCAGACAGAAAAGTTTAGTTCTATTATTGATAAGGCTGGATGAGTAAACAAAATGTTTTGGCCATTAAATAAAGATCGCAAACCTGCACCGCAGAAAGATCAGAGCACCGTCCAAAGTACTTCTCAAGGACAGTCCAAGATAAATACATTTAAAGGGACATCGAAACAAGGTTTTCAAGGTACACAGCGAAAGACAAATTTCACCAATAGTAACTACCGTGGAAAAATTGGTAAGAGACCAACTCGTCGAGATCAAACCACGAACAAGGCGTCGGGCGCACGCTCTCCCACATCCCGCCGGGATAGGAGAGATCAGCCCAATAAAAGGAACTGACTCGCCGAGTCAACCTTTTCGTGCGGGGCAACTACATCTTTATCGAAGTCAATGGGAGTATCTTGGGGCACCGCCTCACATACTTCAGATGTTAACAGGATACCGCATCCCATTCAAACAAAAGCCCCTAATGCACATGCCAAATTTTGTCCACCAAACACCGGTCTCTCCAGAAATGACATCAGTAATAGACAAAATGATATCTCAAGGTGTGCTGGAAGAAGCGCGGGTGTCGCCCAGCTTTACGTCCACAATGTTTCTACGCCCGAAGCCCGATGGCACCTCACGTCCCATTTTCAATCTGAAAAAACTAAACAAATTTGTCCACGCCGGCAAATTTCGGCTTGTAAATGTTCAGCGGGTACCAGATTTTATACAGGAAAGCGATTGGATGGCAAAAATAGATTTGAGCCAAGCTTATTTTCATCTGCCTGTCGCAAACAGTCACAGACAATTCCTTCGATTGATTTATGCCAACCGACTATGGCAAATAACATGTCTGCCTTTCGGGCTCAGCTCAGCGCCAAAGGCATTTGCCTGCCTGACGAATTGGGTTGCCCAGTGTCTAAGAAATCGTGGTGTGCGCATTCTAGTATATCTGGACGACTTCTGCTTGGTAAATCAAGATGCAGCCAAATTACGAGAGCACATTGCCATAACAATAAACCTCCTGCAATCCCTGGGCTGGAAAATAAACACGGAGAAGTCTATTCTCACACCACGCAAATCCCTGGAATTTTTGGGTATAATTTGGGATCCGTGGCAGAACTTAAAGTACCTTCCAGACAGGTTGATAACAAAAATGCTCACCCACATTCATGTACTATTAGCAAAGAAAAAGGCTACCCTGCTAGATTTACAAAAAATAATAGGCATGATGAATTTTGCAAGCTTTGTTGTCAAACGAGGCCGCCTGCACTATCGCGCCTTGCAGAAACAATCCAACAAAATGCTGGCTTTTTCGTCAATAAAGACCTTACCTCTACCAAATCAAGCAATTTCGGAGGTATTTTGGTGGAAAAGCAATTGTCAAACTCGATCACAGTTACACCATCCTATGCCTTGTCACTACCTTACTACGGATGCGAGCGACCTGGGTTGGGGAGCGGTATTGGACGACATAAAAGTACAAGGAACATGGAAAATATCTCAGAAAAAATTGCATTGCAACCACAAAGAAATGTTAGCCATACTCAATACCATGAAGGTATATGCGAAGTTTCTGAGATCGTAAGGTTTGATAATACAGTCCGACAACAAAACAGCAATAGCGTATCTACGCAACGAGGGGGGAACAAGATCAGCAGCCCTCACGAACCTTACCAAGGAAATATATCAAATCCTAGACCAACACGATATTCAAATATCGGTCTACCATATTCCAGGAAACTACAATTACCACGCCGATCGGTTGTCTCGGCACAAAACACCTTCCGAGTGGCATCTACTTCCACCGATAACACGAATTCTGTTCAAGAAGTGGGGCACACCTATGGTAGACCTCTTCGCATCACGACGCGCTCACGTAGTGTCGACATACTGTACTCTAGACCGGTCAGACAAACAAGCGACATTTTACGATGCGATGAGCATGCAGTGGGACTATCAACTAGCATGGCTGTTTCCACCCCCACATCTCATTCCGAGAGTCCTTGCACAACTCAACAAAGCACGAGGGACTTATATAATAGTAGTTCCCCGCTGGGAGAACGCATTTTGGAGACCGGACTTGAAAAGCCGCGCTCAAGACGCGCCCTTCACAATCCGAAATCTTACGAGAGTTCTAATAGATGTGACAACGATGCTTTGCCCATCGAAAATCTCAGAACTGACTCTGGAAGTATGGAAATGTGGGGGTGGAGCGAAGAACTAAAAGATTGGACTGACGAACAAAGGAATTTATTGGCCTCTTCCTGGCGTAAATCTACGCTTAACACATACAAACCTGCTTGGAAGAGATGGTCATCTTGGGCAAGAGAAAAAGGTATTGATGCGCTTAACCCTACGGGATCTGACCTAGCTCGTTTTCTGGCAGACCTTCATCAAAAAGAAGGCCTATCTCTAAGTACAATTCAGGTACATAAATCTGTGGTGGCTACATTTGTCGACCCTAATAACTATGTAAAATTGAGTGCGCATAGTCTTGTGAAACAAGTTTTAAAAGCTATAGCTATGAAAAAACAAAAACCAGCTAAGCCACCTATCTGGGACACTGATATAATCAAAAAATATCTCGGCTCAAGAAATTCCGACACGACTAACTTATATGAGGTGTCAAAGTGTACAGCAGCTATACTTTTACTCTGCTCAGGTAGGAGAGTACACGATTTAACACTGCTTAAGATTTCACCGCAACATTGTACAATCGACGAAGATTTTATCTTATTTAGACCAGCATTTGGATCAAAAACCGATTCCTCTAGTTATCAGCAATCAGCTTGGAAATTACTTACCAACCCTGACAACAGATGTCTTTGCCCGGTTCATTGGGTGAAGCTACTTATTCACCTATCAGAAGAAAAAAGGTCTATAGCTAAATCTGATAACTTATTTCTTGCTTTAACTGGAAGTCCTCGTGCAGCATCTCGTACCATAATAGTGGGATGGGTCAAAAGATTACTTCAAGATGCTGGCATAAAAGCAACTGCAGGCAGCTTTAGATCAGCTGTTGCATCAAAAAACTGGGTCGAAAACTTCGCACTTGATGACATTTTGGCCCGTGGTAACTGGAGATCGGCTAATACGTTTTGTAAATACTATTGTAAGAATATTTCTACACATAATGCAAGTGATTCTGCTTCTATTTCGAGATTGTTTGCTCCTGTCAATGACTAACACAATCTAATGTTATGTCAATAATTTAGAGGATAATTTATGTTTACTTGCTAATCTACATGTTTGGAGTTGTAATAAAACAGTTTCTTTTTTCCACATATAAACATATACTTTTATTTTTCACTATACCTAATACAATTCATTCATATTCATTATTATCTTTTCTATAACAGTACATTTGTTGTTATTTACTTTCCTTACACAGTTATATTTGTAAAAATTCACTAGTCTAAAACTTTATTTTTGTCGTATATTACACAGTCCAAGTCACATCATATCACTTTAAAAATTGATACATTACACAAAAAGTATAATCACATTGGCAATTTAGCGCCACCAGGCGATAGTAAACACGTCTCTCATGTTTTATTAGGCTTCGAATGACGGTACAGTACTGTTTAATAGACACGTTTTACCTGAAATTAAAACGTTTATTAAACATACTTACCTCATTCGAAGCCTAATATTTTTTAAACCTGCCTGGTCGCCATGAGACGCAATGAGGAATATTTTGAGCTGCAAACTCAACCTGCCCTCGGTGGCGCTAGTGACGTGAACTCGAGTGAAGTTAGCTACGGAAGTAGGAGGGGAATGGAGGTGGAAGGACCGGAAGTACGCAATATGCACTACTGAAAACGAAACGCTACTCTCATGTTTTATTAGGCTTCGAATGAGGTAAGTATGTTTAATAAACGTTTTAATTTCAGGTAAAACGTGTCTATTCATTTCTTCCGTGCTTCGTAGTGCATGTTTGGGTACGATACCGGTTGCGACACTTGCGACTTAGTAAAAGTGGCCGTTACACAAATCATGGCAGAGCCTAAAGCGGTTAAAAAACTCTAACATAAAAGTTTATTCCTTTCATCATTCTGGGGTTTAACCTTGGACGAAAAAAGGTTGATCGTCCAAGGGTTTAACAGGTCGTTTGTCAACTCAAAAACTATGTCAAAAACCCACACGGTACAAAATAAAACCTTTTTGCTAAACGAAGTAGTAATGCGAAATAGTTGCAATGTAACGAACATATCAACGATCATAAAACGAACGTACCCCACAACTGTCACAAACAGCTGATCGATTTTTGGTAAATCTAGACGCGCAATTTATTTGTTTGTAGGTACTGTTTTCCTCTACTTTTACCACAATTAAAACGTTCTAACAAGCAAACTAGTTAAAATTCTCCCTTGAAGGCCATATTTTTTATACTCTTCCTTTCAGTCGTAGCCTGTGGCTTTAGCGGCCTGTTTCATTCTCTGAGTAAATAATCACGTTTCATTCATCGCATGTTACAAGAAAAATGAATAAACACGCGATGAAGATGAATGACAAGAACCTGTGCGCTTTCGCGTCGTCCGCCACCCCGGTGGACCGCGAGGGATTGCTGGATTTGAGGTTTCGTATCTTTACTGTTATTTCTCTCTTTTTTTTGTTATTTAGTTCGATCTCACGGACGAACAGCGCTGTGGGATTGTGTTACTACATAACATTATTATGTTATTATTACAGCTATTGCTGAGTGATACTATAGCTACCCAGATTTTGATTATTTGAAGATGATGTTCTTCCATGCTGGTTTCGTGTATTCTGTAAAAATCAGATAAAAATTTTGAGCATTCCAGTGTTTTGTGATTTAGTGGATGGGTTGACAACCTGTCACTATAGTGATGCACATTTCAATCTAAAATTACTTTCAAAACTCGTTCTTTGGTTGTAGACAGACTCTCTGCCTGCCTACCCCACAGCTATGTATCTATGTGTGTGTATGTTTTTAGGTAGAGATATGTTTGTAAGTAAATATTGATCTAATTTATATCTGATTGGTTCTAGGTGTGACGTTGGCAAGAGCTATCAGAAGCGATGGTTTGTCTTGAAGGGGAACCTGTTGTTTTACTACGATAAACAGGGAGATAAGGATCCCGTGGGAGTCATTATACTCGAAGGATGTACTATTGGTAAGTATTTCTTGTGATTTTTACATACTACTAGACTAGCGACCCTCCCTGGCTTCACACGGAAATTATCATTGTTTCTCTACTATATTATGCATGTATTATACATATAAACCTTCCTCTTGAATCACTCTATCCATTAAAAGAAACTGCATCAAAATCAGTGGCGTGGTTTCAAAGGAAAGGAAGGGAAATAGGGACAGAGAAAGGGACTTTGTTTTATACTATGTAGTGATTTTGGATTGTTGGTGTTATCAAAAGACAGTCTGTCTTCCAAGCTGGCCTGGGAGCGAGAGAAAAACAGAATGTGCCAGCTGCATTTCCTCCCGGGCATGCTGTAAAAATCAGCTAAGGGATCTGAGGGTTTCAGTATATTGTAATTTAGGCGATGGGCTGACAACCTGTCACTACAGCAATATACATACAAGTCTATCTTGAATAACCCTCAGAACTGTGTCAGACGTGGCAGAACGACCTTTGTTAGGTCGTTTGCGCTCTGCCTACCCCATTAGGGATAAAGGCGTGACTATATGTATGTATGTATGTATCAAAAGACACCACATTTATTATTATTATTATTCAATAATAGGAGAGCAGCCACAGGCTGAAGTGCCTATCTCTAAGCTGGTGTGTATGAGTTCATGTTAGTTTTAGTCACTTCACTACACTTATTGTCTGTCACTGTTTAACCACTTATCAAGTCTTCTATTTATTGTAACATGCTGGACTGGGAGAGATAGAAAAACATAGAATGTTCCAGCTGCCCTTCCTCCTGGGCATGCTGTTGAAGCCAGCAAAAGGGACTCGAGGGTTACAGTGTATTGTAATTTAGGCGATGGGTTGACAACCTGTCACTAAAGCAATACATATTACAATCTAAAATTGCTCTCAATATTTGTCAGACGTGGCGAAAGCGCCTTTTACGAGGCGTTAAACGCTCTGCCTACCCCGTAAGGGATAAAGGCGTGATTTATGTATGTATAATGTATGTCTATTTATTGTAAGGAAATAAGTAAAAGTAGTGATGAATGATTTTGGTTTGTTTATCAGCCTGGACTGGAAGTGAAGGTTCTAAACTCTTAATGCAAGATAATTATGTGTTATGATTTATTTATATGTAACTTCCGTGCTGGCCTGGGAGCGAGAGAAAAACATAGAATTGTGCCAACTGTATTTCCTCCCGGGCATGCTGTAAAAACCAACTAAGGGATCCAAGGGTTTCTGTATATTATAATTTAGGTGATGGGCTGACAACCTATCACTAAATCTATCCTAAATAATCCTCAAAACATTGTCAGACGTGGCGGAATGACCTTTGGTTAGGTCATTTACGCTCTGCCTACCCCATTAGGGATAAAGGCGTGATTATATGTATGTATGTATATTTGGTGATATTACTCGCATGTGAGGCTTGTTTACTTACAAGAACTGTGTTCAACCATCACTGATCAGGGATTACAAACAAACATTTTACATCAATTTATGGTAGAGTAATTTTCTGGAGAATAAAAATAAATATATTTTTGTGTCCAATAGGATTGGCTAAAACTATGGCTTTAATAAGTTAATACTTAATTAATTTAATTACTTTATTAATTAACCAAGATAATCATATTTGGTTAGAAGCAGCCTACTACTACTACTACTAAGGTTGTCTTTATGAAAATTCTACATAATTTAGCAGCAGTCACATAGAACTTTACTTACACACTTATATTTATCACATATTATTCATTATTAACAGTAAAATTGCTTTACCATAAATTATGACAAATCAATACATAAAAACAATATCTACAAAATCTGCTGGATAGCAAGCACTTGAAAATCAATGTTTGGTTTTAGTTGCCCTTAGCAACAGGCCTCTGGTAGTACCATTTAGCACCAATGCAGTAAACAGAAAGAATTTTTTTACAAATACTTTCTTCTCATAAGTGAATATCACTAGAGAGTAAGTGAAATTCATTTAATTACTCTTGTGTTCTACTTGTTACACATGGCTGGATATGAGCAGGACTTTCTTTAAAGCATAGTTCATTCTTAGTTTTTAACTCATATATTTTGTGTTCCTGAATAGACTTAATAAAGTGTGTGAAAAATAAAAATGAATAAAAACAATTTGTGTTCAATTTTATAATCAATCTAGCATCATAAGCTTTTTATAAATCCAAAAGTAATGTTTAATCCTAGTATTTGTGAGTAATTCTACATTAATTCTAACTTCTAAATTCTGTTTGTAAAAATCATATTTTTAAATTTTATTTAAAAAATTGCCTACAGAACTAACAGAAGAAGAGTCATACAGCTTCAAGATAGTGTTTCACTGCGAGGGAGGCCGCACCTATTACCTGTGCACCAACTCTCAGGCTTCCATGGAGAGCTGGATGAAGGCCCTCGCGTGTGCCAGCTACGACTACATGAAGCTGATGGTGGCAGAGCTGCAGAGGCAGCTGGATGAAGCTGAAGGTGAGGCTCTGTACCAGCTCCTGCTTCCATGGAGAGCTGGATGAAGGCCCTCGCGTGTGCCAGCTACGACTACATGAAGCTGATGGTGGCAGAGCTGCAGAGGCAGCTGGATGAAGCTGAAGGTGAGGCTCTGTACTAGCTCCCGCTTCCATGGAGAGCTGGATGAAGCTGAAGGTGAGGCTCTGTACTAGCTCCCGCTTCCATGGAGAGCTGGATGAAGCTGAAGGTGAGGCTCTGTACTAGCTCCCGCTTCCATGGAGAGCTGGATGAAGCTGAAGGTGAGGCTCTGTACTAGCTCCCGCTTCCATGGAGAGCTGGATGAAGCTGAAGGTGAGGCTCTGTACTAGCTCCTGCTTCCATGGAGAGCTGGATGAAGCTGAAGGTGAGGCTCTGTACTAGCTCCTGCTTCCATGGAGAGCTGGATGAAGCTGAAGGTGAGGCTCTGTACTAGCTCCTGCTTCCATGGAGAGCTGGATGAAGCTGAAGGTGGCGGAGCTGCAGAGGCACCTGGATGAAGCTGAAGGTAATTTTTTATGATACGTTATATCCAGAAAGCTTCCATATGGGCTACGATTTTGGGCTGATGGCTGCTTGTAAAATAAACAATGTCAGCCTGGTAAAGCCACTTTCATATACTGGTACTGTGAGCTGTGGCCAGCTACTTGCTGCCAGATACTTCTAAATCTTGAGGAAATATGCGGTTCTTTCTCTCCTGACCCCAGTTAAGCTAAGCAACTTTGGGAGTATATGTGAAAGATATTAGGTTCTGGTAAAAGAATTAGATGTAGATTTTCTCAATCCCGTTGGTTTCTGCACCTTCAAACAAAATTTTTAAGGTCTTCTGTCGAGTGGGTATCGAGTCTATTGACTCGATGAACCCTGGTGTCAGAGATTTTAAACCGCCTAGTAGCACAACTATCAGACCTCTGACATTGTTTGAGTGATGACCACTATCAAAGACAGCGACCGGGGCCGACGGCTTAACGTGCCCTCCGAAGCACGAAATCTTTTTCTTTTTCGGACAATCAGGTGATTCAGCCTGCAATGTCCTAACCAAACTGGGGAAAAAATCACTTATACACATTGATAAATTCTCAAATATCAACTTTGTGTTTCCCCCCTGGGAATCGAACCCAGGACCTCCGGATCAGGAGTCCATGGCACTAGCCACTAGACCACGGAGGCAGTTATTTTGAAGATGACACCTTATCATGATGAGATCATCAAACCATCATCCTAGCCTTATCCCGCATTTCTCGGGGACGGCTACCTAATCTAGGGGATTGAACGAGAGTACTGGTTTATATACAGAGCGACTGCCATCTGACCTGCGCAAGCGAGAAATAACATAAAATGAGAATATATCATGATGAGATATTCTCATTTTAAGTTATCATTCTGGTCTGGTTATCATTGTTATAATATTGTATTGTACCTAACTATTAATATTTTAGCGCCTTTTACGAGGCGTTTAACGCTCTGCCTACCCCGTAAGGGATAAAGGCGTGATTTTATGTATGTATGTATGTAATATTTTAATAGTGGCCTTGCATACTAACATTTTATAATGTTTGATGATATTATACAATACATACAAAAGAATTTATACTAACACAATGCTATGTTATGACAGGTACAAACCCTTTAGCTCTGACTGTGTATGCAATAGTATCTTATCTCACATATTGTGTTGATATTGATAATTATTGTTTTCTTTTGGAGATTAAATTGTTCCAATAGATTGTTTAATACTCTGCAACTACACACATGGTTCTATACATTAGCAAACAACATGAATAGTTTTGAATTGAAATCATTTACTAGTAGTACGTTTTTTATTTCTTCGTTTTCTTGGGGATATCTTTTTATCATATTTTATTTTCATTTGAAGCAAAATTTAAAGTCGTAACCAGTTACATTCTTATCAAAGTGAACATTTTTTTTGCTTATTTTACTTGTTATCCGGTTTAATTGCGATCCGGGATTTATATAATAACACGTAAAATAAGTGAAAATAATTGCAAGTGCTTGAAAAGTGATCAAAATCACTATAGATACAAAATCTTATATCTCTGTCTCTTTTCCTTTTAGCGGAGGCAGCAGAGAACGCAGCAGCAGCCCTGGTAACCGTTACTCCAGCTGATGATGGGCCCAAGGTGCCTCCCCGGGGGCAGCGGTACAACCCGTTCAACAAACTCGCTGAGGAAAGCAAGCCTGTGTCTGGCAGTCGACATCGTTAGTATAACTCATTTCATTTCACTAGGTATATTTACTTGCGAATATGTACTGTCCATATTGTTGATGGCAATGAAACTCTGTCATATTAGTAACATCTAAAGGTGCACGCGCTTCTCTAGCGTTAAGACATAATATACCTCGAAACCCTTATCAATAACGCGAAATCTCGTGCTCGCTTCGCTCGCGATATGAGTTCATCTGTTTCTATTACTAGCGTGAAATCTCTCGCTCGTTGCGCTCGCAATACAAGTTAATGTAACTAAGTCGGTAAGGCGAAATCTCGCACTCGCTACGCTCGCTCACAATATAAGTTCCTTCATCTGACAATCTCGTAATATCAATATTTTCAGTGTAAATTCTCGTACCCGCTATGCTGGCTCGATCATTCCTGTATCTTGCACTTCTAATATGAGTGATGAAGCCCAAAGCTTTAACAACATACATATAATCACGCCTTTATCCCTAACGGGGTAGGGTAACTTCCATGCTGGACTGGGAGCGAGATTAAAACATAGAATGCGCCAGCTGCATTTCCTCCTGTGCATGCTGTAAAAACCAGCTAAGGGATCCGAGGGTTTCAGTATACTGCAATTTTGGCGATGGGCTGACAACCTGTCACTACAGCAATATACCTACAGATCTATCTTTAATAACCCTCAAAACTTTGTCAGACGTGTCGGAGCCACCTTTGTTTAGGTCGTTTACGCTCTGCCTACCCTATTAGGGATTAAAACGCGTGATTATACGTATATACAATTCTTTCCAGACAAAGAGAACGTACGACCAGAAATGCCTCGCAAGATGCGTCCCTTCAAGGAGATCCACGTGCTGTTCGGGCGCCAGATCTTGATAGACAAGGTGGAGTGGCGCGCCAGGGTGCACCGCCAGAACAAGGCCAAGGAAACAGGAGAACCGGAGAAACCACTCATACAGCTGTAAATAGACACCTACTATCAACATATTTTAACTTAAGTGAGACATTCTAAGTAAAGATTATAATAACGGGCACTCACTTTGGAAAATAAGTCGCGTACTTCACCACATGTTTCGGGACATTCGGAGTCCCTTCATCAGGTTGAGTCTGTCGGTTGTGTACCCAAAGTACGCGACTTATATACCAAAGTGACTGCCAATTATTAAAGTCTTTAGTCACCTACTATGTTTATTATTATTAAATAACTGTGCCAATTGCTTCCACGGACTGGGAGCGAGAGAAAAACATAGAATGTGCCAGCTGCATTTCCTCCCGGGCATGCTGTAAAAACCAGCTAAAGGATCCGAGGGTTTCAGTATATTGCAATTTAGGCGATCGGCTGACAACCTGTCACTACAGCAATATACAGATCTATTTTAAACAACCCTACCCCATTAAGGACACAGGCGTGATTGTATGTATGTATGTAATCTATTTTTTAAACAGTAAAAGAATCAATTACTGCAACTGAAATCAAAATAGAATATGCCATTTGATTCTCCTATCGGGCGCACTTTGAATGCATAATATATTATCCGATAATTTTGGTACCAGGTCTGTTGTACAAACTAAAATGGCCGTTCTAGAGTGGAAGACTCGGTTTCTGGAGGACCGTACTCTCATCGTATCTTAGTATAGTAATAAAATTTCGTTTAGTACTTAATTAAATGACAAAAAAAATATTTTCAAAATGCAGGAATGTTTAACGTTCTGACATTTTTTTAAATAGTCTCTATCGGCAGTGCCAATATAAATGTTATTAGTATTTTATCAGATATCAAAATCTATGTAGACGAAATACATTCAGTATTAAATCAGTAGTCGTAACTAGATTAGCGTCGAACAAGAATTTCTTGCACATGCACGTTTTTTACCAAGGACTTATACCTTGGTTTATTTCTGCTAATAAAAATAAAATCAATTAGTATTTTTTTTATCAGACTTAAGGCGAAGCACACATTGAGCTCAGCGCTACGTTGCGTAGCGCAGATATTGTCTATGTTCTATTGTTCAAACCAATGCTCTGTGGTTCAAACAATGGAACATAGACAATGTGTGCATCGCCTTATGGCGTTTATACACCGATGTACTTGTTTTTGGGATAATCAATTGTGTTTTGACTATCAGTGTTACAATATTTTGATATATATTTTTATACACAATGCACTTGCCGAATTGTTTACTTAATTTAGTTCCTAATTGTTTGATAAAATAAGGTGTAAAATAAAATATCAATAGAATTGTATTAAGTAGTTTATTTTAAAAATCTTTGTTATAAACCAACACTATACAAGGTCAACTCAGAAAGGGGAGTCCTAACACAAGTTTCATCATTTTTAATTTAGCTGCGTAATCTAAAGGTGAAGCATGTAAAGTAAATACAATGCGGATTTGGTATTTCATTTTAATTTAATGAAACTAGACAACATTGAGCAACACGATAAATAAACGACAGAGTGAAAGAGCTGGGGATAGTTCTAGAATATTCTAGAAGTCTTGAACTTGCTATCCGTGTGAACCCAGCTTCATACTACAAGGTCGATTTCGCGACTTGTTAAGGTAGTGACACACTATACACAACAAAGTGAAAGCGAATGGAAGACAGATTTCAAATGCCCAGAAAAAAACATGGTAACAAATAAAATAACACACAGGTTAGTGTCAGGGATAAACTGAAAAATGACAACTTTAACGCTCTAAATAATGTGTTAAATGTTATAAAAAAAAACAATATAATATGCCTCTATAAATATTTTGCGTGTTCGAGAAATTACAAACCACGAAGTCTTACATTTTTAGTTGTTAAATCGCAGTGTGTAACTTGCCTAACAGCGCAGCCATGTGTAAACACGCTTATATAATCGGCTTTAACACTCTAAATACATAATATCTCCCATATTCCGTATATTTACGTAAGTCACTATGTTTAAATCTAAAAGAGATATAAGGGGACGTCTACACTATGTTTACAAGAAAACTACAATACATTGTTTGTAATGTAAATAAATACATTGTTAGTGTATGTACGACGCCTCGAATACATCCAATGAAGTGAAAAATGTCATAAATACGAAATATTTGGTAACAATTCCTTAAAGATTAAAATGGATAGTCCTGTGCACTAGAAAAACAAATGATTACATGATTAGGACCAGGGATACGTTAGTATTTACACAATTAAATGTTACACAATTTTTTATACAAGTTTTTTTTATAAAACACATCACTAACCAAATTCTCTAACTCTAACTTATAGGGAAATTAGTTACAAAATAAAAACTTTCAAATCTTAAAAGGAGTAAAGAAGAAAAAAATAGAACTAAAAGAAATAAAAAGGTAAATAAAGTCTATACAATCTACAAGTAAAGTAAAAATAGAAACATTGTTTTAAAGGTGAATTTACATTTGTGTAGTTGGTGGGAGGGAGTTAAAGGTTCTGGCCACTTCTAGAAAAAAAGTTATTTGGTCTTAGAATAAAAAATATTTCTTAATACTATTGCTAACTTTTAAATACTTCAATAACGATATTTAAAAACTCAAAAGTTCGTTGTTAAGTTAATAATAATATAAATCCATACATATATTGAAACAGTTGTGAAATCAGTAATTACAACCTTACTCCGTTCA
This sequence comes from Scrobipalpa costella, assembly GCA_949820665.1. Classification (NCBI taxonomy): domain Eukaryota; kingdom Metazoa; phylum Arthropoda; class Insecta; order Lepidoptera; family Gelechiidae; genus Scrobipalpa; species Scrobipalpa costella. The sequence goes on from OX463306.1 coordinate 2,907,149, forward strand.
AATAGAAACCATTTCCTAATTTCACAGCTGTTTATTAGCTAAAACTACATTATATAAAATACGTTACATTTTGCTTGATATACTGTCATGAACACAAACACATAAATAATATAATTACTTAGTAAATAAAGTTCATATTTAGTTCATTTGTGATACGATTACATGTGTTATATACTTTACTGTTTATCTTACCAATCATCGTCAAAGTTATTTGTAAACGAATTTCATAAATAGAAATAGTCAATTCCTAAAGACGATAAAAGACAAAGTAAACATTTATAAATATCTTTCTAAATAGAAAGCAAAGTGGCCAGGTGCGAGCGTGGTGGGTGTCCCGTAGCTAAATATAGTTTTGCAAACGCTAATTATATCTTTCATCCATTCTCCATACATCTCTCATCTCATTGGAACTTGCTAATTTACCAAGTTTACAGAGACTGCTCAACACGTCATTTCTTTTAAATAATTTCATCAATAAATTAACTTTTTAAAACTCATTTCATTTCAAGTATATCAGTATGTGAGTTCAAGTATATTCAGCGTTGCAATAGTTTGGTCGCCTGTAGTACGAATCGCTTAGGAGGTTGTCCTTATCGAACTTGAAGTGCTTCGTGGGTTGTTCTTAAGAGGTTGTTCTATAGTTCGAAGCGCTTTTTCCTCTCGGCGACCATCCCAACGAGCGGGGCGAGGGGCATACGCCCGCCGTCCGAACAACGCCGGGCTGTTTTTAGTTCTGCGGACAAAAATTAAGTATTATTAGAAAAAAACAACCTTGTTAATATAACCCACTTATCTCATCAGAGTTAGGTACTTATATCTGGTAAACTTATTAGAAAATAATAAATAACACGAACAACCTAGAAACTCAAATAGTAACCCAATAAATGCCAAAACATTTCCATTTGGAAAACAAACGAACATAAAACACAAATGACAAACAAAAATCTACTGCATCGAAAACAACAAAAAAATTGAAACAGTCTACTGTGCATTAAAGTACACAGAAAACAGGAGAATACAGTAAGTATAAGTAAAGTCTAAAGATAAAGGTGTGCACAAGCCTACCTGTACGGGTTGTCTTAGGCTTCTCGTTGCCTCCGTGCTGGCGAACTGGATCTTGGGCCGCTGCGCCCGCGCCGCCTCCACTAGCGGACTCGGCCTTGATGACTTCCCCTACAATTTGTGCATCAGTTGCAGAATAGAACAGAAGAGACGGGCCAAGAAGAAGAGTAAAGAAGTAAAAGTTACAGATCTATTTAAGAACAGATACTACACTATTCAATTGTGTAAAAAAAATTGCTGATCATATTTTAGAATATGAACCTACCTATAGTACTTATGAATCTGAACAATTTACCCATGGAATTTTGAAATGTGAAAAAATTTGGCCGTCTAATGATAATGATGCCAGCTTCTCAAGTTATTTTAAATGGAAAACTCACGATATTTCATAATTTAATCTATGACCCGCATTTTTTTTACTTTATGTATTTTAATTGTTGACCATAGATTTACTAGTTTACTTTTCTTCCTGATAAAAATATATGATAGTAAACATTTAAATCTACCTACAAATATAAGGTGTTCTAAATCTAAAGGGTTTTCTAAACACACGCTTTTGGTGTAATTTTGATTAGTGCAATCACACTTTATTGCCAAACCAAATAGAAATAATAAAATAAGTAATATTTAATAATTAATTAGCCAGCAAAGAAGCGTAGTTAATAATTTGTGTAAATTAATAAATAATTTATTTTATTAGTAGGAAATTAATCTCATGCATGAGATGTAGATAAAGGCGTGAATTATTATTGTGTGATTTTTATTAATTTTGTTACAATTATTATTTTTACTATAATAATTTCCCCCCTTAAATATTGAAACAAGTGAAAAATATCAAAGAAATAAGATATAGTGTGCAATTTAATACTATCTACTTTCGTACCCTTTATACATACAAATTACTTGTCCAATTAACTATTTATTATTCTCATTTGAAAACCATCACTAACAATTTAGCAAAGAGTGTTCTTAATATTTAATTATAAGTTATGTTAAGTTTGTGATTTTGATTAGTAATAATGTCGAATCGGCAAGAACACGATTTAACTTTAATGTACATGTTCGCCTATGTCGGCGTCCCTTTCTGTTTTATCGTGATAAAAAAATACAAGTATGGACCTATTTTAGTTAAGTCATGTCTTTTGAAATACCGAATCGCCATCATTGAGAACATTCTTTGCTAAATTGTCATACTAATCTGGATAAAGATACTCAAAAGTCTTTTTACAATCTAAAACCCTTATACTTATACCCAATACCCATTATCCAGTAGTAAATAACCGCAAAAGTTTACCTTGTGTGTTGGGGCGCTGCCAGACCGTCGCCAGATGTTTGAGGTGCTTCCACAGCGGCGCCTCCGCCCTCCCATGCTGTTAGTGGCCCATACGAACCGTATTGCAATATTACACAGTGACCACACCTAGCTACTAGACTATACTAGCCGTTTCGCAGGAATTGAGCTTTGGATAAGAGGAGTTTAATATCTCACGACTACCCGGTCATACTTGTGGTTGTACGTACAGAAACATGCCCATGTGTGCTTAACTACGGGCACTTTAGTACGGCCAATTCACGCACACTAAGGCAATACGTACGTACATTTACACACCTTAATTTGGCAAAGCGGCAGTCGTGAGATAAAATAACTAGTTGTAGCTTCTGTTACCATGGATGATTAAATGGCTATTAGGAATTTAAAATGATATAAATGGTCGGTTTAGTAGTTTTTGATTTGTTGATGATGGCAACATTTTTAGTCCGGCTCGGTTATGATTTTATTGAATTTAAAATGGGAGTATGATTTGGTAGCTCAGTTCGTGCGAAACGAATTAATTTACTTATTATGAAATTGAATTTAAATCACATTTTTATGACAAAATTGATATTTACAAAGGGGGTGCAAAAGAATTGTGTTTACGAATAATTTAAAGAACAACTAAAATTCTAACTAGAAATACTTTTTAAAACTAAAAATTCTAACTAAGAACTAAATCAACTAACGTAAAACTAAATAATGTGATGGTTGTTATCATGACTTATTGTTATGCATGTATTCATGCAAGCAGTGAGCGATCTATGCTTAATCAAAAAAATATATGTTTTGTGTGTGTAAAAGCGCTATAAAGCATTGGCAGTGTAAGCGTGTACCGTGTTCTACGGGTGTGGGTTTAAAAAGTTATATTTTGAATTTGGAACGTACCGGTCCGGTTTCTTCGATGAGCTGCGCAAGCGACGATGATTCTGCGTTCTTCATCTCATTCGCTTCGGACATTATGTGCGCGCGGAGTTGCTTGTTCCTAGAAGAATTTAAAGATAAACTTTGTAAAATAGAAACTGAATAAAAAATCCAATATTTTTTCTACACAAAAAAACAACAATTAAAGACGGATATTTTTTCTTTTTCAGTTTAGAGACCTTCCTCATAAGGTGTCATGAAAAATTAAGGCGATGAAGCAAATAAGCCTCAAGTCAATAATGTCAGGACATTACATCATGATAGAATTTTAGTGGCAATCTTTTGGTACCATCATCAATCATCCAACTAGGATGGTAATTATAATATCGCATGGACATCGTATTTACGTAAGTATGCCAAATTGGACTCCAACAAGAATCCGAAAATTATTTGTAAATTTTTAGGACAATCAGTAAATAAAAACATAGTTAATTTTTTCTTACCTGGCATCAAGCTGCATGATATGGTTATGCGCCTGCGCGAGCTGCGCAGTCGCAGTAGCCAATCTTTCCTCCAACGCGGCGGACTCGACGCACTTGACGGAGTATTTCTCGGACAGAGACAGAATCTCGCGCTTGATCTCCTCCATCTCTTGCCTGGAAGAGAACAGCCTGATTTAGCCAGTTAGTGGCTGTCTCGGTCGATTTTATGAAAATACATGATAATGGACTGTGTATGAACAGTCTGTGTTACGTTGGTAAAATATGATAATGGTAAGTGAATGTAGAAATGTTATCTGTAATAGAAGTATGTGTACCATATCTTGGTTTTATATTGATGCCGCTCCCTTTTTTGGCTGGATATCCAGAAAGTCAGGGTTAATTTAGTTTTAGCCGACTACGGTGAAGCAATTAGGAGAATAATCAGCCTCAAAACTTGGCATAATGAGCTGAGATGTTGTTTTTAAAAATGTCTATTATATCAGCTTAATCGTTGTCCATAATGCAACTACTTACTAGTGCCTCGTAAAATATCGCTTCTACAAACATAAATCATTGTCCAAAATGTAATACTTACTGGTGCCTCGAGCTAAGCTGGTTGAGCTCCCCGCTGTGCACGCCGCGCGCTAGGAACTCTGCCTTGAACTTGTCGACCTCTCTGCGTACTTCACTCTCATGCGCTTTACGCATCGCGTCCAACGCGGCTAATGTCGCGCGTGTCTCTTCTGCTAGTGCTTGCTCTTTGTCCAGCCTGTAATAAAAAAAATCATGTTATTTATAGGGTTTTTTTTTTCACAAGTTAACAGGAAATATTCTCTATTTTATATTGATTTCAAGAATGAATGATGGCATATTTTAGCCGTACTACTACCTGCTTGCAATCAGAGGCTTCAATCATGCTACGTCAAGCAGGAAGCCAAGCTAGTAATGGATACTATTCAATTGGAAGCGTCATGCTTTTTATATTGCTAATGAGCTTCATAAATCTGCTGTTTGCTTCCAGCCTTTAAAATTTCCTAAGATTATTCTTAACCCCGTTTAATACCATACCTGAGCTGTTCCCTCTCCGCACGATGCTTCTCCTCCATCTCCCTGACGATGCGGCGATGAGAGCTCTCCATCGCCATCAGTCCCTTCTCACACAGCGCGCGCAACTGCTCGATCTCTTGTTGATAACGTGCGCGCAGACCGTCGCCGTGCGTGTCCGCCGCTACTGCGCTCTGGAAGGTTACAAGTTAATACAGACTGTTATTTAATTTGTTCAATACTAGGCGCAAATTGAAATTTTCAGTTGTTGTATAAGTAAAGACAGAGATAACGCTGTGCAATATTTATTTGACAAATACTGTATTTTTTTTTTTACTGAAATGTACTTGACTCTTGATAACTCTTGTCTCTTCTCTTGATTCTACTTTAAAGATCACAAAAAAGCGTAGACAGTGATAGAACGAGCTCACTCACAATAAGCGTGTTCTTTTTATACATTCAGGAAAGCACGATTAAAAACACGACAAATTAACAGTGAATGTCCATATTATTATTATTTTTTCTTGAATTTTTGTTACTAATGGAGGGAGAAGAGGGAGGCCTTTGCCCAGCAGTGGGATGATTCAGGCTAAATAAGATAAGATTTTGTTACTATGGGACGCATTTCCAAAAGTTACCTGATAAGCAGCCCTCAGGCTGTCCAACTGCGCAGAATACTCTGAATCCAACGCGGCCAGTCGCCTCTGCAGCGTCCTCGCTCTCTCTCTCAATGCGGCTCGCTCCCTCTCATGTTGCGCCTGCAGCTGCGCGCGCGCACGCCTCGCGGCCGCTAGAGCACCCGCCTGCTGCGTCAGCGCGCATTCGCTCCGGGCGCGTTCTTGCTGTAACCTGCTTGGAAAGGGTAGACGTTATTTTATAATGAAGGATTTTAGGAAGTGAATATCAAATCATAAATATATTAGAAGAGTGATCAGAAGGTGTAAAAAAGCTGCCATTTTGGGGAAGTGCGAATAAAGATTTTGTCTTTATATGGAAGATTGATGGCAGTCTTCAGAAAGGTTAGGAGGCATGTTTGTGATAAACTTTTGTATGTACCTAAAAGCATCCTATAAGAAGAAATGTTTTGAAAGTAGTTGATGGCTATCTACTTACCTATCGAGCGCGTCTTGCAGCTGCTTGCAGTGCTGGCATGGCACCAGCGCTTGCAGAGCCTCGACGCGGCGCCGCAGCGACTCCACGCGGTCCAGCACTCCGCCGGACGTGCTGACATCACTCACTTCCACCCCCTCCGCCGCCTCCCCCGCGAGCGACTTCTGCACCCCCGCCACCGCCGCCTCCACCCGCTCGAGGCTCTCGCTTATCTTCATCGAGTCTTCACTGTTACCCGAACAGTCACTGGAGAAGAGCGCGCGGCACTCGTTCGAGAAGTGCTGGAATAGGTACACGAACTCCGCCTCTTGCGACGGGTCCGTGTCCAGGGAGGAGATGGCGTCCGATCTCTGGTTTGAATCGTTCTCTTGCGGTGATGACGCTCTGTAGGTCCCTTCGACTACTGCGATCCTGGCGTCGACCAACGCTTTTTGTGCGAGAACTTCGGCTAACTGCTGTAGAAGGACACGGCTGTCGAGCCCTGGCGAGCTTTCTTTCGTGCGTCGGTCTACAGTTAGGCATTCCCTGTAGCGGGAAGCGATGTCTCTGACGGCGACGTCCATCTCGCAGCGCAGGTGGTCGTGTGCCGCTTGCCACCACAGCTCTAAATCTGCGCGGTCTTGTGCGGTTAGAGTGAGGCGACACTTGCGAGCGTCATCTAGTTGGTCTTCGCAGAGTTGTGCAGCGCGGCTTAAAGCTCGAGCAACTTCGGCTTGAACTAGTTCAGCGCCGAGAGCATCTCTGGCTGCGGCCCAGGCTTCGCGCACTCTGGCAGCCTCTACGTTCGCCCTTTGCTGGTCAAAGTCGCTGTCATTTGGCGTAACATAGCTTAATGTTTCGCACGCCAGAGCAGAACACAACTCTGCCAACTTGTCTTTCTTGTATCTGTCAACGGCGTCAGCAACTTCCTTTTGGGACGCTTTTAGGGCTTCGAGATCCGCACTGTGAATTATCAACTCAGACTTCCGAATGTCCCTCGTTTCTTTAGAGTTGTTCATGATGTCGATCTTCCTTGACAGTATCCTGGCGAGATAGTCCAGTGAACTTCTCGTGTTGTTCATACACTTGTTGCTGTCGCCCGTCATCTTACATTTAAGGTTATCGATTAATTGACTAGTTTCGATTATTTCAGACTTTATTAACCTAGCGAAGAATCTGCTCCCGTTGGACGATTCTAAAGCCTCTTGGATCCTGCTGATCAGAACTGCCTCATATGCCAATTTCTCTGCCAATATTTCCAAGTTCTTCCTTTGTGTCAGTTCTCCTGACTCATATAAAGCAGCCTTCCGTCTAGATATTTCTAAAAGTTTCGTTCTAAGTTGCTCTTCCAGCTGAACAACAACTTGAGCTACGCTGTCGTTAATTTCCTGATCTTGCGCCTGGTCACAATCGAGAACGCATTTGTCAAAGCAGTCTTGTAATCTCTTACTGACATCTGTCAAACATTTCTCCATCGATCTAATGCTGTATTTCTTCTCAAGACTAGGGGAAGGTGACCTTCTTGTTTTGGCTGCCCTCATGGCACTCATTTGGCAGAGACACTCATTGACTTTGTTTCTTGAATGGATCACAACGCTTTCTAAACTCTGTAGTCTGTCTAGAAGGTGCCTTTGTGACTGCGTACCGATGCTCGAGCTACTTCCTGTACCTTCAGGACTCTCGTTGAATTGAATTGGGCTGTCGGAAGACCTTGTTGCTTGACTCAAAGACTCACAAGAGTTCGTGAGGTCTTTTCGGTTTTCTAAGGCGGAAGCTACTTTGGTTTCTAGCGAACTCAATCTTACGAGCATCTTCATTGGTTCTGAACTTGTGGCGCTGTCTAATGACTTACGTCTGAGCCGAGCTGCTAATCTCTTCATTCGTTTCTCATCTGAAAGGCTGTCAGTTTTGGTTGCTTTTTCTTTGGCAGGGGAGGCGCTCTTTGAAGGTGAGTTGATGGTTGGAACTGGTTCCCCAGTTTCTAACATTGTGATCTTATTCTCCAGTTCTGCCAGCTTTTCCTCAACTTCTTTACTAAGTGTGAAGGACTCTCTTCCTTTCAGTGACAGACTGCGTCTCTTCTCTCTAGACTCTGACTTTTGGATCTTGTGTTTCAAAGTTCTGACTTGTTTGTCCGATGCTGTCAGCTTCTGCGTCAAGTCGAGAATCCTAGCTGCCATTAGGTCTATTTCTGACCTGCTGCATTGCTCTCTCAGCTTCATTTCGTTTCTCAATTTCATGTTAGTTATTTCTAACTCGTCATACATATTGTGTGACTCACGAAGTTCCTTTTTCATAGCCTTGATTTCTTGGATTGCTTTTAGGAATCTTCCTCGTAATTCCACATATTCTTCAATAAGTCTTGATCTCTCCAAGGTTTCGACATTCAACTCTTGATTGATATTTGTTAGATCGCTGAGAGAACCAATGCTCTTTCTCTTCTCTCTCGATGGTGATTCTGTTGGTATTCTACCTTCAAGGTCTCTTATCCTCGTATACAAATTATCATTCTCCTTCACACTCTTTAGAAGTTTGTCGTTTAGTTCGTTTAACTCTCGTTGTAGCTGTTTGATGGTTTCTTGCGCTGACGTCAACTGCCTTGTTAACAGTTCGCAGTGTTCTGTAGATTCCTTCAAGAAATTCTGCGTTTCTGTCAACTTGCTTTCCCACATCGACTTATCTTGGTTGTAAAGCTGCTTGATGGTGTCAATGTTCTCTGCTTCCTTGGTCCGGATGGAAAGCTCTTCTTCTTTCTGTTGTAAGGAAGTGACTAACTCTTCCATCTTCTTTTCTCTTAGTGTGGCGTCTGACTTGAGTTTGCGTAGTCTCGCAAGTTCCGATTCAGCTGCGTTGACGTCAGACAGAGCAAGTTTTAGTTGTTTGCGCAGGTCATCGATTTCAATAGACTGTTTATCAATTGTCGATATGTAGCTGCGCTTTCGTGGTTCGTTTGGTTTTTCGTTTTCGTCGACTTCAACGACTGGGCTTGCTTTTTCTTTGGCGGAGTCAATTTCATCTTTTTCTTTAGGCAGATCGCATTTTGGTGGTGTTTGATGACATCCTCTTGCTCGGACCTTTTCTTTGACTTTGGATATAGGAGTGCGATTGAGGATGGGAGATGGAGGTGGTTGTTGAGCCACTTCACCCCAATCAGCACTATCCCTCCTTCCACCTTCAGAAGCTGTTCTGTATTCATCATCTGATGAGAATGGCGCCGAGCGTGGAGTCATTGGTGTCACAGGCGTGACTGGAGACGCTGATGATTCTGATGTTTGGTCAACAGCGTCTTCTCGGAGCATCAGGGACAGTGGTCCCGTGTCTGGTAAGCCGGCTGTTCTTCGCATCGCTGAAACCCAGTTTGCTCTGATGCCTGCTGTGACTGCCGCTAAGACTATGTGTTTTCCATCCCAAGTCTGTAACAAGAAAAAGTGGAATTAACACTTGTTACCAATAATGCTTATAATTAAGATTTGTTGTGACACTAACCTCTGTTTCAAAAGCATATCCATTCGTGGACGGAGAAGTAGGCAATTCTACAACTCTAGCCACTCCACTCAAATCGATGACTCCATCCATAAGTCCTCGATGTTCTGCATGAGGATCCCTGAAGTAAAGCAGGGCAGCACCTCGAAGAACGAACCAGTGGCGCGACCAGCCACCTGGACCTCGTCTTTGAAGCCAACCAGCTCTTGCATGAAGCAGTCTTTCGGCTGGCAGTTCTACGCGACCGCCTTCATTGTTTTCTGTGGTTTCAGTGGCATCTGCTGGTTCGCTGCCTTCGCTTGCTGAACTGGAGCTGCCTTCTTCTGGAGGTATTCCACCATCGGGTGAGCCCCTTGCCTGGAAATGAATTAACAATGTTAAAACTTTTGACAATAAACTTTTCGAAAAAAGAACAAATGTGCCTAAAGGTAACGATCCTTTTATGTCTTCGCTAAAAGTATTCTTACCGGCAGTCGGTCCGGCGGAAGTCGGGTAGGACGTTCGAGGGTTGGTGGAAGTGCACGACGCGATCTGGGTCTGGTGAGAGAAGCTGCAATGTCTCTGAGCTGCTCGTCATACTGCTGATGTTGGTGCAACAGTGGTGATCTGACTTGTCCTGTGAATTAAAAAAATCACATGGTTATAAAACTGAACACTTAACGGCTATATAAGATACAATAAAACTGATCTGATGCAATTGCTTATGTTTATGTCTGTATCCTATCTTCTCATTATTACTGACAAAAACCTTCTCAATAGGCGAGGAAGAAGATTCGCAAAGATGTTTTTTAATGGATGCTATGCAGCTGTTAAAAATTAAATCATAAGGCAAACAAAGGTTTGCCTTATGATATGATTTTTGTATTGACAAAGGTCAATGCTGGTGTTTACCGAAGTATTTAGATTTTCAATATCAGAAAGCTCAGAAGAAAGAGCTTTTTACAAGGGGATGTGTCAAGACCTTACCATCTTCAGTAGTGGTAGTAGTGGTCGGTTCAGCCCAGGTATCCCGTCGTCTAGATCGCGCCTTCTCTTCCCCGTTGATCTTGTCCCTGGTTGGCGGAGACGCTGATGACACTGGCTGGTCTGTGTAAACTGGAACAAAGAGAAATTGGGTTAGATATACAACGTTAGACACTGAAGGCATCAGTTCTGGAACTGGAATTCATAATTTTACTTCGCGGTCTTTGATAGTATTCGACACACAAACTATATTAAATCGAATTAATGTATTAAGTAGCTATGCTATTAGCAAGTTTAAAAACAGTTTTGTGATACTCACATAATAGAACAAGAAGAAGGCTCAAGTAAGATACTATACTTAGATAACTATTTATTTGAAGGCTAAACAAACCAATCGTTTTTAAATATGATTATCTACAATTGAGAAAAAAAGGCACATGATACAATAGAGGATACGATAGAGGTACTCAATCCAGCCCATTGGCATTTAAATCCCGAGTCATATTTCAAAAGCCATCGATATCAAAAACGCTATCTCAAAAGCTGAGCCCTTAATTTCGATATCTGCATCGGAAGGCGTTCGATAATTGAACGAATCTCATAACGAGAGGATCGCATGCACCGGCGCAAGGTCGCCAACAAGAGCAAGATGGAAGAAATATGTGCCCTTTAGCCGATTATTTACGATTTAACGTTCAACTGGTGACAGACGCGGAGTCAGATG